>CM060359.1:30444757-31692375 GCA_030545235.1 Helianthus tuberosus
TTCTCAAACGTCTCGTATGTAGGTAGAAGTGTCAGTCACGAAGTAGGCTAAGACAGGCTTCCTACTTTCTAACGTGCTAAAGCACTGATCTATGTGTTGTTCTACCCGATGAAGGTGAGGACACCTATAGATTATTTTTGTGTGGTGATCATTAGCTTGACCCGCCGAGTCCATCAGGATTTCTGTGCACTACAAGTCGTTATTACGTGGGCCCCCGTAATAATAAATTGTCTTGCACAGTTACCCCAATTTTCTCTCGTCCAAGCAGATGATCAATTAAGGAGGGGACACTACTGTCCTTATACCTCTTTGTCATGGAAAGGACCTTTGCGATGGTCCACGCGCTAACATTCGTTATCGTTGCGCGCGTATAGGCACGATGGTTAGATGGAATAGGAATAGAGAGAATTCCTAGTAGTTGGAGGGGCACCTTCGAGATGAATACTTCATCTCCCTTTTCTGGCTAAGCATATCGTCAATCTTGCTTCACATAAGCCGCAGGGATCTCGTCCCATTGATTGAGAATTCGTTCAAGGTTGCCGCCTCTGCCTCGTCATCATCACCGTAGTTAGGCACCTTCACGATCGAGAGGGAAGAGCAGCCATCTCCTACGGAAGCAAGCTCAGCATCTTGCTTGGTAATCACTCCCAGCCATGAGCTTTGCAAAGGATGCGAGGTCGGTAGCTTCATCGTGCGAGTCACGTACAGTAATAGGAGTCGGAGTCGAAAGTATAGTTATTCACGTCAATAATCATTCCGTACACATATTTGTATGTATGTATATCAATAACATATATGCTACTTAGCATAATCAACCATTTTAATGCATTATATCACGTATAACTCTCGTTTTTGGGGGTCATTTTGTTTTTGGCAAGTCTAACTCGTGTAGACTACGCTTTGATTGGCACCTTATTTTAAAGGTATTCCTCACTAATGTCCTTGCCTTTTATTTTCTTTGTAAAGTGTCTGACTCGTGGATCTTGGCGCTTTTGTGAATGCAATGAAAACCTTTTTGAAAAATGTTTTCGTGAGTGAACTCTAGTGATTGTAGTCTAGACTCGAGAAAGAATCCTAGTTCACTACAATCGAAGCTCTGATACCAAACTGTCACACCCTGTCTTTTGCGGAAGCGTATGATGTGTGGCTAGCTTGTTATCATTGCATTCAATCGTAATAAACAACTACATGATCAAAACGATGTTCATCCATTTATGAAAATTTAAGTACTACAAATACTTGTTATTTAAGTTTTCAAACACGACCTTTGGCAAGGTTACAATTAAACAAAAGTGGATGACATCTAAACTTGTAGTCTACTTCTAGTTATGACACTTGCGCCCAAGATCCATCCTGTCACCTGAAATACATGTAATTTTGGAAAACATCAACATAAAGTTGAGCGAGTTCATGCGTTTTGTATATCTTGTATGAAAACATAGTTTGTAACCTTTACAAATCAAGTATTCATTGTATAAATCACGTTTTCTTGTGTACACCACGTACTAAATGAGTATTTGTGCAAGGACATTAAGGCATGTGAGGATATAGGGAGCTTTAGTATTTTCTCCTTTCACTGTGTCGATTTTCCCTCGACTGTGTCGATTAACCTCGACTGCGTCAATTTTCCTTGACTGTGTCGATTACCCTCGACTGTGTCGATTAACCTCGACTGTGTCGATTTCCCTCGACTGGGACACCGAAGCACTCAAGTGGTCACATAAGGACCCTGAGTGGGGCTCGGCCGTACCCGTTAGATCTAACCCTCGTCCCTAATTAAGTATTAATGACATTTCTGTATTTAGTCTATGCTCACATGATCTAGTATTTTCTAGGCTTTTCTTAAAGCTCGTCATATTGCACTCACCACAAGTGCTTCTCGTATTCTCAAATCATATTGCACTCGGTTCTCGTTCTCACCAAGAGTGCTTCTTGTATTTTTACCCTTTGTAAAAATTATAATATTTGTAACATGTATTTCACCCCCGAGAGTTATAAAACCAAAACAGTTAGAGAAAAGGGGGAGCATGAACTCACAACTTTGCGTTCCTTGCGTCGTAAACTTCACCGGATTTGCTTAATTAACGTCGTAACCTATACGCGTTTTCTTAACGTTAGTCACTAGACTTGCGTCGCACAAGTACAGTCACTCTCTTTTGTATATATATTCTTGTGTTAAAAATATTTTATATTTTTAACTAAGTATCTTACTTATATTATTTTCTCAAAAATTAATATAAGTATCTCGTGTTTTGCACTTTGCACCCGAATTATGTATCTTGTATGTTGTATGTGTATTTTTATGTTTATACTCCTCATGAGTATTTAGTGTATTTTTAAGTCTTAATACACTAGCACGTATATCACATACTATATACACTTAGCACACAAGTTGGTGATCAAATAATATATATATTTTTCTCAAAATATACATACTTAATATCCGTTTTTATTTTTGAAGAAATCCTTATTTCTTATCACCAAAAATTAGGGAAACCTTGGTAATACTTTTAAATACGTTTTTAGGGAATAAGTTTCTCAAAAACTTATATTTTTCTAGGTGTCAAAATTTATAAAAATTTTGACAGAGTTTCCCCTAAAAATGGAGGTTTCCCATGTTTTCAAAACATGTGTTTATTTTCTTTTAAATCGTCAACAATCATCAACAACAATTATCAACAACAATCATTAATTTCTCCATTTCATGAACTTGAATATTTACAAAAATGTGTAGTAATTTACTAGCACATTTAGTAAGTCTTGTTATCTTTAAAAATAAGTTTAATTTCTTAAAAACTTTATTTTTAAAGAATATGAAGTTTCACAACTTCTAGTCAAGATTCACAAAAATATTTCTTTGTTGGACTTCCTTGTTACACAAGTGTTTACACACTTGTTTACTTACTAAAAATATATTTAGTTCATGTAAGATCCGGGTTTTAAACAAGACTAATATTTTTGCTTGGTTCTTCCGAAAAACCACTTGTAGATCTTTAGATCTACATGTTTAGAGTCTTATTTTACAAGAAAAATTACTTTTACTCAAGTTCATGTTTAGTGTGTAGTAGAGTTTCATCATTTAACCCTTTTCATTCTTAACATATTCTATGTCATGTTTCATGAACATGACTAATCCGGGTTAGATGATGATCCGAGCTACCACAACATAGATCGGCACTAAATAATCACACAAAACAAGTCTTACAAGTTTTACACCATTATATTTCTTTTATCCAACAAGTTCATCATTTTTATAAGACTTTAATCTTTGATCTTATATATTCATGACTTTTATCCGACAAATCTCTTATTAACCACTCTTTCCAAGAACAAGAGGATGTTTTAGAACACTTACTACTAGCTTAAGGCTAGGGAAGAACAATGGTGAAGATGTGGTGGATAAAAGCACTCAAGAGAGGTCCTTCAAGTTTCGTGAGCACCAAGCTTCGTTAGACACCTTGTAACACCTTGTGTAGACCTTGGATTGCTTGAATGGTGACCGAAAATGATGGATGTATGGTGAAGGTTTGTAGCCGTGAGCAAAGGGGAGGAGAGGGGGAGAGATTAGTGTGTGTTTGTGTGTGAGAGATGCAAGATCATGAACCTTTATCTAACACTTATAACCATTCAAGTCTTTTATCCAATGTGTATGGTGTCTCTTAAGTACAAGACCAAATCTAAGCATATCTTAGAAATAAATCATCAAGATCTCTTAACTAGGCCATGTGGCCGATTTTATTAAGAGGTAGGGAGGGGTCTAAGTGTAACCTTTAGTTATAGAATTATCTTGTAAATCCAAATCCAAGATTATGATCTTTAAGAGATCTTGTAAGATCATATGGAATCCAAGAAAGATATGTAGGATCTTGGCAATATTTTTAGAGGTTTAGCAAGATTTAGTGGGACCACCCTTATGGTGACCGTCCACACATAATGGGGGGGGGGGGGGTTAAGTGTAAATTCCATTCCCTAATTAAATAAATAAGAACGTTTTCAAGTATAAAGTTTAGGGATTTAGTGTGTTATTATGTTATAAGAGGTGTTATGGTGTTTGGGAACCATAACTAGCTTAGAAAAATAAAAACAATGCTTCAAGCATTATTTTGGTGTTCCGGGTAATATCCGGTTATTCGGTTAGACACCGGTTCGTTAAAGTGCTAAATTGCACTTTTTAGTGTCCTATAAGTACCTTTTTGTATCCTTTCAATTCCCAACACTTAGGGAAATATTCTGGATAATAAAACGACATTTCTGCGAAATATTCATATGTTTAAATGCTGAATTATTGCTGAATTATATAAATTCTGCACTTAAAGTGCGTTTCGGGTGCTTTTTAGTGCTTATTTTTTGCTTTCGCAATGTCTATAAATTAAACCCTTATATGTACTCTTGGGTTTTAATGTACTTTTGTCATCGGACCTACACCTAGGCCTCAATTCTAATGTCTGACTGCTTTCTGCAGTTCTGTTGACACGATGTGTCTTACCGGTGAGTTTACTAATATTTCTGACGCAACGCTCTCGTTTATGCACAAAGCTATAATTTGTAGCACAAAATGTGCATGAATTCACTTGCATGGAATTCAGAAATTTATTTGTCTGGTAAACCAGATCATGCACAGTCATTTAAGCACAAATTACTGTTCATTTCGTGTACGGAATGTACGGAAAAGTGACGGTTGTCACAGTCTCCCCCCGTTAAAAAAATTTCGTCCCGAAATTCAAGCGATGCCATCGGTCACAGGGGAGTTGTGAAACCAATATGGTCACTTAGATTCATGATTTGTCTTCATGTTCCCATGAAATCTCTGGGTCATGTCATGAATTCTATCATACTCAAGTAAGTCGATCATGACTTTTCTGTATCTTGTGGACTCTTGGTCCATAACCTCAACAGGTTTCTATAGTATCACGGACTCTTGGTCCAAAGCCTCAACAGGTTTCTATAGTATCACGGACTCTTGGTCCAAAACCTCAACAAGTTTCTATAGTATCACGGACTCTTGGTCCATAACCTCAGCAGGTTTCTATAGTATCACGGACTCTTGGTCCAAAACCTCAACAGGTTTCTATAGTAATTCTTGTCGTTTGTCATTGACATGAATCTTATTTGTGGGAACAACGACTGTTCCTTAAGTCAGACTCCTCTATAGACTAGACACATGAATGTGTCGCGATCACTACTGATCTTTTTCTGGGAGCTTCATCTTGTGAGCAATGGTTCTGATCCCTACACCGGGGATTCAACCTTTCCGTTTTCCAAAACATACTACGCCTTCTCTAGGCGAGGCTCTCATTTTAGTCAGACTTCTTGTCTCAAATTCATACGATTTCTGCCGCTCATCGGCGTAATCTTTCTGTATTCTGCGGGCTGTCCTGATATGATTACATATCTGAAGGATCTGGCCTCTAGTTTTCCTGGGCCATCTCGGGCCAGTTGATTGTTTATTTCTCGTCTTCGTTCAACATGACGGGAATTTACTCAATATGTTCCGTCTAAAGCTTTACACGAAGCGATTTAGACGACGGTGTGATAGATACCGTTTTAGGAAAACTCCACTAAGGGCAAGTGAGTGTTTCGGCTTTTCATCAAAGTTTATCACACAAGAACGTATTGTGTCCATACAGTCTGCATTGTTCAGCAGCTCAGTTCATATTCGAGTTCTTACGATCATCGGTGTGTTGCAACCCTTGTGATCAATAAGGATCGTGCAACGTTTTCTTTCAGGTAATGACGTCCAGTTGCGGCGCGCAATCACTGTATCTATCTCAAGATCTCTTCTCGTGATTCCTTAATCAATGTGCCGCGTGTGCAACGTCGTGGTCTCGTTGCATCGACGTACAATCGAGACTTGTCGAGAGACGTCACATAATTGCAACTCTAGCTCCTTAGCTCTTGGTTGCAGGGTTGGCGTGAACTTCGTTCTTATCCACCATGTATCTTAAAGTTCTCCCTTTGCGAACTCGAATTCCGCTTTTCGTCATCATTGCACATAACTGTGCTTTCTCTAAGAGTGGCAAGGTAAACTGCAGCTGTTGCTCACGACCTTCCTTGGTCGTTGGCCATATAAGAATGTAATCAATAAGTATATGACTTATCCAGGTATGGCTCACACATTTGATTCATGAGGTCCATGAATATATTGTCGATGCACGTGTCAAGCCAAATGATACGACAAGGATCTTGTAATGCTCGAAGCAAGTCCTAAAGGTCGTTTTAGGGATATTTCCTCTTGTATTCACAGTGGAGGACCTCTTGTCCTCAAGTTGATCTTTGAGTGGTAACTGGAACCTTACGATTGGCTCATTTGTGTCATCAGTCCTTGGCAAAGGATTCTGATTCTCAATTTTCTGCAGTTTATGTAAAGTGGAGACTACCAACTTTCTTCTTGTCTCCTTAACTAAGGATGTTATGTCCTTATTTTCCTCTGTCTAGCAGCTCTTGCGGTTATATCAGAGGTTCATGCTTCGCTGGTGAAGCTAGTCGGTATGGCGTCAATCGTCACTGGTGCTGCTCCTGGCATGCGATTTATCCCAAACTCCTCTCGTCTCTACAGAGAGGCGTTCCTGGCAAGTCTTCTGAAAAGGCTACTGTGACTTCTTCCATCACGGGGATGTTCTCAGGCTCTGCAGTCTACTCGGAGGCGTTTCCATGCTTCTTCGACCAATGAGGGATGTCGTAGATCTGCCGCCTTATGGGGTCTAGAATCCTTGCACCTATTGCAGGAAAGTTAGGTTTCATCATCCGCAAGAGGGATGCGTCTGATTTTCTCATATTGAACGACTCCAGCTCTATACTTGGATTTCTGATCCATGCTGACTATCATCTCATGACTTCGCAAGTCAATGGTAACAGAAGGTTCCGGCCTTCTGAGTCCCTAAATGCAATCCTTAATTGCTTCGACTGTTTAAACTAGCCTTCTTTATGCCCATTTCTAGGGAATACGGGACGTCTATTTTGCTAGGCCAAGCGGTTTCTTAGGTTCTAAGCATGCAAGGTTGAAGTTGATGCCAGTATTAAAAATAGATGTATAAGGTTGGTTATTAGGGAATGTACCCGTAACCGCATCCGGATCCTGGCGTGCTTCACGAGTTTCGATCGTGAAAACCCTTCCTTGCTTGTTTCTTCCTAGGGCAATCTTTCCTCAAGTGCCATGCTTCACCACATTTGTAGCAACCTGGTATTCTCTTATTTCTCCCATCTGGGTCCTTCGCCCAACAGGCATTCTTGTTGTGCCCTTCTTTTCCACACTTTCCGCACGTAGGCCTTAGACATCGACCTTCATGGTGAAAAGTGCATTCCCCGCATCTCGGCTTAGTCCCCGAGTATATTTTACCACCAGCCTTATTAGTGGCTCCATCAGTTTTCCTTCCAGGCGGCGGGTTCACTTTCTTTCTTTTGCCTGTTTTGGAGCTTCCATAGTCGACTTGGGTGCTCATCTTTAGATTCGAAGACTTCCTCTTCTTATTGCCTGATGACTCCACATGAGTCTCTTTCTTGTTATCCTCGGATTCTGAAAATTTTCCCGCACGTAGAGCTTCTTCAGTAAGGGTGACACTCATATCGATAGCCTCTGCAATGGTTGAGGGCTTTGAGGTAGTAAACATGCTCCTGATCTGAGGTGCAAGTCCCCAAATGAATCGTTCAACCCTTTTGAATTCCGGTTTGACTAAGTAGGGGACGACCCTAGACAAGTCGTGAAATCGTTGGACATATTCAGGAATCTTCGGTCCATCCATTTTCAAGTTCCAGAACTCCACCTCAATCTTCTGGATTTCAGCCCTAGAACATTATTTCTTTTCCATCATTTCCTTGAGCTCGTCCCAGCTTAGTGCATAAGCAGCATCCGCACCAAGGGTTTGAACCTGAAGGTTCCACCAGGAGAGTGCGCCATCTACGAATAACCCTGAGATATAAGTAACACTCTGTCGGGGAGAACAGTTACTCATTCTTAGAATGGAGTCAGTCTTTTCTGCCCAACGAACAAATGCAACGGCACCTCCTGTGCCATCAAAATTTAATGGCTTGCAGTCCAGGAACTGTTTATAGTGCAGCCAGTTGGAGGGTTATTTCCAGTAGTGCCATTGCTGTGCTCAGAGCGGAGGGCTTCATGTCGTGCAATTGCCTGCGAGATGCGTTCTTGCAGCTCGGCTTCTGTCCTTGGCAACGTACTGGTGTTTGTGTCTCGCCTGGGCGGCATTCTCTTCTGCCAAAATGGTATGAAGTAGGTTAGACAACATTTCAATTGTCTATGATATACATAGCACCATAAGCCACCCAATTTCACACGTATATATAACCAGTGTATAAGCGAGGAAACAGTTATTGAGCCTTCACATAGGCTTGCCAACTTGGCTTGTTGTTTGAAATGAACTCGAGGCTACATCGCCTTGGTCATTCAAGTTTTAGTTATTTCCTGCTACATTGGTTTTCTTAGGTCTTTAGCTTTACTGGTGCGTATATTTCCCCTTTGATGGGGTTGTTTGTGTAGAGGTGATAGGGAGTGTATCGTCACTGATTCTTCCTAAATGTCATTCCACCTCTCTTGCTTAAATATCGCTTTCTCAAACGTCTCGTATGTAGGTAGAAGTGTCAGTCACGAAGTAGGCTAAGACATGCTTCCTACTTTCTAACGTGCTAAAGCACTGATCTATGTGTTGTTCTACCCGATGAAGGTGAGGACACCTATAGATTATTTTTGTGTGGTGATCATTAGCTTGACCCGCCGAGTCCATCAGGATTTCTGTGCACTACAAGTCGTTATTACGTGGGCCCCCGTAATAATAAATTGTCTTGCACAGTTACCCCAATTTTCTCTCGTCCAAGCAGATGATCAATCAAGGAGGGGACACTACTGTCCTTATACCTCTTTGTCATGGAAAGGACCTTTGCGATGGTCCACGCGCTAACATTCGTTATCGTTGCGCGCGTATAGGCACGATGGTTAGATGGAATAGGAATAGAGAGAATTCCTAGTAGTTGGAGGGGCACCTTCGAGATGAATACTTCATCTCCCTTTTCTGGTTAAGCATATCGTCAATCTTGCTTCACATAAGCCGCAGGGATCTCGTCCCGTTGATTGAGAATTCGTTCAAGGTTGCCGCCTCTGCCTCGTCATCATCACCGTAGTTAGGCACCTTCACGATCGAGAGGGAAGAGCAGCCATCTCCTACGGAAGCAAGCTCAGCATCTTGCTTGGTAATCACTCCCAGCCATGAGCTTTGCAAAGGATGCGAGGTCGGTAGCTTCATCGTGCGAGTCACGTACAGTAATAGGAGTCGGAGTCGAAAGTATAGTTATTCACGTCAATAATCATTCCGTACACATATTTGTATGTATGTATATCAATAACATATATGCTACTTAGCATAATCAAGCATTTTAATGCATTATATCACGTATAACTCTCGTTTTTGGGGGTCATTTTGTTTTTGGCAAGTCTAACTCGTGTAGACTACGCTTTGATTGGCACCTTATTTTAAAGGTATTCCTCACTAATGTCCTTGCCTTTTATTTTCTTTGTAAAGTGTCTGACTCGTGGATCTTGGCGCTTTTGTGAATGCAATGAAAACCTTTTTGAAAAATGTTTTCGTGAGAGAACTCTAGTGATTGTAGTCTAGACTCGAGAAAGAATCCTAGTTCACTACAATCGAAGCTCTGATACCAAACTGTCACACCCTGTCTTTTGTGGAAGCGTATGATGTGTGACTAGCTTGTTATCATTGCATTCAATCGTAATAAACAACTACATGATCAAAACGATGTTCATCCATTTATGAAAATTTAAGTATTACAAATACTTGTTATTTAAGTTTTCAAACACGACCTTTGGCAAGGTTACAATTCAACAAAAGTGGATGACATCTAAACTTGTAGTCTACTTCTAGTTATGACACTTGCGCCCAAGATCCATCCTGTCACCTGAAATACATGTAATTTTGGAAAACATCAACATAAAGTTGAGCGAGTTCATGCGTTTTGTATATCTTGTATGAAAACATAGTTTGTAACCTTTACAAATCAAGTATTCATTGTATAAATCACGTTTTCTTGTGTACACCACGTACTAAATGAGTATTTGTGCAAGGACATTAAGGCATGTGAGGATATAGGGAGCTTTAGTATTTTCTCCTTTCACTGTGTCGATTTTCCCTCGACTGTGTCGATTAACCTCGACTGCGTCAATTTTCCTTGACTGTGTCGATTACCCTCGACTGTGTCGATTAACCTCGACTGTGTCGATTTCCCTCGACTGGGACACCGAAGCACTCAAGTGGTCACATAAGGACCCTGAGTGGGGCTCGGCCGTACCCGTTAGATCTAACCCTCGTCCCTAATTAAGTATTAATGGCATTTCTGTATTTAGTCTATGCTCACATGATCTAGTATTTTCTAGGCTTTTCTTAAAGCTCGTCATATTGCACTCACCACAAGTGCTTCTCGTATTCTCAAATCATATTGCACTCGGTTCTCGTTCTCACCAAGAGTGCTTCTTGTATTTTTACCCTTTGTAAAAATTATAATATTTGTAACATGTATTTCACCCCCGAGAGTTATAAAACCAAAACAGTTAGAGAAAAGGGGGAGCATGAACTCACAACTTTGCGTTCCTTGCGTCGTAAACTTCACCGGATTTGCTTAATTAACGTCGTAACCTATACGCGTTTTCTTAACGTTAGTCACTAGACTTGCGTCGCACAAGTACAGTCACTCTCTTTTGTATATATATTCTTGTGTTAAAAATATTTTATATTTTTAACTAAGTATCTTACTTATATTATTTTCTCAAAAATTAATATAAGTATCTCGTGTTTTGCACTTTGCACCCGAATTATGTATCTTGTATGTTGTATGTGTATTTTTATGTTTATACTCCTCATGAGTATTTAGTGTATTTTTAAGTCTTAATACACTAGCACGTATATCACATACTATATACACTTAGCACACAAGTTGGTGATCAAATAATATATATATTTTTCTCAAAATATACATACTTAATATCCGTTTTTATTTTTGAAGAAATCCTTATTTCTTATCACCAAAAATTAGGGAAACCTTGGTAATACTTTTAAATACGTTTTTAGGGAATAAGTTTCTCAAAAACTTATATTTTTCTAGGTGTCAAAATTTATAAAAATTTTGACAGAGTTTCCCCTAAAAATGGAGGTTTCCCATGTTTTCAAAACATGTGTTTATTTTCTTTTAAATCGTCAACAATCATCAACAACAATTATCAACAACAATCATTAATTTCTCCATTTCATGAACTTGAATATTTACAAAAATGTGTAGTAATTTACTAGCACATTTAGTAAGTCTTGTTATCTTTAAAAATAAGTTTAATTTCTTAAAAACTTTATTTTTAAAGAATATGAAGTTTCACAACTTCTAGTCAAGATTCACAAAAATATTTCTTTGTTGGACTTCCTTGTTACACAAGTGTTTACACACTTGTTTACTTACTAAAAATATATTTAGTTCATGTAAGATCCGGGTTTTAAACAAGACTAATATTTTTGCTTGGTTCTTCCGAAAAACCACTTGTAGATCTTTAGATCTACATGTTTAGAGTCTTATTTTACAAGAAAAATTACTTTTACTCAAGTTCATGTTTAGTGTGTAGTAGAGTTTCATCATTTAACCCTTTTCATTCTTAACATATTCTATGTCATGTTTCATGAACATGACTAATCCGGGTTAGATGATGATCCGAGCTACCACAACATAGATCGGCACTAAATAATCACACAAAACAAGTCTTACAAGTTTTACACCATTATATTTCTTTTATCCAACAAGTTCATCATTTTTATAAGACTTTAATCTTTGATCTTATATATTCATGACTTTTATCCGACAAATCTCTTATTAACCACTCTTTCCAAGAACAAGAGGATGTTTTAGAACACTTACTACTAGCTTAAGGCTAGGGAAGAACAATGGTGAAGATGTGGTGGATAAAAGCACTCAAGAGAGGTCCTTCAAGTTTCGTGAGCACCAAGCTTCGTTAGACACCTTGTAACACCTTGTGTAGACCTTGGATTGCTTGAATGGTGACCGAAAATGATGGATGTATGGTGAAGGTTTGTAGCCGTGAGCAAAGGGGAGGAGAGGGGGAGAGATTAGTGTGTGTTTGTGTGTGAGAGATGCAAGATCATGAACCTTTATCTAACACTTATAACCATTCAAGTCTTTTATCCAATGTGTATGGTGTCTCTTAAGTACAAGACCAAATCTAAGCATATCTTAGAAATAAATCATCAAGATCTCTTAACTAGGCCATGTGGCCGATTTTATTAAGAGGTAGGGAGGGGTCTAAGTGTAACCTTTAGTTATAGAATTATCTTGTAAATCCAAATCC
Organism: Helianthus tuberosus; assembly: GCA_030545235.1. Lineage (NCBI taxonomy): Eukaryota > Viridiplantae > Streptophyta > Magnoliopsida > Asterales > Asteraceae > Helianthus > Helianthus tuberosus. The sequence continues at coordinate 30,457,122 of CM060359.1, forward strand.
AAGATTATGATCTTTAAGAGATCTTGTAAGATCATATGGAATCCAAGAAAGATATGTAGGATCTTGGCAATATTTTTAGAGGTTTAGCAAGATTTAGTGGGACCACCCTTATGGTGACCGTCCACACATAATGGGGGGGGGGGTTAAGTGTAAATTCCATTCCCTAATTACATAAATAAGAACGTTTTCAAGTATAAAGTTTAGGGATTTAGTGTGTTATTATGTTATAAGAGGTGTTATGGTGTTTGGGAACCATAACTAGCTTAGAAAAATAAAAACAATGCTTCAAGCATTATTTTGGTGTTCCGGGTAATATCCGGTTATTCGGTTAGACACCGGTTCGTTAAAGTGCTAAATTGCACTTTTTAGTGTCCTATAAGTACCTTTTTGTATCCTTTCAATTCCCAACACTTAGGGAAATATTCTGGATAATAAAACGACATTTCTGCGAAATATTCATATGTTTAAATGCTGAATTATTGCTGAATTATATAAATTCTGCACTTAAAGTGCGTTTCGGGTGCTTTTTAGTGCTTATTTTTGCTTTCGCAATGTCTATAAATTAAACCCTTATATGTACTCTTGGGTTTTAATGTACTTTTGTCATCGGACCTACACCTAGGCCTCAATTCTAATGTCTGACTGCTTTCTGCAGTTCTGTTGACACGATGTGTCTTACCGGTGAGTTTACTAATATTTCTGACGCAACGCTCTCGTTTATGCACAAAGCTATAATTTGTAGCACAAAATGTGCATGAATTCACTTGCATGGAATTCAGAAATTTATTTGTCTGGTAAACCAGATCATGCACAGTCATTTAAGCACAAATTACTGTTCATTTCGTGTACGGAATGTACGGAAAAGTGACGGTTGTCACAAAAGTGAGGGTGATGGTGGCGGTTTTGTGGGAACCGAAAGTGAGAGAGAAGAGTGGGGGTGAGATGAGTGAAATCTTGAGGAATGATGTTCAATCTAAAGCCCCATACCTTTATAATAATCTTCACATATTTTGTTTAGTTACACAAGTAATATCTAATAAAATATGGCAATATAATCAAAGAAAATATTTGAAGTATGGATGTTTGATATGGTGGGGTCCATGAGGGACTAGAATCGTTGGGGGGGGGGGGGGTCTTAATGTAACATTGTGACCAAAGTGGTAAATAATAGTTAGATTATAAGTGACTAGATTTTATATGTTAGTGAATTGATTTCTAGCGGGTGTTATGGCATACGGGGACCATGACTAGCCAAAAATAATTACACAATGTGTTTGACAAATATTTGGTGTCCCGGGTAATGTCCGGTTGTTCGGTCGGATACTGTTCCGTTAAAATGCTTAATTAATCCGTAAAGCGTCCTACATATATATTTTTGCAACGTTTTTAATTTTTAACACTCAGGAAGGCATACCGGACTATTTAGTAACTTTTCTGTATCCTACTAGTATGTTAACAAATACATGTAAGTATAACACAGATATCAGAAAGTAGTTAAGTAATTCCACACAGTCGTCAAGCACTTTAATTGTCATTAATCAATTGTACGGAATACATGGAATTTGAGGGTTGTCACATTCTCCCCCTGTTAAGAGAATTTCGTCCCAAAATTTAGCGCGTGGTTACTGAGGAAACTAGTTAAGTTGCGTTGTTTTCCTGATTTTCCTGGGGTGTCACATCATCCCCCCGTTGATTTGGAATTTCGTCCCGAAATTCTACAGTAGCTTCAGCCTCAGTAGTGGTTGCGTTTTTCTTAAACAGTTGGGGATACTTGAGTTTCATTTGGTCTTCTCGTTTCCAGGTATACTCTGGGCCACGACGAGCATTCCAACGAACTCGAACCAGAGGTATCCTGGTATGCTTGAGGATCTTAACATCTCGATCCGTAATCTCTACAGGTTCCTCGACGAATCGCAGCTGGTCGTCGATAGTGAGTTCCTTCAGAGGAACTATGAGGGTCTCATCTGACAGACACTTCTTCAGATTCGACACATGGAAAACATTGTGAACTCCGCTGAGTTCTTCAGGTAGATTCAACCTGTAGGCTACCTTGCCAATTTTCTCAATGACTTCGAATGGTCCGACATAACGCGGATTGAGTTCGCCTCGTTTGCCAAAGCGGACTACACCTTTCCAAGGTGAGACTTTGAGTAGCACTCGATCCCCAACCTGGAGCTCGAGTGGTTTTCTTCCCTTATCAGCATAGCTTTTCTGACGGTCACGAGCTGCCGCCATTCGCTGTCGTATCTGAACAATTCTCTCGGTGGTGTCTACCACAAGTTCTGGGCCAGTGATTTGGCTGTCACCAAATTCTGCCCAACAGAGAGGTGATCGGCATTTGCGTCCGTATAATGCCTCAAACGGAGCAGCCTGGATGCTGGTGTGGTAGCTGTTGTTATATGAGAACTCCACTAGCGGGAGGTGCTTTTCCCAGCCATTACCAAAATCGATTACACATGCCCTGAGCATGCCTTCAAGGGTTTGGGTGGTGCGTTCAGATTGCCCAACCGTCTGTGGGTGATATGCGGTGCTCATATCTAAACGTGAGCCAAAAGACTTGTGCATAGCTTGCCACAGTTCAGAAGTAAAACGCGCGTCACGATCAGAAATGATGGAGGTTGGCACTCCGTGCCTCGATACCACTTCCTTTAGGTAAATGTCTGCAAGAGTAGAAAACTTATCCGTTTCTTTGATAGCCAGAAAATGTGCAGACTTGGTCAGTCGATCTACGATCACCCAAATGGTATCGTTTTCGCGTTGAGATCTGGGCAGGCCGGTCACGAAATCCATGGAAATTTGCTCCCATTTCCATTTCGGGATCTTCGGTTGTTGAAGTAGGCCTGATGGTTTCTGATATTCAGACTTGACTCTCGCACAAGTCAAACACTTACTGACGTAGGCTGCTATGTGGGTTTTCATGCCAGGCCACCAATACGTAGTCTTGAGGTCGTGGTACATTTTATCCGAACCAGGATGTACCGAATAACGAGACTTATGTGCTTCATCCATCACAAGCTCGCGTAAGTTGCCATAAAGTGGGACCCAAATGCGTCCGTTTACATAGTAGGCACTGTCTTCCTTTTGTTCTAGCCGCTGCCTCGATCCTCGTAAGGATTCAGACCTGATGTTTTCTGCCTTCAATGCTTCAACTTGAGCATCACGAATTTGAGCGGGAAGGCTAGAGTGAATGGTAAGCTGTAATGCACGTACACGCTTAGGTAAAGTATCCTTTCGACTGAGGGCATCAGCCACAACATTGGCTCTGCCCGGATGATACTTGATAGCGCACTCATAATCATTCAAGAGTTCGACCCATCGGCGTTGTCGCATTTTTAACTCCTTTTGCTTGAAGATATGCTCGAGACTCCTGTGATCGGTGTAAATGGTGCACTTGGTACCGTACAGGTAATGTCTCCATATCTTAAGCGCGAAAAAAACTGCTCCCAGCTCCAGATCGTGAGTAGTGTAATTCCTTTCGTGAACTTTAAGTTGGCGTGATGCGTAGGCAATGACCTTGTCACGTTGCATCAATACGCAACCCAGTCCTTGGATGGAAGCGTCGCAATAAACCACGAAATCATCTGTGCCTTCAGGCAATGAAAGGATAGGCGCGCTACAAAGTCTATCCTTTAGGTGTTGGAATGTGGACTCCTGTGCATCGCCCCAATGATAGGTGACACCCTTCTGAGTCAGTGAAGTGAGAGGTTGCGCAATCTTGGAGAAATCTTTGATAAACCTTCGGTAGTATCCTGCCAAACCCAAGAATTGGCGGATTTATGTTGGTGTGCGGGGTGCAGGCCAGTTCTTGATCGATTCAACCTTAGATGGATCCACATGAATTCCATCCTTGTTTACCACATGGCCTAGAAAGTGGACTTCACGGAGCCAGAAGTCACATTTCGAAAACTTGGCATACAACTGTTCTTTTCGAAGAAGTTCCAGCATAAGTCGTAGATGCTGCTCGTGTTCCTCCTGACTCTTAGAATATATCAGGATATCGTCGATGAACACAATAACAAACTTATCCAGGTAAGGCTTGCACACTCGGTTCATGAGATCCATGAAGACTGCTGGTGCATTCGTCAGCCCGAATGGCATAACCAGAAACTCGTAATGGCTGTAACGAGTTCTGAATGCTGTTTTGGAGACGTCCTCATCTCGGACTCTCAGCTGGTGGTATCCCGATCTCAAATCAATCTTGGAGTAATAGCTCGACCCTTGCAACTGGTCGAGCAAGTCGTCAATTCGTGGAAGAGGATAACGATTCTTCACAGTTACCTTGTTGAGTTCGCGGTAGTCGATATACATTCTGAAAGTACCATCTTTCTTCTTTACGAACAAGACTGGAGCTCCCCAGGGCGAAGAGCTAGGACGTATAAAACCCTTTTCCAAGAGTTCTTGTAGTTGCGTAGACAGTTCTTCGAGTTCTGATGGAGCTAGGCGATATGGTGCTCGAGCTACTGGCGCTGCTCCAGGAGCTAGCTCGATTTGAAATTCAACTTGGCGGTGAGGCGGAAGACCAGGTAATTCTTCAGGAAATACCTCGGGAAAATCGCGCACAATAGGGATGTCTTTAATTCTCTTCTCTTCCGTTGACGTGTCAGTAACGAGTGCTAAAATGGCAGTGTGGCCCTTTCGCAAACACTTCTGGGCCTTAAGGAAAGAGACGATGCCTTCGACAGCACCACTCTTGTCGCCACGAATCATGAGAGGTTCTTCACCAGAACGAGGAATGCGGACGATTTTCTCCTTGCAAACAATCTCCGCTTGATGATGAGATAGCCAATCCATCCCAATAACGACGTCGAAACTACCAAGTGTGATAGGAACAAGATAGATAGGGAAAGTCTGACCAGCTAAGACGAGGTTACAACCTTTAACTACGTGTGTGGGTTCAAGACTTTTACCATTTGCTAGCTCTATCGGTGAGACGATGAGCCAACTTGATAGTTTGCTGAATGGTACCCAGGTTGGCTGAAGTTACGTGACTTTGAATCTCTGGTACAAGGCCCTTGAGGTACAGCTCAATACGTTTGATGGGAGGGTCCACCATAGTTGGACACAGGATGGCCAACTCGTTTGACCTCTTAGTATACGCCTCAATCTCAGACCCCGTCATCTTCAGATTGTAAAATTCCACTTCTAGTTTGTGGATGTCATCCCGACTACAGTACTCCTCCTTGATCAGCTCTTTGAAACCATTCCAGGGTGTGGCATTAGCAACTGCCAGTCCTAGTAGTTGAACCTGCACCTTCCACCAGGTTAACGCAGCCCCTTCAAGTGTTCCGGTAGCATATTTCACCCTACGGTCTTCGGGGCATTCGCACATCTCGAAAACTGACTCAAGCTTTTCAAACCAGTGAAGAAGGCCTACTGCTCCTTCCGTGCCACTGAAAGTAGTAGGTCGGCAGTCCATGAACGCCTTGAACGTGCACACAGGAGGTTGAGCATGTTGACCTCCTGCAGGATTAGCTGCGAGTGCCTCAACGACTCGTTCATTGATCAAAGCCGTCAACTGGGCTTGAGTGAGGTTGATACGTCCTCCGCGTCCGCTCATGATCTTCATAACGAAGCAACGTAAGTGAGGAAAGTGTCGCGAAAGTGCGTAAGTGTGGGACGACATTAGAGAGTAAGCACACAAGGTTCAAATAGCAATTATCACATTATCTAATGCACAGTGAGAACTATCTAACCGACAATATAACATAAATCATACCACTTATGGTGTCGAGTCTTGCACGTGGAGCGAAGCGTCGTTGTGGATCGTTGAGCACTGTACAGGTTATAGTCTGGTTTTATCAAAAAGCTTTTCCCCTTTTTAAAACCAAGTTCGCTATAACCAATGGCTCTGATACCAATCTGTCACACCCCCAAAATCCACCATGCGGAGTACCACCACTTGGAGGCGTGACGTGACCAGGATCGAGCCACCAATCATATTGAACATCGTAATTAAGTAAATAAGACCAACCACAATGCGATTGGTGACCAAAGCCAGTTAACCATGTTTAGTTTAAACAGCGAAAGCATGAAAGTAATTCCAAAAGCACAAGTTCACAGTTTATAAGTTAAAGTTCAAAACGCAAGTTTAATAAGTTCATGAGGATTTAAATAATAAGCATGGAACATAACAGTCCGTACGCCACAACGACTCCTTCCTCGTGCAAGCTCCATCTAGCGACCTGTAAGGCATGTAACAACGAGTCAACAACAAAGTTGAGTGAATTCACGTTTAGTTATTTGGTTTTAAGTTGTTTCTGAAAAACGTGGTTTGACATTCGTTGGCTTATTTGCCGTGGGGGTTACCCCGAAGTTGAAAGTATGTTTAACCATTTCCTTTTTCTTTACCCAAACTGTATCCATAATTAGTGGGGGCTTTCCCCGTGTGAACTACTAGACGGTATGATATCGACTACTACGAACAATAGTTGTGCCCTACATCAGTGTCTATCATCACTGACAGTTTGCCATAGTCCATTAGTACACGCCCGTCCGAACGGCACGGTGTGAGGTTTGTTAAACCTAATAGCGCTATTAACTAATGACCCGCTCGCCATTGGCCTCGGCGATTAAGTCGATATGAAGAGGGACTTATTGATAGAGTTTTGTCTAGCTAGTTTTAAGGTTGTTGTCCTGCACCAGGAGGACGAACGTACGTATTCTGCACCAAGAGAATTCGTAGGATTAATAATGGCATCCTCTTTATGGAGGATGGCCGTACATATCTTCCCAAGGGGATATGTAGATTTAGTTTTAAATTCTTTAACCCATTCCCAAACCACCGGGAATCCCATGCCTTATAGAAAGTGTGAACTCACCTCGGTTTGCTCGGTTAGATTCTCAATATAGCTAACAGTCAAGGTCGGTCAATCACGTCCTAGTATGATTTACCAGTTAGTCATTTAGTGGCTTTCAAATAGAACACAAAGTTCCTACACGTATCTATCACACAACATGCATTACTTTAACTGTTTATGCCCATGTATACTTCCCATCCATTCCCCACTCATAAGCAAACATACAATAATACATATAACACATATAACATGTTAGATCATTCACAGATAGCATACTCAACATTTAGACGCGCAAATCACAACCTATGTCATTTCAGCATTAATATTCAAAACCGGCTGTTTTCAGACATTTTAATAAAATGGTTAACTTATTCCAAAAATTCCCAATTTTTTACAGAATGTCTTAAACGTTCCATATTTTATTGTGTAAAAATATCGGGGTCCAGTCCATTACCAATATTTTATAAGAATTCATTTTCCGGACTGCAATCAGATTCATCTATTTCTGACCACAGTCCACGGAACAATTTATTAAAAATTCATCGAGTGTCCGATTTACGAAATTCAAGTGGGGTAATTACAAATGCATGGTTGTCATTTACTGTACAAATTTCATGGTCCGATTCATCACAAAACTCAGGTTATGACTGAAAGTATAACACCCATTTATTGCTGTCAAAATTCAGCTTAAGTTGTTGTTACAAATCGACACTTTAAAAATAGTAAACGAAGTCCAAAAATTACGATTCCGGTGCCATTAGAACCGTATTTCATAATAACATATTTTAGATTCAAAATATCGGTTTTTCGTTGAGTTTATGGCCTGTTTACAGCCTGATGTAGTCGGCTGGAAATGTGATTCAGCATGTTCTTTATAGTTTAAATGTTACTATATTGTATCAACACATGTCCGAACAACGGATTTATCAAGAGTTCGACGATCAATCATCATATATGTATTAACCAACCCTAAACCAACAACATACCCAAGACAACATCAACTAATAGCATTTCATATACAAGTAAACTTCATATAACCTTTATGTTTATATTTTTAGTGTTCTTGCATTTTAGTTGTAAACATAAGCATCATACTACAATGTTAGCCATAAAATAAGATGAACAAAGGTTAAACAAGAGCTTACTACTAGCCTATAGCTAGGGTAGAATCTATTGAGGAGGATGATGAGAAAAGATGAAGAACAAGCAAGACAAAGCCCTTCTTGAAGCTCCACAAGTAGTAACCTTCTTGAATCACCTTCTAAACTTAATGGAACTTGTAAAATGGAAGAGATGGTGTGAAAGTGAGGGTGATGGTGGCGGTTTTGTGGGAACCGAAAGTGAGAGAGAAGAGTGGGGTGAGATGAGTGAAATCTTGAGGAATGATGTTCAATGTAAAGCCCCATACCTTTATAATCATCTTCACATATTTTGTTTAGTTACACAAGTAATATCTAATAAAATATGGCAATATAATCAAAGAAAATATTTGAAGTATGGATGTTTGATATGGTGGGGTCCATGAGGGACTAGAATCGTTGGGGGGGGGGGGGTCTTAATGTAACATTGTGACCAAAGTGGTAAATAATAGTTAGATTATAAGTGACTAGATTTTATATGTTAGTGAATTGATTTCTAGCGGGTGTTATGGCATACGGGGACCATGACTAGCCAAAAATAATTACACAATGTGTTTGACAAATATTTGGTGTCCCGGGTAATGTCCGGTTGTTCGGTCGGATACTGTTCCGTTAAACTGCTTAATTAATCCGTAAAGCGTCCTACATATATATTTTTGCAACGTTTTTAATTTTTAACACTCAGGAAGGCATACCGGACTATTTAGTAACTTTTCTGCATCCTACTAGTATGTTAACAAATACATGTAAGTATAACACAGATATCAGAAAGCAGTTAAGTAATTCCACTCAGTCGTCAAGCACTTTAATTGTCATTAATCAATTGTACGGAATACATGGAATTTGAGGGTTGTCACAGAAGGTATATCATTTTCTTTTGTAAAATCAACATAATCAACCAATAATCATCAACAAATAATCTTTACTTACCAATTTTGCCAAAAACAAGCATAATCTACTACTTCATGAACTTGAAATTTCACAAAAATTTGTAGTAACTTACTAGTGTTCTTAGTAAGCCTTGTTACCCTTTAAAATGTGATTGATTTTTTAAAAACTTCATTTTTAAAGAAAATGTATCTTCACAACTTATAATCATATTTTTCAAAAATGTTTCTTCTTTGATTTCTCTTGTTACACAAGTGTTTTTACACTTTATTAACCACCAAAAATAAGGTTTGTTTATGTAAGAACAAATATTTAGTAAAACTTGTATTTTTAACTTGGTTTCTTTGAAAAACCATCCATGAAGTTTTAGATCTACAAGTATTACAACTTACTTTGATCATTATTTTTCAAGAAAACCACATATCCTTTCAAGTTCATGTTTCTTATGAGGATGATCTATGACCCTACAACATTTTCATCCTCTCATCTTGCTAGATTATGTTTTTAATCATGATCTAGCAAGATCATGTGATGATCAACATCAAATACATGTATGAACAACAATCATCAAGCATAACAACTCATATTCATCAAGATTTCTTCATATTTTAAGCTTATGTTCAAGTTTACTTCTTGTGATTCTTAGTGTTCTTCATAATAATCAACATGTAACATCTTTTAACCACTTAGATATGATGTAAAATAGCAAGATCAAGGTTCTTACCACTAGCTCAAGGCTAGGGATGATCAAGTGAAGAAAACAAGTGGATAAAAGCAAATGAACAAGGTCCTTGAACTTCCGTAAGCTCCTAGCTTCTTTGTGTAACCTCTAACACCTTTGTATATGCTTGTAATGGATGTAGGATGAATTAATATGGTGAGTGTGTGTGTGTTGGTGTTCGGCCGAGAGCACAAGGAGAGGAAGGAGAGAAGTGGTGTTGAAGTGTTGTGTGTAAAAATGAAGTTATGTTCACCATGTGTATACTTATAACCCATTTTATGTGTTTAACCCATGGTTCTTATGTTTACTAAAGCACAACATGATCTAGTTTTTAATTACAATAAAATCAAGATGATGGGGCCCTTGTTAGCCGTCCATAGGGGGGGGGGTATGTAGACTAGGTTCTAAGCACAAGTTAGTTTCTTAGGTTAAAATCCAAGTATAAGTTAAGTGTTTTAGTTACTAGATATTTATGATGGGTTATGATGTTCGGGGATCATAACTAGCTTGGTAATGTTAAAACAGTGCTTCTAGTGTAAATTTGGTGTTTCGGGTAGTGTCCGGTTGTTTGGTTGGTTACCGGTTCGTTAAGGTGCTAAACTTTGCAGTTTAGTGTGCTTTATGTACCCTTTTGTGACACTTTTGATTTCCGACACTTAGGAAAGCATTCAGGACCATTTAATCATATTTCTGCATGATATTAGATTGTTTAAATGCTGAAAATTGCTGATTTTTGCTGAATTCAGCACTTTATGTGAGTTTTAGGCACTTTCCAACACTTAAACTATCTCTAGGAAGGCCGTTTTGTGATCCTTACTTTCCTACACACTATACTAGTGTCATACTTGGTTTCTGGCTTATACTGTGCCTCAACACACTGTCTGTCTATGTACTGAGCTTTGTCAGCATTTTCCTGATTTATCTGATAACTGTGCTAACTTTGTTTCGTGCATCATTTAAGTCATGTAAGCTCTCATGCAATAACGAGATGTCATTTAAAATATGTGATGCATATGTAGGTATAAAGCAGTAGTCAGAAAGCAGTTCAAGTCATTAATTGTAATTCAGCACAGTCATTAAGCACTAATCAGGGTTTAATAGTTGTACGGATACCTGGAATTTTGACAGTTGTCACATAAAACTGGTAAATGAATACATAAAAGGATTTGCGGGTGGTGTAAATGGTGGTAGGTTTGGATCCATTGTAAAACATATTGAGTAAAATATGTAGAATGGTATAAAGAAATGGTGTAGAATGGTGTCAATTTTAAAAAGGTTATTTGATTTAAAGAGTGGGTAAATTTGACTTTTTTTTTGTATTTAAAAACCATTGGATGGTCCTCACCAATGGCTAGTCTCATTGGCCAGATGGAGATTTCCACGATCATCTTGATTCATTGTTGGGTAGGTTTTTTTTTGGGAGGAGGGGGGCATGTTCACTAGTGTCCACCATACCACATCACCTCCACGGCACCCCTCCATGAGCCACGCTCCATGGCCTAAGCAAAAAATAACATTTTTTTTTTATAAATCTTGGGTTTAAAAAATAACATTTTTATATTATTTTTAAGAAAATATTTAACACTTGAACTGCATGTTAAATATTTTCTTAAAAATAATAAATAAATTATTTTATTAAAGAGAGATTTACTCACGAACATTTTTGTTGACCCAAAATTGATTTTACGCATGATACATGAAATCAGGTGTGATGAGTTGAAGATGGAGACACATAGGGCGTGCCTTAAAAAAATAAATTGGATTTTATGTTATGTTTCATGCATTTGAATTTTGTACGAATTATTTGAAGCTTATATGTTATATGACACTTTAATTTTGACATGATTAAATTGACGTGAGGTCGAAGTCTCAATCAAATTTAATCCAATTATAATTAATTAGCTTGTGGTAAGTAGGTATCGAACACAGGTAGTTTGTGGAATGTATGTCTAAATTAACTAAATTAAACTAAATTGTAGAAATGTAAACTCAAGGATTTGGATTGTTTGATTTTAGCAACTAAGATTACTAATTAAATTGCAAATTAAGAATCAGTTTTGTAAACACTTTAGGAACAAATGACCATCCTAGATTTCAGGTTTTAATCAACACTAATGTTTGTGCCCACTAGAAAGAACCACATAGACATGGCTCGTGTTTGATTATCTATTTGTGATGAAGGGAAACTAAGTACTCGGATTATAAAATGCGACGTTGTTACCCGATGATCAATTGATAATTATCCAACCCTAATCCCTCTCATGATATCTCGATTGCCAACTGCACCAAGAACGTATGGTTTAGACTAACATCAAACAAGAATAAACACTTTACAAATAAACAATCAAACACCATAATAACTTAAAACAAACATTCAAAGTCATTATTCTAGAAATTCAAGCTCAAACATAGTGTTTCAAAAGTAACCTTACGTCTAGAATGATCACCAACGAAATTAGCCTTCCATAGTTTGATGCATCATCAATACACAAAGTTTAATGTTCATATGGATTAAAAACACAAACCCCATGATTAGAAATTGTCTTGAACCAAGAAGAACACCAAAATTCGCCCAAGAACTGCCTGGTAATCGATTGGACTCCAAGAGACATCATAAAAACTCAATAAAGTGGGCAGTTACAATTTACGCCAGTCAGCGCCGTAAGCTACGGCGCCTCTCGTAGCCTACAACAGCAATTAAAATGTTACGGTGGACAGGAACTGGACTACGACGCAAAAAAAAGGATCAGTACCGTAACCTACGTCGCCAGCCATAGGCTACGGCGTTGTCTGGGTCTTTTTCGTTGATTTCTTTTGTCACTTCTTCACCACTCTAATTTGTTTCTTCCAAGATCAACTCCCATCCAAGCATTGTAAATCCACTTGTTTATATTCCTTTAGACCTGCAAAGCCATATAAACCACAGTGATCGGATTGTCGCGCTCCGGTCAAAGATAATATTTATAGCCCTAATTACCCTTAACAAATAGCTAGTGGTAGTAAGGGGTCGAACCACGAAGAGTATGTGGTTTGCGAATGGAACTGGTTGAATTTAAATAAATGTCACACTTATGAAGCTTGCTAGAATATTTTTGTATTTTTGTTTGGTTGAAAAGATGTGAATTAAACTAATGGAATTTATTAAATTACTAATGATTAACAAATTGCAAGAAAGGTAATTGATTGTTTAAACAATAATGAAGAAAAGAGTTCACACCCGGTTTCGGTAATTGCAAACCTAGGTTTCTACAAGTTTTAGAATTGACCTAATTGGATAAGTGATTAACGGATTTAGTATACCGTGACTTAGGTTCCAATAACTATCAACACTCCTAAGAATGGACAAGAATGCACTTCATAATCAAAACAAGTAAATCCTAACCAAGATAACGCATAAGTGCACAAATTCATTTCACAAAGTCATAACTTTATCATCGTTCAACAATTTGCAAATTCAATTCAAATACACGACAATTATCAAAGGTGTTCAAAATCAAAACACAATTTGTCACACAAGTCAAAACTAAACACAAATCGAAACTCTAGATAATACAACTACCTACACCCGGGTGAAACCAAGGTGATTAGCAGCTCATGGTTGAAAGAACTTGATCACCGGATGATGAAAGCTTGATCTTGATCATCTTGAAGTGTGGAAAAGGATGGAACGGTTGAGGGTTAGGGTTTTATGATTGGTAATGATGGAAGTGGTGATGGTTGGATGATTTAGGGTTTGTGAATTGGTGATGATAGATGATTTTGGATGATGATTGATGATTCGGGTGATAATGGATGTTAGAGATGGATTGGTGATAAAGTGGTGAAGTGTTTAGGCTCCAAGATTGATATTCAAAACCCCAAGCAAGTGTAACCCCTGAATTACTGGCCTTGATATGTTTTAAACTCGTTCTAACAACCTCACACAACAAATTTGCGTCAGAGAAAACTACAGGTCGCTGACGGCCTGGGACCCCGTCGGCGACATCCTCTCAAATACTGAAATCCTGGCAATGGCTTGTTTGACTGGATACGAGCTTTAATGGCCGACGCACCTTTCCCATACACGTCGCGGACGGCCTAGGGGGCGTCAGCAACGAGCCTTGCAATTCCCACTTTCCATTTTTCTCAATTCTTGCTCCCAAATGACCCAGTTCGCGTCCCGGTGGTCCGTTTTTCGTCTCGGTAGCTCGTAAAGCTCCCAAAAAGCACCTTAAACTTCATTAAACCTACAAAACACAAATCTAATTAAAAGTAGGCTATTCAAGATTAAAAGTCGAGTAAAAACCCAAACTTAAACATACACAAACACCATTATTCAACCACGTATCACATCCCCACACTTATCTTTTGCTTGCCCTCAAGCAAATCTGTTTTTCACTTTCACGTGGGTCGAACAAAGAATACACTCCCCATTCCCGAGACGAAGGTTAAGGTCAATTGTCATACAAAAGTTCAAACTCTTTACAATTTTCAACATATTTAACGGTAAAGTGAATAGTCACATATAAAATGGTTATCCAAGATTAACCCGCCCGTGAAACCAACAATTCATGCATGTCCCTCACAATGTTCTCTCCACTCGTTTTAAAATTGGCTAATAGTTGATGCATTAGCACTTTTGAAATAATCACTCAAACCGATTAGAACATGTACCCCATAGACTTGCAACTCAATCATTCTCCACCGCTGAACACGAATACTTAGCACAAGTCATAAGGTCTTTGTAAGGGTTGTAACGGGGCTAGGCTAAGGGTAGGAAATAGGATATTTTAAAATGGCTAGGGTGATGAAAATTCGATTTTTATTACAAAACAACTATCCTAAACAAAACTAAACTATACGTCAACTTCAAGGCAATGATGTTCGCCTTTTATTTTTCAAACCAAGAACTTATATTTTTTTGTTCTTTTCTCAACAATTTCTATTCTTATTCGTAAAATTTTCTGATTTTTCTCTTTTTTTATTATTATTTTTTTAAATTTTTTATATAGATATGCAAACAAACAATTCACAACTATACAAACTTGATTCCTATAATCGAATTTCCATCACACGGGTTTAAAAAAAAAGGGTTTTAAGGTTATGGGCTAAAGGATGGTCAAACGAAAGGATTAGGCTCAAAATTGACTACTAAGGGATAACTTTTTGGGTAAGGATATATAAATGGTGTAAAAAGAAAGACGTTTACCTAATTCCTTAATCATTCTCGTGCTTGTATTCGGTCTATGGTCTCAAACGTATCAAAAGTTGCAAGTTCTACAATACATGACTAATGGTCCACTCAAACAAATAAACATGAATATGTAATTCTATGATGTAAAAGTGGCTCAAAACCTCACATATATAAAGGGTATGGTATGTGACATGCATAATGTGCTAGTTTCTTAGGCGGATTATGTGACAACCCTCACCAAAACAGGTATCCGTACGACTTAATTAATATTTAATTACTTTGCTTGCTTACGACTGTGATTAAACTGCTTACTGATTTCTGATACATACATGCTCATGCATCACATTTTATACTGTCACTCTATTATTTATACACAAACATCAGTGACAACCTTGATGCACAACAAGCACAGTGAGCACACTACGGGATACCCATTAAACATGCTGACATAACCAGCATCAGGCAGACACTGCCTCTAAGGCCAGTACGAGCCGGGAATAGATTACTACACTAGTAGTGAGTGTAGGGAGGTGAGGATTGTAGAACTGCGTCACTAGGTAAAGTTTATAGTGACCGGATGTGCCTAAAACGTACTTTAAGTACAAAATTCTGCGCTTTAATATAAAACTCAGCATTTTGAATTACTAATAAAGTGCAAAAACATTGCAGAACGGTCCCGTATATTTTCCTAAGTACCGGGAATAATTTATGTTACAAAATATATACATAAAGGACTTTTCGGACTAATTAAACATTTTAACAGAACGGTATTTAATCGTATAACCGGACATTACCCGGGGCACTAAATTTTTAGCAGACACCTTGTTTTATTACTTTTTCTGGCTAATCGTGATCCCCGTTTGCCATAGCACTCCTTAAAATCAATTTACTACACATAAAAGTTCATACTTACAATCTAACCATCCTTTGCATTTTAGTTACACATTTTGCAATTAGACCCCCCCCCCCCCAAAACGATTTCTAGTCCCTCATGGACCCACCATATCATCCATCCATGCTCCATATATTTGGGTAGATTTTAATCTATTATTTTATTTGGATTGTTACTTGACCTTGTTGCCATAATATTTGGAAGGAGATTACATGTATGACACCAAAGATCTTCATTCATTTCCTCAAAGATTTCCCTTATCTCAATTTACTACTCTCCCTCTCTCTCTCCATTCGGTTTACTACAACCGAATCCACCACCATATCACCATTTCCATACTTCACACATTCTCACTTGATTAAATCTCATTTGCTTATTAGACTTTACTTGTTGAAATTAACATAATATATGAGAACATCTATTAAAGCATGGTGTATGGATCTTAACCTCACTTCACAAAAGATTTCACTCATTTCACTCAACTCTCTCTCTCATTCGGTCACCCCATAACCGCCACCCTCACCACCGATTTCACACCCACATCTTCCAAGTTTCAAGCAACTTTCAAACCTTAGAAGTGAGCCATGGAGGTTACATCTTGAAGGAGTTTGTTTCAAGACTTCTCACCATCTTTTCTCATCACTTTCGCACAAGAATCATCCCTAGCTATAAGCTAGTAGTAAGTTTTCTTCACACTTGATTTCATCTTGTTCGAATTTATGTCTTGTAGTAGGATGTTTTGATGTTTAAATCGCTAAAAGAACAAAAGACTAGAAGATGTTAAACAAAAATAGAGAATATAAAAGCTACATAAAAGTTTACTTGTGTTTGAATCATGAAGCGGAATCTTGTTGGTTTGAGGGTTGGTTAAATCATACTCGATTTTTAAAAGTTGTTTTCTTGCTAAATCCATTGTTCGGACACTCGTTGATGCGATTTAGAAATGTTTAAACTTTAAAATAACTTGCTGATGTACTTTTCCAGCCGCCTTCAACAGGCTGTAAACGGACTTTAAAAACTCGAAAAACGGAATTTCAAAAGCCTAAATCGTGTCATTTTGAAAAACGAAGAAAATGGCGCTGGAATTGTATTTTTCTGATGTCGGTTACTATTTGAAAAATCTGTTTTCGTGACAGCAGCTAAGGCTGTTTGTTACTGCAGTAAAATGGGCTGTACGTTTTCGGTCGTAACATGAAACCTAAATTGAACCAGCCCCTAAAATTCATACCATAGAAGGTCACGGATGTGTTTGTGACCCTCGAACTGGAATTTCGATAAACGGACTTACGAGGAATTTTTGACGAATTATTCTGTAAACTGTGATCAGAATGTAACATATCTGATCACAGTTCGGTAAACGATTTTCTATAAATTTTTGATAATGAACTAGACCCCGAAATTTTTACACAATAATTTGTGGGTCTATTATGACGTTCCGCAAAAATTTGGGAATTTTTGGAATAAGTAAGTATTTTATCTATTCATCCGAAAACAGTCCAGTTTTTCACATAATGAAACTGAAACGACAAGGGTAGTATTTTGCGTGTTAAAACGTAAGGGTTGATTGTTGATGATCATGAGTTGATTTCAAAAAGAAAATGATGTGCGTATTAGCACGGACACTCCCGTTTTTAGGGGAAGTTCTGGCGAATTTTTCTAAAAATACCAAGACTTAGAAAAATTATTTTTCTAACAAGTATGTTTAGCTTTATTCCTTGGAATTTAACCTCGCCTTGAATTTTGACATAAATCTTTAAAGTGTTGGTTATGAGACTTGAAAATGTATCTTGTCAATACTTAAAGTCACCACATACATAATACTTGTACGAATACCCCATCCTTGGGAAGGAATCTATTTATACGTTAACCAAGAAATATAAACACGAAATAGTTGTCTAACTATTTCCCCTAGAACGTTAAAACTCTAAGCTAAGGCACGGCCATTCGTCTAATAGATATTAGCACGTTGTAGGTTGTCGTGCTGCAGACCGAGTTTGATTTGCTGTTATTCGAGGACGCATTACTGTGAGTTCATGTCCCCCTTTTCTCTTAACTGTTTTCAGTTTTCTAAACTGCGGGGGTGAAATACATGTTACTATGATTACGAGTACTTTTACATGGTATGGTTAGCTTAGCGTAAGGAGGGTTACTGCATACAGATCATGTGAGTGGGTTGGTGGTACTTGAGGCAATTAATCCTCATTGTAGGACCGAGGGGCACGATGCGGTAGATCTATCTGGGTGTAGCGAGCCCAACCCCAGGCCCAGCAGAACGGACCTCGGGGTGACTATGTACCCGACACACAAATCCGCTAGGTTTGAGTCTTCCTACTTGCACTTCACACATATCAATGGCCTTGCAAACCATTGGTGATCTCTTTTTCCTTATTTGCTACATACCAGAGATTTTTATACTTACAAGTGTTTTACATACTCACTTACACATGAACTCGCTCAACATTATGTTGATTTTTCCAACTTACATGTATTTCAGGGAACTAAGGATCTGGCACGGTATGCTACGTTTTCCCGCTGTGTTAGAGTTACGGGATCATCCACGTTTAGGGGTCGCGACTTTTACCTGGACGAGTCACAAGTCTTAAACAGTGTTTATGATTATAACTGTGGTTACGTTTTAAGAACAAAGTTTTTATATTATCAGGTTGTAATTTCTGTTGCATGCGTCAACGCCTTAAGACAATGTTGGGGTATTTTACATTTCAAACGTAAATCAATGGATGATCTGCATGTTTTATTTTCATATAGCTTTGTTGTGATTAAGCTATGGTATTAAGAAGTCACACCAAATAAACCCACGCTTCCGCAAAGCCAGGGTGTGACAGCTTGGTATCAGAGCTCTGATCATAGCAAACTAGGATTCCTTCTCGAGTCTAGACTATGATCACTAGGGCTCTCATGAAAACATTTTTATACCGCATACCACGTAAGTCCAGATCCAAAATGTTTTTACAAACAAATGTTGAGCACATTTTATTTGCTAGTTATAGGCTTAGTCTGGGAGGCTGAGGCTCGGTCTGGGAGGCTGAGGTAGTTGTCTAGTGGGACTAGGAAGAGCAGTCTGGGAGGCTGGGAGGCTAGTGGGACTAGGGAGTCAGTCTGGGAGGCTGGGAGGCTAGTGGGACTAGGAGAGTTATTTAATTGCTTATTGGTGATTAATGTGTTTATCTGACTATATGATTGATTATTTGTGCATATGTGTGTTTGTATTACAAAACGTCATGCCTTCATCAGATACTGGAGAGTCGGACACTACAGATCCCACGACCATAGTATCAGGCGACATAGTTTCATCGGAGCACGAGGTGTACACTTCCGATATGACCAGCACAGATGAGGACGACTTTCAGCCCTTTGCACTGCCTGATGTCGTAGCAGAGCCTGCTGATGGCCATCTTGTTGGGGATTTGCCACTCGCGGTGATCCCTGCTCCTGTGCCCCTTGCCGCTTATCCCGTTGTTGATATGCCCCCCGACGTTGTCTCTGACGATGATGTCGATCTATTAGAGGAGGACCCACTTGAGGGCGAGGCCCTATTGCTGCTGGTGATAGCCTACTGCTTGCTGACGCTCCTGCAGAGGAGGCTCATGCCCATTCCCCTGTCCCAGACTCGTTTGAGTCTGTGACGTCCGCATCTTTGCATACACCGGGAGTGCAGCACCACTCACACGACGCCGACCCTGATATGGCATCATCAGCTGCACCAGTTCTCGCGCACAGCTTTGAGTTTGATCACGATATTGAGGATAATCCCGTTCTTCCACCTGGTTTTGATCCAGACCATGATATTGAGTACATACACTTAGACCAGCCCTTGGAGGATCCTGTAGCCCCTGTGTTTGTTGATCCAACTAATTTTGAAATGAAGTTTGTTGATCCGGAGCCAGCCATGGCCCCTGAGCCAGGCGTTGCTCCTGACCCCGCATTGGAGCATGACACTGTTCATGCCGATGCACCTGTTGTTGCTCCTTGATTAATCATCTGCTTGGACGAGAGAAAATTTGGGGTAACTGTGCAAGAAAATTTATTATTACGGGGGCCCACGTAATAACGACTTGTAGTGCACAGAAATCCTGGTGGACTCTGCGGGTCAAGCTAATGAAAACCAATGTAGCAGGAAATAACTAAAACACGAATGGCCAAGGCGATGTAGCCTCGAGTTCATTCTATTACAAGCAACAAGCCATTTTGACAAGCCTATGTGAAGGCTTAGAAATTTATTTTCCTCACTCATACATTGAGTATATTTACGTGTGAAATTGGATGATTACCTGATGGCTTATGGTGCTATGTATCTCATAGACAATTGAAATGTTGTCTAACCCACTTCATACCACTGTGACAGAAGAGAATGCCACCCAGGCGTGACACAGACACCAGTACACTGCTAAGGACAGAAGCCGAGTTGCAGGAACGCATCTCACAGGCAAATGCACGACATGAAGCCCTCCGCTCTAAGCACAACGATGGCATTACTGGAAATAACCCTCCAACTGGCTGCACCTATAAGCAGTTCCTAAACTGCAAGCCTTTGAACTTTGACGGAGCAGGAGGCGCCGTGGCATTTGTTCGTTGGTCTGAAAAGATTGACTCCATTCTAAGAATGAGTAACTGTTCGCCCCAACAGAGTGTTACCTATATCCCGGGGTTATTTCTAGATAACACACTCTCATGGTGGAACCTTCAGTTTCAGACCCTTGTCACAGATGCTGCTTATGCACTGAGCCGGGACGAGCTCAAAGAAATGATGGAGAAGAAATACTGTTCTAGGGCTGGAATCCAGAAGCTTGAGGCGGGGTTCTGGAATTTGAAAATGGACGGATCGAAGATTCCTGAAAACGTCCAGCGATCTCATTATATGTAACGTTGATTGATTGTTTATGTTCTATAACATGAGATGTTATGTGGTTGATTTATTTATAGCATGCGATGTTGTGTGTTGATATTGTTGAATACATACGTACATTTTACTTGCTATGACCTAACCTACGTGAAACATCTTTTAGAAGATGCCACCAAGACGCGAAATGCGCATGCCCACCTCAGAGGCGGAACTTCAAGAGATAATTGCTGCAACTATAGCACAGCACGAGGCCCTACGCTCCGAACCTAGCAGAGGTACCTCAGAAAATAACGGTTGTTCCTACTGGCACTTCCTTAACTACAAGCCTCCGAAGTTCGACGGCACTGGAGGTGCCATAGCTTTTGTGAAATGGATTGAAAATATGGATTCCATCCTTCGAATGAGTGGTTGTATGCCAGAACAACAAGTCCCATACGTTTCCGAGTTGTTTCAAGATGGAGCTCGATTATGGTGGAATCTTCAGGTTCGAATAATGGGCCTAACTACAGTATACGCGTTAACTTGGGATGAGTTGAAAGGAATAATGCGTAAGAAATATTGCACCCAAACAGAAACCCAGAGGTTGGAAGGTGAATTCCAGAGCCTGATGATGGAAGGTCCAAAAATGTTGGAATACATGCAAAGACTTCATGATTTGGCACGAGTTGTTCCATACTTAGTGGAACCAGAAATGAGGAAATTGGGACAGTTCATTTGGGAACTGGCACCACAAGTCCTGAGCTTAATGACAGCATCTACGCCACCGACAACTATGGCTGCAAGTAAGATGGGCTTGGCACTCGTTACGGAAGCAGTTCGACTAGAAAAACTTGCAAACCCTGACAAGGAGAATCAGGTAGAGTCGTCTGGAAAGAACAAAAGGAAGCTCACCGAAGATACCCGAATGAATAATGATGAACAAAGATCTATTCGAGGTTGTTTTGACTGCGGGGACAAAGGGCATTTCAAGAAAGATTGCCCTAACAACAAACATGCCAATGATAAGATTTACTTAGAAACTAAACCAGGACGTGCTGGGTGCAAGTATCACCACGATTTTGGATGTCGGAAGCCTAGGTGCGGGAGGAAAGGACACAACAAGGATGGTTGTGGGATGAAGAGTCCCAGGCAAGGAGAAAACAGTAACAACGCTCAAGGTGGAAATGGGAAAGGAAATGGCCGAGTGCCAGGATGCTTCCATTGTGGGGACGTTGGACATCTTAAGAGGGAATGCCCGAAGTTGAAACAAGACCGTGAAAGGACATCCAACATCGGAGCTTGTGAAGCATGCCAGGATCCAGGCGTGACTACTGGTACGTTCACTATCAACCAAAACTTTTGCATCTATTTTGTTTGATACTGGTGCCGATTATAGCTTTGTATCGTGAGAATTTAAGAATATACTTGGGTTGACACCTAGTAAGTTAGACGTTCCATACTCGATTGAATTAGCAAATGGGAAACTAGTTGAGACCAGTGAAGTGGTCCAAGGATGTGTGATTGAACTAGGAGGGCACCTTATAGACTTGTGCCGCCTGAGAGGCAGGAATTGTCGACACAACTTCAAGAGTTGCTAGACAAAGGATTCATCAGACCAAGCTTCTCACCTTGGGGAAACTCCGGTCCTGTTTGTTAAGAAGAAAGACGGTAGTTTTCGTATGTGTATTGACTACCGGGAGTTGAATAAGCTGACGATCAAGAATAGATACCCTCTGCCAAGAATCGATGATCTATTCGATCAACTCCAGGGTTCAAGCTTTTACTCTAAGATCGATCTTCGATCTGGATATCATCAGCTAAGAATACAAGAAGAAAGCATCCCGAAGACAGCCTTCAGAACTCGTTATGGACACTACGAGTTCCTAGTCATGCCGTTTGGACTGACCAACGCGCCTGCTGTTTTTATGGACCTAATGAACCGAGTCTGCAAGCCATATCTCGATAAGTTCGTGATTGTATTCATCGACGATATTTTGATTTATTCAAAGACAAAGGCTAAACACGAACAACACTTAAGAGCTATTCTGGAGTTGTTGAAAAAGGAACAGTTGTATGCCAAATTCTCTAAGTGCGAGTTTTGGCTACGTGAAGTCCAATTCCTTGGACACGTGGTTAATGGAAATGGAATCCATGTGGATCCAACCAAGATCGAAGCGATCAAGAATTGGGAAACGCCGAAGACGCCAACCGAGATTCGACAATTCTTGGGTTTGGCTGGCTACTATCGAAGGTTCATTGAGGATTTTTTGAAGATCGCTCAACCATTGACGCTCCTCACCCAGAAAGATAAGAAGTTTGATTGGGGAATCAAACAGGAAGAAGCGTTTCAGCTGTTGAAGGATAAGCTCTGCAATGCGCCAATCCTAGCACTACCGGAAGGTACTGACGATTTCGTGGTATACTGTGATGCCTCGCGTCAAGGATTGGGTTGCGTTTTGATGCAACGCCAGAAAGTTATAGCTTACGCATCACGTCAGTTGAAAGTACATGAAAAGAACTATACCACACACGATTTGGAACTAGGCGCAGTGGTATTTGCGCTGAAAATCTGGAGACATTATTTGTATGGTACGAAATGTACAATTGTCACGGACCACAAGAGTTTACAGCACATATTCAACCAGAAAGAGCTGAACATGAGACAAAGACGTTGGGTCGAGTTGTTGAACGATTACGACTGCGAGATAAAGTACCATCCAGGGAAGGCGAATGTGGTCGCCGATGCCCTAAGTCGTAAAGAAAGGATCAAGCCCATAAGGGTTAGGGCTTTAGAAATGATTATCCAGACAGATCTTTCCCTGCGCATTCGTGCCGCGCAGAAAGAAGCTCTTCAGGAAAGGAACCTTGAAGAAGAATATCTCCGTGGGATGGATAAGCAAATTAGTACCAAACAAGGAAGGAACATTATGTTTTATGAAGAGGATTTGGGTTCCTCTGTCTGGTGGTTTGAGGAAAATTATTTTTGATGAGGCACACAAATCACGGTACTCTATACATCCCGGTGCGGATAAGATGTACCAGGATCTTAAGGATTATTATTGGTGGCCCAGGATGAAGGGCGACGTTGCTGTTTATGTTAGCGAATGTTTAACGTGCGCCAAGGTTAAAGCTGAATACCAGAAGCCTTTGGGCCTTCTGCAACAACCTGAAATTCCCAAGTGGAAATGGGAACAGATTTCAATGGATTTTATAACGAAGTTGCCAAAGACGCCCAGGGGTCATGATACTATTTGGGTTATTGTTGACCGCCTAACAAAGTCCGCACACTTCTTGCCAATTAAAGAGAAGGACAATACAAGTAAACTTGCGGGAATATTCATGAGGGAAATCATTGCACGTCATGGAATGCCTCTCTCAATCATCTCTGATAGAGATGGGAGATTTGTATCAAGGATTTGGCAATCCTTCCAAGAAGCTTTTGGCTCACAATTGAATTGGAGCACTGCATTCCATCCGCAAACTGATGGCCAAAGTGAAAGAACTATTCAGACATTGGAGGATATGCTGAGAGCATGTGTAATGGATCTTGGTGGTAGCTGGGATAAGCATTTACCACTGGCCGAATTCTCATACAACAACAGCTACCACACTAGTATTGGAGCCGCGCCATTCGAAGCTCTTTACGGACGCAAGTGTCGATCACCACTATGCTGGGCTGACGCAGGTGATAGACAGCTTGTTGGTCCCAAAATCGTCCAAGAGACGACATACAAAATTGCGCAGATTCGAAAACGTATCCAAGCGACTCGCGAAAGACAGAAAGCCTATACAGATCCAAACCGGAAACACTTGGAATTCCAAGTTGGAGATATGGTTTTATTAAAAGTTTCACCCTGGAAGGGTGTGGCACGCTTCGGAAAAAGTGGAAAGTTGAACCCGCGTTACATTGGCCCCTTCAGAATTCTGCAAAGGATTGGGCTTGTAACCTACAAGTTGGACCTACCTGCTGAACTCCATGGTGTTCACGATACATTCCATGTATCCAATTTGAGAAAGAGTCCAACACAAGATACAGTGATCATTCCTGCTGACGAAGTACATATCAACGACACGCTCCACTTCACTGAAGAACCCGTTGAGGTCACGGATTGGAAAGTTAATAAAACTCGCAGGAGCAGTGTCAAACTCGTCAAAGTTCGTTGGAATGCTAGGCATGGACCTGAATTCACGTGGGAACGTGAGGACCGAATGAAAGAAAAGTACCCCCACCTATTTCCCAAGACCCCTGCAAATAGAAGCAGAACTTAAATTTCGGGACGAAATTTCTTTAACGGGGGGAGAATGTGACAACCCTCACCAAAACAGGTATCCGTACGACTTAATTAATATTTAATTACTGCTTAATTACTGTGCTTGCTTACGACTGTGATTAAACTGCTTACTGATTTCTGATACATACATGCTCATGCATCACATTTTATACTGTCACTCTATTATTTATACACAAACATCAGTGACAACCTTGATGCACAACAAGCACAGTGAGCACACTACGGGATACCCATTAAACATGCTGACATAACCAGCATCAGGCAGACACTACCTCTAAGGCCAGTACAAGCCGGGAATAGATTACTACACTAGTAGTGAGTGTAGGGAGGTGAGGATTGTAGAACTGCGTCACTAGGTAAAGTTTATAGTGACCGGATGTGCCTAAAACGTACTTTAAGTACAAAATTCTGCGCTTTAATATAAAACTCAGCATTTTGAATTACTAATAAAGTGCAAAAACATTGCAGAACGGTCCCGTATATTTTCCTAAGTACCGGGAATAATTTATGTTACAAAATATATACATAAAGGACTTTTCGGACTAATTAAACATTTTAACAGAACGGTATTTAATCGTATAACCGGACATTACCCGGGGCACTAAATTTTTAGCAGACACCTTGTTTTATTACTTTTTCTGGCTAATCGTGATCCCCGTTTGCCATAGCACTCCTTAAAATCAATTTACTACACATAAAAGTTCATACTTACAATCTAACCATCCTTTGCATTTTAGTTACACATTTTGCAATTAGACCCCCCCCCCCCCCCCCAAAACGATTTCTAGTCCCTCATGGACCCACCATATCATCCATCCATGCTCCATATATTTGGGTAGATTTTAATCCATTATTTTATTTGGATTGTTACTTGACCTTGTTACCATAATATTTGGAAGGAGATTACATGTATGACACCAAAGATCTTCATTCATTTCCTCAAAGATTTCCCTTATCTCAATTTACTACTCTCTCTCTCTCCATTCGGTTTACTACAACCGAATCCACCACCATATCACCATTTCCATACTTCACACATTCTCACTTGATTAAATCTCATTTGCTTATTAGACTTTACTTGTTGAAATTAACATAATATATGAGAACATCTATTAAAGCATGGTGTATGGATCTTAACCTCACTTCACAAAAGATTTCACTCATTTCACTCAACTCTCTCTCTCATTCGGTCACCCCATAACCGCCACCCTCACCACCGATTTCACACCCACATCTTCCAAGTTTCAAGCAACTTTCAAACCTTAGAAGTGAGCCATGGAGGTTACATCTTGAAGGAGTTTGTTTCAAGACTTCTCACCATCTTTTCTCATCACTTTCGCACAAGAATCATCCCTAGCTATAAGCTAGTAGTAAGTTTTCTTCACACTTGATTTCATCTTGTTTGAATTTATGTCTTGTAGTAGGATGTTTTGATGTTTAAATCACTAAAAGAACAAAAGACTAGAAGATGTTAAACAAAAATAGAGAATATAAAAGCTACATAAAAGTTTACTTGTGTTTGAATCATGAAGCGGAATCTTGTTGGTTTGAGGGTTGGTTAAATCGTACTCGATGTTTAAAAGTTGTTTTCTTGCTAAATCCATTGTTCGGACACTCGTTGATGCGATTTAGAAATGTTTAAACTTTAAAATAACTTGCTGATGTACTTTTCCAGCCGCCTTCAACAGGCTGTAAACGGACTTTAAAAACTCGAAAAACGGAATTTCAAAAGCCTAAATCGTGTCATTTCGAAAAACGAAGAAAATGGCGCTGGAATTGTATTTTTCTGATGTCGGTTACTATTTGAAAAATCTGTTTTCGTGACAGCAGCTAAGGCTGTTTGTTACTGCAGTAAAATGGGCTGTACGTTTTCGGTCGTAACATGAAACCTAAATTGAACCAGCCCCTAAAATTCATACCATAGAAGGTCACGGATGTGTTTGTGACCCTCGAACTGGAATTTCGATAAACGGACTTACGAGGAATTTTTGACGAATTATTCCGTAAACTGTGATCAGAATGTAACAAATCTGATCACAGTTCGGTAAACGATTTTCTATAAATTTTTGATAATGAACTAGACCCCGAAATTTTTACACAATAATTTGTGGGTCTAGTATGACGTTCCACAAAAATTTGGGAATTTTTGGAATAAGTTAAGTATTTTATCTATTCATCCGAAAACAGTCCAGTTTTTCACATAATGAAACTGAAACGACAAGGGTAGTATTTTGCGTGTTAAAACGTAAGGGTTGATTGTTGATGATCATGAGTTGATTTCAAAAAGAAAATGATGTGCGTATTAGCACGGACACTCCCGTTTTTAGGGGAAGTTCTGGCGAATTTTTCTAAAAATACCAAGACTTAGAAAAATTATTTTTCTAACAAGTATGTTTAACTTTATACCTTGGAATTTAACCTCGCCTTGAATTTTGACATAAATCTTTAAAGTGTTGGTTATGAGACTTGAAAATGTATCTTGTCAATACTTAAAGTCACCACATACATAATACTTGTACGAATACCCCATCCTTGGGAAGGAATCTATTTATACGTTAACCAAGAAATATAAACACGAAATAGTTGTCTAACTATTTCCCCTAGAACGTTAAAACTCTAAGCTAAGGCACGGCCGTTCGTCTAATAGATATTAGCACGTTGTAGGTTGTCGTGCTACAGACCGAGTTTGATTTGCTGTTATTCGAGGACGCATTACTGTGAGTTCATGTCCCCCTTTTCTCTTAACTGTTTTCAGTTTTCTAAACTGCGGGGGTGAGATACATGTCACTATGATTACGAGTACTTTTACATGGTATGGTTAGCTTAGCGTAAGGAGGGTTACTGCATACAGATCATGTGAGTGGGTAGGTGGTACTTGAGGCCATTAATCCTCATTGTAGGACCGAGGGGCACGATGCGGTAGATCTATCTGGGTGTAGCGAGCCCAACCCCAGGCCCAGCAGAACGGACCTCGGGGTGACTATGTACCCGACACACAAATCCGTTAGGTTTGAGTCTTCCTACTTGCACTTCACACATATCAATGGCCTTGCAAACCATTGGTGATCTCTTTTTCCTTATTTGCTACATACCAGAGATTTTTATACTTACAAGTGTTTTACATACTCACTTACACATGAACTCGCTCAACATTATGTTGATTTTTCCAACTTACATGTATTTCTGGGAACTAAGGATCTGGAACGGTTTGCTACGTTTTCCCGCTGTGTTAGAGTTACGGGATCATCCACGTTTAGGGGTCGCGACTTTTACCTGGACGAGTCGCAAGTCTTAAACAGTGTTTATGATTATAACTGTGGTTACGTGTTAAGAACAAAGTTTTTATATTATCAGGTTGTAATTTCTGTTGCATGCGTCAACGCCTTAAGACAATGTTGGGGTATTTTACATTTCAAACTTAAATCAATGGATGATCTGCATGTTTTATTTTCATATAGCTTTGTTGTGATTAAGCTATGGTATTAAGAAGTCACACCAAATAAACCCACGCTTCCGCACAGCCAGGGTGTGACAGATTATTCCCAAATAACCACCCGCTAAATACCCGTCATGCTATTAATTTGAACTTGACCATGACAAAAGACCAAATGGGTTGTGCCATCCCTCGTTGACTTAGTTACTTGTTCTTTAAGATCGCTTTTTAAACAAGACATTTTTGAATTTTTTTTGAAATTTTCCCCCATCCCCACACTTGAGGTAAACATTGTCCTCAATGTGTAGTGTTTAAATTAACGGGTCAAAATCGAAAACTTTTACTACTCCCCCATCCCCACACTTGAGGTAAACATTGTCCTCAATGTGTAAGAACTAGAGTTTAAAAACGCACAAGGGATGTGACACGGCTAACTCCCAAAAATTCCACCCCGGAAAATAAAATACAATTACAATCCATTTATTACTAAACTAAGAATCAAGGTAAAAAGAAAACGCATGCACATGATATTTGTCGCTAGATGCTCCTATCTTCTTCTTCTCTTCACAAAAACGGTTGTCCCGCGAACATAGTGTACCTACAAATCTTAACCCTTGTGTAGAAGCATGCTTCTCACAACCATTGAAATTTGTTAGGTACTTAGTTCTACCATTTTTATGAAAGTGTTACCAACTCATGCGGTAATTTACCTTGATTTATGTGGAAAAAATAATTTACAACAATAACAGTCCTAACTCACTTTCGTAGGAATCACGGTTTCATTTAGCTTATGCAACAAGCCCTTTTAAACCCCCAATAGCTTGGGAGGACGAGATGTCTCGTGAGGGTTATATAGGGAACACACCCACAACGTTCATTTAACTAGGCAAAAAGAAATAACGAAACAAAAATGAAGAAAACCAAAATACACAATAACAACAACCTACATACCTCGCCATCACCACTGATATCTCTCGTTCGGGTCGACTGGCGGGTTCGGCTGGTATGGATAACCAGTGAGGGCCTCGAACATCTCCCTGTAGTTATCGAGGGGACCCCACTCTCCTTGGGGTGGCGGATGGTATGGTATCGGGATGAAACTGGATCCAACTGCCTCGGGCCAATGAGGTGATGGATTAGATGGGCCTCGTGGAAAACGGAGGTTGGAGTAATCGGTCCACCCCGCGTGTTCTACATAGGGAAGGCCTGCTTCATAGTCTCTCTGATGTCGCTCCTGATCGTGGAGGACCTTGGCGTTGTTTATGGCCATTTCATTAGAGACGTATAAGGCACTCCAGTGATGGTCTTGCAATGTGTTTCGCACGTTTCTCTCTTTTTCTTCCCTTTCCTCCCATGCCCGTCTTCGGGCCGTCTCTTCCTCCTGCAATTGTATCAAACGCTCCATTTGGGATCTTTGGAGCGCTTGTTGCATCTGCTGCTCTTCCATGTGTTTTTCCATCCTCTCACGATAGGCGGCTTGGAGGGCCCACTGTTCCTGCATCTGGGATCCATGTGTTTCCTCCTAGTTCTGCCTCCTCCTATCATACTCTCGACCCTCTCCTATACCCGCAGAGACATTATAAAACACCTCCGGTTGGCCCCGGTTGAAATCCTTGTACGAGGGTACCCATCGAAAGTTTACAAAACTCGCCACCTCTGCATTCAATTCCCGGTGTGGCCTCATATACCTCTGCTTTGGTCCCCGTGGACCAGCAGGCTCAGCTTCGTCTTCCTCGCCAACCATCTCCACATCTTCCTCATCCCCTTGTTGTGTATCTGGGGCAACGAACTCATACTTGTGACCCAATGCGTCGGTCACCACATACTTGCTTCCCGAAAGCTTCACATGTATCTTCCAATTTTTCTTTTTCGTTGCTAAGCTGAATTCTTCCAAAGGCTTAGATACCCAAAGCGATTCTGGGGGAAGACAGTTCTGCTGGAGGATCATGGCACTAATGAGGCGCACATATGGGATTATACGCCTGTGAAACGACTCCCGAGTGAACCATGTGTTCATCATGATAATGTGCCTCCATGACAAAGTCGGTGTCCCATACAACAAGGAGTGAATAACTCTACAATCACTCGCTCTCACTCCTCCCCTATCACCAAATCTAACCATAACATTTTCTAGGGAAATTCCTTGAAGAATCTTCCCTTCCACCGTCATGTGGCTCCTTGCGGCCGCTCCCCCGTCGTTATAGGGTAATATAGCCTCGGTCATACCATCCGGATCATGGTTGTTTGCATGGTTATCCAAAATATGTTCGATGGTTGGATAATCATACGCTTGCACCCCCAACGAATCGAATCGTGCAATGCAATTGATTGTTTCAAATGACATGGTCAACTCCCCTCGGCTTGTATTACCAACCAATCTCCACTGGTCCGGGGGACCATCCTTGTTCCTAAACCTCAACGACGCCAACCACTCGCACACCTCTGCCAAATAGATCCGGGAGGTGTTGTCATCGCACCAATCCAGAACTCTTTCCCAGCCTTGACGCTCAAACATTTGAACAATCCCAATTTTTCTAAACTCCTCAACATTGACCACCCTTTCACACACTACCCTATCCGGCACTGCAGTAGTCACATTATTAATCATCTTCCACTTCCACAATTTAACTTCCAACTTCCTATCTTTGAATGTCGATAGAGCTTTGTTTTTTTCTTCATCCTAGACCCTATCGCTTCGACTATCTCTGAACTTCTCCCATGCCCAATCCAACCTGTATAACCTTGCATCACCCTCTTCTATTGAGCTTAATTGCTCCCACTTCTTCGGTATTAATCCGGAAGAAGATCCCACTCCGGATGATGATCCTTGCCCCGTAGTTTTCGCCTTTTTCCTGCCTCCGGCCATAACTACAATCACAAAACAAAAAGAATCATCAATATAAACCCAACCTTTAATAAACTCTCAAAATTTGAACATAATGTACGATGTTGAACTTTTCAATTAATAAGCAAATGCAAAATCGCCTTTTTAAACTTCCAAAGTTGCCTATTTTATCACAATTTTACTTGTTTATTCGCAATTTCTTATGAGTTCAACAAAGTTCAACATCACCTTCATGTTCAATCATGTAAATAACGAGTGTAATCACTTCACTATGATTATCACATGTTCAAATCCTATCCAAAACAACCAATCATACTTAAACTCATGCTAGAACAACATACATTGTTTAAACAACCTACTCTTAAACTAAAAAGTTTAAAATTTCGGAAGAAAAACAACTAAACATATGATAATCAAGCTTAAATTTAAGTGAAATCCATACCTTTGGTGTTGTAAACAAGAAGAACTAAGAAAAAGATGTAAAGCAAGTAACTTGATGAACACCCTTCAATAAACCCGAAATTTCACGCCAAGAAATCTTGCAAACGAGCAAGAATTAATGAAAACCATGAGAGGGGTTTTGTTCCTTTCGAAAAATTACACACAATAGGCTCAAAAATCAAGTGATTTGGTGAAGATTTGAAAGAGTTATGAGAAGTTGAAGCTTTTAGGGTTCTTGGAGGTTTTGTAGAAGATGAAGATGGAAGGTGAGAGTCTAGAGAGAGAAGCAGAGATTTTTTGGTGAACATGTTATGAACCAGATGGGTAATAATATGAACCGGTTGTGTGGTTAGGAATGGTTAAAAATTGAGTTTAATTGAGAAAAAATGGGTCCTAGTTTGAGTTTCTGCGCAATCGAACGAATCAGCTGCGGCTGTCAAACGGGACCCCGTCGCCGACGGTCCTGACCCCGTCGCCGACGGGTTAGGGAAAATGGTCCTGATGGGCGACGGCTTAACACGCTGGTTACGGGAGTTGTGTGCCGACGGGCATTTAGAGAGCCCGTCCCGGACGGCCCCTTACCCGTCGCCGACGGGCCTTATTTTTCCAATTTTTTTTTTAGAAAAATAGGGAGAAAATTATGAGCTTTTTATAAAGGAACTATATACAAATAAAATTCCTAAAAATTAATAAAAATCTTTTTGTGATTTTTTTATAAGTTAAATTTTGAAAACACAAAACCGTTTACGGTCCTACCCCCCACCCCCCCAAAGTCGTGTATTGTCCCTAATACACACAAATAAGTCTAAAACATACCTTTCGTCTTCAAGACCCGTTCGGAATATCCGGACTTCACACAATCAAAGGAGTTAGTATGAAACGAAAACAATTATACCCAAATTACTCAAACAATTAAATAAATTATACATAACTCTACACAAAGTGTTATCGATCCTTTTTAGTCGACCTCATAAATCGGGATGCTTACCATAAAGCTCACCGATTCCTTGTTTTTGTCCACTCTTTCGTTACCATCAAGAAACGGTTTTAGTCGAGGCCATTGAGCATTTGCCGTGACCCATCCTTGGGGTCCTCGATGGTAACATCACCCAATTGTCCGACCCGGGTGATCACATAGGGTCCCATCCATTTGCTTTGGAGCTTTTCGGGAAAAAAACTTGATCTTCGAGTTGTAGAGCCATACCTTTTGCCCAATCTCGAACTCTTTCTTCCTCAACTTGGCATCATGCGCCCTCTTCATCCCATCCATGTACTTGGATGCGCATTCATATGCCATTTCCCTTAGCTCCTCCAACTCGCATAGATTAAGCATCCGTTCCTTACCTGCATCATCATATTTAACATTGACCTCTTTAATAGCCCAAAATGATTTATGCACAAGTTCAACTGGTAAATGGCAATTTTTACCGTAAACCAACCGGTAAGGTGTAGTACCAATGGGTGTCTTATGTGCCGTACGGTAGGCCCATAAAGCACCGTTCAACTTGATTGACCAATCCTTAAGGTCCGCCTGTACGGTCTTTTGCAAAATCTCCTTGATTTGCCGGTTTGACACCTCTACTTTCCCGCTTGTTTGCGGGTGATAGGGGGTAGCAATTCTATGGTCAACACCATACCGTTTTAAGAGTTTTCCAAACCGAAAATTTTTAAAATGAGATCCTCCGTCACTTATGATGACACGAGGAATCCCAAACCTTGAAAATATATGGGTTTGAACAAAATTACAAACTACGGAATGGTCATTTGTCTTGGTGGCTATTGCTTCAACCCATTTTGACACGTAATCAACGGCCACCAAGATATACAAATGTCACAACCCCCGATCCCTGTTCCCCGGGAACGGGCGGACGTGATCACAGAGTCTGGTGGTATCAGTTTGTTTAGTCTCGCAACGGAATTTACATCAGGACCGTAGTTAGGAAATGTTTATCAGAGTAAAACCACCATATTTCATATTAATAATAACATGGGCAAAACCCAAGTTTCTTATTACAATACACTTATAGGGACAAACCCTATTTTATTGAATTTAAAACATCGTTTATTAGGTAACTTTTATAGCCACATTTTCCCAAGCCTTCAGTGCTCTCCAGCTGGCTTTTCATTAATTGGCTGTTCACATTGTGTTACCTGTAACGCGTTTTAAAAACATTTGTCAGTCGGAAATACTGGTGAGTGAATCCCAGTTTAATCAAGAAACATTTTATCAATTAATACAGTATTGAGAGCGATCACATTGTTTATTTCTACACAATTACTCATTCAGTACTGTTAATCCTTGACTTGTGGGTCATATTACACATTGGCTAACTCGTTGTCCAATGGTAACGTACTGTCATTTCGACTTACTACTCGCAAGTAATAAATTTTGTATACAAAACCCCAAATACCGGCAGTAATTGAAGAACTACAAAGACTCAATCACCGCTTAATCACATTGTAAAAAAATTAAGGTTTTGTAAATTATTCCAAAAACATTAACAAAAAGAGGATAAACTCACATTGCTGTCTTAGGCTTTTCGTAAGGGTTTCCTGGCTATAATCTATAATTTACACAAATGTACATTGATTAGTACCATAACCCTTTTGAAATATTGATGATACCCTCCCCGAGACGGCATTCCAACAACTACGTCGGGCAGAACCACGACAGTTGTTACGGAACCCTAAATCAATCGGGCAGCATAACTATTATGAAACTGGGGTTATAATACTTACAATGGAGCAGAACCTCGCTAATTAGGGGTATAGTACCCGACTATAATGCTTAAAATTTCAGAATTTCGTGATTGAGAAGTGTGAATGAGCGACGGAAAACGAAGTCTGATGCGTTCTATTTATAGTTGTGTAATCTGGTCCTGTCGCGGCCCGCGTAAAAGACAAGGGACCCTTACGCGGCCCGCGTCAACATCAGTCAACATATAGCTTAGCTGGGTCAGCTAGTAGGTCCGCCACGATATCGACACGTGTCGGCCTCTGGTGTATCCGCGTTTCATGAGTCCGCGCGGCCCGCGTAAGATTGAGGTGAGGTCTTTCGCCTCAACTTACATTTTTAGATTTTTAATTTATTTTATAATCTATAACATATTTTGGGCTCGGTTTTTACATACGGGGTGTATTATAAGACACATTAGAATATTTTAAAATATAATAGGGTGTCGGAAATATTATAAGGGTGTTGGTTTTACCGAGGGTTGTTACATTCTCCCCACCTTGTTTTAGAGCTCGTCCTCGAGATCTATTGAAACAATTGCGGATATTTTCTTTTCATTTCTGCTTCAAGCTCCCATGTGTACTCAGGTCCTCTTTTGGAGTCCCACTTCACTTTGACTAGAACTAGTCTCTTGTGTTTAAGATTCTTGACTTTCCTATCTTCAATTTGCAGAGGTCTTTCTACAAATTTGAGTTGTTTATTTACCTCTATATCCTTAAGAGGTACTATCAATGATTCATCAACTAAACACTTTTTAAGATTAGATACATGAAACACATCATGTATTCCTGCCATTTCCTCTGGCAGTTGTAGCTGATAGGCTACAGATCCTATTCTTCTAACAATCTTAAAAGGTCCAACATACCTGGGACTTAGCTTTCCTCGTTTGATGAATCTTACTACTCCTTTCCAAGGAGAGACTTTCAACAACACTTTATCTCCTACTTGAAATTCCAACGGCTTGCATCGGTTATCAGCATAACTCTTTTGTCTATCACGTGCTGCTTTCAGTCGTTCCTTGACTTGAATAATCTTGTCAGTTGTTTCCTGCACTATCTCAGGTCCAGATAGTTGCTTTTCCCCAATTTCTGCCCAACAGACTGGGGTTCGACACTTTCGTCCATAAAGTGCTTCGAATGGTGCAACATTGATACTTGTGTGATAGCTATTATTATAAGAAAATTCTATTAAAGGTAAGTGATCGTCCCAATTACCTCCGAAGTCAATTACACAAGCTCTAAGCATGTCTTCCATTGTTTGAATTGTTCTTTCACTTTGTCCGTCCGTTTGAGGATGATAAGCTGTGCTTAATTTTAACTTGGTTCCCATTGCCTTTTGGAAACTTGACCAAAAATGAGATGTAAAGCGACTATCTCTATCAGAAACAATTGATAAAGGAATGCCATGTAAAGAAACAATTTCATTTACATACAATTTAGATAATTGTTCCATACTAATTGTTTCCTTCATTGGTAAGAAATGAGCTGACTTAGTTAGTCTATCTACAATCACCCAGATTGTATCATTTCCTTTCCTAGTTTTAGGTAATTTAGTAACAAAATCCATTGTTATAAATTCCCATTTCCAAACTGGCATTTCTAATTGCTGTAACAAACCTGAGGGTTTCTGATGTTCAGCTTTGACTTGTGAACAGGTCAAACATTTAGAAACATAAGCTGCTATGTCCTTTTTCATTCCTATTCACCAGAAATTTTTTCTTAAATCCTGGTACATTTTATCACTTCCTGGATGCATCGTATATTTAGATTTATGGGCTTCTTCCAATATACGGTTACGCAGGTTTCCTAATTTAGGTATCCACATTCTCTTTTCATGGAATCTCCATATTCCATCTGTTCCTTGTTGTAATTCTTTCAACATACCTTTTAATTTTTCAGAATCATCCTTGATTACTGATTCTTGTGCTTCTCTTATCTGATCATTTAAATCTACTTGCAGATTTAATTTAAGAGAACGTATCCTTCTTGGCTTTTCGTGATATTTTCGACTTAAAGCATCTGCTACTACATTTGCTTTTCCTTCATGATACTGGATATCACAATCATAATCACTAAGAAATTCCATCCAACGTCTTTGTCTCATATTCAACTCTTTCTGCCCAAAAACATATCTTAAGCTCTTATGATCAGTAAATATGGTAAACTTACTACCATAAATGTAATGTCTCAAAATCTTAAGAGCAAAAATTATAGCTCCTAATTCTAGATCATGGGTTGAATATTTCTCTTCATGATTCTTAAGTTGTCTAGATGCATAAGCTATAACCTTTTGGCGTTGCATCAATACACATCCATAACCTAATCTAGAAGCATCACAATAGACTACAAAGTCTTCAGTTCCTTTTGGTAATGCTAATATAGGTGTATGGGTTAATCTTTGCTTAAGAATTCTAAATGCTTCTTCTTGTTTGAATCCCCATTCAAACTTAACAGATTTACAGGTTAACTTAGTTAAAGGAATGGCTATTCTAGAAAAATCTTGAATAAATCTTCTATAATAACCAACCAATCCTAAGAAACTTCTAACCTCAGTTGGTGACTTAGGGGTTTTCCATTTCATAATTGCCTCGATTTTCATTGGATCTACATGAATTCCTTCATGATTAACTAGGTGTCCAAGTAATTGTACCTGTTCTAACCAAAATTCACATTTTGAAAACTTAGCATAAAGCTTTTCCTTTCTTAATACTGATGTGTTAAAAATGCAACATATAAATTTCATCAAATGAGGCATAAAACTAACCCTTTTTTAGTACTAATGTTGGAAAAAAGTGTGCTTTTGTCTTCCTTTTGTATTTTCAGGATTAAATGAGCTCAAATTAACAAAAGAAGCAAAAAGACATCAAAATCTAACATAAATACAAGAAAAGGAACAAGACGTGACATGCTCGACCCCATGACAGCATCTTCCCAAGCAAAACAAGAGATCAGAAGCCTGCACACGCCCCGTGCTCAGCCAGCACGGGGGCGTGCCCAAGTGTCAGCAGAAAAGACAAAGTGGTAGAAGCTTCTGTTGCCACCACGGGCCGTGCTCAGCGGACACGGGGCCGTGGTCAACTATAAGATTCGCACAATCCAGCAAATCTGTATAGTACAAAGATTCTTCTGCACCACGGGGTTGTGCTCAGCGGAAACGGGGGCGTGGTCAACTAAAAAGACAAAACTGCATTAAATGAAGAAAGAGAAGGATGTGGACACGGGACCGTGCCCACTGGACACGGGGCCGTGCCCGAGCTTCTGTTCAACCTATAAATAGAAGTGCTTGGCTCAAGCTCAAACCATCCCTTGGCACACCACCTCTCTCACACTTCACTCACCACCCACCACCACCATAACACCATCATCCACCACCATCATCCATTGTCCATCGTAGAGTGTGTGAGTCGTCTCGGGATCCAGGATTGATCGTAAGAGTTCTTGACAATCAAGGCCATGTTTGCCTAAGTCTCTTACATCACTTGGTGAAGACAAAGTGTCTAGTGTAATACTTTTTATTTCTAATCTTTTGCACTTTTTACTTGGTTTTGTATTAATGACTTTAATAACTAGTTGCTTATGTTGAAGGTGATCTTTCCTTATCGTTTGTCCGTGGTGTCTTGGCATTATTTTACTGTCTATATAAAATAAAAGATTTTCACCATTCATATCTCCACGGTCTATATGGAGGTATGTTGGCTACCTGGTCGGGGGTTAAGGGAACGGTTTGGTAAAGGTCTTGCCATTGTTCAGCGTTTAGAGGTCCTGCAATGGACCCGGGTCAAATTTAGTAGGACATCCTTCAATACTTAACGGTATTGGATGGCGGGGGTCCAAACTCTTTGATCCCCTCATAAGTTAACTACTATTAATACTATAACCCGGCTATTTAGGACAATATCCCTGCTGACTCAGACTACTTAGTCGAGGGTAACGTCACCTCCAAAAGAGGGGCCTACCATAATTTGCATTAATAACTTAATTAATTATCTTCCAATAATCCACCTTTTTAGGATTGTATCCTTGCAGACTCAAACTACTGGGGTGAGGGTAACGTCACCTTCAAAAGAGGGGCCTACTACAATAACTAAGATAATCTCTTAAAATAGTGCAAAAGTGCGGAAATAATCAAAGGTTACACTAGATACGAGTCGGAACCAAGTGATTCATCTTGTCTATCTATTTTTCTTTTTATTTTCAGCATTTTAGTTAGTTTTTATTTTTCTTAGCTTAAAACATTTTTCTAAACTTTTTGATTTGATTAGACGTTGAGGATAAACCGGTACTAAAAGCTCTTGTGTCCTTGGACGACCTCGGTATCTTACCAACACTATACTACGCTCACGATGGGTGCACTTGCCCATATGTGTGTCTAGTGTTAGTAAATATGGTGTTTTATAAATTTAAAACTTGACTAAAAAGTGTTAAAGGGGCTTAAAATATACACCTAATATATATAACACTTCACACGCATCAATACACTTAAAAGTGCGTGCAAATATCTTGCATGAACCTCTTTACTCTTAGAGTAAATTAGAATATCATCTATGAATACAATTATGAATTTATCCAAATATGGCTTACATATTCGATTCATCATGTCCATCAATGCAGCTGGGGCATTGGTTAAACCAAATGGCATGACAGTAAATTCATAATGACCATACCTTGTTCTAAATGCAGTTTTAGGAATGTCCTCTTCCTGTACCTTTAATTGATGATATCCTGACCTTAAATCGATTTTTGAGAAAAGTCGAGCTCCTTGCAGTTGATCAAACAGATCATCGATTCTCGGTAATGGATACCGATTCTTAATCGTGACTTTGTTTAATTCACGGTAGTCAATGCACATCCGCATTGATCCGTCTTTCTTTTTAAGAAACAATATCGGCGCTCCCCATGGTGACGAACTTGGTTGTATAAATCCTTTTTCCAACAATTCATCTAATTGTTTCTTTAATTCTTGCATTTCAGCAGGTGCCAAACGGTAAGGTGCTTTAGCAATCGGTGATGTTCCTGGTATTAAATGGATTCTGAATTCAACTTCTCTATCTGGAGGTTGCCCTGGCAATTCTTCTGGAAAGACATCTGAAAACTGTGACACTACTGGAATGTCTTTTAGTTCTTTTCCTTTAGTGTTAGTGATTATAGAAATCAAATACACTATAGAACATTTTCTCATGCAACTTGCAGTTTTCATCACAGAGATAAATTTAGTGGACCTAAAAGGTTTATCTCCTTTAATTGTGATCTTTTTACCTTTTGGTGTGTAGGTCCCCGTAATCCTGTATGGATCGTAACAAGACTGT
The DNA here is from genome assembly GCA_030545235.1 of Helianthus tuberosus. NCBI lineage: Eukaryota > Viridiplantae > Streptophyta > Magnoliopsida > Asterales > Asteraceae > Helianthus > Helianthus tuberosus. The sequence goes on from CM060359.1 coordinate 30,496,622, forward strand.
TAATCTATCAAGGGTGCGGAATCCCCTTGATTGATCTTCGAACACAGAAACGAGAATATGTAGATGAACAAGAACACGAAACTCAAACACACAAACTTTCAAACTGATCTTCTGTGATTATCAAACCCTTAGAAAACGTTTTACAATCACTAAGATCTACAAGAACCTAACAGCCGATTTCTGTTTTGTTCTTCCACTCTCAAACTTGAATGCTCTCTTTTGTTATCTAAAGTGTCTATGGTGTCTTATGTGTCTTATGTGTCTTATGTGTCTAACCCAAAACTCTAGTCTAAGGCTGTTTATATACACACAGCCAAGACCTGCGAATTGGGCTTTGCCCATATTACATTTGTTACATAACTTGGGCCTAATAGACTTAATACAAACTTGGACTGATTGGGCTTCATAGAACTCGTTTTTCTTTAAGTCTTCATGATCCAATCTTCTGTTTAATATCCAAAGACCAATCCAAAGTTGTTGTCACATAACATGCACCAACAAACTCCCCCTTGACAATAGCTTGCAAAGGAAACTTTAGTCTTCAGAATCTCACAGTCTTTGGTCTTTGGATAGCGTCAGCTTCAACATGAATTCTGTCTTTGTCAGCAACAGACTCCCCCTAAGCTGATGCATCCAATCACCAAATCTTCCAAGTTTTGAGTCAGCATTCAATGTTAGCATCCACTCTGCATTGTAGAAGGAGGATTCTACCAAGCAGCAACAAACTCCTCCTCTCTTCACAGCAACTTCTCATCAACAAAACTGCTTCAATCTGTATACTATAAAACAGATATCTCGAGAAACCATAAGAATTTTTCAACATAGTTAAAGAATTATTATTATCCAAGAGATTTGTTATACTGTATCAGATTAAGCTTTTTCAAATTTAGCACCAACACGCACAAATTTTAAACAAACACCTTATAACCTGCATGATTTAAAACATTTTGAACCCACTTTCTAACACAGTCTCCCCCTATCGGTAACAATTCCTCCAAGAATAACAGTTTTCCGTACATTAAGAATTTTAACAGAAAAAAAAAACACTATTTTTGGATTTTTATATTTTCTGAAAGCAGATAAATACGAAAAGCAATAAACACTCTATTTTTGTGAGAATCACCGGTAAGAAGATCATATCAGCACAATCAAACTGTTTTCACACTATTAGATAATTCTTTATTTAATTTTTAGTGAAAAGCAGTTCAAGACGATTACCAGTATGTTTGTCCACCTAAACAAAATGCATGAACATTTCAAGTACCATTACCGTATGATACGTTAAGGTAATTTTATTATACCGAAATACTAGTGTGTCCCACTTCAGGATATACCCCCGCGATCAAGGTATGCACAAAGATTCATCGTAGTCGGTGAGTATACTGATTATCATCTGTTTGACCGTATAAATGATGTGAGAAACTCACTTATTTTGATTGAAAACAAGCCCTATGTGATAGAATCACTTATTGATGAGGAACTTGATTTTCATATGCATGAGGGCACAAGAGCAAGTCCGTGAACAGGTCAGTACTTTCGTACAGCAGAGAGACGAACTTGACTCCCGGATAAATGTGATATTTTATCACTTATTTGAGGGACATGTGATTGTTGATCACTTATTGAGGTCGAATGCAGTATGTTTACGTATGTATGGTATCATGGAAGATCTAGACTTCGTCTCTGTTTGTTTCGGTAAAAGAAACAACCATGATACCCAGATGATAAGCAGCATAAAGACCGAAAACCTCAGACTTTGGCAATCTATCAACGCAAGATTTAAGGTCATTAAACCATACACCACTGATGTGTTCCCCACTCATACTCAGTGCATTTAGGTTTATATCACTTTGGTAAGTTGATTATTTCATGCTTTTGTCTACTGGTACATCATATAATGAAGCTGCTATCACACTTAATGCAATTTTATGGTTCAATTTCAGTGTGACAGTCTAACTTGCCGATGTACTATCATTTCTTCTTTTTCACACAGTGATAACTCAATTTTTGATTTTCTATATATTTTTTTTTTTTTTGAGTTTTTGATTTTTCAAATGTTTTTGTATTTTTGATTTTTAAGAAAAAACAGTAAACTATTTACAAAAATTCTTATGAAAAACCAGTTATTCAGGATTCCTCATCCCATTGAGTTCGACTAAGTGTTCAAAGCGAGCTCGATCAAAAGCTTTTGTGTAAAGATTTGCCAGGTTATCTAGTGTGTCGAATCAGCACTTTGAACTTCAAATTAAATCAATTAATATAAATATCAACAAACTCACATTCCCCTTCAAGTGCCTAGAGCAGCCACTATCAACATAAGTTGATAATCCTCCTTAGCAGCTCCTGCACACACCAACTAAAGAAATTAGTTAGATTGGGGGACCCAAGCCCTAATGGTCTTGGGTCGTCCAAATTCACCAACTACTGGAACATCCATCCAATATCCATTACTCCTAGCTGGAGTCTTGGATCTCAGACCTGTTGATGTAAATGGGTTTTGATTTCCATAAGGTCTATGGTCCTGAGGGTTCCTATATGTATTTGGACTATTTGACCTTTGAAAATTTTGATTTTGAAACCTTGAGTTTTGATTCCAAGAAGCTTGATTGTTATAATTTCTAAAGCCATTGTTATAAAAAGTTCGACCACCATTATATGGGTATCGATTTTGATATTGACCTTGACTTCTGAAATTATTTGAATTACTATTAAAATTGTTCATTCTAGGTGAACTGCTTCTAGGTCTGTCATATCTGCCTGGTGGAGATCTAGGCTGAAATCTTTGTTGATTTCTTTGAAAACGAGGAACTTGTGGAGTTCCTTTTTCAGCCTTATCTACACCAACAGCAACATTCTTTGGTTGCTTAGGAGCAGATTTCTTTGGAGAATTTGATCCTTTCTCCTCACTATCACCTTCCTTCACTGGTAATTTCCCTCTCTGTTTTTCACTAAGTTGTGCTTCACTCTTTTTGTTAGGACAGCAGCTTGCTACATGTCCCTTTGTGTGACATTTGAAGCACGATCTCTTTTTCGAAGACTTCTTAGATAAAGTCTTTGATGTAGATCCCTTATCAGATGGTGATGATCCCTTGGATGAACCTTGTTTAGTTTGCTTGATTTCAGATTTTTCTTTGTTTTTATTTTTAGCAAACTCTACATTTGATTCATTTTCAATAACAGTAGTTTCATTTTTCATATCACTACCTTGAACAAAATTAATCTTTTTAACAAAAGCTTGATTTTTATTCTTAGGCGGTGAATTTTTCCTTTTCAAAGGTTCCCTGTTATTGCTCTCCTTAGCATCATCACTCTTAGATCCATCACCTTGACTTGATGTGGATGCGAAACTACTAGGTGTAGATGCCATAAAGTCTGCTAGCTCATTTTCACTAGGCAGGAATGAATAGTCATGACTAAGAGGAGGTGGAACTTCATTAAAGCCCTGGAAGCCCACACTGGTCTTGTCATTACTCTTCTTTAACCCACCCATCATGTGTTTCATAACAAAAGACGAATCTCTGAATTGACTCAATTTCTTTTCAAGTTCAACAATTTTGAGTTGTGCATCTGATAACTCTTTGCATTTTTCAGAAATCTCTTTTGTTTTCTCAGCCATCATGTCATGAGCTAAATCTATTACTTGAAGTTTTTCATTTAACTTGCATGTTAAAGCTTCAATTTCAGCTTCACAACCTTTTATTTTCTTCAAGTATGATGATTCATTTCTTTTAACAAAAAAGTTTGCTTCTTTTATGTTAGACATCTCACTTACCAGACTTTGGTTTTGTGTTGTCAACCTGGCAACCTCACCCTGTAGTTCACGACATTTCAAACATACTGAATTAGATTGTACCTTTTCCTCATGAACTTCTGTATTTTCATCAGGAACAACCTGTTCAGCTTCACTCTCTTTCTCTGCTTCAGCATCCACTTTTGCTTCAGCATTCTCCACTTGAGCTTCAGTATTTTTCACTTCAGATTCAGCATCACTCACAATAGTTTCAGCCTCATCAACTTGCACTACTTCTGCCATGAATGCCTGAGTGGCATGCTCATTATCTTCCAGATGAACACTACAATCATTTGAACCTTCTCGAGATGTAGAGCTCGCACCTTTATTCCTTTTAACATCTTCATTTCCTTGATACTTCTTTTCTAATGCATCCCACAAATCCTTTGAATTAGTGTACTTTGTGAAGGTATGCTTGATGCTATCAGGTAAGCACATTTTTATCGCCGCCAAGGCTCTCTTTTCAGCATCAACCACCTGTCTCTCAGATTTATCCATCTTGTCATAAGACAGCACTAAGACCCTTCCTTCAATACTACGCGTAGGAGCAACATAGCCATCTATCATACAGTACCACATTCTGGTATCTTCACTCTTCACAAATGCCTCAAACTCCTCTTTCCAGTCAGCATATTCTTTGACATTTTTCAGCTTTGGCGAATGTTTAACACTCTCACTAACCTTGTCCATTCTGACCATCTTTAAACACGTTTTTATCGTAACCGTACTGATAAAACCGTACAAAATTTCTCCGAAAACAGTGGTTACCAAATTACACCGTTAGAATCGTCTCGAAAAGACGAATCCAATGATATCTAATTTTTTTTTTTTTTTTTTTTTTTTTTTTTTCTAAAAATCCCACGAATTCAACGGTGCAAACAGTTTCTCCAAACGAGCTACGGATCAATTTCTATTTGCAAAACACTGAAATTTTTCCGACGCTTGCCAACTGAAATTCCACCTTTTTAAGTTTGCTGATTTTAAGTTTGCTGGTAAATTCGCTGGATTTGTGGTTAAATTCGCTGATCAGTAAGTTGTCCAATTTCGCTGATTATGTCGCTAAACAGTCAAATTCGCTGCCTATTTCGCTATTACAACGATCAGTAAAATCGCCGAAAAACCGTAATAATCTCGCTGAGGACGATTACACGGTTACCAAAGTCGCCTTTGGATTTAACTTCGCCGGTCACCGAATCTGCGAATCTGTTAAAATCGCTGATCAACTGATTGGGCCACCCAGCCACCCAATCCTGAAACATGCAGCAGCTGACAATCCAGAACTTAATCAGCAGCTCCTGATAATTGCAGCAGCTGTTTTTCCCACGAAATCCAAGCAAAGTCTTCCCTACAAACACAAAAACAGTCAAAAACAATGATCAAAACAGATTAAAATACACGAATTTTAAACTGTTCTTCAAGTGTTCTTCATGTTCTTCAAGTGTTCTTCCTGTTCTTCGCAAAAACCCAGAAATTTAACTCGAAATTTTCAACCAACCAACTACCAAACAGATCAAAACTCAGAATTTTGAACTGTTCTTCCTTGTTCTTGCTGTTCTACACGAAAATTATTGAATGAGACACCAAAACTTCTTCAACCGAAACACAACTTGAATCCAGTCTTCAGTCTTGAACCATGCACAAGAGCAAAAGCTCTGATACCAAATGTAAGTCCCCGTAATCCTGTATGGATCGTAACAAGACTGTTAATCTATCAAGGGTGCGGAATCCCCTTGATTGATCTTCGAACACAGAAACGAGAATATGTAGATGAACAAGAACACGAAACTCAAACACACAAACTTTCAAACTGATCTTCTGTGATTATCAAACCCTTAGAAAACGTTTTACAATCACTAAGATCTACAAGAACCTAACAGCCGATTTCTGTTTTGTTCTTCCACTCTCAAACTTGAATGCTCTCTTTTGTTATCTAAAGTGTCTATGGTGTCTTATGTGTCTTATGTGTCTAACCCAAAACTCTAGTCTAAGGCTGTTTATATACACACAGCCAAGACCTGCGAATTGGGCTTTGCCCATATTACATTTGTTACATAACTTGGGCCTAGTAGACTTAATACAAACTTGGACTGATTGGGCTTCATAGAACTCGTTTTTCTTTAAGTCTTCATGATCCAATCTTCTGTTTAATATCCAAAGACCAATCCAAAGCTGTTGTCACATAACATGCACCAACATGGTGAACTTATTTGAATTAACTTTTGATCACATAAAATACTTGCTTTATTGGTTATTAACCAATCCATTCCTAAAACAACATCGAATCCTGCCAGATTCATGGGATACAGGTTTGCAATAAATTTTTGATTTAAAATTTCTATGCTTGCTCCCTGCAAGATTTCAGAAATCCTAATGGTTTCTCCATTAGCTGTCTCTACTAAGCATTCATGTGGTAGTTTAGTTAATGACTGATTTAAAATTTTGCAAAACGATGTATTAATAAAACTTTGGTTTGCACCAGAGTCAAATAATACTTTGGCAAAGACATCATTAACTAAAAACGTACCAGCGATGACATCTGGAATCATCTTAGCTTCATCTGCAGTTAGAACAAATGCTCTAGCATTTTTAGTATTCTTGTTATCTGGAGCTGCTTTTGGACAGTTTGACTTGATGTGACCTTGTTCTCCGCAGTTGTAGCATATCCTGCTGTTTTTCTTCCTGCAGTCCCGATATTTTGCAAAAATTACAGTATATGGAGCATCTCCCTGAATGCTTTCTTTTGCAATACCTACAGTAGGGTGTAGAGGTAGATCCTACATTTCTCCCACGGTTAGAATTTCCAGAACGAAATTCTTGAGTTAACTTCTGGGTTAGGTTCCTCCTTTGATCCTCTTCTCGGGTACGAACTAACTCATCAGTCAAGGTATTTGCTAGTTCTACAGCTTCTTCTATTGTTTGAGGTCTAGCTGCCTTGACTACGTGTCTAATCTCTCCAATTAATCCCCAAATATAACGAGAAATTAACACTGGTTCTGGTGAAGCAAGAGTTGGCACTATTCTAGCATATTCGAAGAATATTTTAGTGTATTCCTTACTATCCACACCAGTCATCCTAAGATTTAGGAATTTGTTTGCTATCTGTTCCTTCTCATTGGGTGGGCAGAATTTCCTTTCTACCTTGTCCTTAAATTCTTCCCATGTCATATTATAGGTTTTATCACTTCCTTTTGTTTGGAGGATAGTGTTCCACCATTCTAATGCTGCGTTCTTAATCAGATTAGAAGCAAACAATATTCTATCTTCTTCAGCACACTTACTTATTCTTAAGACTGCCTCAGTCTTTTCTATCCAGCGTAAGGTTGCAATGGCCCCTTCATTGCCCGAGAATTCCATTGGTTTACAAGACCAGAATTCTTTATAAGAACAACCATAAGGCATGGTTCTTCTTCTTTTGGGAATAGGCATTTGAAGTAAAGGTCCATTGTTCACGCTGTGTTCAGGTTTAAGTGGTCGCTTACCGCTATGCTTACTTTTATTTTCAGCATCTTTAACACTTTGAAGTATAAATGGCATCGCATCTATAATTCCCTGTGCTACTATATGTTGGATAGCACTATTGTCCACTTGGTTTCCATTGTTATTGATACTCGGATTATCATTAACCACATTAATGTTACTCTGATTATCGTTATTCAGATTTCCTTGATTTCCTTCGTCGGCCATCTGAATTTTAAACATTTATCCCATATTAATATCACAAATAATATTTTAATATAGTTAATCACATAACACACAGTCTAACCAAAAACGTAGATCATTGCTACTTTTACTCTTTTCATATACTTATGCGTCTATTACACACTAGTACAGAAATAAAATTACAATACCAACATAAATAAAATAGTAATATGCATCCGTACACACGTATTTTATTTTATTATATTATTATTACTACTGCTTTCTCCATTCTAACATTCATGGATATGGATTCATCCAAAAATCCATATTGCGCTCATCGTATTTCCATACGAGACGCTCTCCCACCTGACGCATTCTCTCACTGCTTTCTAAAATTTCCTCCCCAAAAGTCCTAAGTTCTTGAACGTTTTCTGCACTCATTGGGGGTGCAGGTTCTAGGACTGGGTTTGGAATCTGGGGTGCGGGTTCCTGATATAGAGGTAAAAGTGCCTGGAGTTGGTAAGGATCTTCCAATATTCCCCTAATGTAGTTATCATGGTAATAGGGATCTAAAGGGTCCATACCTGGGTAGGCTCCTATAGTTGTGTCTTCAGGAATAGAGTAACGTTGCACATAGTCCCTATTCTCGTCCCACCATGGGTCGTAATTTGGGTCTAGAGGGTTTGGTGCAGGTACTCTAGGGATTTCTTCAGAGTTAAAAATGTACATGTCTTCTTGGTTTTCCTGATTTTCTATCTCCATGGGTAGTTATGGGTTTTGTGGTTGTGGGGCTACTAGTTGTTCCAGACTTGGGTCAGCAGCAGTTGTAGCTAAGATATGGAAATTAGCTAGGCTTCTATTTAGCATATCTTGAGTATGAGCATCTGTCTCTCTCTTAATAGCTGCTAAAGCCCCCTGCTGTTGCAATTTTCGCATCCTCTTCCTACGAGCAAAAGCTTCTTTACTGAACCATCCTCGTTTCTTAGTAGGAAATGGTTCCTCCGACTTAGCTCTAAAGGCAAATATCTCGTCTTCCTGATCAGCAGTATACCCTGAGAGGGCAGGCTGTGATGATGTACCTTCACTCCTAGGTGAATCAGATAACTGACGATTCACGTCTGATGGTCCTTGATCACTCATACTGTAAACTAACAGATAGTCAAATAACACATAACAAATAAATACAGTTATGCATTTATTTACATAATTTTATTTCCTAACACAAATTTCATAATTTTAAGTGACAGCAGAACACTTCTTTGGCTCAGACCAGTGGCTAGGCTCTAATACCACCTTCTGTCACAACCCCCGATCCCTGTTCCCCGGGAACGGGCGGACGTGATCACAGAGTCTGGTGGTATCAGTTTGTTTAGTCTCGCAGCGGAATTTACATCAGGACCGTAGTTAGGAAATGTTTATCAGAGTAAAACCACCATATTTCATATTAATAATAACATGGGCAAAACCCAAGTTTCTTATTACAATACACTTATAGGGACAAACCCTATTTTATTGAATTTAAAACATCGTTTATTAGGTAACTTTTATAGCCACATTTTCCCAAGCCTTCAGTGCTCTCCAGCTGGCTTTTCATTAATTGGCTGTTCACATTGTGTTACCTGTAACGCGTTTTAAAAACATTTGTCAGTCGGAAATACTGGTGAGTGAATCCCAGTTTAATCAAGAAACATTTTATCAATTAATACAGTATTGAGAGCGATCACATTGTTTATTTCTACACAATTACTCATTCAGTACTGTCAATCCTTGACTTGTGGGTCATATTACACATTGGCTAACTCGTTGTCCAATGGTAACGTACTGTCATTCCGACTTACTAATCGCAAGTAATAAATTTTGTATACAAAACCCCAAATACCGGCAGTAATTGAAGAACTACAAAGACTCAATCACCGCTTAATCACATTGTAAAAAAATTAAGGTTTTGTAAACTATTCCAAAAACATTAACAAAAAGAGGATAAACTCACATTGCTGTCTTAGGCTTTTCGTAAGGGTTTCCTGGCTATAATCTATAATTTACACAAATGTACATTGATTAGTACCATAACCCTTTTGAAATATTGATGATACCCTCCCCGAGACGGCATTCCAACAACTACGTCGGGCATAACCACGACAGTTGTTACGGAACCCTAAATCAATCGGGCAACGTAACTATTATGAAACTGGGGTTATAATACTTACAATGGAGCAGAACCTCGCTAATTAGGGGTATAGTACCCGACTATAATGCTTAAAATTTCAGAATTTCGTGATTGAGAAGTGTGAATGAGCGACGGAAAACGAAGTCTGATGCGTTCTATTTAAAGTTGTGTAATCTGGTCCTGTCGCGGCCCGCGTAAAAGACAAGGGACCCTTACGCGGCCCGCGTCAACATCGGTCAACATATAGCTTAGCTGGGTCAGCTAGTAGGTCTGCCACGATATCGACACGTGTCGGCCTCTGGTGTATCCGCGTTTCATGAGTCCGCGCGGCCCGCGTAAGATTGAGGTGAGGTCTTTCGCCTCAACTTACATTTTCAGATTTTTAATTTATTTTATAATCTATAACATATTTTGGGCTCGGTTTTTACATACGGGGTGCATTATAAGACACATTAGAATATTTTAAAATATAATAGGGTGTCGGAAATATTATAAGGGTGTTGGTTTTACCGAGGGTTGTTACAACAAATTACCATAAGAATTGGGGAATGGGCCCATGAAATCAATACCCCACACATCGAAAATGTCAACGACGAGGATTGGTTGCCTGGGCATCTCATCCCTTTTTGAAATACCCCCTAATTTCTGGCACTCTACACAATTCTTAGAAAACTCAAATGTGTCTTTAAAAATAGTTGGCCAATAAAGACCATTGTTCAACACTTTGGGACCCTTTTTGTGACCACTAAAATGGCCACCACATGCAAACGAATGTAGGTGCCTCAGCACGCTTGGAATCTCCTCATCGTCAATGCATCTCCGAATCACTTGGTCCACACATTCTTTCCACAAGTGCGGTTCCTCCAACCGGTAATACTTAATCTGAGACATAAAGTGTTGTCTCCTCCGTCTATCGCAATGTTGCGGTAAGTCACCTGTAACAAGATAATTCACAATGTTAGTATACCACAGTAACTTATCTAATTTCATAATGTGCTCATCGGGAAACGACTCATTGATCTCTAAAGATTTAGGATCTTCCTCAACTATCAACCGGGACAAATGGTCCGCTACCACATTCTCGGTACCCTTTTTGTCCCGGATCTCCAAATCAAACTCTTGGAGCAATAACACCCATCGGATCAATCTCGGTTTGGCATCCTTTTTCTCCATGAGGTACCTAACAACAGTGTGATCAGAATAAATAATCACTTTACTACCCCATATATATGACCGAAAATTATCCAATGCATATACCACCGCGAGTAGCTCTTTTTCGGTGGTGGTGTAATTCAATTGTGCATCCGAAAGAGTCTTACTCGCGTAGTTATGGCAACAGGTTTCTTGTCAACCCATTGTCCCAACACGGCCCACACCGCATAATCACTTGCATCGCACATAATTTCAAATGGTAAAGACCAATTTGGCGATTGCAAGATTGGGGCCTCGACTAATTTTTCTTTTAAAATGTTAAACGCGTTTTGGCAATTTTCATTGAAATAAAACGGCTGATCTTTTAACAGCAAGTTACATAAAGGCTTGCTTATGTCACTAAAACCCTTAATAAACCGTCGATAAAAACCCGCATGACCTAAAAATGACCTAACACCTTTAACGCTCGTGGGATACGGCAAAGTGGATATAACTTGTACCTTTACACGATCGACCTCTATCCCACGACTCGACACCACGTGACCCAACACGATTCCCTCTTGAACCATAAAATGGCTCTTCTCCTAACTTAAGACCAAACTAGTTTCTACACATCTTTTTAGTACTTTGTCTAATTGGTTGTCACACCCCGATATTTCCACGTATTACCGGTGGGCCCGATGGGGAGTATCGTGACGTAGTTGATATCATCATAGTCAAACAACACAATTTTAAATGCACAGCAGAAGCAAACGATGAATCACATTACAAACCGAATATAAAGTAATATCAAAGTATTACAAACGGACTGTAAAGGATCCACAGGTGGATCAAATAAAATGGAAACATAGTTCATCAGATTTAAAACGCATCCAAGCTTGCAAGACTCTTATTGATGCTAAGGAGAGGCCAGCCTATTTCGATTAGTACCTGCACTTAGCCTTTTTGGGAAAATACGTCAGTTTACACTGGTAAATACAATTAACTGACTCATTTTGAAAAGGTTTAGAAAAATTGATTTGAATACACAGGGCACAACACATTTTATAACTTGGGATAATTATTTATATATAAACTTGTAAAAGAATTACATGTTTCTTATACGTTCAGCAGCCCGGGTTGACTCCGGGTTAAAGATTAATAGACACACCACATGATATAGTCCCGCGGCGAGTTATTCTTGAAACCAGCGGTTATACCTTTTTATTTATATATGCACAGGCATGTGTATGCCTACACCCCGTGCTTAGGTCGTGGCCATTTCTATGAATGATGCCAAGGATATCCGGGACATGGTCATTAACCCCCCAAAGGCTTTAAACAAAGAAAACAGATTAAACGGGTCATCTCAATAAATTAACCTTCATATGATTAACAATTCAATGCCCGACCAAACGGTATTTTATATACCATACCCCAAGCCTGTATAAGGGAAAATAAGTTAAAAGTATTTACATGAGCAAGTATAATTCACAACACCAAGTGCAAGTAGCTTTTACCGGGTCTCCTCATCTGGAACGAAGGTTTTTAATAACCTATTATATTCCTAACGGGTCTTTAATTAAGCCTAAACTTAGACCGGTTAGTTTTTAAGGAAGATACGGTTCAAACACACGATTAAGAGAAGACCGGAATAGAATGTGATTTAGACCCGACAAATTTGAAGACTTGTATAATATGGGTAAACTAAACACATTCTGGATTTTGAGACAAAAACGATAAGGTTTGACCCGTTTCGGTCAATTTATGCAAACTAGTTACATAAACCGAACCGAACGCGAAAATGCATAACCGGCTACCATAAGAGTCATATACAGGTTTCCTAAGTTAATATGCCTTAAACATGTTGTGACATCAGTGAGATATCTTCTATTATGCCCAAAATGGATTTTAACTCAAATTATGCCCCGTAGGGGTATTTTGGTCATTTAAAAGGTTATAAAAGAGATTTAATATAAATCTGAGTTTCAGGTCTGATATAATCAGTAAATATACTTAATTTAATAGGTTATACCAGTAGGGTATTAAATATATGTGAAATTTACCATTTATAACCAAACTATGCACCGAAGGGGCATTTTGCTAATTTCACCTAAGGTTTAAAGGTCAAATCTGGAAATCTGAGTTTAAAACTTTTGCTTACTGCTAAAGTATAATAATTTACTTAAAATATCAGTAGGTATCAAGTCTTATATATTTAAAATAGTTTTAATACATACTATGCGCTTAAAACGCGTAAAAAGACGGTTTTAAGCGATTTCCGGGTTTTATATGAAAAGCTGATATTTTTATTATTCCAGAAGGCTTAAAATATTTTATTTATCATATTAGATAAGTAGAAAAAGGTTTGATATCAAAACGATTTGTAAAACTCATTTTATAGGCCAAAAGGGCAAAACCGACAATTACGGAACCAAAGCTACAACCCTATGTTATGCTCAGCCTAAAAATAATTAAAAATCTTCAAAAATCTCAAAATATTATTTTATATCAGTGGGTAAAAAGTTTGGTATCAAAAATTGGGTTTAGATAGGCTATATGCTAATTACGTCGTTTAATTAATAAAAAGCTTTCTAATTACGCTATTGAGCATAATTCTTAATCTAGACCTCCAACTGATGTGAAAATTTAGGGACATGTTTATAAATCAGTAATAAAGATTATTGTCCTCTCACATTTTCACAATTCTTGTTTTAAGGTCAAATGAGCATTATGGTCAACATATAGGCATATAACGGAAACATGCATATGAATCGGATAACTAATGAACCAAGTTGTGTAACCTCAGAGGGTTACACTAATCTATAACCTGGTCCTAATAAGGCTCTAAGGCATTTCTAAAACATGCTACAATGGGTCAGAACTGAAAGTTAAAGCAAAAGTCCCCTTATGCGACTTTCGGTTCCGAACCGAGCTTATATTGAAAATTGTCGGGTTGAACATGTTTAGACATGTTCTTACATTAATTACCAAGTTATATTAGTGATAAAACAGGTTGCATGGCATCTACATTGTTAATTATGCGTTTATTTGAAAATAAGCTTTCTGTTGACTTTTTGTAATTAACTTTGACCCGACAATTGACCTAGTTAGAGTGGGAATTAGAGAGTACCCTTTTAAGGGTTTATTACCCACATAATTACCAACTCATAGGTACTTTCAATTTGAAATTTGACTGGACAAATTGTGATTAATCACGAAGTCAAACCTTAATTACGACGGTTTGACTTTAGGCTAATAAACTAAGCAAAACTGAATTAAGAAAGGTTAAGGACACTTACTGAAGTCCTATGCACGACTAATGACCTCTAGGAAGTGTGCTTGAGCTCCAGCAATCTCCAGAAAAGCAGTTGTGAAAGTTTTCCAAGTGCAAGTGTCCAATGTTGCAACTTGTGGGTTTCTTATATAGGAGTTTTGATGCCATTAGATCATGCCAAGCAAGTCTACAGGTGTAATATGATGGTTATAAGTGCCCCCTATGCATGTAAATCCGTTGGTGCAGCCCCTGGTATGTAAAACAAGCTCCATAAGTCGGTTACACAGCTTTAACAGGCAGCTGTCCTCATTTTCTGATGCTGGCAGTCCCAGGCGGCCCGCGTAAGGTCCTGGACAATCCTTACACGCCCCGTGTGAAGCCCAGACTCAGGTTACAAGTTTCCAAACTTTGCATATTTGGTCCATGGTCCTTTTAAACGTGGTTTTAACTTTATTTCTTGCATTTTCAACCCTCTAAATTGAATTTTAAGGGCTCCAAGACATAACCAAACTTTGTTAAGTCCTTGGTTAACTTTATGATCACCCGAAAAGCCTTAAATTTTAACATTGACGCTTTTAACCCCTCATATACGAATGTTATCATAACTTTCTCATACGATAACGAAACCTTGTGAAATTTTTATCATTTATTCTCGTGAGTATAATTAATCGTTACAAAGCTTCGGGTTTGCTAAAAGGTCACTCAGAGGTATACTTTAAACATGTTGACACATTTAACCCCTGTAGTTTGTAATTTATGACTTTCTTCCACAATTAGCTTCGTATGATCCATGATTCATTCGTTTAAGGGTATAAACATCGTGCAGGGTTATTGAAAAGTATATTTATCCATTGTTGATATTTTGAATCCTTTTATTCACATACTTTCTATGTTTGTCAACTTTAGTCCTTCTAAAGCAATTCTTTACACGTTTAAAGCTCATGACACGTGTCGATATGTTATTGGATATAAATTTACGAGGTGTTACATCCTCACCCCCTTAAAAGAAATCTCGACCTCGAGGTTTACTGAAACAAATGAGGGTACTTTTCTTTCATTGTGGACTCTACCTCCCACGTGTACTCGGGACCTCTGCGGGCATCCCATTTGACTTTTACAATCGGCACTTGTTTCCTTCGAAGCTTCTTAACCTGTCGATCCTCGATCGACAAAGGTTTTTCAACAAACTTTAAGCTCTCATCTATGTGCACATCCTTATGTGATATGACTAGCGATTCATCGGCTAGACATTTCTTCAGATTGCAGATGTGGAATACATTATGAATACCACTGAGCTCTTCAGGCAAATTTAACTTATAAGCCACTGTTCTGACACATTCGATGATCTCGAATGGTCCTATATATCTTGGGCTTAACTTACCTTTCTTGCCAAATCGCATTACTCCTTTCCAGGGTGATACTTTCAGTAACACTTTGTCACCAACCTCGAATTTCAGAGGTTTACGCCTTAAATCTGCGTAGCTTTTCTGCCTATCCCTGGTAGCTTTGAGACGATCTCGTATCTGTACAATCTTATATGTCATCTCCAGGACTATATCAGGTCCTGTTAGTTGGACATCTCCAACTTCTGCCCAACAAACGGGCGTTCTGCACTTTCTTCCATATAAAGCTTCGAATGGTGCAGCTTGAATACTGGAATGATAACTATTATTATATGAGAATTCAATCAATGAAAGATGATCATCCCAACTTCCTCCTAAGTCAATAACACAGGCTCGTAGCATATCCTCGAGTGTCTGTATAGTACGTTCACTTTGACCATCCGTCTGAGGATGATATGCCGTGCTGAAATTTAATCGAGTGCCTAGGGATTGCTGAAAGCTTTTCCAGAAATGCGATGTATACCTCGTATCCCTATCAGAGATGATAGACACTGGCACTCCATGGTAGGTAGGAAGTGAGCTAACTTAGTCAGTCTATCCACTATCACCCAAATAGTATCATTCCCTTTCTTTGTCTTTGGTAACTTGGTGATAAAATCCATTGTCACCATTTCCCACTTCCAGGTGGGAAGTTCAGGCTGTTGTAGCAAACCTGACGGCTTTTGGTGTTCAGCTTTAACTTGCGCGCACGTCAAACATTTGGCTACATAGGTAGCTATAGACTTCTTTAAGCCTATCCACCAAAAATTTGCCTTCAGATCCTAGTACATCTTATCAGCTCCAGGATGAACGGAGTACTTAGAACTGTGGGCTTCCTGGAGGATCACATCCCTAAGTCCTCCATAAATTGGAACCTATATTCATCCATTTAATCTCAGGATTCCGTCTTTGCCATAGGATAACTGTTCAGCTGTTATTCCTAGCTTCTCATCAGGATAGTTAGCTTCTAGTACAGCTTCTTTCTGTGCAGTTAACAACCTTTCATTCAAACTATTCTTTAATTCAATGCTCTTGGCATTGATTCTTATGGGCTTCACCCTTTCCTTTCTACTTAAGGCATCGGCAACCACATTTTCCTTGCCTGGATGGTATCGTATTTCACAGTCATAATCATTCAAAGTTTCCATCCATCGCCGCTGCCTCATGTTCAAATCCTTCTGGTTGAACAAATATTGAAGGCTTTTGTGATCAGAATAGATCACGCACTTGGTACCATACAAGTAATGCCTCCCCAGTTTTAGTGCAAATACAACGGCACCCAATTCCAAGTCGTGGGTGGTGTAATTCTTCTCATGCACTTTTAATTGTCGAGAAGCGTAGGCAATAACTTTGCCCTTCTGCATAAGCACACATCCCATACCTGTGTGTGATGCATCACAATAAACTACGAATTATTCGATTCCTTCAGGCAATGTCAACACAGGTGCATTGCTCAACTTCTGCTTAAGAATGTCAAAAGACTCTTGCTGCTTAGGACCCCAATCAAACTTGATATTCTTGTGGGTTAGTGAGGTTAGGGGTGCAGCAATCCTTGAGAAATTTTCAATAAATCGCCTATAGTATCCTGCCAAACCCAAAAAGCTACAAATTTCAGTGGGCGTCTTTGGCTCTTGCCAATTCGTGACAGCTTCAACTTTAGCGGGATCCACCTGGATACCATGCTCACTAACCAAGTGTCCAAGAAACTGGACTTCACGAAGCCAAAATTCAGACTTTGAAAACTTGGCATAGAGTTTCTCTTGTTGGAGCAGTGAAAGAATACAACGAAGATGTTTCTCGTGGTCAGCTTGATTCTTTGAGTAAGTAACAATGTCATCGATGAAGACGATGACAAATTTATCCAAGTAGGGCTTGCATATGCGATTCATGAGATCCATGAACGCTGCTGGTGCATTAGTGAGCCCAAAAGGCATCACTAGGAACTCGTAGTAACCATAACGAGTCCTAAATGCAGTCTTGTGTACATCTTCATCTCTAACCTTCAGTTGATGGTAGCCTGACCTTAAGTCAATCTTGGAGAAGCAACTTTCCCCTTGCAATTGATCGAACAGATCGTCGATCCTAGGTAGTGGATATCTATTCTTGATAGTAACCTTGTTAAGCTCGCGATAATCGATGCATAGACGCATCGATCCATCCTTCTTCTTTACAAACAGTATTGGTGCTCCCCATGGAGACAAACTAGGGCGTATAAAACCCTTTGCCAACAAATCATCTAGTTGAGTCCTCAACTCTTTCATCTTTGTTGGTGCTAACCTGTAAGGTGCCCTTGCAATAGGTGCTGCTCCAGGTATTATGTCAATTCTGAACTCCACTTTCCTATCTGAGGGTAAACTAGGTAGTTCTTCAGGAAATACTTCGGGGTATTCAGAAATGACGGGGATGTCTTCAATCTTAGGCTTTGGCTCATCAATAGTCACTCGTGCCATGTAGATGACACAACCCTTCTTCATACATCTTGATGCCCTTAAGCATAGACACTTGCTTAGGCAGTCCATACTGAGTATCTCCTTGTATGGTAAGTGGCTCACCATACGGAGTCTTGATCACTACTTGCTTCTTGTCACACACAATCTGAGCTTGGTTATGGGATAACCAATCCATGCCTATTACTATGTCGAAACCAGCTAACTTCAAAGGAAGTAAGGACAATGGAAAAGAGTGGTTCCTAATGGATATGAAACATCTATCTAACACGGTTGATGCGGTTTCTATGGTGCCATCGGCTAATTCAACCTCATATTTTATGCTTAGGGTTCTAACAGGTAGATTTAACAACTTACAAAACTTATCATAAACAAATGACTTATCTGCTCCAGAATCAAATAACACCCTTGCATAAACATCATTAACAAGGAAGGTACCTGTTATCACATTGTCATTTTGGATTGCCTCCTGCGCGTTCATCTGGAAGACCCTAGCATCGGTCTTTTTCCCATCCTCGGCCTTCTTCGCAAACTTTGGGCAATTGGATTTGATATGCCCTTTTTCATTGCAGTTATAGCACGTCGCATCCTTGATTTTCTTACAGTCCAATATCTTGTGCTCAGAAGATTTACAAATCCCACAAGCTCTCGGTTGTGACTGGGATTTTGATTCATATCTGCACCTCCCGAAATGGTGCTTCTTACAGATTTTACACTTGGGCTTATCACCCGACTGTTAACCATCCTTTTTAGTTCCAGAACTCTTTTTATGGTCATTGTTTCCCTTATGCTTCTTGTCTGGCCGTCGTGAGTTGTCATCCTCACGCTTTCTCTTTTCAGTATCGGTGTTTCTGAGCGATCTTTTCCTGACCGCGTCCAAAGTAAGAGACAATGATATATCAGTTGCAGACCTAAAAGTAGTTGGTCTGGAGGCCTTCACACTGGCCTTGATTTCTGGGGCCAAACCCCCAATGAAACGAGCTATCCTCTTGGGTTCCGGAGTCACCAGATATGGAACCAGTCTTGACATAGTGTTGAAGCTTGTAAGGTAGGCTTGACAATCTAGGTTTTCCATAACCAATGACAAGAAATCAACTTCAATCTTTTCAACCTCATGCTGAGGGCAGTAATTCTCCTTAATCAACATCACAAACTGCTCCCAAGACAGATTGTACAATGGGATTTTCCCTGTAGCTTGGATCAAAGACCTCCACCAAGCTAGTGCTTCACCTTTGAATGACTGGGATACAAACTTTACCACATCCTTATTAGCGCAACCACTGATATCAACCACGGTGTCCATCTCATCTAACCATGTCATGCAGTCAATAGCTCCTTTTTCCCCAGTGAAATCCCTGGGTTTACATGAAATGAAATACTTATAGGAGCAACCCTTATCACATGGTTCCTGATTTAGCACAATTCTTTTAGATGGAACACTCCTCTGGTTTGATGAGTTATGGGAATTACTATTGTGAGCAGTATGAGTTCTTGAGGGTGGTTTAGAGTGTGGTACAGACTGAGTCCTTACATGGGTACCACTGGATTCATTTAGCTGTCTGTCCAGGGCTCGCGTAACGGCATTATTTATCAATGCTTGTAATTCTGCTCCTGCTACGTTGACTCTGGAGGTGTCATGATTATCTCTGGGGTGACTGTTGACCTCGTCTGACCTAGGCATGTAGCTTGATTGCTACATAAAATAATGATTTTAATTCATTCAGAGGTCAATAACAGTTTTATCATTCTAGATGATTTATTAATCATGGTATTTAAGAACCATTTTGGTTAATTTGCTAAGCATATATATATATTCAGGATTTTTCATTATATTAATCCTTAGTTATAATTAAAATATATTAATGGCATAAAAGGCCGAATCACATGGACAATTTTAAATTTTTAATGATGATCTTATAGGATCAAGGTATGGAGGTTTTAATCATAGTTTATTACCTCTTCTTAACAGGGGGTCGAAGACCACAACTGTCTTTTGTCTTATATGACAATGAATATAGCCCGTAGGCATTACATCCCTATTGGATGTTTAATATAATAAAAGAAATTGGAAGAATACAATATAAAGATGACTTATGCGATTTTATCGAATCACATTTTGCCAGGAGTGTTAACATGTTTACAGATGTTAACAAGGATTTGAATCTTTTAAATAAGTTTTACCATCTTGGCCGTATCTGGAATGACATGTGGCTAGGTTTTACCTTTAAGATTCTTTTTAATATTTAACGCAGAAAATCCTAAATTGATATGTTAATAAGGATTTGAATCTAATTTGAGGAACTACCATCTTGGCCCTGTCTTAAAATGACACGTGGCTAGGTTTTGTCCTTTTTAGATTTTATCATTTTATTATAATGGTAGATCTTATAAAAGGAATGTTATTTTTTTTCATTTATTTCATATTTATTGTTTATGCATATAATTAAAAATGAAAATTTAAATCTAATCATTCCATTACCAAATTAAAAGTACAAGTTTGCCCTAAACGGGACTTCTAACTGAAATAACATACCCACGCAGGGGCTAAATAAACCTAACATACCCACGCAGGGGTTAAACAGAAAGATATGCCCACGCAGGGGCTAAACAGAAAGACATGCCCACGCAGGGGCGGAATACAGAAACAGATGTCCACGCAGGGACTTGATTACAACATAAATAAATAAACAAGGATCATCAAAAATCCCTTCCCTTGGTCTTCCCCTTGATTAGGCTTGCCAAACCTTTGAAGAATCCGCGGTTGTTCTGGCGCTCTGCTTGAACTTCCCGCTCTACCTGAATAAACCTTTCGAAAACTTCCAGTTGTCGCTCTGGTGGTATCAAATGCGGCTGCGGCGGCTGCTGATACTGTGGAGGTTGAGGAGGTGGCGGGTATTAGTACCCATAGGGTGGATACCCAGTCTGATATGGGACCCCAAAGGGCCCCTCGGGATGGTAAGCGTTGTAGTTTTCCGCTACCAGGTATGGGTCAGCCTCGGCGCAGTTGTAGTTGGTGTGGGCCAGCTGCTCAAAGGGATTATACGCCGCTGAGCCGGCGTATGTAGGAATTGGGTTACCAAAACCCAATGGTAGTGGCGCGACAGGCGCAGAGTCTACTTCCGAGACGGGGTTTGAAGGCCCACCCATCTGTGGGTCTTCATGGAGTGCCGGGTAGTGGCTGCCACTCGAAGGTTGAGGGGAGTTGATACGCACTCCTCCTCGCACGGACATCCGTGCGTTTGATCTCCGTCGCCTCGGTGGCTCCGGAGGCTGCTGAACTGGTGGTGGTGGCGGTGGAGTGACTGCCACAAAACGAGAATCCTCGGAGGGATCTTGTTACTGTTGCTGCTGCTGCTGGTGAGGCGAGGAGTGGTACGAAGGGGTAAACACCCAATCATACTGGGCGAATCTCGCCTCGTAACTGTCTGGACCACGGTACGGTGATCCATGTAATGATATCAGAGACCTCGATGGGGTGGTTGGGGGTCCCAGTTGGAGGCTCGGCGGGATCCGTGTCTTCGTCCATGTCCATCGCATGGTCGCCCGAAAAGTGGTCTTCAGGTCCTAGTGGGTTAAAACCCACTGGTTCTTCAATGTAGTTTTCCGGGTTGAACCGGCTTTGGAAGACAGGTGTCGGGTCATCGAATGAATGGTGAGGGCTGGATCCCTGGAGAGGGATGAAAGAAGGCTGCGGGTTGTGGGGCTCATTTTCAGATTGAGGCCCGAAGGAATGGTGATAGGATGGTTACGAACTTAGCGAGACGGATCGCCTCGCTGGCTCTATATACGTCCTCCAATGCTCCTGAGGACTCGTACTCATTGAGATTGGTGGGGTTCGTCTGTGTGATGGCCCGGCCTCATGGTCGTGGCCTGTGATTGGTGCCTTTCCTCTTCCCCTTATGAACCTTGGTGGCATGATTGAACCTGTCAACATAAACAAAAATAACAACAAGGAAAATATATAAAGGACAAAAATAAAACAAATCACGATTTGTCCTAAGTTCTTTGTCTAGACTCGAAAATTGAGGAATGTGCAACCGTGTAACTGAGATTAAACACAAAAGGCTGGTGTTTAATTCACTCAGTGTTGGCTCTGATACCAACCTGTCACACCCCGATATTTCTACGTATTACCGGTGGGCCCGGTGGGAAGTATCATGACGTAGTTGATATCATCATAGTCAAACAACACAATTTTAAATGCACAGCGGAAGCAAAAGATGAATCACATTACAAACCGAATATAAAGTAATATCAAAGTATTACAAACGGACTGTAAAGGATCCACAGGTGGATCAAATAAAAAGGAAACATAGTTCATCAGATTTAAAACGCATACAAGCTTGCAAGACTCTTATTGATGCTAAGGAGAGGCCAACCTATTTCGATTAGTACCTGCACTTAGCCTTTTTGGGAAAATACGTCAGTTTACACTGGTAAATACAATTAACTGACTCATTTTGAAAAGGTTTAGAAAAAAATGATTTGAATGCACAAGGCACAAAACATTTTATAACTTGGGATAATTATTTATATATAAACTTGTAAAAGAATTACATGTTTCTTATACGTTCAGTAGCTCGGGTTGACACCGGGTTAAAGATTAATAGACACACCACATGATATAGTCCCGCGACTAGTTATTCTCGAATCCGGCGGTTATACCTTTTTATTTATATATGCACAGGCGGGTGTATGCCTACACCCCGTGCTTAGGTCGTGGCCATTTCTATGAATGATGCCAAGGATATCCGGGACATGGTCATTAACCCCCCAAAGGCTTTAAACAAACAAAACAGATTAAACGGGTCATCTCATTAAATTAACCTTCATATGATTAACAATTCAATGCCCGACCAAGCAGTATTTTATATACCGTACCCCAAGCCCGTATAAGGGAAAATAAGTTAAAAGTATTGACCTGAGCAAGTATAATTCACAACAGCAAGTGCAAGTAGCTTTTACCGGGTCTCCTAATCTGGAACGAAGGTTTTTAATAACCTATTAGATTCCTAACGGGTCTTTAATTAAGCCTAAACTTAGACCGATTAGTTTTAAAGGAAGATACGGTTCAAATGCACGATTAAGCGAAGAACGGAATAGAATGTGATTTAGACCCGAAAAGTTTGAAGACTTGTATAATATGGGTAAACTAAACACATTCTGGATTTTGAGACAAAAACGATAAGGTTTGACCTGTTTCGGTCAATTTATGCAAACTAGTTACATAAACCGAACGCGAAAATGCATAACGGGTAACCATAAGAGTCATATACAGGTTTCCTAAGTTAATATGCCTTAAACATGTTGTGACATCAGTGAGCTATCTTCTATTATGCCCAAAATGGATTTTAACTCAAATTATGCCCCGTAGGGGTATTTTGGTCATTTAAAAGGTTATAAAAGAGATTTAATATAAATCTGAGTTTCAGGTCTGATATAATCAGTAAATATACTTAATTTAATAGGTTATAACAGTAGGGTATTACATATATGTGAAATTTACCATTTATAACCAAACTATGCACCGAAGGGGCATTTTGGTAATTTCACCTAAGGTTTAAAGGTCAAATCTGGAAATCTGAGTTTAAAACTTTTGCTTACTGCTAAAGTATAATAATTGACTTAAAATATCAGTAGGTATCAAGTCTTATATATTTAAAATAGTTTTAATACATACTATGCGCTTAAAACGCGTAAAAAGACGGTTTTAAGAGATTTCCGGGTTTTATATGAAAAGCTGATATTTTTATTATTCCAGAAGGCTTAAAATATTTTATTTATCATATTAGATCAGTAGAAAAAGGTTTGGTATCAAAAAGATTTGTAAAACTCATTTTATAGGCCAAAAGGGGAAAACCGATAATTACGGAACCAAAGCTATAACCCTATGTTATGCTCAGCCTAAAAATAATTAAAAATCTTCAAAAATCTTCAAAAATCCCAAAATATTATTTTATATCAGTGGGTAAAAATTTTAGTATCAAAAATTGGGTTTAGATAGGCTATATGCTAATTACGTCGTTTAATTAATAAAAAGCTTTCTAATTACGCTATTGAGCATAATTCTTAATCTAGACCTCCAACTGATGTGAAAATTTAGGGACATGTTTATAAATCAGTAATAAAGATTATTGTCCTCTCACATTTTCAAAATTCTTGTTTTAAGGTCAAATGGGCATTATGGTCAACATATATGCATATAACGGAAACATGCATATGAATCGGATAACTAATGAACCAAGTTGTGTAACCTCAGAGGGTTACACTAATCTATAACCTGGTCCTAATAAGGCTCTAAGGCATTTCTAAAACATGCTACAATGGGTCAGAACTGAAAGTCAAAGCAAAAGTCCCCTTATGCGACTTTCGGTTCCGAACCGAGCTTATATTGAAAATTGTCGGGTTGAACATGTTTAGACATGTTCTTACATTAATTACCAAGTTATATTAGTGATAAAACAGGTTGCATGGCATCTACATTGTTAATTATGCGTTTATTTGAAAATAAGCTTTCTATTGACTTTTTGTAATTAACTTTGACCCGACAACTGACCTAGTTAGAGTGGGAATTAGAGAGTACCCTTTTAAGGGTTTATTACCCACATAATTACCAACTCATAGGTACTTTCAATTTGAAATTTGACTGGACAAATTGTGATTAATCATGAAGTCAAACCTTAATTACGACGGTTTGACTTTAGGCTAATAAACTAAGCAAAACTGGAATTCGCCTAAATGCAAAAGTGCCATAGGGACAAGTAAACGTTGTATTTGCTTGATCTTCCAGATGGATGGCAATTTGATTATAACCAGAATAGCCATCTAAAAAGCAATAAAATTGTTGCCCATATAATTTCTCAATAATTTGATCGATAAACGGTAAAGGAAAATGATCTTTGGAAGTTGCGGTATTCAACTTGTGATAATCAATACAAATTTGCCACCCGGTTACCGGCCGAGTGGCTACCTCTTCACCTGCGTCATTTTTGACGACCTGTATACCCGTTTTTTTCAGAACCGTCTGCGTCGGGCTTACCCATTGGCTATCCGAGATCGGATAAATGATACCCGCATCAAGCCATTTCAACACTTCTTTCTTCACCACCTCCCACATATTCGGATTCAATCTCCGTTGTGCATCTCGAACGGGACTCGCACCTTCTTTCATGATGATTTTATGCATCACCACCGAGGGACTAATTCCCTTCAAATCAGCAATGGTCCATCCAATTGCCGCCCGATTGGTGACCAAAACACCCATCAATTTCTCCTCTTGCTCCTCGGTTAAGTTTGATGCAATGATAACCGGGAGTGTGTTGCCTTCACCAACGTAAGTATACTTAAGATGCTTAGGCAACACCTTCAATTCGACCTCCAGAGGCTCAACCAACGACGGCTTCAATTTGGTGTCAATGTTCTCCGGTAAACTCTCCACTTGGTGCGTCCATATCGGTTTTCCCTCTTTAACTGCAAGAACCTCCAAGCTCTTCACCTCCTCGTCTATGCATCGATTCGTCTCAACCTGTGACCTGTCAAACATAAAACTTTCCTCCATTGTGTTTTCCTCATCCACGACTGTGTCGCAAAGAGGTGTACACGTGTCAACAATGTCCGCCATATAGCATTCATCGTCGACTAAAGGAGTCGTTAATCCCGAAAAAACATGTAACCTCAACCTTCGGTTTCCAAATGTCATGTCTATCATTACCGTTTTGCAATCAATTTGAGAATTTGCAGTTGCTAGGAACGGTCAACCCAAAATCACCGTAGGTTGCTTGGTTGGGTCCTTAGCCACATAATCGAGTACTAAAAAGTCTACCGGGTAGTAAAAATCCTCGATTTTTACTATCACATCCGAGACAATTCCACGGGGTAGTTTAGGTGTCAAATCGGCCAACACCACAGTAGTGTTTGACGATCGAAGTTGACCAAACTCGTATTGGTCATATAAACTACCCGGTAGAATGCTCACACTAGCACCAAGATCTAAAAGTGCCCGGTTGATTTTAAAATCACCTACTTGAATTGAAATGATAGGTGCACCCGGATCTTGGAGTTTGGGTGGAAGTGCACCCGAAAGAATCGAACTCACATTTTTGGTTAAATCTAATTTTTTAGGGAATTTATGAGTTTGTTTTTGGGTACACAATTCTTTCAAGTACTTAGCATAAGACGGTACTTGCTTGATTGCATCCAAAAGAGGTAAATTAATTTTTACTTGTTTGAAAACTTCCCACAACTCTTCTTGTTGTGGACCTCTTTTGTTTATAACCTTTTTCACGGGTCCCTTCAATGCTTCGGGATAAGGGGCGGTATTAGCCTCCACACCCTTTTCCTTAGCTTTAGGGACGAGATGGTCACAACGGGGGTGTTATTACTAATTTTTAAATCATTTTTGTTTTGACCCGTTTGACCATCCTCACATTCTTCATTACTAGCATCTTCCACCACCCCTTCAACAAACTGAGGTGGTGGTGTTTTGACACCATTATCCACAATTCGACCACTACGTAAAGTTATTTTATTGATTGGTACCTCACGTGTGTTCTTCGAGTTTGACCCTTGATGCTTAGGGTTCAACATGGTGTCACTTGGAAGCTTCCCCATCCTCCCCCTCATTTGAGCCATTTCCTCCTTGAGTTGGCCCACTTGCTTTGCCAATGCTTCATGTGATTTGTCCCGAATCTCATTCTCTTTCTTGGACTCTTGCATCATT
The DNA here is from genome assembly GCA_030545235.1 of Helianthus tuberosus. Lineage (NCBI taxonomy): Eukaryota > Viridiplantae > Streptophyta > Magnoliopsida > Asterales > Asteraceae > Helianthus > Helianthus tuberosus. The sequence goes on from CM060359.1 coordinate 30,523,174, forward strand.
GAAAGCATTGCGTCCATCTTTGCATTCAAGTCACTACCACCCCCTTGATTGTTCGATCTACTTCCATCACCGCCTTGGTTGTTGTAATTCCTTTGATACCCACATTGATAATTATTGTCTCACGTGTGTTCTTCGAGTTTGACCCTTGATGCTTAGGGTTCAACGTGGTGTCACTTGGAAGCTTCCCCATGCTCCCCCTCATTTGAGCCATTTCCTCCGTGAGTTGGCCCACTTGCTTTGCCAATGCTTCATGTGATTTGTCCCGAATCTCATTCTCTTTCTTGGACTCTTGCATCATTGAAAGCATTGCGTCCATCTTTGCATTCAAGTCACTACCACCCCCTTGATTGTTCGATCTACTTCCATCACCGCCTTGGTTGTTGTAATTCCTTTGATACCCACCTTGATAATTATTGTCTCGACCTTGGTACCCTTGGTTGTAATTACGTTGGTAACCCCCTTGATTACCACCTTGGCGATTTTGATATGACGACTTGCTTTGGTTACCCGGTTGAAAATTCGGGTTCATTTGATTCTCGACATTCCCATGTCGGAAGTTGGGATGATTTCTCAATCCGGGATGATAAGTGTTCGAATTCATATCACTGTTCTTTCTATCACCGAACACTTGATTTACCTCTTCCGTGTAGTCACCCGGTCCCGTTTGACATTGATCGGTCCGAGGACCAATCTCCCCACAATCTTCACAAACTGCAAACTGTACCGCATTTACCTCCTTCCTCTTCATACGAGCCAACTCCCGTTCTAGAGTAGAAATCCGATCTTTAGAATTAGAGTCAAGATCGAGAAGTGATCGGGAAACGGGATGTTTTTTAGCTCTATCGGCCGACTCTTTTGCCTTTGACCGCTTGCTCATCCTCTTGAGAAATTCCCAATCATCATCTTCATGGTTACTCAATAAAGTTCCATTACTCGTTGACAAAAGGCGATTCCATGTCTCGTCATCCAACCCTCTCACAAAGCAGTTAACCAACTCCCACTTTTCGATTTGATGATGTGGGCACTTTCGAATCAATTCCTTGTACCTTGTGAAAGCTTCATGCAATGGTTCACTTGAGAGTTGGTGGAAAGACCTAATTTCATCTCTAGCATTATCGGTCTTTGCCATCGAGTAATACTCATCAAGGAAGACTTGTTGCATCTCACCCCATGTCCGAATACTATTTGCCGGAAGTGTAAGAAACCATTGTTTCACCTTATCTTTTAGCGAAAACTGAAATAACTTAAGCTTGACCTCTTCCAATGCAAAATCATGCCCCCCGATGGTGCTACATATGGCCGAAAACTCCGCCAAATGAGTGTATGGTTCATCATTAGACCTCCCATTGAAGTGGGGAAGAATATTGATGTAGTGGGGTTTGCAATCGAACATCCTTCTTTCACAAACTATCGGAGAGTCATTTTCGGTGACCACCGGCCTAAAACGGTCATTTACTCCCCGTGGAGGTTGTTGACGACGACGTGGACCGCTAACCTCTTGATCGACCGACCTTCGATTATCCTTTAGATCACCTCCTCTATTACCTCATCGGTTTCCACCTTGATTACCTCTTTGATTACCTTCTCCCATGAAACGAGGAATCCGATTAGGGTTAACATTGTTGTTGTTTTTGTTGTTGTAGAACCCATCATTCTGGTTCCTTTGATTGTTGTTTCGTGGTTGACGGTTGTTTCCGTAACCGTCGTTTCTCACATTCCCGTACCCATAGTTATCGTTCCCCACAAAATTGGCATTTGGTTAGCCAAAGTCATCGTCTTCAAAACCTCTATCAATGTAGATGTTGCCCCAATTCATATAACCCCATTCGTCATCATCCACCCTTTCATTATAATACCCCCGTCATCCGAGTATTCCGAGTGAATACTCACATGCTCCGGCGATTGGTATCCGGGATCACTAAATGGCTCATCATCGGGGATAGCATTTCTCAAGTCATCGATATTAAGAAACGGGTCTTCGTTCGCGGGATTGCCATGATCTCGATTGCCTCTACGGTCGGAATTAACATTCCGGTCATCAAGGTTTTTGGGTAAGGAGTTATGTCGGTAATGGTTTTGTTGTTGGGGTGTTCTTTGGGTGTTGTTGGTATTTTGGTTTCAGAAAGGTGGCGTGGATGGTCTAGAGTTGTTATTACCACCCGGTTGCTCTTGAGGTATAGGTTGGGCATTTTGGGCGGGATTGAAGTTTCCTCGAGTTGGAATTGGTTTTGATTGAGGTTCGGGTAATTGAGGTTTTGGTTGGAATTTTGATTTGCCATTGAATCGGTTTCAATGGTTGGTGTAAATTGTGGTGTTTGGGTGGTTTGGTTAGAAACAAGGGTTGTTTCTAACCGGCTTGCTAAGTTCCTTCTTGCGACTCTCTCGATTTCCGGTTCGTAGACTAACGGTGAAGTCCTCCCGGAGTTCCGCGTATGCATACACTACCTATAACCTGCACAAGTAACACACCCCGCGTAACAAGGAAAAAGACAAAGTACAAAAAGAAACTAGGCGAATTAAACAGTTAATCACGCAAATTCAGACAATAATCCAAACACAAAGCGTACGCACTCCCCGGCAACGGCGCCAAAATTTGATCGGATTGTCGCGCTCCGGTCAAAGATAATATTTATAGCCCTAATTACCCTTAACAAATAGCTAGTGGTAGTAAGGGGTCGAACCACGAAGAGTATGTGGTTTGCGAATGGACTTGGTTGAATTTAAACAAATGTCACACTTATGAAGCTTGCTAGAATATTTTTGTATTTTTGTTTGGTTGAAAAGATGTGAATTAAACTAATGGAATTGATTAAATTACTAATGATTAACAAATTGTAAGAAAGGCAATTGATTGTTTAAACAATAATGAAGAAAAGGGTTCACACCCGGTTTCGGTAATTGCAAACCTAGGTTTCTACAAGTTTTAGAATTGACCTAATTGGATAAGTGATTAACGGATTTAGTATACCGTGACTTAGGCGCCAATAACTATCAACGCTCCTAAGAATGGACAAGAATGCACTTCATAATCAACACAAGTAAATCCTAACCAAGATAACGCATAAGTGCACAAATTCATTTCACAAAGTCATAACTTTATCATCGTTCGACAATTTGCAAATTCAATTCAAATACACCGCAATTATCAAAGGTGTTCAAAATCAAAACAAAATTTGTCACACAAGTCAAAACTAAACACAAATCAAAACTCTAGATAATACAACTACCTACACCGGGGTGAAACCAAGGTGTTAGCCGCTCATGGTTGAAAGAACTTGATCACCGGATGATGAAAGCTTGATCTTGATCATCTTGAATTGTGGAAAAGGATGGAACGGTTGAGGGTTAGGGTTTTATGATTGGTAATGATGGAAGTGGTGATGGTTGGATGATTTAGGGTTTGTGAATTGGTGATGATAGATGATTTTGGATGATGATTGATGATTCGGGTGACAATGGATGTTAGAGATGGATTGGTGATAAAGTGGTGAAGTGTTTAGGCTCCAAGATTGATATTCAAAACCCCAAGCAAGCGATAATGGATGTTAGAGATGGATTGGTGATAAAGTGGTGAAGTGTTTAGGCTCCAAGATTGATATTCAAAACCCCAAGCAAGTGTAACCCCTGAATTAATGGCCTTGATATGTTTTAAACTCGTTCCAACAACCTCACACAACAAATTCACGTCAGAGAAAACTACAGGCCATCGCCGATGGCCTGGGATCCCCGTCGGCGACGCCCTCTCAAATACTGAAATCCTGGCGACGACTTGTTCGACTGGATACGTGTAACATTTGTGCTTGTAATCATTGTGAACAGTTCAGTTATCAATAAAATAATGTTATTTTATCCCAATGTTTATTTGGTTATGTTTTACATTTTTCATGTTTTGACTTTTATTCAATTTCAAACTCTATATCACTTTCTGGAAAGTTATACGCAAACTGGTGCGTAAACATAATCAGTTTAATGCGAAAAATACTCCGGAACATCAACATATACTTAACATACCTTAAATAACCTTTACATAACTTAGAAATAAGTTTTAAAGGCTTTGGTATGGCAAAAACAAGTTAATTCGCTTACAGGGACTAAACTTGACAAACTGCGAAAGTGTGCCAATTTGAACTGTAACAAACATTCCGGGACATGACCATAAGTTAAACACACCTTAAATATCCTTTATATAGCTTAGAAATAGGCTTTGAGGGGTTCGGTGTGCTAAAATAAACTTTTGGGTCATTCAGGGACTAAAAGCGTCAAAAAGTGCATAAGTTTGCACTTTCGCGCATAACTTACGTTCTGAATACATCCGGACATCCAAAAATTTATGTAAGCACTAAAATATTTTATTTTAGTGTTTGGCATAAGAAAAATCCATTCGTCGCGCAAGTTGGATCGTTTCTCGCGCTTATGCGCATTCCGTCGTAATTAAGCGAACATCGCGATCGTACGACCAAACGAACCAACATCCGGCATATTTTTGAGCATGTTTCATGTCCACAATGTTTAGGCATCATTTTAGGGCCTTAACGTTGGCTTAATGGGCCTTAAACGTGTCGGAAATGGCTTTAATGCATAACATGGACCAAAACTGTCATTTTTGAAAGTTTGTTTCTGACCAGACAGGCCAGGCGGCCCGCGTAAGTTTAGTGAGTCCCCTTATGCAGCCCGTGTCAGCTTCCCAGATCAGATAAGATCAATTTAACAGTAGATTACAGCTGTTAAGCACCCAAAAACTCACCCACACTTGCCCTTTCAGTTCATGAGGGGCTATTTTGAGTCACCACAAGGTTTCAACAAGTGTAAGGTTGAGATTACATCACGGTTTTCAAGAAACGATCCTAACAGTTGTCCATTTACTATAAATACCCATCCATTCACAACTCAAAACCCACACAAATCTGATTTAAAAGCTCTAAGTTGAAGCCATTACTTCATACCTGAGCTATTTTATCAAGTTTTACTAGCGGGGACCCTTTGTAAGTGTTCCTTCGTTCTTTTATCGCTTTTCGAGTCCGAAAGTCAAACTATGTTTGACTTTCTGCATTGACCAGTTTATGGTCAATGCGAAGTTTGTTTGAACTTCATAACGTGAGCGTGATCACGATGGTTATAGTCCCTAGTGACTATACCTACTGATTACCACGTTATCTAGGCTCAGTGACGAGTCGTAGTTTCGGCCAAAATACGCATTCTTGCGTATTTTGTAACCAAACTACTCATAGGTATCAAAACCGTTTGTTTTGATACCAAACCTATTTTCTAAACTTAGTTAAGCATGTTCTAACATGCTTAGCTCGTCACTTTTAGTTTAGTGCTTATATAGGGTCGTAAGGTAAGCGATCTAAACAATCGCTTATACTTTCGAACCCGACCCGTTTGGTCGATCATTAGGATCCAACCAAACACATTAGGTGACCATAGTATATAGGGAATAACCTTCCGAGGTTATACCTTATGGTCACGACCTTTACTTAGTTGTATGATAGGTGGGTTATATGCCTTAGGAAAATTACCAAAATACTCCTTTGACGCCAAAATTCATTTTAAGCATATGTAACATAACTTTTGGTATCTAAACTGATTTGGCAACAATATTAGACATGTTAAGGCATATTTTACTTATCATAGGACTAGTTAGACGTACCGAACGCGTTTTACGCGAACGACGCGTTAAAGTAGCATAAGCTACCTAAACGGGTCGTAATGGGTCGTAAGCACTTAGGTTAGGTTTCATTTTAGTATGTGGGCTTTGTTAAACCATACTACATGAGTTCCCATACTCATTTGGTTTACGAACCCTCATTCTATCCAATCCTCCGATTATAGGTCCGGTATATTAACATAGTTACCCATATTAGGTGCCGTTTGATTCCGTGATCTCTAGCATTGCTTGGTGGTTATCTTAGGACTTCTGAGCAATCTCAAGTGAGTAAATAGACCCCTCTTTTACTGTTTTTCAAACGTTTTGGGGTGAAACACATGTGCCTACTTGTTACTTTCGTGTTTTCCTGTTTTCACATCATATACTTGCTATGTTCGTTAGTACATTTATAGTACATGATTTACATTACATTGTTTTGCTATGTATGTTAACTTAGCATACTTAGTACATTGTTTTACATTACATTTCTGCTATGTATGTTGACTGATAGCATGCTAGCACATTGATTTACATGACTTTTCTGCTTTGTATGTTAACTTAGCATGCTTAGCACATTGTTTTCATTTAACATGTTTACAATTGCTATAACATTTGGTTTGCACAAACGGGACTTATATACGTTCATTAACATTAGCTACGCCGCTCGGTAGTAAGTAGTGGTACCATAGGACTTGACAAATCCCATTCCTGACATCCCAGGTTTGTTTGGATGTAAGGAATGACTGAATCCGAAAACATTTCTTTTGATAACCTTGACTAAAAGGGTTATCCGACTGTCTCAAGGCTTGAATGTATGCGTTAACTTACCACATAAATGTTTGTATCGATAAAACATGCATTTACTTTGCAAAACATAACTTTTTGAGATATTCGAAATACTTTGTTTTGTACATTTCTACATTTGGTTTATGTGACAATACTTTACTTACAATACATAACATTTGTTACACATTACTTGACTACATTTGGACTTTTTAACATTTGACATGGCTTATACAAGGACTTTTTGACAATTGGTTTAAACATGGACTTTATACATTGGTGGTTTGTTTAAGTGATTTAAGTAACGAGGCGTGTGTAATATGATACAAGCATGGTGGATACGCCGCTGGTACTTCCTATATATAAGTGTTTGTATGATATTACTTATCGTAGCGTTATTTGAATCACTTCAATTTAAACATATAACATTTTATACAAATAACATATCTTTCACAAGACATTGCTTTACAAACAACTTATTTTATACAATTCATTTTACTTGGTTATTCATTTAACCATGTATTATTCTTTTATGTATACATATCATCTGATCTTATCTCTTTTTAAATTATTTACAAAACAAAACAATTTACAAGGTTCATGACTAAATTTTATTAAACATTTTCTTAAACTTAGGTCATGAATCCAATTTTTCACAAAACCTATGTATCTCACAGGCATTTTTATGCTGACGTACCTATTTTCACATGTGTTTTCAGGAGCTGTTGCTTAGGATGATGATTGTGACACTAGGGCGGACCTGTACCTTAGAGACATAAAATGAAGATAGACTTAGTTTAATTATGTTCTGAACTCTTTATTTCCTGTTTTAAAGACAATGTAACTCTCTTGTTGATAAATAAAATATAACTTTGTATGCCATGGTTGTGAAACAATTAATTCTGTTACAACACTCCCCGACGTTTCCGCCACGTTTGATTGTTCCACGTGGTCGGGGTGTGACAGAAGAGTTAGTATCAGAGCCAATGGTTATAGGGAATTAGGTTATTAGTAATGCTTTGACCTAGACTATAACTTTCTAGGACCCCAACGCAAGTTGTCTTGCGTTCAGATTTTAAAACATGCACTTCACCTATCCTTAGGTGATAACCACAACGAGAACACCAAGTTCGAATCCGCTTTGAAAATTAATCATCTGTTTTTGGATGATGGATTACTAGGTTTTGAACCCTCTATTGTAAGGTTTTGAACCCACTGTTATATGGTTTTGAACCCCTTTGAATTTTCAAAATCTCGTCAAGGTTTTGGGTTTTAAATAATGTGAACACGTGTAAACTGGAGGAGTGAATGCCTGTACCCTGGGTTTTCTGTCTAAGGCTAGAGTGTTCGTACAAATCCACATAATCGGACCAGTCACTCTTACATGGGAACTCTTGGGGTGAGTGTTCACTTATAGGCGAGCATGTCTTCGTGATACATCATTTTTGACCCATTTACTTTGATTAGTCATTTTGTGTCGTTTGTTTGCTTTGCGATGCGGACAAATGACCCCCATCTTTGCTTTTGTTGATTTTGTTTCATCTCATTCTCTTCATCCAATCATCTCACTCGTTTCCTTTCATGTTTTCCTCTTTTAGAATGCCTCCTCGACGCGAAAACCAGATAGCGGCTGCCGAACTGGCAGAAATCATTGCACAGCAAATGGATGCTCAATTCCCAAACCTCTTTGCTCAATGGAACCAAGCCAACAACAACAACAATGCTCCATGCAAATTCAAGGATTTTAACTCGGCTAAACCACTCAAGTTTAGTGGTTCTGAGGGAGTGACTGGGCTTCTTCAATGGTTCGAGAGCATTGAGAATACTTTCCGTCACGTGCAGTGTCCTGACAATCGCAAGGTCGAGTTTTCTTCGAGTGTGTTTCAGAAGAGGGCTCTTACGTGGTGGAACGGGGTTATGAGAGATCGTGGTGCAGAAGTTGCTCTAGCACAGACTTGGGCTGAACTTAGGGCCCTTATGATGAGGGAGTTCTGTCCTCGTCATGAACATCGAGCTTTGGAGAGAGAGTTTGATGAGTTGAAACAAGACAGTGGTGAGCACAGGGCGTATACTGATAGGTTTGAGGAGTTGAGTCTGCATTGTCCAACAATGGTTACCCCACTCGACAAGGCTATCGAAAGGTACATCGATGGTCTACCTGACTCAGTACAAGACATCATTACTGGTAGTTACCCTACCACACTCCGTCAGGCGATCGAGTTAGCAGCGACATTGACTGAGTCGCAGGTTCGAAAGGGAAAGCTGCATAAAAAGGGTGACAAGGGTAAGAAGCAGGCGTCTGACAAGGAGGATGGCAAGAAAGGTCAAAACAAGAAGGGAAATGATTCTGGTTCCTCAAGGGGGTCAAGGAAGCGAAAGGCTTCCCAAAACTATGCCGTTACTGTACAGGCCCAAGCTGCACCAAATCAGCCTGCGCAACCACTAGCCAAGAAGCCTTATCTTGGCAATGCACCTTTGTGCAACAGGTGTAACGACCATCATCAACCACACCTCCAGTGTCGTCAGTGCACCAACTGCGGAAGATCCGGTCATCTTGCTGACACCTACCGCATCCCTGCCAATCAGAATCGGGCAGTTCAGAACCCGGCTCAACAAGTTGCTCAGCCTCTTGCTCAGCAACAAGGTCAAGCTGCACGACCTCATTTTCCTCCTGGTTCGTGCTACAATTGTGGGGATCTGACCCACTACAGAAACCAGTGCCCAAGGCTAGCAAACCAGAATCAGAATCCAAATCAGAATCAGGCTCAGGCTCAAGGTCGAGTCTTCAACATGAATGCACAAGAGGCACAAGCAGACAATGACGTGGTGAACGGTACGTTCTTTATTAATAATCAGCTTGCATCTGTTCTTTTTGATTCGGGTGCCAATAAGAGTTTTGTGTCATTATCTTTTGAGCCATTACTTCGCGTGTCTAGAACGAAACTAGGTAAACCTTTGACAGTAGAAGTTGCTAGTGGTGAACCCATTGTTCTTGATTCTGTTCTTCGCAACTGCCAGTTGAACCTTAACGGCCATCTTTTTCCTATTGACCTCACACCTATGTAACTTGGAAGCTTCGACGTTATTGTGGGTATGGATTGGTTAGCCAAGCATCGCGCAGAGGTAGTTTGTTTTGAGAAGATCGTTCGTGTGCCGCTTTCGACAGGCGAGATCCTACAGGTGCATGGTGAGAAACCTGCCGGTGGTCTCAAATTCATGTCTTGTTTTAAAGCTTGGAAGTATCTACGAAAGAACTATGTGGCCTTTTTGGCACATGTTGTAGCAGATAAGGGCAAGGGTAAGTCTATTCAAGATATTCCTGTTGTTCGGGATTATTCTGAAGTATTTCCTGAAGAGTTACCCGGTTTACCCCCAGCACGCCAAGTCGAGTTCCGTATTGATCTCGTACCTGGTGCAAATCCCATTGCCAGAGCTCCATATCGTCTTGCACCGTCTGAGATGCAAGAGTTGTCTAAGCAGCTTCAGGAACTCTCTGACAAAGGTTTTATCCGTCCTAGCTTTTCACCTTGGGGTGCTCCCGTTCTTTTTATCAAGAAAAAGGATGGATCTTTTAGGATGTGTATCGATTATCGTGAGCTTAACAAGCTTACCATCAAGAATCGATATCCCCTACCTCGCATCGATGATCTCTTTGATCAGTTACAGGGCGCCTCTTATTTTTCGAAAATTGATCTACGTTCAGGGTATCATCAACTTCGTGTGCATGAAGAAGACATTCCCAAGACAGCGTTCCGCACTCGTTATGGGCATTATGAGTTCACAGTCATGCCATTCGGTTTGACTAATGCTCCTGCTGTTTTCATGGACTTAATGAATAGGGTCTGCAAGCCTTATTTGGATCAGTTCGTCATTGTTTTTATTGACGACATCTTGATATACTCTAAGACGCGAGCTGATCATGAGCAACATCTTCGTCTTACTCTGGAACTCCTAAAGAAAGAGCAACTTTTCGCCAAATTCTCCAAGTGCGAATTTTGGCTTAAAGAAGTTCAATTTTTGGGGCATATTGTCAACGAACAAGGTATTCATGTAGATCCCTCCAAGATCAGTGCGATTAAGGATTGGGATACACCTTCTACTCCTACTGAAGTTCGTTCTTTTCTTGGTCTTGTGGGTTATTACCGCCGCTTCATAGAAAACTTCTCGAAGATTGCAGTTCCTCTAACTGCTCTAACCCAAAAGAACAAACCCTTTGATTGGGGATTCAAGTAGGAGGAAGCGTTTCTGACTTTGAAACAGAAACTTTGCGACGCGCCTGTTCTGACTTTGCCTGAGGGCAATGATGATTTCGACGTTTATTGCGATGCATCTAAATTGGGTCTTGGCTGTGTTCTGATGCAAAGGAACAAAGTCATAGCCTACGCATCAAGACAATTGAAGATACATGAGAAGAACTACACCACTCATGATCTTGAGTTGGGTGCAGTTGTCTTCACTCTTAAGATCTGGAGACACTATTTGTACGGTACAAAATGTGTGGTTTTCACAGACCACAAAAGTCTTCAGCATATCTTCAATCAGAAAGAACTCAACATGAGGCAACGACATTGGGTTGAGCTTCTAAACGACTATAACTGCGAAATTCGCTACCATCCTGGTAAGGCGAATGTCGTAGCCGATGCATTGAGTCGTAAGGAACGTACTAAGCTTCATTGTGTTCGTGTTCAATCTGTTATTCAAGCTCGAACCGATATCCAAGCCCGCATTTCTCAGGCTCAACACACTTGTGTTTCACAAGGTTTGATGGATAAGGAATTTCCCTATCACATAACACCTAATCTGGAACTGAAGGACAATGGATCGTATTACTTCATGGACCGTTTGTGGGTCCCAAGCCAAGATAACCTTCGTACCTTGCTTATGGATGAAGCCCATAAGTCTCGCTATTCTATTCATCCTGGTTCAGATAAGATGTATAAGGATCTTCGTACTCATTATTGGTGGCCTGGTATGAAGAAAGACATTGCATTATATGTATCAAAATGCCTTACTTGTCTTAAGGTTAAGGCTGAACATCAACGTCCTTCTAGTTTATTGGTGCAACCAGAGATCCCAGTTTGGAAATGGGAAAACATTACTATGGATCTCATTACCAAACTTCCACGCACAAAGAAAGGTCATGATGCCATCTGGGTAGTCGTTGACCGTCTTACTAAGTCAGCACATTTCTTGCCAATCCGTGAGGATTTTTCTGCTGACAAACTTGCTAAAATCTATGTGGATGAAATTGTAGCTCGACATGGTGTTCCTTTGAACATCATTTCCGACAGAGATGCTCGTTTCACTTCTCATTTTTGGAGAACCATGCAATGTGCTATGGGGACCCAACTTAATCTGAGCACAGCTTATCATCCGCAAATGGATGGTCAATCTGAGAGAACAATCCAGACTCTGGAGGATATGCTTAGAGCTTATGTGATCGATTTTGGTGGTAGTTGGGATTCACATCTTCCGTTGATTGAATTCTCCTACAACAACAGTTATCACTCCAGCATCAACATGGCTCCTTTCGAGGCTCTCTATGGTCGAAAATGTCGTTCACCAGTCTGCTGGAATGAGATCGGTAAGGCTCAGCTTACTGGACCTGCCCTCATTTTAGAGACAACTGATAAGGTTAAGAAAGTTCGTGATAACCTTCAGACAGCTAGAAACCTTCAAAAGAGTTACGCGGACCTAAAACGCAAGCCCTTGGATTTTCAAGTCGGTGATCGGGTATTACTTAAGGTCTCACCTTGGAAAGGTGTGATCAGATTTGGAAAGAAAGGAAAACTTGCACCTAGATACGTTGGACCATTCAAGATCGTCGAAAGAATCGGTAAGGTAGCCTACAGACTTGAGTTACCTCCTGAACTTGGAAATGTTCATCCAACCTTTCACGTGTCCAATCTCAAGAGGTGTTTAGCTGATGAGAACCTCCATGTACCACTTGACGAAATTCGTGTTGATAAAACACTGAAATTTGTTGAGAAGCCAGTGGAAATCATGGAACGTGAAGTCAAGTGGCTCAAACGCAAGCGCATTCCTTTGGTCAAGGTTCGCTGGGAATCTAAACGTGAACCCGAGTTTACTTGGGAACATGAAGATCAAATGAAGGCGAAGTATCCACATCTTTTCCCATGAGTTTCCTCTAAATAAATTTCGGGACGAAATTTCCACAAGTAGGGGAGACTGTAACATTTGTGCTTGTAATCATTGTGAACAGTTTAGTTATCAATAAAACAATGTTATTTTATCCCAATGTTTGTTTGGTTATGTTTTACAGTTTTCATGTTTTGACTTTTATTCAATTTCAAACTCTATATCGCTTTCTGGAAAGTTATACGCAAACTGGTGCGTAAACATAATCAGTTTAATGCGACAAATACTCCGGAACATCAACATATACTTAACATACCTTAAATAACCTTTACATAACTTAGAAATAAGTTTTAAAGGCTTTGGTATAGCAAAAACAAGTTAATTCGCTTACAGGGACTAAACTTGACAAACTGTGAAAGTGTGCCAATTTGAACTGTAACGAACATTCCGGGACATGACCATAAGTTAAACACACTTTAAATATCCTTTATATAGCTTAGAAATAGGCGTTGAGGGGTTCAGTGTGCTAAAATAAACTTTTGGGTCATTCAGGGACTAAAAGCGTTAAAAAGTGCACAAGTTTGCACTTTCGCGCATCACTTACGTTCTGAATACATCCGGACATCCAAAAATTTATGTAAGCACTAAAATATTTTATTTTAGTGTTTGGCATAAGAAAAATCCATTCGTCGCGCAATTTGGATCGTTTCTCGCGCTTATGCGCATTCCGTCGCAATTAAGCGAACATCGCGATCGTACGACCAAAAGAAACAACATCCGGCATATTTTTGAGCATGTTTCATGTCCACAATGTTTAGGCATCATTTTAGGGCCTTAACGTTGGCTTAACGGGCCTTACACGTGTCGGAAATGGCTTTAATGCATAACAGGGACCAAAACTGTTATTTTTGAAAGTTTGTTTCTGACCAGACAGGCCAGGCGGCCCGCGTAAGTTTAATGAGTCCCCTTACGCGGCCCGTGTCAGCTTCCCAGATCAGATAAGATCAATTTACAGCATATTACAGCTGTTAAGCACCCAAAAACTCACCCACACTTGCCCTTTCAGTTCATGAGGGGCCATTTTGAGTCACCAGAAGGTTTCAACAAATGTAAGGTTGAGATTACATCGCGGTTTTCAAGAAACGATCCTAACGGTTTTCCATTTACTATAAATACCCATCCATTCACAACTCAAAACCCACACAAATCTGATCTAAAAGCTCTAAGTTGAAGCCATTACTTCATACCTGAGCTATTTGATCAAGTTTTACTAGCGGGGACCCTTTGTAAGTGTTCCTTCGTTCTTTTATCGCTTTTCGAGTCCGAAAGTCAAACTATGTTTGACTTTCTGCATTGACCAGTTTATGGTCAATGCGAAGTTCGTTTGAACTTCATAACGTGAGCGTGATCACGATGGTTATAGTCCCTAGTGACTATACCTACTGATTACCACGTTATCTAGGCTCAGTGACGAGTCGTAGTTTCGGCCAAAATACGCATTCTTGAGTATTTTGTAACCAAACTACTCATAGGTATCAAAACCGTTTGTTTTGATACCAAACCTGTTTTCTAAACTTAGTTAAGCATGTTCTAACATGCTTAGCTCGTCATTTTTAGTTTAGTGCTTATATAGGGTCGTAAGGTAAGCGATCTAAACAATCGCTTATACTTTGCAAAACATAACTTTTTGAGATATTCAAAATACTTTGTTTTGTACATTTCTACATTTGGTTTATGTGACAATACTTTACTTACAATACATAACATTTGTTACACATTACTTGACTACATTTGGACTTTTTAACATTTGACATGGCTTATACAAGGACTTTTTGACAATTGGTTTAAACATGGACTTTATACATTGGTGGTTTGTTTAAGTGATTTAAGTAACGAGGCGTGTGTAATATGATACAAGCATGGTGGATACGCCGCTGGTACTTCCTATATATAAGTGTTTGTATGATATTACTTATCGTAGCGTTATTTGAATCACTTCAATTTAAACATATAACATTTTATACAAATAACATATCTTTCACAAGACATTTCTTTACAAACAACTTATTTTATACAATTCATTTTACTTGGTTATTCATTTAACCATGTATTATTCTTTTATGTATACATATCATCTGATCTTATTGCTTTTTAAATTATTTACAAAACAAAACAATTTACAAGGTTCATGACTAAATTTTATTAAACATTTTCTTAAACTTAGGTCATGAATCCTATTTTTCACAAAACCTATGTATCTCATAGGCATTTTTATGCTGACGTACCTATTTTCACATGTGTTTTCAGGAGCTGTTGCTTAGGATGATGATTGTGACACTAGGGCAGACCTGTGCCTTAGAGACATAAAATGAAGATAGACTTAGTTTAATTATGTTCTGAACTCTTTATTTCCTGTTTTAAAGACAATGTAACTCTCTTGTTGATAAATAAAATATAACTTTGTATGCCATGGTTGTGAAACAATTAATTCTGTTACAACACTCCCCGACGTTTCCGCCATGTTTGATTGTTCCACGTGGTCGGGGTGTGACAATATGAGCTTTAATGGCCGACGCACCTTTCTCATATGCGTCGCCGACGGCCTAGGGGGCGTCGGCGACAAGCCTTGCAATTCCCACTCTCCATTTTTCTCAATTCTTGCTCCCAAATGACCCGGTTCGCGTCTCGATGGTCCGTTTTTCATCCCGGTAGCTCGTAAAGCTCCCAAAAAGCACCTTAAATTGCATTAAACCTGCAAAACACAAATCTAATTAAAAGTAGGCTATTCAAGATTAAAAGTTGTTGATACACTTTGTGTGGACGCGACTCGGCTCGGTTCGACTCGGCCTTGAAGACTTGAAGACACGAAGATCGAGACAAAGCTACAGCCAAGGGGGAGTTTGTTGGTGCACTTGTGTCTGTACTTTGTTTGTATTTCGTCATGATACAAAACGATGTCTTTAATGTAAGGTTGATGTAAGTTTGACCAAGTCAACCATCCTCCTGGTTTGACTTGACCAAACAGTTAGCACATTGGTTGTAAGATATGTGGGTCGAAGGATGTGTCATCGAAGGATTGTTTTATATCCTTCGATGATGAGCTCTAAAGATATCCCACGAAGGATAGACCACGAAGGATAGACCACGAAGGATATCATCCTTCGTGGTGTATGTGATCTTTCGATGGGTTTTCTGGTCGACAGATGATCTTTCGATCACTCTGTCTGATCCTTCGACCAGACAATCTGTGTCGGGTATAAATACCCATGTGTTGTGTTCAGTTCGACATTAGAGTGAGACTAAGAGAGGAGAACACATAGAGAGAGTGGAGAGCACACACACGAGAGAACTTTGAGAGTTTGCAGAATACATCTGTGAACATTGGACTTGTAACCGAACCTTTCATACGCATTAATACAAGTGGTGTTAATCGTTGAATGTTGTGTGTTGTGTTTGTGCTTGTTCTCGTATAAAGTCTCGGTTGCATGCTAGCTTGGATTCCGCACTCGCTAGTGTGTTTGATATAACAAGGATAAGGTTTTATCTCATCCTCGAGAGGGACCTACAAGTGGTATCAGAGCCTTGGCTCTTCTCCTTGTTAAAACCGAGTGTTTTCGGGTGTGTTTCGGATTTTTTGAAGTTCATTTTTTCTGGTAAAACATCTTAAAATCGGATTTAATCTTGTTATTTGGCCTTGTGTTTGACCTAAAACCTTATTATTTTTCATGTTTTTCATGTTAGTCTTGGGTTTTTGTTAAACATTTTAGCAAATATTGTGTTCCGAAAGTTTGTTGGTTTTCCTGAAAACTCATTGTGTTCATAATATCTTCAAGTGTTCTTCAAAGTTTACATCTTTTGATCTTGTTTAGTTATTTTCGAAAGTTGTTGGTGTATTGGAAAGGGTGATCTGATTAAAATAATCAAACAAAATCTGTTTTTGCAGAAAATGATGGTCTGAACCATACTTTCTGCCGTAAGATTTACCAACCCGTCACCTTTTTCACCAACCTGTCACCTGTTTGTCTGCTGTGTCAGTACTCATCGAAAGATATCCTTCGAAGTCGAAAGGTCATCTTTCGATCAAGGAGGTTCGACAGATACCCATCCTTCGAACATCTTTCGTAGTCAGTGAGTTATCTTTCGAGCCAAGGAATCTTTTCGAAGGATATATTGTTCGAGCTACTGTTACATTTCGAAAGATAAGGATCCTTCGTCTTGGTGAATCTTTCGAAGTCATTGTTCGAAATTCAACAGTGATCTTTCGAACACTGTTGATCCTTCGAACAAGTGTCTATCTTTCGAACAGGTGTTGATCTTTCGATTCTTGTCTGTTTAAGTTTAACAGGTTGTGCTTTTCAGGTCTTTCGATTCTTGATCCTTCGGCTGGTTGTTATCCTTCGAGATTTTAACATAGTTTGTGAAAATTAAATTTTTAAAAGGAGAAAACTTATTTTTCAAATTTTAAATCAATTTTCACTTAATATATTAATTTTCATAAAATGGGAACAAACGGTCAGTGGGATCCAACCGCGTGGACTCAAATAACTTCGACTCCACAATCATCAGCTATGCAATCTACGCAATCTATGTCAGATTTCGACAAAACTGCATGGATGCGAGCTATTGCCCCACCTCAAGCTGCAATGATAACCGCAAATCAATGGGCTTTGGTCACAAATCAAAGCAACAGCATTCAATCGATGATGCAGAACGATAGTGAAACTGGTACAAGCACAAAACCGCCAAAGTTAAATCACATCAATGATTGGGGATGGTGGAAAGAAAGGCTGATAACTTATGTTCAGGGACAAGGTCAAGATCTATGGATGTGCTTCTTCACAGCTTTTGAAAATGAGTTGGAAGTTGCAGGATCTAATCCACAAACTTACAGCACTTTGTCTGAAGAAGATAAGAAGAAGTTTGAGTTAGAAAAGAAAGCATTCATGATTCTCACACAAGCTCTTCACAAAGATATTTATCACCAGTTTGTTTACTGCACGACTACTAAAAGCTTGTGGGATATGCTCACGTTACGGTGTGAAGGAAATGCTCAATCTAGAAAGATCAAGCAAGAATTACTGAAGAAAGAGTTTGAAGGATTCACGTGTTTGGAGAATGAGACTTTGGCAGAGTTATCTACAAGGTTCCATCACTTGTTGAGCGAGATGTTTGCTTTTAAAGTCACTGCCACTCCACAAGAATTGGTGAAGAGATTCGCTGATAGCTTACCAGCAAAGTGGAGCAGTTATCTTGAAATTCTCAAAGAAAATGGTGTTCTAGACACAATCACTGTTTATGAATTAATTCAAAGATTGGAGAATAAGGATGTAGAAGAAAAGCTTAAAGCAAAAAGAACACAAACTCCTCAAAATCCAGAAATGTACTTTGGGATTGCAGGAGGTATCAGTGGAGAAAAACCAGCTTCTCAACACGCGAAGCTTCAAACAGCTTTCATCTCAAGCACCGGACCTTCCACAACAGATCAGTTTGATTCTTAAGCATACACGATGATGTATTCAAGACCAGATGTGCAACCGAACGCTCAGCAGCAACAACCGCAACAGCAAGGGTTTTATGGAAGCTCTTCAAACTTTCAAGCCACTTCCAATCCTAATACAGTCAGATTAGACACTTCCAACTTTTCCAAAGTCAGTGTCGAAGTAGCCAAGGAGCATATGGAGATGTTGAATACCTTGGTTAGTGCTTATAGTGGATTGATCGCAGGTCAGATTGGGAATATCAATCTAACCAATGAAGATTATCAGCAAGTGGATAAAGAAGAGTTTGAAATGATGGATATCAAATGGGCTCTTGCTAGTGCAATTCGAAGAGCAAAGGAGTTTATGGAAAGGACGGGGAGAACCAACTTGGAAAACAAGAAAGACACCAAGTATGGGTTCGACAAGAAAGCTGTCAAGTGCTTTAACTGTGGCGAACGGGGTCATTTCAAAAGGGAATGCACAAGACCAGCTCAGCATGGAAATCAAAATCCGTTCAGAAATCAAGGCAACCAGCAGAACCAGAACGGGAACAATGTTCGTGCGTTGATACCTGTCAACAACCAAGGCCAAGCAGGGTCATCGAATGCCAACCGGGGGCTAGTGGTTCAAATAGATGAGGGTTGTGATTGGTCGCTTCAGCTTGGAGAAGGAGGAAATGGTGGAATAGCATGTTTTGCTGAAGTCGTAAAGGATTTAAAGCACGCCAGTGGTGGAGAATCTTCCACCAATGGTGCTGCATCTTCTGAAGATGAAGACAGTTCTGGTTATAGTGGAAGCTCAGATGAAGAATCCTCCACTTCAGGAAATGATCATGTGGATGAGACATCAAGTGCGTCAATCGATGCAAATATTGATGAGCTTTTGGAAGAAGCTGCAGCAGGAACTGAAAGAAGATCTAATTTGATGGATCAAGCTGCTTACTCTTCGTCTTCTCTCCATTCAGCCTTTATGGCTAATGTCGACAGTTCATCAGGTCAGGTATGTGTCGATGAACCCACTGTAGTTAGCTGTGAAAAGTGTGATAGTTTAAATGTTAAATATGCAGAAAAGGAAAGTCAGTTTGAAGTCACACACAAACACAATCAACAATTGATTGTAGATCTTGCTAAAGCAACTGAAGCTAACGTGTTTTTAACCAGAAATGAAAAGGAATTTAAAACAACAATTGCGTCATTAAGACATGATGTTTCAGAATTACAAAAAGCTGTTTTGCGAAAACAACATGCTAACAATGATCTTATAGACACAATTGAAAAGCAGATGGTAGAGTTGGCAACCGCTCGATATGAATGTGAAACAATCAAGCAGAAATTGGAAAGTTATTCCAATTCCCGCTATGTATTGGATCACATTATTGATGTTCAAAAGAAAAAGGGGGATAAGAAGTGTATGGGATTCAAATCATGTCCTGCCCCAATGAATCACAATTACTCCAAATTGCCTGATGATGAGGATATGCCCCGTTTTGAACCTACTGTGCCACTCGGTCTAGATGACTTTGCAGCAGGCCTCGGGTTCACAACTGGTACATCATCCTCTGGTCAATCAGAATCTGAGAAAAGTGTGACAGATTCATCGTGTGTTAAGGAACAGAGTCCTCCCGTTGTTGAGGATACTGATTCTTCGGATGATGAATCTGATGAAATTGTGAACCAACAGTCTAACTCGGTTACAACAGATATTCCAATCGAGAATCACATCCTGTGTGATCCACCAGTGAAACCGAGTAAGACTGAAATGTCAAAAGAAATGGAGTCGATTGTATCAAGTTTTGAAGGGAGTAACTTGTTGTACACGCTCAAAGGAGATAGCAAAATCTACTCTAACAAAGATTTTCCAATTAAAAATGTAAATCAAGATTTAATTGAGCAAATTTTTGAAGGATGCACTGATAAGTTTTTGGGGAACAAAAGTGGCAAAGTTACCGTCACTCAATGTGATCCAATTCCGTGTGAACAAATTAGAAAACAATACGGAAACCAAAAACTACAAGTTGAGCGAAAACAACAAGTCAATTCCGGAAAAGGTAAGGTACAGGGAAAGAAGGCTCAGAACAAGAATGTTCAAGCACCTAAGGTTCAACAACATTGGGTGCAAAACAAAAGAGCTCCTGTTAAGAAAAGAGAACCGAAAGTGAACTTTGTTGGATCCACGGGTTCAGATAAACTTGAAACATTTCAGGATAAATCTAACATTGATTTTGTAAAACAAGTTAGAATTTTAAAACGAAATGATCAGAATAACTACACCCAACACACCAACGGAGGTGATTTAGGTCCAAGCACGTCTAGATCACAAAGTTCATTGTCTGGTTCTCCGTCTGATCATCAACAGGTTTCTCCGAGGTTTGTAGAGCGGAGAATGTGTTTTGAGTGTGGCACAATTGGGCATATTGTAAGATACTGCCCATACCTGCAAAAGTTGAAGGTAAAAACAAGTGCTCCCCAAGAAACCAATTACCAAAAACGATCATTTTCCCCGAAACAAGACCCACGTGTCTTGAAAGAAAGGGAAAAGAAGTTAAAACAAAAGAATCAAAAGGTAATTGAAAAGGCCTTAAAATCAGAGGTCAAAGAAGAAAAACCTGTTCAAGCAAAACCTAAAACTGTAAAACCAGTAAATGCTCAAACAATTAATACAAATACTGGTAAAGGACAAACAGCTTGGAAACAAAAACAGGTAATTCAGTCAGGGGGAGCACCACAGGTTCTTTTTCCTAATCATCAAGTGATTGAAATCACTTTTCTTGATGATCAAGGACGACCCAAGTCCACAAAGGCTTGGGTCCCTCTCTCCAACTAATTTTTGAGTGAGTGTGTAGGATATTCCAGGAGGAACTTTCGATAGTCGTAAGATTGTTGATAGTGGAGCATCCTTGCACAAAATAGGCAACAGAAGAAATTGCTGCCTTTGATGGAGAGAAAAAGTAAAGGGAAACAGAAATGTCTGTTGAAAGAGATTGAAAAGCTTCGACAAAAATGAAAATCATTTCAAAATGTGAATGTTCAAGGCTTTGATCGGGTCCCCAGGATAGATTCAAATCAAAATGTACGCACCTGCAGCACGTCTGAAGTTCAACAATCTACAAGATGAACGTGCGGTGTACATTTCTTCGTGGTGTGATTGAAGAAAATGTGTTTGTTGATCAAACCAACCGGGTGTGCGGATGCCTTGGCATGGATTGAACAACCGCACACTACTTCTCAAAGAGAAAGACAAAAAAAAAAAAAAAAAAAAACCTTCGCTGGTGCAATGTGGAAGACCAGCCGGACCCGGAGGTTTATGATCTTGTTGCTGTGAAGGGATTTCAGTAGCTACAAATCGACCTTGAAATCCACACCGGGTGGATATCCAGTTTGGGAGAGCACTCAGATTCCTGGCAATGCACGAAGCAGTTGCAGGATACGGTTTTAAATTTCTAATCTCTCCTATACTTGTCGATATTTAAGCTGCTTTGTGAATTATTATCTCGTTCAGCACTCTTTGACCAGACAATGTTGTCATGGTCCGCACCGCTTACCGACATGCCAACTGATTTTTCCAAAATTCGATAAATCTTTTCAGATTAAAATTAATTTTGGTAAACGGCATTGAGGTAAAACATGAGTTAACCGACATCGGAAAATCATTTTTTTTTGTAAATACCCTTGTGTTTTAAATTTGTCTTAGTTTATTGATTTTAGGGGGAGTAAATCCAAAATTTGAAAAATTTCAAAAACACAAAAACAATAGAAAAACAAAAATGAGTTTCCTGGCGAGCAAAAGAGAAAATGATAGTACATCAGTGGTCTGTCCAAACCTCTTTAAACCTTAAATGAAAAACGATAAGCAGCTCTATATAAGATGTATCGGTAGGCTCACAATCATTTTAAAGTGTGCAGGGTGATATAAACTTAATCCGACTGAAGACTGGGTGGGAACCATTCATTGGCATATGGTCTTAGTACCGAAATTTCGTTTGAGAGATTGCCGAGGTTCTGAGATATTCGGTCTTTATGCTGCTTATCATCTGGGTATCATGGTTGTATCTTTTACCGAAAAATAACGGGGACGCAAGTCTAGATCTTCCATGATACCATACATACGTGTACATATTGCATACGACCTCAATAAGTGATCAACAATCACATGTCCAAACAAATAAGTGATAAAATATCACATTCATCCGGGAGTCAAGTTCGTCTCTCTGCTGTACGAAAGTACTGACCTGTTCACGGACTTGCTCCTGTGCCCTCATGTATATGAAAATCAAGTTCCTCATAAATAAGTGATTCTATCACATAGGGCTTGTTTTCAAATCAAAATAAGTGAGAATCTCACATCATATACGGTCAATCAGATGATAATCGGTATACTCACCGGTAAGATGAACCCTTGTGCATACCTTGATACGGGAATGTGTCGTGATGTGGATGAACACCAGTCGGTAAATATAAATCATACCTTAACGTATCCCCTCGCCATGATTACATCTGATAAGTTGGGCTTATGTGGACAACAATACCGATAATTGTTATAGGATGCTTATCTTAATGTTAACTAATAGAACAACAAGAGCGTTTTGGCATGACCGTACACTGATATGATTCTCTTATCCTCGAAACTCGCAAAAAGAATGTCTGTAAATATTTATTTCATGTTTCCTGTTTATGCATCTTGGTGTATATTTATTAATTGTTTTCCGTATCTACTTTTGAAAAATGAAAATTCCAAAAAGATTTTAGGTGTGTTTTAATATAAACTTTATAAAATCCAAAAAGATTTTGCTTCTAGTTTATTTTTGATTGACTGATGTTGGAACTCAAGTCTATCCTACCCAAAATCCTGATCGTAAGCAAAAAAAAAAAAAAATTGCGTCTTCATAAACAGTCGAAGTTAACGAGTTTTGAAAGTTAAAGGATTAAAATGAATATTTTTCTAAACTTTCAAACTGCTGTCGGTTGGTGTTTGATTGAGATTTGATCTCATATGTGTCGTTAGTTTAAATGTTAGCTATATTCCAAGCGGTTGTTCTCATTATGCGTTTAGCTTTCTTGCATGTGCAGATGCTAAAGGCGAGGAGAACATGTTCGATGAAAAGATTTGGAATGAAGACACGAAGTGGAGGCACTCAATGGATAAAATGATCGAGTTGCCGCTGTCCCTTCATCAACACCACAAGGATCTGAAGAATTGACAAGTCAAAAGATTCACGAGCATGACTCAATGGAGAGTTCAATCTAAGGGGGAGTTTATTGACACACTACCTAAGTTAAATGGGGAGTTTGTTGATACACTTTCTACTTACAACGCGTGAAGACTTTGAAGATCCTCCGACATGAAAGTCACAGAAGACGAACCATCACGAGTAGCGTCCAAGGGGGAGTTTGTTGATACACTTTGTGTGGACGCGACTCGGCTCGGTTCAACTCGGCCTTGAAGACTTGAAGACACGAAGATCGAGACAAAGCTACAGCCAAGGGGGAGTTTGTTGGTGCACTTGTGTCTGTACTTTGTCTGTATTTCGTCATGATACAAAACGATGTCTTTAATGTAAGGTTGATGTAAGTTTGACCAAGTCAACCATCCTCCTGGTTTGACTTGACCAAACAGTTAGCACATTGGTTGTAAGATATGTGGGTCGAAGGATGTGTCATCGAAGGATTGTTTTATATCCTTCGATGATGAGCTCGAAAGATATCCCACGAAGGATAGACCACGAAGGATAGACCACGAAGATATCATCCTTCGTGGTGTATGTGATCTTTCGATGGGTTTTCTGGTCGACAGATGATCTTTCGATCACTCTGTCTGATCCTTCGACCAGACAATCTGTGTCGGGTATAAATACCCATGTGTTGTGTTCAGTTCGACATTAGAGTGAGACTAAGAGAGGAGAACACATAGAGAGAGTGGAGAGCACACACACGAGAGAACTTTGAGAGTTTGCAGAATACATCTGTGAACATTGGACTTGTAACCAAACCTTTCATACGCATTAATACAAGTGGTGTTAATCGTTGAATGTTGTGTGTTGTGTTTGTGCTTGTTCTCGTATAAAGTCTCGGTTGCATGCTAGCTTGGATTCCGCACTCGCTAGTGTGTTTGATATAACAAGGATAAGGTTTTATCTCATCCTCGAGAGGGACCTACAAAAGTCGAGTAAAAACCCAAACTTATACATACACAAACACCGTTATTCAACCACGTATCACGTAGTTACCAAATTCTAACAATTAACCGTTTTGAGCATGAGATGTGCATATATTTATATCGTTTAAAGGTTGTCCTACGGACCACCCGTCACATCCCCACACTTAACTGTTGCTTGTCCTAAGCAAACCATTTAAACAAAACTCGATTACCCAAGCGATCAAATACAAATCAGGCAACAAATGTCCTCATTTACTAATTCTTTCTTAAACCCGCACATAATACACCCCTCACAATAACTCTCTTCTCTGTGGCAAGCAATAGCTAGTGAAAATAAGCTAGATCACACTCAAAGCAAACGATATGCTTGTACTCAAATCGGCCCTTCGCCTAAAGAATGTGCTAAACATGCATGCAAACAAAGGGACTTAAAGGTTGTAACACGGCTATGCTTACGGGTAGGAAATGGAAATATATGTAGTAGCTAATGATTCGACCCAATCTATTATTTCTATCTAAACATAATATCTATATACAATACCTCAATCTCTCTTTTGTTTCATTACTTTTTCTCTTTTTTTTCAATTTTTTATAGCATAATAAACCAACAATTGAAACATCACATAATAAACATACTACTATAAAATGCTAATACTACTAGACCAGGTCGAATACTGGTGAAATTTTTGAGGAACAAGGCACAGGTTAACAAACGATTGGCTTAAAGCTCAAAGTGGCTACTAAAAGTCCAAACCCCAGCCCCTCTCGCTACCATGCTCATATATGTAATTTATGAGGTCCAACCCCCTAATTCCCACACTCACACACACCTTGACGAGGCTACCTAAATGCCCTTATCCTTTTCATATTCATGCTAAGCTAAGGCTTCAAACCGCATCTAAGCACAAGTTAAAATGTACCCCCACCCATTGCCACTCTCATCAAAGAAATATTTCTAACAATTCAAACAAGTGGCTCAAACTCTTACCAAGAAAAGAAAAGGTATACAGGGTGCCGGTGTGTCATGCGGTTTAATATTCAAATGTTCAATTCGGACCATTTTCACTTGAGTTTTAAAAATTGTACACTTTTCACAATTTTTTAAAAAATTTCCCCTCATCCCCACACTTAGGATACATTGTCCCCAATGTATGGTTTTGAAGGGAAGATCGCTTAAACACCAAGAACATCAATTTAACTTCTTTTCTCAAACCCCAAATTTCTTTTTTTATTATTATTTTTTATTATTTTAACTAGCAACACCACCATTCTTTTCACACCCCAAAAACACATCAACATATCAAACACCACCCAACCAAAAACATTAAACACAATACAATTCAAAAATTTACAATATGAGATGGACACAACCTGATCAGTAGTATCTTGGCTGAGGAGGCCCGAAGATAGATGTCATCACATCCGCGAACTCTCCAAATCCGAATGAACCACTGCTACTTCCTCCCTGATCACCTTCTTGACCGGCTTGTTGATGACCCATACCCGTATGTGGGTCTACCCACTGTGAATGGTGCAATGGTAGGGTGGGGTATATGACACTACCATCATACGGTGGTAATGTGGAGTAGTCCACAATCAGTGGGTCAGAAACAACCGGTTGGCCTAAATGCCAAGCGTCGTGCATGCGTCTCTGTCGGTCATCAAGATAACGATTGCTCATCTCTTCTTGGTGGGCGTACGTGTGGGCACGGTTCCACTGTTCCTGCCGATCATAATTCTGCTTTAGAGCCGTTTCCATGCTTGCCCCCATATACGTTTGTTGGTCGAAAATTATCTGATTTGACTCGGACCAGTCGACAAATGTGGGAGGCCGTCTTCGTTCAACTACTTGCTCCATTGTACCCGAATGAGCCTAATATTGGTCGTATGGCTGCTGTGCATAATCAAATGCACTCCCAATGTATCCCGATTGTGTTCCTACTCCTTGAACACTACCACTTGGTATGGCTCCACCCATCACTACATCAACCGTAAACGTATCCTCTCGGTAGTCATCATCACCACTCTCAACCTCATCACCACTCTCGGGCTCATCAGCTTCACCTGGTTGTAGTAGACGAGCATCCACCTTCAATGCCCTCCACCATTGACCATCACTTTTTAGCTTGTGATATCGTTCCAACTCCTTGTACTCCCAACCCGGTCCTAAGTGTGTTAAGTCGAATGGTTTAAACCTCTTGTAAGACCCTTTGTCTTCCACACCAATTGCTCCGTATAACTTCATCAACGAGGTGATTAACCGACAGTGTGGGACAGTCTTTCGTTCCCCACTATTCCGACCGATCCAAATATTATTCAACACAAGAAATCGAAAAGGGACAAGTGGGGACCTATGTAATAGCATGTAGAGCACCGGAACTTCCGCAAACCTTACCTCAACCTTGCCACCCCATCTTGGGATAGCATTTTGTGTACACACAACCAACATCAACTTCGCTTCGATCCTCAAGTTCCTCCTTAAAAGCTTCCCATGCGTGGTTCCCAGTAGGAAGAGATAATCAAGCATGTGTTGCCACTGTGGGTGATTTTGAGGGTTAAAGTATAAATCCTCTAGGCGCGGGAAAATGTATTGGTTCGCTGGTTTACTGTCGAACTTTGCAATTCGGCCCAGGGAATCGTATGACATCTCAACACTTACACCATTCACAGTTCCTATGAGCTTCATTTTTTAAGGAGCCTTGAAAGGAGGACATGTAAGAGTGGCCATCCACTCTTGAATTTCTCTATCATACAAATTTTTAACCTCCCCATCGTAGCTCCTCAAGGCAGCCTCCCATCCTAATGCCTTGAACTTATCAGTGATCCCGAATGGCCTAAAATCAACCTCTCTTACCTCCTTTTCACAGATAAAAGCTTCCTTGCGTTGTTGTAGTTTGTTCATCTGCTCGTGGAATAAATCCGTTTGCCATTCAACAGGTTGTTCAAGTAGAGAACCGGATGTCCAATCTAGCTTGGGGCCCTTTGGTGGTGCATCCTCTTCCGGGTCCGGGTCACCGGCACGGACCAATCTCCTTCGTTTTTGTTGAGCTTCAGCCTCGGGTTGGCTTGAGGAACTAGCTACTCCCTTTCCTTTGCTTTTTCCCATTTCCTGCACACATCACAAGACACAATAAAAACCCCATAAGTTCTCATTCAAAAACCTCCCCACACTTGCTTGACACTAGGGATGAGCATATGCCACCGAATACCGATCCTATACCGATCCCATACCGATCCCGTACCGATCCCGATCGGTATCCACTTTTTGGCGTTTTCGGTATCGGTAAGGTACAGTATCGGTATTATACCGATACCGACCCTCAAAATACGGTATAATACCGATACCGTACCTAACCGACATGTTTCGGTATCGGTATCGGTACCTAGTTTGGGTGAAATTCGGGATCGGTATTAGGCGGTATCGGTATCGGTTCGGTATCGGATACCGATATGCTCATCCCTACTTGACACTATGGTTGTAGATGTAAAAACACAAAATTTTATCTTTTCAAACAAAATTTGGGCATGATGTCTCTACAATAAAAATATTTTCCAAAAATTTTCAACTTAGACATCATCCTACATCTACAACCATACACTTCACAAACTCAACAAATTCCTATCATCTAACCACTACAAGAAAGTGTGTGTAAGAACAAGTAAAAACAACAACCTTCAATTCATAATGCACCAACAAAAAGAGTTAAAAATTTCATACCTTAAGTTGTTGATACAAGAAACACAAGCAAATTCCTAGAAATCAAGAAACCCTCACAAAAGACCCCAAGATTTTCGGACCTAAATGTCCAAAATCGACCACCAAAACAGAGAAGTCTTTGAAATGCAACCACAAATCTGAATTCCTTGTGAAATTTTAGTCAAGATTGACCCAAGAATCACTTGATTTGATGAAGTTTTGAGGAAGTTATGGAAGAAAGAAGGTGTTATGGGGGATGGAAGATGAAGAAGAAGAAGGTAAAAGAAATATGTGGTTGGGGATCGAATGCAGGGAATTATTGGTTAGGGGAAAGGTCACATGAGGTTTGATGATGATTATTATTAATTTATTGTCAAAATTTTAATTTATTTTATCTATACCAAAAACGCCGACAACCCCCTCCCATCCCAGTGAGTGCCGTAGCCTACGGCACTTGCCGTGGTTTACGGTGAACCTGAACTCAAAATTCTACCGTAAGGCAATTTAGGGATGCCGTAGGGGTTTTTTTCCCTAACTGGGCGATTGGACCTTGGCACTTTTTTAACTTTGCAATTTTTTATGTTTTGTTTGTTTTGTTTTTTTTTCGTTTTTCTAATTTTATAATTTTTATGGTTTTTATAGTTTTTCAAAAGCGTGAAGATTATACCCTACCCCCCATGAAAATTATACCCTTCCCCACACTTGTTTCGAACACAAGTTCAGGCGAGTACGGTAATTATTTTAAAAACAACTAACCAAACTAAGCTAAACTACATATTTACACTACCAAACCTGGCCCTCTTTAAACTTCGTCATCCAATGGGCATAGGATGTAGCCCACCTTGTCAAGCTAGATATTGTTGATATCATTCCCTTCCAAATACGTTTTGAGCCAGTGCCCATTTACCGTTCGCTTCGTGTTGGTTTGAACATCTTGAATATCTACATCCCCAAACTTGCCCACGCGTGTGATGACATATGGACCCATCCATTTACTCTTCAACTTGCCCGCGGACAACTTCAACCGAGAGTTGTACAACCACACTTTTTGACCCACTTCAAAGGTTCTTTTCCTTATCTTTGCATCGTGAACCTTCTTTAGCTTGTCTTTGTATGCGGATGCACATTCATACGCTTCATCCCTTACCTCTTCAATCTCACTCAATTGGAGTTTCCGAATTTGACCCGCTTCATCATAATCCGCATTCACCGTTTTTATAGCCCATAATGCCCGGTGAGCCAACTCCATCGGTAAATGACAACCTTTCCCATAAACCATCCAATACGGAGTTGTACCAATCGGCGTTTTGTAAGCCGTTCGGTATGCCCAAAGTGCATCATCCAACTTACTCAACCAATCCTTACTATCCATCCTCACCGTTTTCATCAAAATCTCCTTGATTTGTCTATTGGACACTTCAACTTGTCCAGTAGTTTGCGGGTGGTAAGGGGTAGCGATTCGGTGATTCACATTATACCGTTTCAACAATTTCCCAAAATTGAAGTTTTTGAAATGTGAACCACCATCACTAATTATGACCCGCGGAATCCCAAATCGAGCAAAAATTGTGATCATGTGAAGGCATGGGATCAAAAATTGTGTCAAGCTGAGTTTGCTCATAATCATGCTGTTAATCGGAGCACTGGATATAGCCCATTTCAGATAGTTTATTCTTCTCAGCCTCGGGGACCACTTGATTTGATGTCTCTTCCTGTTTCTGGATCTGTTCCAAAGAAAGTTCAGGATTTTGTGGAGGGTTTACATGAAGTTCATAATGCTGTGTATGATCATTTGACCAGTGCTAATCTGAAGTATAAGCAAGCTGCTGATCAGAAGCGTAGGCATGTTGAGTTCGAGGAAGGTATTTTGTTTGGGCTGTTTTGACTAAAGATCGTTTTACAGTTGGGGACTACAACAAGTTATCAGCGAGGAAGATTGGCCCAATTGAAATCGTGGAGAAGATCAATCCGAATGCATATCGTCTACAGCTGCCTAGTCACATTCGTTGTTCTGATGTGTTTAACGTGAAGCATCTGTTGCCTTATTATGGAGATTCTTCTGATGATGAACCTGTTGATAATTCGAGGGCGAATTTTGTCTACCCAGGGGGGAATGATGCAGGCCCAAGTGTGGAGGAACGGGCTATTTTGTATTTGGAGGCCCAAGACCGCGTAACAAAAGGGGCTTCACTAAAATGGCTCTAACTTGGGCTACAGGGGTCCGTTTTAGGCGTGTGACCAGGCGAAACGACCGTGTGAACGAGCTCCATCTTGCTGCAAACGCCTACGACTGTTTGGGTCATCGTCCGACTGAAAAAACGCTTATTTCTATTATTTATTTGCATTTTTATGATTTTTGGACTATTTTGGGCATTTTCTTTTAGGCCGTGTGTTTGGCCCGTTATCCTTTTTAGGCCCATTTCGAATTTCGGTTTCTATTTATATGTCCCTCTAGTAATATGAATGATCAGAATTGATTTTTGAAATTATTGAATTTTTCACTTCAAATTCCGTGGCCTTTGGGTTGCAATTTGGGGGTTGGGGAAGAACACACGGGTATTCTTAGAATCAACGTGTTTGATCTTCGTTTCCGTATCACGCGCTACATCACATTTTGAGGCCCAAGAGTCATTTAGTAATATATATATCACGTAACTTGCTCAAAACTTAAGGCTTTTAACTAATGTTTCTTAATACTACAATAGCTTTCATCGGTTTTACCTACACAGTAAATCAAATACTTCATGTTAATTTTACTATTACTTGCTTAATAATTATCAACTTACTTTATTTGACTTTTCAGAAGTCCATTTGTAAATATATACATTCTGACCTAGTTTTACCAATTACCTAGTTCTGACGCATCCTTCTTCAGTCGAGCTATAAGCCCCTAAAAAAACATAACCTTTATACATACCTGGCGCAAGTCAATTCTATTGACTCGTTATCCATACCTTTCATTAACTATTTCATTCCAATTTGTGACATTGCATAACCATACATTTTGCTCACCTACAAGTGCAAGACTTGTCAATTCAAATCATTAAATTTCGGGTTTCAAATGTCAATCACCATTTGATCCGTATGACTTATTTGTCCCTCTCAAACATCTTGCCTTCGACGCATTCACATATTTATATTTTTATGGACAAAAGTTCTAAACATATCTTGGATAACACTTGCCTAAAAAAACATTTACTTCTTCGGTCCGTACTTTCTTACGAATTCGGACTTTTCATTTCACTTTCCATTTCTTTCTATGTTTTGAATCCGTCTCGCGGATTCAAACATATCATTCATACTTTTTATTCATTCTATGTTTCGAATCCGTCTCACGGATTCTAACATATCATTCATACTTTCTTTCTTTCATCGTATCATTTACCATTTTATTTCTTATGATACGTTTTAGCATCAATCTTCTACATTAAACTTCAAGTGTTGCGTCCCAACACTTCATTCCATATTCTATTTCATGCATCGCGTCTCGACACGACATTCTACATTCTATTTCTAATGGTGTTCCCACCCTTCTTTCTTAAGTCTGAATCACATTCCATCATATTCTTAAACTTTTCATTTTTATCTTTCTTTCTTACATTTGATCCGATCCTTTAAGAATCGTTGGACCCTATTTTCACTAGTTTGACCAGGCATAAGTAAGACAATTCTCATGTTTTCTCGAGCTTCCTATGCTTCTTGTGCACTGGCCAGGTGCGTAATCCACATACTAGTCTCGAGTCATCATGGGAATCATCTTCTTATATCCGGGAAAACCATCTTCAGTTCGTGACTCATTTATTTAAATCCTTCTAAGGTTTTATTTGTATCCTTAAAATATACTACCTATCGGTACATACAAATTTTCTCAAACTTCATGTACCTGAGATTCAATGCTTGCCTTATTACTTGCCTTCACTTCCTTACTAGTCCGCGACTGTGTAACATCCTCATTGTCCATGCATGTTCACCTTAAAAGATCCATCATTATTAGTATAATTACACATATACTTACTTGTATCAAGTTTTACCTTTCGGTCTTGATCGAGTCTCGGATTGTACGGTCACTATTCACAGAGCACACGGGTTTGAGTTCAAGTACTTACCTCCTCATACTTGATTTCCCTCAAACCATGGCTTTGATACCAACTTGTAACACCCAGATTTCACATTCCCAAAATGTGATATTATCCTACTATTATTTCACAAGAATTCGGGCATGACCCATACGTAATAAGAACAATTCCCTGTAAGATCATCGTGTCAGAACTTAAAGATAACGCAGCGGAAAATAGCTTTAAAATTTCTTTATGATCTTATAACAATACACACATTCAAGAAGAAGCTTACAAAATTCACTTCCATTTACAATTTAATGCGTTACAAAATTAGGACTACGTAACCATTCTTTCCGTACAATCCTTGCTCTTGACTCGATCTACGCCCACTTGGTTATATTAGTCACAGAGAGACCCGTACAATTCCTGTGGAAACCAGAAACAACTAAACTGTTAGTCACTGGCAACACCATAAAACATAACTCTATATAGTTAAAAATCAGTTCATAAGTCACTAAGAACTTGGGTTCGCTCAATCATCTCCTCATAGTCTATAGTTCCAAGTTCGACTTCAATGTTCATGAACTCTACGTTCTCATTCCTGCATTACCTTCAAATCTCAAGCACATTATTAGTATTCATCGATACACATACATCCTGAAAACCTCAAGCATAAGCATTCATAGTAATTACATATCTACACACATATATTCCTATACATGCATCTACAAGCCCTTACCTTCCATCTTATGGTCTTGTGCTCATACTAACGCTCAAACTCATATCCTTTCATTCAATCAATGCCTTTGCGTATTAACAGAAATTCCTACTCATTCTGGACGTGTTTAAATATAGTTTTCCTATACTACACATTGGTAGATTGTACTTACACTATCCGGAGAACCGTGACAATCAATTAAAAGCAAAACCGACTTTTTTACAAATTTTGAGACCTAGAAAATCATTCAAAAATAAGTTATGTAATCAAAACAAACAACATAAAACTAAATGCCAGAAACGAAAGCTCTCGCGGGGCGCGACAGCTTTGGTTCAAACTCCACCGTAAGCTACGGCGACCACCGTAGCTTACGGTAGCCCTCAAAACAGTTACGGTAGCTAGGGACTGCCTTACAGCAGAAAAGAAAGTCCAGCACCCATCGTAACTTACGGTGGGCACCGTAAGCTACGGTGGCGCCCAGATCAGCATCCCAATTTAAGCCGAAAACTCTCGTAACTCATTCATTTTGCATTCGTACCACTAGAAACTTATTCCTAAATGCTCAAAAAATTATTACTTACATAACTAACTAAAAGTTCTTGCCCCGGGCCCTTAATCTAGACGAATTTTCCTTAACAATTCATTATTTAAGTATCATTATTCAACCCATTCATGACTTTATCAAGCAACTCATATGTTTACACTTAAGGCTCACATAATGATAATGTTATAAAACCTTACACTAACTGGGCACATGAAATACTATCGTCATTACTTATGCAAACGTTCCGTGCTAAAGCATACCTTCACTTTGACCCATTAACCTAAGTCCCCATTCTCGATTGGTGCACTTATGTGCAATTTTACCCATTACCCGGTTACATACCGTAGCCACTACTTAGACATTAATCGTCATATCATTACAACTTTATATTGTCCCATTCGGTCTACTTAGCTAAAATTACCGATTTCATACAACCAAAACCATATGAAACTTCAAACATCATCATGTTTAATTAACTAACGCTACTTTACTTTAACAAAATAAGAAGTGATTATGGAAATCACTTACCTTATGCATTCTGTATTTGCATTTGCTTCCTCATGTCCTCTTGATCCGTTAGCCTCTCATGCTTCCCCCCATCTTGACATGATTTCCTATACTTTCATTTCATTACATCCACGTTCTTGTTAGCATACGAAATTATACATAAGAACGACCATATTAATTTACATTTCACATTCGGCTTCCAATAATCATTTCAACAAGCATATAGCATACTCATAGTGAAATACTCATTTAACCACATGATCACATAATTACATGTACTAACCATACTAGAAACCTCCATAATTCTACACTTGCACCATGATCCATACTTAGCAACAAACTATATCTAAACACACTTCTCATGTTAGTTTACTATCAAACACCTCTTTGTCACGTTCTATATCTAATTACCACTTTCTTGCATACAATTTCACCTTCTAA
This sequence comes from Helianthus tuberosus, assembly GCA_030545235.1. Taxonomy (NCBI): domain Eukaryota; kingdom Viridiplantae; phylum Streptophyta; class Magnoliopsida; order Asterales; family Asteraceae; genus Helianthus; species Helianthus tuberosus. The sequence goes on from CM060359.1 coordinate 30,557,301, forward strand.
CTTCACCTAGTCATTTCATCAAACACTTGGCGTGCGTACAAGTTTTCAAACATAATGTATAAGTATTCTTCGTACTTTTTCTTCCTAGTTCTTGTTTTTAATCATCCAACATACAAAATATCAATTCAATTTCATACCATATTCAACATAACTAACAAAGATTGATTACACATAACATAATCTACCAAGGATTTGAACAAAGGTTGGACATGGGTGACATACCCATGTCGCCACTCTCACCATCAATGGTGGTTTCACAACTAAACATCAAATTACTCAGAACCGTTCATAATCCAAGCTTTATTTGTTGATTCTAACACATCCTCATACTTAATTTCGTATGAAATCAAAGATACATCACATAACCATACTAGCAAAAATCATTAAATCAAAAACTATGACTTACCACATGTTTAGCAAGGCTAGATGATCATATATCCAGGTCCATGCATAAGATTTAGCCTTGATTTCTATCCCAATTTTCTGATTTAGGGTTTAAGAGGGGCTTCCCCCTCTTTTCTTCTCCTCTGGTCGAACATACACATACGCCCAAGTGGGTGTTGGGATTTTTAGGTTTTTGTTTTATATTTTATCTTTTATCTTTCCATTTGTCCATTTTCGACCCCTCAAGTTTGAGCATTTAACCTTTATTGGCTATCCTTTGATATAATGCAATCTCAACTTAAGTCAAGAGGTCAATTACATTCTAACTAGGTTAGTACTCCTAGTTATTATCATTTCATGCTATATAATATAAGGCATATTAGAAATTATAAAAGTTCGGATTTTGGGGCGTTACAGAAATTCATACGTTGACTTATAATTCTTCCTTATTTTTTTATCAAATAGGAACGAAGTTGTAAAGTCAGGGGTGAAACCCGAACCTTGACGACTTGTTCCAAAACTCCCACCAAGGTCTCGACGGACTCCAACGACTTAAAGTCACGATGTGACTGAAAGGATGCGTGCCGATCGCCCAAATTCGAGGCGAGAGCACCGTCCTAAAGGTCAAAGTGTGCACTGCCAGTCCTTGTGAATAGTCGAATCACTTTGGTTAGCCAATGTCTAATAGCCGCAGATAATCCATTCTTGATTTTTATGTGTTTCGATTATGAGATCGCTATCACCGACTCTTATATATGTCGTTTTATGTGGATTCTATGTGTTTTATGTGATTGTATCTTTTTATGTATTACGATTTTTGGTGATTTATTTGCTTTTCGCTTTTCGCTCGATCGACACACACGACTCGCACTACACATCTACCACAAAACGCTGACAAATTGCTACTACCTGAGGAGTGACTTTACGCCATGTTGCTTGCTATATTATTGGCTTATAATATACTACTCACTATGATATTTACGATAGCTATTCTCGAACGTTCGCGAACTTTGAATGATAGGTTTCTGTATTCTGACTGCCTCTTGTAATTATGTGCTTCTGTGCTTATGTGTTTCCGTGCCTTACGTGCTTATGTGCTTATGTGAATCTGTGGTTATGTGCCTATGTGTTTACATGATCGTATTCCTGAGCTTTAGTAGTATTAGACATGTGAGGTGAGATTCGATTATATTGTGTCTAAGTCCCAAGACGATGTCTGTTGCAGACAATGTCATCATCTGGACCCTCATCTGGACCCCGTCACCCACGAGTTACTCGTCAAGAACAGAGAAACAAACGCCTTGCTGCTCTCGTTGCTAAGCAAGTAGTAAAGGTGGTTCCTCAGATCGTGAGTGAAATATACGAGAATGTGAACAAATCGTCTTAGGAGTCCAGGACCGAAGCTCCCAAAGCTACTCCTAAAGCTGCTTTTAGCTTCAAACAGTTCAAAGCTTGCGGACTGAAAGAATTCACTGGCGAAGATGGTCCTACGACCTTATTTCAATGGTTCGATTTGATCGAGGTCACCCTGCGTCAGAGTGGATTTTTCCAGTCCCGCGCATTAGACTGGTGGACGGCCGAGAGGAACAAACGTGGAAATGACACAGCTTATGGTCTGTCATGGGATGAGTTGAAAAACATCATGGTAGAAGAGTTTTGCCCTCCCCATGAGCGCCAAAAGCTGGAGGACGAATTCTGGCATCTAAAGCAGAAGGATGGTGACAACGCTGCTTTAACTGCTTGCTTCAAGCAACTCAGTATTATATGTCCTGATCAAGTCAAGACTGCTGACATGACAATCAAGAAGTATATCCGAGCTCTGCCGGATTGTGTTGCAGATTTTGTGCATGCTTCAAAACCAGCAACAATCGAAGAGACTTACTTGCTTGCCGCTGAAATCAACGACAAGCGAGTCAAAGCTGGACTTTGGGATAAAGCTACCAAGAACCTGCACCAAGCCACCGCCGCACCAGCTACTGAAACCACCGCCGCTTCTCAATCAGCAAAGTCCTCTCGTCGCAAGAGGAAGAACAACAACAGCAGTTCCAGCAGCAAGAACTGTGTTGTCACTACAACTGCTGCCCCACTTCAAGCCATATCGGCCTAGCAACAATCTCAGCACTGATCAGCTCCAGCACCAGTTACCTATGCGCCGCTAGCAAAGCGTGCTTACACTGGCCCTCATCCTGCTTGCCCGACATGTACTTATCATCACCCGGTGGGTATCACCTGCAGATTTTACGTGCACTGCAATATGTACGGCCACTTCACCGCCAACTGTCGTACTGGTCCTCGACAATCACCAGCTCAAGCCACTGCTCATAAAGCTCTGCTCCCTGCCCCTCAAGGCCAACAAGCAGCTCAGGCACCCGCGGCCAACGCCAAAGTCTGCTTTGCGTGTGGTGATCCCAACCACTTCGCAAACATGTGCCCCAATAGGTTTTTGAAGCAAGAGCCCCAGCAGCAGCAGCCTCAACAACAGCAGCAGCAACAGCCTCAACAGCAACAACAACAAGCCGCTCGCGCCAGAACTTTCAACATCAATGCGCGCCAAGCCCAGGCCGACAACAATGTGGTTAATGGTACGTTTCTTGTAAACGGTATATATGCTTCGTCTTTGTTTGATACTGGAGCCGATAACTGTTTTGTGTCGTTCAAATTTGAGAAGCTCCTTAATCGTAAGCGCTCCCATCTCCCCTCAACGTTCGATGTCGAAGTTGCCACCGGAAGAACCGTCGCTGTCAATTCTGTTCTTCGTGATTGTACTCTTGAACTCAACAATCACATCTTCCCAATCGAACTTATTCCGATGCAACTCGGAAGTTTTGACGTCATAGTAGGCATGGACTTTCTTTGTGAGAACCATGCTGAAGTTGTATGCTTTGATAAGATGATTCGATTCTCGCTCGCAAATGGTGATTTGTTATGTGTTTATGGCGAAAGTGCTTCGAAGGGTCTAAAGCTTATGTCATGTATCCAAGCTAGCAAGTATCTCCGCAAGGAATACAGAGCTTTCTTGGCTAACATTGTAGTAGCGGAGAAGGAAAAGAAAGGAAGACCAGGGGTAAACGATGTTCCAGTGGTTTGAGAATTTCCTAACGTTTTTCCTGAGGATCTTCCCGGACTACCGCCAAGTTGTGATATCGACTTTCGTATCGACCTCATTCCTGGAGCCAACCCTATTGCTAGAGCTCCTTATCGACTTGCTCCGTCCGAAATGCGCGAAGTCTCGAGTCAGCTCCAGGAATTACTTGATAAAGGCTTCATTCGCCCGAGCACCTCTCCTTGGGGCGCGCCAGTCCTTTTCGTCAAAAAGAAGGATGGGACGTTCAGGATGTGCATCGACTATCGGGAGTTGAATAAGTTAACTATCAAGAATCGCTATCCCCTGCCTCGAATTGATGATTTGTTTGACCAGCTACAAGGTGCTACGTGTTTCACCAAGATCGATCTACGCTCAGGCTATCACCAACTACGCATCCAAGAGGAGGATATTCCCAAAACCTCTTTCCGAACTCGTTACGGCCATTATGAATTCGTTGTCATGCCCTTTGGTTTAACCAACGCACCCGCGGTTTTTATGGATCTGATGAATCGCGTGTGTAAACCTTATCTCGACCGCTTCGTCATCGTGTTCATCGATGATGCCTTGATCTATTCCAATTCGAAAACCGAACACGAGCAACATCTACGTTTGGTTCTCGAGCTACTCCAGTGAAATCGACTCTATGCCAAGTTCTCCAAGTGTGAATTTTGGCTGGAGGAGGTTCAATTCCTCGGTTACATTGTCAATAGTCAAGGTATTCACGTCGACCCCATGAAGATCGAAGCTGTTAAGAGTTGGGTTACACCGAAGAACCCGCCTGAAGTCCGTTCTTTTCTCGGACTAGCGGGCTATTATCGTCGATTTATCGAAGGGTACTCAAAAATCGATGTGCTGCTTACCGCTCTCACGCATAAAGACAAGCCTTTTGTTTGGAGAACCGAACAAGAGTCTGCTTTCCAAACCCTCAAGCATATGCTTTGCAATGCTCCCGTCCTCACTTTACTCGACGGAAACGACGACTTTGTTGTCTATTGTGATGCCTCGAACCTCGGTCTTGGTTGTGTTCTCATGCAACGGGACAAGGTTATCGCTTACGCATCTCGTCAGCTCAAGATCCACGAGAAGAACTATACAAGCCATGACCTCGAGTTAGGCACAGTTGTTTTTGCGTTAAAGATTTGGTGACACTACCTGTATGGTACCAAGTGTACGATCTTCACCGATCATAGGAGCCTACAACATATCTTTGACCAAAAGGAACTTAATATGAATCAATGCCGATGGGTAGACCTTCTCAACGATTACGACTGTGAGATTCGTTACCACCCTAGCAAAGCGAATGTCGTTGCCGACGCTCTCAGCAGACGGAGTTATTTGCACAGCGCCCGCAATATCCAAGCCCAATATGATCTCGAAACCCTCATCCGCGAAGCCTAGCATGCGTGTTTTACCGAACGCACTTTGAAGAAGGAAAGGATCTACCACGATGGAGCCCATCTTGTGAATAAGTCGAATGGGATATTCCATTATCTAGACCGAATTTGGATCCCTAAGCGGACCGATTTACGACAGAATTTGATGGACGAAGCCCACAAATCCCAATATTATATTCATCCCGGTGCCGACAAGATGTACCAGGACCTTCGCTATAAGTACTGGTGGCCGAGCATGAAAAGAGATATCGCCCTCTAAGTTGGGAAGTGCCTGACTTGCTCGAAAGTCAAGGCCGAGCACCAAAGACCCTCTGGCTTACTTGAACAACCCCCGATCCCTATGTGGAATTGGGAAAGTATTGCTATGGACTTCATAACGAAGCTTCCGCATACGCCCACAAGTCACGACAGTATCTGGGTTGTCGTTGACCGCTTGACCAAATCTGCTCATTTTCTGCCAATACGAGAAGACTACAAGGTAGAAAGATTAGCCCGAATCTACACCGATGAGATCATTTGTCGATATGGGACGCCTCGCGACATCATCTCTGACCGTGATGCTCGGTTCACCTCGTGTCTATGGGAAACGTTTCAAACGTCTCTCGATACTACGTTAAATCTTAGTACCGCATTTCACCCCCAAACCAACGGTCAGACTGAGAGAACGATTCGTACCCTTGAAGACATGCTCCGATCGTGTGTCATAGATTTCGGTGGTAATTGGGACGCATACTTACCTTTAGTCGAATTCTCGTACAATAACAGTTATCATTCCAGCATTCAAATGGCACTATTTGAGGCTTTATACGGAAAAAAATGTCGATCGCCTATTGTATGGCACTAGATCGGGCACTCGCAATTAACCGGTTATGAGCTATTGCAAGAAACGACTGACAAAATTCTCCAAATTCGAGACAATCTGCTGAAAGCCCGGAGTCATCAGAAAAGTTACGCCGATAGACGACGCAAGCCCCTTGAATTTGACGTTGGTGACCATGTACTCCTAAAGGTATCACCTTGGAAGGGTGTGGTCAGATTCGGCAAGAAAGGAAAGCTCGCGCCTCGATATGTCGGACCCTTTAAGGTTCTGGAAAGGATCGAAAAGGTGGCTTATAGACTCGAACTACCGGAAGAACTTAGTAACGTCCACCCGACTTTCCACTTGTCTAACTCCGAAAGTGCCTGGCTGAAAATGATCTGTTCGTGCCCCTAGAAGATCTTCAAGTTAACGAAACATTACACTTCCTGGAGAAGCCTGTCGAGATCATGGATCGCCAGACCAAGCAGCTCAGACGCTCACGCATTCCCATTGTGAAGGTTGGATGGGAAGGTAAACGAGGCGCAGAGTTCACTTGGGAACTCGAAAGCGAAATGAAGGCAAAGTACCCACAGTTGTTTGTTACAGCTTTGGCCTAATTTCGGGACGAAATTCCCTTAAGAAGGGGAGGCTGTAACACCCCGTGTTCGAAAGTCAAAGTCAAAGTCAAGATTGAGGTCAAAGGAAGAAAAGATTGCTAATTGCGATATGTCACTCCTTGTTAAACTCCTGTTTTGACTTCTTTGACTTGTAATTAATCTATTTATGATATCGCTTTAGTTGTATTATGTGGAATACTTGCTAATAATCATTATTTAATTGCATGAATTAATCGATTTATCGCTTATCGCTATCGCAATCGCAACTCGAATTATGTGTTCTGGATATTGTTTTACGTGGGTGTCCTATTTATGTGTTACTTGTGCATGTCACGTTTATATTGAGGAGTGAATCGAAATCGCAATCTATCGCATCACAAATCGAATCGAATCGAAACGCTAAACGTAAGTCGACTAGGATGATTGTATGTTGGATATAGTAGTTGGGATTAAAAGTAATTTGATGAGTAATACCATCGCATTGCTCGCTCGAATCGCATCGCAACGCTCAACACTCAAAACAAAACTGCAAAACTCGTCGCGCCAAACAATCTACTCGAGTGGCCAGCCGATCGAGCCGCCACCCGATCGGACTGCCACCGGATCGAGTTGCCACTCGATCGAGCTGCCATCCGATCGAGGTGCCACTCGATCGATCAGCCCTCTTTCCCACCCTTTCCATTTATGGAAACCCTATAAATACCCTCCTTTGTCACATCATTTGATGTTGACAGCTCTCTCTTCACCCAACTCGCTCCAGCCTTCATTTCTCAAGATTTCTTCCGATCCTTGTAAGTTTTCAACCTAAATCTCGTACTTCCTTGATCTACACGCACTCCTACACCCTTCTATCTTTTGAATCTTAACTTTATCCGTGAAATCACTAGATTTGAGGTGTTCTAGGATGATGTCATCATGGGGTTCTTATGAACTTCATGTTTTGGCTTCAATCCACCAAGAACAACTTAGATCTGAACGATTTCCACATGGATAAAAAAAGATCTTTCATAGATCTGAACATATTCATGGTGAAAAGGATTGAAGGATGGTTTTCTAACTTTCTTTCAACTCTTTTACACTCAATGCACTCAAACCCGATGGAATCAGAGCTAGTTCTGACCTTTTACCCATTTTTGGTGATGTATCGGTTACATATCTGAATTCTATCCAAGAGGTATTGACTTCAGGTTTGAACATGAACCACCGACTCGAACCGTGAACCGGTCGGACTAGGGTGATTCTTGTTCGGTCGGGTCACTTGGGCCGGATTGAGGGTTCGGTTGTTCAAGCATGTTATCAAAATATCTCGTTCAAACACTTCAAACTTTCAAACGAATCAAGTGTCAAGACGAACGGACAGTCGGGACGGATTGCCGTCCGATTGGATTGCCACCCGATCGGATTGCCACCCGATCGACCGACCATCCGATCAACTTGCACTTGGTCCCACACTTGAACTTTTATTCAACTATGCAAGGATCTGAATGTTGAACGGAATGCCGTCCGATCGAACAACCATCCAATCGTGTGATGGTTTGGAACCTTGGTACTTAAACAATTTTCAACATGTTCTATACACAAGATAGCCACCCGATCGGATTGCTATCCGATCGAGTGACCGTCCTGTTGTGAACTTGTTCTCAACCTGAGAAGTCTCGCCAATCGGATTGCTGTCCGATCGAACGGCCGTTCGATCGACCGACCTGAGGGTAGAGATACTTCTCTATTTTCAAAATGCTACAACGAAAACTTCAAAAGACAAGCCATCATACACAAACACATCCATCCCAAATGAGGTAACAATCCACTCGCATGGTCATCCGATCGGATGACCATCTGAACGGATTGTCACCCGATTGACGGGCCATCCGATCAGATTGCCATCCGATCAGATTACCATCTGATCCATTGTCATCACCCCGTTTTACGCGTCGCTCATCGTTTATGCTATCGTTAACTGTTCAGGCTAATATCCGCTCTAAGCGCTCCCTTAAATCCTTTAACTCAATCGCTGTGAGTATACTCGAACCCTTTGTGCTTTATGCACTTTTGGGTGTTACATACGTTACTTAATCTAAATCACATCGAACACACTACGCAATACTTTAACACTAACCGTTATCGCATGTTATACGTAACTTAATGAATGCTTTTTTGTTATGTTTACACATGGAATGCTGTCTACCTGCCTTAGCAACGGTAGTACTATAGTTTGGACTCAGCACCTGTTCACTCAGGGGTTGTTAAGGACAATTAATTACATGGCTAACGGTGGTGAGTGTGTATTACGAACTTCCTTGGGCAGTCAACCCGCAGTCATTGGTATCGATAGGTTCATGTCGATAACTTACGTGCTTCATTTCACACTGTGTACGTGCCGGTTATGCGTAAACGATTTTGAACTCTATTATATCTATCAAACTTGTATGCTTACCTTTACACTATGTGTATTGAGCTTTACTTTAACGTATGTGGCAGGTGCTTAAGATGTCTGAATGCTTGGCTTACTGTGAAATCGAGGCTAAGAAAGGTCTAGAAACAAATTAACGAATTGTCTGTACTTGAAATCTGAGTTGTCGGAACAGAACAATTTGACTAGATTTTGTCTGAAATAATTATGTTACTTTTTATGTCATGGTATGGGACGTGATGCTTAAATAATTGGTAATTATAGTTGTTATGGAAACTTCTGGACAATATGTTTCGCTCAGTGCCACGCCCCGATGATTCCGCCATCGGTTGGGGTGTGACATATAGGCATTTCATCCCGTTTTGAGATGCTTCCCACTTTTTGACAATTGACATAATTACGGGCAAACTCACAAGCATCTTTGAAAATCGTAGGCCAAAAAAACCCACAAGTTCTAAGTCGAATTAACATAATGAGCATACCAAAGTGCTGTCAAAATGGATAGAAGTTGCTCATCGGGAAACCGTTCATTAATTTCGCTCGGATCATCAATTCCTTCCAACGGAATTCGGGACAAATGATCCGCCACAACATTCTCACAATCTTTCTTGTCCCGAATTTCTAAGTCGAATTCTTGCAACACAACGCACCCAACGGATCAACCGGGGCTTTACATCTTTCTTTTCCATCAACTATCGAACCGCATGATGGTCCGAATAAACGAACACCTTGCTCCCCCATATGTATGATTGAAACTTGTCTTAGGCATACACCACCGCTAATAATTCTTTTTCGGTTGTGGTGTAATTCAGTTGCGCCTCAGACAAATTTTTGCTTGCATAATAAATGACCACCGGCTTCTTATCGACTCTTTGACCCAAAACCGCTCCAATTGTTGTATCGCTAGCATCACACATGATTTCAAACGGCTTTGACCAATCTGGCGGTTGCAAGATGGGAGCTTTCACCAACTGTTCCTTCAAAACATTAAACGCTTGCAAACATTCGTTAGTAAAATCAAAAGGGACATCTTTTAATAATAAATTACATAAAGGTTTGGTGATAACACTAAAACCTTTAATAAATCTCCTATAAAATCCCGCATGCCCCAAAAATGATCTCACCCCCTTAACATTCTTTGGTGGAGGTAAAGATGATATTACCCGAATTTTTGCTTTGTCTACCTCCATCCCCCGGTCCGAAATCACATGCCCCAACACAATACCCTCTAGAACCATAAAGTGACTTTTTTTCCCAATTTAGCACCAAGTTTGTCTCAACACACCGTTTTAAAACTTTTTCTAATTCATTAAGACAAGACTCAAAACTTGGGCAAAATATGGAAAAATCATCCATAAATACTTCAAGAGACTCCCCGACCATGTCCAAAAAAATACTCATCATACATCGTTGAAAAGTGGTCGGGGCGTTACATAGTCCGAATGGCATTCGCCGAAAAGAAAATGTACCATACGGACATGTAAACGTGGTTTTGTGTGGGTCGTCCAGGTGAATTGCAATTTAGTTATATCCCGAGTACCCATCCAAAAAGCAATAATATTTTTGACCCAAGAGTTTTTCAATAATTTGGTCAATGAAGGGTAACGGGAAATGGTCCTTAGAGGTAGCGGTGTTCAATTTTCTATAATCAATGCAAACTCGCCATCCGGTGACCGGTCGGGTGGCGATTTGCTCGCCTTGTTCATCTTTAATTACCTGGATGCCGGCCTTTTTAGGCACTACCTGTGTCGGACTTACCCATGCACTATCCGAAATGGGATAAATGATCCCCACATCCAACAAAATTTATCACTTCTTTCTTCACAACCTCTCTCAAGTTCGGGTTCAACCTTCTTTGTGTTTCTCGGTTAGGCTTTGCATCTTCATTAGTAATAATCGTGTGCATAACAATGGATGGACTAATACCTTTCAAGTCGGCTATCGTCCATCCAATGGCCGCCTTATGAGCCTTTAACACCCGCAACAAGCCTTCTTCTTGAGCCACCTCTAAATTAGAAGCGATAATCACCGGTAAGGTGTCATTGTCCCCTAAAAATGCATACTTCAAGTGCTTTGGTAGCTCCTTCAACTCCACTTGTGGTGGCCACTCTGACGAAGGCCTTGTACCCGAATCGATCTCCACCGGTAAACTTTCTATTTGGTGGGTCCGTGGCTGTTTTCCTTCCTTGACCGCTAGAGCCTCTTGCTCTTTTTCTTCCATCCTCAATGCACACATATGTACCTGCGAAGAACAATCACAAACACACGATTCCAACATATCTTCCTCGTATTCATGCGGGTCGCATCCGTCAATGATATCTGCTAAGAAACACTCATCACCACCAAAAGAATTAGAGCCGTTAGTAAAAACATTTAATCTCATTTTTTTTATTACCGAATGTCATGTCGACCGTACCATATCGATAATCAATTACGGCATGAGTGGTGTTCAAAAATGGCCGACCCAAAATAACATTTTGTTGCTGAAATGGGTTCGCTGATGAGTAGTCTAACACAAGAAAATAAACGGGATAATAAAATTCATCAACTTTCACTATAACATCCCGCACAATACTCCGGGGAAGCTTATGAGACAAATTGGCTAAAACAACCGTTGTCTATACCCGCTTCAATGGACCAAAATCGTATTGGTCATATAAGCCCCCCGGTAAAATACTTACTCCGGCTCCAAAATCAAGTAATGCCCTCGCCGTTTGAAAATTTCCAACTTGAATACTAATATGGGGCGTTCCCGGATCTTGTAGCTTAGGAGGAAGATCTCCCTTTAAAACCGCACTTACCCGCTCGGTCAAATCAACCCGTTTAGGAACTTTTTGTTGCCGCTTTTGAGTACACAATTGTTTTAAAAATTTTGCATAAGCGGGTACTTGCTTAATTGCTTCAAGTAATGGAAGATTGATTTTAACTTGTTTAAACACCTCCCACGTCTCTTCTTTTTGAGGACCCCGTTTTAAAATAATTTTTTTCTTACACTGATCTAATAAAGCTGAAGGAAATGGGACTTGACTAGACCCCCTTCCTCATTTTTATCTTTAATTTCTTCACTAATTACGGGTTTTTCAAAATTGGGTTTTTTAGAAGAAATTTTAAGTGTTTCGTTTTTATCATCACTTTCTTGACCCGTTATGTCCTCAACCACCCCATCAACCAAACCTGGTGAAGGGTTGGTTTTATACTCTTTCCCACTTCTCAAAAAACTCACCTGATTGATATTAATATTATTACGAGATGAAGTATGAGAAGGGTTTACCTTAGTGTCGCTTGGTAACTGACCTTTACCTTTTTTCAAGTCCGCCACTTCGGTTGCGAGTTGACCCATTTAGGTGGTCAAAGATTGAATTGCTTTGTCATGGATCTCATCCTTTTGAATGCGAGCATCGTCCATTTGATTTCTCTTTTGCATCTCCATTTGCATCGCTTTCAACATCTCCATCACCTCATTTCCACCCGAAGACCCACCATGCTCTTGACCCGTTCGGTATTGTCTTTGAAACCCTTGGTTGTTCCCACCTCGAAACCCACCTCGATTATTAAATGGTTGGCGTGGAACAAAGTTACCTTGACTTCCTTGAAAATTCTGGTTGGCTTGGTTTGATGGATTACCATATCGAAAGTTCGGGTGGTTTCGTAACGCGGGGTGGTAAGTATTTGAATTCATGTTATAGTTTCTTCCACCCCCACCTTGCCCTTATAGTGCATTAACCTCTTCATATTACCCTTCCACTCATTGGCAATTTTTAGCCGTATGCCCCAATTCGTTGCAAAGTGCACAAACATCATAAATTTGGTTTATGGTTTGTACATTTGCATCTTCATCCGTATGCACTTGAGTTCGGGTAATGGCCAGCCGTGCTCCCCTTGATGATTGAGCTTTCCTTTTTGATGTGACCGCCGTTTGTTCCAAGTACATCCAATCATCTTGCTCATAGTTTGGTACCGAATGTACCATTTGTGATAGACATTAAATCATGTGCATCCTCGGAACATAAACCCTCATGGAATGCATTCAACAATTCCCATAGCTCTATCCCATGATGAGGGAAATTCTTTATCATTAAGTTAAACCGTTCAAATGCCTCATGAAACATCTCACCTTGTTGTTGTTGGAAACTTCTCAAGCTTCTCCTTGCATCATTAGTCTTTTGGGTGGTAAAGAATTCTTCTAAAAAGATTTGTTGCATTTCTGCCCATGTGTAAATAGATGCTGAAGGTAAGGTGTAAAACCATTTTTTCGCCTTGTCTTCTAAAGAAAATTGGAAGAGTACCAACTTTACTTCATCCGATGAGAACCCTTAACCACCAATTGTGTTACATATCGAATCATAAGCTTCCAAGGGAAAATAAGGCTCCTCCGTTGCTAGACCCTTATATTTTGGCAAACTTTGTAGAGAATTTGTTCGAACTTCAAAAGTCCTTACTTGATTTTTTTGAGGAATGCCTATTGGTGACGGGTTGTTAGTGATCACCGGTCTAAAATGTGCCTCTATACCTCTCACGGGCTCTCGAATATGTCTTCGCGGTACGCCCAACCGAACTCTTGGAATTACAGGACCTATTGGTCTTTGAGCTTGTGGCCTTGGAGGTCCAAATTGTTGTAGAGGTGGTTGGAATCTTGGTCCCACACGTTGTTGATGAACTTGCCTTTGAACCGGTGGACCTTGTGGAGGTAATTGTTGAGGTATAATCTGTTGAACCATTTGTTGTTGAGGAACTCTACCATACCCTTGCATCCCTTGGTGTTGACCTTGAACATATGTGTACTCTCCTTGTTCTCCATCTCCTCCATAAATATACCCCTCTTCTTCATATCCCCCAAATTCTTCATCATACCCATCATCAAACCCATCTTTTCTTGCACCCGAAGTTTGAAAAACTGTGATTGTTGATATTGTGCTCCCGGTTGTAAAGGTGGTTGAAATGGAGTAGAATGAATTTTGGATGGACCGAGTTGAAATAAATTGGGTGGTGGTATTTGTTGTGATGATGAGGATTGGCCGGATGTTGGGAAAAATGATGAGAATGATGGAACAGTGGATGATGTAGCAGTGTAGTTAAAGGAGTATTCAGGTTGAGTATTTTCAGGTAATGTGGTGTTGGTATTGGTAGGTTTAATTTCAGGTATGGATGTAGGAATGGTAGTATTTGGTGAAGGCATGGATGGAGTAGGTTGACCCGTAGTAGGTGGTATTTGTGATTGATCCATTTCTCTAATCGGTGTAACTGGTGTTGTAGGCAGTGTTGTAGAAGGCGTTAGGCGCTAGTCGGGCGGTGAGGTACCGCCTAGGGATTAATCGGGATTAATCGGGATTAATCGGATTGGGATTTTTATATGTATTTTTTCAAAATTATATATATATACCCAATAATATAAAAATAATACTTCAAAATTCACATAAATACTTCAAGTTTCAGATAGTATGGTTCGATTTTGACCGATTTTGACTGATTCTGACCAATTTTGACCGCCTAGGACCGCCTGGGACCGCCTGGGACCGATTTTGACCGATTTTAACCGATTAATATAGGCCGATTAATCCGATTTTTGACCGCCTAGGACCGCCTAGGACCGATTTTGACCGACTTTGACCGACTCCGATTAATTGGCCGACTAGCTCAAAATTAGTCAGTAAGTAGCCGCCTAGCGCCTAGGCGCCGATTAATCGGCCGCCTAGGCCGATTTTTGCAACACTGGTTGTAGGTGAACCACTGATTTTGTTTTCTCTTAGTAACACTCTGTTTCTTCGCAAAGTTCGTTCAATCTCCGGATCAAATGCTAATGGTGATAGCTTGTGAGAGCCTCTAGTATGCATGCACCTGTAAATACCTGCACACTAAACACAACCAACGTAAACCCGAAAAAATAACAAACTAAACTATCAAAGATGACACACGTTGAACACTACTCCCCGGCAACGGCGCCAAAATTTGACGTGAGGTCGAAGTCTCAATCAAATTTAATCCAGTTACAACTAATTAGCTAGCGGTAAGTAGGTATCGAACACAGGGAGTTTGTGGAATGTATGTTATCTAAATGTATGTCTAGATTAACTAAATTAAACTAAATTGCAGAAATGTAACTCAAGGATTTGGATTGTTTGATTTTAACTACTAAGATTACTAATTAAATTGCAAATTAAGAATCGGTTTTGTAAACAATTTAGGAACAATTGACCATCCTAGATTTCGGGTTTTAATCAACACTAACGTTTATGCCCACTAGAAAGAACCACATAGACATGGCTCGTGTTTGATTATCTATTTGTGATGAAGGGAAACTAAGTACTCGGATTATAAAATGCGAGGTTATTACCCAATGATCAATTGATAATTATCCAACCCTAATCCCTCCCATGATATCTTGATTGCCAATGGCACCAAGAACGTATGGTTTAGACTAACATCAAACAAGAATCAACACTTTACAAATAAACAATCAAACACCATAATAACTTAAAACAAACATTCAAAGTCATTATTCTAGAAATTCAAGCACAAACATAGTGTTTCAAAAGTAACCTTACATCTAGAATGATCACCAATGAAATTAGCCTTCCATAGTTCGATGCATCATCAATACACAAAGTTTAATGTTCACATGGATTTAAAACACAAAACCCATGATTAGAAATTGTCTTGAACAAAAAAGAACACCAAAATTCTCCCAAGAACTGTCTGGTAACTGACTGGTGATGATTGGACTCCAAGAGACATCATAAAAACTCAATAAAGTGGGCAGTTACAACATTTACGCCAGTCAGGGCCGTAAGCTACGGCACCTGCCATAGCCTATGGCTGCAATCAAAATGTTACGATGGACAGGAACTGGACTACTGCGCCAAAAAAAGGATCAGTGGGCACCGTAACCTACGGCGCCAGTCGTAGGGTACGGCGCTGTCTTGGTCTTTTTCGTTGATTTCTTTTGTCACTTCTTCACCACTCTAATTTGTTTCTTCCAAGATCAACTCCCATCCAAGCATTGTAAATCCACTTCTTTATGTTTCTTTAGACCTGCAAAGCCATATACACCATAGTTACCAAATTCCAACAATTAACCATTTTAAGCATGAGATATGTATATATTTATATCGTTTAAAGGTTGTCCTACGGACCAGCCGTCATAAATATTTAAATTTATAATAGTGTTATAAGCTTGGGACAATCATTATGCCCCGATCAATAATCCGCTGCGGGTCGGGGTGTAACAACCCTCGGTAAACCATCGCCCTCATAAATATTTTAGACGCCTTAGTATATTATAGAATGTCTTATTATGTCTTATATTATGCCCGTATGTGAAAACCGAGCCCAAAATACATTATAGTTTATAAAAATAAAATAAAAATCTGAATTATGAGTTGAGGCGGGCCACGTAAGACCTCACCTCAACTCCACGCAGGCCGTATCAAGATCAGACTTTGACTTCGCTGACATCTTTAGTTCAAGCGGGCCGTGTAAGATCTCGTCTAAGTTGACGCGGGCCGCGACAGATCATGATACGCGGAAGCATCCGGTGCTGACACGTGTCGACATCGTGGCGATCTAGAGGATGACCAGGACAAGCTATAGGTTGACCAGGTGGTTGACGCGGGCTGCGTAAGGCTTAGCCTTACCTTACGCGGGCCGCCTGAAAGTCAGATATCACAACTATATAAGAAGGCCATCAGTTTACGTTTTTCGTCGCTCACATTTCAATTCTAAATCTCACTTTCTGTAGTAGAAGCATTATAGTCGGGTACTATACCCCTAATTAGCGAGGTTCTGCTCCGTTGTAAGTATTATAACCCCAGTTTCGTAATAGTTACGCTGCCCGATTGATTTAGATTTCTGTAACAACTATCGTGGTTCTGCCCGACGTAGTTGTTGGAATACCGTCTCGGGGAGGGTATCATTAATATTTTCAAAGGGTTATAGTACTAACCAATGTACATTTGTATAAATTATAGATTATATCCAGGAAACCCTTACGAAAAGCCTAAGACAGCAATGTGAGTTTATCCTCTTTTGGTTAATGTTTTTGGAATGTTTTACAAAACCTTAAATGTTTTACAATGCAATTAAGCGGTGATTGAGTCTTTGTAGTTCTTCAATTACTGCCGGTATTATGGGGTTTTGTATACAAAATTTACTACGAGTAGTAGTAAGTCTGAATGACAGTGCATTACCATTGGACGACGAGTTAGCCAATGGGTAATTTGACCATAGCCATAGATCCGGTTGAGTGACAAATACTGAATGAGTAATTGTGTAGAAATAAACAATGTGATCGCTCTCAATACTGTTTTAATTGATAAAATATTTCTTGATTAAACTGGGATTCACTCACCAGTATTTCCGACTGACAAATGTTTTTAAAACGCGTTACAGGTAACACAATGTGAACAACCAATTAGTGAAAAGCCAGCTGGAGAGCACTGAAGGCTTGGGAAAAATGTGGCTATAAAAGTTACCTAATAAACGATGTTTTAAATTCAATAAAATAGGGTTTGTCCCTATAATGTATTGTAATAAGAAACTTGGGTTTTGCTCATGTGATTATTAATATAAAAGAAGGTGGTTTTACTCTGATAAACATTTCCTAACTACGGTCCTGATGAAAATTCCGCTGCGAGATTAATAACCTGATACCACCACAACTGAGTTCGCGTCCGCCCGTTCCCGGGGATCAGGGATCGGGGGTTGCGACAGAAGGTGGTATCAGAGCCTAGCCACTGGTCTGAGCCAAAGAAGTGTTCTGCTGACACTTAAAATTCTGAAATTTGTGTTAGGAAATAATTACGGAAATACGTGCATAACTGTATTTATTTGTTATGTGTTATTTGACTATTTGTTAGTTTTCAGTATGAGTGATCAAGAACCACCAGATATGAATCGTCAGTTATCTGATTCACCTAGGAGTGAAGGTACATCATCATAGCCTGCCCTCTCTGGGTATACTGCTGATTTGGAAGATGGGATATTTTCCTTTAGAGCTAAATCTGAAGAACCATTTTCTAATAAGAAACGAGGATGGTTCAGTAAAGAAGCTTTTGCTCGTAGGAAAAGGATGCGAAAATTGCAACAGCAAAGGGCTTTAGCAGCTATTAAGAGAGAGACAGATGCCCATACTCAAGATATGCTAAATAGAAGCTTAGCTAATTTCCATATCTTAGCTACAACTGCTGCTGACCCAGGTTTGGAACAATTAGTAGCCCCACAACCACAAAACCCAGAACAACCCATGGAAATAGAAAATCCGAAGAACCAAGTAGAGATGCACGATTTTAACCCAGAAGAAATCCCAAGGGTACCTGCACCAAATCCACTAGACCCAAATTACGACCCATGGTGGGACAATAATAGGGACTTTGTGCAACGTTACCCTATCTAGGATTATCCACCCATACAGAACATAGAAGCCTACCCAGGTATGGACCCTTTAGATCCCTATTACCAAGATGAATATATTAGGGAAATTTTAGAGGATCATTACCGATTTCAGGAACTGTCACCCCCATATCAGGAACCTGCACCCCAAATTCCAAACCCAGTCCTAGAACCTGCACCCCCAATGAGTGCAGAAAACGTCCAAGAACTTAGGACTTTTGGGGAGGAAACTTTAGAAAGCAGTGAGAGGATGCGTCAGGTGGGAGAGCGTCTCGTATGGAAATACGATGAGCACAATATGGATTTTTGGATAAATCCATATCCATGAATGTTAGAATGGAGGAAGCAGTAGTAATAATAATATAATAAAATAAAATAAGATATGTGTGTACGGATGCATATTGCTATTTTATTTCTGTTGGTATTGTAATCTTTATTTCTGTACTAGTGTGTAATAGACGCATAGTATATGAAAAAGAGTACAAGTAGCAATGATCTACGTTTTTGGCTAGATTGCGTGTCATGTAAATTGCAATATTACTTATTATCTTGTGATATTAATATGGGATAAAATTCAGATGGCCGACGAAGGAAATCAAGGAAATTTGAATAACGATAATCAGAGTAACATTAACGTGGTTAATGAGAATCCACGTATCAATAACAATGGAAATCAAATGGACAATAGTGCTATCTAACATATAGTAGCACATGGAATTATAGATGCAATGCCATTTATACTTCAAACTGTTAAAGATGCTGATATTAAAAGTAAGCATAGCAGTAAGCGACCGATTGAACCAGAAAACAGTGTGAATAATGGACCTATACTTCATATGCCTATTCCCAAAAGAAGAAGAACCGTGCCTAACGGTTGTTCTTATAAAGAATTCTAGTCTTGTAAACCAATGGAATTCTCGGGCAACGAAGGGGCCATTGCAACCTTACGTTGGATAGAAAAGACTGAGGCAGTCTTAAGGATAAGCAAGTGTGCTGAAGAAGATAAAATACTGTTTGCTTCTAATTTGTTTAAGAATGCAGCACTAGAATGGTGGAACACTATCCTCCAGACAAGAGGAAGTGATCAAACCTATAATATGGAATGGGAAGAATTTAAGAACAAGGTAGAAAGGAAATTCTGCCCACCTAATGAGAAGGAACAAATAGCAAATAAATTCCTAAATCTTAGGATGACTGGTGTGGATAGTAAGGGATACACTAAAATATTCTTCGAATATGCCAGAATAGTGCCAACTCTTGCTTCACCAGAACCAGTGTTAATCTCCCGTTATATTTGGGGATTAATCGGAGAGATTAGACATGTAGTCAAGGCAGCTAGACCTCAAACTATAGAAGAAGCTGTAGAACTAGCAAATACCTTGACTGATGAATTAGTCCGTACCAGAGAAGAGGATCAAAGGAGGAACCTAACTCAGAAGTTGACTCAAGAATTTCGTTCTGGAAATTCTAACTGTGGGAAGAATATAGGTTCTACCTCTGCACCCTACTGTAGGTATTGCAAAAGAAAGCATTCTGGAAGATGCTCCATATATTGTAACTTTTGCAAACTATCGGGACACAAAGAAGAAAACTGCAGGAAGAAAGCTAACAGCAGGGTATGTTACAATTGCGGAGAACAAGGTCATATCAAGCTGAATTGCCCAAAATTAGCTCCAGCTCCAGATAACAAAAATACTAAAAATGCTAGAGCATTTGTTCCGACTGTAGATGAAGCTAAGATGATTCCAGATGTCATCGCTGGTACGTTTTTAGTTAATGATGTTTTTGCTAAAGTATTATTTGACTCTGGTGCAAACCAAAGTTTTATTAATACATCGTTTTGCAAATTTCTAAATCAGTCATTAACTAAACTACCACTAGAATGCGTAGTAGAGACAGCTAATGGAGAAACCATTAGGATTTCTGAAATCTTGTAGGGAGCAAGAATAGAAATTTTAAATCAGAAATTTATTGCAAACCTCTATCCCATGAATCTGGTAGGATTTGATGTTGTTTTAGGAATGGATTGGTTAATAGCCAATAAAGCAAGTATTTTATGTGATCAAAAGTTAATTCAAATAAGTGCACCAAAAGGTAAAAAGATCACAATTAAAGGAGATAAACCTTTTAGGTCTACTAAATTTATCTCTGTGATGAAAACTGCAAGTTGTATGAGAAAAGGTTCTATAGTGTATTTGATTTCTATAATCACTCACACTAAAGGAAAAGAACTAAAAGACATTCCAGTAGTGTCACAGTTTTCAGATGTCTTTCCAGAAGAATTACCAGGACTACCTCTGGATAGAGAAGTTGAATTCAGAATCCATTTAATACCAGGAACATCACCAATTGCCAAAGCACCTTACCGTTTGGCACCTGCAGAAATGCAAGAATTGAAGAAACAATTAGATGAATTGTTGGAAAAAGGATTTACACAACCAAGTTCGTCGCCATGGGGAGCGCCGATACTGTTTGTTAAAAAGAAAGACGGATCAATGCGTATGTGCATTGATTACCGTGAATTAAACAAAGTCACGATTAAGAATCGGTACCCATTACCGAGAATCGATGATTTGTTTGATCAACTGCAAGGAGCTCGATTTTTCTCTAAGATCGATTTAAGATCAGGATATCATCAATTAAAGGTACAGGAAGAGGATATTCCTAAAACCGCATTTAGAACAAGGTATGGTCATTATGAATTTATTGTCATGCCATTTGGTTTAACCAATGCCCCAGCTGCATTTATGGACATGATGAACCGAATATGTAAGCCATATTTGGATCAATTCATAATTGTATTCATAGATGATATTCTAATTTATTCTAAGAGTAAAGAGGATCATGCAAAACATTTGCACGCACTTTTAAGTCTGTTAAGAAAGGAAAAACTTTATGCTAAGTTTTTTAAGTGCGAATTTTGGTTAGAACAGGTACAATTTATTGGACATTTAATTAATCATGAAGGAATTCATGTAGATCCAACCAAGATTGAGGCAATTACGAAATGGAAAACCCCTGAATCACCAACTGAGGTTAGAAGTTTCTTAGGATTGGTCGGGTATTATAGAAGATTTATTAAAGATTTCTCTAGAATAGCCATTCCCTTAACTAAACTGACCTGTAAATCTGTTAAGTATGAATGGGGATTAAAACAAGAAGAAGCCTTTAAAATCCTTAAACAAAGATTAACCCATACACCCATACTAGCATTACCAGAAGGAACTGAAGACTTTGTAGTCTATTGTGATGCTTCCAAACTAGGTTATGGATGTGTGTTGATGCAAAGACAAAAGGTTATAGCTTACGTATCTAGACAACTTAAGAATCATGAAGAGAATTATTCAACCCATGATTTAGAATTAGGAGCTACAATTTTTGCTCTTAAGATTTGGAGACATTACCTTTACGGTAGTAAGTTTACCATATTTATTGATCATAAGATTTTAAGGTATATATTCAAACAAAAGGAATTTAATATGAGACAAAGACGCTGGATGGAATTTCTTAGTGACTATGAATGTGATATCCAGTATCATGAAGGAAGAGCAAATATAGTGGCAGATGCTTTAAGCCGAAAGTGTCATGAAAAGCCAAGAAGGGTACGTTCTCTTAAATTAAATCTGCAAGTAGATTTAAATGATCAAATAAGAGAAGCACAAGAATCAGTAATCAAGGATGATTCTGAAAAATTAAAAGGTATGCTAAAAGAATTAGAACAAGGAACAGATGGAATATGGAGATTCCATGAAAAGAGAATGTGGATACCTAAATTAGGAAACCTGCGTAATTGTATACTAGAAGAAGCCCATAAGTCTAAATACACGATGCACCCAGGAAGTGATAAAATGTACCAGGATTTAAGGAAAAATTTCTGGTAGATAGGAATGAAAAAAGGACATAGTAGTCTATGTTTCTAAATGTTTGACCTGTTCGCAAGTTAAAGCTGAACATCAGAAACCCTCAGGTTTGTTACAACAATTAGAAATGCCAGTTTGGAAATGAGAAGTTATAACAATGGATATTGTTACTAAATTACCTAAAACAAGGAAAGGAAATGATACAATCTGGGTGATTGTAGATAGGCTAACTAAGTCAGCTCATTTTCTACCAATGAAAGAAACAATTAGTATGGAACAATTATCTAAGTTGTATGTAAACGAAATTGTTTCTTTACATGGCATTCCTTTATCAATTGTTTCTGATAGGGATAGTCGATTTACATCTCATTTTTGGTCAAGTTTCCAAAAGGCAATGGGAACCAAGTTAAAGCTGAGTACAACTTATCATCCACAAACGGATGGACAAAGTGAAAGAACAATTCAAACGATGGAAGACATGCTCAGAGCTTGTGTAATTGATTTTGGAGGTAATTGGGATGATCACTTACCTTTAATAGAATTTTCTTATAATAATAGCTATCACACAAGTATCAATGCTGCACCATTTGAAGCACTTTATGGACGAAAGTGTCGAACCCCAGTCCGTTGGGCAGAAATTGGGGAAAAGCAACTATCTGGACCTGAGATAGTGCAAGAAACAACTGACAAAGTTATTCAAGTCAAGGAACGACTGAAAACAGCACGTGATAGACAAAAGAGTTATGCTAATAACCGACGCAAACCGTTAGAATTTCAAGTAGGAGATAAAGTATTGTTAAAAGTTTCTCATTGGAAAGGAGTGGTAAGATTCATCAAACGGGGAAAGCTAAGTCCCAGGTATGTTGGACCTTTTAAGATTATTAGAAGAATAGGACCAGTAGCCTATCAGCTACAACTGCCAGAGGAAATGGCAGGAATACATGATGTGTTTCATGTATCAAATCTTAAAAAGTGTTTAGCTGATGAATCATTGATAGTACCTCTTAAGGATATAGAGGTAAATGAACAACTCAAATTTGTAGAAAGACCTCTACAGATTGAAGATAGGAAAGTCAAGAATCTCAAACACAAGAGACTAGTTCTAGTCAAAGTGAAGTGAGACTCCAAAAGAGGACCAGAGTACACATGGGAACTAGAATCAGAAATGCAAAGGAAATATCCGCATTTATTCCAGTAGATCTCGAGGACGAGCTCTAAAACAAGGTGGGGAGAATGTAACAACCCTCGGTAAACCATCGCCCTCATAAATATTTTAGACGCCTTAGTATATTATAGAATGTCTTATTATGTCTTATATTATGCACGTATATGAAAACCGAGCCCAAAATACATTATAGTTTATAAAATAAAATAAAAATCTGAATTATTAGTTGAGGCGGGCCGCGTAAGACCTCACCTTAACTCCACGCGGGTCGTATCAAGATCAGACTTTGACTTCGCTGACATCTTTAGTTCAAGCGGGCCGCGTAAGACCTCGTCTAAGTTGACGCGGGCCGCGACAGATCATGATACGCGAAAGCATCCGGTGCTGACACGTGTCGACATCGTGGCGGTCTAGAGGATGACCAAGACAAGCTATAGGTTGACCAGGTGGTTGACGCGGGCCGCGTAAGGCTTAGCCTTACCTTACGCAGGCCGCCTGAAAGTCAGATATCACAACTATATAAGAAGGCCATCAGTTTATGTTTTTCGTCGCTCACATTTCAATTCTAAATCTCACTTTCTGTAGTAGAAGCATTATAGTCGGGTACTATACCCCTAATTAGAGAGGTTCTGCTCCGTTGTAAGTATTATAACCCCAGTTTCGTAATAGTTACGCTGCCCGATTGATTTAGGGTTCCGTAACAACTGTCGTGGTTCTGCCCGACGTAGTTGTTGGAATACCGTCTCGGGGAGGGTATCATTAATATTTTCAAAGGGTTATGGTACTAACCAATGTACATTTGTATAAATTATAGATTATATCCAGGAAACCCTTACGAAAAGCCTAAGACAGCAATGTGAGTTTATCCTCTTTTTGTTAATGTTTTTGGAATGTTTTACAAAACCTTAAATGTTTTACAATGCAATTAAGCGGTGATTGAGTCTTTGTAGTTCTTCAATTACTGCCGGTATTATGGGGTTTTGTATACAAAATTTACTACGAGTAGTAGTAAGTCTGAATGACAGTGCATTACCATTGGACGACGAGTTAGCCAATGGGTAATTTGACCATAGCCATAGATCCGGTCGAGTGGCAAATACTAAATGAGTAATTGTGTAGAAATAAACAATGTGATCGCTCTCAATACTGTTTTAATCGATAAAATGTTTCTTGATTAAACTGGGATTCACTCACCAGTATTTCCGACTGACAAATGTTTTTAAAACGCGTTACAGGTAACACAATGTGAACAGCCAATTAGTGAAAAGCCAGCTGGAGAGCACTAAAGGATTGGGAAAAATGTGGCTATAAAAGTTACCTAATAAACGATGTTTTAAATTCAATAAAATAGGGTTTGTCCCTATAATGTATTGTAATAAGAAACTTGGGTTTTGCCCATGTGATTATTAATATAAAAGAAGGTGGTTTTACTCTGATAAACATTTCCTAACTACGGTCCTGATAAAAATTCCGCTGCGAGATTAATAACCTGATACCACCACAACTGAGTTCGCGTCCGCCCGTTCCCGGGGATCAGGGATCGGGGGTTGCGACACGGGGTGTGACAATACTTGTGTTTTCAAAAGGTCAACAAAAGAAGGAAAGTTGTTAGTTGCAAAGGCTCCTTGTTTAACCATGCTTAAACAAGGCAAAGTTAACCAATATCCAACCATGATAATAACTAGTTAGATGTACCGTTACCTAACTTAGGATTATGTGAATTGTGTCAGGACCCTGAGATAGTACCAGATTATACTAGCAATTACTATCAATTGTTACGCATCTAGCAAGAGGTGAGTTTTATGAATGCTTTCCAAATGTGAACATGCTTGTCCTAAACTGTAATAATATGGCATGACTGTTGTATGCATGTATATAACCTGAGCATGATATACACATGATATTTGTGGCCCCTTATACGTGCCGCTGGCGGGATATGTCGGTACTACACCCGTGGTGTAGTGGACATTAACTGTATGGTTATCTAAGTTACGTGGTGACGTTGGGTTATGATGACTCGGGCGGGTACAAGTCATGATTAAATAATGTGATTTATAACCTGTGTATATTCATAAACTCACAAGTAATAGCTGACGTCTTTTAAGCATGTGTCACAGGTAATGATGGTTAATTATGTGCGTGCTGCTTATCTCAGATATGTGTGGCTAGTAGAATAAAGTATCCAAGACTTGTTTATCTAGTAGAAATTTTGTATGAACGGCTAAGAATAATTGATCCAACTTTGTACTTTTAAGTTTACAACGTTTGTACCTTATAGTTAGTTGTATTAATAAAATAAATGTTTCCTTATAAGTTGGTGTCACACCCCGGTCTCTGGTGGGCCCGGATGGGTTTAGTCATGACGGCTGTACAACAGTTATCACAATTTAATTTATCATGCAGTGAAAGTATTAGGAGTAAAAAAATATTCATAACATTCAAAGTGTCTGAATGAATAAAATACAAAGATGTTCAAGTATTCAAGTTTAAGCCCACAGGCAAGATCAAGATAAAACGAAGCTTAGACATCATAGGCCTTAAGCTAGGAGTTGCAAATTCCAAAGCTTTTAACATAGCCGACCCGGATTCCCAGCCTAATATCAAGGTTCGGTACCTGCAGTTCAATCTTTTGAAAATACATCATCTTTCGCTGGTAAATACAATTAACTAACTCATTTTGAAAATAGTTTTTCAAAAAGGATTTTATACATAGAGAAAACCCGTATGTAATCATTTAATATTTCTTGGGATTTAGTCTTGCCACCGGATTTACATATTTGTCATACAATGGGAACCAGATATCAATGCTGGTCGTTTTCAGTGCTATAATGATTACGGTACACACCAAAATTGAATAACGTGTCTTACAGTCTGTATGCCTACCCTGGCATGTTATTCTGTATGGCCATAATAGTTCATGAGTCGGGACGCCCGTACATGGTACCAATAACCCTTAATTGTTTCAGTTATCAAATATAACGGATTAAACCGAGTTCTTACGTTTATGAGAAATCATAGGCGGCTCATTTATGTAATACCCGCTCCAAGTGGCGTATTCGCCATACCCCAAATTTTCAAAGAAAATAAGTTAAGAGTATTTAACTTTTAGCTAGCTTCCAACTGATAACGGTTTTCAAATATAGTAAAAGCCGTAAAGACAAAGTATTAAACACAATTCCGAATATCTGGGGGGTTCTGTAGTCCGGAGTGAACACATGTGGCTATCTGTTAGAATGTATACGTGTCATAGGTTAGTTCCCTTGACACGACCCGTTACGTAAGAATAAGATTAATTCGCTAGATTAAGTGTAGATTGATTAGAATGTGGTTTATACATATTCGAGTGTAAGGACTCATTGGATAAAGGTTAATCAACCAACATTCTGATTTGGAAAGGTTTAAAAAGGTTTCGACCCGTTACGCCTAGTTTATGCGAACTAAGTTCGCATAACTAGTTATGTGCATAAAGACGGGTTTTGAAGGTCGGATGTGAATACGACAAGTCCAAGTAGTAAATTACATTTTTAGTTGAAGTACTTACTGTTACAAAGTCAGATTATAAGTTTAGTTTAGTTTAAAATCATTCAATTAGCTCATTTGACCACATAAGGGCATTGTGGTCATTTTCAACAATATATTCAAGACTTGTCGTTTAACCCATCAAACGGACTAACCATGTGGTATAACTTCAGAGAGTTATGCTTAACAATAACATGGTCTTAAAACAAGTTTAAAACAGCCTAAACGTTGACCAAACGGGTCAGAATCAAAAGTCAAACTGGTTGACTTTTGACATAGAATGGGACTCTAAACTGAATTGGACAAGTTGGGCATGCTAATTTCAGTTTATTTAAGTTATAAAACTTGTATATCTGTCAAAACAACTGAGTTATAAGTTGTAGAAATCATTTATGCATTTTAGTCGAAAATTCAACTTTTACGTAATATGCTCAACTTAACAATTCAACTAGTAAACGTGATTATCCGAGGGTATGATCACAGGGGGATCATACCAACGTTATTACGATCACGTAGAAAAGTTCTGATTGAACTTTATCTTGACCAAAATGGTCAGAAGCTAAAGTCAAACAGAAAGTCAACTGTTTGACTTTTAGCTTAAAATAACTAAATAAAATGAAAAAGACTAAGGAGAAACACTTACTTGGAAGCGTTTGAGCAGAAGAATACTTGAAATAGGAGTCCTCTTGTCCATAGGAGAGCTCCAAGAGTAATATAGAGAGAAAGAGCAAATAAGCAAGGAAAATGGTCCAAGGAACTTGCTATTTATACTTGTATGTGATACACAAGATCAAGACAAGTGTCCAGGAGCATTCTAGTATGTTTGCAGGTGTCATTGAGGTGGCAAGGAGTGAGCAAGAGTGGCAGAATTGCGAGATAGGTGGCAACATGGCAGAAATGCTTGGGTAGCAAGCATAAACTGCCACTGGCAGTCCCTTACAGACCATAAGGTTTACTGCTTACGTTCCATAAGGACCTTAAGTGTGCTGGATTTCAAATAAGCTTACGGACCATAAGGGGTTAGCCTTTGCGGTTCGTATGGAACCTCCAGAATCAGAATTTTAAGAATTTTCATATTTAGTCCTTGGACTTTACATCTTTGGCCATTTGGCACTTTTAGTAGCTCTCCTTCCTCGTAGTTGGGATTAGTCGGAGATCCGGGACGCGTTTTAGTTAACACTCAAAATAAAATTTCTCTCTCCTTCCCAGAGTCGGGATTAGTCAGAGATTCAGAATACGTTTCAATGAACGTATAGTACAGGTCCTTCCTCCTTCCACATAATCAGGATTAGTTGGAGGTTTCTCCCTCCACGTAGTCTGGATTAGTTAGAGAATTGGACACGTGTCGTCACATAATTGGACGGAATTTTCGGGGTGTTACAGTTGGTATCAATTGTGTATGGGGCATCCTTATCTGGGTGTGGTGTCACAAGACTTAACGCCTATTCCATGCTCGTCCACTTACCTGACTGAAATTAACTTTGTTTCCAGTTATATAATCACCCTGGCATTCCCTAAGCTCCATGTACTTTCGAATAATGTTTTCAGATCGTTATCACCGATGCACGTCATTTCAAGGATTTCCTCGTTACATAACCTTACCATCTCAATGTCCCCTTCTTTCATATTCTTCATTGCTTCATTGATGTGGGTAACATGTAATGAAGCACCAGAATCCATGACACAAGATTCTACATTTTCTCCATACTGAGTATTAATGCTTCATCCCTAGAAGCATTTCCAACAACAATATTTAAATCTTTCTTTGAATTTGGACACGATCTCTTAACGTATACCACCTCTTTGCAACACCAACACACCACATTCTTGCGAGCTCTAAAGCGGCCCTCCCTTATCCTACCGCCCCCGACGTTTTCACCTTCCCCTGCCAACATATATGACATCTCAGAATTGGTACTTTTCTAGATGGTGTCTTTACCCATCACAATATCCCGGATCCTCTCAATGTTTTACTATCGCCCCCCTACAAAATTGGTAACAATAATCATGGTCCCTGACCAACTATCAGACAATGAAGATAACAAGACCACAACTTGAGTCTAATCATTAAATTTATTTAAATTCCCACGGATGATAACTTGGACATAGTTGAATTTAGGTTGTTGATATGAATAGTAACTAAGTTTCCCACTTTCATCCTTGTCGCTAACAACTCCCTCATCAAGAACACTTTTCTAGCTACTGGTGACTTCTCATATATATGTTTGACAGAGCCAACATTATACCACGATATGTGGTTTCATGCATGATGTCAAAAGTGACATACCTCATAAAAGCCAATGTAATACCCCTAGCTTTCTTGTCCTTTGAGTTCCACAAATATTTCTAACAATACATCCATATGCATTTCCACCAATATAAGCTCGAACCATCAAACTTCTTGATCATAACCTTGTCTTCAACCATCCCAAACAATAAACAAGAAGCAAATCACAACAATGAACCTACACATCAATGGCACATGCCTGAACTTGATGATTATTCTACTAGAACACTGTCAGTTGATTGATTTGCTTCTACAATAAACCTAATAGGCATTTGACCCAAATCTAAATTGATATTCACAAAGAAAAAAAAATGTTTCCCCACACTCCTCATTTGATAATCATTGTTAGTATAGAACTCAAAAATACAAAATGAAATTACATAACCTTAACCTGTTAACTCATTCAAATCCAAGAGCCCTTTCACCAAAAACCCTAATTGGCCAAACAAATATGAAAAAGGTGGCTATATTAATTCTTTAACGACGGCTATAAGCTGAGACTTCCAAAAAAAAAAAAAATAATAATAAGCAACCTCAATCGAATAATAAGCAATAAGGAACCACAAGTTTAATTTCCGGTATTACCCAAATTGCAAGCCAACCATGCTATCCGACCACAACAGGCTAGTCACCAACAATACCAACTTGGTGATCACACCTTGACCCAACAACGTTCGACGACTTGAAGTATTTAACTCAAAACCTTCTACTTGCAACTCTGGACACGACAAATAATCTTCCTAGGGAAATCTGGCGCTTCAGTTGACTATCCAGAAGTTGCAACATCAAACCCTAAGTCAACGAACCAATTCCTGATTTCAAACAGAAAACCTATGCAACCTCAAGGGCGATTCACGGTTCTTGTGTATGCAAATATATAAGCCAACCCAAATAACAGAAACCCTAATCCACAACTTTTGAATTTGAACAAACCCTCGGCGAACCATTGAACAATGCAACCTGGTATATTACCATCGAACCATGCCGATCCACAAACCATAGAGAATAGGGGGGGGGGGGGGGAGATCGAACAGTACGCAAGAGTCTGGCTTTGATATCACTTGTTAGGAATCAAGTGGAGTAACGGAACCAACACACAATTGCATAAACGATTTAAACATGCATAATTAATAGAAACTAAAAGCAAGAAGGAAAACGACAATTTTACGCGGTTCAGATTCGATGTCAATTTAAATTTTTTATTATGCTCGATACAAAGATTACAATACACGACCAATTATGCTCGGTATTTTTAATATGAGAACTAGAATTAGTAACTTGGGTAACGAGAAAAACTAATTAGAGCCCCTCAATTAGCCTACAAAGGCCTTCAAGCCCAACTGTTTAAAGTTGGTTCGAGTTACGCTTATAACATTAACAACCGTATCTCAAGTAGCCCACAGACAGACAGCTTGCTGTGTTACACCCTAATTATAACGAGTTTTGGGAACCCGTGCGTTGCAGCGGACCTATAATTGTATAGGTAATTTAGGTACATTACATGGACCTTCTGTGTAATTACTAATTAGTATGATGAAGAGGCAACACTTTTCCAAGTATAGAAAATTTATTAATCAACTTTTTAATTAATATAATAACCATTTAGATTCATAAGAATCATAAAAAAACCCAATATATATCCTATTTTGTTGAATTGTCTTTTTTATATAATTAGTAACCAAAATGTGAATACATTCACATTTTGTAAGCATGTGAAATACCAAAACTAAAATTGTCATCAATAATTCCATGCACAAAGTCCAACTTACAAACAATTGGAGTATCATTAAACCATATCACCAAACCATATGCATTTATTGACCAATAGAAAGAAGTAGAAATTGAACAGTAATATTGTGAGGGGACTTAATTTTGTTAATTAATATAGAGGTAATTATAAAATTATAAATTATTATATTATAAAATATATAAAATAGAACTACTTGTTGACCGTGAAATTCTTATAATAATTTAATGAGTATATATTAATATGATTATCATCAGAAGTGACAAACACTAGTAACTTTTGTGTTTCGATGCCAAAGTATGTGGGTGTTTGGGATTCCTTATTTTTTCAACTTATTGACTTATTAACTTATTGAATAGTGAAAAGGGACTTTTTGAGTGTTTGGGATTTCTTTTGATGTGAGTGTAGAAGTCAATAAGTCAGGAAATCCTGACTTATTAACTTCTTGAATAGTGAAATATAAGTAATAAGTTGTTTTGAGAAGGAATCCCAAACATGCCCTATATCTCCTTTGAACATTCCAAAAAGTGTCAAAACCTAAGAATTGATTGTGTATTCGTCATGGTTACCTTCCCAATTAGTAGAATTTTTCTTGCATTGTTTCGAACGAGATCCCTTCAGATCAACACTTCGGATTTGCCGATTTTAACCTAACAAAATATCCGAAATTTGCCATAAAACTCCACCCACTACAATGTTGTTCCACCTCCTCTGGATATTCTTGGTGAGTTGCATGCTACTTTGCTGCATTGCCCATAATCTTGATTTGAGGATATGGGTTATGCACTCCAAGTGTTCGATCATTTGCCTGTTATTTCATTTGCAGTAATTGTGCTATTTATTCTCACCATTTGTTGGTTTATATTCGGTTAACCGGGTACCAAAGGGGTTGTAGCCTGGTGGTACCGTGGAGTGTAGTAGGATGTTGCTCCTTAAGTGGTGCAGGTTAGTGGCGAAGCTTGACCCGAATGACGGGGGTCGAAAACGTAATACCCAAAAATTTCTATAGAACCGGGGGTCGAAAATGTATATACCCAAAAATTTCTATACGAAAACTACGTATATAACACACTTGAGCGAAAAGTTCGGGGGGTCGGGCGCCCCTCCCCGCCCCTTCTATACTTCGCCACTGGTGCAGGTTTTAATGCTGGAGTGGAGATTGTGTAATAATTAGTAGATTTAGTAGGTGCGTTAGTTTGCCGTTCTAAAAAAAGTTATCCAGTTCCTCGGTGAGGGTAAACTGATATTCGAATTTCAAAATGGCGGGAATAATAAAATAAGGTTCATGAATTGGGTTGAGTGACACGTGTCTATATCATAGGAGTCAAAGGCGCACAAGGCGCTCGCCTACGCCTTGCTTAAAAAAGCCCTCGCGCTTTAAGTACCTTGTGTCTAGGCCCATGGTTCACCCTTTTCACCTAGGCCCAAGGCTCACCCTTTGCGCATAGGTCCAAGACTACTTAGGTCCACATTCAATTCTAGTGTCTCTATTGCATGTTTTTTTATATGACCTGTTCTAACCTTTTTAGCAAACTTTCGTGCTAAGGTTACATATACTTGGTGATGAATCATTGATGTTTCAGATTATAGTTCACAAGCTTGCTTTACTTTTTATTGTTATCAATACTAATTTTGGGACCTTGGTGTTTCTGTAACAGGTATTTCTGTATGTTCATCTACACAACCTAATTTTTTCAAGAAAGTAGCGATCAAGCGTTCACTACGATGAAAGATTCATCCTGGTTTGCTTCTACTTCGAAAACTCCACACAAAAACAAAGGTTTGAATCCCGAAAACTCCATGATTGGGATCTTATCATTCGAAGCTTCAAGATTGATGCTGCGAGTAGCCAATTTATGGCATTGCTTAACCGATAGACAGATGTCAAGACTAAATGAAGAAGTCAGATATTCACTTGGCATTCGTACGCTTATTTCAGACAATTATGCTTATCTCATTGATCTCGCTCTAGCTGAGATCATCGATACCTTAAAAGGTGTGGCCATATCAGTTGCTAGGCTCGGAAAAAAGTGTTTAGACCCCGTATATCAAAATCTTGATTATGTTTTCGAAGACCCGTTTCATATTGATCTTAAATGGTCTGGATGGGAATATAGGTTGAAGAAAATGGAGAAACGCGTTAAAAAAATAAAGAAGTTTGCGGCTGCTATGTCACAGTATTATGAAGAACTTGACGAGTTGTCCGATCTAGAAACAAGATTAAAAAAAATGGAATCGAACGGTGTGAATCAAGGGCAATTGCAAGAGTTCCGTCAAAAAGTGGTTTGGAAACGCGAGGCAGTAAGTGGCTTACGTGAAATGTCTCCATGGGTTCGATCGTATGATTATATCGTCAGATTATTGCTTAGATCGCTTTTCACTATAGTCGAAAGAATCAAGGTTGTTTTCGGAGTGACAACGGAACATACATCTTCCAAAGTACGAGATTTGTCTCATGGTAGTTGTTTTGTACCCAAGAATTCCGTTTCCGCCCTTGCACGCGCTTCCGTTTATCCGTCCGAAGGTTCTTTTAGACGATCGATGTCAAATCTTGGGCATCGACCGGTTCTTTGTGGGAGATACCCATCTGCCGCGTGTTCTCCCAGGGTCAACGGTAACTTTCAAAAGGACGGTTTTAGCCCTATCAAAAAAGGATCTTTTTCCTTCGGTTCCAAGCGAAGACTGGTTAACGGTCAAGAACCAACCCTTGGGAAAGCGGCTTTAGCTCTACGTTACGCAAACATCATCATATTCATCGAGACATTAGCAACGTCTCCTCGGGTCATAAGTTCTGAAGCAAGAGAAGACTTATACGACATGTTAACAACAAATCTTAAACAATCACTTAGACAAAAACTGATTTTATCGAAAAGGGAATCTTTGTTAGCCTATGACGAACGTGTTGCATTAGGTCAAAGATCTTCGGTCCAAAGGATTCTAGATTGGTTATCTCCACTCGCGCATAACATGATAAAATGGTATTCTGAGAGAAATTTCGAGAAGCAACCCATGGGTTCGGAAGGAAATGTTCTTTTGGTCCAAACTTTGTACTATGCAGATCAAGCAATGAGTGAAATCGTGATCACGGAACTAATAGTGGGACTTCATTATGTTTCCAGGTTTAGTCAAGAACTCACTGACAGATCTTTGATGGGGTCTGCATAATGTTTCCTTACATATGTTACGTAACTTTTTATCTTTTTTTGTTGTTTCAACTGTTTTATGGGCAAATTTATGACCAAATATGTGGGTAACCAAACATTATTATAACCATACTCGCACTTATTAAAAGAGAATAATGATGGTTACCCATGTATTTGTCCCTGTTACAGGGTTCATTGTAAGTAATGTTTATATTATAACTTTATAAGATGATTATGGTTTTGTTGGAAACTTGAGGAGACACACTATGAATGGAAATCAATATTTGAGGGTGTATGGTATGCTTTTGTAGGACTAGATTAAGTGTGTGATCTTGTTATGTTCTTGTGGATGATGGATTGTTCAACCCTTTTGGAGCTTTGAGGCTTTTTCATCAAATGATTATTAGGTATGTTTATGTTTCCGTATTTGTAGTTCATTGACTGATTTAAACTAGGGGTGTAAACGAGGTGAGTTTGGCTCAAATAATTAGTTTAAGCTTAGCTTGTTTAACTTAGAGTTTAACCTTGGCTCGTTTCGAGCTCTATATCCAAAGTTTGGGCTCTCCTCTTGAGAAAAGAATCAAACTCGAGCTCTGCTTGGGCTCGACTCGGTTATTATTTATTTTAGTTATTTATATACAATTATCTTTTATATTTAATTATAATATCAATTTTATATAAATAACATTCTTTAGTTATTTAATGATGATTATATATATACTAATATAATTGGACAAACTACATGGACGGAAATGGTAGTTAAATTGGCATAATTAGACAAACTACATGCCTTGCCAACAGTAGGGGTGGTGTTCTTCGGGTATGTTTATCGGGTTTCTGGTTTTCAAAGTTAAAAAATCAACCCGATAACCGAACCATTCTAGGTTCAGGTTCTTCGATGTTTGCGTTTAGTAAATGGGCAACGAAAGAAATAAAGGGATAATTAAAATTGTTATTTAGAAGAAATCAAAGAGTTGACATTTTGGTAGATATTAAAGCGTTTGTCATTTGATGTTTCAGTTTGGGTTTGTAATTGTATGGTTTCTTATTTGGGTTTTTATTTTATTTTATTTATTTATTTTTTTTGTGCCCTTTGTTGCTTAGCTTCTTGTTGTAAGAAAGGGAGATTTTGGTGAATATATTGTCTCGTTTATGTGTTAAAATCAGAAGTAAAAGGCTTTGGTAGCCTTTGTTTTAGATAGAAAGTTAGTAACCATACATGTTCACACCAAAGAGTTTTATAAACTTAGTAAATGAGAATTTTAGGAACAAGTTAACACACAACTTACAAATTTTTTTTTATTAAATCATTCAAAAGTAAATGATCATGAGCATTATTTGGAAGATCCCATAGGTTAAGGTGGTGTTTGTTTTTTTCAAGAAGAGCTTCCTGGCCTCTTCTGTCTGCACCGTGCAGACGCGGGAAGAGGTTTAGCCTCAGAAGAGTGTTTGTTTTTTTTTTTGAGAAGTGCTTTTTACTTCTCCCCAGCCTCTTCATGAGGAAGAGATAAAACCAAAGCTTCTCCAAGAAGAGCTTTATCTCTTCTTGGCACCACCTCCACCTCCACCCCTGCTCCGCCACCACCACCTCTGCTCCGCCACCACCAAAACACCCCAAATCGATCAAAGTTCAGCGACAAAACACCGGTCGACCTCATGTTCAGCGACTCCGGTCGACCTCATCGAAACCCCAAACGAAACCCTAAATCGATCGGAAACGAAACCCTAAATCGATGGCAAACAAAACACCCCAAATCGATCAAAGTTCAGCGACTCCGGTCGACCTCCTGTTCAGCTGAAGACATTTGGTCCACCTCTTCTCCTTGCAGACTGAAGACATTTGGTCCACCTCTTCTCCTGCAGATGCCTGCAGATGTGGCCTGCAACAGAAGAGGTTTTCCCGCAGAAAAAACAAACAGCACCTAATTGTTTGTGTTGCAACCTCCCCACAAGAACTTTCGCCTAATACCCTCTAATACTTTTATGACGGCCACCAGACACTTGTACAAAGATAGGTAGTAATTTGGTAGACTACCTAACACGGACTTCACAAGCAATGTTTTAAAATCTGGTTTTATACTGTATCACATTGGGCTCAGAAACGGTTTAATCAGGGTGTATTGGGTGGTTCAATCAAGTGTGCCAGGCGATTTAACCGGTTCTAACGGCCGGTTTGAACCGTTTTTAAAACATTGACAAGTACCACCCATCCCACAAAAGATTGCGACTTTGTTTTTGTAAACTTAATAAGTAGGTTGATATAAGGTAAAAAATCAATATCTAGCAGTATTGTTAATATAAATGAAACGAGTTTGAGAAAACAAAAAGCGCCCATGGCCTAATGGATAAGGCGTCTGACTTCTAATCAGGCGATTGTGGGTTCGAGTCCCACTGGGCGTGTTTTTAATCTTTTTTTTAGCTGTTTCACTTAATCATTATTAATTTAATGGAAAACCCAACAAAATTGAATTATATTAACTTTTTAAAACTTAAAAAAATATTAATCTATAACTCCAATTGAACTTTTACTCTTTAAACGACAGGGAAGGTTAATATACCTCACATTTGTTAATTTGATACCTCATATTTGTTAATTTGGAGTTTTAAATTATATTTTTTTTGAAAAAAAATTTCTGTATATAAACTTTTATACATTAATATTTATTATTTGATTTTCTCTAATCTTTAGTCGGTTTTTATTTTGTTGAATCATTCAAACAACAAATCTTCATCTACAAGAAAAAATTCGACCGGATCAAGAACATCTTCACTTGAGAAGATCTTGTTCGGAGGTGTAGAACATGGAAAAGATACTCTCGGTTTTATTTGTTCGTCTTACGCGTAGAACACGTTAGCTTATATATACTAACTCAATAACTGTTGTTAATTCATATATGTACAATCAATTTAGTGTATATATCTGGCTCATTAAGTTATACATGTATAACTTTTGTTATATTTTAACTAGAAAAAGATGAGGCCTACCTCTTGCACCAAGGACCACAGTGTTGTCGAGTAGCCTCCCTTGAAAATACCATTTGATGATGATTGTTTGGCATTCCTAGAGTACTTTGGCGCCCGGAATGCAGAACATGGTGACCTGGTCCATTCGCCGAGACTCAACCCGGAGCAAATGGCAAGACTTTAACTCACAAACTCCCATAAGAAAAGCCATGGGGCAAGACTTTAACCCATAAACTTCTATAAGGAAAGCCATGGGGCAACCACTGGACCAAATGACCTTTGGTTAAAGTACTCTTGTTTAGTTTGGACTTTTGTATTATAATTTGATTAAGTATTCTAATGTTCTATTACTTTTTGAACGTCCAACAAAGCTGAGCCATCTGGGTACCTCCATTGGCAAAATGTAACTCACGTCCGTAATCGTAGAAAAACGCTAGAGACACGGCCCGTCACCAAATACAGAAGAAACCCACGGCCCGAAAGCCCACTATGATAAATCTCCCGACTCAAGCATGACATTTTGCTACAAAGTACAAACAAGATTCCAACCAGCAACCTCCCTTAAAAAAGTCACTGGATATCACTAGAGCACCGTTGCTTTGGTTGTAATGTTCTATTGTGTAAAGTTTTTATATACGTAACTTGTTTTTAATTTAATTAACATAAATAGAACAAACTAAAGTTTTCAATCTTTAGAATCTAGACATGGTACAATTTTGTAAACTATTCAAAGCTTCAAGGTTAGTTTAGTAAGTAATATCTTAAAAAAATATTGAATTTAAATAATCGTAACTTTTACCATTTGGTAGATAACACTTTCAACTTATGAATTGTACCACGCAACTCTCAACTTATTTTCCTCTATCACTCCCAAACTAACTGAACCCTAACCCAGTTAGCTGACGTCAAATGTCACGTCACTAAACAAGTACTACATCAGGTGTCACGTCATCAAAAAGCCACCTTAAATGCCACGTCACTAAATAAGTGTCACATCTTGATGTTGAGTTAGTAAAGAAAGAGCCACATCAGATGCCACGTCACGAAACAAGTGCCACATTAATAAAAAAAACTAAGTGGGTTAATTTAATTTAGGACTGACGGAGGAAAATAAGTTAAAAATTGTGAGTGACGTGATACAATTCGTAAGTTAGAAGTACTATTGACCAATTGATGTGAAGAGGTATGGTCCCAATTCGATGCACACATGGCAGGGACCACACCACTTTTTCCGTCCAACATGGCGCCTACATCAGCAAGTAAATCTAGAAGTTTCTAGAAGCTTCTGGAAGACGTCAAGGTGGCACCGAATATGCTCCTCCAGACAGAAAGGACAGCATGTGTCACCACTAATCGGGCGCCATGTAGACCTGCAACGCAATCTAGGGGCAGACCGACAGCTGCAGTACAATTCTTCCAGCATGGACAAACGACGGCGCGCCATGTGGACCACTATCCTAACCATAGCAGAGGAGACCAAGAGGATATTCTCCTTGGTCGGACAGCTGGCGCCCAGTAGCAGCTGGCAAGGTCGCTCCTCCCTCTTTCACCCTCCGGCTATAAATAGGACCCTTCATCATTCAGGTTATTCTATTATGTTCTCCTTGCATTTGATGATGAAACACTTCATCATTCAGGTTATTCTATTCTATTTGCTCCTCCCACTTTCATAAATAGGACCCTTCATCATTTAGGTTATTGCACGTGAATGGCAGTTGAACTTTTCAACACTCTTAGGGCTACTTGAAGGAGAAACTCTAGCCTCCTGGTACGCCAAGCAGACAGCATCTCCGAACCTTGTCTATGCGCAGTTAAGTGCACAGCAAGCTTTGCTCCAAGCGCAAGCAAATTAGTCCGCTTTTGTTACTCCACCACAAAGAGTACCAAGCGCTCATATTCCTCAACAGATGCATGCGTGGAACCAACAACCTGAAAAAACACCCAATATCAGAAGGCAAAGTGTGAACGACACACGTGACACGTATGGTGAGACCGAAAACAATTATGTGCAACACACCCACCAGCAGAAAAAGGCAGTGCACAGTCGTTTAGGCCCGCACAACATAAACGATGAATGGGATAGCTACAATGAAGAAGATAACACAACGTACAAGAGAGAAAGCACGGTATTTAGCATATTACCACCAGAACACGATGCTTATAAACCCCACACGCGCGCGGGGTATAATCCAAATGCAGAACATGATTACTCGTTGAGCTATCGCCCAGAAGGCATAGCTGAAAAGTCTAAGTTCATCAGAGAGATCACAACAACCGATATCGATAGGACAAAACTGCCACACAATGTGGGCAAATACAATGGCTTAACAGATCCTGACGACCACCTCCAAGTCTTCAACGACGCAGGGTTAACAGGTGGTTGGACATTACCAACTTGGTGTCATCTTTTCGCACAAACCTTTGTCGGCACGGTGCACGTCTGGTTTGACAGTCTGCCAGCAGGAAGAATTAAATCCTGGATCGATTTTCGAGACAAGTTCCTCGTGCACTTCTCCCAACAACGCAGGCACACTAGAGATCCAGCTGATTGCTTAAATATATGGAGGAAAGATCATGAAAGCATAGAAGATTTCATTACCAGATATAACAAAGAATGTCTGGAAATCAGAGATGTAGGCGAGAAGATGATGTGTCACACCCCGATATTTCCACGTATTACTGGTGGGCCCGGTGGGGAGTATCGTGACGTAGTTGATATCATCATAGTCAAACAACACAATTTTAAATGCACAGCGGAAGCAAAAGATAGATTTATTTCAACCGAATAAATTGTAATATTAAGTATCGCAAAATAGTTGAAACAGATCCACAGGCGGATCAAATAAAAAGGAAACATAGTTCATCAGACTTAAAATGCATCCAAGCTTGCGAGACTCTTACTGATGCTAAGGAGAGGCTAGCCTATTTCGAGTAGTACCTGCACTTAACCTTTTTGGGAAAATACGTCAGTTTACACTGGTAAATACAATTAACTGACTCATTTTGAAAAGGTTTAGAAAATTGATTTGAATGCATAAGGCACAAAACATTTTATAACTTGGGATAATTATTTATATATAAACTTGTAAAAGAATTATATGTTTGTTATACGTTCAATAGCCCGGATTGACACCAGGTTAAAGATTAATAGACACACCACATGATATAGTCCCGCGGCGGGTTATTCCCGAAACCGGCGGTTATACCTTATTATTTATATACGCACTAGCGGGTGTACGCCTACACCCGCGTGCTAAGGTCGTGGCCATTTCGTAAAATGATGCCAAGGATATCCGGGATATGGTCATTAACCCCCCAAAAGGCTTTAAGCAAACAAAACAATTTAAATGGGACATTTTAATGATTTAACCTTCATACAATTAAAGATTCAATGCCCGACCAAGCGGTATTTTATATACCATACCCCAAGCCCGTATAGGGAAAATAAGTTAAAAGTATTTACCTTTGCAAGTATTTATCACAAACAGCAAATGCACGTAGCTTTTACCGGGTCTCCTAGTCTGGAACAAAGGTTTATAATAACCTATTAGATTCCTAACGGGTCTTTTATTAAGCCAAGACTTAGACCGGTTAGTTTTAAAGGAAGATACGGTTCAAACGCACGATTAAGCGAAGACCGGGATAGAATGTGATTTAGACCCTACAAGTTTGAAGATTTGTGTAATATGGGTAAACTAAACACATTCTGGATTTTGAGACAAAAATGATAAGGTTTGACCCGTTTCGGTTAATTTATGTAAACTAGTTACATAAACCGCACCGAACGCGAATAATGCGTAACGGGTAACCAAATGATTCATAAACAGGTTTTCTAAGTTAATATGCCTTAAATATGTTGTGACATCAGTAAGATATCTTCTATTATTCCCAAAACGAATTTAAACTCAAACTATGCCCCATAGGGGCATTTTGGTCATTTTAAAGGTTATAAAAGAGTTTAAATAATAATCTGAGTTACAGGTCTGATTTAATCAGTAAAAATATTTATTTTTATAAGTCATAACAATAGGGTATTATATATATGTGAAATTTATCATTTATAACCAAACTATGTACCCTAGGGGTATTTTGGTAATTTCACATAGGCTTAAAAGGTCAAAACTGGAAATCTGAGTTTAAAAATTTTTCTTACTATTATTATTATATAAAAATTTACTGAAAATATCAGTAGGCATCAAACCTTATATGTTTAAAATAGTTTTAACACATACTATGTGTTAAAAATACTTAAAAAGGCCATTTTGAGCTATTTTTGGGTTTTTAAAAGAAAACTGATATTTTTATTATTTCAGAAGGCTCAAAATATTTTATTTATCATATTGGATTAGTAGAAAAAGGTTTGGTGTCAAAAAAAATTGTAAAACTCATTTTATAGGCCAAAAGGGCAAAACCGGCAATTACCGAATCAAGCTTAGAACTCTATGTTATGCTCAGCCTAAAATTAAATAAAAATCTTCAAAAATCCCAAAATATTATATTACATCAGTGGGTAAAAAGTTTGGTATCAAAAATTGGGTTTAGATAGGCTATATGCTAATTCATCATCATCATCGTACTCAGTATATCCCACCTATAGCAAAGCTAAGGTAGGGTCTGAGGAGGGTGGGATGTAGACAGCCTTACCTCTACCCCGTAGGAATAGAGAGGCTGCTTCCAATGAGACCCCCGGCTCGATTGTGGTTTTGCATCAAGCCTTGGACATAAGGCACATAACACTCAGCAATTGAGACAAACGCCAATTGGTGCATGTACCCCTTGTCTTTCGGCTATCAACGCCACCACATGATGCCTGATTAACGATCCCCTCTTTTTAACGTTATTTTCACGAAATTAGTAAAATAACGTTAAAAATTAGTGCACTTTTGCTTTTGCCCCCCCGAGCGCCCACACATATATTACATTATATGAGCAGATCGCAAGCGGGGCTCAGGCTATATGCTAATTATGTCGTTTAATTAATAAAATCATTTACGCTAATGAGCAAAACTCCTAATCTAGACCTCAAACTGATGTCAAATTTTAGGGACAAGTCTAATAATCAGAAATAAAGGTTTCTATTCTTTTACATTTTTAAAAATCACATTTTAAGGTCATATGGGCATAATAGTCAACATTTAAGCATTTAACGGAAACATGCATAAGAATCGGATAACTAATGAACCAAGTTGTATAATCACAGAGGGTTATACTAACATGAAACCTGGTCCAAATAAGGCTCTAAGACATTTCTAAAACATGCTCAAACGGTTCAGAACTGAAAGTCAAAGGAGAAGTCAAATTATGCGACTTTCGATTCCGAACCGAGCCTAAACTGAAAATTGTCGGGGTGAACATGTTTAGACATGTTCTTACATTAATTACCAAGTTATATTAATGACAAAACAGGTTGCATGGGTTCTACATTGCTAATTATGCATTAATTTGAAAATAAGCTTTCTTTTGACTTTTTAAGATAAACTTTGACCTGACAATTGACCTACTTAGAGTGGGAATCAGAGAGTACCCTTTTAAGGGTTTATTACCCACATAATTACCAACTCAAAGGTATTTTTAATTCGAGATTTGACTGGACAATTATTGATTAATCTCGAAGTCAAACTCTAATTACGACGATTCGACTTTAAGCTAAATAACTAAGCTAAACTGAATTAAAGAAAGTTAAGGACACTTACAGAGGTCCTAAGTATGACTAGTGACTCCTAGGAAGCTTGGTTGCTAACCAGAGAAGCTTCAAAAATGAGTTTGAAGTGAGTTGCAAATACATGACAAAATGTTGCAACTTTGTTCTCCTAATATAGTGAATTCAAATCCTCAAGATGATGCCAAATAACTCTACCATTGTCATGAGATCTTCCCAGGTGTCCCTATGATTCTAAAAACTAGTTGCAAGACCCCTGATTTTCGAAAACCACTCATATAAGGCGGTGTAACTTGATAAACAGGCATCTGTCCAAAATTCTGCCCAGTTACAGGTCTTACGGACCGTAAGCCTTTGGCTTTGCGGTCCGTATCCGTCCTACGAAATTTATCGCCCAGCTCTGCCACCTTACGAACCGTAAGGTGGGTCCTTTGCGGTCCGCAAGCTTTCATCAGAAAACAAAACTTTGTAATCTCTTAGGCTTTGACCATGCATTCTTTACAACTTCGAATCTTATGCCTTAATCAGCAGGAGGGGACCATGATACAGACTTTTGCATGCTCTTGAAAGTGTTGCCATGCACTTACACATTCTTGGACATTATTGATGAATGCTTTTGAAGGAATTTATCGTATGAAACATAGGATCCATTTCTTGTGCCATTTTGAATAATACATTATCAAAATAATCGGACTTGAATATGTCAGATGTTTATAATATAGATTAGGGTCTTGGGATTTATAACGAGGTCGCTCAGAGGTATTAATTAACATGTCGACACTTTTAAATCCTGCCATACATCTTTAACTTGATCCGAGTTTTTGACGTGTTTGCCTTATGTGACACGTGTCTTAATTTTATGAGATATGATTTTACGAGGTGTTACATGATGCGCGCACACTTCATGAGGGCAGTAAAGTGTGAGGACCTGATCAAACAGTTGAAAGGAAGAGATGGAGGTCCCAAAGATTGGGACACCTTCATCGAAGCAGCAAAGACAATCGCGCGAACAGATAAACAATTGACCGGCAATGACAGCCGTCAATACAATCACAGCCAACATGATCGACGCAACAAGAAAGGCAAAGGCCAGTCATGGAAGACATCTGGCTACAGAGAAAGAAGTACTATAAGAGAAGATGCGCGTGCTACGATCAATCAGATCAGTCATCGCAAAGAGGTTAAGAGAGAAAACAGGGAAAAGCAGTGCACACTTTTGACAAAGACCCCTTCCGAGGTCCTGTCAACCGAGAACCACCAGTTCAAACCTCCTTACAGATGCGAAACAAAAGGGGCGAAGACCCAAATCTTTTCTGCAAGTTCCACAAAGACACAGGTCACTTGACTGACGACTGTTTTAGCCTAAAGCAGAAGATAGAAAGAGCTTTGAAGGATGGAAAGCTCACCCATATGGTTAAAGGGGGAAAGCGTGATAATCGCCAAATTCAAAGAAGGGAAGAAGGCCCAGACAACAAAAAGCTTCGAAAGTTAGAACTCACATGATCCAAGGGGGTCCACGAAGATCGCGAAAGATCTATAACAAGCGCGCCCAAGACGTTTCTTGGCGCGAAAAACAAGTTGTTTTCCCTGTGGTGCGAGGGGGCCCAAGAGAGCGAAGACCTATAGTCATTTCTAGCGTGGTCGGTCATTACCAGACTGACTACATTTTCATTGATCTAGGGAGCACTGCAGATATCATCTACGAACAATGCTTTAATCAATTGGACTAGGAGGATAAAGCGCGCTTAGAACCAGTGGATTACCCACTAACTGGTTTCTGCAACGAAGCCGTTTTCCCTCTTGGCCAGATATCGTTCCCGGTGTTGCTCTCGGATGGAAAAAACTCAAGAACAAAAGAAGTCACATTCATGGTGTTACAAGCAAATTCAAGACATGATATCCTTTTGGGAAGGGAGTCCCAAGGAGATTTTAGTATGATTTGTTCAGGGCCACATTCAGCTGTTGGGTTCCCAACAGAGACGGGGATAGCAATAATTTATGCAAGCAAGGAGGTCCTCGCAACTAATGAAATCAGACAGGAAAAACGAGCAAATCCACACCGCGTACAGAAGCCAAAAAATGGATACTGAACAACAAACTTTTACAATTGGTACTAATGAGGGTACTTTTCTTTCATTATGGACTCTACCTCCCATGTAAACTCGTGACCTCTACGGGCATCCCATTTAACCTTTACAATTGGTACACGCTTCCTTCGAAGCTTTTTAACCTGTCGATCCTCAATCGACAAAGGTTTTTCAACAAACT
This sequence comes from Helianthus tuberosus, assembly GCA_030545235.1. Lineage (NCBI taxonomy): Eukaryota > Viridiplantae > Streptophyta > Magnoliopsida > Asterales > Asteraceae > Helianthus > Helianthus tuberosus. The sequence goes on from CM060359.1 coordinate 30,601,986, forward strand.
TCAAGCTCTCATCAATATGCACATCTTCATGTGACATGACTAGCGATTCATCAGCTAGACATTTCTTCAGATTGCAGATGTGGAATACATTATGAATACCACTGAGCTCTTCAGGTAAGTTCAACTTATAAGCCACTGTTCCCACACATTCAATGATCTCGAATGGTCCTATATACCTTGAGCTTAACTTACCTTTCTTACCAAATCGCATCACTCCCTTCTAGGGTGATACTTTAAGTAGAACCTTGTCACCTACCTCGAACTTTAGAGGTTTACACCTTAAATCTGCGTAGCTTTTCTGCCTATCTATGGCAGCCTTGAGACGATCTCTTATCTGCACAATCTTATCTGTCATCTCCAGGACTATATCGGGTCCTGTTAGTTGGACATCTCCAACTTCTGCCCAACAAACGGGCGTTCTGCACTTCCTTCCATACAAAGATTCAAATGGTGCAGCTTGGATACTAGAGTGATATCTATTATTATATGAAAACTTGATCAATGGAAGATGTTCATCCCAACTTCCACCTAGGTCAATAACACAAGCCCATAACATATCTTCCAGTGTTTGAATCGTTCGCTCACTTTGACCATCCGTTTGCGGATGATAAGCAGTGCTGAAGTTCAGTCGAGTGCCTAGGGATTGCTGAAAACTTTTCCAGAAGTGCGATGTATACCTTGTATCCATATCAGAAATGATAGACACTGGTAGTCCGTGGAGAGATACAATCTTATCCACATACAGCTGAGCTAACTTATCTGAGCTATGTGTTTCCTTAATAGGTAGGAAGTGAGCTGACTTAGTCAGTCTATCCACTATCACCCAAATAGTATCATTTCCTTTCTTTGTCTTTGGTAACTTGGTGATAAAATCCATTGTCACCATTTGCCACTTCCAGGTGGGAAGTTTCGGCTGTTGTAGCAAACCTGATGGCTTTTGATGTTCAGCTTTAACTTGCGCGCATGTCAAACATTTGGCTACATTGGTAGCTATAGACTTCTTTAAGCCTATCCACCAAAAAATTTCCTTCAAATCCAGGTACATCTTATCAGCTCCAGGATGAACGGAGTACTTAGAACTATGGGCTTCCTGGAGGATGACATCCCAAAGTCCTCCATACACTAGAACCCATATTTGTCCATTTAATCTCAGGATTCCGTCATTGCCATAGGATAATTGTTCAGCAGTTACTCCTAGCTTCTCATTAGGATAGTTAGCTTCTAGTACAGCTTCCTTCTGTGCAGCTAACAATCTTTCATTCAAACTATTCTTTAATTCAATGCTCTTGGCATTGATTCTTATGGGCTTCACCCTTTCCTTTCTACTTAAGGCATCGACAACCACATTTGCCTTGCCTGGATGGTATCTGATTTCACAATCATAGTCATTTAGAGTTTCCATCCATCGTCGCTGTCTCATGTTTAAGTCATTCTGATTAAACAAGTGTTGGAGGCTTTTGTGATCAGAGTAGATCACACACTTAGTTCCATACAAATAATGCCTCCACAGTTTTAGTGCAAATACAACGGCACCCAACTCCAAATCATGGGTGGTGTAATTCTTCTCATGCACTTTTAATTGTCGAGAAGCGTAGGCAATGACCTTGCCTTTCTGCATAAGCACACAACCCATACCCGTGTGCGATGCATCACAATATACCACAAATTCATCAATTCCATCAGGCAACGTCAATACTGGAGCGTTGCTCAACTTCTGCTTCAGAATATCGAAAGATTCTTGCTGCTTAGGCCCCCAGTCAAACTTGCTATTCTTTCGTGTTAGAAGAGTCAGGGGTGCTGCAATTCTTGAGAAGTTTTCAATAAATCGCCTGTAGTATCCTGCTAAACCTAGAAAGCTACGAATCTCAGTAGGCGATTCGACTCTTGCCAATTCATAACAGCTTCAACCTTAGTGGAATCTACTTGGATACCACGCTCACTGACAACATGTCCAAGGAATTGGACTTCGCGAAGCCAAAATTCACACTTTGAAAATTTGGCGTACAACTTCTCCTGCTGAAGTAGTTCCAGAATACATCGAAGATGCTTCTCATGGTCGGCCTGATTCTTTGAATAAATCCGAATGTCGTCAATGAAGACGATAACAAATTTGTCCAAGTATGGCTTGCAGACACGGTTCATGAGATCCATGAACGCTGCTGGTGCATTAGTGAGCCCAAAAGGCATCACTAAGAACTCGTAATGACCATAACGAGTCCTAAATGCAGTTTTGTGTACATCTTCATCTTTAACTTTCAGCTGATGATAGCCTGACCTCAAGTCGATCTTCGAGAAGTAACTTGCCCCTTGCAATTGATCGAACATATCGTCAATCCTGGGCAATGGATATCTATTCTTGATAGTGACCTTGTTAAGCTCGCGATAACCGATGCATAGATGCATCGACCCATCCTTCTTCTTCACAAACAGGATTGGTGCTCCCCATGGAGATGAGCTAGGTCTAATGAAACCTTTTGCCAACAATTCATCTAACTGGGTCCTCAACTCTTTCATCTCTGTTGGTGCCAACCTGTAAGGTGCCCTTGCAACAGGTGCTACTCCTGGAATAATGTCAATTCTGAATTCTACTTGCCTATCTGGTGGCAAACCACGTAGTTCTTCAGGGAATACTTCAGGATATTCAGAAATGACGGGAATATCTTCAATCTTAGGCTTCGGCTCATCCATAGTCACTTGTGCCACGTAAATGACACAACCCTTCTTCAAACACCTAGATGCCTTGAGCATAGACACTTGCTCAGGCAGTCCATACTGGGTATCTCCCTGAATGGTAAGTGACCCACCAGACGGAGTCTTGATCACCACTTGCTTCTTGTTGCAAACAATCTGAGCCTGGTTATGGGATAACCAGTCCATGCCTATAACTATATCAAAACCGGCTAACTTCAAAGGAAGTAAGGACAATGGAAAAGAGTGGTTCCTAATGGATATGAAACATCCATCTAACACGGTTGATGCGATTTCTATGGTGCCATCCGCTAATTCAACCTCATATTTTATGCTTAGGGTTCTAACAGGTAGGTTTAACAACTTACAAAACTTATCATCAATAAATGACTTATCTGCTCCAGAATCAAATAACACCCTTGCATAAACATCATTAATAAGGAAGGTACCTGTTATGACGTTATCATTCTGGATTGCCTCTTGTGCGTTCATCTGGAAGACCCTAGCATTGGTCTTTTTCCCCTCTTCAGCCTTCTTTGCAAACTTTGGGCAGTTGGACTTAATATGCCCTTTCTCGTTGCAGCTGTAGCACGTCACATCCTTGATTTTCTTACAGTCCAATGTCTTGTGCTCAGAAGATTTACAAATCCCACAAGGCCTTGGCTGTGATTGGGATTTTGATTCAAATCTGCACCTCCCGAAATGGTGCTTCTTACAGACCTTACACTTGGGCTTATCACCCGATTGATGACCATCCTTTTTAGTTCCAAAACTCTTCTTGTGGTCATTATTTCCCTTATGATTCTTGTCTGAACGTCGTGAGTTGTCATCCTCACGCTTCCTCTTCTTAGTATCAGTGTTTCTCAGCGATCTCTGCCTGACCGCGTCCAAGGTAAGGGACAATGATATATCAGATGCAGACCGAAAAGTAGCTGGTCTAGAGGCCTTCACACTGGCCTTGATTTCTCGGGCCAAACCCCCAATGAAACGAGCTATCCTTTTGGGTTCCGGAGTCACCAGATACGGAACCAATCTTGACATAGTATTGAAGCTTGTAAGGTAGGCTTGACAATCCAGGTTTTTCATAACCAATGATAAGAAATCAGCTTCAATATTTTCAACCTCATGCTGAGGGCAATAGTTTTCCTTAATGAGAGTAACAAACTGATTCCAAGACAGATTGTACAATGGAATCTTCCCAGCGGCCTGAATCAAAGATCTCCACCACGCTAGTGCCTCGCCTTTGAACGACTGAGATACAAACTTTACCACATTCTCATCAGCACAACCACTGATATCTACCACAGTGTCCATCTCGTCTAACCATGACATGCAGTCAACTGCTCCTTTCTCTCCAGTAAAATCCCTGGGTTTGCAGGAAACAAAGTACTTATAGGTGCAACCTTTAGCACGTGGTTCTTGGTTCAGCACAATTCTCTTAGATGGAACACTCCTCTGGTTCGTTGAGTGATGAGAATCACTTTTGTGAACGGTGTGAGTTCTAGATGGTGGTTTAGAGTGTGGCACAGACTGGGTCCTTACATGAGTACCACTGGATTCATTGAATTGCCTGTCCAAAGCTCGCGTAACAGCATTATCTATTAACGCTTGTAATTCTGCTCTTGCTACGTTGACTCTGGAGGTGTCATGATTTTCTCTGGGGTGACTGTTGGCTTCGCCTGACCCGGCCATGTAGCTTGTTTGCTATATAAAATAATGATTTTAATTCATTCAGAGGTCTATAACAGTTTTATTATTCTAGATGATTTATTAATCATGGTATTTAAGAAACCATTTCGATTAATTTGTTAGGCATATATATATATATATATTCAGGATTTCTCATTATAAAAATCCTTAGTTATAATTAAAATATTTTAATGGCAAAAAGGCCTAGTCATATGGACGGTTTTAAGTTTTTAATCATGGTCTTATAGGATCAAGGTATTGAGGTTCTAATTATAATTCATTACCTCTTCTTAACAGGGGGTCGAAGACCACGACTGTCTTTCGTCTTATATGACAATGAATATAGCCCGTAGGCATTTCATCCCCATTGGATGTTTAATATACTAAAAGCAGTTGGAAGAATTTAATGCAAGGATGACTTATGCGATTTTATCGTATCGCAATTTGTCAGGAATGTTAAGATGTTTTATAGATGTTAACGGGGATTTGAATCTTTTAAATAGGTTTTACCATCTTGTCCATAATTAGAATGACATGTGGCTAGGTTTTACCTTTTAAGATTCTTATTATTTTATTAAAATGGTAGGTTTTGTAAAATGAATGTTATTTTCATTTATTTCACATATTATATTTATGTATATAATTTAAAAAATGATAATTTAAACTAACCATTCCATTAAAATTTTAAACTAGTACAAATTTGCCCTAAACGGGACTTCTACTGAAATAACATGCCCGCGCAGGGGCTAAACTAACAAACATACCCACGCAGGGGTCAACAGAAAGACATGCCCACGCAGGGGCAGAATATAAAAAGACATGCCCACGCAGGGGCAGAATACAGAAACAAAATGTCCACGCAGGGACATTATTACAACACTAAGAACAAACAAACAAATAAAGGATTTAATGATCCTTCTTGCTCTTTCCCTTGATTAAGTTTGCCAGACTCTTGAACATTCCTCGGTTTTGCCTACGATCTTCCCGCACTTCCTGCCGCACCTCATTAATCCTTTGAAGAATCTCTTGATGCTGCGGTGGCGACATCACTGGCTGCTGCGGGGGTTGCTGATATAGCAGAGGTTGAGGAGGTGGCGGTTGATGATACCCATAAGGTGGGTAACCAAAGGATGAATATCCAGCTTGAATTGGGACTCCAAAGGGCCCCTCGGGATGGAGAGCGTTGTAATCCCACACTGCCTGGTACGGGTCAACATTAGCGTAGTTGTAGTTGGTGTAAGCAGGCTGCTCAAAGGGATTATACGCCGCCGTACCAGTGTATGTGGGTATTGGGTCGCCAAAGCCCAATGGTGGTGGCGCGACAGGCACAGAGTCTACTTCCGAGACGGGGTTTGAAGACCCACCCATCTGCGGTTCTTCATGGAGTGGTGGGTAGCGGCTGCCACTCGAAGGTTGAGGGGTGCTGATACGCACTCCTCCTCGCACGGACATTCGTGCGTTCGATCTTCTTCGCCTCGGCGGCTCCGGAGGCTGTTGTTGAGCTGGTGGTGGTGGCGGAGTAACCGTGACAAAACGAGAATCCTCGGAGGGATCCTGCTGCTGCTGCTGCTGTGGTGAGTTGTGGTAACTGGGAGTAAACACCCAGTCGATCTGTCTGAAACTTTCTTCATAGCTGTCGGGACCATTATCAGGTGATCCCACAAAAGGTGACCCATCTGAAATTTCGATGGGGTGGTTAGGGGTTCCGGACGGTGGTTCTGCTGGATCGGTGTCCTCATCCATGTCCATTGCATGGTCGCCCGAGAAATGGTCTTCGGGTCCTAATGGGTTAAAACCCACTGGTTCTCCAAGGTAGTTTGTTGGGTTGAACCGACTCTGGAAAAAGGGTGTTGGGTCATCAAAAGGTGAGTTGTGGCCCTGGAGAGGAATGTAAGATTGGTGGGAATTATGGGGCTCATTTTCAGAATGAGGCCCAAAGGAGTGTTGAAAAGAAGGGGAGGAGCTCAGCGAAACTGAGCGCCTTGCTGGTTCAATATAGGTCCTCCAGTTATCTTGAGGACTCCGGCTAAGTGAATCTGATGGTGTTCGCCGGTGCGAAGGCCCGGCCTCATGATCATTCGGGTCGACGAGTGGCCCCTTGCCTCTTCCTCTCCATCTCACTCTTGGTGGCATCTTGTTCAACCTGTCAAAACAAACAAAGTATACAACAAAAATATAAAAGACAAAGTTAGAAATAAAACAAATTTGGATATATCCTAAGTTCTTTGTCTAGACTCGAGAATCGAGGAATGTGCTACTATGTAACTGAGATTAAACACAAAAGGCTAGTGTTTAATTCACTCAGTGTTGGCTCTGATACCAACCTGTCACACCCCGATATTTCCACGTATTACCGGTGGGCCCGGTGGGGAGTATCGTGACGTAGTTGATATCATCATAGTCAAACAACACAATTTTAAATGCACAGCGGAAGCAAAAGATAGATTTATTTCAACCGAATAAATTGTAATATGAAGTATCACAAAATAGTTGAAACAGATCCACAGGCGGATCAAATAAAAAGGAAACATAGTTCATCAGACTTAAAATGCATCCAAGCTTGCGAGACTCTTATTGATGCTAAGGAGAGGCCAGCCTGTTTCGAGTAGTACCCGCACTTAACCTTTTTGGGAAAATACGTCAGTTTACACTGGTAAATACAATTAACTGACTCATTTTGAAAAGATTTAGAAAATTGATTTGAATGCACAAGGCACAAAACATTTTATAACTTCGGATAATTATTTATATATAAACTTGTAAAAGAATTATATGTTTGTTATACGTTCAGTAGCCCGGATTGGCGCCGGGTTAAAGATTAATAGACACACCACATGATATAGTCCCGCGACGGGTTATTCCCGAAACCGGCGGTTATACCTTATTATATATATACGCACTAGCGGGTGTACGCCTACACCCGCGTGCTAAGGTCGTGGCCATTTCGTAAAATGATGCCAAGGATATCCGGGACATGGTTATTAACCCCCAAAGGCTTTAAGCAAACAAAACAATTTAAACGGGACATTTCAATGATTTAACCTTCATACAATTAAAGGTTCAATGCCCGACCAAGCGGTATTTTATATACCGTACCCCAAGCCCGTATAGGGAAAATAAGTTAAAAGTATTTACCTTTGCAAGTATTAATCACAAACAGCAAATGCACGTAGCTTTTACCGGGTCTCCTAGTCTGGAACAAAGGTTTATAATAACCTATTAGATTCCTAAATGGTCTTTTATTAAGCCTAGACTTAGACCGGTTAGTTTTAAAGGAAGATACGGTTCAAACGCACGATTAAGCGAAGACCGGGATAGAATGTGATTTAGACCCGACAAGTTTGAATATTTGTATAATATGGGTAAACTAAACACATTCTGGATTTTGAGACAAAAATGATAAGGTTTGACCCGTTTCGGTTAATTTATGCAAACTAGTTACATAAACCGCACCGAACGCGAATAATGCGTAACGGGTAACCAAATGATTCATAAACAGGTTTCCTAAGTTAACATGCCTTAGATATATTGTGACATCAGTAAGATATCTTCTATTATGCCCAATATGAATTTAAACTCAAACTATGCCCCATAGGGGCATTTTGGTCATTTTAAAGGTTATAAATGAATTTAAATAATAATCTGAGTTACAGGTCTGATTTAATCAGTAAAAATATTTATTTTTATAAGTCATAACAGTAGGGTATTATATATATGTGAAATTTATCATTTATAACCAAACTATGTACCCTAGGGGTATTTTGGTAATTTCACATAGGCTTAAAAGGTCAAAATTGGAAATCTGAGTTTAAAACTTTTGCTTACTGTTATTATATAAAAATTTACTGAAAATATCAGTAGGCATCAAACCTTATATGTTTAAAATAGTTTTAACACATACTCTGTGTTAAAAATACTTAAAAAGGCGATTTTGAGCTATTTCCGGGTTTTTAAAAGAAAGATGATATTTTTAATATTTCAGAAGGCTCAAAATATTTTATTTATCATATTGGATTAGTAGAAAAAGGTTTGGTGTCAAAAAAATTTGTAGAACTCATTTTATAGGCCAAAAGGGCAAAACCGGCAATTACCGAATAAAGCTTAGAACTCTATGTTATGCTCAGCCTAAAATTAAATAAAAATCTTCAAAAATCCCAAAATATTATATTACATCAGTGGGTAAAAATTTTGGTATCAAAAATTGGGTTTAGATAGGCTATATGCTAATTATGTCGTTTAATTAATAAAAAGCTTTTCATTTACGCTAATGAGCATAACTCCTAATCTAGACCTCAAAATGATGTCAAATTTTAGGGACAAGTCTAATAATCAGAAATTAAGGTTTCTATTCTTTTATATTTTTAAAAATCACATTTTAAGGTCATATGGGCATAATAGTCAACATTTAAGCATTTAACGGAAACATGCATAAGAATCGGATAACTAATGAACCAAGTTGTATAATCACAGAGGGTTATACTAACATGAAACCTGATCCAAATAAGGCTCTAAGGCATTTCTAAAACATGCTCAAACGGGTCAGAACTGAAAGTCAAAGCAGAAGTCAAATTATGCGACTTTCGGTTTCGAACCAAGCCTAAAGTGAAAATTGTCGGGGTGAACATGTTTATACATGTTCTTACATTAATTACCAAGTTATATTAATGATAAAACAGGTTACATGGGTTCTACATTGCTAATTATGCATTAATTTGAAAATAAGCTTTCTGTTGACTTTTTAAGATAAACTTTGACCTGACAATTGACCTACTTAGAGTGGGAATCAGAGAGTACCCTTTTAAGGGTTTATTACCCACATAATTACCAACTCAAAGGTATTTTTAATTCGAGATTTGACTGGACAATTATTGATTAATCTCGAAGTCAAACTCTAATTACGACGATTCGACTTTAAGCTAAATAACTAAGCTAAACTGAATTAAAGAAAGTTAAGGACACTTAAAGAGGTCCTAAGTATGACTAGTGACTCCTAGGAAGCTTGGTTTCTGACCAGAGAAGCTCCAGAAATGAGTTTGAAGTGAGTTGCAAATACATGACAAAATGTTGCAACTTTGTTCTCCTTATATAGTGAATTCAAATCCTCAAGATGATGCCAAATAACTCTACCATTGTCATGAGATCTTCCCAGGTGTCCCTATGATGCTAAAAACCAGTTGCAAGACCCCTGATTTTCGAAAACAACTCATATAAGGCGGTGTAACTTGATAAACAGGCATCTGTCCAAAATTCTGCCCAGTTACAGGTCTTACGGACCGTAAGCCTTTGGCTTTGCGGTCCGTATCCGTCCTATGAAATTTATCGCCCAGCTCTGCCACCTTACGGACCGTAAGGTGGGTCCTTTGCGGTCCGCAAGCCTTCATCAGAAAACAAAACTTTGTAATCTCTTAGGCTTTGACCATGCATTCTTTACAACTTCGAATCTTATGCCTTAATCTGCAGGAGGGGACCATGATACAGACTTTTGAATGCTCTTGAAAGTGTTGCCATGCACTTACACATCCTTGGACATTATTGATGAATGCTTTTGAAGGAATTTGTCGTATGAAACATAGGATCCATTTCTTGTGCCATTTTGAATTATACATTATCAAAATAATCGGACTTGAATATGTCAGATGTTTATAATATAGATTAGGGTCTTGGGATTTATAACGAGGTCGCTCAGAGGTATTAATTAACATGTCGACACTTTTAAATCCTGGCATACATCTTTAACTTGATCCGAGTTTATGGCGTATTTGCCTTACGTGACACGTGTTTTAATTTATGGGACATGATTTTACGAGGTGTTACATGATGCGCGCACACTTCATGAGGGCAGTAAAGTGTGATGACCTGATCAAACGGTTGAAAGGAAGAGATGGAGGTCCCAAAGATTGGGACACCTTCATCGAAGCAGCAAAGACTATCGCGCGAACTGATAAACAATTGACCGGCGATGACAGCCGTCAATACAATCACAGCTAACATGATCGACGCAACAAGAAAGGCAAAGGCCAGTCATGGAAGACATCTGGCTACAGAGAAAGAAGTCCGATAAGAGAAGATGCGCGTGCTACGATCAATCAGATCAGTCATCGCAAAGAGGTTAAGAGAGAAAACAGGGAAAAGCAGTGCACACTCCTGACAAAGACCCCTTCCGAGGTCCTGTCAACCAAGAACCACCAGTTCAAACCTCCTTACAGATGCGAAACAAAAGGGGCCAAGACCTTAATCTTTTCTGCTAGTTCCACAAAGACACAGGTCACTTGACTGACGACTGTTTTAGCCTAAAGCAGGAGATAAAAAGAGCTTTGAAATATGGAAAGCTCACCCATCTGGTTAAAGGGGGAAAGCGTGATAATCGCCAAATTCAAAGAAGGGAAGAAGGCCGAGACAACAAAAAGCTTCGAAAGTTAGAACTCGCATGATCCAAGGGGGTCCACAAAGATCGCGAAAGAACTATAACAAGCGCGCCCAAGACGATTCTTGGCGTGAAAAACAAGTTGTTTTCCCTGTGGTGCGAGGGGGCCCAAGAGAGCGAAGACCTATAGTCATTTCTAGCGTGGTCGGTCATTACCAGACTGACTACATTTTCATTGATCTAGGGAGCACCGCAGATATCATCTACGAACAATGCTTTAATCAATTGGACTAGGAGGATAAAGCGCGCTTAGAACCAGTGGATTACCCACTAACTGGTTTCTGCAATGAAGCCGTCTTCCCTCTTGGACAGATATCGTTCCCGGTGCTGCTCTCGGATGGAAAGAACTCAAGAACAAAAGAAGTCACATTCATGGTGTTACCAGCAAATTCAAGACATGATATCCTTTTGGGAAGGGAGTCCCACGGAGATTTTAGTATGATTTGTTCAGGGCCACATTCAGCTGTTTGGTTCTCAACAAAGACGGGGATAGCAATAATTTACGCAAGTAAGGAGGTCCTCGCAACTAATGAAATCAGGCCGGCAAAAACGAGCAAATCCACACCGCGTACTGAAGCCGAAAAATGGATACTGAACAACAAATATCCAGAACTTTTCAGCACTCTTAGGGCTACCTGAAGGAGAAACTCTGGCCTCCTGGTACGCCAAGCAGACAGCATCTCTAAACCTTGTCTATGCGCAGTTAAGCGCACAACAAGCTTTGCTCCAAGCACAAGCAAATCAGTCCGCGTTTGTTACTCCACCACAAAGAGCACCAAGCGCTCATATTCCCCAACAGATGTACACATGGAACCAACAACCTGAAAAACACCCAACATCAGAAGGCAAAGTGTGATCGACACACGTGACACGTATGGTGAGACCGAAAGCAATTATGTGCAACACACCCACCAGCAGAAAAAGGCGGTGCACAGTCGTTTAGGCCCGTGCAACATAAACGATGAATGGGATAGCTACAATGAAGAAGATGACACAACGTACAAGAGAGAAAGCATGGTATTTAACAGATTACCACCAGAACACGTGTCGCAACCCTCGTCCCCATATTCAAATACAGGAACGGACGGCCGTGGCCAGTTTCTGTGGTATCTGGTATTGTCTAATTTTGGCAACCGAAATTTCATCAGGACCGTAGTTAGGAAATATTTTATCAGAGTAAAATACCACATTTTATATAAATAAACACATTGGGATAAAACCCAAGTTTTTATTACAAACTGATTTATAGGGATAAATCCCATTTTATTGAAATACACGCCTTCTTTTATTTAGATAACTTTTATAGCCACTTTTACAAGCCTTCAGTGCTGTCCAGCTGGCTTCTAATTGACTTTCACATTGTGTTACCTGAAACGCGTTTTGAAAACATTTTTTCAGTGGGAAATACTGGTGAGTGAATCCCATTTTAATCAAGAAAGGTTAATTTAATTTAAACAGTATTGAGAGCGATTACAATGTTTACATCTACACAATTACTCATTCAGTACTTGCCACTCGACCGTATCTGTGGCTATGGTTATATCACACATTGGCTAACCCGTTGTCCAATTGTGAAGATTATCAAGTAATGTATACAAAACCCTATAATACCGGCAGTAATTGAAGAATTACAAAGACTCAATCACTGCTTAATTGCATTGTAAAACATTTAAGGTTTTGTAAAAACAGTTGCAAAAAGGAGATTCCTCACATTGCTGTCTTAGGTTTTCAGTAAGGATTTCCTGGGAATAATCTATAAATTACACAAATGCACACGTGTTAGTATAATAACTCATTTTAACATTAGTAATACCCTTCCTGAGATGGCATTCCAACGACTACGTCGGGCAGAACCACGATAGCCGTTACGGAACCTAGATCAATCGAGCAGAGTATCTAATACGTATCCAGGGGTTATGATACTTACAACAGAGCAGAACTTTGTTATTTAGGGGGGGTATTATGCCCGAGTATAACTTCTACTATTAAGAAATTGAGAGAGAAAGTCGAAATTTCAGCGACCTAAACTGAAGGCCCGATGCCCTCTTATATAGGGCCTGATTTTGGGCTCTACGCGGCCCGCGTAAGGTGTAACCAAGGGGCTACGCGGCCCGCCTAGTAGGTGGCTAGGGTTGTAGCTGATCCGGGTCATTGTATAGGGTCGACGAGTGTTGGGCCACGTGGCAGCACTGGGCTGCGCCACATTTTCGATCTCTCGCGGCCCGCGTAAGTTCCCTAAGGGGTCTATGCGCCCCGCGTCAAATCCAAAAATTGGATTTTTAATTAATTTTAATAATACTTAAGGTATTCGGGGTCCGTTTTCACGTATGAGGTGTATTTTAGGACATATTGGGATATTTTAAATACTTTTAGGGTGTCTAAAAATTTATGAGGGTGTTGGTTTAGGGTTGTTATATCCTCCCCACCTTGTTTTAGAGCTCGCCCTCGAGGTCTACTGGAAAAAGTGTGGATATTTCCTTTGCATTTCTATTTCAAACTCCCATGTGTATTCTGGTCCTCTTTTGGAGTCCCATTTTACTTTTACCAGAACTAATCTCTTGTGTTTGAGGTTCTTAACTTTCCTGTCTTCAATCTGTAAAGGCTTCTCTACAAACTTAAGTTATTCACTTACCTCTATATCCTTATGAGGTACCATTAGTGATTCATTGGCTAAGCATTTCTTGAGATTAGATACATGAAATACATCATGTATTCCTGCCATTTCCTCTGGCAGTTGTATCTAATATGCTACAGGTCCTGTTCTTCTAATAATCTCAAAAGGTCCAACATACCTGAGACTTAGCTTTCCTCGTTTGATGAATCTCACCACTCCTTTCCAAGGAGAGACTTTTAATAATACTTTATCTCCTACTTGAAATTCCAATGGTTTGCGTCGGTTATCAGCATAACTCTTCTGTCGATCACGTGCTGCTTTCAGTCGTTCCTTAATTTGAATAATCTTGTCGGTTGTCTCTTGCACTATCTCGGGTCCAGATAGTTGCTTTTCTCTAATTTCTGCCCAACAGACTGGGGTTCGGCACTTTCGCCCATAAAGTGCTTCGAATGGTGCAACATTGATACTTGTGTGATAACTGTTATTATAAGAAAATTCTATTAAAGGTAAGTGATCGTCCCAATTACCTCCGAAATCAATTACACAAGCTCTAAGCATGTCTTCCATTGTCTGAATTATCCTTTCGCTTTGTCCGTCTGTTTGAGGATGATATGTTGTGCTTAGATTTAACTTGGTTCCCATTGCTTTTTGGAATGACCAAAAATGAGATGTAAAACGGCTATCCCTATCAGAAACAATTGATAAAGGAATTCCATGTAATGAAACGATTTCATTTACATACAATTTGGCTAATTGTTCCATGCTGAAAGTTTCCTTCATTGGTAGAAAATGAGCTGACTTGGTTAGTCTATCTATAATCACCCAGATTGTATCACTACCTTTCCTTGTTTTGGGTAATTTGGCAACAAAATCCATTGTTATCAATTCCCATTTCCAAACTGGCATTTCTAACTGCTGTAACAAACCTGAGGGTTTCTGATGTTCAGCTTTGACTTGTGAACAAGTTAAACATTTAGAAACGTAAACTGCTATATCCTTTTTACATTCGTATCCACCAGAAATTCTTTCTTAAATACTGATACATTTTATCACTTCCAGGATGCATCGTATACTTAGACTTATGGGCTTCTTCTAATATACGGTGGCGTAGGTTTCCTAATTTAGGTATCCACATTCTCTTTTTATGGAATCTCCAAATTCCATATGTTCCTTGTTCTAATTCCTTAATCATCCCTTTTAATTTTTCAGTATCATCCTTGATTACTGATTCTTGTGCTTTTCTAATTTTATCATTTAAATCTACTTGTAGATTTAATTTAAGAGAACGTACCCTTTTTGGCTTTTCATGATACTTTCGGCTTAAAGCATCGGCCACTACATTTGCCTTTCCTGTATGATACTGGATATTACAATCATAATCACTAAGAATTTCCATCCAGCGTCTTTGTCTCATATTTAACTCTTTTTGCCCGAAAACATACCTTAAACTTTTATGATCAGTGAATATGGTAAACTTACTACCATAAAGGTAATGTCTCCAAATCTTAAGGGCAGAAATTATAGTTCCTAATTCCAAATCATGGGTTGAATAATTCTCTTCATGATTCTTAAGCTGTCTAGATACGTAAGCTATAACCTTTTGATGTTGCATTAATACATTTCCATAACCTAACTTAGAGGCGTCACAATATACTACAAAATCTTCAGTTCCTTCTGGTAATGCTAGTATGGGTGCGTGGGTTAATCTTTGCTTAAGAATTCTAAATGCTTCTTCTTGTTTTGGTCCCCATTCAAACTTAATGGATTTACAGGTTAACTTAGTTAAGGGAATGGGTATTCTAGAAAAATCTTGAATAAATCTTCTATAATAACCAGCCAATCCTAAGAAACTTCTAACCTCGGTTGGTGACTCAGGGGTTTTCCATTTGGTAATCGCCTCGATCTTTGTTGGATCCACATGAATTCCTTCATGATTAATTAAGTGTCCAAGAAACTGTACCTGCTCTAACCAAAACTCGCACTTTGAAAATTTAGCATAAAGCTTTTCCTTTCTTAATAGACTTAGAAGTGTGTGCAAATGCTTTGAATGCTCCTCTTTACTTTTAGAATAGATGAGAATATCATCAATAAAAACAATTATGAATTTATCCAAATATGGCTTACATATTCGGTTCATCATGTTCATAAATGCGGCTGGGGCATTGGTTAAACCAAATGGCATGACATTAAATTCATAACGGCCATACCTTGTTCTAAATGCGGTTTTAGGAATGTCCTCTTCCGGTACCTTTAATTAATGATATACTGATCTTAAATCGATTTTAGAGAAAAATCGTGCTCCTTGCAATTGATCAAATAGATCGTCGATTCTTGGTAATGGGTACCGGTTCTTAATCGTGACCCTGTTCAATTCACGGTAGTCAATGCACATACGCATTGATCCGTCCTTCTTTTTGACGAATAAAATGGGTGCTCCCCATGGCGATGAGCTTGGCTGTATGAATCCTCTCTCTATTAATTCGTCTAATTGCTTCTTCAGTTCCTGCATTTCAGCGGGTGCCAAACGGTAAGGTGCTTTGGCAATTGGTGCTGTTCCGGGTAGCAGACGGATTCTGAATTCAACTTCCCTGTCTGGTGGTAGTCCTGGCAATTCTTCTGGAAAGATATCTGAAAACTGAGACACTACTGGAATGTCTTTTAGTTCTTTTTTTTTAGTGTTAGTGATTATGGAAATCAAATACACTATAGATCCTTTTCTTATATAAGTTGCAGTTTTCATCACAGAGATAAATTTAGTGGATCTAGAGGGCTTATCTCCTTTAATTGTGATCTTTTCACCCTTTGGTGAATTTACTTGAATTGACTTTTGATCACATAAAATATTAGCTTTATTGGCTATTAACCAATCCATTCCTAATACGACATCAAATCCTGCCAGATTCATTGGGTAAAGGTTTGCAATATACTTTTGGTTTAAAAATTCTATTCTTGCTCCCTGCAAGATTTCAAAAATTCTAACCGTTTCTCCATTCGCTGTCTCGACTAGACATTCTTGTGAGAGTTTATTTAATGGTTGATTGAGAAGTTTGCAAAATGAAGTATTAATAAAACTTTGGTTTGCACCAGAGTCAAATAATACTTTAGCAAAAACATCATTAACTAAAAACGTACCGGCTATTACGTCCGGAATCATTTTGGCTTCATCTGCAGTCTACACAAACGCTCTAGCATTTTTAGTGTTCTTTTTGTTTGCAGCTGGAGCTAATTTCGGACAATTGGGCTTGATGTGTCCTTGTTCTCCGCAATTGTAGCATATCCTGTTGTTGGCTTTCTTCCTGCAGTCTTCTTCCTTGTGTCCTGATATTTTGCAAAAATTGGAATATATGGAGCATCTTCCAGAATGCTTCCTTTTGAAATACTTGCAAGAAGTTGCAGATGTAGAACCTACATTTTTCCCACGGTTGGAATTCCCAGAACGGAATTCTTGGGTAAGCCTTTGAGCTAGGTTTCTCCTCTGGTCTTCTTCTCTAGTACGGATTAACTCATCTGTCAAGGTATTTGTTAGTTCTACAGCTTCTTCTATGGTTTGAGGTCTAGCCGCCATGACTACATGCCTAATCTCTCCAATTAATCCCCAGATGTAACGGGAGATTAATACCGGTTCAGGTGATGCAAGGGTTGGAACTATTCTAGCATATTCAAAGAATGTGGTAGTATAACCCTTACTATCTACCCCGGTCATTCTAAGGTTCAGAAACTTATTTGCTATCTGTTCCTTTTCATTGGGAGGGCATAATTTCCTTTCTACCATATTTTTAAATTCCTCCCATTCCAGGTTGTAAACCCTATCACTTCCTCTTGACTGGAGGATAGTGTTCCACCATTCTAAAGCTGAGTTCTTAAACAGATTTGAGGCAAACATGATCTTATCTTCTTCATCACACTTGCTTATTTTTTAAAACAGCCTCAGTCTTTTCTATCCAGCGTAGAGCTGCAGTGGGTCCTTCATTGCCCGAGAATTCTATTGGTTTGCAGGACCATAATTCTTTATAAGAACAACCATAAGGCATGGTTCTTCTTCTTTTGGGAATGGGCACTTGAAGTACGGGTCCATTGTTCGCGCTGTTTGCAGGTTCAGAGGGTCGCTTACTGCTATGTTTACTTTTATTTTCCGCATCCCTAACAGTTTGAAGAATATATGGCATTGCATCTATAATTCCTTGTGCCACTATATGTTGGATGGCACTATTATCCACTTGGTTTCCATTGTTATTGTTGTTGTTCAGATTCTCATTAATCAAGTTAATGTTACTCTGGTTATCGTTATTCAGATTTTCCTGATTCCCTTCGTCAGCCATCTGAATTATAAACACTTACCACGTATTAATATCACAAAATAATATTTAATATAGCCAATCACATGACACACATTTTGGTCAAAAGCGTCGATCATTGCGACTTTACTCTATTCATATAATATGCATCTATTACACACCAGTACTGAAATTAAAATTACAATACCGACTGAAATTTAAAGTTACACTACTAATAATAGGCATCCGTAGTTTTTTTTCCAAACACATACACACATATTTTATTATTATATTATATTATTATTATTATAACCTTCTCCACCATCAATTCTACGGATATGGATTCATCCAGAAATCCATATTGCGCTCGTCGTACTTCCAGAGGAGTCACTCTCCCACCTGTCTCATCCTTTTACTATTCTCTAAAATTTCCTCACCAAATGTCCTAAGTTCTTGTACGTTTTCTGCACTCATTGGGGGTGTAGGTTCTAGGACTGGGTTTGGAAACTGGGGTGCGAGTTCCTGGTATGGAGGTGTAGGTGCCTGGTATGGGTAAGGATTTTCTAGAATCTCCCTAATGAATACATCATTATCGTAATAGGGATCTAGAGGATCTAACCCTGGGTAGGCTTCTAGGTTTGGCATGGGTATGTCTTCGTGTATCGGGTAACGTTGCACGTAGTCCCTATTGTTATCCCACCACGGGTCCTAATTTGGGTTTAAGGGGTTAGGTGAGGGTACCCTAGGTATCTCCTCCGGGTTAAAATCATGCATTTCTACTTGATTTTCATGGTTTTCTATCTCCATCGGTTGGTCAGGAATTGGTGGTTGTGGTCGGGTGCTATCATTTGTTCCAGGTTAGGGTCAGCTGCAGTGGTTGCTAGGATGTGGATGTTGGCTATACCCCTATTAATCATTTCCTAGGCATAGGCATCAGTTTCTATTTTGGCTGCTACTAGTGCTCTCTGGTCTTGTAACTTTTTCATACGCTTTCTACGCTCATGTGCTCCCCTACTGAACCATCCCCTCTTTTTCTGAGGAAATGGCTCTTCAGATTGAGCCTTAAATACGAATATTCCTTCTTCCGTGTCAGCAGAGTACCCTGAAAGGGCAGGCTGAGAAGAGGCACCTTCGCTTCTAGGCGAACCAGACAATTGACGGTACGCGTCGGATGGTCCTTGGTTGCTCATACTGTAAACTAACAAATAGTCAAATAACATATAACAGGAAAATACAATTATGCACGTATTCCTGTAATTTATTTCCTAACAATTTGAATTTTGGTGTCAGCAGAACACTTCTGTGGCTGAATCAGTGACTTAGCTCTGATACCACCTTCTGTCGCAACCCCTGTCCCCTTATTCAAATACAGGAACGGACGGACGCGGCCAGTTTCAGTGGTATCTGGTATTGTCTAATTTTGGCAACGGAAATTTCATCAGGACCATAGTTAGGAAATATTTTATTAGAGTAAAATACCACATTTTATATAAATAAACACATTGGGATAAAACCCAAGTTTTTATTACAAACTGATTTATAGGGATAAATCCCATTTTATTGAAATACACACCTTCTTTTATTTAGGTAACTTTTATAGCCACTTTTCCAAGCCTTAAGTGTTGTCCAGCTGGCTTCTAATTGACTTTCACATTATGATACCTGAAATGCGTTTTGAAAACATTTTTTCAGTGGAAAATACTGGTGAGTGAATCTCATTTTAATCAAGAAAGGTTAATTTAATTTAAACAGTATTGAGAGCGATTACAATGTTTACATCTACACAATTACTTATTCAGTACTTGCCACTTGACCGTATCTGTGGCTATGGTCATATCACACATTGGCTAACCCGTTGTCCAACTGTGAAGATTATCACGTAATGTATACAAAACCCCATAATACCGGCAGTAATTGAAGAATTACAAAGACACAAACACTGCTTAATTGCATTGTAAAACATTTAAGGTTTTGTAAAAACAGTTGCAAAAAGGAGATTACTCACATTGCTGTCTTAGGTTTTCAGTAAGGATTTCCTGGGAATAATCTATAAATTTCACAAATGCACACGTGTTAGTATAATAACCCATTTTAACATTAGTAATACCCTTCCCGACACGACATTCCAACGACTACGTCGGGTAGAACCACAACAGCCGTTACGGAATCCTAGATCAATCAGGCAGAGTATCTAATACGTATCCTGGGGTTATGATACTTACAACGGAGCATAACTTCATTATTTAGGGGGGCCGTTATGCCCGAGTATAGCTTCTACTATTAAGAAATTGAGAGAGAAAGTAAAAAATTTGAGCGACGTAAACTGAAGGCCCGATACCCTCTTATATAGGGCCTGATTTTGGGCTCTACGCGGCCCATGTAAGGTGTAACCCAGGGGCTACGCGGCCCGCCTAGTAGGTGGCTAGGGCTGTAGCTGATCCGGGTCATTGTATAGGGTCGACGAGTGTTGGGCCACGTGGTAGCACCGGGCTGCGCCACATTTTCGATCTCTCGCAGCCTGCCTAAGTTCCCTAAGGGGTCTACGCGCCCCGCGTCAAACCCAAAAAATTGGATTTTAATTAATTTTAATAATATTTAAGGTATTCGGGGTCCGTTTTCACGTATGAGGTGTATTTTAGGACATATTGGGATATTTTAAATACTTTTAGGGTGTCTGAAAATTTATGAGGGTGTCGGTTTAGGGTTGTTATAACACGAGGCGTATAAACCCCACAAGCGCGCGAGGTATAATCCAAATGCAAACATTTTTACTCGTTGAGATATCGCCCAGAAGGCATAGCTGAAAAGTCTAAGTTCATCAGAGAGATCGCAACAGCCGATATCGATAAGACAAAACTGCCACAAAATGTGGGCAAATACAATGGCTTAACAGATCCTGACGACCACCTCCAAGTCTTCAACGGCACAGGGTTAAAAGGTGGTTGGACATTACCAACTTGGTGTCATCTTTTCGCACAAACCTTTGTCGGCGCGGCGCGCGTCTGGTTTGACAGTCTGCCAGCAGGAAGAATTAAATCCTGGATCTATTTTCGAGACAAGTTCCTCGCACACTTCTCCCAACAACACAGGCACACTAGAGATCCAGCTGATTGCTTAAATATATGGAGGAAAGTTCATGAAAGCATAGAAGATTTCATTACCAAATATAACAAAGAATGTCTGGAAATCAGAGAAGTAGGCGAGAAGATGATGCGCGCACACTTCATGAGGGCCATAAAGTGTGATGACCTGATCAAACGGTTGAAAGGAAGAGATGGAGGTCCCAAAGATTGGGACACCTTCATCGAAGCAACAAAGACAATCGCGCGAACTGATAAACAATTGACCGGCAATGACAGACGTCAATACAATCACAGCCAACATGATGGACGCAACAAGAAAGGCAAAGGCCAGTCATGGAAGACATCTGGCTACAAAGAAAGAAGTCCGATAAGAGAAGATGCGCGTGCTACGATCAATCAGATTAGTCATCGCAAAGAGGTTAAGAGAGAAAACAGGGAAAAGTAATGGACACCTGATGCGTGTGAAGTGTCGTATATTTTTAATGTATATTTTAAGCCCTTTAACACTTTTTAGCCAAGTTTTAAATTTATAAAACACGATATTTACTAACACTAAACACACATATGGGCAAGTGCACCCATCGTAAGCGTAGTATAGTGTTGGTAAGATACCGAGGTCGTCCAAGGACACAAGAGCTTTTAG
The DNA here is from genome assembly GCA_030545235.1 of Helianthus tuberosus. Lineage (NCBI taxonomy): Eukaryota > Viridiplantae > Streptophyta > Magnoliopsida > Asterales > Asteraceae > Helianthus > Helianthus tuberosus. Next base: position 30,623,401 of record CM060359.1, read on the forward strand.
TACCGGTTTATCCTCAACGTCTAATCAAATCAAAAGTTTAGAAAAAGGGTTTTAAACTAGAAAAATAAAAATAACTAAAATGCTGAAAAATAAAATAAAAAATAAAAATAGATAGACAAGATGAATCACTTGGATCCGACTCGTGTTTAGTGTAACCTTTGATTATTTCCGCACTTTTGCACTTTTTAAGAGATTATCTTAGTTATTGTAGTAGACCCCTCTTTTGAAGGTGACGTTACCCTCAACCAGTAGTTTGAGTCAGCAAGGATACAATCCTAAAGGGTTGGATTATTGAAAGATAATTAATTAAGTTATTAATGCATATTGTGGTAGCCCCCTCTTCTGGAGGTGACGTTACCCTTGGCTAAGTAGTCTGAGTCAGCAGGGATACAGTCCTAAGTAGCCGGGTTAAAGTATTAATAGTAGTTTACATATGAGGGGATCAAGGAGTTCGGACCCCCGCCATCCAATACCAGTGGGTATTGAAGGAGATCCTACTAAAGTTGACCCAGGTCCTTGCAGGATCTATACACTGAACAAGGAAAGACTCTTACCAAACTGTTCCCTTAACCCCCGACCAGGTAGCCAACATACCTCCATATAGACCGTGGAGATATGAATGGTGAAAATCTTTCATTTTATATAGATAGTAAAATAATGCCAAGACACCACGGACAAACGATAAGGAAGACTCACCTTCAACATAAGAAACTAGTTATTAAAGTCATTAATACATAGCCAAATAAAAAGTGCGAAAAGATTAAAAATAAAAAGTATTACACTAGACACTTGTCTTCACCAAGTGATGTAAGAGACTTAGGCAAACATGGCCTTTGATTGTCAAGAACTCTTACGATCAATCTTGGATCCCGAGACTACTCACACACTCTATGATGGATGATGGATGATGGTGGTGGATGTGGGTTATGATGGTGGTGGTGGGTGGGTGAAGTGTGAGAGAGGTGGTTTGCCAAGGGATGGTTTGCAAATGAGCCAAGCACCCCTATTTATAGTCTGCACAGAAGTCCGGACACGGCCCCTTGTCCACCCGTCTTCTCTTTCTTCATTAAATGCAGTTTGTCTGCATTAGTTGACCACGCCCCCGTGTCCGCTGGGCACGACCCCGTGTGCAGAAGCGTATCTGTACTATCAAGATTTCCTCAGATTCTACGAATCTTAAAGTTAACCACGGCCCCGTGTCCGCTGGGCACGCCCCCATGGTAGGTGAAATAAGCTTCTACAACTTTGTCTTTTCTGCAAACATTTGGGCACGCCCCCGTGCTCATTTTGCACGGGGCGTGTTCAGCCTTCTGTTTTCTTGTTTTGCTTGGGAAGATGCTGTCGAGGGGTCGGGCATGCCACGTTTATCCCTTTTCTTGTATTTTTTTTAGATTTAGCTGCCTTTTTGCTTCTTTTGTTCATTTGAGCTCTTTTAATCCTGAAAATACAAAAGGAAGACAAAAACACACTTTTTCCAACATTAGTACTAAAAAGGGGTTAGTTTAATGCCACATTTGATGTAATTTATATGTTGCATTATGCACACATCAAATACCCCACAAGCGCGCAGTGTATAATCCAAATGCAGAACATGGTTACTCGTTAAGCTATCGCCCAGAAGGCATAGCTGAAAAGTCTAAGTTCATCAGAGAGATCGCAACAGCCGATATCGATAAGACAAAACTGCCACACAATGTGGGCAAATACAATGGCTTAACAGATCCTGATGACCACCTCCAAGTCTTCAACGGCTCAGGGTTAACAGGTGGTTGGACATTACCAACTTGGTGTCATCTTTTCGCACAAACCTTTGTCGGCGCAGCGCGCATATGGTTTGACAGTTTGCCAGTAGGAAGAATTAAATCCTGGATCGATTTTCAAGACAAGTTCCTCGTGCACTTCTCCCAACAACGCAGGCACAGTAGAGATCCTACTGATTGCTTAAATATATGGAGGAAAAATCATGAAAGCATAGAAGATTTCATACCAGATATAACAAAGAATGTCTGGAAATCAGAGATGTAGGCGAGAAGATGATGCGCGCACACTTCATGAGGGCAGTAAAGTGTGATGACCTGATCAAACAGATGAAAGGAAGAGATGGAGGTCCCAAAGATTCGGACACCTTCATCGAAGCAACAAAAAACAATCGCGCGAACTGATAAACAATTGACCGGCAATGACAGCCGTCAATACAATCACAGCCAACATGATCGACGCAACATGAAAGGCAAAGGCCAGTCATGGAAGACATCTGGCTACAGAAAAAGAAGTTCGATAAGAGAAGATGTGCGTGCTACGATCAATCATATCAGTCATTGCAAAGAGGTTAAGAGAGAAAACAGGGAAAAGCAGTGGACACCCCTGATAAAGACCCCTTCCGAGGTCCTGTCAACCGAGAACCACCAGTTCAAACCTCCTTTACATATGTGAAACAAAAGGGGCCAAGAACCAAATCTTTTCTGCGAGTTCCACAAAGACACAGGTCACTCGACTGACGACTGTTTTAGCCTAAAGCAGGAGATAGAAAGAGCTTTGAAAGATGGAAAGCTCACCCATCTGGTTAAAGGGGGAAAGCGTGATAATCGTCAAATTCAAAAAAGGGAAGAAGGCCCAGACAAAAAAAAGCTTCGAAAGTTAGAAACTCACATGATCCAAGGGGGTCCACGAAGATCGCGAAAGAACTATAACAAGCGCGCCCAAGACGATTCTTGGCGCGAAAAACAAGTTATTTTCCCTGTGGTGCGAGGGGGCCCAAGAGAACGAAGACCTATAGTCATTTCTGGCATGGTCGGTCATTACCAGACTGACTACATTTTCATTGATCCAGGGAGCACCGCATATATCATCTACCAACAATGCTTTAATCAATTGGACCAGGAGGATAAAGCGCGCTTAGAACCAGTGGATTACCCACTAACTGCTTTCTGCAAAGAAGCCGTTTTCCCTCTTGGCTAGATATCGTTCCTGGTGCTGCTCTCGGATGGAATGAACTCAAGAACAGAAGAAGTCACATTCATGGTGTTACCAGCAAATTCGAGACATGATATCCTTTTGGGAAGGGAGTCCCAAGGAGATTTTAGTATGATTTGTTCAGGGCCACATTCAACTGTTGGGTTCCCAACAGAGACGGGGATAACAATAATTTACGCAAGCAAGGAGGTCCTCGCAACTGATGAAATCAGACCGGCAAAAATGAGCAAATCCACACCGCGCACTGAAGCCGAAAAATGGATACTGAACAACAAATATCCAGAACAAACTGTCACTTTGGGCCCAACAATGTCAGATCTCACACGCGCGGCGCTAAAAAAGTTGCTATTTGAGAACATGGATGTGTTCGCCTGGACACCAGCCGATATGGTTGGCGTTCTACGGCACATAGCAGAGCACAGACTGAATGTTTCTAAAAACGCTAAACCTGTGGTACATACGAAACGTCATCTGGGAGACATAAAGCACGATGCCATGCAAGAGCAGATCACCGAATTGCCAAACGCTGGTATCATCAGAGAAGTTCGTTACCAAACCTAGATAGCCAGCCCAGTGATGGTTGTCACACCCCGACCACGTAGGACAACCAAACGTGGCGGAAACGTCAGGGAGTGTTGTAACAGAATTAATTGTTTCAAATCCACGGCAATTGAAGTTTCGTTTTATTAATCAAACATGAAAGTTTGCATTGTTTTAAACAAGAACAAAAGAGTACATAACATAAATTAACTAGTTCTTGTCTCGTTTTAAGTCACTAAGGCACAGGTCCGCCTAAGTATGTCTTGATAAGTCCTATGCATCATCTCCTGAAAACACATGTGAAAATAGGTACGTCAGCATAAAAATGCCTGTGAGATACATAGGTTTGTGAAAATTGGATTCATGACTTATAAGTTTAGAAAAAGTTGTTGTTTAGCAAAAGTCAGTCATGAACCTTGTAATTTGCTTTGTCTTGTAAATCATTTGAAAAACGATAAGATCAGATGATATGTATAAATAAGAGAATAATGTATGGTTAAATGAATAACTATGTAAAATGAGTTTGTATAAGATAAGTTGTTTGTAAATCAATGTCTTGTGAAAAGTATGTTATTTGTATAAAATGTTATATGTCTCAAATTGAAATGGTTCAAATAATGCTACGATATGTAATACCATACAAACACTTATATATAGGAAGTACCAGCGCCGTATCCACCGTGCTTGTATCATATTACATACGCCTCGTTACTTAAATCACTTACTCAAACCAAACCATCAAGATGAAATGTTTAACAATTGTAGAAATGTTTATGTATAGTCAAATGTCTATTGTCAAATGTAAATCATGTCAACAGATACAACTGGTTCACAAGGTTCAATAGTTACAAACGGTTCATATAATCAAAGGGTTACGACGGTTCACATAGTCAAATGGTTACAACGGTTCAAAATGTAGTATAATGTGTTCATATGCTGGATGAGCATATGCAACAGAAATGCAATGTAAAACAATGTACTAAGTATGCACGTAATGGACATACATAGCATAAGTGTAATGTAAAACAATGTACTAAGTATGCACACAATGGGCGTACATAGCATGAAATGTATTGTAAAGTGATGTACTAAGTATGCACACAATGGGCATACATAACATAAAATGTATTGTAAAGTGATGTACTAAGTATGTACACAATGGGCATACATAGCATAAAATGTATTGAAATCATGTACTATAAATGTACTAATAAACATAGCAAGTATATGATGTGAAAACCAGGAAAGCATGAAAGTAACAAGTAGGCACATGTGTTTCACCCCCAAACAGTTTGGAAAACAGTAAAATAGGGGTCTATGTACTCACTTGAGATTGCTCAGAAGTCCTAAGATAACCACCAAGCAATGCTAGAGATCCCGGATATCAAACGGCACCTAATATAGGTAACTATGTTAATAAACCAGACCTTAATCGGAGGATGGGGTAGAATGAGGGTTCGTAAACCAAACGAGTATGGAGACTCGTGTAATATGGTTTAACAAAGCCCACATACTAAAATGAAACCTAACCTAAGTGCTTACGACCCGTTTAGGTAGCTTATGCTACTTTAACGCGTCGTTCGCGTGAAACGCGTTCGGAAAGCCTAACTAGTCCTATGACAAGTAAAATATGCCTTAACATGTCTAATATTGTTACCAAATCAGTTTAGATACCAAGAGTTATGTTACATATGCTTAAAATGAATTTTGGCGTAAAAAAGGCATTTTGGTAATTTACCTAAGGCATATAAACTACCTATCATACAACTACTTAAACGAAGTGACCATAAGGTATAACCTCGGAAGGTTATTCCCTATATACTATAGTCACCTAATGTGTTTGGTCGGATCCTAATGATCGACCAAATGGGTCGGGTTCGAAGGTATAAGCGATTTATTAGATCGCTTACTCTTACGACCCTAGACAACGTGGTAATCAGTAGGCATAGTCACAAGGGACTATAACCATCATGATTACAATCACGTTGCGAAGTTTAAACGAACTTCGCATTGACCATAAACTGGTCAATGGAGAAAGTCAAACAAAGTTTGACTTTCGGACTCGAAAAGCAATAAAAGAACGAAGGAACACTTACGAAGGGTCCCCGAATGCTAATCTTGATTCAAGTAGCTCAGGTATGAAACAAAGGTTTCAACTTAGAGCTTCTCAAATCAAATTCTAGTGAGTTTGAGTGAAGTTGAGGTGGGTATTTATAGTAAAACCAAGACCGTTAGGATCGTTTCTTGAAAAACGTGCTTCGATCTAGGCCGTCCAAGTGTTGATATGTTGTGGTAACTCAATTTGCCCACCACAAGAGATTGACATGTGGCATTTGCCCTTTGGGGAGTGTTTAAGGGCTGTTAACAGCTGAGAAAAATGAGTTGCTGCATCTGGCCGCTGCTTGCGCACCGTAACACAAAATGTGTTGAGGTGCGCAAGGACCTGCAGACCAGAAAAGTTTGATTTTTGGCAGTTTTGGTCCCTGTTGTGTAATAAGCTCATTTCCGACACGTTTAAGGCCCGTTAATCCCATTTCAAAGCTCTAAAACGAAGTTAAAGTATAGGGAACTTAAAATGTGTTCAAAAATATCTCGGGTGTCGGTTCGTTTGGCCGTACGATCGCGATGTTCGCTTAATTACGACGGAATGCGCATAAGCGCGAAAAACGATCCAAATGGCGTGACGAATGGATTTTTCTTATGCCAAACACTAAAATAAAATATTTTAGTGCTTACATAAATTTTTGGATGTCTGGATGTATTCAGAACGTAAGTTATGCGCGAAAGTGCAAACTTATGCACTTTTTGACACTTTTAGTCCCTGAATGACCCAGAAGTTTATTTTAGCACTCCGAACCCCTCAAAGCCTATTTCTAAGCTATGTAAAGGATATTTAGGGTATGTTTAACTTATGTTCATGTTCCGGAATGTCTGTTACAGTTCAAATTGGCATACTTTCACACTTTGTCAACTTTAGTCCCTGTAAGCGATTTAACTTGATTTCGGCATACCAAACCATCCAAAACTTATTTCTAAGTTATGTAAAGGTTATTTAAGGTATGTTAAGCCTATTTCACTATTCTGGAGTGTTCGTTGCATTAAACTAGTTATATCTACGCATCAGAGCGCGTATAACCCTCCAGAAAGCGATTTAGAGCTTGAAATCGAACAAGAGTTGATATGTGCAAAAGATACACATTTTTATACAGATCCCAAGTATGAAATACAATATTTCATTGGCTTGGTATTTGTTTGATGGTCGCAGTGACACAGGTGTCACAGTCTCCCCTACTTTAGGAAATTTCGTCCCGAAATTTATTCGTAGGAGTCCATCTGTGACTTTGTGTCAAGTAACTACCTGATATACAAGGCATAATCCTGTCATTTCCTTAACGGAGACTCTTCAGAAATGGAAATGAAGGAAGAATCAGGGATATTCATTTCCCTTCGATGGATAATTTTCAGAAACAAAAAATGCACAGAATGAGTCATTTTCCTTAATGGGTATCCTTTAGAAACGAAAATGCATGGAATGAGTCATTTTCCTTAATGGGTATTCTTCAGAAACGAAAATGAACGGAATGAGTCATTTTCCATAATTTCTTCAGTAACGAAAATGAACGGAATGAGTCATTTTCCACAATTTCTTCAGTAACGAAAATGAACGGAATGAGTCATTTTCCACAATTTCTTCAGATATGAAAATGAACGGAATGAGTCATTTTCCACAATTTCTTCAGAAACGAAAATGAATTCAGAAACGAAAATGAACGGAATGAGTCATTTTCCACAATTTCTTCAGAAACGAAAATGAACGGAATGAGTCATTTTCCACAATTTCTTCAGATACGAAAATGAGCGGAATGAGTCATTTTCCACAATTTCTTCAGAAACGAAAATGAACGGAATGAGTCATTTTCCACAATTTCTTCAGATACGAAAATGAACGGAATGAGTCATTTTCCACAATTTCTTCAGAAACGAAAATGAACGGAATGATTCATTTTCCACAATTTCTTCAGAAACGAAAATGAACGGAAAGAGTCATTTTCCACAATTTCTTCAGAAACGAAAATGAACAGAATGAGTCATTTTCCACAATTTCTTCAGAAACGAACATGAACGGAATGAGTCATTTTCCATAATTTCTTCAGAAACGAAAATGAACGGAATGAGTCATTTTCCACAATTTCTTCAGAAACGAAAATGAACGGAATGAGTCATTTTCCACAATTTCTTCAGATACGAAAATAAACGGAATGAGTCATTTCTAGACACACGACAAAACTTGCTGTGGTTTCTGTGCACTGAATTCCATAATTATGTATGCATCCATAATTACGTAATTCCTTGCACAGTCCGCACAGTTTGTTTTGTAATGTTTTGGGGAAGAATATCAAACTTGTGATGAGGGTGACTAGACTACCATAGGGTCCTTTTAATTAGATCGACATATGATCTTTTTAACTAGGCCAACAAGGAGTCCTTTCAGCTATATCATCACATGATATTCCTAACTAGATTTTTGGATCAATCTGTTTAACTAGACCACTCAAGGGGTCTAATTATGGAATAGTACAATATAATCCAAGGGTCTTTACTATCACGTAAAAGCCCATTGAGGATTTAATATAGTACCTTTGGATATCCTACTATGAATCCCTTATACGAATGATATGGAAGATTCTACGAGGATTTGGATAACAAAAACTTGGATTACACCAAAAACATAAAAGGGAACACATAAGCACATAATCACATAGTTGTTCAACTTGGTTATTAATTTGTTATTAACTTGTTATTGATTGAATATGGATATTCAAGGTACACCAGGAAACCAGTCGATGGACTTCAATGTCCTCTGGGATCTATCTGAAAAGATAGAAAGATCTCTCAAACATTCGATTTTGTTTTCAAAGAAACGTAATATTCGAATTAAGGAACACAACAATTTTTGGATTTACGGAAATACCCTTAGGTACCCTATTAAGGATTTATAGTGGTACTTTGGGTATTCGTCCAGTGTTGTAACTTGCGCCTTGTACTTCTTTTTCCTTAGAAGAAACGAGTACTTAGGAACTTCGTGGAAACGCAAGATATCATAAAATGGAAAAAAAAATTTGGGTGGTAGTTTGCTTTTCAAGGAATACGATTCCTTAATTATCGGTATTGTAAGGGATATGTTGTTTATACACACAACCTCATAAATACATTGCAATGTAAATAAAAGATTTATTTATAAACAATGATAACAATTGTTTCATGGACCTTGACAACAAAAGAAAATAATACACAAGACATGATTATTTCTAAAGGGTGTTGTCTTCTAGTCGGTCAGATGCTCATCACTGTGCTGGATTAGCATTAGCAAGCTTTGGGCAATTTCTTCGGAAATGACCCATCTCGCCACAATTGTAGCAAGAACCTGGTGGAAAGCGAGCTTGAGCAGGATTGCTGTCAGCTTGATTTGGTGCAACTGCAGCTCGGAAAACTTTTGCTGTGTGACCTTTAAGTCCACAAATCTGGCATTCGCGGCACTTCACCCTAGCATGATGATGAAGGTTACATTGGTTGCACAAGGGTGAAGTTCCATTGTATGGCTTCCTAGCAGGGGGTTGAGCTGGTTGGTTGGGGACGGCTTGATCATTGTGAGTAACCATGGCGAAGTTCTGAGAAGCCTTTCGCTTCTTTGACTTCTTAGGGGATCCAGTCTGTTCATCCATGGTCTTTGATTCCTCGACCGGTTTCTTTTCACCCTTTCGGAAAAGCTTACGTTTCCTGATCTGAGATTCAGTCAAGGTTGCAGATAACTCAATGGCCTGCCTAACCGTAGTGGGGTTACTACCAGTAACAATGTCCTGAACGGAGTCAGGGAGACCATCAATGTATTTTTCGATCGCCTTATCCAAAGGCGTAACCATGGTGGGACACAACAGGCTCAGCTCCTCATATCGATCAGTGTATGCTCGATGTTCACCGCTGTCTTGCTTAAGATCGTCGAATTCCCTTTCCAAGGCTTTGATCTCGTGACGAGGACAGAATTCCTTCATCATCAGTGCTCGAAGTTCTTCCCACGTTTGAGCCAGTGCCACTTCAGCACCCCGATCTCTCATCACACCGTTCCACCATGTCAAAGCTCGTTTCTCAAAGACACTAGATGCGAAATCTACCTTTCGCTCATTTGGACATTGAACATGTCTGAAGGTGCTCTCTAAACTCTCGAACCATTGCAGAAGTGCAGTCGCTCCTTGAGACCCAGAAAACTTTGATGGTTTAGCCGAGTTGAACGTCTTGAAGTTGCAGGGGGCATTATTGTTGTTGAGAGCTTGGTGACATTGAGCAACGATGTTCGGGATTGCAGCAGTCATTTGCTGTGTAATGACAGCTGTCAGCTCTTCAATAGATACCGGATTTTCGCGTCGAGGAGGCATTCTAAAAGGGGAAATAAGAGAGAAAACAAATGAAATGGCATGGGGTAAGAATAGGATGTTGCAATTACCGACCAAAAATCATGGGTTATGGTCATTTGTTTGAACCACGAAGCAAACAAACGACACACAAAGGCTGAATCAAAGCAAATAGATCCTTATAATGTATCGCGAAGACATGCTCGCCTATAAGTGGACACTCACCCCAAGAGTTCCCAGGTAAGAGTGACTGGTCTGATTATGTGGATTTGTACGAACACTCTAGCCTTAGACAGAAAACTCAGGGTACAGGCATTCACTCTTCCAGTTTGCACGTGTTCACACTATTTAGGACCCAAAACTTTGACGAGATTTTGAAAACTCAAAGGGGTTCAAAACCTTATAACAGAGGGTTCAAAACCTTACAATAGAGGGTTCAAAACCTAGTAATCAATCATCCTAGAACAGATGATTAGTTTTCAAAGCGGTTTTGAAATTTATGTTCTTGTTGTGGTCGTCGCCTAAGGATAGGTGACAGTATTGTTTTATGACTAAACGCAAGTGAACTTGCGTTAGGGTCCTAAGAAGGTTATAAACTAGGTCAAAGCATTACTAATAACCTAATTCCCTATAACCATTGGCTCTGATACCAACTTTTCTGTCACACCCCGACCACGTAGGACAACCAAACGTGGCGGAAACGTCGGGGAGTGTTGTAACAGAATTAATTGTTTCAAATCCATGGCAATTGAAGTTTCGTTTTATTAATCAAACATGAAAGTTTACATTGTTTTAAACAAGAACCAAAGAGTACATAATATAAATTAACTAGTTCTTGTCTCGTTTTAAGTCACTAAGGCACAGGTCCGCCTAAGTATGTCTTGATAAGTCCTATGCATCATCTCCTGAAAACACATGTGATAAGTCAGCATAAAAATGCCTGTGAGATACATAGGTTTGTGAAAATTGGATTCATGACTTATAAGTTTAGAAAAAGTTGTTGTTTAGCAAAAGTCAGTCATGAACCTTGTAATTTGCTTTGTCTTGTAAATCATTTGAAAAACGATAAGATCAGATAATATGTATAAATAAGAGAATAATGTATGGTTAAATGAATAACTATGTAAAATGAGTTTGTATAAGATAAGTTGTTTGTAAATCAATGTCTTGTGAAAAGTATGTTATTTGTATAAAATGTTATATGTCTCAAATTGAAATGGTTCAAATAACGCTACGATATGTAATACCATACAAACACTTATATATAGGAAGTACCAGCGGCGTATCCACCGTGCTTGTATCGTATTACATACGCCTCGTTACTTAAATCACTTACTCAAACCAAACCATCAAGATGAAATCTTTAACAATTGTAGAAATGTTTATGTATAGTCAAATGTCTATTGTCAAATGTAAATCATGTCAACAGATATAACTGGTTCACACGGTTCAATAGTTACAAACGGTTCATATAATCAAAGGGTTACGACGGTTCACATAGTCAAATGGTTACAACGGTTCAAAATGTAGTATAATGTGTTCATATGCTGGATGAGCATATGCAACAGAAATGCAATGTAAAACAATGTACTAAGTATGCACGTAATGGACATACATAGCATAAGTGTAATGTAAAACAATGTACTAAGTATGCACACAATGGGCGTACATAGCATGAAATGTATTGTAAAGTGATGTACTAAGTATGCACACAATGGGCATCCATAGAATAAAATGTATTGTAAAGTGATGTACTAAGTATGCACACAATGGGCATACATAGCATAAAATGTATTGAAATCATGTACTATAAATGTACTAATAAACATAGCAAGTATATGATGTGAAAACCAGGAAAGCATGAAACTAACAAGTAGGCACATGTGTTTCACCCCAAAACAGTTTGGAAAACAGTAAAAGAGGGGTCTATGTACTCACTTGAGATTGCTCAGAAGTCCTAAGATAACCACCAAGCAATGCTAGAGATCACGGATATCAAACGGCACCTAATATAGGTAACTATGTTAATAAACCGGACCTTAATCGGAGGATTGGGTAGAATGAGGGTTCGTAAACCAAACGAGTATGGAGACTCGTGTAATATGGTTTAACAAAGCCCACATACTAAAATGAAACCTAACCTAAGTGCTTACGACCCATTACGACCCGTTTAGGTAGCTTATGCTACTTTAACGCGTCGTTCGCGTGAAACGCGTTCGGAAAGCCTAACTAGTCCTATGACAAGTAAAATATGCCTTAACATGTCTAATATTGTTACCAAATCAGTTTAGATACCAAGAGTTATGTTACATTTGCTTAAAATGAATTTTGGCGTAAAAAGGGCATTTTGGTAATTTACCTAAGGCATATAAACTACCTATCATACAACTACTTAAACGAAGCGACCATAAGGTATAACCTCAGAAGGTTATTCCCTGTATACTATGGTCACCTAATGTGTTTGGTCGGATCCTAATGATCAACCAATTGGGTCGGGTTCGAAGGTATAATTGATTTGTTAGATCGCTTACTCTTATGACCCTAGACAACGTGGTAATCAGTAGGCATAGTCACAAGGGACTATAACCATCATGATTACAATCACGTTGCGAAGTTCAAACGAACTTCGCATTAACCATAAACTGGTCAATGCAGAAAGTCAAACAAAGTTTGACTTTCAGACTCGAAAAGCAATAAAAGAACGAAGGAACACTTACGAAGGGTCCCCGAATGCTAATCTTGATCCAAGTAGCTCAGGTATGAAACAAAGGTTTCAACTTAGAGCTTCTCAAATCAGATTCTAGTGAGTTTGAGTGAAGTTGAGGTGGGTATTTATAGTAAAACCAAGACCGTTAGGATCGTTTCTTGAAAAACGTGCTTCGATCTAGGCCGTCCAAGTGTTGAAATGTTGTGGTAACTCAATTTGCCCACCACAAGAGATTGACATGTGGCATTTACCCTTTGGGGAGTGTTTAAGGGCTGTTAACAGCTGAGAAAAACGAGTTGCTGCATCTGGCCCCTGCTTGCGCACCGTAACACAAAATGTGTTGAGGTGCGCAAGGACCTGCAGACCAGAAAAGTTTGATTTTTGGCAGTTTTGGTCCCTGTTGTGTAATAAGCTCATTTCCGACACGTTTAAGGCCCGTTAACCCCATTTCGAAGCTCTAACATGAAGTTAAAGTATAGGGAACTTAAAATTTGTTCAAAAATATCTCGGGTGTCGGTTCGTTTAGCCGTACGATCGCGATGTTCGCTTAATTACAACGGAATGCGCATAAGCGCGAAAAACGATCCAAATGGCGTGACGAATGGATTTTTCTTATGCCAAACACTAAAATAAAATATTTTAGTGCTTACATAAATTTTTGGATGTCTGGATGTATTCAGAACGTAAGTTATGCGCGAAAGTGCAAACTTATGCACTTTTTGACACTTTTAGTCCCTGAATGACCCAGAAGTTTATTTTAGCACACCGAACCCCTCAAAGCCTATTTCTAAGCTATGTAAAGGATATTTAGGGTATGTTTAACTTATGGTCATGTTCCGGAATGTCTGTTACAGTTCAAATTGGCATACTTTCGCAGTTTGTCAACTTTAGTCCCTGTAAGCGATTTAACTTGATTTCGGCATACCAAACCATCCAAAACTTATTTCTAAGTTATGTAAAGGTTATTTAAGGTATGTTAAGCCTATTTCACTATTCTGGAGTGTTCGTTGCATTAAACTAGTTATATCTACGCATCAGAGCGCGTATAACCCTCCAGAAAGCGATTTAGAGCTTGAAATCGAACAAGAGTTGATATGTGCAAAAGATACACATTTTTATACAGATCCCAAGTATGAAATACAATATTTCATTGGCTTGGTATTTGTTTGATGGTCGCAGTGACACAGGTGTCACAATGGTCCCTAAAGGTAATGGTGGTTGGCGAATGTGCGTGGATTATAAAGTTCTAAACAAAGTATGCCCACGCGACTGTTATGCTTTACCAGAAATTGACGAGAAAATCGATTCATTGGCGCCGTTCAGGTGGAAATGCTTCCTTGATTGTTATAAAGGATACCACCAGGTGCAGATGGTCATCCAGGATGAAGACAAGGCTGCATTCCGCACACCAACAGGGTTGTATTGCTATACAAAAATTCCCTTTGGACTAAAGAATGCAGGTGCAACTTATCAGAGATTAATGAACAAAACATTCAGTGACGCAATCGGTAATATATCGAGGTATACATGGATGATCTGGTCATCATGAGCAAGGAAGAGAGTATAATGTTGGTAAACATCCAAAAAAACGTTTGATACGTTGCGCGGAGTGAACATTAAACTAAACCCAGCGAAATGTTCCTTCGGAATGGAAGAAGGGAAGTTGTTAGGCTTCATCGTCACGAAGGATGGGTTCAGGGTCAATCCGGAAAAAGTTCAAGCGATAGAATGGATGCCTTCACCATCATCGATAAAGGAAATGCAGAAGCTGGCCGGACGGTTAGCAGCCCTCAACCGTTTCACCAATCACGCAGCAAAATCTTTCCATTTATCAAAACACTCCGCAACTGTGTGAAGAAAAACCAATTCCAATGGACGTCGGAAGCTGAGCACGCATTCCGGGAAATGAAAGATTGCCTCATACGATTACCAACGCTGACTGCACCAATGAAAGGCGAACCGCTGGTCATGTATCTATCAGCGTCAGAAAAAGAAGTAGGAGCAGTTCTACTCGTCGATCGGCAAGGCGTGCAAACGCCAGTATATTACGTGTCTCAAACCTTAAATGACCCAGAAACAAGATATGCCATAATGGAAAAACTGGTCCTCGCATTAATACACGCCTCCAGACGATTGCGTAGGTACTTTGCTAACCATGTCATTCACGTCCTGACGAATTACAACATCGGCAACATCCTTGCAAGACCCGAGATATCCAGAAGATTAGAAAAGTGGGCTATAGAACAGGGAGGCCACAACGTGGTTTTTAGATCAAGGCAAGCTATCAAGGGTCAGGTATTGGCAGATTTCCTGACAGAGGTGCCAGATGACAAGGACAGAGAGTGCAAGGAAATGGAAAGAGCTGAAAAGCAACATTCAGAAGAACCATGGCTACTATATACAGATGGCGCGTCTAACGAAGATGGCGCAGGCGCATGACTTTGATTGGTAAGTCTAGAAAAACATGAGTTCACATACGCCATCCGGTTAGACTTCAAGAGCACAAAAAATGAAGCCGAATATGAAGCTTTTCTTGCTGGTTTTCGGTTAGCAATCAAGATGGGAGTCAAACATATTGAAGCGCATGTAGAATCCATGCTCGTAGCAGGACAAATCAATGGCCAGTATGACGCCAAAGGAGACGTGATGGCGCTGTACCTAGACCAAGCAAAAACCTTGCTACAAAACGTCAATTCCTACAAGGTGCACCACATTAACAGGAGTGAGAACAAACCAGCAGATGCACTGATCAAACTCACGTCCACCAGCTTCCAGCATCTGGCCAAGGACGTGCACATTGAAGTTTTAAGCAATCCATCAGTACCGTTAAGGCAAGTGAGCATCATCCAACTAGGAGCAATGTCCTGGATGACTCCGATTATCATGTATCTCCAGTCTGGAATACTACCCGAAAGCAATGCTGAAGCAAGAAAAATACAGTACAAGTAATTACCAAATGTCTGATGGCATTTTGTACAGGAAATCGTACCTCAGACCATTGCTAAGATGTGTAGATCCAGAAGACGCAAATTACTTGATCCGCGAAGTACATGAGGGCGTCTGCGGCATTCATGTCGGTCTAATAATGGTGGTAGTGAAAGTAATGAACGCGGGTTATTACTGGCCAGGGATGCACCTGGATGCAGTCAAGGTCCTGAGAAAATGCAGTGGTTGTCCGAGACATGCCCCGAAAACAATGCGCCCAAAGAACGAGCTGGTCCCCGTAACAACAGCTTGGCCGTTCCAGCAATGGGGTATAGATATGGTTGGTCCTTTTCCGGAAGCCCCAGGAGCAGTGAAGTTCATCATAGTCGCAGTAGACAACTTCACAAAATGGGTAGAAGCGAAGGCGCTAGCATCAACCACATCTACTGTGGTGCGAATGTTCAATTGGGAACACGTAATTTGTCGTTTCGGGCTACCTCTGAGAATCATAATCGATAACGGAACAAATTTCGTTGCTGAAGATCTTCAAGACTGGTTCAAGGAGCTGAACATAGAACACACCTTTTCCTCAGTGGCACATCCACAAGGAAACGGTCAGGTCGAAGCAGTAAACAAAAGTATTGTGGACGGTATTAAGGCGAGGCTTGGGACGCAGTGAAGAGGATGGGTAGACGAGTTGCCCAGCATACTATGGGCCCATAGAACTATGCCGAAGACAAGCAACGGCGAAACACCGTTCAGCCTAGTCTATGGGTCTGAAGCCGTAATACTTGCAGAGATCGGCCTGCCATATCCAAGGATGCTCTCCATGAATATGATTAACAATGAGGAAGAAAGAAGGTTGGATTTAGACCTTCTAGAAGAAAGAAGAGAAATGGCAGCAATCAACAAGGCAAAATACAAGACCAAACTAGAAAAATACTACAATAGCAAGGTCAGAATTTGCACATTCAACCCCAGAGACTACGTCCTGAGGGACAACGAAGCGTCCAACGCTGAAAAACCGGGCAAACTGGCTCCCAAGTGGGAAGGACCTTACATCATCGATGAAGTCCTCGGGAAAGGAGCGTACAAGCTGCGCATGCTCCAGAACAAAGAAGTCCTCAGGACTTGGAATGCCCAGCAACTAAGGAAATATTATTTGTAGACGGCCGTAGTTTTTATTTTTACTTGTAATGAATGGTCGCGCGCCCAACACAGTTGACCTTAATACAAGAAGTGTTGGCTATCTTATCTCATGTGAATTTTTGTTACAACTGCATATATTACTTCGGGAATACACGAAAACATCAATGGCTCAGACATAGGAAACGTTGTAGACCTCCAAGGCTCGTCACAACTAAGTGTACAGCCGGGTCAAGAACACACAACTAAAGCCTATCATGCCATATACCACTTCGTGCCCACCTACACACGAAAGCATCGTAAACATGGTAAAACAAACATTGTAAGACCCCCCAAAGCTGAACACAGCAGGGTCAACACAATAACCTGTAAAACGATCACTTCGTATACATGAATCAGACTACGCGCTTAACGACAGAACAAACATTGTAAAGCTACGATGACTAAAACAATCTAACCTGTCTCAGCCATCATTCATTCATGATACCTAATCAAAGTAATTACACATGCACATATTGTAACGATAACAAAATTCACAACAAGTATCCACCGAAAACCCACAGTTAGGGTAAAATATACCAAGTGTATCAAAATATCAGCAAACATAACAACCAAAAGAAAATTCACAACTCCTCAGACCTCACGATCCGATCAGCAATCTGAAAGAACTAGAATGAATATACAAAACAAAAAAGAAAGCCAGACAGACAAGAGAAGCAAAAGAAAACATACCAGTAGAATGCCACGTGCAAGTAACCACTTGCTATCGGCATTAGCTTCCTCCGCTATAATCTCTGAACCCCAGACTTCCGCAGATTTTTCGGTAACAAGCTGTTGCAACTTGGAAATCCGTTGGAGATATTCACTTTCTCTCTTTTGATGAGCAGCACGCTCCTGCTCAGCTTCTTCACTTATCTTAGTCTTCTCTCCTGATAACCTAACAATGGTATCACGTTGGGTCTGCATCTCCCGGTTGGTTCGTTCACAAGCAACCTCCCATTCCTTTTGCTTGTTAGCATTAACCTGCTTCTCTTTAGCAAGCTTTTCCTCTGCGTCCGCAACCCTCCATGACAAACACTTCTTCTCAGCGTTAAACTTTTCCCTCTCCTCAGCCAACGCCTTCTTGGCAGCCTCAAATTCCAACGTATCCTCCCCCATCAACTGCCATTCACATGCAATCTCTTGGGAGGTAGCAAAAAAATTAACCCCAGCATGGATGTGATCATCCAAGAGATCCATCCGACTATGTTTCTGTTGAAACAATCTTTCAGCAGGGGGAGGGATAAAGAAAAGAACTCACGGCAGTTGTTCAGATCAGTCATTTGAGACCCTTGAGTCAGGTTCCATCGAGGAGCGTGGGGGAGATTAGCACATGCGGGATTATGGGTATCCCAGGACCCACCTTGAACATGTTCATACTCGGGACTCCGGCGAACTCCTGATGTGCCACCACCTCCAGAACCTGGTGGACGTTTTGTATAAATGGTGTGACGAGGAGTAGCCTCACTTGACTCCACCTCAGTGTCAACACCCTCACCATGACCATCACCACCACCACCACCACCACCAACCCCAGCAACATTCTCCGCAACATTCTCCACCTGCTCCACTAAATCCTCCTTCTCCTTGCCCATTGGGTCAGGATGTGGAGGAGACAGACCAAAGGTTCTAGAAGGCGGAGAGGTAGGAGGTGTAATCTTGGAGATGTCAACCTTGTGAACACCCTTACCTGATTTAGCACCTGCTACAAGTCAGGCGCAATAGTTAAAAGCGAGAAAAGAAGGTAAAGAAACAGAACATACAAAAGGAAACCGTTGTACCCCGGGAAACAGAAGCTGCAAATATCTTCTCTAGAAGATTACCATGTTTCGCACTAAAAACACCCAGGTCAATCTCTGACTCTGAAGGTGCAGGAGGAGTCTCCTTCTAAAGCTTAGATTTTTTCTCCGCAAGTGCAGCATCAGCCTGTTCGTCAAGTTCCTTCTTCTTATCTTCCAAAGCTTTTTTCCTTTTCACTATTTTTGCCAGTGTGGCATCATCTTTAGGATCACGCTCAGTACGCTTATCTCCTACGTCTAAACTAGAGAGCATGTCAGACACGACAACATAACTCAGGAAAGAGGAAGTAGAAGGACGCTTACGAGGTGCCTTAACCGCTGTTTCCTCAGCCTTCCTTTCCTCATACTTATATTCCTTCTTCTTATTCTTCTTCTTCCTGGTCTCCAATTGTTCAGCAGTATCAACCGCAGTTTCAACATCATCATCAACAGCAGGCTCATTCACTGGCTCGGTTACAGTCCCTTGTGGTGGACCTGCATGAGTGGGACGAGAGGTTAGACCTTCATGTGATCCGTTGGAACCCCCACTCGAAAGGATGATAATTTCCTCTCGAGTAGGGTCAGTAGTATCGTCAAGATCATCCCCACCATCTTCACCTAGATCTTCCAAAGCTTTTTTTTTTGCTGAATTAAAACAGAATTTCTGTAAATAGGGCTGAAAAATTTTAGAAAAATAAAAAAACAGGCCCGAAATTATATAAAAATCAAAATAAGTAAAGTAATCGAATCGGCTAGTATAAAAATGTTTTTTCAGAGCCGAAAACTCAAAGAATAAATGAATAATTAGTTCGAATTCGAACAAATAAATGAAATAAAATTCACAAGTGTTTAAAAATGAACTTGAAGACGAATAAATTAAATTAAAAACAAGAAATATTGACAAATAAATAAACGAATAAATAATCAAGAAAATATTCACAAATATTTACAAGTATGTACACCGATAAAATAATGACTCGGTTCGTTCCTAAAGCTCGCCACGTCCCCGACAACGGCGCCAAAAACTTGACGTGTGCGCGTATATACATGTTTTTACATTGAATTGTACACACGATTTGGTTTTAAATTTATAAAAATGATTTATACTTTAACATTAAAACACACACGAAAGGGCAAGTGTACCCCGTCATATATGTAGTAAAGTATTGGTAAGAACCAAGTGTCGATCCAAGGATGTGGGCGGAGGAATAATACTAAACCTTTGTTGATAAATTATAGGTAGAAGGATAAGTGTGTGATTTTCTAAAAGCTAAAATAAGCATAAACAAATATTTATAAAAACATAATAGACTCCAAATAAGAAAATAAATATATAGCCTTGCTTTATGCACAACCAAAGCATGTGAACTAAGGGGCTGTTTGGTAGCCTCTTAATGACCATTCAGATGCTACCTCTTAATGGTTTAAAACCTCTGAATGAATAAGAGGTAACCTCAAGTCTGAATGGTTAAGAGGTAACCTTCGAATGGTAAATCATCACATGTCACATTTTTCTACCTTGTTATTGGTAAAATTATTAATGGTTCTATTAAGAGGTAGACTCTTAATGAACATTCAGAGGCTACCAAACAACCCCTAAGTTAGTTTTGTCACTTAAAACACTTGGTCAATTCTCCATTTTCAAGACAATTAGTACCCTTTTCGGGAATCCTAACATGACAATTCTTTGGAAAGCTAAAACGATAAACACACTTTAACCACCTAAAATTGTTCTTTAATGCCCAAATTGACAAATGTCTATGAAAATCCCCTAAAGATAAGTTAGTCATCCGTTAGGAGTTTTCTAACCTCACTTAATCAAGGAAAGCGAAACCGATTAAACACAATGCAACCACCGAGACAAGCATAAGCTAGATTAAATCACAACCGAGTTCATTTTACAAATCTTGAACATAAATTCACCAAGCAAGCAATTTTGGCCTAAACTACTAACTAAGCTAACAATTCATGTCAAGAATTCATAACAACACCATTTAACCCGTTAAGGTCCTTCCGTGAGGGAAAGCCTTCTTGATTAACAATAATTATCCCTTATTAAACCACTAACCATTTCTAGTATCATGGTGCAAACAATGTAAACAAGTTAAACTAGTTAAGCAAGTTCAAAGTCTATTAATACATGATTAATTAAGCTTCTTCTTGCAAATATCTTAACTAACCACATACCAATCATCTAAGATAATTAACTATAATCAAGAATTCAACATCAATAAACAAGGTTGCAAACTAATCATCAAAGATTAACATAGAAAATGCTTCAAAGTGTCATTACAAACATAATTAACATACTAATGGTTGTTATTAAGCAAGGGATACTAGTGTTTTTGCCCTTAGGCTTACAATAATACATAATCATCAATCTAAATGCTTGAAACATGAACAAAAACGTGGAAGGATTGAAGAATCAAACCATAAACAAGCACAAGATTGAGTATCCGGATAGTAACGGAGCTAATCGGATCAAAGTGGCTTGAATCCGGGTGAAAGCAAGTGCCTCCGGAGCCTGTGAATTCGCCTGATGAGCTCCCAAAAGTCCAGAATGTCGAACAGAATGTTGTCTTCTGTTTTTTTATAACTTTTTCAGATCGCACGGTCGTGCGATTAAAGTGCACGACCGTTCACTTTATGGCCCTGTTCACCATACCATGTGACATCAGCAAGTCTTGTCCGGTCTTCGCATTAGCATGGCCGTGCCATTTGTTGCACGAGCGTGCATCTCCGAGAATAGAATGGCACGACCAACTGCACCGGCAGTGAAGTGCCGGGTGTTCCTTGAGTCGCACGGTGGTTCGACTCCGAGATGGCTTGCACGTTGGATCGCACTGGCTGTGCAATGTCGGGATGAGCCCTGTTGTCGGATCCGCACGGGGGTGCCACCAGACGCACGACCGTGCAACTCGCCCAGGTCAGTTTCTTCACAAAATCTTCGCAGCTCTGCCGTTTCGCCCGAAAAGTGCTCGTTTTCATCATCTTCTTGTTTGGCACGCTGTTTTAGGCCTGTAAACAAAAGTAGACCCGATTAAGTATCCGATTCTCAGTTTTACGGCCAAAAACGCGTAAAATGAGGATAAAATGGGGGAATAAAGTATGTGTAATTTGGTGAATATCAAATCTTCCCATGCTTGAACCTTGTTTGTCCTCAAGCAAGCTAAACTTAAAATGCAATAAGAAATTGTTTCTAACGAGAACAAGAATTTACAAACTACCTACTAATACATCTACAAACGGTTAGCCGTTTTTTCGAAACGCAACGTCACTTGATTCAAACCAAACAAGCACATGCAAATATATGTATAGATAACCAAAAAGCCGTGATTTTACTTTCGATTGACTTAGCACGCTAATCTTCACACACCTCATAATTTCACACACACTCGGTTATATTTGGAAAACATACTTAAAATGTGTATGTGTAAACACTCTATTCCTCGACAATGAAACGTGTAATATCATAAGCTTGTCACAAGATCTTATCTCCACCAACTAACATGCGAAAAATGTGTAACTCAAGAGGTCTTTACGGGTTGTAACGAAAGGCTTGGGTGAAGGGTATGGAATGGGAATTTTAAAGTGACTAAATGGTTAAAACTCGGTAATCACGTTTAACAAGCGAAAAACAACTAAACTACATATACTAATGCTTTAAAAAGGCGACTTTTGTGCTATCGAGCTCATCAACGAGATTTCATCATTTTAGCACTTAAAATTGCTCGAATTTTGTCGACTTCACCCTATTTTAGGGTGTTTTATTTTCTGATTTTATGTGTTTATATATATATATATATATAATCTAATGGCTTTGTACAATGAACGGCTAACTACAAGAAACACTAGTTAAACGATGATTTTAACCGAGTGTTAACACAAAAGGTTTAAAAATAAATAAAAGGCTAAATTTGGCTAAGTGTGTTAATTTGTTGGGTAAACGAAGGAAAACACGGGAAAGGCTCAACATGGTTAATCCTAGTGGGTAATGTAGGGTTTAGGGAAACACAACACAAAGGAAAAGGCTAACAACAAAGGGGTTTTCTAGGTGCCTCTATCATTTCTACACAATTTCACATGTTTATGGTCTTGAAAAGCATGCTAGTGACAAGTTCTAAACTACACGTGACATCCGGCTCACTCCTACTCCGAAATGAACAAACATATAACAAATTTAAGGCTCAAATATGCTCACATAACGGAAGGAATGGGTAAAAGTGTGAAAATTATCATGCAAGTCTTTCTTTGTTTGTCACGTTTTCTAGTTATCTTTTTCAAAATTTATTTGGCTTGTCGGGTTTTTATCATATCTGAAGCTTTCTAAAACAACAACTAACCGGTTTATTTACAAAAAATATATACAATTTACTGATTTTTTATTTTATTTTTTTAGGACAAACAAAGTCAAAATGTTAAACCCCCTCCCCATACTTGAACTTCGCATTGTCCCCAATGCGAAACCCAGAATATAGAGAAAAAGGAGAATAACGCTCCCCTGAAGATGATTGTATATGAAACGAGGCTCCAAAACCGATTCTGTTGTGTGTTCTGGTCCAAGATGTGCTTCCACGATCTGTATGGATGCCACAAGGCACAACAAAAACAAAACAGGCAACACAAACCATGATCTAAATAAATAAAAGCGTACTAAATATCCATACATAAACGAAGCAAATAAACCATAATGTCTGAAAAACAAAATACATAACCGCGGGTGTTTGCAATAAGAACCAAATTGAACACCCAAAATAAACTACTAACATAATACCATAACCACCAGCTTAGAACTCCCACTACTACTCGTCATCGGCACCTCCTCCTGTGCCGGATGTGCCAGCTCCGCCATAATCGCCTTGGTTCCCGAATGGGAACTGTGCGGGCTCGCCAAAGTAGTTGGGGTACGTGTTCTGAAGATCCCCAAATATGTATGAAAACCCAGCATGCACCTCTTGGCGCATGAACTCCTGGTTCACCCGCATCGCATCCTGGTTGGCCCTCAGCTGCTCTTGGTTAATCTGCATCTGCTGGAATTGACCATAAAACTCAGGATATGAAGGGATGCCGGGAGGCCAGTGCTGGTACTGCGGGGAGTGTGCCTGCTGTGGTGAGTGTGGTGGTGTGTGTGGCGGCTGCTCATGCTGCTCCTCCATAACCTCATCCTCATCATCTGCCGGCTTTGGAGGCAACGGGTCCCAGACCTCGTTGTCTAGCCCTTTCAACCTATCTCCGTGGTCGATCTCCGCGTAATCCCCATGGCCTTCAAAGAACGGATATCAACTTACATACCTTCAGTAACCAAAGTTAGACCTTCAACCACTTCGTCAATCATAATACCCATGGCGTAGGCGATTTGGGTAACGTAACCTTCCGACAGTCCAGTTGTGCCAACGACCGCCTAACCAGAAATTTATTCGTTTCTTATAGCGGAAGTCTGGATCTCTGCTCGCTTTGGGCTTTTCATAAGAGTATGTAGCGAAGAACTCCAACGTGAGCTCCAGATAAATTGGCCGGTCAATGTTGACCAATCGCGAGAATGGAAGTGTTAACATATTTTCAAGCCGGTCGCGTTGGTTCAGCTCCGTCATCACATCCCAATCTAATCTCCTAGGGATGCCGAATTGGTTCCGTCTTTGCCATAGCGCATTGAGTTTTGCAATGCAAAGATTGTCCTGCGCGTTGTTTGGATCGAATTGGAGAAAAGGATGGTCCATCTGCATGAGGATTACTGTTAGAACAAATGGAGCAGGAAAAATTCCAAACAAAACAACCTAATCACACAATTATGAAGCTTCTGTCCAACTGATCTAGGCAAACCGCACGGGCGTGCGATCGGACGCACGGTCGTGCGTCTCCGAGACCAGTGACCATGATCGGAATCTGTCGGCAATGCACGGACCGTGCCAAATTAGAACGACCGGTTGACTCCGACATGACAGAAACTTCGTGAACAACTGCAACTGAACGACCGTGCGACCCACAGAACGACCGTGCGACGCGGTTTTCTGCAGATTTTTAACCCCCAGATCAGAACAGCAAATTTTTTTCCGAAAATCAACGAGTTTCTAGCAAACGGGGGTTAGGAAACCGACTGGTTGTTCACGAATCGCATGAATCTTACAAGGGTTAGGGTTTCAATTGTGTTTATGAAGGGAACCCTAAAAAGCCTTGAAGAAATCTGGAAATCTAAGCCTAGAACAAGATTAAAACCGAAAAACAAGAAGAAATACATACCGTGCTTGAAGGATCTGAGAAACAGTGTAAAAAATGGTGGATTTTTGGAAAAGAAGTCGGCCAGGAACGAGAGTGCTGTTAGGGTTTCGCGAATGTAAGAATGGGGTGCAGATAAGGGCTTTATATAGTGCAAGGACAAAACTGCCCCTGGCCAGTCACACGGTCGTGCGTCACCGACAAAAGCTGATCCTGGCACGTTGTTCTCAGACTACACGGTGGGTGCGACTCGAGGTGCTGGCTCAAAACCGCACGGACGTGCGACAGGTGGCACAGTCGTGCCATATCTACAGAACAGCCTGTTTGCTGCAGAAACCATTTTCAGCAGCCGTTCCGACCATTTTCTGCCATTTTTGCACTACGCTAACTGTTTTAACAATATTCTAACATAGATCCTTCGTCCGGCATGATAAAAAACTGTACGGTTCTACGAAAACTACCAAACACACCAAAAATACGAAAAAGCAGCAAAAACAAAAAATTGGACAATTTTACCCCTAAAGCGCACGAGACGCTCTTGCTACATTTTTTATCCTCGAGTTAGTAGCGTAGACTCTCCTCCCCACACTTATGATGTATGCAGGGTGTGGAGTTCGATAACCTCCACCGCCGACTCAATCGGCCCGGCAACATAGAGCTTTAAGCGATGACCATTTACATTGAAAATTACGCGGTCCGCGTTCTCAATCGCGACAGTCCCATATGGAAATACTTCCTTTACCGTGTACGGACCCGTCCAACGCGAATGCAACTTTCCTGGAAATAGACGCAACCTCGAGTTGTAAAGTAGGACAAGATCTCCCGCTTGGAATTGTTTATGGTCCTTCAAGCGTTTTTCATGCAATCTCTTGGTGCGCTCTTTGTATAACACGGAGCTTTCATAGGCGTGTTCTCGTAGCTCTTCTAATTCATGAATCTGAAGGAACCGAGCTTCACCTCCGGTTTTTAGGTCCAGATTTGCAGTTTTTAGAGTCCACATCGCCTTGTGCTCCAACTCCACAGGTAAATGGCACGCCTTTCTGTAAACAAGCCAAAAAGGAGTAGTCCCAATAGGCATCTTGTACGCCGTACGGAAAGCCCAAAGTGCTTCATCCAGTTTGTCTGATCAATCCTTGCGGTTTGCACCCACCGACCGCTCAATGATTCTTTTCAACCCCCCGGTTTGTGACCTCCACTTTCCCGCTTGTTTGTGGATGATAGGGCGTGGATAAACGGTGATGCACACCATAACGGGACAAAGCTCTCTCAAGCTGGGTATTGCAAAAGTGGGTCCCTCTGTCACTGATAAGCGCCTTTGGTGCACCAAACCGGGCAAACAAACTCTTCAGAAATCTCACGACTACCCTGGCATCATTGGTGGGTAAGGCATGTGCCTCCGCCCACTTCGATACATAATCAAGAGCAACCCGGTTATATTTGTTTCCTCGCGAGGGGGGAAATGGTCCCATGAAGTCTATTCCCCAGATATCTAAGACTTCACATACTTGTATCCAATTTTGAGGCATTTCGTCGCGTGCCGATATGTTTGTTGCCCTCTGGCAGGCATCACACGCTCTGACCCAATTCTGTGCATCACGAAATATTGTGGGCCAATAAAACCCTGAATCAAGCACCTTCTTAGCGGTGAAATTGGCTCCATGGTGACCTCCGGTAGGTCCCTCGTGACAGTGGCGCAGAATGTCAGTCGCCTCCTTTCCCGAAACACATCTCCTAATCACCTGATCAGCACCAACCCTAAACAAGAAAGGGTCGCCCCAAATGTAGTGCTTGACGTCCGCAAAGAATTTCCTCTTTTGTTGGTGAGTCAACCCTTTAATCAGAATCCCGCAAGCAAGATAGTTCGCAAAGTCGGCGAACCAAGGTAACTCATCGCATACCTCGACGCTCATCAACGACTCGTGTGGGAAATTGTCATTGATTGGATCCCAACGTGTGTCCTTGATTTCTCCATGCACCAACCAAGAAAGATGGTCAGCCGCTACATTCAACGCACCCTTTTTGTCCTGAATTTCGATATCAAACTCCTGCAGCAATAAGATCCATCTAATGAGATGCGGTTTAGCGTCCTGTTTACTGAACATGTATCTGATGGCTGCGTGATCAGTATACATAATTGTTTTCGAAAGCACCAAATACGATTTAAAATTTTCAAATGCGAAAACTACCACCAAGAGCTCATTTTCTGTCGTGGTATAGTTCTCCTGTGCGTCGTGAAGAGTATTGCTCGCATAATAGATCGGGTGAAAGTGCTTTTCTTTCTTTTGTCCCAGAACGGCCCCTATAGCGAAATCGCTCGCGTCGCACATAATTTCAAATGGCAGACTCGAGTCAGGTGCAACCAAAATAGGGGCCTCAATCAACTTTTGCTTGAGAAGGTCAAAAGCCTTCAAGCAATCATCTCCAAAGATAAACGGAGCATCTTTTTCCAACAGACGGGTCATGGGCCTGGCGATTTTTGAAAAATCCTTGATGAATCGCCTGTAGATCCCTGCAATGATCAAAGGAATCTCCAAATACCAAAAAGTCATCCATGAATACCTCCATAGAATCCTCGATGATGTCATGAAAAATCGCAACCATGCATCTTTGGAAGGTAGCCGGTGCATTACACAACCCAAAAGGCATACGCCGGTAGGCGAATGTGCGGAAGGGGCAGGTAAAGGTAGTCTTCTCCTGATCCTTAGGAGCAATAGGAATTTGAAAGCATCCAGAAAACCCGTCCAGTAAACAGTAATACGACTTCCCCGACAGACGTTCCAACATCTGGTCGATGAATGGAAGCGGGAAGTGATCCTTACGAGTAGCATCGTTGAGTTTGTGGTAGTCGATGCAAACTCGCCACCCAGTGACAGTACGGGTAGGAATAAGTTCATTCCTATCATTTGAAACTACAGTAATACCACCTTTCTTGGGTACTACTAGCACTGGACTTACCCACACAGAATCGGATATAGGATAAATCAACCCAGCATCTAACAACTTAATCACTTCTTTCTTCACCACGTCTTGCATATTCGGATTGAACCTCCTCTGAGGCTGTGCACAGGGCTTGTACTCGTCTTCCATCAGAATCTTATGAGTACAAAAGAAGGATTGATGCCTTGATATCCATAATCTTCCACGCCATGGCTTTCTTATGAAGTCTTAGAACCTCGAGAAGCTGTTTCTTCTCCTCTTTTGCCAATGATGCTGAAATGATGACCGGCAAGCGACACTCATCGTCTAGAAATGCATACTCAAGATATGGTGTGAGTTCTTTTAACTCCAAAGACGGTGGATCTTCAACCAAAGGTTTTGCTTTTTCATCATCTACATGGCCAATTTCTATAAACTGATCCGGACTCTGGGAACCATTGTCACCAATCTGATAGACTGGCTGCTCGAAATCGTGGCCCTCCTGCGTAATGCCAATCAGGTCCCCACACAACAGATGTGTGTCCGAATCAATCTCTTCAATAGTGCCTTGGAAATGAGAGCACACACACATGTCAAAAATGTCGACATAATAAAGCATGTCATCGTGACTTTGCGGATGTTGCATTGATCTTTTAATATCAAATGTCGCATGCTCGTCATTTACTCGGAGCGTGATTTGGCCAGCTGCCATATCAACAATCGTCCTCGCAGTATTGAGGAACGGGCGTCCAAGTATCAATGGAACTTTTGAATCTTCATCCATGTCAAGAATAACAAAATCCATGTGGAAAACAAATTTATCGATTTTAACAAGCATGTATTCAACGAATCCACACGAATATTTGATTGAACGGTCTGCAAGTCGAATACTCATTCTAGTGGGTGAAGGCTCACCCAGATCCAGTTTAGTAAAAACCTTATAAGGTATAAGGTTAATACTCGCTCCCAAATCAGCCAATGCATGGCTAACAGACATGTTTCCAATCAAGCAAGGGAGCGTGAAACTGCCTGGATCTCCCATCTGCATGGACAGACGGTTTTGTAGCATGGCAGAACAACTGTCATTCATCACCACACAAGATATACCCTCGAGCTTCTGCTTATTCGAGAGGATGTCCATTAAGAATTTCGCATACTTTGGCATCTGGGCTAGGGCTTCAACAAACGGTATGTTTAAACAATTCAAGGAACTTACCGTATTGTTCTTCATTTTTCTGTTTCTTCAGCCTGCCCGGATATGGAACTGGAGGAGTGTACTCTTTGACTGGCTCCTGAACTTGTGTTGTACTTACTGGGCCACGCCTGGCTTGCACCTCGTCCGGTGTATCAGTCGGGACCGCTTCAGTGATCGGTGGTGAGTCCGATATGTTGGGTCCGGTAGTCTTGCCACTCCTGGTCATAACAGCATTTACATGCCCGCGCGGATTTGGCTTTGTGTTGCCTGGAAGACCACGTGGGGGTCTCTCAGACATCATCTTCGCCAGCTGACCAACCTGGTTCTTGATATTCTGAATCGAGGCTTTTTGACTTCTCATTTCTCCCTCGTGGGCTAGAAAACGATCTTCGCTTTGTCGATATCGTTTTTTCAGCAACTGATTTTCACTAGTGGAGCTAGTGAGAAGTTGAGCCATCATATCCTCCAGCTTGGAACTTGACTGAGGGGCTTGCTGCTGGGAGCTACTCCAGGTGCCCTAATTCTGGTACGAGTATGGACATGGCTGGTAAGATTGGTTGTACGGCTGGAATTGCTGACCGTGAGCCTGCTGCAGCGCTGGAGCCCGCTGAGTAAATCCTAATGGGTTCTGATTACCCACATTTGCTCGCCATCCAAAATTTGGGTGATTCCTCCATCTCGGGTTGTATGCATTGCTGTAGGGGTTGTTCTGCGGCCACACATGGTTGCTCACGAAATCCACTTCTTCTTGGCCCTCATACATAACCCCCTGAAAGCATGCACCAAGCTCGTGTGACACTCCGCACTGGTCACACCCTGAACTAGCTTGCGCAGCTATCTGGGACTTGTCAAACTTCGTCGAAAGAGCCGAGATTTGTGCAGTAATGGCTATGTAGTCGTCCACAGCGTGAACTCCTGGGCGAGTTGATGATGATGATGTCCGACCTCTCTTTCCTTCTCGACGCGAGCTAGACTTTAACGCAGCCTTTTCGATGATAGCATGGGCTTCATTTGGCGTCTTCGTTCCTAGATCGCCTCCTGCATTCACATCTAATCTCTCCTGCGTTTCGTAATTAAGCCCTTGTTAAAACGTCAAGACCAACTGTCTTTTGGAGAAGCCATGATGTGGAACATCAAGTAACAAATCCTTAAACCGCTCCCAGGCCACGTACAACGACTCTCCCTCGTCTTGGCAAAAAGTCACAAACCGGTTCTGTAACTTGGTTGTTTTCTCAGGCGGAAAGTATTTCTGCATGAATAACTCCGCCAGCTCATTCCAGGTCCTGATGGACCCTGCAGGAAGTGACATAAGCCAAGCCCTGGCTTTGTCACGCAGCGAGAATGGAAACAACCTCAACCGAACAGCGTCCTCAGAAACATCCCTAATCTTGAACGTCCAACATACTTCGAGAAAAGCAGCGATATGTCTTCCGGGATCCTCATGCTCGCGTCCGTCAAACTGCACCGAATTCTGCACCATATTTATAATACTAGATTTAATTTCAAAAGTAGGTGCATCTATAGTAGGTCGAATAATGCTCGGCTCCAGGCCTGTTCCTCCGGGCTGATGCAACTCATTCAGTGGTCGCTCGTCGTCTGCCATGATTATGTTTTCTGCGTCCCCTGAGCCATCGGCTTCAGCGGGTACCACCTGCTCATCCTCACCTGCTGCAAGTAGCAGCGTAACCGCGCGGGATCTCTCACGAAGACATCTACTCAGATCACGCTCAGGTTCGTCTGAATGCTCAACAGCGTCGGGAGCGGGGGTTGAGGACATCAACCTGCAAACGAAAAGTTGACACAATGAATATTTTATTATTATAATAAAGCTGTTTTTTTATTTCTTTTTTTTTGCTGAATTAAAACAGAATTTCTGTAAATAGGGCTGAAAATTTTTATAAAAACTAAAAAAAGGGCCCGGAATTTTATAAAAATCAAAATAAGTAAAGTAATCGAATTCGCTAGTATAAAAATGATTTTTCAGAGCCGAAACTCAAAGAATAAATGAATAATTAGTTCGAATTCGAACAAATAAATGAAACAAAAATTCACAAGTGTTTAAAAATGAACTTGAAAATGAATAAATTAAATTAAAAACAAGAAATATTGACAAATAAATAAACGAATAAATAATCAAGAAAATATTCAAAAATATGTACATCGATAAAATAATGACCCGGGTCGTTCCTAAAGCTCGCCACATCCCCGGCAACGGCGCCAAAAACTTGACGTGTGCGCGTATATACATGTTTTACAATGAATTGTACACACGATTTGGTTTTAAATTTATAAAAATGATTTATACTTCAACATTAAAACACACACGAAAGGGCAAGTATACCCCGTCATATATGTAGTAAAGTATCGGTAAGAACCAAGTGTCGATCCAAGGATGTGGGCGGAGGAATAATACTAAAACTTTGTCGATAAATTATCGGTAGAAGGATAAGTGTGTGATTTTCTAAAAGCTAAAATAAGCATAAACAAATATTTATAAAAACATAATAGACTCCAAATAAGAAAATAAATATATAGCCTTGCTTTATGCACAACCAAAGCATGCGAACTAAGTCGGTCTTGTCATTTAAAACACTTGGTCAATTCTCCATTTTCGAGACAATTAGTATCCCTTTCGGGAATCCTAACATGACAATTCTTTGGAAAGCTAAAACGATAAACACACTTTAACCACCTAAAATTGTTCTTTAATGCCCAAATTGACAAATGTCTATGAAAATCCCCTAAAGATAAGTTAGTCATCCGTTAGGAGTTTTCTAACCTCACTTAATCACGGAAAGTGACACCGATTAAACACAATGCAACCACCGAGACAAGCATAAGCTAGATTAAATCACAACCGAGTTCATTTTACAAATCTTGAACATAAATTCACCAAGCAAGCTATTTTGGCCTAAACTACTAACTAAGCTAACAATTCATGTCAAGAATTCATAACAACACTATTTAACCCGTTAAGGTCCTTCCGTGAGGGAAAGCCTTCTTGATTAACAATAATTATCTCTAATTAAACCACTAACCATTTCTAGTATCAGGTGCAAACAATTTAAACAAGTTAAACTAGTTAAGCAAGTTCAAAGTCTACTAATACATGATTAATTAAGCTTCTTCTTGCAAATATCTTAACTAACCACATACCAATCATCCAAGATAATTAACTATAATCAAGAAATCAACATCAATAAACAAGGTTGCAAACTAATCATCAAAGATTAACATATAAAATGCTTCAAAGTGTCATTACAAACATAATTAACTTACTAATGGTTGTTATTAAGCAAGGGATACTAGTGTTTTTGCCCTTAGGGTTACAATAATACATAATCATCAATCTAAATGCTTGAAACATGAACAAAAACATGGAAGGATTGAAGAATCAAACCATAAACAAGCACAAGATTGAGTATCCGGATAGTAACGGAGCTAATCGGCACAAAGTGGCTTGAATACGGGTGAAAGCAAGTGCCTCCAGAGCCTGTTAATTCGCCTGATGAGCTCCCAAAAGTCCAGAATGTCGAACAGATTGTTGTCTTCTGTTTTTTATAACTTTTTCAGATCACACGGTCGTGCGATTAAAGTGCACGACCGTTCACTTTATGGCCCTGTTCACCATACCGTGTGACATCAGCAAGTCTTGTCCGGTCTTCGCATTGGCACGGTCGTGCCATTTGTTGCACGAGCGTGCATCTCCGAGATT
This sequence comes from Helianthus tuberosus, assembly GCA_030545235.1. Classification (NCBI taxonomy): domain Eukaryota; kingdom Viridiplantae; phylum Streptophyta; class Magnoliopsida; order Asterales; family Asteraceae; genus Helianthus; species Helianthus tuberosus. The sequence continues at coordinate 30,655,955 of CM060359.1, forward strand.
AGAATGGCACGACCAACTGTACCGGCAGTGCAGTGCCGGGCTGGGCTGGGCTTGGTGTCGGAATTGCACGGGTGTTCCTTGAGTCGCACGGTGGTGCGAATCCGAGATGGCTTGCACGTTGGATCGCACTGGCTGTGCAATGTCGGGATGAGCCCTGTTGTCGGATCCGCATGGGGGTGCCACCAGACACAAGACCGTGCAACTCGCCCAGGTCAGTTTCTTCGTAGAATCGTCGCAGCTCTGCTGTTTCGTCCGGAAAATTCTCGTTTTCATCATCTTCTTGTTTGGCACGCTGTTTTAGGCCTGTAAAAAAAGTAAACCCGATTAAGTATCCGATTCTCGGTTTTACGTCCAAAAATGCGTAAAATGGGGGAATAAAGTATGTGTAATTTGGTGAATATCAGTCAGACACGACAACATAACTCAGGAAAGAGGAAGTAGAAGGACGCTTACAAGGTGCCTTAACCGCTGTTTCCTCAGTCTTCCTTTCCTCAGACTTATCTTCCTTCTTCTTCTTCTTCTTCTTCTTCCTGGTCTCCAATTGTTCAGCAGTATCAACCGCAGTTTCAACATCATCATCATCAGCAGCAGGCTCATTCACTGGCTCGGTTACAGTCCCTTGTGGTGGACCTGCACGAGTGGGACGAGAGGTTAGACCTTCATGTGATCCGTCGGAACCCCCACTCGAAAGGACGATAACTTCCTCTCGAGTAGGGTCAGTAGTATCGTCAAGATCATCCCCACCATCTTCACCTAGGATAGCATTGGCATAAGCAGCAAAGCTGTCACTGGTAGGGTGCAAGAAACGGTCCCGTATCTGATCCAACCACACAGGCTTTCCCTCAGGTAATATTGCTTCAACCATGGCACCAGCGGCCTTAGGATCAAGGATATTCAGCAAACTATACCCTACTGTAAAACACAACAACATGAGGAAGCGCATGACGAAATTAAGGAAGAACACAAACACAAATTAACAACACTATTACCTTTCCCTTGATAGCCATAGACAGGGACACCCTTAGGGTCACAACATGCTCATACCAGCCCCCACCAGCACCATCTCTTCGAGTTGGGTGCTAGAGGTAACCTTCCGGGTCAACACCTTGTACCACTCTTGTTCAACATAATATATGGAGACATTCACACGAGGAACCCCTTCTTCACGGTAATGCATATCAATGGGAACGACTCCACGACGGATATAGAAGAACTTCTGTTTCCAGTCATGTAGACTCTTTGGGGGGTTAGTACTGCAAGGATTAACTCCACCTGGCCGAGAATTGAAAGAATAGAAACCACCAGTATAACTCACGAAATAAAACACGTTAAATATCTCAAAAGTAGGCTCGATACGGTTGGCTCTGCATATAAACTCAAAATGAGTAATCTGGGGCAACCCCAAAGCATTTATCTGTGAAATATGAAGCCCATAGTTGGTCAGCACTTCTCCGGTGAACTTCGTCATGGGAAGACAAAATTTACCTTCACGAAAGAAAGCAGCATACAACGTTATATACCCAGGAGGAGCATCCAATGCAATCGAATTCTGAGTCGGAAACTGGGCACCCCACTCCGGCCGAAAACCCATATCTCTAACAAGATTTTGGAATTCCTCTTCCTTCCAGTTTATTTCCGCTCGATCCGGACCAGGAGGATTACGAGGCTTGTGTTTCCTTTTCCTCGAAGGATTGCCACTAGTAGACATAATTTTGAGAAGTGGAATGAGATATTAAGGAACAAGAAAGGAGAGATATGGACAAGATGAGAGGAGAAAAAGACTTTGAATTTTGAAAAGTGAAGGAAGAGTAGAAATCGCCAACTATTTATACCCATCGCATTTAATGCGATGGGTAGTGGGCTGTCAGGAAAACAGAAGGACGCTCAATGAAAAGAAGACACGTCAGAAGAGAAATAAACCGTCGCCTCGAATCTCGGGGAAGTGGACAACACGCGTCTGACATGCGGTTGAAAAGCGACTGACGGTTCTGAAAAGACGACTGTTCATCTCCGAAAAGACAGCGACACCAGGCGACACTCCAGTCATGTCAGTTGTCCTCATCCCAAGAGAAGAAACTTCCATCAGAAGGAACCGCCAAAAAGAAAGGTTGCCACCATGCGCCATGCACCCTTTTGGCTCAACTTTGCAAGGTTGCGACGATGCACCGTGCACCCTTTTGGCTTAACTTTGCGAGGTTGTCCTCATCTCCTAAATACAAATAAACTTTTTATTTTTTTTATTTACATCTGCTTCAAGTTTAAAAGAATTTATCATCGATGGAACTTATTAATAGTTTATAACCAAATTTATCCAATTGAGTACTTATGAAAATTCATAATTAACTCTTTATGTATCGGATTTTTTTATTTTTATTTTTTGAAAATTTTAATATCTCACATATGTTAGTCCCTGTGGTTTGCACAAAATAACGTACTTAGGTACTAATAGTTTAACAAACAATTAACGTTAATATCTCCAAACGTTACAAAATGAAAAGTTAACATTACAAAATGAAAAGTTAATACCCAAGAAGGTGATTTTAAATTATTAGTATCTAACTATGTTATTTTGTGCAAACCACATGAACAAACTATGTAATTAACTCTAAAAATATATGCATAGGGATGGGTTAAAATGAGAACCAACTTGAGTTGTGAGAACTAGGCCACCGGCCAAAAGGTTTTCTCCGAAATATTTTTTTCTCAAAAGTCATAAAAAAAACACTTGTTTCAGCAAAAAATAAAATTAAAAAAAATGCCACATACCAACATTTACATGAGGCTTAAAAAATATTTATCTTCGTACAAAATTTACACCAGCGCATAAAAAAAACTTGCATCAGTCAAAACTACCGACTCGACAATTTTTTTTTACTTTTTTTACAAATATGTTTGTAATATTTTCATCTATGTTTGTGCGAAAAAAAATTTGGCCTAACTCGCGCGGGAAAGAATAGTTTTCACGGTTCTCACAACTCGTGGTGGTTCTCATTTGAACCGAGCCCTATATATATATATAGGGTAAGGTTCATGCGAGAACCACCCTTATTGCGAGAACCGCGATAACCAATGTGAACACAACCTAAAATAGCTAAAAAAACCTAAAAAAAACATAAAAAAAACCTAACCCCCCCCCCCCCCCCCTACACCCCCAAAAAACCTAACACCCCCCCCCCCCCCACCCAAACTAAAACCCTCAAAAAACCTAAAAAAAACGTAACCCCTTAACCCCCCCCCCCCTCCCCCCCTACCCCCCCCCCCCCCAAGCTAAAATGCTAAAAACTAAACCCCAAAAAAACCTAAAAAATAAAAAAAAAAACACACACATTTTTTTTTATATTTTTTACATTAAAATCGCTACTTTAGTAGCAAAAAAAAATTTTTTTTTGGTAACGAAATCCAGCGATTTTTTTTTATAAAAAATATTAATTTTTTTTTATGTTTTTTTCTCTATTTTTAATTATTTTTGGTTGGGTTCTTGCGGTTCTCGCAATAAAAGGTGGTTCCTAACGGATCCTTCTCCTATATATATATATTTTTGTAAATTTTAATTTCTCACCAAAAATGGTTAGCACCGTTCAAACTTATATTAACTGTTTATGTTTATGATTTTTGTTTTAATTTCAATTTCACCAAGACTGTTATCATTTATGAATCTTTTTATCAGTTTGAATTTATTCCAATATTGTTATCACCGTTAAATCTTATTATTTATATACTCATATGATTCCTTTTGTACTACAGTTCGAACTATTATCACCAAATCACCGATTGAATTTAGTATTAATTGTTATGGCAAATCATATATTACAATAATAGCCGAGTTGTTATCACCGTATATTATAATCATAGGCGAGTTTTTATCACCGTATATTACAATCGAAGACGAGTTGTTATCACCGTGTATGACATCAAAAGTCATACAAAAAGATGCTTTGTATTTTTTATCGAAAAGGTATAATTTTTGTTGTAAGGGTTTAGGCACGATATGTTGATACAAGATATATTTACTAACAAATTGTTTTTTGACGTGTCCAATATAAGAAATGAAATGACTAATTTTATTTATTATTAAAATAAAATTACATATAATTTATGTATATGAGAATTAAAAAGAAACCTTTTTAAAATATAAAGGTTTTTAAAGAGGGCTAATTTGACAACTTTTAAAGTGATTATTAAAGAAAAGGGAGTACAAACAGTAAAAAAGAGGGTGCATTTAGCTGACCCTTTTTAAAATAGCGTCTATCATAAAGCTTACTACTATTATTTCACACATTAGTTTTGTCTTATAACTGTATATCACATTATTTTCGGCCAAAAATATAAAAAAAGATGAAAATAAAACCATCTAATATATATAAATGGGTCAATTGCATATATCCTCCTATAAAACTCATCAATTGAGTATTTACCCAACCAAAAATCAAAAAATATATAAATGGGTCAATTGCATATATCCTCCTATAAAACTCATCAATTGAGTATTTACCCAACCAAAAATCAAAATTGCATATATCCCCTCCTTTATTGAACAATATTGCAAATTTACCCGTTTTGGTTTATTTTAATAAAATATATAATATAAAATGACTATTTTACCCTTATTTTACAAAATCTTTAAGATTTCCCATTTTTTTATCTACCCATTTTGAAAACAAGTTAGACGCCATCTATGAGCATTGAGCAGGTATTACATGAATTTAAATAAATTCATTCATTCATATAAGAACTCAAAAGTTAATCAGCTAAATTCAACAATCCATTGTATCTCAAATTGAAAGAATATAATAACTATAATCTTAGAAAATGAAGTTTGCATAACAATAGATGGAATCGTTCCATTTCACCGACTAGGCAACATAGGCCAAAATTTCCAAAATATAAAATATATATCTTCAACATTGATAGTCATTCTTTTTCAAAAGCATGATTGGAGAACGAACACCTTTCACAGCAATTGTTTTCAAAACTAATTCATATTATATATTCTTGTTTCTTCTATTACAACCTATATTTCTCATCCAATCCAAACAACAGATAAGATATTGATGAAACACTGGTTAACACCGAGGTTAACTAGTTGGGTCGTCTCTTATGTGAGTTCAATCTCCTTCTTTACTCGCCTGAGACTATGGTCCTGCAAAACAGCAACACCGTTAGCTCGTTAAGAGGGGAATATGGGGGTTTCACTCTTAACAGGGCTCCGGCGTGAGAATAAGTACTGCTCTGAGGAGAAAATAGTGTGTGTTGTGGGTGAAATGTGAGGGGAATCGAATGTTGCACCTGAATGATGAAGGGTCATATTTATAGACGGAGGGTGAAGGAGGGAGGAGAGACCTTGCCATCCGTTATTGGGCGCCAGCTGTCCGACCAAGGGGAATATCCTCTTGGTCTCCTCTTCCATGGTCAGGATAGTGGTCCACATGGCGCGCCGTCATTCGTCCACGCTGGAGAATTCGTACTACAGTTGTCTGCCTGCCCCTAGGTTGTGCCGCAGGTCTACATGGCGTCTGATTAGTGGTGACACGTGTTGTCCTTTTTGTCTAGAGGAGTATCTTCGGTGCCACCTTGACATCTTACGGAAGCTTCTAGAAGTTTCTGGATTTGCTTGCTGATGTAGGTGCCATGTAGAACGCGGGAAGTGGTGTGGTCCCTGCCATGTGTGCATGGAATTGGGACCATACCTCTTCAGATATCAACACCATAACGAAACCCAAACCTAAAAAAAAGAGATATGTATGCACCTGGAATAGCCGACTGATAAGGTGCTCGTCGGAATTGCATTGCAACAGGAATCGCCGACTAATGAACATGGATTGCCGGAATCGTGTGTGTAGCATATCTTTGAACCTATAAGATTGGCTCTGTTCTGTTGCAAATTTTTGATAGGGTCTTTTGAAATTCTAAGGGTATCATTGTCATTAAATAGAATTTTAATAAGGGAGGAGATATATGCAATTTTAATTTTAAATTAGGTAAATATACAATAAAGGAGGTTTATAAGGGGATATATGAAATTATCTCTATCGGTGGGACAAAGTTTTTGGACTACTAATTTAGGACCATTAAAGTATTCCATGATATGTCTAGTAAGTCTTGTCAACACATATTCATATGATAACCACAAGAAAATTAACTTGGTTTATAGGGTATCAAATTGAGTTTAAATCGTTCAATAAACGTCATTTTTTATGCATACAAATTAACCATGTATAACAGCCTTCCTAAAAACCTTAACATGTCCTAAAATATACCTTGTATACGAAAAATAATCCTAATATAGTTTATATTATTAAAAATCAAATAAAAAAACAAAAATATATGGTTCTCGCGGGGCGTCACCCATTTAAGGAAAGGAGTCGCGGGCCGCGACAAGGTGGCACCAGGCGGCACCAGGTTGCGCCACGGGTCCCTGTGTCGCAACCCCCGACCCCTGCCTCGGGAGGCGGGCGGCCGCGGCCTACTCAGAGATGGTGGTATCGGTGTTTATCATTATTTGGTAGCGGAATTTACATCAGGACCGTAGTTAGGAAATATTTTATCAGAGTAAAACACCACATTTTATAATTATAACTTATTGGGATAAAACCCAAGTTTTCATTACAAACGTGTTTATAGGAATAAATCCTATTTTATTGAATAAAACATCTTTCTTTATTTAGGTAACTTTTATAGCCACATTTTTCCAAGCTTTCAATGCTCTACAGCTGGCTTCTATTTGGCTTTCACATTTTGTTACCTGAAACGCGTTTTAAAAACATTTGTCAGTGGGAAATACTGGTGAGTGAATCCCAGTTTAATCAAAACAGATTTTATCATTTCACAGTATTGAGAGCGATTACAATGTTTACATCTACACAATTACTCATTCAGTACTGTCAATCCATGACTGGTGGGTCATATTACTCATTGGCTATCTCATTGTCCAATGGTAACATGTTCCACATTTTGTATACAAAACCCCAACATACCGGCAGTAATTGAAGAATTACAAGACTCAATCACTGCTAATTATATATAAAATGATTTAAGGTTTTGTAAAAATAGTTTGTAAAAAGCTTCACAAAAAGGAGATTACTCACATTGCTATTTTAGACTTTTCCTGTGGTTTCCTGGTTATAATCTAATAAATTAAACCATGCACACGCGTTAGTATAATAACCCAATATTTACATTAGTTATACCCTCCCCGAGACAGAATTCCAACGACTACGTCGGACAGAACCTCGACAGCCGTTACGGAGTACTAGATCAATCGGGCAGCGTAATCGGGGGTTATAATACTTACAACGAGGCAGAACTTCGTTAATTAGGGGAGTATAATACCCGATTATAATGTCTACAATTCAGAATTGAGAGAGAGAATTCGTTTGTGAGCGAATTGTGAACTGAGGCCGATTGCATCTATTTATAGGGCTGAAAATTGAGTTTGTCACGCCCTGCGAAGGAGTCCACTAAGGGCTTCGCGGCCCGTGAGCTAGGTATCGTAGGCCCTAGCCTTGACCAATCACCAGGTAGACTTGCCACGATGCTGACACGTGGCACGCTAGGGGGTCGCCCTGATCTAGACCTGTCGCAGCCCGCGTAAGCCTTCTCTGGCTCTGTCGCGGCCCGCCAGGGATCATTAAAAATTGTTTTTATTTAATTTTATAAAAATAAAGGTATTTAGGGCTATTTTTCGTATACAGGGTGTGTTTTAGGACGTATAGGGATGTTCTAAATATATTAGGGGTGTTGGAAATAATTTAGGAGGGTTGTTATATCCTCCCCACCTTGTTTTAGAACTCGTCCTCGAGGTCTACTGGAACAGGTGTGGATATTTTCTTTGCATCTCTGATTCAAGCTCTCACGTGTATTCTGGTCCTCTCTTGGAATCCCATTTTACTTTGACTAATATCAGTCTCTTGTGTTTGAGATTCTTGACTTTCCTATCTTCAATCTGTAATGGCTTTTCTACAAACTTTAGTTTCTCGTTTACCTCTATATCCTTAAGAGGTACCACTAATGTTTCATTGGCTAAACACTTTTTGAGATTGCATACATGAAATACATCATGTATTCCAGCTATTTCTTCTGGCAATTGTAGCTGATAAGCTACTAGTCCTATTCTTCTAATAATCTCAAAGGGTCCAACATACCTGGGGCTTAGCTTTCCTCTTTTGATGAATCTTACCACTCCTTTCCAAGGAGAAGCCTTTAATAAAACTTTATCTCCTACTTGAAACTCCAATGGCTTTCTCCTGTTATCAACATAACTCTTTTGTCGATCGCGTGCTGCTTTTAGTCTTTCCTTGACTTGAATAATTTTGTCTGTTGTCTCTTGCACTATCTCGGGTCCAGATAGTTGCTTTTCTCCAACCTCTGCCCAACAGACTGGGGTCCGGCACTTTCGTCCGTAAAGTGCTTCGAATGGTGCAACATTGATACTGGTATGATAGCTGTTATTATAAGAAAATTCTATTAATGGTAGATGATCATCCCAATTTCCCCCGAAATTAATTACACAAGCTCTAAGCATATCTTCCATTGTCTGAATTGTCCTTTCGCTATGTCCATCCGTTTGAGGATGATAAGCGGTGCTTAGATTTAGCTTGCTTCCCATTTCTTTTTGGAAACTTGTCCATGTAATGAAACTATTTCATTTACATACAACTTGGCTAGTTGTTCCATACTGAAAGTTTCCTTCATTGGCAAGAAATGAGCAGATTTAGTTAACCTATCTACTATCACCCAGATTGTATCATTACCTTTTCTTGTTTTGGGTAATTTGGTAACAAAATCCATTGTTATCAATTCCCATTTCCATACATGCATTTCCAATTGCTTCAATAATCCCGAGGGTTTCTGGTGTTCAGCTTTGAGTTGTGAACAGGTTAGACACTTGGCAACATAAGTTGCTATATCCTTTTTCATTCCTATCCACCAGAAATTCTTTCTTAAGTCTTGATACATTTTATCGCTTCCAGGATGTATCGTATACTTAGACTTATGAGCTTCTTCTAATATTTGGTGGCGTAGGTTTCCTAGTTTAGGTATCCACATTCTTTTCTTATGGAATCTCCAAATTCCATCGGTTTCTTGTTCTAATTCCTTAATCATACCTTTTAATTTTTCGGTATCATCCTTGATTACTGATTCTTTCACTTCTCTAATCTGTTCATTTAAATCTATTTGCATATTCAATTTAAGAGAACGTACTCTTTTTGGCTTTTCGTGATATTTTCGACTTAAAGCATCGGCTACTACATTAGCCTTTCCTGCATGATACTGGATACTACAATCATAATCACTAAGAATTTCCATCCAGCGTCTTTGTCTCATATTCAACTCTTTTTGCCCGAAAACATATTTTAAACTCTTATGATCAGTGAAAATGGTAAACTTACTACCGTTAAGATAATGTCTCCAAATTTTCAGGGAAAATATTATGGCTCCTAATTCTAAATCATAGGTTGAATAATTTTCTTAATGATTCTTAAGTTGTCTAGAAGCATAAGCTATAACCTTTTGACGTTGCATCAACACACATCCATAACCTAACTTAGAACGTCACAATAGACTACAAAGTCTTCAGTTCCTTCTGGTAACGCTAGTATGGGTGCGTTGGTTAATTTTTGCTTAAGAATTCTAAAGGCTTCTTCTTGTTTTGGTCCCCATTCAAACTTAATAGACTTACAGGTTAGTTTCGTTAAGGGAATGACTATTCTGGAAAAATCTCGGATAAACCTTCTATAATAACCGGCCAGTCCTAGAAAACTTCTAACCTAGGTTGGTGATTCGGGGACTTTCCATTTAGTAATTTCCTCAATCTTTGTGGGATCCACATGAATTCCTTCATGGTTAACTAAATGTCCAAGAAATTGCACTTCTTCTAACCAGAATTCGCATTTTGAAAATTTAGCGTAAAGCTTTTCTTTTCTCAGTAAATTTAGGAGTGCATGCAGATGCGTTGCATGTTCCTCTTTACTTTCAGAGTAAATGAGAATATCATCTATAAAGACAATTATGAATATATCCAAATATGGCTTACATATTCGGTTTATCATGTCCATAAATGTGGCTGGAGCATTGGTTAAACCAAATGGCATGACAGTAAATTCATAATGGCCATACCTTATTCTGAAAGCGGACTTAGGAATGTCCTCTTCCTGTACCTTTAATTGATGATATCCTGAGCGTAAGTCGATTTTTGAGAAAAATCGAGCTCCTTGCAATTGATCAAACAGATTATCGATTCTCAGTAATGGGTACCGATTTTTAATCGTGACCTTATTCAATTCACGATAATCAATGCAGATACGCATCGATCCATCTTTCTTTTTGACAAACACGATCGATGCTCCCCATGGCGATGAACTTGGCTGTATGAATCCTTTCTCCAACAGTTTGTCTAACTGCTTCTTTAGCTCTTGCATTTCTACGGGTGCCAAACGGTAAGGTGCTTTGGCAATTGGTGTAGTTCCTGGTAGCAGAGGAATTCTGAATTCGATTTCCCTGTCCGGTGGTAGTCCTGGTAGCTCTTCTGAAAATACGTCTGAGAATTGAGATACTATCGGAATATCTTTCAATTCTTTTTCTCTAGTGTTAATGATTATGGAAATCATATACATTAGCGATCGTTTCCTAGCATAACTTGCTGTTTTCATCACAGAGATGAATTTCGTGGATCTAGATGACTTGTTTCCTTTAATTGTGATCTTTTCACCCTTTGGTGAATTTATTTGGATTGACTTTTGATCGCATAGAATACTGGCTTTATTGGCTACCAACCAATCCATTCCTAATACAATATCAAATCCAGCCAGATTCATTGGGTAAAGATTAGCAATAAAATTTTGGTTTAAAATTTCTATTCTTTCTCCCTGCAAGATTTCAGTAATCTTAATGGATTCTCCATTTGCTGTTTCTACTAGACACTCTTGTCGAAGTTTAGTTAATGGTTGGTTGAGAAGTTTGCAAAATGAAGTATTAATAAAACTTTGGTTCGCACCAGAGTCAAATAATACTTTAGCAAAAACATCATTAACTAAAAACGTACCAGCAATCACGTCCGAAATCATTTTGGCTTCTTCTGTCATCAGAACGAATGCTCTAGCATTCTTAGTAGTCTTATTATTCGTAGCTGGAGCTAGTTTCGGACAATTCGGCTTAATATGACCTTGTTCTCCACAATTGTAGCATATCTTATTGTTGTGTTTTTTCCTGCAGTCTTTTTCCTTATGTCCAGATATTTTGCAGAAATTGCAGTATATGGAGCATCTCCCATAATGCTTTCTTTTGCGGTACTTGCAGTAAGGAGTAGAAGTAGAACCTATATTTTTTCCCACGGTTGGAATTTCCATAGCGAAATTCCTGAGTAAGCTTTTGAGCTAGGTTCTTTCTTTGGTTTTCTTCTTGGGTACGTACTAATTCATCAGTCAAGGTATTAGCTAGTTCTGCAGCTTCTTCTATGGTTTGTGGTCTAGCTCCCTTGACTACATGTCTAATCTCACTGATTAATCCCCAGATATGTCGGGAGATTAATACTGGTTCTGGTGATGCTAGGGTTGGCACTTTTCTAGCATATTCAAATAATGTAGTAGTGTAACCCTTGCTGTCTACTCCAGTCATTCTAAGGTTTAAGAATTTATTAGCTATCTGCTCCTTTTCATTAGGAGGACATAATTTCCTTTCAACCATATTCTTAAACTCAATCCATTCCATACTATAGACCCTGTCACTTCCCCTAGTCTGAAGAATAATATTCCACCATTTCAGGGCTGCATTCTTAAATAAATTGGAAACAAACATGATTTATCTTCTTCTGCGCACTTGCGTATTTTTAAGACTGCCTCAGTCTTTTTGTATCCAGCGTAGAGCTGCAATGGCCCCTTCATTGCCAGAGAATTCTATTGGTTTGCAGGACCAGAATTCTTTGTAAGAACAACCATAAGACATGGTTCTTCTTCTTTTTGGAATTGGCAATTGAAGTAACAGTTCATTGTTCACGATGTGACTGGGTTCAGTACGTGTTCGCTTACTTCCACTATCACTTTTATTATTATTTTCCGCTTCCCTGCTGGCATAGCATCTCTAATTCCTTGGGTTACTATATGTCGAATGGCACTGTTATTATCTGATTTTCATTATTCTGGTTTTCCCGATTTGCGTCGTTGGCCATTTGGATTTTACAGACAATTACCAAATATTAATATTGCAATTTAATATTAAATGCAAAGAATCTCACAACACAAACAGGTTGGTCAAAATCGTCGTACATTGCGACTTTTACTCTATTTTATATATATGCATCTACTACAAACCACAACTGGAAATTAAAATACAATACTAGTATGCATCAGTAGTTATTAGATTGTCTATTATATATATATATATATATATATATATATATATATATATATATCACACACACACACATATATATATTATTACTATTACTACTGATAGGGGTTCATCCAATATTGCATATTACACTCGTTATATTTCCAGACGGGTCTCTCCCCTATCTGTCTCATTCTCTCACTTCCTTCTAATATCTCCTCACCAAAGGTTCGGAGTTCCTGTATGTTCTCAGTACTCATGGGTGGTGCGGGTGCTTGTATGGGGTTAGGAAACAGGGGCATCGGTTCTTCCTGAGGGTATGGGTTCTCTAGAATTTCCCGTATGTATTAATCATTATCAAAATATGGGTCTAGAGGGTCAAGGTATGGATAGGGTGCTATTGGGTCTGGCATGGGCTCCTCTAGTGGGTAGCGTCGTTGGTAATCCCTATGGTCGTCAAACCATGGGTCATAGTCTGGAGGATGGGGTGCTGGTATTCTAGGGATTTCTGCTGGGTCTAAGTCAGGTAGTGGGATCTGGTCAGCTGGGTCAATTTCTACTTCCATGGATTGTGTTGGGAACAACTGCAGTGGTTGTGGTGCTATGAGTTGTTCTAGGTTAGGGTCTGCAGCTGTGGTAGCTAATATGTGAAAATTAGCTAATCTCCTATTGAGTATATACTGGGTTTGAACATTCATTTCTCTATTAGCCGCTGCTAAGGACCTTTGCTGCTGTAATTTTCTCATCCTTTTTCTACGCTCATGAGCTCCTCTGCTGAACCATCCTCTCTTCTTGGGAGGGAATGGCTCTTCAGAATGTGCTTTGAATACGAAAATCCCTTCTTCAGTGTCAGCCGAATACCCCGAGGGGGTAGGCTGGGAAGAGGTTCCTTCGTCCGTAGGAGAGTTGGACAATTGACGGTAAGCGTCCGAAGGTCCTTGATCACTCATACTTCAAACTAACAAATTTTCAAATAACACAAAATAATAATCTACACGTATGCACATAGTCTCTTTAATTATTTCCTAACAAAATTTATTATTTCAATGTCAGCAGAACACCTCTTTGGCTGAAATAAGTGGCTAAGCTCTGATACCACCTTCTGTCGCAACCCCCGACCCCTGCCTCGGGAGGCGGGCGGCCGCGGCCTACTCAGAGATGGTGGTATCGGTGTTTATCATTATTTGGCAGTGGAATTTACCTCAGGACCATAGTTAGGAAATATTTTATCAGAGTAAAACACCACATTTTATAATTATAACTTATTGGGATAAAACTCAAGTTTTCATTACAAACGTGTTTATAGGAATAAATCCTATTTTATTGAATAAAACATCTTTCTTTATTTAGGTACCTTTTATAGCCACATTTTTCCAAGCCTTCAGTGCTCTCTAGCTGGCTTCTATTTGGCTTTCACATTTTGTTACCTGAAACGCGTTTTAAAAACATTTGTCAGTGGGAAATAATGGTGAGTGAATCACAGTTTAATCAAAACAAATTTTATCATTTCACAGTATTGAGAGCGATTACAATGTTTACATCTACACAATTACTCATTCAGTACTGTCAATCCATGACTGGTGGGTCATATTACTCATTGGCTATCTCATTGTCCAATGGTAACATGTTCCACATTTTGTATACAAAACCCCAACATACTGGAAGTAATTGAAGAATTACAAGACTCAATCACTGCTAATTATATATAAAATGATTTAAGGTTTTGTAAAAATAGTTTGTAAAAAAGTTCACAAAAAGGAGATTACTCACATTGCTATTTTAGACTTTTCCTGTGGTTTCCTGGTTATAATCTAATAAATTAAACAATGCACACGCGTTAGTATAATAACCCAATATTTACATTAGTTATACCCTCCTCGAGACACAACTCCAACGACTACGTCAGGCAGAACCTCGACAGCCGTTACGGAGCACTAGATCAATCGGGCAGCGTAACCGGGGGTTAAAATACTTACAACGAGGCAGAACTTCATTAATTAGGGGGGTATAATTCCCGATTATAATGTCTACAATTCAGAATTGAGAGAGAGAATTCGTTTATGAGCGAATTGTGAACTGAGGCCGATTGCATCTATTTATAGGGCTGAAAATTTAGTTTGTTGCGCCCCGCGAAGGAGTCCACTAAGGGCTTCGCGCCCGCGAGCTAGGTGTCGTAGGCCCTAGCCTTGACCAATCACCGGGTAGACTTACCACGATGCTGACATGTGGCACGCTAGGGGGTCGCCCTGATCTAGAGCTATCGCGGCCCGCGTAAGCCTTCTCTGGCTCTGTCGCTGCCCGCCAGGGATCATTAAAAAATGTTTTTATTTAATTTTTATAAAAATAAAGGTATTTAGGGCCATTTTTCGTATACGAGGTGTGTTTTAGGACGTATAGGGATGTTCTAAATATTTTAGGGGTGTCAGAAATAATTTAGGAGGGTTGTTATACCCTGGCGTGTTAAGTCTAGACCGTTGATTCACCAAGGCTAGAACCTACCCTAACCTTCTCGTGGGTCGCGAAGGCCGTCCTAGTAACTCTCATGGGGCGCGAGCCGACCATAATCAGGCCTATAAATGGGAAACGGAGTTTCAGTTATTCGTCGCTCAAAATTATTTTCTCTCTCAAAGTAATAGTGTAATATTGCTCGGATATTATACCCCTAAAAAGCGAAGCTCTGCCTCGTTGTAAGTATTTTAACCCCTGGTTACGTATTGGTTACTCTACCCGATTGATCTAGGGCTCCGTAACGCATGTCAAGGCACTGCCTGACTCAGTTCGTTGGAGTTCTGTCTCGGTGGTATGGCTAATTTAAATTGGGTTATCTTACTAACACGTGTGCATTATTTAATTTTAATTGATTATAACCAGGAAGTCACCAAAAGCAGTAGTATTATCTAAGTCAGCAAAGTGAGTACATTCTCTTTTTGTAAACTCTTTTAGTGAGTCATTCTCTTTTTCTACCAAACTGTGTTTTACCAAAACCTCAAATGTTTTAAATTATGATAACAGTGATTGAGTCTATGTATTCTACAATTACTGTCGGTATGTTGGGGTTTTGTATACATTACTAGTTACTGTATTGTGAATAGTAGCATGACCACAAGTCAGGATTGACAGCACCGTGGGTTGTAATTGGATAGATATAAACATTGTAAGCGCCCTCAATACTTTAAAGATATAAAAGCTTGTTTTGATTAAATTGGGATGCACTCGCCAGTATTTCTTGCTGATAAAATATTTTTAAAACGCGTTTCAGGTAACTTAATGTGAAGCTCATAGAAGCCAGCTGGAGAGCACTGAAGGCTTGGAAAAGTGGCTATAAAAGTTACCTAAATAAGAAAAAAGTTTTATTTCAATAAATTAGGGTTTATCCCTATAAACATATTGTAATGGAAACTTGGGTTTTTCCCATGTATTTATTATTTATAAAAGTGTGGTGTTTTAACTCTGATAAACTATTTCCTAACTACGGTCCTGATCTTTAATTTCCGCTGCCAAATTAATAAAAACCGATACCACCAGCTCTGTGCTGCTCGAGGCCACCCGCCCCTCTGGGCTAGGGGTCTTGGGTTGCGACAGGAGTGGTATCAGAGCTACAGCCACTAGTTTAAGCCACAGAAGTGTTCTGTTGACACCAAGATTTTATCAGTTATGTTAGGAAATAATCTATGTGACTATGTGTAAATATGTATATTATTGTTTTGTGTTATTTGACAATCTTTTAGTTTACACTATGAGTGAGCAAGGTACATCTGACGCTTGCCGTCACCTAGCTAGTTCCCCAAAAAGTGAAGGAACTTCATCACAGCCTACTCCTTCGGGGTATTCTGCTGATACTGAGGAGTGAATTTTCATTTTTAAGGCGCAATCCGAGGAATCGTTCCCTCCGAAAAAAAGAGGATGGTTTAGTAGGGGAGCACATGAGAGGAGAAAGAGGATGAAAAAGTTACAAAAACAGAGAACGTTATCGAAAGCCAATAGGGAAGTGAATGCCCAAACCCAGGAAGCAGTTAATAGACAGTTGGCAGACTTTCATATGCTAGCCACCACTGCAGCAGATCCAAAATTTGATCAGATAGCTGAACCACAACCATTCCCATTATTTCCAACCCAACCAATGGAGATAGAAGCTAACCAAGGAAATCAATTTCCCATATCAGCATTTGACCCTAATGAAATACCTAGAATCCCAGCACCTAATCCTCTAGCGTATGATCCATGGGAAGATGACCATAGGGAATATCAGGAACTCTATCCTCAGGAAGAACCGATACCAAATCCCATAGCACAGTATACCGACCTTAATCCATTAGATTTATTTTGGAATGACGACCGGTATATTCGGAGTGTGTTAAGCAACTCGTACCCATATGAAGAACCTATACCTCGATACCCTGACCCAGTACCCGCACCACGACCACCCATGAGTGAAGAGAATGTGTAGGAACCCCGCACATATGGTGAGGAATTAGTGGAAGAAGGAGAGAGGATACATCAGATAGGAGAAAAGCTCGTGTGGAAGTATGACGAGCGAGAAATGCAGTTTTGGATGAACGGCACCTAATATATATATGCCGCTTCAATGGGATCTTTTATCCTGGTCGGAGGAGAAATTACCAAACGTCTAGCATTCCCTCACGCTTGGCGCCAATGGGGCTTTTATTTGAGAGAAAAAAGAAGACTATACCTTCGCCATATGAAATATGAATATTAAGTAATAATAGCATGGCACTTTGAATTTGATATAAGAAATTTTGTTTTCAAAACATTAGATTATGTATCGAGAGAGTAATATGATAAAAAGGTATTTCCTATTTTATTCTTGGAAGTCCAGTTCAGCGTCACAAACTTTTTTCACACCAGAGGTCTCTTAACAATATTTATAGAGCGAAAAAAAAAATTTATTTTTCCTTAGTTTATTTGATCAAATAAAAAAGCCACTTTGGGATTGCTGAATGACAGACAAATAACAAACAAAAAAATATAATCAATATATAAAGCAACGGAGCCATCATAGTATTTTTGAATTCCTCTGAAAGGAAGGGTGGTAAGTTGATCATTTACCGATTGGGGTCTGATCGATCCTATTTTTTTCTTTATTTTATGGAAGGTAAGGGTTAATTTTATTGTAGAGCCGTATGCAATGCATAATGCCCGTACGGTTGTTCGATTCTATCTTTTTTTTTCTTGTTATTCTTTTATCTTTCTTTGTATCTTCCCCTCATATCATGAAAAATAGAGAATCCTTTTATTATCTTATATTATCAGGGTAATGATCCATCAACCTGCTGGTTCTTTTTCTGAAGTAGTAACGGGAGAATTCATCCTGGAAGTGGGAGAACTGCTGAAACTACGTGAAACCCTGACAAGGGTTTATGTACAAAGAACGGGCAAACCCGTATGGGTTGTATCCGAAGACATGGAAAGAGATGTTTTTATGTCAGCAACAGAGGCCCAAGCTTATGGAATTGTTGATCTTGTAGCGGTTGAATAACAATAGCCTAGATTTCACGTCAATTCTGAAATTCACCCTGCTGAGTTTAATATTAATATTCTATGACTTTTTTATTATTCTATATTCTATTGAATAAAAGTAATTCATAATCATCCGGTTAGGATCGATCTAAACCAGCCCATTATGTATATGATTCAACATGCCAACAATTAAACAACTTATTAGAAATACAAGACAGCCAATTAGAAATGTCACAAAATCCCCCGCGCTTCGGGGATGCCCTCGGCGTCGAGGAACATGTACTAGGGTGTATGTGCGACTCGTTCAGATCATGAACTAGAACTAAGGAAAGAGAACAATGTTCGAATATCAATGATCAAATAGGATAGACCGGAAAAACGAACTACATTTCCTATCTAAAAATCGATGATATCCCTTTTATTGTGTATGAAATTTATGGTTTCTGTTGGTGTAAATCCACTCACCTCAATTCAAGATGAGAAGCAATTCTCCATTGGTAGCAAATGGTTATCCATTAAGCGGAGGAAATCTTAGTTAAAATAAACCCCTCTTGCAAGAACGGACTAACATGGTCAGCTACCCAGCCAATCTTCACACATATATATATATATATATATATATGTGTGTGTGTGTGTGTGTGTAGTTTGAAAAAAAATTTAACTAAAATAGATAACCTAATATCTATCGATGCATAACTATTAGTGTGTTTAAATTTCAGTTATAGGTTGTAATAGATATATATATGAAAAGAGTAAAAGTCGCAATGTTCGACTTTTTGATCAATTTGTTTGCATTAAATATTATTCGGTGATATTAATACCTGATAAATGTTTATAATACAGATGGACAACGAAGTAAATCACGAAAACCAGAATAATGATAATAATGGAAACCAAGTAGATAACAGTGCCATCCAACATATAGTAGCACAAGGAATTTTAGATGCTATACCATATAATATCAAGACTGCTAAAGAAGCAAAAAATAATAAAACTATGAGTGGAAGTAAACGACAACCTACTGAACCTAGTCACAGCGTGAATAATGGACCGCTACTCCATTTACCTACTCCAAAAAGAAGAAGAATCATGTCATATGGTTATTCTTACAAAGAATTCTGGTCATGCAAACCAATAGAATTCTCTGGCAATGAAGGAGTCATTGCAGCTTTACGTTGGATAGAAAAGACAGAAGCAATCTTAAAAATAAGCAAATGTGCAGTAGAAGATAAGATTATGTTTGCTTCTAATCTTTTTAAGAATGCAGCCTTAGAATGGTGGAATACTATTCTCCAGTCTAGAGGAAGTGATAAAATTTATAATATGGAATGGACTGACTTTAAGGACATAGTTGAAAGGAAATTTTGTCCTCCTCGTGAAAAAGAATAAATCGCTAATAAGTTCTTAAATCTTAAAATGACTGGAATAGACTGCAAAGGTTACACTACCATATTCTTCGAATATGCTAGAATAGTGCCAACCCCCCGCCTCACCAGAACCAGTATTAATCTCCTGCTACATCTGGAAATTAATTAGTGAAATCAGACATGTAGTCAAGGCAGCTCGACCACAAACCATAGAAGAAGCAGTAGAACTAGCCAATACCTTGACTGACGAATTGGTACGTACGCAAGAAGAAAACCAGAGAAAGAACCTAGCCCAAAGACTTACCCAAGAATTTCGTTATGGAAATACCTACCGTGGGAAAAGTACAGGTTCTACCTCTGCACCTTACTGTAAGTACTGCAAAAAGAAGCATTCAGGAAGATGCTCAATATACTGCAACTTCTGCAAAATGTCTGGAAACAAGGAAGAAGACTGCAGGAAGAAAACCAGCAATAAGCTATGCTTCAATTGTAGAGAAACTGGGCATATCAAACCGAACTGTCCAAAACTAACTCTAGCAACAACCAACAAAACTAAGAATGTGACAACTCGATATTTAGAACCCTTCATTCGTATATTGGTGTAACATGCTTGAACGTTATGTGTTTATATATACTAGTAAATGAAAGTTCGTGATCATCTTGATGTGCTATGTGTTGATAATACGTACGTATAAGGTGTGGTTATGTATACGTGGGTATGTAATAAGCCGAAACCATGAACCCAACTCGAGACCACTCGGTCTCGAGTGAACAATGTAACTGTTGGGCCGGTTGGGCCATGCTCCTCTTCACCCCACTCGAAAACCCACTAGGGTGAACTAACTTAGTATATAACTCATGCTCTTAGCCATTTTTGCCATTTCTTTGGGCAACTCACTCTCACACACACTCTCCTACATTCTCTCTCACTAAAACCCTAGAAGCACAAGCCTTCTCTCCTCCCTTTCGGATTCAATCGGCAACAACAAGGAAACCCTCGGATCAAGCTCGAGATCACCACTCGGAAGTTGGTTCATTGATTCTTCATACCCTCAACATCTAGCTGGTTAGTACCTTGTAATTGTTTGGTTAAAACAAATGATAAGTTATGAGTATATATCAACCGATTAGTGTTTTTAGATGTTCATTAGGTGTTTTGTGTATAATGATGTGACTTGCCTTGAATGATTAAATGATGGGTGACATGTGTGAACCCTTGTATGATAATGAGTTAATAAGATATTTGAATGATGAATGTATGGAAAGCTTATGATCATCCGATTTATGTTAGAAGTTATAGGACAAAGGTTGTTTCGATGATAATATGCAAAGTTGTCATGACATATAGATCGTATGAATACATGTTCTTGTTTTGAGTTAAACGCATGCTAGAACCAAGATTTAAATGATCATGTTTGCAAAGTGATGAAAACCCTAGATGAAGAACTTGTTGAATGTGATATGAATATTTGAAATTTGCTATGTTTGATCCATTTTGGTTAATTGTTAGACAAGAAAACATGTTTGTGTGGTTTAATTGGATAGTACACAATCTCATGAAAATGCCACACTATTGGATAGTACATCAAGGTTCTAGAAGGATCTTGTTACCAGGAACACAAGTCGAGACCCTCTGTCTCGACTCGAGACCATGTATGTGACAGCTCGAGATCACGGTTGCGACACAGGTTGCGAGTCGAGAACCCCTAGTCTCGAATCGAGACCACACATTACCAGCACACAAACAACATGACTCGAGACCAGGTTACGAGTCTTGTTGCGACTCGAGACCGTCTAGTCTCGACTAGTACATGCATGACTCGAGACCTCCACAGTTGCGACTCGAGAACTCGTAGGTATAACTCGAGACCGCACAGTCTCGACTCGAGATCGCTAGTCTCGAATCGAGACCATATACACGTGCACACTGTTTTGGACTTGCATGCTATTACGAGCCCAACTATTTGGGCCGCATACTTGGACTTTGCTTATTTACGTAGATGAGGCTATTGGATGTGTTTGAGCCCTGTTGATTAACTGAAGTATTTATACGTGTGTGCCATGATCAATACGTGTATGCAAATGTGTGTAGAAAATATACGTGCACTACCTGAATACGAACCTGACTTGTGTGGTACAACTATGTTAGGACGTGGTTGACCACAATATAGCTTGATTGACCTTTCTGTGTATCTGCCGAGCAAACCAAGGTGAGTTCACACCCTCTACAAAGCATGGGATTCCCAGGGGTTGGGAATGGGGTTAAGGAACATGGATTCCTCGTCCTTTCTTGGGTAGGACAGTATTGGTTCAGGAATATGATTCCTCGTCCTCATGGACAGATAACTCGTACTAGACCAAAACTCTATCACGAAGAACTGGCCTGCACCTCGTACACCAACGGAAATTCGCCATTTCTTGGGTTTGGCAGGTTACTACAGGAGGTTCATTAAGGATTTTTCCAAGATTGCACAGCCTCTCACCTCACTAACGCAGAAAGGCGTTGTTTATCGATGGGGGAAATGCACAGGAATTAGCATTTCAGCATTTAAAGGATAGACTTTGCAGCGCACCTATCCTTTCCTTGCCAGAGGGCACAGACGACTTTGTAGTTTACTGCGACGCATCAATTCAGGGCCTTGGTTGTGTATTGATGCAACGAGATAAAGTTATAGCTTACGCCTCACGCCAACTCAAGGTTCATGAAAGAAACTACACTACGCACGACTTAGAGCTGAGAGCTGTTGTTTTTGCACTTAAGATATGGCGGCATTACTTGTACGGTACCAAGTGTGCCATCTACACCGACCACAGGAGCCTCGAGCATATCTTCAAACAGAAGGAACTGAATATGCGACAAAGACGATGGGTCGAACTACTGAATGACTACGAATGCTCGATTAGGTATCACCCGGGCAAGGCTAATGTTGTGGTTGACGCCCTCAGTCGAAAGGACACCGCGCCTAAGCGCGTACGAGCGTTGCAACTCACTATCCATTCTAGTCTTCCTTCCCAAATACGAGCTGCTCAGATAGAAGCATTGAAACCAGAAAACGTCAGGGCTAAAGCCCTACGCGGCTCAAGGCAACGCCTAGAACAGAAGGAAGACGGTGCTTACTACGTAACGGGACGCATTTGGGTCCCACTCTATGGCAACCTACGAGAGCTTGTGATGGATGAGGCACACAAGTCTCGCTACTGGGTACACCCTGGTTCGGATAAGATGTACCACGATATCAAAACTACGTATTGGTGGCCTAGCATGAAGGCCCACATAGCAACCTATGTCAGCAAGTGTTTGACTTGTGCCAGAGTCAAGACGGAATACCAGAAACCCTCAGGCCTACTCCAACAACCAGAGATACCACAATGGAAATGGGAGCAAATTTCCATGGATTTCGTTACTGGCCTGCCTAGATCCCAGTGCGGAAATGATACCATTTGGGTGATCGTGGATCGACTCACAAAGTCTGCACACTTCTTGGCTATCAAGGAAACGGATAAGTTCTCCACTCTAGCAGAGGTATATCTCAAGGAAGTTGTCTCGAGGCACGGGGTGCCCACCTCTATTATCTCAGATCCAGATGCACGTTTTACTTCAGAACTGTGGCAAGCAATGCACAAATCCTTTGGCTCACGATTAGACATGAGCACAGTGTATCACCCTCAGACGGACGGGCAGTCCGAGCGCACTATTCAAACCTTAGAAGACATGCTTCGTGCATGTGTAATCGACTTTGGCAACAGCTGGGAAAAGCATCTGCCACTTGTGGAATTCTCGTACAATAATAGCTACCACACCAGCATTAAAGCTGCTCCGTTTGAGGCATTGTACAGGCGTAAATGTCGGTCACCTCTTTGTTGGGCAGAGGTGGGGGATAGCCAGATCACTGGTCCAGAACACGTGGTAGACACAACCGAATGAATTGCTCAAATACGACAACATATGGCGGCAGCTCGTGACCGTCAGAAAAGCTACGCCGATAAAGACAGGAAACCACTTGAGCTCCAGGTTGGGGAGCGGGTACTACTCAAAGTTTCACCCTGGAAGGGTGTGGTTCGTTTTGGTAAACGAGGCAAACTTAACCCACGATACGTCCGACCTTTTGAAATCATCGAGAAAATAGGCAAAGTGGCCCACAAACTGAACTTGCCAGCGGAACTCAGTGCAGTTCACAACGTTTTCCACGTGTCGAATCTGAAGAAGTGTCTGTCAGATGAGACCCACATAGTTCCTCTGAAGGAACTCACTATCGACGAGCAGTTACGATTCGTCGAGGAACCAGTTGAAATCACGGACCGGGATGTTAAGGTCCTCAAGAACACTAGAATACCTCTCGTTCGAGTTCGTTGGAACTCACGTCGCGGCCCAGAGTTCACCTGGGAACGCGAAAATCAGATGAAACAAAAATATCCCCAACTATTCGCAAACAGTACAACCACTACTGAGGCTGAAGCTACGGAATTTCGGGATGAAATTCCAGATCAACGGGGGGAGGATGTGACACCCCAGGAAAACCATACAACTTAACTAGCTTCCTCAGTGAGTACTTAAACTTGGGGATAATGTGACAACTCGATATTTAGAACCCTTCATTCGTATATTGGTGTAACATGCTTGAACGTTATGTGTTTATAGTGATCATCTTGATGTGCTATGTGTTGATAATACGTACGTATAAGGTGTGGTTATGTATACGTGGGTATGTAATAAGCCGAAACCATGAACCCAACTCGAGACCACTCGGTCTCGAGTGAACAATGTAACTGTTGGGCCGGTTGGGCCATGCTCCTCTTCACCCCACTCGAAAACCCACTAGGGTGAACTAACTTAGTATATAACTCATGCTCTTAGCCATTTTTGCCATTTCTTTGGGCAACTCACACTCACTCTCACACACACTCTCCTACATTCTCTCTCACTAAAACCCTAGAAGCACAAGCCTTCTCTCCTCCCTTTTGGATCCAATCGGCAACAACAAGGAAACCCTCGGATCAAGCTCGAGATCACCACTCGGAAGTTGGTTCATTGATTCTTCATACCCTCAACATCTAGCCGGTTAGTACCTTGTAATTGTTTGGTTAAAACAAATGATAAGTTATGAGTATATACCAACCGATTAGTGTTTTTAGATGTTCATTAGGTGTTTTGTGTATAATGATGTGACTTGCCTTGAATGATTAAATGATGGGTGACATGTGTGAACCCTTGTATGATAATGAGTTAATAAGATATTTGAATGATGAATGTATGGAAAGCTTATGATCATCCGATTTATGTTAGAAGTTATAGGACAAAGGTTGTTTCGATGATAATATGCAAAGTTGTCATGACATATAGATCGTATGAATACATGTTCTTGTTTTGAGTTAAACGCATGCTAGAACCAAGATTTAAATGATCATGTTTGCAAAGTGATGAAAACCCTAGATGAAGAACTTGTTGAATGTGATATGAATATTTGAAATTTGCTATGTTTGATCCATTTTGGTTAATTGTTAGACAAGAAAACATGTTTGTGTGGTTTAATTGGATAGTACACAATCTCATGAAAATGCCACACTATTGGATAGTACATCAAGGTTCTAGAAGGATCTTGTTACCAGGAACACAAGTCGAGACCCTCTGTCTCGACTCGAGACCATGTATGTGACAGCTCGAGATCACGGTTGCGACACAGGTTGCGAGTCGAGAACCCCTAGTCTCGACTCGAGACCACACATTACCAGCACACAAACAACATGACTCGAGACCAGGTTACGAGTCTTGTTGCGACTCGAGACCGTCTAGTCTCGACTAGTACATGCATGACTCGAGACCTCCACAGTTGCGACTCGAGAACTCGTAGGTATAACTCGAGACCGCACAGTCTCGACTCGAGACCGCTAGTCTCGAATCGAGACCATATACACGTGCACACTGTTTTGGACTTGCATTGTCACACCCTGTCTTTTGCGGAAGCGTATGATGTGTGACTAGCTTGTTATCATTGCATTCAATCGTAATAAACAACTACATGATCAAAACGATGTTCATCCGTTCATGAAAATTTGAGTATTACAAACACTTGTTATTTAAGTTTTCAAAACACGACCTTTGACAAGGTTACAATTCAACAAAAGTGGATGACATCTAAACTTGTAGTCTACTTCTAGTTACGACACTTGCGCCCAAGATCCATCCTGTCACCTGAAATACATGTAATTTTGGAAAACATCAACATAAAGTTGAGCGAGTTCATGCGTTTTTGTATTTCACATTTTTATACTTTGTATGAAAACATAGTATGTGTCATGTATAATTCAAGTCTTTCTTGAGTACCCCACGTACTCAAGTATAATTCCCGCTTTCTTGAGTACCCCACGTACTCAAGTATCATTCAAGTTTTCTTGTATACCCCACGTTTTAAATGATTGTTTATACAAGGACATTAAGGCACGTGAGGACATAGGGAGCTTTAGTATATTCTCCTTCAAGGCATGTGAGGACATAGGAAGCATTAGTATATTCTCCCTCTAACTATGTCGATTTCCCTCGACTGTGTCGATTAACCTCGACTGTGTCAATTTCCCTTGACTGTGTCGATTACCCTCGACTGTGTCGATTACCCTCGACTGCGTCGATTTCCCTCGAATGGGACACCGAAGCACTCAAGTGGTCACATAAGGACCATGAGTGGGGCTCGGCCGTACCCGTTAGATCTAACCCTCGTCCCTAATTAAGTATTAATGGCATCTCAATATCTAGTTTAAGCTCACATGATCTAGTATTTTCTAGGCTTTTCTTAAGGCTCATCATATTGCACTCACCACGAGTGCTTCTCGTATTCTCAAATCATATTGCACTCGGTTCTCGTTCTCACCAAGAGTGCTTCTTGTATTTTTACCCTTTGTAAAAATTATAATATTTGTAACATGTATTTCACCCCCGAGAGTTATAAAACCAAAAACAGTTAGAGAAAAGGGGGAGCATGAACTCACTCAACTTTATGTTGATGTTTTCCAAAATTACATGTATTTCAGGTGACAGGATGGATCTTGGGCGCAAGTGTCGTAACTAGAAGTAGACTACAAGTTTAGATGTCATCCACTTTTGTTGAATTGTAACCTTGTCAAAGGTCGTGTTTTGAAAACTTAAATAACAAGTGTTTGTAATACTCAAATTTTCATGATCGGATGAACATCGTTTTGATCATGTAGTTGTTTATTACGATTGAATGCAATGATAACAAGCTAGTCACACATCATACGCTTCCGCAAAAGACAGGGTGTGACAGTTTGGTATCAAAGCTTCGATTGTAGTGAACTAGGATTCTTTCTCGAGTCTAGACTACAATCACTAGAGTTCTCTCACGAAAACATTTTACAAAAAGGTTTTCATTGCATTCACGAAAGCGCCAAGATCCACAAGTCAGACACTTTTCAAAAAGTGATAAGGCAAGGACATTAGTGAGGAATACCTTCAAAATAAGGTGCCAACCAAAGCATAGTCTACACGAGTTAGACTTGCCAAAAACAAAATGACCCCCAAAAACGAGAGTTATACGTGATATAATGCATTAAAATGCTTGTTTATGCTAAGTAGCATATGTGTTATTGATATACATACATACAAATATGTGTACGGAATGATTATTGACGTGAATAAGATACTTTCGACTCCGACTCCTATTACTATACGTAACTAGCACGATGAAGCTACCGACCTCGCGTCCTTTGCAAAGCTCATGGCTGGGAGTGATTACCAAACAAGATGCTGAGCTTGCTTCCGTAGGAGATGGCTGCTCTTCCCTCTCGATCGTGAAGATGCCTAACTACGGTGATGATGACGAGGCAGAGGCGGCAACCTTGAACAAATTCTTGACCAACGGGACGAGATCCCTGCGGCTTATGTGAAGCAAGATTGACGACGCACTTGACAAAAAAAAAAGGAAGGTGAAGTATTCATCTTGAAGGTGCCCCTCCAACTACTAGGAATTCTCTCTATCCCTACTTCATCTAATCATCGTGCCTATACGCGCGTAACGATAACGAATGTTAACGCGTGGACCATCGCAAAGGTCCTTTCCATGACAGAGGTATAAGGACAGTAGTGTCCCCTCTTTGATTGATCATCTGCTGGACGAGAGAAAATTGGGGTAACTGTGCAAGACAATTTATTATTACGGGGGCCCACGTAATAATGACTTGTAGTGCACAGGAATCCTGGTGGACTCTGCGGGCCGAGCTAATGAAAACCATACAAAATTAATCTATAGGTGTCCTCACCTTCATCTGGTAGAACAACACATAGATCAGTGCTTTAGCACGATAGATAGTAGGAAGCCTGTCTTAGCCTACTTCGTGACTGACACTTCTACCTGCATACGAGACGTTTGAGAAAACGATATTTAAGCAAGAGAGGTGGAATGACATTCAGGAAGAATCAGTGACGATACACTCTCTACCACCTCTACACAAACAACCCCATCAAAGGGGAAATATACGCACCAGTAAAGCTAAAGACCTAAGAAAACCAATGTAGCAGGAAATAACTAAAACTTGAATGACCAAGGCGATGTAGCCTCGAGTTCATTTCAAACAATAAGCCAAGTTGGCGAGCCTATGTGAAGGCTCAATAACTGTTTCCTCGCTTATACATTGATTATATATACATGTGAAATTGGGTGATTACATAATGGCTTATGGTGCCATGTATCTCATAGACAATTATGGAATATTGTCTAACCTACTCCATACCATTTTGACAGCAGAGAATGCCGCCCAGACGTGACACAAACACCAGTACGTTGCCAAGAACATAAGCTGAGCTTCAAGAGCGAATCTCACAGGCGATTGCTCGACATGAACCCCTCCGCTCTCAACACAATGGTGGCACTACCGAAAATAACCCTCCGACTGGCTGCACCTATAAACAATTCCTGGACTGCAAGCCATTAAATTTTGATGGCACAGGAGGTGCCGTTGCATTTGTTCGTTGGGCAGAAAAAACTGACTCCATTCTAAGAATGAGTAACTGTTCGCCCCAACAGATTGTTACCTATATCTCAGGGTTATTCGTAGATGGCGCACTCTCCTGGTGGAACCTTCAGGCTCAAACCCTTGGTGCAGATGCTGCTTATGCACTAAGCTGGGACGAGCTCAAGGAAAGGATGGAAAAGAAATACTGCTCTAGGGCTGAAATCCAGAAGCTTGAGGTGGAGTTCTGGAACTTGAAAATGGACGGACCGAAGATTCCTGAATACGTCCAACGATTTCACGACTTGTCTAGGGTCGTCCCCTACTTAGTCAAACCGGAATTCAAAAGGGTTGAACGATTTATTTGGGGACTTGCACCTCAGATCAGGAGCATGGTTACTACCTCAAAGCCCTCAACCATTGCAGAGGCTATCGATATGAGTGTCACTCTTACTGAAGAAGCTCTACGTGCGGGAAAATTTTCGGAATCTGAGGATAACAAGAAAGAGACTCATGTGGAGTCATCAAGCAACAAGAAGAGAAAGTCCTCAAACCTGAAGATGAGCACCCAAGTCAACTATGGAAGCTCTAAAGCAAACAAAAGAAAGAAGGTGAAACCACCGCATGACAGGAAAACTGATGGAGCCACTAATAAGGCTGGTGGTAAAATATACTCGGGGACTAAGCCGAAGTGCGGAGAATGCAAATTTCACCATGAAGGTCGATGTCTGAGGCCTAAGTGTGGAAAGTGTGGAAAAGAAGGGCACAGCAAGGATGCCTGTTGGGCAAAGGACCTAGATGGAAGAAATAAAAGAATACCAGGTTGCTACAAATGTGGTGAAGCAGGGCACTTTAGGAAAGATTTCCCTAGGAAGAAGCAAGCAAGCAAGGGTTTTCACGATCGAAGCTCGTGAAGCGCGCCAGGATTCAGATGCGGTTACGGGTACGTTCCCTATTAACCAACCTTATGCATCTTTTTCTGATTTATACTGGCATCAACTGTAACCTTGCATGCTTAGAACTTAAGAAACTGCCTGGCCTAGTTTCGAGTAAAATAGACACCCCGTATTCTTTAGAAATGGGCATATAGAAGGATAGTTTAAACAGTCGAAGCGTTTAAGGATCCTAATTAGGCACTCAGAGGGCCGAAACCTTCTGTTACCCTTGACTCGCGAAGTCATAATATGATAATCAGCATGGATCGGAAATCCAAGTATACAGCTGACGTCGTTTGATATGAGAAAATCAGTCGCATCCCTCTTGCGAATGATGAAACCCGACTTCCTGCAAAAGGTGCAAGGATGCTAGACCCCACAAGGCGGCAGATCTACGACATCCTTCATTGGCCAAAGTGACACAGAAATGCCTCCGAGTAGACTACAGGGCCTGAGAACATTCCCGTGATGGAAGAAGTTCCAGGAGCCTTTTCCGAAGACCTGCCAGGAATACCTCTGCAGCGACAAGAGAGGTTTAAGGCAAATCTCGTGCCAGGAGCGGTACCAGGACGAATGACGCCATACCGACTAGCTTCACCAGTGAAGCATGAACCTCTGATATAACTGCAAGAGCTGCCAGACAGAGGAAATTAAGGACATAACATCCTTAGGTAACGACTTGAGGAGAAAGTTGACAGTTCCATTTTTGCATAAATTCCAGAGAATTGAAAATCAGAATCCTTTGTCAAGGACTGATGACATAAAACAGACAAATCATAAGATCCTAGTTACCACTCAAGGATCGATTTGAGTACAAGATATCCTCCACTGTGAATGTAAGAGGAAATATCCTTAAAACGACCTTTAGGACTCGCTTCAAGCATTACGAGTTCCTTGTCGTATCATTTGGCCTAACACATGCATCGACAATATTCATGGACCTCATGAATCGAACGTGTAAGCCATACCTGGATAAGTCATATACGTATTGACTACATTCTTATATGGCCAACGTCCAAGGAAGGTCGTAAGCAACAGCTGCAATTACCTTGCAACTCTTAGAGAAGAGAACAGTTATATGCTGTAATAACGAAAAGCGGATTTCGAATTCGCAAAGTGAAAACTTTAAGGTACATGATGAATAAGAACGAGATTCACGCCAACCCTGCAACCAAGAGCTAAAGAGCTAGAGTTGCAATGATGTGACGCCTCTCGACAAAGTCTCGATTGTACGTCGATGCAACGAGACCACAACATTGCATACGCGGCACACTGAACAAGGAATCATGAGAAGAGACCTTGAGATAGATACAGTATTTGCGCGCCGCAAACTTGACGTCATTACCTGAAAGAAAACGCTGCACGATCTTTACTGATCACAAGGGTTGCAGCACACCGATGATCGTAAGAACTCGAATATGAACTGAGCTGTCGAACGGTGCAGACTGTATGAACACGATACGTGCTGTGTGATAAACTTTGATAAAAAGTTGGAACATTCACTCGCCCTTAGTGGAGTCTTCCTACAACAGTATTTATCACACTGCCGTTTAAACCGCTTCGTGTGAAACTTTAGACGGAACATATTGAGTCAATTCCCGTCATGTTGAACGGAGACCAGAAATAAACAATGGCCCGAGATGGCCCAGGAAAACTAGAGGCCAGATCCTTCAGATATGTAATCATATCAGGACAGCCCGTAGAATACAGAAAGATTACGCCGATGAGCGGCAGAAGTCGAAAGAATTTGAGACAAGAAGTATGACTTAAATGAGAGCCTCGCCTAGAGAAGGCGTAGTGGGAGTTGAAAAACGAAAAGGTTGAATCCCCGGTGTAGGGATCAGAACCATTGTTCACAAGATGAAACTCCCAGAAAAAGATCAATAGTGATCGCGACACATTCATGTGTCTAATCGTTAGAGGAGTCTGACTCAAGGAGCAGTCGTTGTTCCCACAAATAAGATTCACGTCAATGACAAACGACAAGAAATACTATAGAAACCTATTGAGGTTATGGACCAAGAGTCCACGAGACACAGAAAAGTCATGATCGACTTACTTGAGTACGATAGAATTCACGGCATGACCCAGAGATTTCATGGGAACATGAAGACAAATCATGAATCTAAGTGACCATATTGGTTTCACAACTCCCCTGCGACCGATGGCATCGCTTGAATTTCGGGACGAAATTCTTTTAACGGGGGGAGACTGTGACAACCGTCACTTTTCCGTACATTCCGTACACTAGATGAACAGTAATTTGTGCTTTAATAATTGTACATGATCTAGTTTACCAGACAAATAAATTTCAGAATTCCATACAAGTGAATTCATGAACTTATTATACTACAAGAATTACTTTATGTTAGCGTTGCGTCAAATAAATTAGTAAACTCACCGGTAAGACACACTGTGTCAATAAAACTGCAGAAAGCGGTCAGACATTAGAATTAGGGCCTAGGTGTAGGTCCAACGTCAAGAATGCATTAAAACCCAAGAGTACATACAAGGGTTTTAATATAGGCATTCCGGAAGCTAAAATACGCACTAAAAAGCACCCGAAACGCACTTTAAGTGCAGAAATTTATAAAATTCAGCTATAAAACAGCTGTTAACACATAAATTTGATGCAGAATTTATGTTTTATCATCCAAGATACTTCCCTAAGTGTCGGGGATTGAAAGTGTTACAAAAGGACACTTAAAAGACACTAAAAAGTGTAATTTAGCACTTTAACGAACCAGTGCCTAACCGAACAACCGGATATTACTCGGAACACCAAAATAATGCTAGAAGCATTGTTTTTATTTTTTTTCTACGCCAGTTAGGGTCCCCGAATACCCTAACACCCGTTACAACTCACCACATGCTAGTAACTAAGTTAACCTCCTAATTAACTAACTATTGTCTAACCACTTGGTTGGAAACCAACCATAAGACCCTCCCCCCCCCAACGAAATCGGCTCCCCAAGGGGGCACCCCACTAATACTTTTGATTATAATAATCTTGCTTGCCCCATATCTTGAAGACACATTATCCAGAGGGTAATTAGAAGATGGGATTATAAATGTAACCATAAGTTCATAACATTACATAACCCACACTTAGAAAAATTCACTCTCCTCTCTCTCCCTCTCATTGAGTTCGGCCGAAACCCCCAAGCACCCATCCATCATTTTTCGATTTCATTCAAGCCA
This sequence comes from Helianthus tuberosus, assembly GCA_030545235.1. NCBI lineage: Eukaryota > Viridiplantae > Streptophyta > Magnoliopsida > Asterales > Asteraceae > Helianthus > Helianthus tuberosus. Next base: position 30,688,218 of record CM060359.1, read on the forward strand.
TTCCAAGCATCTACAAGGGTTAAGGATCGCGTATAAGGAACCTCGGTGCACTCGGATTGCGAAGGACCTCACTACATTGCCTTTATCCACACGATTTCCAACTAGTTTCTTCCCTAGCCTAGAGCTAGTTGTAAGTGCTTCTAATCACCTTCTTGATCTTGTCTAGGGTGGTTAATAAGAGATTTGTTGGTTGAAAATTGTGAACACTAGAGATCAAAGTTTAAAGTCTTGTAAAGTATGATAAACTTGGTGGTTAAAAACTAAATAATAGTGTAAAACTTATGGAACTTGTTTTGTTATGGTTATTTATTGTTGTTGGATGCTAGTAGGGGAACGGATCGTCATCTAACCACGCTAGGTCATGTTCATGGAACATGAACTAGCACTATGTTTAGTGTAAAAATAACTAGATGACGAACCCTTTCACTCATAAACATGAACTTGTGTAAAAACGATTTTACTTGTAAAATAGAGTTTTAAACTAGTAGATCTAAAGATCTACAAGTGGTATTTTCGAAGAACCAAGTAAAATATACACAAGTCTTATTTTAAGCCGGATCTTACACAACTAAAAATATTTTTGAGAACCCAAAAGTGTGTAGACACTTGTGTAACGAAAGGATCTAACCAAGAAATATTTTCGTAAATACCGACTAGAAGTTGTAAAACTTCATATTCTTTAAAAATAAAGTTTTCGAGATAATGATTTTATTTTTAAAGATGGAAGGACTTACTAAATGTGCTAGTAAGTTACTACACATTTTTGTAAATATTCAAGTTCATGAAAGGGAGAAACTAGCGATTATTGTTGATGATTATTGTTGATAATGGTTATTGATGATTGTTGACAATTTAAAAGAAAATAAACACATGTTTTGAAAACATGGGAAACCTCCATTTTTAGGGGAAACTCTGTCAAAATTTTTATAAATTTTGACACTTAGAAAAATATAAGTTTTTGAGAAACTTATTCCCTAAAAATGTATTTAAAAGTACTACCAAGGTTTCCCTAATTTTTGGTGATAAGAAATGAGGATTTCTTCAAGAATAAAAATGGATATAAGTATGTATATTTTTTAGAGAAAAATATATATTATTTTATCACCAACTTTTGTGCTAAGTGTATATAGTATGTGTTATACGTGCTAGTGTATTAAGACTTAAAAATACACTAAATACTCATGAGGGGTATAAACATAAAAATACACATACAACATACAAGATACATAATTCGGGTGCAAAGTGCAAAACACGAGATACTTATATTAATTTTTTTTGAGAAAATAATATAAGTAAGACACTTAGTTAAAAATATAAGTTATTTTTAACACAAGAATACGTACACAAGAGATAGTGACTGTACTTGTGCGATACAAGTCTAGTGACTAACGTTAAGAAAACGCGTATAGGTTACGACGTTAATTAAGCAAGTCCGGTGAAGTTTACGACGCAAGGAACGCAAAGTTGTGAGTTCATGCTCCCCCTTTTCTCTAACTGTTTTTGGTTTTATAACTCTCGAGGGTGAAATACATGTTACAAATATTATAATTTTTACAAAGGGTAAAAATACAAGAAGCACTCTTGGTGAGAACGAGAACCGAGTGCAATATGATTTGAGAATACGAGAAGCACTCGTGGTGAGTGCAATATGATGAGCCTTAAGAAAAGCCTAGAAAATACTAGATCATGTGAGCTTAAACTAGATATTGAGATGCCATTAATACTTAATTAGGGACGAGGGTTAGATCTAACGGGTACGGCCGAGCCCCACTCATGGTCCTTATGTGACCACTTGAGTGCTTCGGTGTCCCAGTCGAGGGAAATCGACGCAGTCGAGGGTAATCGACACAGTCGAGGGTAATCGACACAGTCAAGGGAAATTGACACAGTCGAGGTTAATCGACACAGTTGAGGGAAATCGACATAGTTAGAGGGAGAATATACTAATGCTTCCTATGTCCTCACATGCCTTGAAGGAGAATATACTAAAGCTCCCTATGTCCTCACGTGCCTTAATGTCCTTGTATAAACAATCATTTAAAACGTGGGGTACACAAGAAAACTTGAATGATACTTGAGTACGTGGGGTACTCAAGAAAGCGGGAATTATACTTGAGTACGTGGGGTACTCAAGAAAGACTTGAATTATACATGACACATACTATGTTTTCATACAAAGTATAAAAATGTGAAATACAAAAACGCATGAACTCGCTCAACTTTATGTTGATGTTTTCCAAAATTACATGTATTTCAGGTGACAGGATGGATCTTGGGCGCAAGTGTCGTAACTAGAAGTAGACTACAAGTTTAGATGTCATCCACTTTTATTGAATTGTAACCTTGTCAAAGGTCGTGTTTTGAAAACTTAAATAACAAGTGTTTGTAATACTCAAATTTTCATGAACGGATGAACATCGTTTTGATCATGTAGTTGTTTATTACGATTGAATGCAATGATAACAAGCTAGTCACACATCATACGCTTCCGCAAAAGACAGGGTGTGACATGCATGCTATTACGAGCCCAACTATTTGGGCCGCATACTTGGACTTTGCTTATTTACGTAGATGAGGCTATTGGATGTGTTTGAGCCCTGTTGATTAACTGAAGTATTTATACGTGTGTGCCATGATCAATACGTGTATGCAAATGTGTGTAGAAAACATACGTGCACTACCTGAATACGAACCTGACTTGTGTGGTACAACTATGTTAGGACGTGGTTGACCACAATATAGCTTGATTGACCTTTCTGTGTATCTGCCAAGCAAACCAAGGTGAGTTCACACCCTCTACAAAGCATGGGATTCCCAGGGGTTGGGAATGGGGTTAAGGAACATGGATTCCTCGTCCTTTATTGGGTAGGACAGTATTGGTTCAGGAATATGATTCCTCATCCTCATGGACAGATAACTCGTACTAGACCAAAACTCTATCACGAAGTCCCTCCTTTTTATATCGACTTAATCGCCGGGCCAATGGCGAGCGGGTCATTAGTTAGATAGCGCTATTTAGGTCTGACAAGCCTCACACCGTGCCGCAGAGGACGGGCGTGAACTAATGGATCTGGGCACGTCAATGATGATAGACATTGACAGTTCAGGGCACATAAACATGACTACAGTCAGCAGTCGATATGGTAACGAGTCTAGTAACATACACGGGGTAGCCCCCACGGCCGTAGAGCCAGATAATCAAACATGGGGTAGCCCCCACGGCTGGATAGCCGGAGTAATTGGGTTAAACAAATCACGTTTTCAACTATGGGGTAACCCCCACGGCAGGATGCCAGATAAAGGAAACTGTTTTCAGAACAACTTAAAACAAACACCCAACTGTGAACTCGCTCAACTTGTTGTTGACTCGTTACTACATGCTTTGCAGGTCAATAGGTACTTAGCTGGAGCTTGCATGGAAGAGAGTCGTTGTGGGACATGGATGGCAGTGTGCCATGTTAAACTTTGAAACAATTAAACTTATGTTTTGGTTTTAAACGTTATGCTTCCGCTTGCAACTTAAACTATGTTTTGTTTGGACACCAATTGTATTGGTTGGATTTTACAATCACTTTCCTGCTTGTTCAATATGATTGGTGGCTGGATCCTGGTCAGTCACGCCTCCAAGCGGCGGTATTCCGCAGGTGGATTTTGGGGGTGTGACAAAGAAGGCCAGAGAATTTGTTCGGACAGCTGAAGAAGCCAAGAGGATTCCGGATGTGATTGCCGATACGTTTTTAGTTAATGATATTTTTGCTAAAGTATTATTTGACTCTGGTGCAAACCAAAGTTTTATTAATACTTCGTTTTGCAAACTTCTCAATCAACCATTAACTAAACTTCAACAAGATTGTCTAGTAGAGATGGCAAATGGAGAATCCATTAAGATTACTGAAATCTTGCAGGGAGCAAGAATAGAAATTTTAAACCATAATTTTATTGCTAACCTTTATCCAATGAATCTGGCTGGATTTGATATCGTATTAGGAATGGATTGGTTGGTAGCCAATCACGCCAGCATTCTATGTGATCAAAAGTCAGTGCAAGTAAGTTCACCAAAGGGTGAAAATATCACAATTAAAGGAGATAAGCCAGCGAGGTCCACAAAATTCATCTCTGTAATGAAAACAACAAGCTATGCAAAGAAAGGATCACTAGTGTATATGATTTCCATAATCATTAACACTAAAGGAAAAGAATTAAAAGATATTCCCATAGTATCTAAATTCTCAGATGTTTTTCCAGAAGAGTTACCTGGATTACCGCCAGATAGAAAGATTGAATTCAGAATTCATCTGATACCAGGGACAGCACCGATTGCCAAGGCACCTTACCGTTTAGCACCAGCAGAGATGCAAGAATTGAAGAAACAATTGGACGAACTTCTGGAGAAAGGTTGCATACAGCCTAGTTCATCACCCTGGGGAGTACCAATATTGTTTGTCAAGAAAAAGGACGGGTCGTTGCGTATGTGCATTGATTACCGAGAATGGAACAAGGTTACGATTAAAAATCGGTACCCACTACCGAGAATTGATGATCTGTTCGATCAACTTCAAGGAGCTCAATTCTTTTCTAAAATCGATTTACGCTCAGGATATCATCAACTGAAAGTACAGGAAGAGGAGATTCCTAAAACTGCTTTCAGAACAAGGTACGGTCATTATGAATTTACAGTCATGCCATTTGGTTTAACCAATGCCCCAACCGCATTTATGGACATGATAAACATAATATGTAAACCATATCTGGATAAATTCATAATTGTCCTTATAGATGATATTCTAATTTACTCTAAGAGAAAAGAAAATCATGCAGAGCATTTGTTTATACTTCTGAATTTGCTGAGAAAAGAAAAGCTTTATGTTAAATTTTCAAAATGAGAATTTTGGTTAAAGGAAGTGAAATTCCATGGACACCTTGTTAATCATGAAGGAATTCATGTAGATCCCACAAAAATCGAGGCAATTACTAAGTGGAAAGTCCCTGAATCACCAATGGAAGTAAGAAGTTTTCTTGGACTAGCAGGTTATTATAGACGTTTTATTCAAGATTTTTCTAGAATAACCATTCCCTTAACCAAATTGACCTGCAAATCAGTTAAGTTTGAATGGGGACCAAAACAGGAGGAAGCTTTTAGGATTCTAAAGCAAAAGTTAACCAATGCACCCATACTAGCTTTACCAGAAGGAACTGAAGACTTGATAGTCTATTGTGACATTTCTAAATTAGGTTATGGATGTGTGTTGATGCAACGTCAAAAGGTTATAGCCTATGCCTCTAGACAACTTAAGAACCATGAAGAGAATTATACAACCCATGATCTAGAGTTAGGAGCCATAATTTTTGCCCTTAAGATTTGGAGACACTATCTTTATGGTAGCAAGTTTTTTGTCTTCACCGATCATAAGAGTCTTAGATATGTTTTTGGGCAAAAGGAATTAAATATGAGACAGAGACGCTGGATGGAAATTCTTAGTGATTATGATTGTGATATCCAGTATCATGCAGGAAAGGCTAATGTAGTAGTTGATGCTTTAAGTCGAAAGCATCATGAAAAGCCAAGACGAGTATGTTCTCTCAAACTAAATCTGCAGATAGATTTAAATGAGCAAATTAGAAAAATACAGGAAACAGTTATCAAGGACGATACTGAAAAATTAAAAGGAATGATTAAGAAATTAGAACAAGGAACAGATGGAATTTGGAGATTCCATAAGAAAAGAATTTGGATACCCAAACAAGGAAACCTACGCCACCGAATTTTAGAAGAAGCCCATAAATCTAAGTATACGATACATCCTGGTAATGATAAAATGTATCAAGACTTAAGAAATAATTTCTGGTGGATAGAAATGAAAAAGGATATAGCAATTTACGTTGCTAAGTGTCTAACTTGTTCACAGGTTAAAGCTGAACATCAGAAACCCTCAGGTTTATTGCAGCAACTAGAAATGCCAATATGGAAATGGGAATTGATAACAATGGACTTTGTTACTAAGTTACCCAAGACACGAAATGGTAATGATGCAATCTGGGTGATTGTTGACAGATTAACCAAATCTGCTCATTTCTTACCTATGAAGGAAACTTTCAGTATGGAACAATTAGCCAAGTTATATGTAAATGAAATAGTTTCATTACATGGAATTCCTTTGTCTATTGTTTCTGATAGAGATAGTCGTTTTACTTCTCATTTTTGGACTAGGTTCTATAAAGCAATGGGAACCAAGTTAAAACTAAGCACAGCTTATCATCCTTAAACGGACGGACAAAGCGAAAGGACAATTCAGACAATGGAGGATATGCTTAGAGCTTGTGTAATTGATTTCGAAGGAAATCGGGATGATCATTTATCATTAATAGAATTTTCCTACAATAACAACTATCATACCAGTATCAATGCTGCACCATTTGAAGCACTTTATGGACGAAAATGCCGAACTCCCGTCTGTTGGGCAGAAATTGGAGAAAAGCAACTATCTGGACCAGAGATAGTACAAGAAACAACGGACAAGATTATTCAAGTCAAGGAAATACAAAAAGCAGCACGCGATCGTCAAAAGAGTTATGCTGATAAAAGATGAAAACCATTGGAATTTCAAGTGGAAGATAACGTATTATTAAAAGTTTCTCCATGGAAAAGAGTGGTTGGATTCGTTAAAAGAGGAAAGCTAAGCCCCATGTATGTTGGACCTTTTGAGATTATTAGAAGAATAGGACCAGTAGCTTATCAGCTACAACTGCTAGAGGAAATGGCAGGAATACATGATGTATTTCATGTATGTAATCTCAAGAAGTGCTTAGCAGACGAATCATTAGTAATATCTCTTAAAGACATAGAGGTAAATGAGAAACTTAAGTTTGTAGAGAAACCCCTGCAGATCGAAGATAGAAAGATCAAGAATCTCAAACACAAGAGATTAGTTCTGGTCAAAGTAAGATGGGATTCCAAGAGAGGACCAGAATACACTTGGGGAACTCGAGTCAGAAGTGCGAAAGAAATATTCACACCTGTTCCAGTAGACCTTGAGGACCAGATCTAAAACAAGGTTCAGAGGATATAACAACCCTCCTAAAAACCTTAACATGCCCTAAAATATACCCCGTATACGAAAAATAACCCTAATATACTTTTATATTATTAAAAATAAAAAAAAATATATGGTTCTCGCGGGGCGCAACCCACTTAAGGAAAGGAGTCGCGGGCCGCGATAAGGTGGCACCAGGCGGCACCAGGTTGCGCCACCTGTCCCTGGTGTGTTAAGTTTAGACCGTTGATTCACCAAGGCTAGGACCTACCCTAACCTTCTCGCGGGCCATGAAGGCCATCCTTGTAACTCTCGCGGGGCGCGAGCCGACCATAATCAGGCCTATAAATGGGAAACGAAGTTTCAGTTATTCCTCGCTCAAAATTCTTTTTTCTCTCAAAGTAATAGTGTAATATTGCTCGGATATTATACCCCTAAAAAGCGAAGCTCTGCCTCGTTGTAAGTATTATAACCCCTGGTTACGTATTGGTTACTCTACCCGATTGATCTAGGGCTCCGTAACGCATGTCAAGGCTCTGCCTGACTCAGTTCGTTGGAGTTCTGTCTCGGTGGTATGGCTAATATAAATTGGGTTATTTTACTAACGCGTGTGCATTATTTAATTTTAATAGATTATAACCAGGAAGTCACCAAGAAGTAGTAGTATTATCTAAGTCAGCAAAGTGAGTACATTTTCTTTTTGTAAACTCTTTTAGTGAGTCATTCTCTTTTTCTACCAAACTGTGTTTTACCAAAACCTCAAATGTTTTAAATTATGATAACAGTGATTGAGTCTATGTATTCTACAATTACTGTCGGTATGTTGGGGTTTTGTATACATTACTAGTTAATATATTGTGAATATTAGCATGACCAAAAGTCAGGATTGACAGTACCGTGGGTGGTAATTGGATAGATATAAACATTGTAATCGCCCTCAATACTGTAAAGATATAAAAGCTTATTTTGATTAAATTTGGATGCACTCGCCAGTATTTCTTGCTGATAAAATATTTTTAAAACGTGTTTCAGGTAACTTAATGTGAAGCTAATAGAAGCCAGTTGGAGAGCACTAAAAGCTTGGAAAAGTGGCTATAAAAGTTACCTAAATAAGAAAAAAGTTTTATTTCAATAAATTAGGGTTTATCCCTATGAACATATTGTAATGGAAACTTGGGTTTTTCCCATGTATTTATTATTTATAAAAGTGTGGTGTTTTAACTCTGATAAACTATTTCCTAACTACGGTCCTGATGTTTAATTTCCGCTGCCAAATTAATAAACACGGATACCACCAGCTCTGTGCTGCTCGCGGCCGCCCGCCCCTCGGGGCAAGGGGTCGGGGGTTGCGACACCATGACATTGGGTTGATGTAGACATCTATTCCTAAGCCACCTGGCTACTACAGTTCTTCATCCTAAACTTGTGTTTATATATCATATAAGATCAACACTTTTGATACAACATAGCTAATAATGAAGACTTGGTATAAATTCATGAATAATGTTTTATTTATTCTATCACTAATTGAGTTGATATGGTTTACGACTACAACGGTCACTTCCTTTGGCCATCAACTGATAGCAGCAGAAGGAGCTGCTAATCATAAGTGCGTCGATAAGGAGAGGCACGATCTTCTTCATTTCAAATCATACATTAGTCAAAACCCCATTGATCCTCTCCCATCATGGACAACTGAAGAAGAAGCAACCAATGATTGTTGTAAATGGGAAGGAATCATGTGCGATAACTAAACAGGTTATGTCACAAGCCTTGACTTAAGCCATGGACATCTTGAAGGTAAGATTAGTCCTTCATTGCTTAATTTAAGCTACCTAAATCATCTTGATCTTTTCCATAATTTTTTCATGGGACCATTCCCTATTCCATTGGTTCCTTGACCGAATTGCGGTACCTTGACCTTTCCTACAATTATTTTAGTGGAACCATTCCCAGGTCCATTGGTTCCTTGTCCGAATTAAGACACCTGCACCTTTCCAACAATTCTCTTTTAAAAGGGAATATTACTCCAATACTTGGAAAACTCACAAACTTGCAAAAGCTTTCACTTAGATACCTCAACAATTGTACAATTGAAAACCTAGATTGGTTGTATCATGTGTCTTATTTGGAGGAGCTTATTTTGGCTGGCATTCTCTTGGTAAAGCAAATAAATGGTAAATGCTATTCTAAGTCTTAAAAAGCTACCAAGTTTATCCTTAGATGGATGTAATCTCTCGCAAGTCATTATCCATATTCTTATTCATCTAGCTCTTCTTCTTCTTCATCTATTGTTTCCCTTAGTCTTGGAAATTGGTTGTTCCCATTAACTAGCAATAGACTGGAAAGTCTGGATCTCTCTAGCAACAAGTTACAGTGGTTTCCCAAATATCATGGAAATATTTGTAGTTTTACATCCTTATACTTATATAACAACTCAATGCAAAGCAATTTTTTTGATTTCCAAAACAACGTGCCCGAATTCACATCAATTACATTACAAGCGTTAATTGCTTCAAGAAATCAATTCACATGGTCATTATCTTATGATATCCAAAAGTTTTCATCCCTATGATATTTGACCCTATATGATAATAAGTTGAATGGAACTATAAGTGAAAAAGTATGGCAACTACCAAGCTTGAACTTCTAGACATTTCTTCCAATTTTGTTAGAGGTGTCATCTCCAAAACCATTGGAAAGTCAAAGATTTTGACTATAGATAACTCGAACTATACACTCGAAGGAGTTCTGTCCGAAACTCACATGTAAAACATTTCCAATGTAAAAGAGATTAACTTGAACTCTTGCAAGCTAGGGCCTCGTTTCCCAAAATGGATTCAAGCAATGAAATGTTTTACACCTCTTCATATTGACAAATGGCATGTTGTAGATGTTTGTTTTGTACGTCGTGTCGATCAACAGCACGTACGGGAATGCACGCCACATAGTAATCGAATGGGAATGAACAAAGAAAATCTCTGTTACGACATCTGTTTTGGGTTCTTGTCGGGTGTCGTAAATGAATTGGTTTTCATGCAACATGTTTTCCAGTGCCTGCATGAGAGTCTTTCTGTCCATCTGTGATGCTTTAATTTTCTGGACCGCATTTTGCACAACTTTCTGAACATGGAGGCTGTCGGGAAACTGCTTTCTTAGGGTTTGAAATATGTTACGTGGATCCATGTTTTGAGTTGTCAGCTGCTCCACCAGCCTGTATTCGACTTCAGTAAATCTTCGCATAAACGCGTGGCCCAACAGACTCTCCGCAGGTTCGTGGTTATGTTTCGAGTTGTCCACTACTAACTCCCACGTGTCATTCGTCACGTCTCGCACAACGAGTAATGAAAATGGGCAACCAATTTTTTTGTTGCCAGCTTTCCTAACTATTGCTTTACTACGGTGCTTACCACCACGGTCGCACACAAGCCATACCATCCCCGTACTACCATCAATTATATTCTTCGATCGACGGGTCACATTAACATAACCATTCTCATTTCCCGTTGCTTGTACCCAATTCTTCAGATCAATTAAAGACATGAAATGCTAAAAAACAGTTATGTTATTTAACAATTAATAATATTTTATGAATAATACATATTTTAACAATTATACAAATATAATATTAAAAAATTAATAATTATAAATTTAACAATAGTAATAATATTAAGAATTCTAACAACAATACAAATATTAACATAATAATAATATTATTATTATTTTAACATTAATAATATTATTAATAATATTAATAATGTTAATAATAATTTTAATAAAAATAATAATAATATTTTAATAATAATACAAATTTTATCAATAATACATATTTTGACAATTATACAAATATAATATTAAAAAATTAATAATAATTATAATTTTAACAATAATACAAATATTAAATAATAATAATAATATTTTAACAATAATAATAATTATAATTATAATTTTAACAATAGTAATAATATTAAGAATTCTAACCATAACACAAATATTAACAATAATAATAATAATTATAATTTTAGCAACAATAATAATAATTATAATTTTAACAATATTAATAATAATTTTAACAACACTAATAATATTTTAACAATAATACAAATTTTAACAATTATACAAATATAATATTAACAAAAATATTAATAATATTTTAACAATCATCCAAATTATAATGTTAACAACAATAATAATACAAATATTAATGTGATACCTAATTAATTTGAAAAGGATTGCCCGAGTTAGAGGGTTGATAATCATCATACAGTGGTGTGTTCGGAGGCTCATCACCGTATCCTCCGTATCTATCCAAATTATCTGGTTGCACGTAAGAAACTTCACACCCGTATCCGTAATCCGGATACGATTGTTGTGCCGGGCAATATGGTTCATCAACAGGGGCATTCTCAGCATCGTATCCTACGTATCCATCCGGATTACCTTGTTGCACGTATGAAGATTCAAACCCGTATCCGTAATTAGAATACACTTGATGTGTCGGGCAATATGGTTCATCAACAGGTGGAGTCGGAGACTCGTTCAAGTCTGGCAACTGTATCTTTTGATCAACAGGGACGCCAGACATAACCTCCTCCTTCTCATTAGCATCATTCACTCTCCACGAGTCGTTAGAATACTACTTAAAGAAATAATTGTTGTCCTAAAATGATGCCATTTTAGCTCCACAGTCGTGCGAGAAATTATAACCGATGAAATGAAGAATGTATATTGTTTTGAATTCGTAGGCAGATGGAGGTCTAAATACTAACGAATTCACAATTATCAGCCTCGTATAGCTCTATACTCGGCATATACCTTTATTCACGTGACTAGACAACATCGTATCAATGTCAAATCTGTCTGACATACGCTGCCTATAGCTCTATACGCTACGTATAGGTGCCTCGTATACTGGTTGCGTATGGCTCTATACGCAGCGTATGTTAGACAGATTTGGCATTGTACAATGTTGACTGACTGGTCATGTACCTACCCTGTACATACGCTGCATATAGCTCTATATGCAGCATATAGGTACCTTGTATGCGGGCTTCGTATGACTCTATACACAACGTATATATGCATGATTGAGGTTGACTGACTGGTCGTGTACGTACCCTGTACCTACACACTACGCAGCGTAGGTACGGTAGGGTTTGATGTGCAAATAGCCATGTTGGTGTGCCAATATGCAAGACCCAAAAGAAAAGGTATGCCATGTAACTAAAAAAAATGGGAAAATAGGACGGGCTGTTTTTGGTGAGAATCACGTCGCTTGTCCTATAAAACTCGTTTGGTTCATACGAAATGGACGATTTTTATGCGATGAAAAAAAGCACCAGAGAGGCAAATTAAGAGACTTAAAAAGAGGTTGATAGTATAGGAAAACATCTGTTTCCATTATTTCACAGACTTCCAAAAGTTGTGAAAATGCATCTCTTTCATAGGAACATATAGCTATGTCACATCATTCTTACTCAAAGATGCAAATTAATAAGATTTACAATCGTGATCAGTAATTCAGTCTTACAGTCTCTTCCTGTCTATGCCTTGAAAAGCTTAACCTTTTCATTAGTTTTTCAGGAACAGGTTTTTCACTAGTATCATCATTTACAGTTTTGCATGAGAGAGAGGTGTCATGTGGCTTTAATCTTAATTAAATGTTGACAATAATGGATGCAAAAACTGCAGTTGAAGCTGGAGTTTAGGATGATGATATTTAAAATCTAGTACTTCTGCCTATTTGGTGGTGGTGAGTAGAGCATGCAATAAATTCTGCACTGCAAAGCTAGGCGTTGGTCGGCGCAGACCGCATCATCATCATCATAATCATAATCATCATAATCTTACAATTATCATGAACCCTAGTTCAATATTTATGGAGCTGTAACTACTAGCAAGCTAACAGCCCCACTAGTACAATGCTGCATATGCTCCCAATGTGGCCTGCTGACAATTTATGATCAAAGCTACTAGTTATGGACCACTTCTGTCTCTTTAGAAAATATATTTTTTTAGAGAAAAACTGTTTCTTATATCCCCCTTTCTAGCATGTTTGGTCAATTGGTTAGCTTACCTCATGGGTAATCCAGGGTCACTTTTATTAGTAGGCCGTTGCTAGCAACCGAGCAAGTAAGAACTCAGTTGATAAGGCTTGGAATTAGTTTTCGCATGATCTTAAGGCTACACGGTGTGGGGCGTTTTTGCCATGCCACCTCAGCCAAATTTCATCAATAGCACCCCCCCCCCCCCCCCCCCCCTTTCCATACCAGGGGCGCTATTGAAGGCCAGTGATTACAATAGCGAGCAATTATAGATGAACTTGTGGGCCTCACTTCAATATTATTGGGGAGGGGGGAGGGGTATTGGGGGGTTTAACCCATACCATGGGCTTTATTCGTAAAAGGCAATTGAGCCATTTGTCCTACGTGACGCCTTTATTAATGGAGCCCCTAGGGCTCCATTCCATACCTCGCAGTCTAACAAGCTTTACGGTACAAACTTGGTCGGTTTAAAAAGACCAAATTGACCCCATTTGTTAGTTAAAAATACAAGCTAGCATGGTACTTGAGAGAAAAGTTGCCAGCTTTATTAATAAAGTTAAGGTGCTTTTGAAATAAAACCTGGATGAAAATTTGAATTCCATCAATAATTTTGGTCAAGATCACAGTAGCAGCTTGCGTATTATGTTTTGTGGATCCATTACTAGATTCAGCTAGCTATTAATTGCATAAATTGATGACCAACTCATGCATTTATGAGATTCAAAGTACAATAAGACAAAGCACTTTCTTTATTGCAATCTTCCTGTGTTTTTGTCTATCAGGGCTTAACATATACATATTGTTTTGGATAGTCAAATGATACCAAAAATGCAAAAAAAAAAAAAAAAAAAAATTAATAATAATAATAATAATAAGTAATGCACATAAAACAATTTTAGTTATCTGTTCCTTGTGTCTCAAGAGTTGATCTCTTTTAAACCATTTATATAATTTCTTCTCTCCATAAAGTCCTTCGATCACATAAATTTATGAAAAGACAGGATATAAATTGGCGGGGCTCAATCACATCATACCATACGTTAGAGGTTCGAGATTTGTTAACCAGCTGATAAGGTTAAGCGGTTAAGCCACTACAATATCTTGGACTTAAGTGACTCTTAATTGTTAAGTATGAATTGTAAATTATTTGAAAAAAGTTTTAATTGTAGGTTTATTGATTGTAGGGGCCAGGGGTTATGTCTATATATAGGTTTTCAATGTGGCACTTCAGACCATCCAAATGGTGCAAAAACACACCACAAAAAAAAGTGAGTTCAGATTGCCCTAATAATTAACCTTTTGTGTTTTCAATTAATTAAAATAGAGTTAAATGTCATTTTAGTCCAAGTGGATTGGGTCATTTTGCCAGTTTAGTCTAAAGATTTTATTTTTCTCCTGTGGGTCTAAAAAGGTTTAACCATTGTCATTTTAGTCCACTGGGTTAACTTCATCTATTTTTTCCGTTAACGTGGTATGATTTCATTGAATTTAAAAACAGGCAGCAAATCATAATACATGGATGACGCCGCCAATGTTTAAGGGAAAATTTTGTGGGTCATTTTGAGGAAAAACTAAATCAAAATTGACATTTTGAGATTTTCATTATAAGTTGAACAAAATTAAAAGCAACATCTCTAAGCATATCATATTTTAACTTAATACGAATTTTATTTTATTAAAGTATAAGCCTATCAGGTTTATCCATGTTCTTAATAATTAATTTTGGGTTCATGCTTATCACTTCACTTTCATAGTGTTGTTTAAAGTAGAGTTAATTACATAGTTAATCCTTGTGGTTTCTTAAAAGTAACAATGTTAGATATTAAGAGTTTTAAGTAATAGTCTAGGGTTTCATGTTTTATTTTGCAACAATGATGGGTTTTAAGACTAACTTTCATTAGTTTTTCTGTTAAATTTAGGTAAAACAACTGAAATGCCTTTTTATGATCAGAGGGGCCATTTATGTAATGATCGCTCATTTGTGTGAACGAATAATGACAACGAGGTGAACAATTCATCTAGCATACATAATCATAATCTACAAAAAGTGGCAAATCATCAACAATTAGCAAGAGTGAAAAGTTTCTGCACTCGATTTGGATGAATGGAATACCAATTGAGAAGTGATTCAATGTAATATGAAGTTGTTGCTAGTGGAATTTGAGAGTGGAATGAGCCTTCTCGATGCATGATTGTAATGGTTCAAATTAATGTCATGTGCGGCAGATATTGATGGCGAAAATGACGTGATTTTGTTGGGCTATGCAGGAGATCCATAACCATCGCGAAATGAAACACAATGATACGATTGAAAAATCATAGCCGCGCTACCACCATTGCCATCACCGTAGCTTCTGTGACAACTCGTCCTTTCGAGGTTAGCGTCGTCTAATTTCATGATCTTTAACTACGTATCATTACCCTTCACGTTCCGCTATACGTCGCATTCTTATGTTATGTTGAACTTGTTTATTGTGTTGAACTTCATTATGGTGTTTAAACTTGGTTATGTTATAATTGGTTATGTGTGCCAATATTATTTACTAGATGTTTTTCTATGTTTGGAGGTGTGTGCGACACCCCATTCTCTTTTGACGATGTGTGCGGCCCAGCCATAACCAACTCATACACCCCAGCCGCACACCCTTATACCCCTTGTTCTCGGCCCAAACTTCGCCAGGCCCAACTGGGCCCAAACCCCTTCTAATTGGGACGCACACATGCATGTATATGTGTGTGCGACTTCCCTTATGTTTCAAACATAGAATATTTAACCCTAGCATTCCCTCTCTTCTCCTTGGTGATCGACGACAACCCTCTTCCACTCGGAACTCTCTCTCACTCGTTCTAGCACTCTCTTTCGCACTCCATCTCTCGGTTAGTGTGTTCATCACTGTTTTATTTGAATTCCTTCGATGTATTTGGTTGTATTCTTGCTTCATGATTGATACTTGGTGATATGAGAATAATTATGATCTAGGGTTTTTCTAGAGATCATGTTTCAGTATATTTTAGATCGTATGAATGCTGATTTAGTAACTAGGGTTTGTATGATAACAGTGTTTTGATGATTTCTTGTGATGTGGAATTGCTAGATCTTCTTTAGTTGTTAGTCATGATGTTATTTGATGATCTACGGTTCATGTAAGTCAAATGTAATGCTTCGTAATTCTTGAATATGTTCGTATAACCAATTACATGTGGATTAGGATTATGATATCGAGACTTAGACATTCTTGTTAATATTGTTGTTTTAGTATGATGAACTTTTGTTAAATGAATCATAACCTGCTTAGAGGTTTTGGCTATGTTCATGTAAACTACATAAGGGGATTAATGAAACCAGGAAATTATGAATTGACAACATGAATGAACATGCCATAAGCTACAGCCAAGGGCTGTTTGCTGCTTTGAACCAAAAGTGTGCACCGTAGGCTATGGTTGGGAACCGTTGTGACAACCCGAGATTTCAAGGTCTTTCCTATGCACTCACTGACTTCACAACAATTCTGTTTTTACAATTTGACTTACGTGGTGCCATGTGTAGTTTATCTGAGTGATTAATGTTTTATGTTTAATGCTTGGTTGTTAAATGTGTAGTGTTAAAATATAGTTTATTTAAGATCTTATAATAAGGTTCTTCGCCACCCTCACCTTGACGAAGAATGGGATTCTTCGTCAACCACATTTCGACGAAGAATGGGTCCTTCGTCGAAGAAGGTCTTTCGCCGAAGAGGGCCTTTAGCCCTGGATGGTTTGCGGCCCAACTGCTATTCAACGAAGAATAGGTACTTCGTCACATGTTATTCCGACGAAGAATAGGTACTTCGTCACATGTGATCCCGATGAAGAATAGGTACTTCGTCACTGGAGTTCTTCGCCGAGATAGTAGATGGTCAGAACAGTAGATCAGTGATGTTTTGTTATTGGACACATGTGTAGTGATGTTCTGTTTAAGGCATGATAGTAATGTTAGCTAGATGTGAAGGTCTTGACTTGACACGTATGGGTAGTCAAACCATTTGTTGAATGTCATCCTGATAACTGAATACTTGATATGCAATATGAGGTGATTATGTGGTAGATGCAATTTGTGAGAATATGTGACTTGGTTTATTATGAAACTGATAGAATTATTAACCACGGTAGGGTTGGTTGATTAACTGGAAAGAGTAACTAAGTAAACCGAGCAAATCTAAGGTGAGTTCACTTCTCTTTTTCCAAGCATGCGTCTCGGGGAGGGACATCTTGCAAACGTTCCGGGGAGGAATGTCGGGTAATTGGGTTTGACTGGAATGTTAAACTTGGAATGTTGGTTAATACACTCATTTCTATCATTAAGTCCCATCATATACCGATTGGTTGCCGGGGAGGCAGCAGGGTTATTAGTTGATAGCGCTATTAGGTTTGGCACCCTCACACCATACCAGGGAGGACGGCCGTGAACTAAATACCTTAACCACTTGACCAATGTTTGATAGAGCATTGGGGAAGGGCAAATAATCTGGAGCCATCTGCGGTAATCGAGTTATTAACAACATCTAATCTCTGAAATGTTTTATACTTATAGCTGGTAACTAAAACGTGTTAACAAACTTTAAACTCACCAGCGTCGTCTGACACACTTGTCTGCATGCTTGCAGGTCGTTAGATTCACGGATGGAACTTGCAATCTGGGAGTGCTAGAGTGGTCATGGGTCGTAGCTCTTGGATACTTGTTTATTGATCTTGCACATTTGTTTTGAAATACTTGAATAACAATTTACATTATGCTTCCGCTGAACGAATTTGGTTAAGTTGTGTTTTGGAATTACTTTATGAAATAAATGGAAACTTTTATTTAATACTATGTTGTGGTTCAATGTGATTGGTGGCTGGATCCTGGTACGTCACACGTCCCGCGGTGTTTCCGCATGTGGTATTTTTGCGGGTGGGACAGTTTGGTATCAGAGCCACTGGTTATAGTGAACTAGGCTTTAAAACACTTTTATAAAACCAGACTATAACCAAACAATTTTGAAATCGAACATGACACTCAGCTCCAGATGGCAAGGTTTATATCTCGTTTACTTATTGTAGAGCATATTTAGTGTACACTTGTGTATGATGTTACATGTGATTGCACACTTAGCACTACAGACTGAATTCATTGTGTCACTTGCCTATGTTAAGTGGTTGATAGAGTCACCGTATGATATTTCATTAGACTTTCATGATTCATGTTTTGCGATGCCATCTGTCTTGCTATTCGAATTTAAGGAACCTTTTAGCTCGAGTTGGGATGAGCTAGGATAAACATGCAAATTGCATTGTTATTGTGGGTGCACACATAATAATAATGTGGGGTGCGTGTGAGTCCCAGTGAGGCTTAACAAGTGTGAAGGGGGTTATGTTCTATTGTTTGATGTAAACCTGATAGTCTGTAGAAGTCATTGTGATGCTTGACTCCTACTCAATTCCGACTCTTAACCTTTCCCCTTTTCTTATATAGAATCATGAGCGGACGAGGCCATGGGCGTGGTCACATTGCGATGACACAGGCCGAGTTGACAAACTTGATTAACACACGTGTGGCTAAGGCTTTGGCAGCCTACCAAGCTGGTACGAAATGTGCCAAAAACTCTTTATTCTCGTGTCGCGTACTCAACTCTTACCCGTGTGCTGTATTTTCTTTCGTCCTTAGGTTAACAAGCGAATCAGAATCAAAACAATCCACCTGCTTGCACGTTCAAGACGTTCATGGATTTTAAGCCACAGACATTCAGTGGGACTGAAGGAGCTGTGGGGCTACTTCGTTGGTTTGAGAAAGTTGAATCAGTATTTGCTATGTGTAACTGTCCCGTGGGGGACCGGGTGAAGTATGCTACAGGCACCTTGGAGGGTGGTGCCTTAACATGGTGGAATACCCAAGTGCAAATGTTGGGCATCGAAATGGCTAATGCAACGACTTGGGATGATTTCAAGGAGTTAATGCGGGAGGAGTATTGTCCTCGTGATGAGATTCAGATACATGAGAACGAATACTACAATCTAAAGATGGAGGGGTCCGAGATTGAGGCTTACACGAAACCATCTCATGAGCTAGCAAAACATGTGCCCTAATTTGTCTCGACCTCCACCTCGAAGAATTGAGTTGTACATCAAGGGCCTAGCACCATCAGTAAAGAGTTTGGTCACTGCTGCAAACCTTCACAATCTGCCTCAGATCACCCGTTTAGCACACAAAATTACCGACCAAGAGGTCGAGCGTGGATCGCTACCACCCCGTGTTTCGGCTACTACCCATGCTGCTACATCTACCACACCTGCTAGTGATAATAAGCGTAAATGGAACGATGCTGACAAAGCAACCAGTGCAAGCCAATCACAGAAAAGGCCTGACAACAGCAATAACCGTAGTTTCAGTCAGTCGTCCTCAGTTAACCAAGGCCAGGGCAGTAATCAGAGCTAAGGCTCCTACATTGGTAGGAAGCCCAAGTGCAACAAGAGTGGGTATCATCATCATGTACCGTGTGTTCGAACTTGCCATAGGTGTGATAAGGTGGGCCATATGGCAAAAGACTGTAGAGCTTCGTACCTAAAGCAGCAGCAGCAGCAAAATCAGCAACATAATCAGCAGCATCAGCAACAGCAAAGGCAGAAGCCCCATCAGAACCAAGGCATTATGAAGGGGTGTTTCCAGTGTGGGGACGAGGGTCATATTAAACGGGATTGCCCTCAGCTGAATCAGAACGCCAATGATAACAACAACCGTCAGAATAACAATAACAATGTTGGGAACAACAATAACGGCAACAATGGGGGTAATAGAGCTCGTGGAAGGGTATTTACGATTGGTGCTGGTGATGCTAGGAACGATGCAAATGTCGTGACTGGTACGTTTTCTATGAACAACCTCTTTGCTTCTGTATTATTTGATTCCGATGCCGATTGGATTTGTGTGTCCCTAGAGTTCAGTCAACGATTAGGGTTAGCTCCAACACCTCTAGAAGCTAAGCATGTAGTAGAATTGGCTGATGGTAAAACAATTGAAGCCTCACACATTATTATGGGATGCAAACTTGATCTTGTTGGTTAAGTGTTTGATATTGACCTCCTTCCTGTTTCCCTCGGTAGCTTTGACGTAGTGGTTGGTATGGACTGGTAGTCCAAGCACCGTGCGGACATCCTTTGTAAGGAGAAAATCGTACGTATACCCCTCCCCAGTGGAGAATCTTTATCGGTCCAAGGGCATCGCAGTGGGGCGATGGTTGGTATCATCTCAGCTATGCAAGCTCAGAAGTGTCTACGAAAGGGGTATCATGCTATTTTAGCTCTTGTTTCTGATCCTCAGCCTGAAGAGAGGAAGATCGAAGACCTGCCAGTTGTTCGTGAATTTTCTGACGTATTTCCTAAGGAACTTCCTGGTTTACCTCCTCACCGTCAAGTGCAATTTCAGATTGATCTTGCGCCAGGAGCGGCCCTAATTGCTCGAGCTCCTTATCGTTTTGCACCTAGGGAGTTGCAAGAACTATCTAATCAACTTCAAGAGCTGTTGGATAGAGGCTTTATCCGTCCCAGTTTTTCACCTTGGGGAGCCCCAGTTCTGTTTCTGAAAAAGAAAGACGGGTCCTTTCGTATGTGTATTGGTTATCAGGAACTCAACAAAGTGACTGTCAAGAACCGCTATCCTTTGCCACGCATCCACGACTTGTTTGACCAGTTGCAGGGGTCAAGGTTTTACTCAAAGATCGATTTAAGATCGGGCTATCATCAGATGAGAGTCCGAAAGGAGGATGTACCAAAAACAGCTTTTCAAACGCGGTATGGCCATTATGAGTTTCTGGTTATGCCGTTCGGGTTGGCGAACGCACCAGCGGTCTTCATGGACCTCATGAACCGTGTGTGTAAGCCGTACCTTGATGACTTCGTTATCATGTTCATCGACGACATTCTGATCTACTCTAAGAGCAAGGAGGATCACGAGCGACACCTGCGTCTTATATTGGAGCTTCTGAGGAAGGAGCAACTCTACGCGAAATTCTCTAAGTGTGACTTTTGGACTTGAGAGGTACACTTCCTTGGTCACATTGTGAATGAATCAGGGACACATGTGGATCCTGCAAAGATTGATGCTATCAGAAATTGGGCGGCGCCAAAGAATCCTTCGGAAGTGCGACAATTTCTCGGTGTCGCTGGGTACTATCGGAGATATATCAAAGACTTCTCAAAGATCGCACAACCTCTCACCACACTAACACAGAAGGGTGTCGTATACTCATGGGTAACGAAACAAGAAGATGCTTTCCAGTTGTTGAAACAAAAACTCTGCAGTGCGCCAATTTTGTCCTTACCTGAGGGTACCGAAGATTTTGTGGTCTGCTATGATGCTTCTATTCAGGGTCTCAGTTGCGTGCTGATGCAACGCGAGAAGGTGATAGCATACGCCTCTCAACAGTTGAAGGTTCACGAGAGAAATTACACGACTCACGACTTAGAGCTGGGAGCCGTGGTGTTTGCGATCAAAATCTGGAGGCATTACCTGTACGGTACTAAATGCATTGTTTATACCAACCACAGGAGCCTTCAGCATATCTTTGACCAGAACGAATTGAATATGCGACAGCGTCACTGGGTAGAACTTTTGAACGACTATGACTGTGCAATCAAGTCTCTTCCGGGTAAGGCTAACGTTGTAGCTGATGCCCTCAGTCGAAAGGAATCGAAACCCAAATGTGTTCGCGCCTTGCAGCTCACTATTCACTCAAATCTTCCTGATCTGATTCGTTCGGCTCAGGCTGAAGCATTGAAGGAAGAAAACATTAAAGCGGAGTATCTTCGGGGCATGGAAAAGCGGTGGGTAAAGAGATCTGATGTTATTCTCTATTTCATGGAATGAATATGGATCCCTCTGTTTGAAAATATTAGAGAACTTGTGATGGACGAAGCGCACAAGTCTCGATACTCCATCCATCCGGGTTCGGATAAGATATATCAAGACCTCAAGGTTTTGTACTGGTGGTCGAAGATGAAGGCTCACATCACAACTTATGCTAAAGTTAAAGTGGAATATCACAAACCCTCGGGTCTACTTCAGCAACCAGAGATACCCATGTGGAAATGGGAGCAAATCGCAATGGATTTCATTACAGGTTTGCTGAGAACTCAAAACGGAAATGATACCATCTGGGTGATCATTGATCATCTCACGAAGTCAGCAAATTTTCTAGCAATCAAGGAAATGGATAAGTTCTCACAACTTGCAGCTGTTTATCTGAAGGAAGTGGTTTCTAGGCACGGGGTGCCGACCTCTAACATCTCAGATCGTGACCCGTGTTTCATTTCAGATTTGTGGCAGTC
Organism: Helianthus tuberosus; assembly: GCA_030545235.1. Taxonomy (NCBI): domain Eukaryota; kingdom Viridiplantae; phylum Streptophyta; class Magnoliopsida; order Asterales; family Asteraceae; genus Helianthus; species Helianthus tuberosus. Next base: position 30,710,632 of record CM060359.1, read on the forward strand.
GATGCACAAATCATTCGGCTCACGTCTCGACATGAGCACTGCTTATCATCCACAGACGGATGGTCAAAGTGAGTGAACCATCCAAACACTTGAAGACATGCTGCGAGCGTGCGTAATATATTTTGGCAAGGGTTGGGAGAAACATTTGCCTTTGATAGAGTTTTCTTATAACAGCAGCTATCATACCAGTATCCAGGCATCTCCATTCGAAGCATTGTACGGACGAAAATGTCGTTCACCTCTTTGTTGGGCTGAGGTGGGTGACAGCCAGATCACAGGCCCGGAGCTTGTACTCGAAACTTTAGAAAAGATTGTCCAGATTAGGAATCGTATGGCGGGAGTGCGCGACCATCAGAAAAGCTACGCCAACAAGCGTAGGAAACCCTTGGAGTTCGCGGTAGGCGATCGTGTCATGTTGAAAGTCTCACCATGGAAGGGTGTGGTACGATTTGGGAAACGCGGTAAGCTTAATTCGTGTTATGTCGGGCCATTCAAAATTCTGGAGCGAATCGGCAAGGTGGCCTACAAGCTCGAGTTACCTGCTGAGTTGGGTAATGTCCATGATGTCTTTCATGTGTCGCAGCTAAAGAAGTGTTTGTCCGATGAAACACTTGTGGTACCGTTTCAAGAGCTGAAGATTGACGAAAAGTTGTAGTTTGTCGAAGAACCAATAGAAATTATGGACCGGGAGGTCAAGGTCCATAAGCATAGTCGAATTCCGATTGTGAAGGTTCGTTGGAAATCAAAACGTGGACCGGAGTTCAAATGGGAACGCGAGGATCAGATGAAGCTCAAGTACCCTCACTTATTCCCAACTGACAAATCTAAATCCGATGCAACTAGTGAATTTCGAGATGAAATTCCCACACCTGGGGAAAATCCACAGTCATCCTGACCAACACTGTGCTGTTTTGGATTGCTTATCAAATTTCAGGACGAAATTTCTTTCAGGTTGGGGATGATGTGACAACCCGAGATTTCAAGGTCTTTCCTATGCACTCACTGACTTCACAACAATTCTGTTTTTACAATTTGACTAACGTGGTGCCATGTGTAGTTTATCTGAGTGATTAATGTTTTATGTGTAATGCTTGGTTGTTAAATGTGTAGTGTTAAAATATAGTTTATTTAAGATCTTATAATAAGGTTCTTCGCCACCCTCACCTTGACGAAGAATGGGATTCTTAGTCAACCACATTTCGACGAAGAGTGGGTCCTTCGTCGAAGAAGGTCTGTCGCCGAAGAGGGTGATGTGTGCAAAATGCAACATATAAATTACATCAATTATGGCATAAAACTAACCCTTTTTTTAGTACTAATGTTGGAAAAAGTGTGCTTTTGTCTTGCTTCTGTATTTTCAGGATTAAATGAGCTCAAATAAACAAAAGAAGCAAAAAGGCAGCTAAATCTAACATAAATACAAGAAAAGGAGCAAACGCGGCATGCCCGACCTCCCGACAACATCTTCCCAAGCAAAACAAGAAGACAGAAGACTGAACGCACCCCCTGCTCAGTGAGCACGAGGGCGTGCCCAAGTGTCAGCAGAAGAGACAAAGTGGTAGAAGCTTCCATCGCCCACCATGGGGCCGTGTTCAGTGGACACGAGGCTGTGGTCAACTATAAGATTCAGAAAATCCAGGGAAATCTTGATAGTACAGATATGCTTCTGCACACGGGGTCGTGCTCAGCGGACACGGGGCGTGGTCAACTAATGCAGACAAACTGCATTTAATGAAGAAAGAGAGGAGGATGGACACGGGGCCGTGCCCGAGCTTCTATTCAGCCTATAAATAGGAGTGCTTGGAGCTCTTGCAACTCATCCCTTGGCACACCACCTCTCTCACACTTCACCCACCACCCACCACCACCATAACACCATCATCCACCACCATCATCCACCACCATCATCCATTGTCCATCATAGAGTGTGTGAGTCTTCTCGGGATCCAAGATTGATCGTAAGAGTTCTTGACAATCAAAGGCCATGTTTGCCTAAGTCTCTTACATCACTTGGTGAAGACAAGCGTCTAGTGTAATACTTTTTATTTTTAATATTTTCGCACTTCTTACTTGGTTATGTATTAATGACTTTAATAACTAGTTTCTTATGTTGAAGGTGATTCTTCCTTATCGTTTGTCCGTGGTGTCTTGGCATTATTTTACTGTCTATATAAAATAAAATATTTTCACCATTCATATCTCCACGGTCTATATGGAGGTATGTTGGCTACCTGGTCGGGGGTTAAGGGAACGGTTTGGTAAGAGTCTTGCCTTGTTCAGTATATAGATCCTGCAAGGACCTGGGTCAAATTTAGTAGGACCTCCTTCAATACTTACCGGTATTAGATGGCGGGGGTCCAAACTCTTTGATCCCATCATATGTAAGCTACTATTAATACTTTAACCCGGCTACTTAGGACTGTATCCCTGCTGACTCAGACTAATTAGCCGAGGGTAACGTCACCTTCAAAAGAGGGGCCTACCATAATATGCATTAATAACTTAATTAATTATCTTTCAATAATCCGACCCTTTAGGATTGTATCATTGCTGACTCAAACTACTGGATTGAGGGTAACGTCACCTTCAAAAGAGGGGCCTACTACAATAACTAAGATAATCTCTTAAAAAGTGCAAAAGTGCGGAAATAATCAAAGGTTACACTAAACACGAGTCGGAGCCAAGTGATTCATCTTGTCTATCTGTTCTTACTTTTATTTTATTTTCAGCATTTTAGTTAGTTTTTATTTTTCTAGTTTAAAACTTTTTTCTAAACTTTTGATTTGATTAGAAGTTGAGGATAAACCGGTAATAAAAGCTCTTGTGTCGTTGGACGACCTCGGTATCTTACCAACACTATACTACGCTCACGATGGGTGCACTTGCCCATATGTGTGTTTAGTGTTAGTAAATATCGTGTTTTATAAATATAAAACTTGGCTAAAAAGTGTAAAAGGGCTTAAAATATACTTAAACTTATATATACACTTCGCACGCATCAAGTTTTTGGCGCCGTTGGCGGGGACACAAGGATTTTAAGAAAGCTTAAAATCGACGGCCTAATCAGTTTTTCAAAACTTTTCTAAACGCGCGCACATTTTTCTGCATTTTAGTTTAGTTTTGCATTTACAGTAGGTTGAACACGGGCCGTGCTCACTGAACAAGGGGCCGTGCTGCATATTTTTCACAAAACACCCAGATACAGTAGCTTGAACACGGGGTCGTGCTCACTGAACACGCCCCCGTGCTCAACGAAATCAGTAACTTTAATTAAAACGCCCAGATACAGATTCTGTACACGGGGCCGTGTCCAGCCTCTGTTTCCGTTTTTATTTTTGTTTTTTTATCTCGAGACTTGGTTGTGGTCTGCTGAGTGATTCTTATGGATCAATACTCAGGAGGTTACAACTACACCTATGAGGAGGATGATTATAGGAGTAATTATTGCACTAATTATGGTAACCCGCACTCGGTTCAATATCGTAACTTATATCGACCATCCAATTCATACACCTACTATGAGGAGCCCAGGTACGAGCCATCAACTTCATACACATCCTATGAAGACCAAAGGTATGAACCCCCTCCCTCATACTCATATTTTGATGAACCAAGGTATGAGCCTCCTTACTCATACTTTGAGGAACCAAGATATGAGCCACCACCTTCATATGCTTATTATGAGGAACCGTGGCATGAACAACCCACCTCATATGAGTACTATGAAGAACTAAATTACGACCCTTATCCATCATATGCTTACAATGAAGAACAATGGTGTGAAGCATCTACTTCATATGGGTATTATGAGGAACAAAGGATCGAACAACCGGATTCAAGCTTTGAAAATCCCGATCCTTTTTCTATAACCGAAGTGACCGATAGGATATTAGAACACCTTAGAGTTATCGATCGCTATATAAAAGAATCTCGCGCAAGGGAAGAGGAGTCCCACGCAAGAGAAGAATTAAATAAAGAAGAGATAACTGAAAGTGTAAAAGTGGAAGAACAAATAAGTGAAAAACCGACACATGAGTTAAACAACGAAAAAGGTGAGTCTGACAACGTTAAAATTCAAGAAGAGTGTAATTTTGAAGAAATTAATCTCTTGTCACCTTCTTTTGAAAATCATTGTTTAGTTCCCACTCATGCTAAGTTTTAAAAGAGTTGAACACTAACACTAAAATTGACGAAACGGTAAGCGTTAAGTTAACTAATGATCAAACCTCGCTAATAAAAGAAGACCCATTTTAAATCAACATTAAACCGGTTCCATGTTTTTTTCAAAACTCCTTTATTAGTAATGTCACGATTGATAAAGATCTCTGTGTTGATATAATGCCCAACTACATTTTCGAAAAATTAAGTATTAGTGATTTTTCTCCACTTCAAATATCCATTTTTCTATCTAATCAGAAAGTAATAAAATCAATCGGTGTAGTTGAGGATGTCTTGGTTCAAACAAATCAAATGGTAATCCCAACCGACTTTGTCATCCTTGATGACACTCCTCTAGTGTTGGGACGACCCTTTGTAAAAACCCACGAAGCTTTGAAAAAACTGGAAGCGCAACAATCTACCTATTCAATTAGGGGCATTCAAAAAAAGTGTCGACCTTGAGCGATCAACGAAATATCCATTCGGCAATGACGACCCCCTAATTGAAGATGAGCCAGAACCACCTGATAAGGTGGGTCTAGCCAAGGACCCTTAGAAACGTGGTGCACCACGGAGGCATTCCGCGGAACTATCCGTATTTTTAGTTTAGATTAACTTTTACGTTTTCTAGTTTAGTTTTAATTTTCAGGAATAAAACACACTCGGGATGATGGAGGTTACTAAGGGAAACTTGAACCCACACCCCATGCACAAAAACAGAGCCTCCCAATGATTTTTCTTCATTACAGCAAGTTCAGCACGGGGTCGTGTTCAACCCAACACGCCCCCGTGCCCGAGGTTCTGCAGAAAATGCCCAGTTCAGGTAACTGGACACGGGGCCGTGCTCACTGAACACGCCCCCGTGCCCAGCCTTCTATTTAAATTTGATACTGGCAGTCTGACCACAGGGCCATGCTCAGCCAACACCACCCCGTGTTCAGCTACCCAGTACCATAAAATCTTGTTTTTAACCCACTTTTACACATTTTAATCAACCGAAAAACTTATTTTTGGGACACATTGAGGACAATGTGTAATTTAAGTGTGGGGGGATGCTAAAACCTTGAATCTTGCAAGTCCTAAAAACAAGCCTTACACAAAACTCTATTGGAACCGCTAATCACCCCAAATTTTTTCAAAAATTTTCATTTTTTTTACTTGTCTTGGTTTAATTTGGGAATAACAAGTTCTAAAAAGGGTATATTTTTACAAATTTACAACCGACCACGTCGTGATGAAAAGAACCAACATAAGAAAATTATGAAACGGCATGGCAAATCTAGTTAAAATTTGATTATATATACTTCATCACATTATAAACCCATTCCCACAAAAAGTGAGTTTTGAGCCTTTATTGAGCATACAAATATACATCTTTAGATTAAATGCTCATCTTTCGTTTCTTGTGTGAATAGCCGATTGGTTTCTTACAACTCTAGAACTTGCCATGACGATACATTCCCTGTCCTTACCAACTTGAACCCTAGTAAGTAAATGATAGAGGCATTAGGACTAACCCATTTTCCTTTCAACACCATTATTTTTCTTTTTCTTTATCACCTACCCAAAATCCCCCTAGTTAACCCCTTTGAGCCTAAACATTTTCGTTTCAAAACCCACAAAACAAACACCCTTTTACCCACCAAAACCTTTTTCTTTTCAAACCCCTTTTGTTTTAGTAAAAAGCTCGGTTATCTTATAAAAAAAATAGGATTTAGCAATAACCAAACAAGTTACTCAAAAATCTTGTTTGAATATGCTTAGTTTAAATAAATGTCAAAAAAAAAGAGAGAAAAAGGTTTACGATAACCGGCGCTTTTTACGCTTTTAGCCCTTTTTACTAACCACTAACCAAAACCACCTACCTTTAGCCCAAGCCTAACCCTTCCCCAAGTCCTCTTGATATTTACAAAGGTGTATAGTTAAAAAGGAGGAGGATTGATTGCTTAGCAAGCTTATGGTAGAAGTAAGTTCCATGCCGGTCTCGAGTGTCTCACAAAAATACATCTTCAGCCGAGTGTTGAGTGATTCCCCGTGAGGTATGTGAACTTGTATATAAATAAAATTTTAAAGAGGCATGTTATGCCCAAATAAGTAATTTATCTTATGAAACGTTCTAAATAAATCATAACGAATAGGATTGTAAATAATATAAAAATAAAAATTAATAAAGAATCTTGGAAATCCCGACACTCTATGACAAGCCCAAAAACCTTCTCTTCTACCCATTCCATTTGGGAGTGTAAAGCCACATTATAAAGAGTTTTGCTTGAGAACAAGCAAAGATTCAAGTGTGGGGGTATTTGATGTGTGCAAAATGCAACATATAAATTACATCAATTGAGTCATAAAACTAACCCTTTTTTTAGTACTAATGTTGGAAAAAGTGTGCTTTTGTCTTCCTTGTGTATTTTCAGGATTAAATGAGCTCAAATAAACAAAAGAAGCAAAAAGACAGCTAAATCTAACATAAATACAAGAAAATGAGCAAACGTGGCATGCCCGACCTCCCGACAGCATCTTCCTAAGCAAAACAAGAAGACAGAAGACTGAACAGGCCCCGTGCTCAGTGAGCACGGGGGCGTGCCCAAGTGTCAGCAAAAAAGACAAAGTGGTAGAAGCTTCCATCGCCCACCACGGTGTTGTGTTCAGCGGACACGGGGCCGTGGTCAACTATAAGATTCACATAATCCAGACAAATCTTGATAGTACAGATATGCTTCTGCACACGGGGTCGTGCTCAGCGGACACAGGGGCATGGTCAACTAATGCAGACAAACTGCATTTAATGAAGAAAGAGAGGAGGATGGACACGGGGCCGTGCCCGAGCTTCTGTTCAGCCTATAAATAGGAGTGCTTTGAGCTCTTATAACTCATCCCTTGGCACACCACCTCTCTCACACTTCACCCACCTCCCACCACCACCATAACACCATCATCCACCACCATCATCCATTGTCCATCATAAAGTGTCTGAGTCATCTCGGGATCCAAGATTGATCGTAAGAGTTCTTGACAATCAAAGGTCATGTTTGCCTAAGTCTCTTACATCACTAGGTGAAGACAAGTGTCTAGTGTTATACATTTTATTTTTAATCTTTTCGCACTTTTTACTTGGTTATGTATTAATGACTTTAATAACTAGTTTCTTATGTTGAAGGTGATTCTTCCTTATCGTTTGTCCGTGGTGTCTTGGCATTATTTTACTGTCTATATAAAATAAAATATTTTCACCATTCATATCTCCATGGTCTATATGGAGGTATGTTGGCTACCTGGTCAGGGGTTAAGGGAACGGTTTGGTAAGAGTCTTGCCTTGTTTAGTGTATAGATCTTGCAAGGATCAGGGTCAAATTTAGTAGGACCTCCTTCAATACTTACCGGTATTGGATGGCGGGGGTCCAAACTCTTTGATCCCCTCATATGTTAGTTACTATTAATACTTTAACCCGGCTACTTAGGACTGTATCCCTGCTGACTCAGACTACTTAGCCGAGGGTAACGTCACCTTCAAAAGAGGGGCCTACCATAATATGCATTAATAACTTAATTAATTATCTTTCAATAATCCGACCCTTTAGGATTGTATCCTTGCTGACTCAAACTACTGGGTTGAGGGTAACGTCACCTTCAAAAGAGGGGCCTACTACAATAACTAAGATAATCTCTTAAAAAGTGCAAAAGTGCGGAAATAATCAAAGGTTACACTAAACACGAGTCGGAGCCAAGTGATTCATCTTGTCTATCTGTTTTTACTTTTATTTTATTTTCAGCATTTTAGTTAGTTTTTATTTTTCTAGTTTAAAACCTTTTTCTAAACTTTTGATTTGATTAGACGTTGAGGATAAACCAGTACTAAAAGCTCTTGTGTCCTTGGACGACCTCGGTATCTTACCAACCTATACTACGCTCACGATGGGTGCAGTTGCCCATATGTGTGTTTAGTGTTAGTAAATATGGTGTTTTATAAATTTAAAACTTGGCTAAAAAGTGTAAAAGGGCTTAAAATATACTTAAACTTATATATATACTTCACACGCATCAGAGGGCCTTTGGCCCAGGATGCTTCGCGGCCCAACTGCTATGTGGTTGTATAACTTCTCGTAATCGTTTAACGTGAGTACAAAAACCCTAAAACACTCATGAGACAGCGGCTGGCATTGATCGAAACTCTCTCTTGTGGATCCTCTCATCTCTCTTGTGTTAGAATTCGGTTAGTATCTATCTTCGTTAACTTCTAACGATTCTAATGTTGTGATCTTTTGTGAGATTAGGGTTCTGTTTATAGGATTGTAAACTTAGAACGTGCATGATGAGAATTTGATGATTTGTATATGTTTAGATTCATGATGATGTGGTTTGATAATCCTGTTAGATGAACAATGATTGTTTAGAATGATTTGATCATCAATGATTGTTTACAGTTTTGTGTGGTCATTGGATGTTTGGGATCAATGATTGTTTACAGTTTGATGATCAATGATTTTTTAGAATGATTTGATGAAGAACGGTAATTAACAATAATTGAATAACTTTGTTCGATCCTAAAATCAAGCCAAAAGTTTAGTAACTGTTGTTATGAGTTAAATGAGAACTGTAACTGCATGAGGAGGCAGCGGCGAAGAAGCTCCCCGACGAAGAATACGATTTGACGAAGAATAGGTACTTCGTCACATGTGATTCTGACGAAGAATAGGTACTTCTACACATGTGATCCCGACGAAGAATAGGTACTTCATCACTGGGGTCCTTTGCCGAGATGGTAGATGGTTAGAACAGTATATCAGTGATGTTATGTTATTGGACACATGTGTTGTGATGTTCTGTTTAAGGCATGATAGTAATGTTAGCTAGATGTGAAGGTCTTGACTTGACACGTATGGGTAGTCAAACCATTTGTTGAATGTCATCCTGATAACTGAATACATGATATGCAATATGAGGTGATTATGTGGTAGATGCAATCTGTGAGAATATGTGACTTGGTTTAATATGAAACTAATAGAATTATTAGCCACGGTAGGGTTGGTTGATTAACTGGAAAGAGTAACTAAGTAAACCGAGCAAAACTAAGGTGAGTTCACTACTCTTTTTCCAAGCATGCGTCTCGGGGAGGGACATCTGGTAAACGTTCCGGGGAGGAATGTCGGGTAATTGGGTTTGACTGGAATGTTAAACCTGGGATGTTGGTTAATACACTCATTTCTATCATTAAGTCCCATCATATACCGATTGGTTGTCGGGGAGGCAACGGGGTTATTAGTTGATAGCGTTATTAGTTTGGCACCCTCACACCGTACCGGGGAGGACGGTCGTGAACTAATTACCTTAACCACTTGACCAATGTTTGATAGAGCACTGGGGAAGGGAAAATAATCTTGAGCCATCTGCGGTAATCGAGTTATTAACAACATCTAATCTATGAAATGTTTTATAGTTATAGTAGGTAACTAAAACGTGTTAACAAACTTTGAACTCACCAGCGTCGTCTGACACACTTGTCTGCATGCTTGCAGGTCGTTAGTTTCACGGATGGAACTTGCTATCTAGGAGTGCTAGAGTGGTCATGGGTCGTAGCTCTTGGATACTTGTTTTTTGATCTTGCACATTTGTTTTAAAATACTTGAATAAGTATTTACATTATGCTTCCACTGAACAAATTTGGTTAAGTTTTGTTTTGGAATTCCTTTATGAAATAAATGAAAACTTTTATTTAATACTATGTTGTGGTTCAATGTGATTGGTGGCTGGATCATGGTACTTCACACATCTCGTGGTGTTTTCGCATGTGGTATTTTTGGGGGTGTGACAGTTTGGTATTAGAGCCACTGGTTATAGTGAACTAGGTTTTAAAACGCTTTTATAAAACCAGACTATAACCGAACAATTTCGAAATCGACCATGACACTCAGCTCCAGATGGCAAGGTCCGTATCTCGTTTACTTATTGTAGAGCATATTTAGGGTACACTTGTGTATGATGTTGCATGTGATTGGACACTTAGCACTACAGACTGAATTCATTGTCTCACTTGCCTATGTTAAGTGGTTGATAGAGTCACCGTATGATATTTTGTTAGACTTTCGTGATTCATGTTTTGCGATGCCATCTGTCTTGCTATTCGAATTTGAGGAACCTGTTAGCTCGAGTTGGGATGAGCTGGAATAAACATGCAAATTGCATTGTTATTGTGGGTGCACACATAATAATAATGTGGGGTGCATGTGAGTCCCAGTGAGGCTTAACGAGTGTGAAGGGGGTTCTTCTCTGTTGTCTGATGTAAACCTGATAGTCTGTAAAAGTCATTGTGATGCTTAACTCCTACTCAATTCTGACTCTTAACCTTTCCCCTTTTCTTATATAGAATCATGAGCGGACGAGGCCCTGGGGGTGGTCACATTGCGATGACACAGGCCGAGTTGACAAACTTGATTAACACACGTGTGGCTGAGGCTTTGGCAGCCTACCAAGCTGGTACGAAATGTGCCAAAAACTCTTTATTCTCGTGTCGCGTACTCAACTCTTACCCATGTGCTGTATTTTCTTTTGTCCTTAGGTCAACAAGCGAATTAGAATCAAAACAATCCGCCTGCTTACACGTTCAAGACGTTCATGGATTGTAAGCCACAGACATTCAGTGGGACTGAAGGAGCTGTGGGGCTACTTCGTTGGTTTGAGAAAGTTGAGTCAGTATTTGCTATGTGTAACTGTCCCATGGGGGACCAGGAGAAGTATGCTACAGGCACCTTGGAGGATGGTGCCTTAACATGGTGGAATGCCCAAATGCAAATGTTGGGCATCGAAATGGCTAATGCAACAACTTGGGATGATTTCAAGGAGTTAATGCTGGAGGAGTATTGTCCTCGTGACGAGATTCAGAAACTTGAGAACGAATACTACAATCTGAAGATGGAGGGGTCCGAGATCGAGGCTTACACGAAAGGATCTCATGAGCTAGCAAACATGTGCCCTAATTTGTCTCGACCTCCACCTCGAAGAATTGAGTTGTACATCAAGGGCCTAGCATCATCAGTAAAGAGTTTGGTCACTGCTGCAAACCTTAACAATCTGCCTCAGATCATCCGTTTAGCACACAAAATTACCGACCAAGAGGTCGAGCGTGGATCGCTACCACCCCGTGTTTCTGCTACTACCCATGCCGCTACAGCTACCACACCTGCTAGTGATAACAAGCGTAAATGGACGATGCTGATAAAGTAACCAGTGTAAGCCAATCGCAGAAAAGGCCTGACAACAGTAATAACCGTAGTTTCAGTCAGTCGTCCTCAGTTAACCAAGGCCAGGGCAGCAATCAGAGCCAAGTCTCCTACATTGGTAGGAAGCCCAAGTGCAACAAGTGTGGGTATCATCATCATGGACCGTGTGTTCGGGCTTGCCATAGGTGTGATAAGGTGGTCCATGTGGCAAAAGACTGCAGAGCTCCGTACCCAAAGCAGCAGCAGCAGCAAAATCAGCAGCAGAATCAGCAGCATCAGCAACAGCAAAGGCAGCAGCCCCATCTGAACCAAGGCGTTAGGAAGGGGTGTTTCCAGTGTGGGGACGAGGGTCACATTAAACGGGATTGCCCTCAGCTGAATCAGAACGCCAATGATAACAACAACCGTCAGAATAACAATAACAATGCTGGGAACAACAATAATGGCAACAATGTGGGTAATTGAGCTCGTGGAAGGGTATTTACGATTGTTGCTGGTGATGCTAGGAACGACGGCAATGTCGTGACTGGTACGTTTTCTGTGAACAACCTCTTTGCTTCTGTATTATTTGATTCCGATGCCGATTGGAGTTATGTGTCCCTAGAGTTCAGTCAACGATTAGGGTTAGCTCCAACACCTCTAGAAGCTAAGCATGTAGTAGAATTAGCTGATGGTAAAACAATTGAAGCCACACACATTATTATGGGATGCAAACTTGATCTTGTTGGTCAAGTGTTTGATATTGACCTCCTTCCTTTTTCCCTCGGTAGCTTTGACGTAGTGGTTGGTATGGACTGGTAGTCCAAGCACCGTGCTGACATCCTTTGTAAGGAGAAAATCGTAAGTATACCCCTCCCCAGTGGAGAATCTTTATCGGTCTAAGGGCATCGCAGTGGGGCGATGGTGGTATCATCTCAGCTATGCAAGCTTAGAAGTGTCTACGAAAGGGGTATCCTGCTATTTTAGCACTTGTTTCTGATCCTCAGCCTGAAGAGAGGAAGATCGAAGACCTGCCAGTTGTTCGTGAATTTATAGATGTATTTCCTAAGGAACTTCCTAGTTTACCTCCTCACCGTCAAGTGGAATTTCAGATTGATCTTGCGCCAGAAGCGTCCCCAATTGCTCGAGCTCCTAATCGTCTTGCACCTAGGGAGTTGCAAGAACTATCTAATCAACTTCAAAAGCTGTTGGATAGAGGCTTTATCCGACCCAGTTTTTCGCCTTGGGGAGCCCCAGTTCTGTTTGTGAAAAAGAAAGACGGGTCCTTTCATATGTGTATTGGTTATCGGGAACTCAACAAGGTGACTGTCAAGAACCGCTATCCTTTGCCACGCATCAACGACTTGTTTGACCAGTTGCAGGGGTCAAGTTTTTACTCAAAGATCGATTTAAGATCGGGCTATCATCAGATGAGAGTCTGAGAGGAGGAAGTACCAAAAACAGCTTTTCGAACGCGGTATGGCCATTATGAGTTTCTGGTTATGCCGTTCGGGTTGGCGAACGCACCAGCGGTCTTCATGGACCTCATGAACCGTGTGTGCAAGCCGTACCTTGATGATTTCGTTATCGTGTTCATCGAAGACATTCTGATCTACTCTAAGAGCAAGGAGGATCACGAGTGACACTTGCGTCTTATCTTGGAGCTTCTGAGGAAGGAGCAACTCTACACGAAATTCTCTAAGTGTGACTTCTGGACTCGAGAGGTATACTTCCTTGGTTACATTGTCAATGAATCAGGGACACGTGTGGATCCTGCAAAGATTGATACTATCAGAAATTGGGCGGCGCCAAAGAATCCTTCGGAAGTGCGACAATTTCTCTGTCTCGCTGGGTACTATCGGAGATTTATCAAAGACTTCTAAAAGATCGCACAACCTCTCACCATACTAACACATAAGGGTGCTGTATTCTCATGGGGAACGAAACAAGAAGATGCTTTCCAGTTGTTGAAACAAAAACTCTGCAGTGCGCCAATTTTGTCCTTACCTGAGGGTACCGAAGATTTTGTGGTGTACTGTGATGCTTCTATTCAGGGTCTCGGTTGCGTGCTGATGCGATGCGAGAAGGTGATAGCCTACGCCTCTCGACAGTTGAACGTTCACGAGAGAAATTACACGACTTACGACTTAGAGCTGGGAGCCGTGGTGTTTGTGCTCAAAATCTGGAGGCATTACCTGTACGGTACTAAATGCATTGTTTATACCAACCATATAAGCATTCGGCATATCTTTGACCAGAAGGAATTGAATATGCGACAGCGTCGCTGGGTAGGACTTTTGAACGACTACGACTGTGCAAAGAAGTATCATCCGGGTAAGGCTAACGTTGTAGCTGATGCCCTCAGTCGAAAGGAATCGAAACCCAAACGTGTTCGCGCCTTGCAGCTCACTATTCACTCAAATCTTCCTGGTCAGATTCGTTCAGCTCAGGCTGAAGCATTGAAGGAAGAAAACATTAAAGCGGAGTATCTTCGGCGTATGGAAAAGCGGCTGGTAAAGATATCTGATGGTATTCTCTATTTCATGGAACGAATATGGATCCCTTTGTTTGGAAATCTTAGAGAACTTGTGATGGACGAAGCGCACAAGTCTCGATACTCCGCCCATCCGGGTTCAGACTTGTGATGGACGAAGCGCACAAGTATCAGGACCTCAAGGTTTTGTACTGGTGGCCGAAGATGAAGGCTCACATCGCGACTTATGTGAGTAAGTGTCTGACTTGTGCTAAAGTTAAAGTGGAATATTAGAAACCCTCAGGTCTACTTCAGCAACCAAAGATACCCATGTGGAAATGGGAGCAAATCTCAATGTATTTCGTTACTGGTTTGCCGAGAACTCAAAACGGAAACGATACCATATGGGTTATCGTTGATCGTCTCACGAAGTCAGCACACTTTCTAGAAATCAAGGAAACGGATAAGTTCTCACAACTTGTAGCAGTTTATATGAAGGAAGTGGTTTCTAGGCACGGGGTGCCGACCTCTATCATCCATGATCGTGACCCGCGTTTCATTTCAGATTTGTGGCAGTCGATGCACAAATCATTCGGCTCACGTCTCGACATGAGCACTGCTTATCACCCACAGACGGATGGTCAAAGTGAGCGAACCATCCAAACACTTGAAGATATGGTGCCAATGTTGCAGAAATCGGCCTAGGCGATCGATTAATCGGCGCCTAGGCGCTAGGCGGCCACTTACTGCTAACGATGCATCCCTAGGCGGTACCTCACTGCCCGACTATCGCCTAGCGCCTTCTACAACATAGCATGTTGCGAGCATGCGTAATAGATTTTGTCAAGGGTTGGGAGAAAAATTTGCCTTTGGTAGAGTTTTCTTATAACAACAGCTACCATACCAGTATCCAGTCAGCTCCATTCGAAGCATTGTACAGAAGAAAATGTCGTTCACCTCTTTGTTGGGCTGAGGTGGGTGACAGCCAGATCACAGGCCCGGAGCTTGTACTCGAAACTTCAGAAAAGATTGTCCAGATTAGGAATCGTATGGCGGCAGCGCGCGACCGTCAGAAAATATACGCCGACAAGCGTAGGAAACCCTTGGAGTTTGCGGTAGGCGATCGTGTCATGTTGAAAGTCTCACTCTGGAAGGGTGTGGTACGATTTGGGAAACGCGGTAAGCTTAATCCGCGTTATGTCAGGCCATTCAAAATTCTGGAGCGAATCGGCAAGGTGGCCTACAAGCTCGAGTTGCCTGCTGAGTTGGGTAATGTCCATGATGTCTTTCACGTGTCATAGCCAAGGAAGTGTTTGTCCGATAAAACACTTGTGGTACCGTTTCAAGAGCTGAAGATTGAGGACAAGTAGCAGTTTGTCGAAGAACCAATAGAAATTATGGACCGGGAGGTCAAGGTCCATAAGCATAGTCGAATTCCGATCGTGAGGGTTCGTTGGAACTCATGACGTGGACCGGAGTTCAAATAGGAACACGAGGATCAGATGAAGCTCAAGTACCCTCATTTATTCCCAACTGACAAATCTAAATCTGATGCAACTAGTGAATTTCGGGATGAAATTCCCATTCAAGTTGGGGATGATGTGGCACCTGGGGAAAATCCACAGTCATCCTGACCAACACTGTGCTGTTTTGGATTGCATATCAAATTTCGGGACAAAATTTCTTTCAAGTTGGGGATGATGTGACAACCCAAGATTTCAAGGTCTTTCCTATGCACTCACTGACTTCACAACAATTCTGTTTTTACAATTTGACTTACGTGGTGCCATGTGTAGTTTATCTGAGTGATTAATTTTTTATATGTAATGCTTGGTTGTTAAATGTGTAGTGTTAAAATATAGTTTAGTTAGGATCTTATAATAGGGTTCTTCGCCACCATCACCTTGACGAAGAATGGGATTCTTCGTCAACCACATTTTGATGAAGAATGGGTCCTTCGTCGAAGAAGGTCTTTCGACGAAGAGGGCCTTCGGCCCTGGATGGTTCGCGGCCCAACTGCTATGTGGTTGTATAACTTCTCGTAATTGTTTAACGTGAGCAAAAAAACCCTCAAACACTCGTGCAACGGCGGCTGGCATTGATCGAAACTCTCTCTTGCGGATCCTCTCATCTCTCTTGTGTTAGAATTCGGTTAGTATCTATCGTCGTTAACTGCTAACGATTCTAATGTTGTGATCTTTTGTGAGATTAGGATTCTGTTTATAGGATTGTAAACTTAGAACGTGCATGATGAGAATTTGATGATTTATATATGTTTAGATTCATGATGATGTGGTTTGATAATCCTGTTAGATGAACAATGATTGCTTAGAATGATTTAATAATCAATGATTGTTTACAGTTTTGTGTGGTCATTGGATGTTTGGGATCAATGATTGTTTACAGTTAGATGATCAATGATTGTTTAGAATGTTTTGATGATGAACAGTAATTAACGATAATTGAATGACTTTGTTCGATCCTAAAATCAAGCCAAAAGTTTAGTAACTGTTGTTATGAGTTAAATGAGAACTGTAACTGCCTGAGGAGGCAGCGGCGAAGAAGCTCCTCGACGAAGAATACGATTCGATGAAGAATAGGTACTTTGTCACATGTGATTCCGACGAAGAATAGGTACTTCGTCACATGTGATCCCGACGAAGAATACGATTCGACGAAGAATAGGTACTTTGTCACATGTGATTCCGATGAAGAATAGGTACTTCGTCACATGTGATTCCGACGAAGAATAGGTACTTCGTCACATGTGTTGTAATGTTCTGTTTAAGGCATGTTAGTAATGTTAGCTAGATGTGAAGGTCTTGACTTGACACGTATGGGTAGTTAAACCATTTGTTGAATGTCATCCTGATAACTGTATACTTGATATGCAATATGAGGTGATTATGTGGTAGATGCAATCTGTGAGAATATGTGACTTGGTTTATTATGAAACTGAGAGAATTATTAACCACGGTAGGGTTGGTTGATTAACTGGAAAGAGTAACTAAGTAAACCGAGCAAATCTAAGGTGAGTTCACTTCTCTTTTTCCAAGCATGCGTCTCGGGGAGGGACATCTGGTAAACGTTCCGGGGAGGAATATCGAGTAATTGGGTGTGACTGGAATGTTAAACCGGGGATGTTGGTTGATACACTCATTTCTATCATTAAGTCCCATCATATACCGATTGGTTGCCGTGGAGGCAACGGGGTTATTAGTTGATAGCGCTATTAGGTTTGGCACCCTCACACCATACCGGGGAGGACGGTCGTGAACTAATTACCTTAACCACTTGACCAAAGTTTGATAGAGCATTGGGGAAGGGCAAATAATCTTGAGTCATCTGCGGTAATCGAGTTATTAACAACATCTAATCTCTGAAATGTTTTATACTTATAGCTGGTAACTAAAACACGTTAACAAACTTTAAACTCACCAGCGTCGTCTGACACACTTGTCTGCATGCTTGCAGGTCATTTGATTCATGGATGGAACTTGCTATCTGGGAGTGCTAGAGTGGTCATGGGTCGTAGCTCTTGTATACTTGTTTAATGTTCTTGCACATTTGTTTTGAAATACTTGAATAACTATTTACATTATGCTTCCGCTGAACGAATTTGGTTAAGTTGTGTTTTAGAATTACTTTATGAAATAAATGGAAACTTTTATTTAATACTATGTTGTGGTTCAATGTGATTGGTGGCTGGATCCTGGTACGTCACACGTCCCGCCGTGTTTCCGCATGTGGTATTTTTGGGGGTGTGTGATGTGTGTAAAATGCAACATATAAGTTACATCAAATGTGGCATAAAACTAACCCTTTTTAGTACTAATGATGGAAAAAGTATGCTTTTGTCTTCCTTTTGTATTTTTAGGGTTAAAGGAGCTTAAATGAACAAAAAAAGCAAAAATGCAGACAAATCTAACAATAATACAAGAAAAGCAATAAATATGGCATGCCCGACCCCTCGACAGCAACTTCCCAAGCAAAAACAAGACATCAGAAGGCTGAACACGGGGGGTGTGCCCAAGTGTCTGCAGAAAAGACAGAGTTGTAGAAGCTTCTATTTCCCAACACGGGGGCGTGCCCAGCCGACACGGTGCCATGGTCAACGCCAAGATTCGCAGAATCCAAGCAAATCTTGATAGTACAGATACGTTTCTGCACACGGGGCCATGCCCAGCAGACACGGGGGTGTGGTCAACTAATGCAGACAAACTGCAATTAATGAAGAAAGAGAAGATGGGTGGATACGGGGTCGTGCCCAGCGGGCACGGGGCCGTGTCCGGGCTTCTGTGCAGGCTATAAATAGGGGTGATGGGCTCACTTGCAAATCATCCCTTGGCAAACCACCTCTCTCACACTTCACCCACCCACCACCACCATCACAACCCACATCCACCACCATCATCCATCATCCATCATCCATCATAGAGTGTGTGTAGTAGTCTCGGGATCCAAGATTGATAGTAAGAGTTCTTGACAATCAAAGGCCATGTTTTCCTAAGTCTCTTACATCACTTGGTGAAGACAAGCATTTAGTGTAATACTTTTTATTTTTAATCTTTTCGCACTTTTTATTTGGTTATGTATTAATCACTTTAATAACTAGTTTCTTATGTTGAAGGTGAAACTTCCTTATCATTTGTCCGTGGTGTCTTGGCGTTATTTTACTGTCTATATAAAATAAAAGATTTACACCATTCATATATCCACGGTCTATATGGAGATATGTTGGCTACCTGGTTGGAAAGCGTCTTGCATTGTTCAGTGTATAGATCCTGCAAGGACCTGGGTCAAGCTTAGTAGGACCTCCTTCAATACCCACTGGTATTGGATGGCGGGGGTCCGAATTTCTTGATCCCCTCATATGTAAACTACTATTAAAACATTAACCCGGCTACTTAGGATTGTATCCCTGCTGACTCAAACTACTTAGCCGAGGGTAACGTCACCTTCAAAAGAGGGGCCTACCACATTACGCATTAATAACTTAATTAATTATCTTTCAATAATCCAACCCTTTAGGATTGTATCCTTGCTGACTCAAACTACTGGGCTGAGGGTAACATCACCTTCAAAAGAGGGGCCTACTACTATAACTAAGATAATCTCTTAAAAAGTGCAAAAGTGCGGAAATAATCAAAGGTTACACTAAAAGCGAGTCGGATCCAAGTGATTCATCTTGTCTATCTGTTTTATTTTTATTTTTATTTTCAGGAATTTTTAGTTAGTTTTCATTTTCTAGTTTAAAACCTTTTTCTAAATTTTTTATTTGATTAGACGTTGATGATAAACCGGTACTAAAAGCTCTTGTGTCCTTGGACGACCTCGGTATCTTACCAACACTATACTACGCTCATGATGGGTGCACTTGCCCATATGTGTGTTTAGTGTTAGTAAAATATCGTGTTTTAAAAATTTAAAACTTGACTAAAGTGTTAAAAAGGGATTAAAATATAACTAAAATTATATAACGCTGCACACGCATCATTTTTTTGGCGCCGTTTCCGGGGATACAAGGATTTTAAGAATGCTTAAAATCGACGGCGCAATCAGTTTGTCAAAACCTTTTTAAAAACACGCGCACATTTTTCTGCATTTTAGTTAGTTTTTGCATTTACAGTATCCTGAACACGGGTCGTGTTCACTGAACACGGGGCCGTGCTGCACATTTTTTTTAAACACCCAGATATAGAGTCTGAACACGGGGTCGTGCTCACTAAACACGCCCCCGTGCTGCACAAAACCAGTCACCTTTATTAAAACGTCCAGATACAGAACCTGAACACGGGCCGTTCTCACTGAACACGGGGTCGTGTCCTGCCTCTGTTTTCGTTTTTATTTTTGTTTTCTGGTCTCGAGACTCTGTTGTGGTCTGCTGAGCGATACTTATGGATCAATACTCAGGAGGCTACAACTACACCTATGAGGAGGATGATTATAGGAAAGACTATTGCACAATTTGTGGTAACCCTCACTCGGTACAATATTGTGACTTATTTCAACCATCCACTTCATACACCTACTATAAGGAGCCCAAGTACGAGCCATCAACTTCATACGCATCCTATGAAGACCTAAGGTATGAACCTTCTCCCTCATACTCATATCTTGAAGAACCAAGGTATGAGCCTTCATACTCATACTTTGAGAAACCAAGATATGAGCCTCCACCTTCATATACTTATTATGAGGAACCATGGCACGAACAACCCACCTCATATGAGTATTATGAAGAACAAAATTACGACCCTTATCCATCATATACTTACATTGAAGAACAATGGTGTGAACCATCTACTTCCTATGAGTATTATGAGGAACAAATGATCGAACATCCGGATTCAAGCTTTGAGGATCCTGATCCTTACTCTATCACCCACGTAGCCGATAAGATAATAGAACACATTAAAACTATCGAACGTTGCATAAAAGAATCTCGCGCAAGGGAAGAGGAGTCCCGCGTAAGGGAAGAATTAACTTTTAATAAAGAAGAGATAGTTGAAAATGTAAAAATGGAAGAACAGGTAAGTGAAAAACTGACACATGAGTTAAACAAAGAAAAAGGTGAGTCCGACAACGTTAAAATTCAAGAAGAGTCTAATTTTGAAGAAATTAATCTCTTGTCACCTTCTTTCGAAAATCATTGTTTAGTACCCACGCATGCTAAGTTTTTAAAAGAGTTAAATGCTAACACTAAAATTGATGAAAAGGTGAGCATTAAGTTAATAATTGATCAAACCACGCTAATAGAAGAAGACCCATTTGAAATTAACATTACACCGGTTCCATGTTTTTTTCAAAACTCCTTTATTAGTAATATCACAATTGATAAAGATCTTTGTGTTAATATAATGCCAAACTACATTTTCGAAAAATTGAGTATTAGTGATTTTTCTCCACTTCAAATACCCATTTTTCTATCTAATCGGAAAGTAATAAAATCAATAGGGGTAGTTGAGGATGTCTTGGTCCAAACCAACCAAATGGTAATCCCAACTGACTTTGTCATCCTTGATGACGCTCCTCTAGTGTTGGGACGACCTTTTGTAAAAACCCACGAAGCTTTGAAAAGTCGAAAGTACAACAATCTATCAATTCAAATAGGGGCATTTAAAAAGAGTGTCGATCTTGAGCGTTCAATGAAATATCCATTTGGCAATAATGACCCCCTAATTGAAGATGAAGATGAACCACCCGATACAAGAGAAGAAATCGACCACTTTGTTGAAGAAGAGGTCGCCATAGAACAAACCTTTGTGATTCTTGACAAAAATGAGCAACCAAATAAGGAGTCTCCTAAAGACCCACCTCTTGAGCTCAAAGAACTCCCAAAGGGTTTGGAATATGCTTTTCTAGACAAAGAAGGTAAATCACCTGTAATTATTTCGTCAAAATTAACAAGTTTAGAAAAAGAAAAATTAATTGTACTTTTGAAAAAACACAAAAATGTGATCGCTTGGAAGCTTGTAGATATTAAAGGCATAAGTCCTTCCATGTGCACGCACAAAATTTTAATGAACGATGACTATAAATCTGCAATACAACCACAACGTAGAGTGAATCCAAATGTCCAAGAAGTGGTTAAAAACGAAGTCATCAAATTACTTGATGCCGGACTTATTTACCCAATTTTCGATGGTCCTTGGGTAAGTACCGTCCAAGTAGTTCCAAAGAAAGGAGGTATGACGGTAATAACTAATGAGAAAAATGAATTAATACCAACGAGAATTGTCACATGATGGTGGGTATGTATAGATTATCGTCTATTAAATGAAGCAACAAGGAAATATCAATTTCCTTTACCTTTTATTGATCAAATGTTAGAAAGATTATCCGGTCATAAATTTTATTGTTTCTTAGATGGTTTTTCAGGTTACTTTCAAATTCCGATAGCACCCGAAGACCAAGAAAAGACAACATTTACATGTCCATATGGAACTTTTTCTTATCGACGCATGCCTTTTGGTCTATGTAATGCCCCCGCAACGTTGCATGGTGGCCATCTTTCATGATATGATAGAAAAGACAATGGAATTCTTCATGGACGACTTTTCTATCTTTGGAGATTCATACGACCAATGCCTTGATAACCTTGAACGAATGCTATCCCGATGTGAGGAAACTAACCTCGCCCTTAACTGGGAAAAATGCCATTTCATGGTAACGGAGGGGATAGTACTCGGTCACAAAATCTCAAGCGAAGGAATGGAGGTTGATCGAGCAAAAATAGACACTATTTCTCGATTACCACCCCCATCCTCCGTTAGAGCTATCAGAAGTTTCCTAGGGCACGCCGGATTTTATAGACGATTTATCAAGGACTTTTCTAAAATCTCAAGGCCTCTAACAAAATTACTTGAAAAAGATGCCCCTTTCATCTTTGACAAGGATTGCAATCAAACATTTCTAACACTAAAAGAAATTCTAGTCAATGCACCTATAATGATAGCGCCTGATTGGAAATTACCTTTCGAAATCATGTGTGATGCAAGCGACTTTGCGGTTGGAGCCGTCTTGGGACAAAGAAAAGATAAGCATTTTCACCCAATTTATTATGCTAGTAAAACACTTAACGATGCACAAGAAAATTACACAACAACAGAAAAGGAATTACTAGCCGTGGTATTTGCTTTTGATAAATTCCGTTCTTATCTTGTTCTTTCCAAAACAATAGTCTATACAGATCATGCAGCCATTCGATATCTCTTAAAGAAACAGGATGCTAAACCACGTTTGATTCGGTGGATTCTACTCCTCCGAGAATTTAACATTGAAATAAAAGACAAAAGAGGAGCAGAAAACACCGTTGAAGATCATCTTCCACGCTTGGAAGACCCAGCTTTGGAGGCAACCAGGGATGAGCAAATAAATGAAAAGTTCCCAACGGAGTCCCTGGAATTGGTGGAATACCGAGAAGAGCCATGGTACGCCGACTATGCTAACTACCTAGCTAGTGGTATAGTCGCGAAAGGAAGGCCACATCATCAAAGAAAGAAATTCTTTGCCGATGTAAAGCATTATTTTTGGGAAGATCCTTATCTTTTCAAAATATGTGCCGATCAACCATCCGCCGATGCGTACATGGTGGTGAAGCAAGGAGAATTCTCCGCCATTGTCATGAAGGTCCATACGGAGGACATCATGGTGCCGCAAGTACCGCACGAAAGGTATTTGATTCAAGATTTTATTGGCCAACCATTTACAAAGACTCCCAAAGTCTTGTCAAGACATGTGACGCTTGCCAAAGATCAGGTAATATTTCTTCCAAAAATGAAATGCCACAAAATGGCATTCTTGTTTGTGAAATTTTTGATGTGTGGGGACTCGACTTTATGGGACCCTTCCCACCGTCAAAAGGAAACAAATATATACTTGTGGTGGTAGATTACTTGTCTAAATGGGCCGAGGCACTTCCAACAAATGATGGAAGAGTCGTGGTAAGATTTCTGAAAAGATAATTCTCTCGTTTTGGAACACCAAAAGCATTAATTAGTGATAGAGGTACTCATTTTTGTAACCATCAACTTGAATTTTTTTTAACAAGGTATGGGGTCTATCACCGGGTCTCAACGGCATATCACCCTCAAACAAACGGACAAGCCGAAGTGAATAATAGAGGTTTAAAACGAATCCTCAAAAAAACGTAGGGTTAAATAAAAAAGAATGGGCCGATAAGTTAGACGATGCTCTATGGGCTTTTTGAACTGCTTATAAAACAACAATAGGTACAACCCCATATAAGCTCGTCTATGGAAAAGTTGTCATTTGCCAGTAAAAATAGCACACAAGGCCTATTGAGCAATTAAAAATGTAAACTTGGATTTAGAATTTGCCGGTAAAAATCGATTTTGCCAATTAAATGAATTAGACAAATTAAGGAATTATGCATACTCTAACTCCGAAATTTATAAGGAAAGAATGAAAAATTTGCATGATAAACACATTAAACCTAATGAATTTCGGGTAGAAGATCAAGTTCTATTGTTTAATTCACGACTTTGATTATTCCCTGGTAAATTAAAGTCTAGGTGGTCAGGACCTTTTTCCATCACTAACATTTTCCCGCACGGTGCAGTAGAAATTAAATATCGGAATGGAATTGCATTCAAAGTCAATGGCCAACGGCTGAAACTCTATCAAGGATTTATTGAGGATGAGGATGAAGAAATCTCGCTTCAAACAATCGAAGAATGGAACGAAGGTTCAAGCATCAACATCATACCTGGTAAGTTACGAACAATCGGGAAAACATCTAAATCGGTAAGATTTCTAGAACCAACTTTTGGGAAACACGGCACTCACACGAGCACTAAAAAAATTCAAAATTGCCCGCCCACGGGGCCGTGCTCAGCGAGCACGGGGCCGTGTCCGCGCAACTGTCGGGATAAAACCCCATTTTCATTCAGTTTCTTCATTCCACACGCCCCGTTTCCCCAAAAACTCTCTGGTTCCGGTGATTTTTCTACAAATTTTGACGTTTCCCCTCCTTCTAACAATGTCAAGGTATGATTCTACCCTTATAATTAGTTAGATTAAGTTCTTGCATGAGGTTTAACATCAAGATTTGGGGAAAAATCTAGGGTTCTTCAACTTGAACCGGATCGAACCCCAATTTTTTGCATAAATCTGTTAGCATTAGTGTAGATACATGTTATAAGAAGTAAATCAACTTGTATTGTTTCTAGATTCGCCCGATTTCTCTCAAAAACCCCCCAAACCCTTGTTTTTGAACCGAAAAATATGAAATTGAAGGGATAAACGGTTTGTTTTGGGAAAAACGGCACTTGGGGTTTCATTTTGGGGGAAAACCGCCCCTACTGGACCAAAAATTTTCAAGTTTTCGGGACGGGGTCGAAAAATGGAATTTTTGGGAAACAGACGCCTGGACACGGGGCCGTGCCCAGCTAAACTCAGGCCAACATGGGGCGTGTCCGCTGAACACGCGAGCCGACTGTTTTCAGTTTTCTTCAAAAATTTCACTGTTTCGTACTGATTGGTTGGTGTTTTCTTTCAGATGGCCAAGAAATTTACCAGATTCAACGCAAGTGAGTTGGCGGCTCAAGCACGTTATGATGTATTAAGAACTAGGCCCTAAGAGAATCCCAGACAAGTATGCATGGACACTCTCGAAGCAGTGAACCAAATAGACCGCTTCAGCACCATTATCACCGGTCCGCTACGAGTGTCTCTCTGCACTCGACTTCACTCCGTGCATGAATACAACATGGAATTTTACAGCACGTTTGTCCTTAAGTCAAGAGCGGAACCGTTTGACAATGATGGGGTAGAGTTTCGTTGTGGAGGGACCACATACTCAATCTCAGTTGCACAATTTGGAACAATTATCGGGTTGTACTCAGAAGAGGACGCTGGGGATGAAGAGAACACCGACGGTCTCCGTGAAATTCTGAAAAAACAACGCCAGGCTGCTTGGGCTCAGATCGGAGAGGGCAACTATAACCCGAGCCGAACTAAGAGCACACTGTTGGGAGACCCGCTCTACCGCTACATCCATAAGGTCCTCACCTACTCTCTCAGCCAGAGACATGATAGCAGTGGTGTTGTAGGGCTACGGGATCTGCTAGTTCTCCATTGCATCCACAATCGTGTCAACCTTGATGTTCCATACCTGCTACTCCGTAACATGCACCTGAACCAGCTTGCTACTCCCCCGACTCCTATCTTCTTTGGAGGGTGGATTTACCGCCTTTTCAAACACTTTACAAGGATGTCTGTAACACCCTTAAATTTATACTTGAATTAATCATTTATTTATACCAAAAGATAATAGTTTAACATAATTTGTCAGAAGTATCATAAGCCTTAGTCGACTAATGACTAAGTTAGAACATACAAAAGTTGTTTGAGAATTTGTTTACAACCCATGAACAAAATTTAAGTAAGATTAAACACATAGCGGAAGCTTCAAAAGTCGTGTTCGATTCTTCGACGTTGCTTGACCACCATCCGTAAGGTCCATCTAACCACCTAGGGTCAAAACCATTTAAACATTAGTTTTGACTTTGGTACTTAAGACTTAAACATATGATCCAATCATCAATTAAAAATAAAAAAAATTTAAAGTTTTCTGGATTTACCGTAAATTACGGTATTACCGTAATTTACGGTGAGTTCTAGAAATATTTGGTCCATCGTAAACCAGGGAAATACCACCGTAAACATTTAACTTCTACCGTAAATTATGGTACTGCCGTAATTTACGGTAGTACCTGGAATTTCAAGTTTTGTTTTGTTTGTTTATTACACCAAGTTTCTAACTCTCGAATTTCTGTTTTTCTATGGTACCGGAACATTAAAACCTCGTATTTCTTATATGATATATATTAACCAATCATCAAAGAACAATCTATCATATTCCGAAGCATTAATCATGCCTTACTTGATTGTTCGACCCATTTGGATGCCAAGAGTTAGGCATCAAACAAGGTATTTCAAAAATCCAATTTCTAACAATTGTTTCGACCTGTCTCACTTGATTAAGACGAAAAGTCACTTCCATGACGTATTGATCTATCTTGTTTACCATGTTTTCAAAACTACAACATAAAACTAACAAATAATTCATAATGTAACGAAACGGTAATTTCGTACCTCTAGAGCACGCCTTTCCCCCGTGAATTCCCTCCGGCTTGTCCGCTTGATGATCCGGACTCTTTGCCTAGAAAATTCAGTTTTACAACTTGTTTAGAACTCTTTTCATGACCATAATCGCATCATTATGAGTCATGACTAAATCTGCATTTTCCTCCTATTCTAACATTTAGATCCTCAGTTAGGCATTTCAACGAACATCTAACGAGTCAGATTTTTCTACAATCATTACTAAGTTCATGACTTGCAATTTAACATCTAATTTCTCTTTAATTAAGCAATTTGTACTCATTTAAACATTCAAATTACTGAATTTCCTCATACCATTCAGCTTTTTCTCTAGATTAAAAATCATAATCCTAGTACTTGTCTAGTCTTTACAATGTCATAAATCACCTACAATGGTGATTGTAATTTCTTCAAGTAACATGCAATGATTTTCACAATTTATCATCTAGGGTTTAATCCTAAACAACATATTACTTCAAGATTCATTCATGCATGACATATCTAGGTTCAATTTCAGTTATTCACCATTAACCTAAAATTTATGGTGAATCAAAATATCAAAATTATACATACCTTTTGATCCCTATGACGAGGTGATCACTAATTCATGTTTAGAATTCGATTTGAAACAGATTTGAGGCTTCAATTTAGTAGATTTTGGTGTGAAGCTAGGGTTGGAGAATCCCCTGTGTCGCCCCCTATCTCTTGATCGACCAGACACACAAGTTTTTGTGTGTTTGGTTTGGTTTTGTTACTATTAGTAATTATCTTTCACTTTTGACAAGTTTAAACCCTTAACTATGATTTTCCTTTAAGTTTAAGTATTTTAACCATGTTATGAATTATTTCAAGA
The DNA here is from genome assembly GCA_030545235.1 of Helianthus tuberosus. Taxonomy (NCBI): domain Eukaryota; kingdom Viridiplantae; phylum Streptophyta; class Magnoliopsida; order Asterales; family Asteraceae; genus Helianthus; species Helianthus tuberosus. Next base: position 30,737,942 of record CM060359.1, read on the forward strand.
CTTGAATTTAACTAGGTTAAGTTCCTAGTTGGTAAATTCTTGTTTGTTATTTCATTAGAATTTTAATATAAGGATTTATATTTTCGGGGTGTTACAAGTCCACCCCCCTTAGAAGGGTTTCGTCCCCGAAACCGAATTACGTACCGAATAAATTAGGATAAAGCCGTCGCATCTCCTCTCCGGACTCCCACGTAGTGTCCGAACCTTTCCTATGTTCCCATTTGACTTTGACTTGATCAATTTGTTTATTTCGTAAATATTTGACATTTCAGTCTAAAATCTCCACCGGTCTCACCGCATAATTCAGACTATTATCCACTTCGATATCATCGTAATGGATATAGGCCGTTTCGTCTGCTAAGCACTTTCTTAGTTGTGACACGTGGAACGTGCCATGGATTCCACTTAACTCCTCCGGTAATTCAAGATGGTAAGCTACCTTGCCAACTTTCCCGATAATTTTAAATGGCCCAATAAACCTTGGGCTTAGCTTCCCCCTTTTTCTGAATCTAATAACGCCCTTCCATGGGGAAACTTTTAGCATGACCATGTCACCAACTTGGAATTCGATTGGCCTTTTCCTTTTATCAGCATACGCCTTTTGCCTGTCTTGAGCCGCTTTCAAGTGTGCCCGAACAATATCGATCTTTTCATTCGTGGCTCGTACTATATCTTGGTGGGCGAGTTCACGTGGACCCACTTCACCCCAACATACCGGGGTTCGACACTTCCTACCATAAAGCATTTCATATGGTGCCATCTTAATACTAGATTGATAACTGTTATTATATGAAAACTCGACTAACGGTAGGTGAACATCCCAACTGCCTCCAAAGTCGATTATACACGCCCGTAGCATGTCCCCCAATGTTTGTATCGTTCTTTCAGTTTGTCCATCCGTTTGAGGATGGTACGCAGTGCTAATGAATAATTTGGTCCCCATTTTCTCTTGGAAATCTCGCCAGAAATTCGAAGTAAACCGGGTATCCCTATCAGACACGATGGACACCGGTACCCCATGACGTGCTATGATTTCATTGGTATAAACTTCTGACATCTTTTCTGACGTATAAGTCTCACGAATCGGAATGAAGTGAGCACTTTTCGTCAATCTATCCACCACTACCCATATGGCATCGAAACCACGATTCGTTTTAGGCAACTTGGTTAGTAGGTCCATTGTGATATGTTCCCATTTCCAAACCGGAATTTCTAATGGTTGGAGTTTGCCGTAAGGTTTCTGATGCTCCGCCTTGACTTGTAAACATGTCAAGCATTTTTCCACATACTTCTCCACATCCCTCTTCATTCCGGGCCACCAATAATTTTGTTTCAAATCATTGTACATCTTGGTCGCACCCGGATGAATTGAATAACGGGATTTATGAGCTTCATTAAGTAGAAGCGCCTTCACTCCACAGGTATGTGGGACCCAAATCCTTCCGGATCGAGTCTTTAACCCGTGATTCCCATCCGACAAATCTTTCAACTGACCAATTATTCTTTCTTTCTTCCAATTCTCTTCTTTTACTGCTTCTAATTGCGCCTCTCGAATACGTTCGAGTATACCCAAGGTTACCACGAGTTGCATCGATCTTACTCGTATCGGGACATAATCCGTTTTTCTGCTCAAAGCACCCGCCACCGCATTAGCCTTTCCTGGGTGATAACGTATTTCGCAATCGTAGTCTTTCACCGTTTCCAGCCATCGCCTTTGTCTCATATTTAACTCCTTCTGGTCGAAGAAGTATTTCAAACTCTTGTGGTCGGTGAATATGGTGCACTTTACCCCATACAAGTAGTGCCTCCATATTTTTAATGCAAACACTACCGCCGCCAACTCGAGATCGTGTGTGGGATATTTCTTCTCGTGTATCTTCAATTGTCTCAAGGCATAGGCTATTACCTTGCCCCGTTGCATCAACACGCAACCGAGTCCCGATAGTGAAGCATCCGAATAAACCTCCATGTCTTCGACTCCGTCCGGCAATGTCAATACCGGAGCTTGAGTTAACTTTTCTTTTAGCGTTTGAAACGCTTTCTCTTGATCAGCACCCCAAATGAACTTTTCTTTCTTCCGTGTTAGCTTTGTTAGCGGCGACGCAATCTTGGAGAAATCTTGAATGAATCTCCTATAATACCCCGCAAGCCCCAAAAAGCTTCTGATTTCCAAAGGGTTCTTCGGAGAATTCCATTTTGACACAACCTCTATCTTTGACGGATCCACCAATACCCCGTCGGCACTTATGACATGGCCAAGAAATTGTACCTCTCGTAACCAGAAGGCACATTTAGAGAATTTTGCATATAACTTCTCTCGTCTAAGGGTCTCTAACACTTCTTGTAAGTGATGTGCGTGTTCAGCTTCACTTTTCGAATACACCAAGATATCATCGATAAACACGATGACCGACTTATCCAGCATTGGCTTGCAAACCCGGTTCATGAGGTCCATGAAAGCCGCGAGTGCGTTTGTTAGCCCAAATGACATCACGAGGAATTCGTAATGTCCGTATCTCGTGCGGAAAGCCGTCTTCGGCACATCTTCTTCTTTGACCTTTAATTGGTGATACCCCGATCTAAGGTCAATTTTTGAAAACCAGTTCGCACCTTGTAGTTGGTCGAATAAATCATCTATCCTCGGAAGCGGGTATCGATTCTTTACCGTGAGTTTGTTTAACTCCCGATAATCGATACACATGCGCATGCTCCCGTCTTTCTTTCTTACAAACAACACCGGTGCACCCCAAGGAGACACACTCGGCCTTATAAATCCCTTGTCAAGCAGGTCTTGGATTTGAGACATCAACTCTTGTAATTCCGACGGTGCAAGTCGGTACGGGGCTTTTGCTACGGGTTTCGCGCCCGGAATCAATTCGATCCCGAATTCTACTTCCCGTTCAGGCGGTATCCCCGGTAAATCCTCCGGAAACACATCTTCATAATCTCGTACTACCGGTACCTCTCCAATATTTCGTGATTCTTTTTCGGGCTCATTTGCGTATATTATGAATGCCTTGCATCCTCGCTTCATAAGCTTGTGAGCTTTCAACATTGAGCATACTATAGGGTTGCCTCCTTTTTCGCCATAAATGGTGACGTGTTTCCCGCTCGGAGATGTTAGTTTTATCTCTTTACGAAAACACACAATCTTTGCATGGTGTTGAGATAGCCAGTCCATTCCAACGACTACTTGAAATTCTCCCATTGACATCGGGATTAGGTTTATCGAATATTCTTCGTCGTCAATGCTCAGTTTACAGTTTTTACATACATCACAAACAATAAAGCTTTTGTTATTACCTATCTCTACTTCTAAAGGCACAGGTAATTTTGTTAGAACAAATGAAGGATGTCGAATAAATCCATATGAAACAAAGGATTTATTCGCACCCGTATCAAATAACACGTGTGCAGGAATTGAATTTACAGCAAATATACCTGAGACCACGTCAGGTTCAATCTTTGCTTCTGCAGCGGTTAGTTGAAAAGATCTTGCCTTTGCTTTTGGGGCTTCACCTTTCGGTTCCTGCCCATCCTTCTTTCCAACCAGTTCCGGGCATTCCGACTTCTTGTGACCCGTTCGATAACAATTGTAACAAACCGTCACTTTCTCCGGGCACGATATAGCCATATGTCCCGTTTTCTTGCATATGGGACAAGGCTTATCCTTGTAACGGCATTCGCCTTTATGACCCTTCCCGCAGATTCTGCAACTTGGCGACCCGCCTTTCGCATCAGATTTCTTTGCGCTTTCGTTTGTTCGTGCCTTCTTAGTAGGGCTTGGATTCACATCTTGTGCCCTTCTTTCACCCCGTTCTATGCTCTTTTTCAGTTCGATCTCCCTTTCCCGAGCAGCATTGACAATCTCGGTAAGGGTCTTGTATTTTGAAGGGGTTATGAACTCTCTATACTCCGCACTTAGCATGTTATGGTAGTAATAGACCTTTTGTTCTTCATTTGTCACCAAATCATCACAGAACTTTATCTTGTCCATAAACATCCCCGTGATCTTGTCTATGGATTCACCCTTGTGTCTGAGTTGCATGAACTCTTCCTTGATTCTATTTATGACCGCTTTGGGACTATGGTGTTTAAGAAACGGCGTCTTCAACTCCTCCCATGTCATGGCCTTAGCCGCTTCACTTCCAATCTCCTTCTTTTTGTTATCCCACCAGTCTTTCGCTTGACCTCTTAATTGACCCGTACCATAAGCTACGTAGTCATTTTCATCACAATGAGTTCTCTCGAATACTCCTTCGATATCACTTAGCCATCGTTGGCACACAATTGGATCAACCTCCCCATTATATATTGGATGTTTACAGGCCATGAATTCCTTGCATGAACAAGGCTTTCGTCCACCATGCTTTTCCTTTGCTGAATTGGAATCATCTTCCAATTTCTTGATTCTCTCTTCTACTATTGATAAAACTGTGTTTTGAATTTTATCAATAAAACCCGACAAACTGTTTTCGATCGCCTTTCCAACCTCTTCGACAATCACTTCCCTCATTTGTTCGGTGACTCTTGGCACCGCATTATCATTACCTCCATCAGCCATCTCTATTTCTGAAATGTTTACATAGATTGTTAAACATTCCATTTATAACACATGCTTTACTTGTTTTGATTTAATCAAGTTCATAACTCGATTTAATCATTCTTGTTTCAATTCAATCAAGTTCGTAACTTGATTTAATCATTCTTGTTTCAATTTAATAGTTCGTAACTTGATTTAATCATTCTTGTTTCAATTTAATCAAGTTCGTAACTTGATTTAATCATTCTTGTTTCATGCATTTCTTGTTTTTAAGTGAGCTTACACACTCGTTTCATGCATATTGTTCATTTCTCATTCTTTACGTAGTACATAATTTATTAACAAAATAAGTTAGTTCTTACCGGACGATCGATCAAGCTTGAACCGAACACTTTGTTGACAACCTTAGGCTCTGATTACCAACTTGTAACACCCTTAAATTTATACTTGAATTAATCATTTATTTATACCAAAAGATAATAGTTTAACATAATTTGTCAGAAGTATCACAAGCCTTAGTCGACTAATGACTAAGTTAGAACATACAAAAGTTGTTTGAGAATTTGTTTACAACCCATGAACAAAATTTAAGTAAGATTAAACACATAGCGGAAGCTTCAAAAGTCGTGTTCGGTTCTTCGACGTTGCTTGACCACCATCCGTAAGGTCCATCTAACCACCTAGGGTCAAAACCATTTAAACATTAGTTTTGACTTTGGTACATAAGACTTAAACATATGATCCAATCATCAATTAAAAATAAAAAAAAAATTTAAAGTTTTCTGGATTTACCGTAAATTACGGTATTACCGTAATTTACGATGAGTTCTGGAAATATTTGGTCCATCGTAAACCAGGGAAATACCACCGTAAACATTTAACTTCTACCGTAAATTACGGTACTACCGTAATTTACGGTAGTACCTGGAATTTCAAGTTTTGTTTTGTTTGTTTATTACACCAAGTTTCTAACTCTCGAATTTCTGTTTTTCTATGGTACCGGGACATTAATACCTCGTATTTCTTATATGATATATATTAACCAATCATCAAAGAACAATCTATCATATTCCGAAGCATTAATCATGCCTTACTTGATTGTTCGACCCGTTTGGATGCCAAGAGTTAGGCATCAAACAAGGTATTTCAAAAATCCAATTTCTAACAATTGTTTCGACCCGTCTCACTTGATTGAGACGAAAAGTCACTTCCGTGACGTATTGATCTATCTTGTTTACCATGTTTTCAAAACTACAACATAAAACTAACAAATAATTCATAATGTAACGAAACGGTAATTTCGTACCTCTAGAGCACGCCTTTCCCCCGTGAATTCCCTCCGGCTTGTCCGCTTGATGATCCGGACTCTTTGCCTAGAAAATTCAGTTTTACAACTTGTTTAGAACTCTTTTCATGACCATAATCGCATCATTATGAGTCATGACTAAATCTGCGTTTTCCTCTTATTCTAACATTTAGATCCTCAGTTAGGCATTTCAACGAACACCTAACGAGTCAGATTTTTCTACAATCATTACTAAGTTCATGACTTGCAATTTAACACCTAATTTCTCTTTAATTAAGCAATTTGTACTCATTAAAACATTCAAATTACTGAATTTCCTCATACCATTCAGCTTTTTCTCTAGATTAAAATTCATAATCCTAGTACTTGTCTAGTCTTTACAATATCATAAATCACCTACAATGGTGATTGTAATTTCTTCAAGTAACATGCAATGATTTTCACAATTTATCATCTAGGGTTTAATCCTAAACAACATATTACTTCAAGATTCATTCATGCATGACATATCTAGGTTCAATTTCAGTTATTCACCATTAACCTAAAATTTATGGTGAATCAAAATATCAAAATTATACATACCTTTTGATCCCTATGACGAGGTGATCACTAATTCATGTTTAGAATTCGATTTGAAACAGATTTGAGGCTTCAATTTAGTAGACTTTGGTGTGAAGCTAGGGTTGGAGAATCCCCTGTGTCGCCCCCTATCTCTTGATCGACCAGACACACAAGTTTATGTGTGTTTGGTTTGGTTTTGTTACTATTAGTAATTATCTTTCACTTTTGACAAGTTTAAACCCTCAACTATGATTTTCCTTTAAGTTTAAGTATTTTAACCATGTTATGAATTATTTCAAGACTTAAATTTAACTAGGTTAAGTTCCTAGTTGGTAAATTCTTGTTTGTTATTTCATTAGAATTTTAATATAAGGATTTATATTTTCGGGGTGTTACAATGTCGAGGTCCTTTCGAAAGGGCCCGTGGTCAGGAAAGGTGGACATGGTCATCTGCCGCTCCATGAACTTGATCAACGAAGCGGATGACAGGACGGTCAGGTTTCAATCGGTTCAAGGACATGCATGAAACCCACAAGAAGCACTCGTCTTACACTCTCCACATATCCGTCCTCCTCCTCAGTACCACTACCAGCACCAGGGTGATCCGGGTCAATCCTCCTCTCAAGGAGGCAGTTTTCCTAACTTTCAAAGATTACATGATTTATTGCAGGAAAACCTTATGTGCACCAGGAACACCTACAACATGGCCAGCAACACATACGCCCGGGTCAGAGTGATTGAGAGAAACATCTCCGACATGCAGGATGATATTGGAAACATCCGAGAGTATATGGCAGGCCACAGAGGGGATGATGACGATAATGACGAGGACATGGACTGAGCGGGAGGAGTAGAGGTAGCAGCACACGGTTGGTGATCTAACAGGTTAACCCCTTATCACATGAATAATTTCTGGTCTGCGTGCCACTTGTTGAACAATTTACTTTCCTTTAATACTTTTTAATTTCTGCATTTCTTTTTCTTTTCTTGTGACGTGGATGATGAACTTTGGTAGTTTAGGATGTTGGTTATTGTTTGGTGTGGTATTTATTAGTTAAACAGGTACATACGAGGCTTAGAGCACTAAACATTAGTGCTACTAAAGCTGGGACAGCAAAACCGAAGCCAGAAACATGTTTTACACTTTTGCAGTTTGTCCACACGGGGTCGTGCCCAGCCGACACGCCCCGTACCCACCGCCCAGACCTGCTGTTTGTTTAATTCTGCAGATTGCTGTTTAACTTGTGCCAACACGGGGTCGTGTTCACCAGACACGCCCCCGTGTCCACCTTCTGTAAGTCTTTGTTACTTGCAATCTGACCACGGGGCCGTGTCCAGCTGCCCAGTAACATAAAATTTTGTTTTTAACACACCTTTTACACATTCAATCAACCTAAAAACTTATTTTTGGGACACATTGAGGACAATGTGTAATTTAAGTGGGGGGGGGGATGCTAAAACCTTGAATTTTGCAAGTCCAAATTACAAGCCTTACACAAAACTCTATGGAACCGCTAAACACCCCAATTTTTTTCAAAAATTTTCATTTTTTTTACTTGTCATGGTTTAAATTGGGAATAACGATTTTTAAAAAGGTTATATTTTTACAAATTTACAACCGATAGCGTCGTGATAAAAGAACCAACATAAGAAAATTATGAAACGGCATGGCAAACCTAGTTAAAATTTGATTACATATACTTGATCACATTAAAAACCCATTCCCACAAAAAGTGAGTTTTGAGCCTTTATTGAGCATACAAATACACATCTTTAGACTAAATGCTCATCTTTCGTTTCTTATGTGAATAGCCGCTTGGTTTCTTACGACTCTAGAACTTGCCTTGACGATACATTCCCGGTCCTTACCAACTTAAACCCAAGTAAGTAAATGATGGAGGCATTAGGACTAACCCCTTTTTCTTTCAACACCATTATTTTTCTTTTTTTTACCACCTACCCAAAATCCTCCTAGTTAACCCCTTTGTGCCTAAACTTTTTTCATTTCTAAACCCACAAAACAAACACCCTTTACCCACCAAAACCTTTCTTCCATTTTAAACCCTTTATTTTAGTAACAAAGCTCGGTTTTCTTATGACATCCTTATCAAAAAAAAAAAGAGAGAGAAAGAAGAAAAGAAAAATGAAGTTAGCAATAAACAAACAAGCTCATCAAATGAAACCTTGTTTGAAAAATGCTTCATTAGAATAAAAACTCACAAAAAAAAAATGTTTTACGAAAACCGACGCTTTTTACGCCTTTTCGCCCTTTTCTACTAACCATTAACCCCAAAACCACCTACCTGTAACCCAAGCCTAACCCTTCCCCAAAGTCCTCTTGATATTTACAATGGTTTGTAGTTAAAAAAGGAGGAGGATTGATTGCTTGGCAAGCATATGGTAGAAGTAAGTTTCATGCCGCTCTCGAGTGTTTCACAAAAAAAATACATCTTCGGCCGAGTGTTGAGTGATCCCCCGCGAGGTATGTGAACTTGTATATAAATAAAATTTTAAAGAGGCATGTTATGCCCAAATAAGTAATTTCTCTTATGTAATGTTCTAAATAAATCATAACGAATAGGATTGTAAATAAAATAAAAATAAAACCTAATAAAAATCTTGGATTCCCGACACTCAAGACAAGCCCAAAAACTTCTCTTCTACCCATTCCATTTGGGTGTGTAAGCCACATTGTAAGGAGTTTTGCTTGAGGACAAGAAAAGATTCAAGTGTGGGTGTATTTGATGTGTGTAAAATGCAACATATAAATTACATCATATGTGGCATAAAACTAACCTTTTTTTAGTACTAATGTTGGAAAAAGTATACTTTTGTCTTCCTTTTGTATTTACAGGGTTAAAAGAGCTTAAATGAACAAAAGAAGCAAAAATGCAGACAAATCTAACAATAACACAAGAAAAGGAATAAACGTGGCATGCCCGACCCCTCGACAGCATCTTCCCAAGCAAAAACAAGACATCAGAAGGCTTAACACGCCCCGTGCTCACTGAACACGGGGGCGTGCCCAAGTGTCTGCAGAAAAGACAAAGTTGTAGAAGCTTCTATTTCCCAACACGGGGGCGTGCCCAGCGGACACGGGGCCGTGGTTAACGCCAAGATTCGCAGAATCCAAGCAAATTTTGATAGTACAGATACGCTTCTACACACGGGGCCGTGCCCAGCAGACACGGGGGCGTGGTCAACTAATGCAGACAAACTGCAATTAATGAAGAAAGAGAAGATGGGTGGACACGGGGCCGTGCCCAGCGGGCACGGGGCCGTGTCCAGGCTTCTGTGCAGGCTATAAATAGGGGTGCTTGGCTCACTTGCAAATCATCCCTTGGCAAACCACCTCTCTCACACTTCACCCACCCACCACCACCATCACAACCCACATCCACCACCATCATCCATCATAGAGTGTGTGTAGTAGTCTCGGGATCCAAGATTGATAGTAAGAGTTCTTGACAATCAAAGGCCATGTTTGCCTAAGTCTCTTACATCACTTGGTGAAGACAAGCATTTAGTGTAATACTTTTGTTTTTTAATCTTTTCGCACTTTTTTTTTTGTTATGTATTAATGACTTTAATAACTAGTTTCTTTTGTTGAAGGTGAAACTTCCTTATCATTTGTCTGTGGTGTCTTGGCGTTATTGTACTGTCTATATAAAATAAAAGATTTACACCATTCATATTTCCACGGTCTATATGGAGATATGATGGCTACCTGGTTGAGGGTTAAGGGAATGGTTTGGCAAGTGTCTTGCCTTGTTCAGTGTATAGATCCTGCAAAGACCTGGGTCAAGCTTAGTAGGACCTCCTTCAATACCCACTGGTATTGGATGGCGGGGGTCCGAATTTCTTGATCCCCTCATATGTAAATTACTATTAAAACATTAACCCGGCTACTTAGGATTGTATCCCTGCTGACTCAAACTACTTAGCCGAGGGTAACGTCACCTTCAAAAGAGGGGCCTACCACATTATGGCATTAATAACTTAATTAATTATCTTTCAATAATCCAACCCTTTAGGATTGTATCCTTGCTGACTCAAACTACTGGGTTGAGGGTAACGTCACCTTCAAAAGAGGGGCCTACTACTATAACTAGGATAATCTCTTAAAAAGTGCAAAATTGCGGAAATAATCAAAGGTTACACTAAAGGCGAGTCGGATCCAAGTGATTCATCTTGTCTATCTGTTTTATTTTTATTTTTATTTTCAGCAATTTTTAGTTAGTTTTCATTTTCTAGTTTAAAACCTTTTTCTAAATTTTTAATTTGATTAGACGTTGAGGATAAACCGGTACTAAAAGCTCTTGTGTCCTTGGACGACCTCGGTATCTTACCAACGCTATACTACGCTCACGATGGGTGCACTTGCCCATATGTGTGTTTAGTGTTAGTAAAATATCGTCTTTTATAAATTTAAAACTTGACTAAAGTGTTAAAAAGGGCTAAAAATATAACTAAAATTATATAACGCTACACACGCATCAGTGTGACAACCGTAGCTTACGACGGGTTTATGTTGACATTGCACACTGCACAACGCACACCCATGTGCCGTCAGTTACGGTGGAGAACCGTAACCTACGGCGGGGATTTGATAAAACAAACAGAACCTGAATACCGTAAGATACGGTAGAGGACCGTAGCCTACGGTAGGGGTTCTATGCATGAACAACTTAAAAAGGAACTTAAAATTCATTATTGTTTTGATAAGTAGATGAAAATCTAATCTTTTGAACCTATGTATGATCGCACATAATTTACGTGCTATGTGATAGCTTGCTTGTGTGCTACTTGTTAGATACGTGTAGAACATACGTGAAATTTCATACGCAAACCCTAATAGTCTTGGTAACCATATTAGGACGTAGTTGACCATTCTAGCTCGTGTACCTTTAATCTGCCGAGCTAAGCTAACGTGAGTTCACACATTTACTAAAAGCATGCATTCCCGAGTATTGGGAACCACACTATCCCTGGATTGGGACCACCTAGTATTCCTGGATTGGAATACTGCTAAATATTGTAATTTATATTTCATGCCTTTAGCGGACTAAACAAACTCTATCTGAAAGTTCCCATGCATTATACCGGTTAGTTGTCGGGTTTGGCAAACGGGGTATTAGTTAATAGTACTATTAGGTTCGATAAACCTCACACCCTACTAGGAGCCGGATGTGAACTATTGACCTTGACATCTTGTTAATGATGATAGACATTGACACGGGGCACAACAACTACAACAGTCAAGTTTTCGGTACTAGACAGTTTAGTAGCTTAGCGATGGGTTAGCTACCCATGACATGTTTTATAAACTAAGTATTTAAAACGAACTTGTTTTTGTAACAACACTAAAAACTGTGAACTCGCCAACTTTATGTTGGCACACTTGTGCATGCTTTGCAGGTCGTTAGGTACAGCTCAGGAGCTTGCACTATGGGAGTGTCGTGATTGCGATAAATTATTTGTTTGGATTTATTAAACAATTATGGTTTTAACTATTGTCTGGATTTTTAAACATTTTGCTTCCGCGGTTGACTTAGACTTTGTTTTAAACACTTAAAAACTTAATCACTAATCGTGTTGATGGTGATGAACTTTGTTATATTAATTAATTGTTCAACATAATTAGTGGCTTGATCCTGATTAATCGTACGTCTTGCGGTAAAACTTGACATGTGAATTTTGAGGGTGTGGTAGCTTCCACATCACATGTTTACTTGAGTATCTAATAGATTAGTTTTTTTTCCTATATTTTATAGTGGTGGCGCCATCTATTTGGGTTGTAGGGAAGTGATTTTAGAGATGATCAACATGGGTGGTATTTTTATCTTTATATTTTGACTTTATTTTCATTATTGTAGTTTTAATGTAAATTGCACATAATATTATATGTAGTTAGATTTGCATAAATTAAAAAATATATATCTAGTTAGTCAAGGATAGTTTAGTAATTTTGCCTAAGTTCAACAGGAAAATTAACGAGCGTTAGTCTTAGAACTCAACATTGTTACAAAAATAAAACAAGAAACCTTAACATGTTACTTAAAACTCTTATACTGCTAGACTAACCGTATAATTAACTCTCAAATAAAATGACGAGAAACAAACAACATATATGAATCTTAAGCATTTGATATGATTAAAAGAAATAGAAAATCATAATATATGTTTAGTTATTGGGTTTATCATACATTAGTTACTTGGTTAGAATCTCGAGTATTACACCGGTTGAATTAGATATAATATAATCTATGAACACACGCAGTCATCAAAACTCAAATGTGTTTTTAAAATAGTGACAATTATAAAATTATATAAATTTATTTTTCAAGACATTTTTTTTCAATTGGGTATTATTTTTTTATGTAATTGATAAATGTTAAATTCAAATAAAGGGTACTTAGGGGGCGTTTGATTTACAGGAATTCAATGGAATTTAAGGGAATTGTAATCTGAATTCCATCTCTTAAGATGTTTGGTTCACAGAATTGGATGAAATTGAAATCTCAATTCTAGTCTTCATGTGTTTGGTTAACGGCGGAATTGGAATTGGAATTGGAATTAGGTATGAATTCCTTCAAATTCTTTTAACTAAAGGAATTCAAAATCCTTCCTATACGTGAAGTAATTAAAGTAAATTCATTGGAAAAAATCGACCTTTTCGACCCGAACGGTTTTGACCCGCACCGTTTTAACCTGTACCGTTTCGACCCGTACCGTTTCAACCCGTAACGTTTCGACCCGTACCGTTTCGACCTGAACGGTTTCGCCCCTTTGTTTCGACGCGGACCGTATCGAATCGGAGCGAAGCGTTTCGACGCGAACCGTTTCGACCAGTAGCGTTTCGAATCGAACCGTTTCGATCGTGTTGTTGTCGTTTAGACGCTAACCGTTTCAAATTAAACCGTTTCGACATGAACCATTTCGACGCAAACAGTTTCGAACTGTACCGTTTCGTCGCGTACCGTTTCCACCCGTACCGTTTTGACCAGAACCAGGGGTTGTGGGTGCCGGGGGTGATGAATTCCAATTCATTTGACAACCAAACACAACAAAAATGGAATTGAGATTCCAATTCCAACAATTTTCAATTCCAACAATTTTCAATTCCAATTGGAATGTATAAATTCCAAATCCAATTCCATCAAATTCTAATTCCTATACAGATTCCAATTCCAATTCCAAAATATTCCGCGAACCAAACGCCCCCTTAGTCCTTTAAATATTATTTTAGCACAATTAAGTTAACTTAAATTACAATTATAAATATAAAAATACATATAAAAAATTAACAACTAAAACTCGGATTTTTTTAATACCACCTATTTTTTTATTATTTGAAATATGCTAACAATTCATAAAACAATTTTATTTTTCTAAATTGTTAAGTAAATTCAAAACTTCTAATTATCAATGATTAATTTTATATTAAATTTATTTGGTTAAGGACATAATAACTATCCATAACTAAACTTATATGAAATATCTAAATATTTTTCTTGTAATATCATTATTATTTAATACCTTATTTAATATGAGATGAAGACGAAAAAATTACATATTGAGGATGCATCAGAGCCAATGAGGTGGTGGTGGAGTGGTAGGAAGAGACTTGGTGTTCTAAGAGACCCAAGTTTGATTCATGTCCTCCCTATTATTTTCTGTGGGCACCTGATGATGATGATGGGAGACTAGACAAATAGGTGGAGATCGCTAGTTCAATCCTTGAACTGGGTGGGTTTTACCTCACCATACCGCCATGCCTTCGGGCGAGTGTTCACGGGCTTCGACCCTAGGTGAGGCTTTCCCCCGGTTCAGAGGCGAGTGTATCATGATGTGGTGAATTACACTAGTATCATATTTGGAGGATCCGTTGACCGTTCCAAAAAAAAAAGATGCACCAGAGACTAGAGACTACACGTATCCGTCAGGATTTTTTATTTATTAGGTGTATATATGTTTTACAATTAGTTATACCTCTTAAGCAATGAAAATATCAAACAAGTTACAAATCCATTATCATTTTATAGATCATCAAAAAAATCTTTGAAATTAAAAACATGGCCACTTTTTGCTAATTTGTTCTTAAAACCGCAAATTCTGGATTTTGTAGGAAATAAAAGATCCAAATTTATTTTGAATTGAAACAAGCTTATTGCTTTAAAGGTTTTTGTGGATTTGAGGATTTGTTTTACCACTTTAATGGTGCACACTGTGAATATACTTGCGATATATACCAACACAAAGTGGAGTCGGTAAAATTCGAGGGGCTCGTTAGCTAGGGAGGTACTAATGGTTTCGAAAGGGTGGTTTGGACGAGACTAAAAATTAAAAGACTAAACATGGTCAACTTGGGATTTTTAAAGGGAAACCTTTTTTATTTTGTTATGGGGTGACGTGTTTGTGCATTGGGCGTTTTGAGGGTGGGCAACTTGGGGTTGCTACCCTCCCCCGTCTTGTAAAGGGTCTTTCCTTTTGCTCCCTGGTTTTGTTTTTTTCTTTTACCCTTAACTCCCCTCGAGTTGGCAGTTTTTTATGTTGTTTTTCTGTTTGCGTTTGACTCTGCGCATGGCTCCCCCGCGTAGAGGTAGAAACGTCAAGACTGTTGGACTGGTGTCAACGTGTGATAGTGGGTTAAGGGCTTGCCCCCTTAAGCATTTCCACGAATGCAAGGATGCAGGGGCGATGCTTTGAAGGGGCCGGGAGAGGCGCCCGACCCCCCGAACTTTCCGGCCAGTAGTGTTATATATGTAGTTTTCGTATAGCAATTTTTGGGTATATATGTTTTCGACCCCCAGGTTCTATAGAAAATTTTGGGTATATATGTTTTCAACTCCCCGCAAAAAATTTCAAGCTTCGCCACTGCAAGGATGGTAAACCGGGGTCTAGTGGGTTTTTTCGCCTTCTTGAACACATGCAAAGCACTCACCTTAAGACTGAAAATAGGAAGATTTATGTGAAGGAAGCTATCACTAAGAATTTGGACCTTTTTCTGGATGTGGGGGAAGTCCTAAGGGCAGGAGGCAAATGGTTATATGGGGAGTGCATGGTTATGCATGCCCTTAGTAGGGGGTGCAATCATGGTGATGAGATGGTGTCTTTTGATCCAAACTCGGGGGACGTGGACGCTTTCATTGTTGGGATTAGGAAGCCATGTCAAGTGGTAGCCGACACTTTTACACTCTCCCCGGAAGGGGTGGTAACCGATGTTGCCCTTCTCGAGCGTGTTTTTTCACTTCGTTTTCAAACTGTTAAATGCATTCCCCCCAGTTGTCGACTGGCATTCGCTCAGGTCTTAATGGGTGCCCTACGTAAAGTGAAGACATCTCCAGGCTCGGTTGAAAAATGGGTTTAGTTGCTTTTGTTGCCGTATTGTACACTGAGGGTTGTCAGGCCTTCTTCCAGGCAAGAGCGGATATCAGGTAATAGAAAATCCCTGCAGTGCAGCAGCATCTTGCAGGCGCTTGCATTGTGGAAAGATGGGTCTAGTTTCACAGATCTGGTCTCTTCTCTCTTGAATAGTGGGGGGATGCTGGGGTTCCTAGGAGGGATTCCGTAAGGGGCGAAGACAATAAAAAGGATCCCAATATCAAGCAATGCCTGCGGAAGGTCAGGCATGGGCATTTTACGGCGGCGGTCAAAGTTTTATATTCCAGTGGAGTTGCCCCCTTTGGAGAATCGACCATGAAAGCTCTTATTGATAAACACCCTGTGGTGTCACCCCCATCATTGCCTTCCAACCCTATTGTCCAGCCTACTGTTATTGCAGTAGAGGATTGCGTACTTAAATGTATCCAATCCTTCCCTAGAGGGACATCTTGTGGCAGAGATGGGATGCGGGCCCAACACTTGTTGGACGCTATTGGTTGTGAGGGTTCGGTAAGTTCCTCAGGTCTGCTCACAGCCATTACTGGAGTTGTCAACCTATGGCTTGAGGGGCTTTGCCCTAAGGTGTTGGCCGAGTTTGTGGCCTCGGCCCCCCTCACCCCCTATTGAAACCTGATAATGGTATTAGGCCTATTGCCGTGGGGGTCATCTGGCGTAGGTTGGTCTCTAAGGTGGCTATGAAGAAGGTTGGGAAGGGCATGGCCCAGTATTTGGGGGATTTTCAATTCGGGGTTGGTACACCAAATGGGGCGGAGGCGGTGCTTCATAGTGCGAACAGGTTCCTAAACTCTTTTCATGAAGATGGGTCCAAGGCCTTGCTCACGGTAGACTTCACCAATGCTTTCAACATGGTTGACCGCTCAGCGTTCCTCCAACAGGTCCACCAACGTTGTCCATCTATCTATCGGTGGGTCCAGTTCCTGTATGCCCAACCCGCTAGGTTGTATGTTGGCAGCGATTGTATTGGGGCCACCACCGGAGTGCAACAAGGAGATCCCTTAGGCCCCTTTCTCTTTGCCCTAGCCTTACACCCACTTATTCTCCGTGTCCAGGAGCATTGTAACCTCCCCTTTCATGCTTGGTATTTGGATGATGGCACGATTATAGGTAATGCAATGGAAGTTGCTAAAGCCTTGGACATCATCAACACGGAGGGACCATCCCTAGGGCTCCATCTCAATATTAAGAAAATGGAAGTGTACTGGCCATCGTGTGACGGTCTCAAGGTTCAGGACGGCCTTTTCCCGAGAGGGATAGGTAGACCTGAGAGGGGGGTTAAGCTCCTTGGGGGGGCGGTTAGCCGAGATTCTGTTTTTATCGGGGAACTAGTAGGGCGGCGGGCATTGACAGCGGTTGACCTTATGAAACTCTTGCCCTGCCTCCAGGACCCCCAGTGCGAGCTTCTTCTTTTAAGGTCATGCATGGGGGTAGCTAAGTTACTGTTTGGGTTGCGGACCTGCCAACCCCACTTGTTGGCCAATGCGGTATCCTGTTTTGATGAAGGTCTTCGAGAGGCTATCGAAGACATTGTTGTTTGCGGGGGGTCCTACTTCGGTGACCTTCAGTGGCGTTTGGCATCTTTGCTGATGTGTCTGGGTGGTTTGGGCCTCCTCTCAGCTCAGGATGTTGGAGTTTATGCTTTTGTGGCGTCTAGAGCTTAGTCGTGTGTATTGCAAGACCATATCCTTCGGAACAGCGGGGTTGTTAAGCTTGACGTAGACTACCAACAGACCCTTAAGTACTTAAGTATCTCTCTTCCAGACTTTGATATTGGCGGTTTCTCTAATATGGACACCCCCCCCCCCCAAAGCCACAAAAAAATTTGGCGAATGCCCTATTTGACAAAATCGCTCGGAGTCTGGGAGAAACATTCGATTTTTCTCCCCGCCAGAAGGCGGTGATTGAGTGCTTGAAAGGCCCCCATGCGCAAGATTTTTTGACTATTGTCCCGATCGAGGGGCTGGGGCAATGCATGTCGGCTGTTGAGTATAAGGCTATCCTCAAATACCGGCTGATGATCCCTATGTATTCAGAAGACGAAACCTGCCCAATTTGCCGTAAAGCCTGCATGGATAAATACGGGGAGCATGCTATTCATTGTAAGGAGCTCCCTGGTTTCAAATATCGGCACGACTGGGTGAGAGATGTTTTGGGGGACATCCTGAGGAGAGCGGGGATTTCTGCCAAGAAGGAGGCCCCTGTGAATTTCCTTACAGATCCGATGGAAGGGAGATCTACATTGAGACCAGCGGATCTGCTCGTCTTTGGCTGGGCGGGAGGGAAACATGCTTGTGTGGATCTCACAGGAGTCTCCCCTTTAGCTGGTTTAAGGGAAAGCGGGTTTGTAGCAGGACAAGCTATAAGGAAAGCGGAATCTAAAAAGGTGCTGATAACCAACATGCATTTGTCCCCTTCGCCTTCGACACCTTTGGCTCCCTAGCTCCAGAAGCTATCCGTTTGTTGACTAGGGTCCAAAAGGTTGTCCACAGCAGTTGCTCATCAACAGGGGGCAGGGGTTTGTCTTTAATAGGCTAGGGTTTGCTATTCAGAAATGGGTAGCGGCGCAGCTTGTTGCTCGCTTACCTGCGATATTGATGTAACTCGGCCAGTTGTTTATATATGAATTAACTAAGAGGCAATTTACTTAGGGGGTGTTTGTTTTTTCTTCAAACATCTTCAAGAGGGCTGATGTCTGCAGGCGCGCAGATGTTACCCTTGAAGACTGTTTGTTTTTTTTATTTAAACAGATCTGAACTCAGCTGTTTTTATCTTAAAAAATAAGCTATAGACCCCCTTCTTAAAACATCTTCACACCTCCCTCTTCTCCTCCCTCAAATATCAACCCCTCCCACCGCCGCTCCTCCTCCTTCTCCGACCTCCCTCTTCTCCTCCGGCGACCTACCTCCTCCGACGACCTAGCTCCTCCGGCGACCTACCTCCTCCGGCGACCTATCTCTTCTCCGACCTCCCTCCTCCTCCGGCGACCGACCTCCTTCTTCGGCGACCTCCCTCCTCCTCTGGCGACCAGCTCCTTCTCCGACCTCCCTCTTCTCCTCCGCTGGATCGAAGCGGAATGTGAATGTTTCGTCATTGTTTGATGCGCTTCAGACCGGTATCAACTTATAAAAACAAACAGTCTTATATTTTAAGCTTGCAAATCTTCAGACCACACCTTCAGTTGCAGACATAAAAACATATGAAATCAGCTTGCAGACAATTTATGTCTGCAAAAACAAACAGCACCTTAAACATGGTTAATTAGTACTTTAAGTTTAGCTAATCTAGTATTTGAATTTTTGTTTGTATATGTAATTATGTATTAAACTAGTAAGACTTGCCTGGCAAGTTAGGTTAGTTATAAATAGGGTTTGGAATTGTATATTTGATGCATTGTAATTTTGTTTTGCATTAATAAAAGAGTCGAACTCGTCCAAGTTCAATTTTTGTGTTCAATTTAAGTCTCGAATGCCATGTTAACACGCAGAAGAGGTATGTACATGTTATTGTTGAACCTAAAGAAAGTACAAATATATATATTGGGCTTGGTTATATAAGAAACTCTATCTTTTTAAGGAAACTATGGAAACCCATTGTGAACCATTGATTAGCTTACATCAACTTTGATCAATGGCTATGATTATTTTGGTATGAATAAAATTAAAAAGAAATAAAAAGTACTGCCATTTAGTACCATTGAAGGGCATTATCGGAAGTCATAAAAAGACATTGGAAAACAGAAATCACTGCCATGCAGTAGCCGTCTAATCAAGAACAGCAAACAAAATTCAAAATTTTTTCTTCTTTCACATTATACTCAGAACCTCATCTGTTCCGGAACGCTCACATAGAAGCTGATTGTGGCCAACTTGCACAATGAGGAACTCGTTCATAATATTGTCGTCGTCCGTGAAGATGAAACGATTAAGGAAGATTCACAGTTCAATTAAAAGGTTAGTTTTGTTGTAATCGGTCATGTAAAAGGTGGTTTTGTTCTACCGATTTATCGGAAAATGGCACCTGAGTTTGTTTTCTTTTATATATGTAGGACGTCGAAACACAGATTAGGGCAAAAAAGGTCTGAGAGCCGTACAGTTGTGATTATATCCGACGAACCCAAGACAGGACCTTCCAAACAACAATCTGACTTTGGTGCGACCCAACGGGAGTTAGGTTAGAATTTTTATGTCTCTTAACATTGTTCAAAGGTGATCTATATATGGATAGTGTGTTGGATCAGAAATTGGGCATAACAGAATTTTGTTGGCTGCCTTGCAGTGTATGATGATACCGATAGTGTGTCACCAAGCCATGGGAAAAGACGGAAAGCAGGTAACGGGTAACCAGTAATATTGTTTATAATTTGTATAATGTATTGTTGGGCTAATCGTTTTCGTTACGAATCTATCGGTGCTAAATGAAGGTTGTGTTGAAAGTTCCTTTTGTTACAATAGTGACTAATTGCGTATCCAGTTAAATCTGAGTAACATGTTTGAAACTGTAGGGAAGAAAAGCATTGTCGGGGATAGTTCTGGGTGTGGAAATAAAAGAAAACGTGGTTAGTTAAATATTGTTGGCTTTGTTTAACATGTGTTAATTGGGCATGATCTTGAAAATTCATTAACATGTGATAATCAGCAGGGGAAAGAAACAGCGCCGATGATAAGTCTGGGAATGTAATGCGGAAAGACCGTGGTTAGTTATTTTTTAAGCCCTTCAAAACTTTTGGATGTTACGAATGAAAAATGGTTACATGTTGTCATACATGGTTGTAAAGTACACTAATTGTTTGGGTTGTTGTGGTTTCGTATAAAATGTTATTTCAGTAAGTAGGGCAGAAGTGACGGCTACATCGAAGGGTGGGACGTTAAGGACCAAAAAGAAGAAGGGTTCGGAGGACAATGGGAAAGGTAAAACAGGGAAACCAAAGGTAGTTGGTAACAAACCGGAAAAGGTTCAGAAAGCCCGTAAGCGAGCAAAAAAGGATGAATTTCCAGGCGTAAGGACAAGATCTGCACCACTGCAGTTTTATAAATGTGTACGGGCATTGACAGAACAACAACGTGACGCAGTCAGGCAAATGGGCTTTGGTCGTTTGCTAACTTTCAGCGTTGATGGTTTGCCGGCTAAGTTAGCTTATTTTGTTGTGGACAATTTTTATCCCGATAAGATGGTGATATGTACGCCTGCCGGGGATATCAAGGTGAACAGGAAAGTGATACATAAGTTGTTAGGGATTCCGACTGGTGGACAAAAGATTAGTTCGATTACTAAGCTGCCGATGCTGATTGATGCCATTGCTGATTGGAGGGCGAGATACCCGGGTGTAATGGTGCCTCCAACAAAGATGGTGAAGATGATAGATGAGTCCGATGGTGAAGACAGCTTTGATTTCAGGATGGATTTTGTAATGTGTTTTGTGTCAGTGCTGGTTGATTGTCATAAACAAAGTTGTTTACGGGAAGAAATCTTAGAGTATCTGGATGACGAGATGGACTTTGCAACAATAGACTGGTGTGACCTTGTTGTAGAAAAGCTGAGAACTTGCAAAGATACCTGGAATCGGCTTGACCCACAAAGTTTCTTCGTCGGTCCTCTAACGATTCTGATGGTAAGTGCACTTTTAATTATTTTAGATAAATTAACATGTGTTAGAATACTCGATTATTTCCGGGCTGAACGGATCGCTGTTTCTTGTAGTTGTTGTATGTTGATAGCATTGAGTGCACGGGGATGGAGGTAGACAGTGCGGTGTGTCCTTTAGCTTTTTGGAACTTGAAAAGATTGCGAGAGAGAGAAAGGCTTGAAATACTTGCTGGTGGGTTTGGACTAGGACGGTTTAAAGGATTAACACGTCCCAGAAACTATAACGTGGAACACTGGGCAAGTAAAGAGGTAAAGTTATATGCTCGAAGATGTGTTTTTTACAATTAGTATATAGTGTTAGTATCAAAATGGTGAAAAACTATTTTCAACAGGAGAGGTTGACGATAGTACGACAGTTAATAAACGTGACAAAGAAGAACAAAGTCAAAATTGAGGGGATGTTAGAATCGCTATTGGTGGAGAGCCATGAAGACGAAGAAGTACAAACGTTGAAGGCAACGTTTGAAAGTATGTTTGAGAAGAAAGTTAGTGAAAGTGAGGATCACGATGACGCGGTAGGTTTAGCGTCACACAAGATCAATTCGGTCTTGGGAGATTTGAGAAATGATGAAAGCTTTCACATCAACGAAGGAGAGAACGCTGGTTAGTAACTGTTATTCTTTGTGTTATTTAGTTTAATAATTTGGAATCCATTTATCATTGTGCAAACGATTTCGTAGGGGATGGCGTGGACGACGATTTATCGGATGGGTCACCAATAGCGAGCTTGTACAGGAAGTCGCTTATCCGGCGAAACAAAAAAATCAGTAAAAGTAGATTAAAAGCAGTAGGATCTTCAGCAATAGACTTTGATGCCCAAGAAGGTGTGCTGACTATGTTTATGAAATGAACACTGAACCACGTGTTAATGTGATACCTGTTGTGTTGGTTATCATTCTTAAAGTGATCACGGTAACACATTTGACGGGTGTGGCAACCTGTATTGATTGACTAATTTTTTTGGGGTTGCAGCTGATGTTGCGGGCCAATCAATCGTAGATGATGGTGGAGAAGACTATGCTGAAAAGATGGAAGATGGGGGAAAGTCGGGTCAGGTGAGGAGATCTGCAAGAATCGGGAAGTTAAAGCATGTTAGTGAGACAGAAGAAGGGGTTGTGACCCCAAAAAGAAGAAAGACAAATATGAAGTTTGGTGGACAATACACGGATGGTGGCAAAGAAAAAGGTAAATTGTTACATGTATTACCATTTTAAGAGTACGTTTATAGCGCGAAAAGAGTTTATGTACCTGTACTATATGTTATGGAATGAAATGTTTTGTCTAACACATGTTAATGTGACTTTGATCGTATAGTTTAACATTCTATTGTGGTTGCAGCAGATGGTGCGGGGGAATCAAGCGTAGTTGCTGATGGAACTGAGTGTACCGGAGCGCTGGAAGAAGGTGGTATGTTGTTGCGGGTAAGGAGATCTCCCCGTCTGAATAAGTTAAAGGATGCTCCTGAAATGAAAGCAAGCTTTGTGACCCCGAATTGCCCGAAGAAAAATTTAATCGTCAATCGGGAAAAAACGGATGATGGACTCGAATCAGGTAAACTGTAACATATGTTACCAGTTTCATCATACATTTAGATTTAGAAGTACACGTTGACGGTGACGCGTAGTTTGTTGCTCGTTAAAATTTATTACCCTCTAATATGCGTACGTGTCTGAAACCCATTTAATCTTTCTGTGATGTTATAGGCTTCAACAAGTCTGAGAAGCAACTGGAAGAGAGAGAACTGGGGTTTAGTGATTTTGTGGAAGAAACAAATGAAGTCGTCGAAAGTGATAAGAGTGTTCTTGATGCTGGTAATTCAAGGGGGGGTGACTGTAGTATTGGTGGGGCCGAAGAAAATAAAGGAGCCGGAAGCGTGGATAAAAGTGATGCTGAAGAAGTGTATAAGCCGCTGGGTTTAATGCGTGCAATAATGCGTATTAAAGAAGCAGAAGTGCATGGTGCTGTCAATGATAAGGACTCACATGTGGTTCTGGATGGCAAAGGCAAGGGGGCTGTTGATGAGTGTGACCGTGATATTAAGGGTAATTATTTATGCAGCTTCTGGTACTAAGTTGTGCATAAGATGTGATAAGAATGTTTTATGCAGCTGAAGAAGGTAAGATTGAGCATGATGGGATGCACTCAACTGATGTAAATATGCAAGGGTGCAGTAGCGCGGTGGTAGACTCTGTCACAGGCGCAGCTTTCGATAAGGACCAGGATGTCGAGGGTAAAGGGAAAGCGGCTGAGGAGGTGTGTCAGCTGGAAAAGAACGGTAAAGATTTTCATGCTCTAACATGTGTTAAACTGTTCCCCTACCTGTATCATTTAGTGAGTTAACATGTGTTAATCATATACACAGTTTTCGGAAACCGTTTTATTTTATGACGCCATGTTTAGGCAGGTCTAATTTATTCGAAAAATGTTTATGCAACTACAGATAGTAAGATTGAGAATGAAATTAGGGCTGCAGCTGATGGAAGAAAAGAAGAGAGTGGTGGCGTCATGTTTGCATCTGTGGAAGGTGCTGTTAATGATAAGGACGAACATGTGGTTCTGGATGGCAATGGCACGGGGTCTGTTGATGAGTGTGACCGTGATTTTAAGGGTAATTATTTATGCAGCTTCTGGTACTAAGTTGTGGATGAGATGTGATAAGAATGTTTTGTGCAGCTGAAGAAGGTAAGATTGAGCATGATGGGATTCATTCAACTGATGTAAATATGCAAGGGTGCAGTAGCGCGGTGGTAGACTCTGTCACAGGCGCAGATTTCGATAAGGACCAGGATGTCAAGGGTAAAGGGAAAGCGGCCCAGGAGGTGTGTCAGCCGGAAAAGAACGGTAAAGTTTTTCATGCTCTAAGATGTGTTAACTGCTCCCCTGCCTGTATCATTTAGTTAGTTAACATGTGTTAATCATATACACAGTGTGCGAAGGCGATACGATTTTTGATGAACGGAATTTAGATGGCCCCAATTGGAGTCTTGGAATGACACAAATTGGGGGTGAATTGGACGTGTCACAGGAAATCGGTACGATAGAGCATTAAAGAAACTCAGTATTGATGGGTTAGTAGGAGTCATCTGTAATATACTTATTTGCATTAAACGTGCAGGGTGCAAAAGTGGGAAGGTGGATGATATTTCTCGGACAGAAACAGTGCTGGAGCCATCCGGTGAGCTGAAATACATTCATTTACTGTGAAAAGTGTTGTATTCTTCAATGCGTAACCTGAGTTATTTATTTTATATGTTTTAGGCGATATGGAGGCTACCACGGACTTGAGTATGGTTCTAATGGTAGAACCAGTTAGCTCCTATGACCCGGCACTTGCAATCCACAAAGGGCTAACTGGTCTGGAATTTTGTGGGGGTGATATGAATGATGTGGAGGACAATATTCCGCTTGCAAACCGTGTGCGTATGTTGGATGAGTTGCGGGCCAAAAAACGACAGCTCCCTTTCAGAGAAAAAGTGGCAGCGGAAGCAAACAGATCACCTTACTATATAAGGTCTGTTGACATGGGGCAGGCAATAACTAAGAAGGAGGCAAATCTGTGGGAGTACATATACGCTGATGAAAGCCCATTGCACTCTTTAAATGGGCATTCTCGTAGGAAGCGGGCAATGGAGGCAAACGTGTAAGTAGAACTGCAACGTGGTTTATTGTTTTATAATAATAGGGTAAACCATGAACCAAGTTCCACGCTACATAATTCGTTATATTTTGATTTTTTCCGCAGGAGGGAACAGGGTTCGTCGTCGGTTGTTGATGTAGATAGTCCGATACACATGGCTGTGTAAGTAGGGGGTCACCGTACCAAAATTTAGTAAAATAATAAATAACATGTGTTAAAGTATGCAATTTAATTTATAATTTGTACATCTCAAACCAGGGAGTTGCTGTTTAGAAGCCCTACCCATGTTGAAGCGTCTCGGGCTATGTTCAAGAGTTTAAACGTTGGCAATGAGATCTCAGATGGTATTATCGACTGTTGGGCGGAGGTGCTAAACTTCCAAGAGAAACGGAAATCACGGGGGGCTTACAGTAGGCAATTCTTTGGTACCAAAGTTGTGGTGAGTGTCATGTATATAGAGATTACAGTGTGGCGATTTTTTGAGCTTATTAATTTATCTGTTGTGGTTAAAGTTTCCGTGGATGCTAACAACTGAGGAAGGTGGAGTCGAGGCGCGGATGCACAAGTTTCGGCTGGGAATAAAAGGTGCGATTAACGGCGGTGAAAATGTTCCTGACTTTCGAAATCACGACATTGTTTTCTTCCCGATATTGGAGCACAAACACTTTTACTTGCTAGTGTTTGAGTTACGCGACCCGGGAATTTATGTCGTTGATAATGACAAAGCCCGCCAAGGTCAGTTGATGGAAGATAGTGTCTACTACCTCCACAAGGACACAGCGTATAAGATCGTAAGTTTCTTATAAACTGACAATTGTTCAACAAATAAGTGTGATAATATTGAGCAACTGCTTTTTTATTGAGCATGGCTTGTATATGTGTATGCAGAAAGATATGTTTGTGCAATATCTTCGGGAGGTTGGGAATCCGCGAGCCGATGACATAGAGTACTGCAACATCCAGCGTATGCCGGTTCCTTGGGCGACCACCGCAAACACAACTGATTGTGGGGTCTTCTTGATGCGGCACATGGAGTGCTACATGGGAAAAAACAAAAGTTTTAACTGTGGGTTCAGCATGAATGGGGCGAGGAAGATGGCGGAGGTGCGAAAGTTGAGAAAGAGGTATGCTGCGCACATCTTATGTTCGGAGGTGAATGTGCTGCTGCCAAAAATCAAGCAGGATTGCCGAATAGAGTAACACGTGTTAGGGGGGTGGAATGGTAGTTACTGTAGCACCAGTGTGCATTAAATTGCGCCAGCTTTGTTTTTGGAAACATGTAATGTACTTTGATGGATTTGGGGATGTTGCTTTAAACTTACGACGGGGTAGGTGTTTTGTTGGGTATGGCATCGTCACGATGTCTCTTTGGGGATAGACTATCTATATACAATCTGATGTTTAGTAACTTGGTAATTCTATACTCTAAAGAATGTTGATGTGTTGTTGGATGCGTTAGAATATTATTAATCTAGTTGATTGACGTAGATGATAATGTTTTAAATGAGGTTGTTTGAAATTATATAAAGGTACGTGTAACATTATAGGAAATGAGAAAATGATGCTTCCAAGGGAACCACTCTTTCTAAAAATGTAGTAGGAATATTGGAAATTGTGGAAAGTAGGTGGCAGAAGGCTACAAACATAGGGGTTGGTGTCTATACCACAACTTTATTGGGAAAGGAATCATTGCTTTTTGGCCCCTTATGGTCACATCAAAGTCAAGTCACAAAGACCTATATTAAATGTACCCAGTTCAAACCTCTATAAGTATTGTGGTGAAGAACCAAAGACATATTCAGTTGTGATTCACCACTCTAGTTAACCATAAACTGTTACCGGTTCCAAAGTGGTGTAATCTCATGGACCCGTGTAAAGGTAAGGTTACGGCTACCCAACCAGGCATGGAGAAGCATGTGCAAAAGGGGAAGGAAGCATGTGAGGGCCAGTACGGGGTGTGCTACGAAAGAAAAGGGTCTCAGAAAAGTCGAGAACACGGGAAAACTGGAGTAGCATCTGGTGACGATGTTGCAGAAAGCGGAACCAAAAATGTAACTGATGTAGCTGGTGTGTCGCAAGAAACGTCACGCCGTAGGGAACACGTTGTTCCAGAAGCTGAAAAGTTGAAGGGGCTACCAGATGAGTTGGTTAGGTTGCTGACGGATCCAGACCATGAATTATGTGGTTGCCCGTTGTGTCCATACTCGCCCGAAACAATCCAGTCCTGGTGTTACCATGACCCATGGGAGAGTGAGCGCAGCCCCTCTCCTCTGTACTTACATGATGAGGAATTTCCCACACCATGATGAAAAGGTTGTTAGAGATGGAGGATTACAATGGGTAGTTAGTATGTTGAAAATGGTTGAAGATGTGTTACACTGATGACCCTATGTTGTAACAAAACGACATACCAATGTCGTTTTGTTGGTATTTTATTATGTTTTTTTTTTTTGGCAATCAATGTGTTCCAGACGCGGGGGGGGGGGGGGTGTAACCTATTAGTAGAATGTGTGTTTAAGTTGGCTAGACGTGAAGTTTAATTCTATAACCTGACGTGGTTTAATATATAAGTTTTTTTTGTGTGGTTAAGACAGATTGTTTTGATCCTTGAAAGGTAAAAGAACCAAGCATTATGGGGGCTAACATGTGTTAAGCATCTGTTTTTATGCCATTGTAAACAAATAAAACACATAGCCATGGGTATCAAAATGTAACACATTGGTCATGATGATCCACACCCGTGAATGGCACAAAAACCATCTTGTACCTACGAAAAAAAAAATTGATTTGATGTTAACAATATGTAAATATTTTTTGGGTTAGGGTTGTATACTTGGGGATCAGGCCTAACACATGTTAATGGGGGGGGTGGGTTTGACTAACCTGTTAGTGCTGTAAGTTGCGTCAAACGAGAGGACATCGCCAAAAGCTTTGTAGTTTAGCTTTGAAATATCATCAGCCCAGAACCTGTTTTTGTGTGGTTAACACAGATTGTTTTGATCCTTTCAAATTAAAAGAACCAAGCATTATGGGGGCTAACATGTGTTAAGCATCTGTTTTTATACCATTGTAAAAAAAAATAAAACACAAAAACACAATTATAATGTTTTTTTTTTTTTTTTGGCAATCAATGTGTTCCAGACGCCGGGGGGGTAACCTATTAGTAGAATGTGTGTTTAAGTTGGCTAGACGTGAAGTTTAATTCTATAACCTGACGTGGTTTAATATATAATTTTTTTTGGTGTGGTTAAGACAGATTGTTTTGATCCTTTCAAGGTAAAAGAACCAAGCATTATGGGGGCTAACATGTGTTAAGCATCTGTTTTTATGCCATTGTAAAAAAATAGAACACATAGCCATGGGTATCAAAATGTAACACATTGGAAATGATGATCCACACCCGTGAATGGCACAAAAACCATCGTGTACCTACGAATAAAAAATTGATTTGATGTTAACAGTATGTAAATCTTTTTTGGGTTAGGGTTGTATACTTGGGGATCAGGCCTAACATATGTTAATGGGGGGGGGGGGGGGGTTGACTAACCTGTTAGTTCTGTAAGTTGCGTCAAACGCGAGGACATCGGTTCTAAAGCTTTGTAGTTTAGCTTTCAAATGTCATCAGCCCAGAACCTGTTTTTGTGTGCTTAACACAGATTGTTTTGATCCTTTCAAATTAAAAGAACCAAGCATTATGGGGGCTAACATGTGTTAAGCATCTGTTTTTATGCCATTGTAAAAGAATAAAACACAAAAACACAATTATCAAATGCAGATAATATTTAGATATGCCCATTAATAGCAAATAGAGGTCCCCAAAGAAGTAGGGCTACAAACACAAAAGTGGCCAAGGCCGTAGAGTTTCTTACAATCCTAATTATGGTTAATGGGATCAATATGGAAAACCACCTTCTTACACACGTAACAGAGAAGAGCAGGATGATGTCAAAATACTGTTACATGTGTGTAAGAAGGACAAAATGAAGAGAGTCTCCCATGAAATAGTACTAGAAAACGACAATAAAGATTTTAATCAGAGGGTGAGTCGCCAGAGGCGGTCTGCCTTTGTTGTTCAGCAGCTGCCTTTGCTGCTTTCATTGCAGCCACCTTAAGGCAGTTGCGTGAGTCGTGGTCGTCGACATACAGACCACAACGCTTGCATAAACGAAGCTGCTTTGGACGTTTTGGTGGTTTTGCCTTTGCCTTCTCACCGGGCCCAGAAATGCGAGTATGAGTACCACATCCTTTTTTGCGTGCAACTTCTGGATTAGCAACTTCGACTGGAATGTTGATTGGCTGTCCAACTATTTCTTCCATTTGACACTCGTTTGATTCATTTTGAATTGTAGACAATGGTTGCTTGGAAAGCACATTGATCTTGAAATCCCTAAGTTGGTCCACCAATTTTGCCAACGAATCCTCATCGGTTCTGGCCACATCAACACATTCAGTAACGAGGTCGAGGATTTCATTCCGCATAACGGACGGTGCGTGTGGGTTGACTCCGTATCGGCTGGAAATTGAAAAAACCTGTTTGGGGAGGGCATCTCGACGCCACCTATCGTTTATGTATTGTGGTGGAATCCTTTCAACATTTTTCAATCGATAGACGCAAAAGACATGGCGACACAGATATCCGATACGTGTGAAATTCCTGCATGAGCAACTGGCGGATTGGTCTACAGTGTTATACGTAACCTGTTTTGAGCATAGACAGCAAAAAAAAAGAAAGCCCTTTAGATCTAACATGTGTTAGAGGACGTGTAATAATGAAATTGCCTAACATGTGTTACCTGATAGACGTTTGTGATGTTATTCCTTTTATCCAAATGAGTGACGTCTATCAGAAGACTGGAATTGCTGGACTCGGTTTGGTTTGTGATGTAGCATAAAAACTTCCCTTTAATTATCTCTTTTTGAACTTGCGCGAAAACAGCGTTTGTGTAAATGGTGAACGCGTGCTTTTCTATCGCTAAATCAGTATCGCCAGTGAACATCGTGGATGAGGTTTTGTACTCCGATACACGTTGACGATATCGTTGGCTGTCTACCCTATTTTCAAAGCACATCATAAATTGTACAAGGGTGTTTGCGCTTGTTGAGTTGACCTTGAAGGCAGCGTTAGAGCTTTCGCAGCGGGAAGTGGTCTTCATTAAGCAACACATGGGCAGTTCCCTGAAGTAGGCTGGTACCCAGAGATGTTTGATGTTGTACATGTCGTTCAACCAGCTGTGGTCTTGAAGCCCAAATGTTTGTAGGAGGTCATTCCAGCGGGACTCAAACGTTTCAGGTTTGATATAAACATTCCAAACCAACCGGTGAATGCAGGACCGAAGATCAGTGTTATCGAGAACGTCGGCAGAAATCTGAAAAAAGTTAATAGTTACTAACACGAGTTAGATTAAAAACAGTTTGAGAAGACATATAAAAAATGTGTTATGTTGGATAACACATGTTAAGGGCTAACAAATTAAGCTAACCTTGGAGGGTAGTTTTTTCATTATATGCCACATGCATAGACGGTGTCGTGATTCGGTAAAGACCATAGGAACAGCTTGTAGCATGGATGGGTCTTGATCACTCAGCACGAGAGTTGGTTGAGTATCGTGTGCCTTCAAGAAAGCCTTAAGCAACCACACATAAGATTCAATGGACTCGGTTGATATCAAACCCGCTCCAAATGTAACACATTGGAAATGATGATCCACACCCGTGAATGGCACAAAAACCATCTTGTACCTATGAATAAAAAATTGATTTGATGTTAACAATATGTAAAACTTTTTTGGGTTAGGGTTGTATACTTGGGGATCAGGCCTAACACATGTTAATGGGGGGGGGGTTTGACTAACCTGTTAGTGCTGTAAGTTGCGTCAAACGCGAGGACATCACCAAAAGCTTTGTAGTTTAGCTTTGAAATCTCATCAGCCCAGAATACAGAAGACAACTTTCCATTTGATACAGTGTAATCAAAATAGAAGTTGGGTAGGTTGTCAAAACGCTCACGCAGGCGTTCAAGGAAAACTTGTGCGTCGCGTTCACCAATAAAAATTCGCAACTGGTGGCTCCAGTTTTTAAAATCCATCGGAGTACCTTTGACATTGTGATGCCCTCCTTTTAAAGCTACAAGACATCTATAAGCTCTCATTGGTCCGATACGGTTTAGACTCATATTGTGAATGAATTGTTTCGTGGAGAATGACAGCTTCCGTGATATCTTGCTAAGATCACGGTTGTAACTCTCAACAAGTTCATGATTATGAATATCATTGAAACTCAGAAGTGTGTATGAATCATTCGAGATTGAGACTAGTATGCTTGCCTTACAGTCACACCATGTGAAGTTGGTCCTCCGGTGCTTAACAGAAGATTCATCTAGGGTGTCAAATTTCCTCTTGGGTTGTGGTTTTCCATATTTTGAGCATCGAAGATACTTGTGTGTGGGAATTCCATTCCAGACTTTAGTTTGCCCTTTTTTTACAGAAAAACCTGCTTCAAAAGCATAAAGTTCATACATCGAAAGAACATCCGCAAAAGTTGGATAAGATTTCCCACACACTGGTATGAACTTATCAGCGACATTAGGAATCCAGTAACGGGTTCCCTGAGGGGTATCAAAAACAAAGTATGGATTCGATGGCCCCGCATCATAAAACGAAAAAGGTTAGGAATCTGCTATACATGGCATGACAAAAGGTTAGAAATCTGTGATATGAGAAAAAAGTGGGCTCCCATGTAATATATACAACCGTCTAACTGGCCGCGTGATGATTCAGCAAACATAGAAGGACCATACGGTGATCCAGAAACAGCAACAGTCATGTCCTGCATATGGGAATCTTGGGATGCTACATGTGAACATTATGGAATAAGTTTTCTAACAATGCCATATCTGGGGAAGAAAAAAACAAACCAAAGTATAGAAAAAACAAACCTTCTTCATTATCCATAACCTGGTCATCATTAAACGCGCTGTTCATGAAATTGTTGGATATCACAACATCCGGGGATCTAACAGGGGCTTCAGATGACCGAGAACAATCAACATGCATATAAGTGTATACAGAAGCTTCGAATGGAACAAGTGAACATGGACATGCAGTATAGTTTGGATTATTAGATTAAAAAGTTGTAAAAGACAAAAAAAAAAACAGGACTTCGTGAACAGTTAAATTAAATATATGGACAAACCTGGAGCATTAAATTCCTCATCATTTTGGAAGTCGCTGCAAAAGAACCGGTTGGGGAAAGTATGGATCGGCGACATTGATTGTGAGGTTGGTGGATTTGTGTCCATGGATATTAATGGAGAAATGAACATGGGAGTAGAAGATGAATATGTAAATCAGTTGAAGAATATAGAAAAATGAGAAATTATAAAAGAAATATGGGGGTGGGTGCATTGTACAAGTGAGATGATGTGCATTAAATGCTGATGTCAATCAACTCTTGCCTAACACAAAATTACATAAATAACCTTCCTGCAAAAAGTAACAAGAGGTGTGGGATGCATACGTGGCTAAATGATGGCCACTAATATAGTTTGCTAAGTTTTCTAAGAATATGGGGTTTCTTACTAAGCATTATCCTATATATATTTATATATATATATATATATATATATATAGGGGACCGCTAAAATGAGAAACCACCTCCAGTTATGTGAACCATGAGAACCACTTTCTAGCCTTTAGATCTTTAGGATGGATGGATGAGATTAAAAGTAGTAAAAATTAATATTAAATGGTTTTTGTCTTATTATGTCTTTAATATTATAATCCAAAAGGGTAATTTAGTAAAATAACTCTATTTTGTCTTTTTATCTTTATTGTTTTTTATTAGTTTTTTGTTTTATTATATTATTACTTTTTTTTTAAACATAACTTTTTTATTAAAAACATTTTAAAATTCAGATTTTTTTAAACATTTTTTATACTTTTTACAATTTAAGTTTTACGTTAAACTTTTTACGTTTTACGTTTTTTTGACGCGCCGTTTTTACGCCGGGTTTTTTCAAGCGTCGTTATTTTAACACGCCGTTTTTTTACGCGCCGTTTTTTACGCGCCAATTTTTCAACGCCGTTTTTTACGCGCCGTTTTTTAACGCCGTTTTTTCAACGCGCCGTTTTTTACGCGCCAATTTTTTACGACCCATTTTACGACCCGTCTTGCGCCCGTTTTTTTTACGCCCCGGTTTTTTTCGTTAACGGTTTTTTTTTTACATTTTACGCGCCAATTTTTATGTTAACGTTATTTTACGTTTTACACGTCGGTTTTTTACGTTTTACACCCCGGTTTTTTACGTTTTACGCGTCGGATTTTTACGTTTTACGCGTCGGTTTTTTACGTCTTACGTCCCGGTTTTTTACGTTAACGTTTTTGTTACATTTTACGCGCCAATTTTTACGTTAACGTTATTTTACGTTTTACACGTCGGTTTTTTACGTTTTACGCCCCGGTTTTTTTACGTTTTACGCCCCGGTTTTTTTCGTTAACGTTTTTTAACATTTTACGCGCCAATTTTTACGTAAACGTTATTTTACATTTTACACGTCGGTTTTTTCGTTTTTCGCCCCGGTTTTTTACGTTTTACGCGTCGGTTTTGTACGTTTTACGCGTCTTTTTTTACGTTTTACGCCCCGGTTTTTTTCGTTAACGGTTTTTCCGTTTTGCGTTTTACGTAAAACATTTTACGTTTTACGTTAAACTTTTTATGTTTTTAAATTTTACGTTTTATGTAAAACTTTTTACGTTTTAAGTTTTACGTTAAACTTTTTACGTTTTAATTTTTTAAGTTAAACTTTTTACGTTTTACGTAAAAGTTTACGGTTGAACCTTTTTTTCACAAAAACTTTTTTACACGAAACCCAACATTTACGTTTAAAGTTTACGTTTTACGTAAAACCCAACATTTACGTTTTACGTTTTACCTAAACTTTTTACGTTTTTACGTTTTACCTAAACTTTTTAGTAAAAAGTTTACGGTTGACGTCAAAAAAGTTTACGGTTTAATTTTTTTTTTACAAAAACTTTTTTACGAAAAAACGAACGCACCCAGAAATCGCAAACTCGGTGAAGCGTCTCAGATATATTGTTATCATCATCGACGCCTAAAATAAAAATAAAAAAAAAACACAACAAACAAAAATCAAAAGAACGAGTAGATTCTAGAAAAAAAAACGAAGTTTTTGCTCAGATTTTCCGAACATCAGAGGCTGCAAAGCGGGGTTGCGGGTTCAAAAACCTACCCTCCTCCATCCTTGCCGCGCCATCGTCCTTTTTTTTTTTGCATCATCACCGCCGATTCAAAAAGCCACCAGATTCTACATGAACAACATTCAAACCCAGATTCAACATGAACATCATTCAAAAACAGAATATCATTCAAACCCAGATTCGAACACCCACCACCAAAAAAATTGTTCAAAACATTCAAACTCACCACCAAAACCCAGCAAAATCCTTCGAATCCCCCCCCCCCCCCAACAAACTGGAAGCCACACAAATATCCAGAAATTAAACAAGATTAAACAAAAAACAAAAGAAACTATGTGCTGGAAGTCAAACAATAAGCAAACAGAACTCACAACCTCCATTAATGGAAGCCGATACAAGCAAAAATCTGAACCTGTCCAGGGACAAATTTTGAATCTGAACCTCTACCCACCATTCACCGCCACCATAGCCTTCGACACACCGGCGCCCGTGACCCACCACAACAACCATCCTTTCACCCACCCCCTTCACCCATCTTTCACCGTCACCACCGGTCGAACTACTGGCACCGCCTCTACCCACCACCTGCTTTGCCCGTTCTAACAAATCAAACAAAACCCAGATGTAACATCAAACCACGCAAGATCAGGAACTTAAACAAGATTACAGATGGGGTTGCAGGTCTGAGGGTTTGGAAGAGATGACAGATGGGTTGAGATAGAGACGGCGGTGGTGGAAGACAGTCGGTCATCACTGAAGGTGACACGGATGGAGGGGTGGGTTGAGATCGGAGCAGGAGGATGGTGGTTGTGATGTGGTGGTGGGTTGAGATCGGAGCAGGGGTTTTTAGAAGATGAGAGAAGATGTGCAACTTAAATGAGAGAGAGAGGTGGGAGAATAATGTCTGCACCTTTAAAGAGGAGAGAGGAGAGAGAGGAGAGATTAGACATAAAAAGGAAATGACTAAACTACCCTTTGAGTTGTCATATTTTGATTGGTGGAGATTGGTTCTCATAACTGGAGGTGGTTCTCATTCTAGCGGCTCCCTATATATATATATATATATATATATATATATATATATATATATATATAGGGAACCGTTAAAATGAGAACCATCTTCAGTTATGAGAACCACTTTCTAGCCTTTAGATCTTTAGGATGGATGGATGAGATTAAAAGTAGTAAAAATTAATATTAAATGGTTTTTGTCTTATTATGTCTTTAATATTATAATCCAAAAGGGTAATTTAGTAAAATAACTCTATTTTGTCTTTTTATCTTTATTGTTTTTTATTAGTTTTTTGTTTTATTATATTATTACTTTTTTTTTAAACATAACTTTTTTTATTAAAAACATTTTAAAATTCAGATTTTTTTTAAACATTTTTTTATACTTTTTACAATTTAAGTTTTACGTTAAACTTTTTACGTTTTTTAGACGCGCCGTTTTTACGCCGGGTTTTTTCAAGCGTCGTTATTTTAACACGCCGTTTTTTTACGCGCCGTTTTTTACGCGCCAATTTTTCAACGCCGTTTTTTTACGCGCCGTTTTTTAACGCCGTTTTTTCACGCCGTTTTTTCAACGCCGTTTTTTACGCCTATTTTTCAACGCCGTTTTTTACGCCTAATTTTTAACGCCGTTTTTTACGCGCCGTTTTCTTACGTTTTACTAAAAAAAAATTACGTTTTACGTTTTACTAAAAAAAATTTACGTTTTACCTAAAACTTTTTACTAAAAAAATTTACGTTTTACCTAAAAACTTTTTACGCTTTACAAAAAACTTTTTACGTTTTACGAAAAACTTTTTACGTTTTACGTTTTTATGTTAAAAAAGTTTACGTTTTACGTTAAACTTTTTACGTTTTACGTTTTTACGTTAAAAAAAATTACGTTTTACGTTTTACCTAAAACTTTTTACGCTTTACAAAAAACTTTTTACGGTTTACATAAAACTTTTTACGTTTTACGAAAAACTTTTTACGTTTTACGTTTTTACGTTAAAAAAGTTTACGTTTTTTGCGTTTACGTTAAACTTTTTACGTTTTACGTTAAAAAGTTTACGGTTTACACAAATTTTTTTTTACAAATAACTTTTTACGTTTTAAGTTAAACTTTTTACATTTTACGTTAAACTTTTTATGTTTTACGTTTTCCGTTAAAAAAGTTTACGTTTTACGTTTTACGATAAAAACTTTACGTTTTACGTTAAAAAATTTACGTTTTTACGTTTTACGTTAAAAAGTTTACGTTTTACGCTTTACGTTAAAAATTTTAAGTTTTACGTTAAAAAGTTTACGTTTTACGTTACGAAAAAATGGGCAGATATTTACGCAAGGTGTCGATTGTTTAACTAAGCGTATGTATGTAAGTTTTGCAAAAATTTTACGTAAGCCGTCACCTGTTTAAGTAGGGTCGACTACGATAATTTTGCGCATAGCGTAACTTTTGTAAAGTATTTACATACAACGTTGAAAACTAGTTGTAAGCTGTTTTTACGTCCATGTTAAAACATTTTAAACTTTTTTTACGCCACAATTGTAAACTTTTTTTATGCCCCCGGTTGTAAACTTTTTTACGCCCCGGTTGTAAATTTTATTTACACAAACGTAAGTTTGGAAAAGCCTACACCTCCACTTGTTGATAAGTATCGTAATTAGCAATCAAACAAACTAGACCTGAACTTCTTTCTATAGAGGTTTTGTACACTCCATATATCTTGATTCAACATAAAAAAAAAAACAAGAAATTTAGCATGGACTGCAGATCAAAGATTCCCTTTAAAATTACAACATTAACAATCAATAAGAAAATCAAGAATCTTTTTATTCTTCATCAAGCTATATATTTAATCCAACTTAAACGAATCAGCCATTTTACATCAAAAAATATTGTTAGTAATTGCCCTGTTTAACTAAAACCCATTACAAAACCAAGCCCAGTAACCGAAATATGAGAAAAGAAAAATAAACAAACTTATATTTACCAGAGGGTTTTTTCCCACCACCTAGGGTTCCGCCACCACCCGCAACGGCACCACCACCGAAGATGCCGCCGGAGATCTAGAAGAGATGCCGACCTTTCTTCTTCTTTGTTCTCCTTCCGTTCATCGTCATCGTCATCGGAGGTGGAGCTAGGGGTTCCAGCGACTGGATCTCCGGTGCAATTGTTGTTGTTGTTGTTCGAGAGCTCGTTGTTTGGAGATCTAGAAGAGATGCCGAGCTTGTTGGAGAAGAAAGGGGCGAGTGAGCTTGTTGGAGAAGAAAGGGGCGACGGTTGAAAGAGGGTTGGATGGGTCGGAGGGGCGGCGGGTGTGTTTGTATCTGGGTTTTGTGATGGATTTTCTTGGGTACCAGTTTGCTTTTGTTTATAGTGTGTTTGAAATGAAGAAGACACATCAAAAATGAAAATATTTAAAAGAGAGAGGAGAGAGGAGAGATAAAGTCAATAGCAATTAATGAAGAGAGATAGAGAGATTAGACATATAGGGGTAAATGACTATAATACTCTTTGAGTTGTCAAATTCTGATTGGTTGAAAGTGGTTCTCATAGTTCTCATAACTGGAGTTGGTTCTTATTCTAGCAGCTCCCTATATATATATATATATATTATTGTTTAAGAAAAGAAAGTACAAATATATTTTATTGTTTAAGAAAATACAAACATCTGACTAGTTATTATCTCATATAAACATGTAACAATGCAACTATGTGCTATTATATTATAATATTTTCTGTAATCATAAGTCTTAACCATGGACAGATTTGCCAGTAAGTAAGAGAAGTAAACGTCATAACTGTTTCTGATTTGCATATGGCGACACTGTAAAAAGCATCTGTATCATGGCAATCGTAAACCTCTAGTAAACTATGAAAATAAATGAATATGATGCTTTACATATAATCGATAAACTCGATGGCAGTGGTCTGCAAGCATTTCTTTTAGTTAATAAATTTAGGAAAGATTAGATGGTTTAAATTCTTTTGGATTTTATGTTATATGTTTTGTGGAGGTATAGGGTGTGGAGGAGGGTAGTTCTCAAATGATGTTTCGTCACGTAGACGTACACGTAAGCGGGTGTGAGGATGAGTCTAAAAGGGATGGACCTAGGGTGTGGAGGATGAGCCTAAATATATATATATATATATACATGTGTGTGTGTGTATGTATATGTGTTGGTGTGTGTATAAAGAAGAAGAAAGAGAGAGAGAGAGGGGCCCGGCGTGAACGGCTTGGGGAAGACGGTGAGGACGGGGACCACCCTAGGAGGTAGTGTGCTGGGGCGTCGCCGGCCCTAGGCCACTCCCCACACCAAGTAGCCTTGTAACTTATAAATGTTTTAGATTATATCTTAAATTTAAAAGAAAAGTTATTGATCATAAGTATCATTGTAAGTCCAGGAACACTACACAATCGGATATCAAACACTAATCAAGAGCGCGGAATACTGATGAAAAGTGTAGAAGAACAAGAACACAATCAATTGAGTAACCAAAGTGCACACGGTTTCTAGAGAACCGTCTGGTACACCAACAGAGAATTCGAAGATGACAAGAAGAAACTCTCAAAATTGTCTAACCTAATAATGAACTAGGTTCACCCTATTTATAGTTACATAGGGTGACCTAGTTACAGACTGGGCCAGGCCCACATGCACAATATTACTAACCAAACCAGCCCAAATCACTAATTAGCCCACATGGCTTATTTCATTACTATCTAACCCACTACAAGGCTAAGCCCAATAGCCTATATTTGTGTTTGATAAAGATACGCGTAAACCTACACCATTATAGGGCCTTACAATATCCCCCTAGGTTTATGATGTCTTTATCAAACTGTTGTCAATATCATGTGTCTGTGGGAAGATACTTCATGTCTTCAACCTGAAGCTTGGGCTCTTTGTTCTTCTCTTTCACGATCAGCTTTGCTTGAAAAACTTGTTGAAAAGAATGCAAGCGGAGGATTCTCAGCAACTCTTTTCTTTGTCAATGACTTCTCTTTCAAGCAGGTTCACAGGTACCTCTTCAAATGTACTATCACTGTCAGACGATGACACGTATCTGGTTCTTCTGACTCAGGCACATCTTGTTGTTATGATGCTTCATACTTTGTCAGCAGCCAACAGCATCTCAATCTTTAACAACCCCTGTTTCTTGATTTGAATCAAATTCTGCACATGCTCAGAAATTCATAAGCAAACATTTATGTGCAACAGTGGAAAGTACCACATGAACACTCGGTACATCCAAGTATTTGTACTTGGATTTCACAATTCAAATTTCATTCAATTTATGATGATCAATCAAATCTTCAAGAACGGTTAATATTTTTAATAAAACAAATAAGCACTCTATTTTTGGATTTTTTGATTTTATAAAAACTAACAATATAAACTAAAACACCAATAAACAAAGAAACTAATATACAATTACAATTTGCAATGGGATCAAATCACAGTGTTTCAGGCCAGACTACACTTATCAACACTAATTTACTTTGGGTGATCCGAGCGATTGCCAGTATGTTTGTCCCCTTAAACTTATCTCCCTAGGCCTTTTTCAAGTGATGGTTTGCAACTGATTTATCATGTTTTCCAATTTAAATTAATATGAACACTCAATTTAATCACAATCAATTCCCGGAATTTTAATTCGAACACGCTATCATACGTGTAGTTTCCCTACCATATATTTCACAAGTCCGTTCTAGGATTCTGAAATCTTGACTAGGACCGGATTGAGAAGAGAAAAGAATAGATCAGCAGCAGAGATGGATATAATATACAGATCAAATGAGATTTTCTCAGTTTGATATAGGTTTTTATTTTTGGGTTTCTTTTGGGCACTAGAGGGCCTCTTTCGGGTGTAATTGATCTATAGCGCGACAACGTACAGCTAGGTCAGCATGTATCTGGATGCAGCAGAAGCTGACGTTGCCTAGCACCTCCAAGTCTTTGCTCACGCAAAACAGAGGAGATACACGAGTTGGTCAGAAAAGATTTCAGAACTAGAACGAAATTGTGTGTATCGGGACGTCACACACGCATTCAAATAACCATGTCCTAATTCCAAGTGACGTTCTTTTCTGAGGTCATAGATTAATATTAGTGTTCTATGCAGAACCAGTCAAGGAATCCAGCCATCAGGATAAAGCCTACCAACTTATCGCTCTAGAGTCAGACCATTTCAATGTTGGTCTTACATGAGTCAGCCTTAATCCACATAATGAAATTATTTCATTTCCCATTTATGCAAAATATTTTTTGATTTTTTCTGTTTTTCGAATGTTTTTGTATTTTCTCATTTTCTCAATTTTTATTTACAGATATATTTGGATATCCCCCTAAATTTGTGTGTAAATCTTATGCGCAAATTTACCTAACAACGAGAATGTATGTACAAAGAAAAACACAAAAGAAAGT
Source organism: Helianthus tuberosus (assembly GCA_030545235.1). Taxonomy (NCBI): domain Eukaryota; kingdom Viridiplantae; phylum Streptophyta; class Magnoliopsida; order Asterales; family Asteraceae; genus Helianthus; species Helianthus tuberosus. The sequence goes on from CM060359.1 coordinate 30,778,676, forward strand.
GAAAATATTTTTGTTGTTTTTCGAATAACCGTTCCATCATAAGATTTAAGACTAATCAATATTGAAATTAGAATACGAAATTTAAATTTGTACCTTTTTGCTGATCTTGTCTTACTTGCTTCTATTATCTCCTTCAAACAAAACATATCAACTGTAAAGAAATATACATTTTGCAACAGTGAAATGTTACCCGTTATGTCTCTGGAACAACCGCTATCAACATCCAAGGGTTGTCAACAGCTCCTCCTTGGTTGTCCCTGAAAAGTAAGGAGATTAGCAAGACATTGGGACCCAGGCCATCGTGGTCCTGGGTATTCCTAAAGCATCAACATAAGACACTTCTCGAAAGCACATGCCCCCTTTAGATTCAAGGACTGGTGATGTCGCTGCTTTGTGATTTGCCCTCCAAACTTGTTTAGGCTTCTCTAATTTCTTAGGAGCCTTGGGCAAAACATTCTGCTTTTCAACCTTTTTGTTTTTCAAAACTTGTTTTGGTTTCAAAGCTTGTTTTCGTTTTGTTTTAGCAGCATTCCAGTCCCCATCAGATGGTTTAACCTGGGGATGCTTATTCATCATTTCCTTTGTTTTTCAACCTTCATTGGCTTAGAATAAGATCTATCCCTAGGTGTAACCTTCTGATGCTGTGTATAATATGGCACATAGGGACGATGTGTGCAATTTCTTGCAATGTGACCGGGTATGCTACAGTTGTAGCAGGGTTGCTTCTTTACGTAAGGAGCATATCCCGATCCATTCCATCCAACCAATGCTGAGTATGTGTTATATGATTTGTTTGCAAATTGTTCAGACTTTCTCCCCTGCTTCTTATGTCCCTGTTTATAACAGTTAGTGCATTTACTGTTAGGATTAGTATTATCATTTCTAACTGTTTGCTTTGGAGGCACATATTTGTTTGAAGGGCCTCTCAAAGCTGGCTCAGAAACAGCCTTTCTCACATAAGGAGGAGCATCAGCAGACAAATTTGATGTTTTTGGACAAACATCGTCAGCTTTTTGACAAACAACGTCATCCTCCTCAACCCAATCCTCAATTATTACTTGGTCTGCATTTGAAGCAACAGGGTTAGTATCATTAATTTTCTCATAAACATTGTCACTTGATGCTGCAGAATTGTTCTCAGCATCTTGTGACACACTTGGTTCTGAAGAATCAGAATTGTTTTCTTTTGAACATTCAGCAGGGGCTTCTTTAGTTGCGTTACCATTCAACTCAACAGATGCTCCTGTTGTTGTTTCTGATTCTTCTTTAATCGAATTTGAATCAATAGTTTCAGATGATTCATTTATTGATTCCACTGAAGTGACTGACTCTGAATTATCACAGTCAGTCTTTTCATAGGAGTCACTGGTTGAATCAGATGAAGCCAATGATTCAGATTGAGATGCCTCTGCTTCATTAGGTGATGCACTGTTGACACTAGGTGATTCGCCCATTTCTGATTTCTCAGAAGTGAATGTCTTAGAAGTGTCGCAAGATGTGTCAGATGACGAAGCAGATTCACCTTGTTTGATCCTATTGAATTCTTTTATAAACTCAGTCAAACCTCTTAACATGGCAAACTCGATGTTGTCTACATTAACTCTAGGTTCTTTTGCTTCAAGCTCTTTTGTGACAGGTTTATTTTCACAAGATTGTTTTAACTCTTTCTCTTGTTGTTGTACTTCAGGTGAATTTTGAGAAAATGTTGATTCAGTGTTATCTAACACTTGAAAATGCTTATCAACATCAGCATTTTTCTCAAAACTTAGAGTCTCGGTGTGTTTTGAAACTTCAGCAGGTTTCACGAAAGTTTTATCAAATGCCTGTTTTTCTAGAATAATTTCAGTTTTATCTGGCCTTGTGATTTTAACTTTCTTTGGCTTAACAGGCTCAGCCTTCCTATCCCCAGGCTTCCCATAGTCCATTTCAGGCAAGTCGGCTATCTCCTCCTCAGTCATAGGAATAGAGGTGTAATTGTGATTGTATGGTGGAGGTATGCATACAAATCCCAATCCCTTATTCCTCACTTCCTTTTTGCTATACTTTAACTGTTGATTTATCATCTTTTCGACCTTTTCACTTGAAACATCAAACTTTTTAAAATTAAATTCAGTATTTTCAAAAGTTGATTTTAAGTCATTTAATTTAACAGTTAACTTTTCAGATAGCTCCTTGAAGTGGAGATATCGACATTTTGCTTCGCTTAGATCACTATGCAACTGTCGAATGTCACGTTTTTGAGCCTCTACCACTTCCTTATACCCATCCAGTTTCTTTTTAACTTCGTAGCTACTGGATTTGGTACATTGAAATTACATAGAAAGCGATTGAGCCTGTTCTTTAAAACCTTTTACTTTCTCTCTACATTTTACAGTACAACAAACATCATCTACACATACCTCTTGCATTGTGGGAGTGAAGTAGTGAATTTGAATACCTTGAGTGGACTGTTTGTCAGCGTTGTCAAATGATTTGATGAGTGAGATCAGCTCATCCGGCTTCATTTTGTAACAGTAGCAGTCGGTTGTCACAATTATCTGATTAACATTTCTAAACCAACTACAGTTTGCCTGATCTGGAATCCTTTTTATAGCATCCATAAGCTTTGTGTTGCTCGTGCGATTAGACACCTCAATCTCAGCCTTCTCCATTTCAGAGAGCAGTTCAGCAAACCGGCCTGTAAGTGCTTCTATAGATTCACCATATGAGTATCTGAATCCTTGAAATTCCTGCTCAAGCACTTCTCTCTTAGATGACATTTTTAAGAATTTTAACTGTGATCCCCCGAAAGTATGATCCCCGAAAATGTGATCCCCCGAAAATGTGCACACGTAGGATCACGTACACTATTTCCTCAACACAAACCTAAAGCGAGAACCCGTGTACTCGCTACCTCAAACCCTTTGAAAAACGCACGAACCAGCTTTTCTGTACCGCACCTCCAAACCTGTCAAAACTTATAACCAACAATAACGAACCCCCCTTTTTATTATATTTTAATTAATAAACCACCCCCCCTTTTTTTATATATATATACTAAAATAAAAACCCTTTTTTTAATTAAATATATATGATTTTTATTAAAAACTAATTAATATTATAATAATTATTATTATTAATAATTAAGTAATGATTATTATTATTATAATAAATTAATAAAAAACAAGAAACAAAATTGTTTCTTCTTCGTTTACGTCGTCGAACCAAAACCCTATTTCAAATAATTCAGCCGCCAAACTTATGATGAACGGAGAAGAAGCAGCGACTGAGGAGGTGATCGGATGTTGGACGGTTAGTGGTGTATGTGAAACACGGTGATGATGGAGACGAAGACTGATGATGTATGAATGATGAACTTGCAATCTATTGACGATGATTGATTGATGTGAGTTGCAGGTTGTGGTCGACAAAGGATGAAGATGGCGAGGTTTAGGTGGTTGTGGGTGGTTGTCGGAGCTCGATAGAAGGTCGAAGGTGATGGTGGCCGGAGTTGACGGTGTTGAACATGTTGGAGTTGAAAGCCATCCAAGGTTATAAACATCATTTATCTCACGTTGGTAAAAAGGAAAGATATTATAAATATTTTCTTTATTTAATTACTTTAATTAAATTGGTTACCTGGCAGTTTTTACACGGTTTTTACACTTTCCAAAAACCGCTGGCTTCTTCCCCAATTTTCGGATCACTCGTTCCATAAATCTCCATCTCTGGTTTATCTTGAGTGCATAAGAAAATCAGTTAAAAACTGTGTTAACCTTGGGGAGCGATCGGTGAATATACTATTTGCACCACGGTAGTGCCTAAATCGCTTTCAAGGCAGTGTGATTACGCACGACACAGTTTCTGTTCTTTCTTTCTTCTTGTATATTGCTGATTTCGCAAATTGTTTCCAACAATTTGAAAGCGATTTACTCGTATTCTTCAATGGCGAATCTGGCTCTTTCAAAATACATTCCTGATATGTCCAAACTCGAACCACTCGACGGGACTAATTACCGTCGTTGGTCTCAAAAACTGCTGATCTTTTTCGAACATTTGGAGATTGACTATGTTCTTCATGAAGATCCCACCAAGTATTCTGTTCAACAATCACGACCATTGGTTACTCCAATACGCATCGATGGGGACTCTGGCTCTTCATCCACACCAAGTGCTGAAACTGTCAAAAAGTATGAAAAAGACAACAAAACTGCTCGTGGTCATATCCTAAACCACATGATAAATAGTTTGTTCGATTTGTTTATTGAATTCAAGTCCGCAAAAGATATATGGGACACTTTGAACAGAAAATATGGCGCTGATGATGCTGGAAGGAAAAAGTATGTGGTGGGAAATTGGTTGCGATTCCAAATCACTGATGATCAGCCTATCATGGATCAAGTTCATGCCTATGAAAATTTAGTTGCTGCTGTTTTGTCCGAAGGAATGAAGATGTGTGAAATACTGCAAGCAAATGTTCTGTTAGAAAAGTTTCCCCCATCCTGGAGTGACTACAGGAACCATCTTAAACACAAAAAGAAAGACATGTCTCTACAAGATCTAATCAGCCATATGCGAACTGAAGAGGCTAATCGTCTCAAAGATAAGCTTTCAAACCTTTCTTTAAATGCTTCTAATGCTAACCTGATTGAATCTTCTAGACATGAGAAAAGGGACAGGTCTAAAGGAAAAGAAAAGGAACAAAAGTTTAAAGGCCGCGGGAAAGAAAGCAAGAGACTTGGGACTTCGAAAGCTGATGGGAAATTCAAGAAGGGAAAAGGCTTGTGCTATGTTTGTGGAAAACCTGGTCACAAAGCTTATAAGTGCTATCAAAGGAAAGACCAGAATCAGAAAATTGACGATGTTGCTCAAGTGAACATTGCTGAACAAGAAGAGATCATTGCAGCAATGATTGAAATGAACCTGGTGGAAAACAGAACTGAGTGGATTCTGGACACTGGGGCCTCGCGACACTACTGTAACAATAAGGATCTATTTTCAGAGTTTCAAGAACTAACTGATGGAGAACAAGTTTACATGGGCAATGAGGCTACTGCTGGAATTCTCGGCAAAGGGAAGGTTAAACTAAAACTTACTTCTGGAAAAACTTTAGCCTTATCTGATACACTGTACGTTCCTTCTCTTCGTAGGAATGTTGTGTCTAGGGTACTTCTCAACAAGGTTGGCCTAAAACAGGTTATTGAGGCTGATAAAATTGTTATTTCGAAAAACGACAACTTTGTTGGGAAGGCCTATCTCAGTGGTGGATTATTTGTACTGAACACTGTTTCTGTTTCTGATATTGCATTTAGTTCTGCTTATATTGCTGAGTCCCCTTATATATGGCATGCTAGGTTCGGTCACGTTGGCTTCTCTTCTATTAAAAGACTTAAAACTGCGGGTAAAATTCATGTAAAAAATACATGTGAAAGTTTTAAGTGCCACGTGTGTGTGGAAGCCAAACATGCTAAAAAGCCTTTTAAAAATGTAACTAGTAGGGCCACTGAATTACTAGAACTTGTGCATTCAGATTTAGCTGATTTTAAAAATACTTCTAGTAGGGGAGGTAAAAAAATACTATATCACATTCATTGATGATTATTCAAGATATACTAAAGTTTACCTCTTGAAGTCCAAAGATGAGGCAGGTCATATGTTTATGATCTACAAAAATGAAGTTGAAAACCAACTTGAAAGAAAGATTAAAAGATTTAGGTCTGATAGGGGTGGCGAGTACAATACCAACACTCTTAAGGAATTTTGTGAGCAAAATGGTATTATACATGAGTTTAGTGCCCCTTATACACCCCAACAGAATGGTGTAGCTGAACGAAAAAATAGAACTCTTAAAAATATGATGAATGCTATGCTTTTAAGTTCCGGTTTACCTGATAAAATGTGGGGGGAAGCCATTTTATCTGCTTGTCATGTGCTTAATAGAGTTCCTCACAAAGGACGTGATGAAACACCCTATGAATTGTGGAAGGGATATGCCCCTAACTTGAAATTTCTCAAAGTGTGGGGGTGCCTAGCGAAAGTAGGGCTGCCTGACTTTAAAAGGGTGAACATTGGACCTAAAACTGTAGACTCTGTGTTTATTGGTTATGCTCAAAACAGTTCAGCTTACAGATTCATGTTGTTAAGTGATAAAACTATAGTTGAATCAAGTGATGCGGATGTTGATTTCTTTGAAAATGAATATCCTATGAAAAAATCTCATGATGTTATGCCATCTCAAGTTATATTGCCTACTGATATACCGTCCTCTAGTTCTGTTAATAAGACTACAGATAACCTTGAACCTAGGAGGAGTAAAAGGCGTAGAACCGAGACAAGCTTTGGGCCTGATTTTGTTACAGCCTTTCTAACAGAGAACTTTCATGTCGATATGCTTAATGATGAATTTGTTTCTGTGTACTTGATTGAAAATGATCCCAAGACTTATCAAGAAGCTGTAACTTCTATTGATGCTAGTTTATGGAAAGAGGCAATTAAAAATGAAGTAGACTCTATACTATCTAACCATACTTGGGAACTAACTGATTTACCAAAAGGGAATAAGCCAATAAGTAGTAAATGGATATTTAAGAAAAAGATGAGGCCTGATGGAACCATTGATAAATACAAGGCCAGACTTGTTATTAGAGGGTTCACTCAAAGGCAAGGTCTTGATTATTTTGACACTTATTCTCCTGTGACGAAAATTTCCACTATTAGGTCCCTTATCGCTATAGCTGCTATCCACGGTTTAGTGGTTCATCAAATGGACGTTAAAACAGCCTTTTTGAACGGGGACCTAGATGAGGAAATTTATATGCTTCAACCTGAGGGGTTTGTGGTCCCAGGTCAGGAGAATAAGGTGTGTAGGCTTAAAAAAATCCCTATATGGCTTGAAACAAGCACCCAAGAAATGGTATGAAAAACTAGACACTACTTTAAAAAATGATGGCTATGTTGTGAATAATTCTGATTCTTGTGTGTATTCTAAACAACTTAAATCAGGTTACGTTATTATATGTCTATATGTAGATGACATGCTAATATTTGGTGCTGATGTGCATGATGTTAATCAAACCAAATCATTTTTATCATCTAAGTTTGAGATGAAAGATATGGGTGAAGCTGATGTGATTTTGGGAGTTAAAATAAAGAGGACTTCGAATGGAATATCTCTGAGTCAGTCTCACTATGTTGAGCAAATGCTTAAAAAATTTGATTGCTTTGATGTGAAGCCTGTGAGAACTCCCTATGATCCTAGTGTGCACCTTAAGAAAAATAAATATGAGAGTATATCACAACCTGAATATGCTAAAATTATAGGAAGTGTTATGTTCTTAATGAATTATACCCGACCAGATATAGCCTACACTGTTAGTAGACTTAGTCGTTATACACACAACCCTAGTGAGGAACATTGGAATGCACTTCATCGACTCTTGAGATACCTCAGGGGTACCATGGACTTGTCTTTGCATTATAATACATTTCCTGCTGTATTAGAAGGGTACTGTGATGCAAATTGGGTCACTGATAATGATGAAGTAAGTTCCACTAGTGGCTATGTGTTTATTTTGGGTGGCGGTGCAGTCTCTTGGAAGTCCTCCAAGCAGACTTGTATTGCACGTTCCACTATGGAGTCGGAGTTTATTGCTCTTGAGTTGGCAGGGCAAGAGGCGGAGTGGTTAAGGTGCCTTTTAGCAGACATTCCTCAATGGGGAAGGGAGGCAACGCCTATTTCCCTTCATTGTGATTCACAAGCAGCTATCAGTATTGCCAGAAACGATGTGTACAATGGCAAGAAAAGACACATAAGAGTAAGACATAGTTCAGTAAAATATATGCTGAGAAATGGTGTTATAGCTGTGGAATATGTGAGATCTGAGAGGAATCTGGCAGATCCACTAACCAAGGGACTAGCAAAGAGAATGGTCCTAGCAACGTCGAGGGAGATGGGGCTTAGGCCCAATAATTAGGATAATATGGTGGGCACCCACAGTGGTCAAACGAAGCCATATGAGTCCTGACCTGCACTACATTCCATCTCTATGACGTGTGGTAGTGTTGTAATTTGAGGTTGAATCCATTGCCTAATGAGTGGTCCTTTTGAGACGGACCTGATGGATTTACCGATTATGTGTTGAGGCTGAGCTTTGTAGCTCTTAATGATTTCATCACCCTTGTTGGGGCTGGTCTATGTATGAGGTAGACTTAAGATCGAAATCACCTACGTGAGTGTGAAGGTGGGGCCGCCTTCTATAGGAGATATGGGCTATCTCCTTAGAGCACTTATGAGTCCCAAGGTTTGCGCATGGCCTATGAAAGCGCATTGTAGCATCGCGGAGGTTGCATGGAACAACGGGCTCGGTATGTGTTGTGGGGGTCTCGACCAGAAACATCCAGTTCAAGAGTTATTCACTTGATGGTATTTTGTCGTTGCCTTACTTCACTACGTGTAAATTCAAATCAAAAGATATTTACACTTAAGTGCCAATATAACCCAACTTGTGATCTGAAGAGAGGTGAAGTGCCTTGTCTGCCTTTGTGGGGGATTGTTGGAGTTGAAAGCCATCCAAGGTTATAAACATCATTTATCTCACGTTGGTAAAAAGGAAAGATATTATAAATATTTTCTTTATTTAATTACTTTAATTAAATTGGTTACCTGGCAGTTTTTACACGGTTTTTACACTTTCCAAAAACCGCTGGCTTCTTCCCCAATTTTCGGATCACTCGTTCCATAAATCTCCATCTCTGGTTTATCTTGAGTGCATAAGAAAATCAGTTAAAAACTGTGTTAACCTTGGGGAGCGATCGGTGAATATACTATTTGCACCACGGTAGTGCCTAAATCGCTTTCAAGGCAGTGTGATTACGCACGACACAGTTTCTGTTCTTTCTTTCTTCTTGTATATTGCTGATTTCGCAAATTGTTTCCAACAGAACAATGTAATTGAAACCTTCAAAATCGGATGACGATGATAATCGGAGAGATAACGGCAGCCGGAGATGAAAGATGATAATGAACGAAGGACATTGTGAACTCGAAAAGGTGTGCGGGTTCGGAGTCGGTACGGGGGAGATTGGAGGTGATGTTTATGATGGACGTGAATGATTCTGATTTCCAGTAAAGCGAGGATGATGAACTTTGATGCTTGTTGGATCGAACAAGAATTGTAGTCGCACAAGATCAGTTGATCGCACAAGGCAAGTTTCAGTCGCACAAGATCAGTTGATCGCACAAGACAAGTTTCAGTCGCACAAGATTGTTGAATCGCACAAGAATTTGTTGCACACTTTGACTCTCCAATCGCACAAGATAATTGTTGAAAATAAGTTGGAACAATTTGAGTTGTATCCAGCCGACTTAATTCAAATCCCACACTTCAAATATTTAACACTTTCCTTATGAATAGACTCAACAAATAAATCCCGAAAATCAAGGATATGAATTGAAATTCTATTTCCTTATTTTTTTCACCAAACTTTCCTAAAAACTTGCAAACATAATAGATTTCTCCCAAAACAAGATCAAAATAGGAAAATTCAACTATTCTTCGTATCTTCAAGTGCGTTCTTCGTGTTCTTCGAAACCTAAAAAAAATTCTTGTTCTTCGAATGATATCCAACGAACCGAGCCTTTGCAAGACTACTTAGGCTCTGATACCAATTGTAAGTCCAGGAACACTACACAATCGGATATCAAACACTAATCAAGAGCGCGGAATACTGATGAAAAGTGTAGAAGAACAAGAACACAATCAATTGAGTAACCAAAGTGCACACGGTTTCTAGAGAACCGTCTGGTACACCAACAGAGAATTCGAAGATGACAAGAAGAAACTCTCAAAATTGTCTAACCTAATAATGAACTAGGTTCACCCTATTTATAGTTACATAGGGTGACCTAGTTACAGACTGGGCCAGGCCCACATGCACAATATTACTAACCAAACCAGCCCAAATCACTAATTAGCCCACATGGCTTATTTCATTACTATCTAACCCACTATAAGGCTAAGCCCAATAGCCTATATTTGTGTTTGATAAAGATAGGCGTAAACCTACACCATTATAGGGCCTTACAATCAAAACTAAATTTTTAGAATCTCGTTACCTATCTAATCTCTTCAAATGTTAGGAATTTTATATTGTAGTAAAAAGCAAGCTAAAAAAGAGACTACCTGCTAGCAGCATCGGATTTAGAAACTTTTTAGTGGGTTCGTTTTGGTAAATTCTCACTATTTTTCCAAATCATACAAAGTTTTTACTAATTTTTTTCAAACCGAATAGGTTCATGTGAGCACACAAAATAGGGCTGGATCCGCCACTGCTTGCTTGCTTGAACACATAATGATCTTTAAATTGTACTTGAGAAATAACCTTAATTAATTAACATATTGTTTAACATTTTGTACTTTTGTAGGCTTATGGCTCTCCCACTCAACGGATAAGGTCCTAAATTCTTCGCAAGGGCTTACAACTATGCGCGCAAAGGACCATACTCAAACTTGATTGACACAAAACTCAGTCATTTTCGGAGTTCTCATGCGGATTCAATTTGCGCACACACAATAATCACAGCAAATGCAAGAACAGCCAGTACAAATGGCAGGCGCTTGCAGCCAATCAGCGTGCGCCAGGCTCTGCCCATACAATTCTCACGATGATCAATCGTGCAGGAGACAAGAAGTATAAAAGGACAGTAACGTGTAGCCAATCAGCGTGCGCCGTTCACTGCTCCATGATCTTCGCTCGCAACTGATGACAGACTCGACAACTAGTATACTCGGCAATCCACGTTGTACCAACCACCATGCGCTAATTATCGCCACCCTCGACCCCTGCCCCGTAAGGCGGGCGGCCGCGAGCACGTGGAGCTGGTGGTATCGGTGTTTATTAATTTGGAAGTGGAAAATACATCAGGACCGTAGTTAGGAAATAGTTTATCAGAGTAAAACACCACACTTTTATAAATAACAAATACATGGGAAAAAAACCCAAGTTTCCATGACAATCTGTTTATAGGGATAAACCCTAATTTATTGAACTAAAACTTCTTTCTACATTTAGTTAACTTTTATAGCCACTTTTCAAAGCCTTCAATGCTCTCCAGCTGGCTTCTATTTGGCTTTCACAATTTATTACCTGAAACGCGTTTTAAAAAGTTTTATCAGCAAGAAATACTGGCGAGTGAATCCTAGTTTAATCAAAACAAGTTTTATCACTTTACAGTATTAAGGGCATCCGCAATTACATTTGTTTACATCTACTTAATTACCACCCACGGTACTGTCAATCCTAACTTGTAGTCATGCTACTACTCACAGTGTAGTAACAAGTAATGTATACAAACCCCCAACATACCAACAGTAATTGTAGAATCACAAATACTCAATCACTGTTAATTACAATTAAAAACAATTGAGGTTTTGTAAAAACAGTTTGCAAAAGGGGGAAAACTCACATTGCTATTTTAGATACTACTACTTCTTTCGTGTGACGTCCTGGTTATAATCTATTTAAAATAAACAATGCACACATGTTAGTAAGATAACCTAATTTACATTAGTTATATCCCCGAGACAGGACTACAACGACTGAGTCAGACAGAGCCTTGACATGCGTTACGGAACTCTAGATCAATCGGGCAGCATAACTAATACGTAACCAGGGGTTATAATACTTACAACGAGGCAGAGCTTCGCTTTTTAGGGGGTATATTACCCGAGTATTACTTCTACTTATAAGAAATTTGAGAGAGAAAATTGATTTGAACGATTTGTGAACTGAACTCGAACTCTCAATTTATAGGGCTGATGTCGGCTCGCTGCCCATGATGCATTCTCTTATCTCACTCGTGGCCAGCGAGGGACCTAGGCTAGGCCCTAGCCTTAATGAATCGACGGTGTAGGTTCGACACGACTGGGACACATGGCAGACTAGGATGTCGCCTGGTGTCAAGCTGTCGTGGCCCGCGACAGACTTGGCTTGTCTTTGTCGCTCCCCGCGAGGAACCAAAAATATTTGTTTTATTTTATTTTTGTTAAATATAATGGTATTTAGGGTTATTTTTCGTATACGGGGTGTATTTTAGGACGTGTAGGGATATTTTAAGGATTTTGGGAGAGTTATTATATCCTCCCCACCTTGTTTTAGATCTCGTCCTCGAGGTCTACTGGAACAGGTGCGGATATTTCCTCTTCATTTCTGATTTAAGCTCCCAAGTGTATTCTGGTCCTCTTTTGTAATCCCATTTCACTTTGACTAGAACTAATCTTTTGTGTTTAAGATTCTTGATCTTTCTGTCTTCAATCTGTAGGGGTTTCTCTACAAACTTAAGTTTCTCATTTACCTCTATGTCCTTAAGATGTACCACTAATGATTCATCTGTTAAGCACTTTTTGAGATTACATACATGAAATACATCATGTATTCCTGCCATTTCCTCTAGCAGTTGTAGCTGGTAGGCTACAGGTCCTATTCTTCTAATGATCTCAAAAGGTCCAATATACATGGGACTTAGCTTTCCCCTCTTGATGAATCAAACCACTCCTTTCCATGGAGAAACTTTTAATAATACCTTATCTCCTACTTGAAATTCCAACAGTTTTCGCCTGTTATCAGCATATCTCTTTTGACGATCGCGTACTGCTTTTAGTCTTTCCTTGACTTGAATAATTTTGTCTGTCATTTCCTGTACTATCTCTGGGTTCAGCACTTTCGTCCATAAAGTACTTCAAAAGGTGCAACATTGATATTGGTATGATAGTTGTTATTGTACGAAAACTCTATTAATGGTAAATGATCGTCCCAATTTCCTTCGAAATCAATTTCACAAGCTCTAAGCATACCCTCCATTGTCTGAATTGTCCTTTCGCTTTGTCCGTCTGTTTGAGGATGATAAGTTGTGCTTAGATTTAACTTGGTTCCCATTGATTTTTGGAAACTAATCCAAAAATGAGAAGTAAAACGACTATCTCTATTAGAAACAATAGATAAAGGAATTCCATGTAATGAAACTATTTTATTTACATATAACTTGGCTAATTGTTCCATATTGTAAGTTTCCTTCATCGGTAAGAAATGATCAGATTTGGTTAATCTGTCTACAATCACCCAGATTGTTTCATTTCCTTTTCGTGTCTTGGGTAACTTGGAAACAAAATCCATTGTTATTAATTCCCATTTTCATATCGGCATTTCTAGTTGCTGCAATAAACCTGAGGGTTTCTGATGTTCAGCTTTAACCTGTGAACAGGTTAGACACTTGGCAACATAGGCTACTATGTCCTTTTTCATTCCTCTCCACCAAAAATTCTTTCTTAAGTCTTGGAGTTAATTGCCAAAATCGTCTCTGAGGTTTGGGCAGGTTTGCCATTTTCGTCCAAAATGACACTTTTGTACCAAATTGCCCTCAACGTTTGTAACTTTTTGCCATTTTCATACAAACCACTAACTTAGTTTATTTTTTATGTTAAGTTGAGGATATTTGGATGAAACTGGCAAATATAAAACCACAGGGATGATTTTGGCAATTTACTCAAACTCTTTTAAATTTCTTTTATTTAATTAATTTTGTTACATATATAATAAAAAACAATATACATGCAATTTTTATATGAAAAAAATAATAGATTTGCCACATAGTTTTTATAATTTTTCATCCAACCACTAACTAAGTTAATTTTTCTATTAAGGCGAAGGATGTTTATAAACTAAGACAGAAATTAATTTCTAATTTTTTATATAGATCGGTTTTATAAAAATAAAATCTACTTAAACCTCTAAATTTTATAAAACTAAAATGCTGGTGAACTTATTGAAAAAGGTCAAATAGAAAAAACATTATCATATGTATCAAGTTTGTAATTCATCTTCTACTCCTTTAAACTCGCTCCTAAGAAAAAACAGAAGCCAGTGCCCCCCTCCCTATCAAACAACGTGTCGTTACCAAATCTTAAAATTACCCACCAAATTGTAATTATAATTCTATGAACCAAAAGTTTCTTTACTCAAGCAACTCATAATAAGTATTGGTTACTTACCCTCATAATCTTAATTAAATAAATATTTTATTTCTACCAACATATTTTCTAGGTGCTCAATATATTTAAAAAATATGTAACGTTTTACAATTTTTTTCCATCTCCACAACTGTTAAATACTAAAAGTTGTAATCGATTGTTATGTGTTGCACACCAATGACGTTTTCTCTTTATAAAACTGATTTATATAAAGAAGTTGTAAATTAATTTCAGTCTTAATTTATAAAACTTAAAACATCCTTCACCTTAACAGAAAAAATAAACTGAGTTAGTGATTTGGATGAAAATTTATACAAATTATGTGACAAAACTATTAATTTTTTTTTTCTAAAAACTCCATGTATATTCTTTTTATTATATATGTAACAAAAATAATTAAATAAAAGAAATTAAAAAGGGTTTGAGTAAATTGCCAAAATCGTCCCTATGATTTTATATTTGCCAGTTTCATCCAAATATTCTCAACTTAACAGAAAAATAAACTAAGTTAGTGGTTTGGATGAAAATGGCAAAAAAGTTACAAACGTTGGGGGCAATTTGGTACAAAAGTGTCATTTTGGACGAAAAAACCTCATGGACGATTTTGGCAATTATCTCTAAGTCTTGATACATTTTATCACTACCGGGGTGTATCGTATACTTAGACTTATGGGATTCTTCTAAAATTCGGTGGCGCAGGTTTCCTTGTTTAGGTATCCAGATTCTTTTCTTATGAAATCTCCAAATTCCATCTGTTCCTTGTTCTAATTCCTTAATCATTCCGTTTAATTTTTCAGTATCGTCTTTGATTACTGATTCCTGTACTTTTCTAATTTGCTCATTTAAATCTATCTGCAGATTTAACTTAAGAGAGCGTACTCGTCTTGGTTTTTCATGATACTTTCGACTTAAAGCATCGGCTACTACACTAGCCTATCCTGCATGATACTGGATATTACAATCATAATCACTAAGAATTTTCATCCAACGTCTTTGTCTCATATTTAACTGTTTTTGCCCGAAAACATATCTTAAACTCTTATGATCGGTGAAAATAGTAAACTTGCTACCATACAGGTAGTGTCTCCAAATTTTAAAGGCAAAAATTATGGCTCCTAATTCTAGATCATGGGTTGTATAGTTTTCTTCATGATTCTTAAGTTGTCTGGTGGCATAAGCTATAACATTTTGACGTTGCATCAACACACATCCATAACCTAACTTAGAAGCGTCACAATAGACTACGAAGTCTTCAGTTCCTTCTAGTAACGCGAGTATAGGTGCGTTGGTGTAACACCCTAGTTGCTATTTAACGGTTCTACATGTAATTACCAACAATTAGATGTGTAATTAAGACTACCCATACTATAAAAATATGGATTTATTAAAACTTTTACAAATCATAAGTTATTCGACATAACGCGATCAGATTCATCGTTTAAAATTTATGACGATGCAATGTGCGGAAGCATGTATCTTTATCGTGTTCGGTTCTTCGTTGAGCTTGATCGTCTTCCGGCATCCAAAGAGTACCTACATTTCATAAACATGAAATGCTTTAGTCATACGAGGTTTAAAACGTATCTAAACGAGTCCGGGAAACAAAACTGATTAAAACACGTTTTTGTACAGGGTCCACCGTAAATTACGGTGGATACCGTAATTTACGGTAGCCCCTGTTTCAATATATTCCCACCGTAAATCAGTAGAGAACTGGCGTAGAGTTTTCTGGCCCCACCGTAACTTACGGTACCCACCGTAAGTTACGGTGGCCCCTGTATCATATTATTCCATTTTGCCGTTTTTGACACGAAAACTTTCGTATCTTTAAATCCGCTTGTCCGTTTGACCTACCGTTTCTTCCTACATGATTGTAATTTGATTCTCCATCATATGGAGTTCAAATCCGACATCCGGCTTAATAAATTTTGAAACCTTTATGGTTTCGGCTTATTACCTTTTTACAAAATTTTGACCCGTTTACGCATTTATCAAACAAACATATTTGTTTGATCATTATTTCACATGAACCACCTCAATTCAATATTTTCTATCATGTTAGGTTCTAGTTGCGGGTTTCTTATATATTTTAACCCGTTTTCACTCATATGCTCATTTCGACCCGTTAAGGGTATTTAAGTATATTTTAAACATGAATCGCTTTCATTTGTATCTAGCCTTATATTTCCACCTTTCTTACCAAGTAATCTTCCACCACAACTATATTTGTGGTGTATTCAATGTAGAGATCTATATATTCCGAGTTTACCCCTCGAATTGTCATTTTACGACAAAGACTCATATAAAGTCTTTCGACCCAAGAATTTACATCTTTCACTACCTATACTCATTCTAAGCATTTATTTAATCGTAAGACTCATTTCCGAACCACTTTTAAGAGTCGTTCCTTCGAATTAGCTTATAAGGGTAGTTTGGTAAATTTCCGTCCTTCTTTCACTACAAGGACCTTTAAATACTTGTTTGACTCAAAATCCGACCTTTTTAACTATAGTTCTTGTTTGTAACCCCATTTGCTTCTAAAACGTTATAATCATAACTCAATTTATTCGGCTTACCTAAATGATAACCGAATTTCTATATTTTAACCTTGTCTAACTCTTATAGAACTCCAAATTCTATATGATGAGTTGTGTTATTATACATACCTGGCTCGGATCAATGTATTGACCCGTTTCAATACCTTGCCTTAATGGCTGCTAAATGATGGCGCTGTAAACGTCCATGTGCTATTTATTCCCTAAAATCATACAACTCGACAACCCATTAGTCGATATTGTCAAAGGTGATAATTTCACCTTTTGACCCGTTTGGTCTAAATGACCAATTTTATTAGCGAGATGACATTATTAACACCTCGTATATATGACTCGCTCCGATTTACACCGTGCGGTCACTTTACTTATAATTCCATTTCTTAAAACTCTTTGGCCTATTATGGCTTACGTCATAATTGTCTTTTTCGTAACACGACAAAAGGATATTCTGAAATATATGACTAGTGTAAGATATACTTACCTTGCATCCGAATTACGCTTTTCCCTTCTTATTTGCTTCGTTTGACCCGCTTCCTTTCCAAGTCTCCACCTAGCTTGTCAAGCATCAAACTATCATCATAATTCGTAAGACGGTTAGATTAGTCATCATTAATTATGACTATTCCATCTTACGGGTTCTACATCAAAATTCACCATTTGATTTCATTTTTGGTCAGTTTGACTTCTTAAAAGTCAATTTGTCTATAACATATTCAAACACACATTTGGCACATTGAACCCACTTAGGCATTTTCATCCGAACTCTTTAACCATTCTAGTTTTTACGCACCAATTTAACTTAGCTCTCGACTATTGAAGCTAATCATTCATTTGTTAAGCAATTAACTAAAGGTTTCCATCTACATGTAAAAACCCGTTTCATTATAACATTAGACATTCATCCGATCATCAAATATAATCAAGTTCTACATATTAATTAGTAGGCATCATGGTTCCAAACACCTATTTATATGAACCAAAATCACTAGTTTCATCATAATTTATTAAACCCCTTTCATGAAAGTATGATCATGTACCCAATTTCATGGTTTAATCAAACACCTTCCATTCACTATCATGCATGATGATTCTAAACATAGTCTTATCATCAATTTCATCATAACAATAAAACCCACTTAGCTATAGGGCTGTTCAAAAAGCTCGCGGCTCGGAGCTCGCTCGAAGCTCGCTCGGATTTAGCTCGGAAAAAGCTCGCTCGATTTGGCTCGGTTTAAAAGTGAGCCGAGCCGGCTCGGCTCGGTTAGAAAGTGAGCCTAGCTCGGCTCGGCTCGTAACGAGCCGAGCTGGCTCGGTTCGGCTCGCTTTGTAGCTCGGCTCGGTTTAGCTCGAATTATTTTTCTTATAATAAGTTTTAATTTTATATACATTATAATATATTACAAAAAAACTGATTATTATTTACATGTATATAGGTTTGTAATTTGATATTTATGGCATATTTGAAGATTGATTACCATACTAATGAACTAATATTGTATTTTATTGAAATTAAAACTTATTTTGCGTTGTTAAACTTGATTTTGGTTTGAATTGTATTAGGTTGAACTTATTTTGAATATATTTTTTTAAATTATTGAATAATATTTTAGGCTATTAAATTTTAAGAGGTATATATTAGTTTTTTTTTATAAAATCGAGCCAAACCAAGCCGAGCCGAGCTAGCTCGGTTTAAAACCAAGCCGAGCCCGAGCTTAGATTTTCAGCTCGGTTTCAAATCCGAGCCGAGCCGAGCCAGCTCGGTTTATAATTGAGCCGAGCCCGAGCTTGGCCTGGCTCGGCTCGGCTCGGCTCATGAACAGCCCTACTTAGCTAGGTGTGGTGATTTAACCAAACACCTAAATCATAGCAATTTATTCTAAATCTTCACTTAGGGTTTGTTCCTAAGCAATCCTACATCCTAAATTCAGCCATAACTTCTATGATTCATACATAGATCGTATCATGCAAGATTAACTAATTTTCACAACTTCATGAATGTTAGAAATTCGACATACCTTACGATCCCCTTGACTTGGTAATCGTTTATTCATGTTTGGTTGTGAATTTGAGCTTCATTTTGACCTTCAATTTGATGATTATGTTAGATGTTAGGGTTTGGCTCCTTGGGAGCTCTCCTGAGCTCGATCCAGAACACACACTTGTGTGTGTGTGTGTTTTTGTTTTGTTATTAATAAATAACCTTTCAAGCTATCCCGCTTTAACCCCTCGTGTTTGGTTCGTTATTAAGTAGGCGACAACCTACTTATTTCCAATAATGTTCCCATTTATTAACTAGGTTAAACATTCCTAGTTAACTTATTGGGTTTGGGGAAATTATGACTAAGTTTATTTTTAAGTCCCGTTCCTCGGGCTTCTATAAACTTTATTTCTTCAAAAACTTTCATTTAACTTTTATTTTAATAATAGGTTTATTTATTTAAGAATCCTAATATTCACCGGGTTACTTTTACCACTAAAGGTAAATTACCCGTCTTTTAGTATAAACGTGGTTTGATTACCAAACCCGTTTTCGGGGTGTTACAGTTGGTTAATCTTTGCTTAAGAATTCTAAAAGCTTCTTCCTGTCTTGGTCCACATTCAAACTTAACTGATTTACAAGTCAGTTTTGTTAATGGAATGGCTATTCTAGAAAAATCTCGAATAAATCGTCTATAATAACCTGCCAGTCCAAGAAAACTTCTTACTTTCGTTGGTGACTAAGGGACTTTCCACTTAGTAATCGCTTTGACTTTTGTGGGATCCACATGAATTCCTTCATGATTGACCAGGTGTCCAAGGAATTGTATTTCTTGTAACCAAAATTCACATTTTGAGAATTTAGCATAAAGCTTTTCTTTTCTCAGCAAATTTAAAAGTATATGCAGATACACTGCATGTTCCTCTTTACTTTTAGAGTAAATGAGAATATCATCTATAAAGACAATTATGAATTTTTCCAGATATGGTTTACATATTTTGTTCATCATGTCCATTAATGCAGCTGGGGCATTGGTTAAACCAAATGGCATAACTGTAAATTCATAATGGTCGTACCTTGTCCTGAAAGCAGTTTTAGGAATGTCCTCTTCATGTACTTTCAGTTGATGATATCCTGAGCGTAAATCGATCTTAGAAAAGAATCGAGCTCCTTGAAGTTAATTAAACAGATCATCGGTTCTTGGTAGTGGGTATCAATTTTTAATCATGACCTTGTTTAATTCTCGGTAATCAATGCACATACGCATTGATCCGTCCTTTTTCTTGACAAACAAGATTGGTGCCCCCCATGGTTATGAACTAGGCTGTATGAAGCCTTTCTCCAATAGTTCGTCCAACTGTTTCTTCAGTTCCTGCATCTCCGCTGGTGCTAAACGGTAAGGTGTCTTGGCAATCGGTGTTGTTCCTGGTAGTAGGTGAATTCTGAATTCAACCTCTCTTTCTGGTGGCAATCCAGGTAGCTCTTCTAGAAAAACGTCTGAGAATTGAGATACTACGGGAATATCTTTCAGTTCTTTTCCTTTAGTGTTAGTGATTATGGAAATCATATACACTAGTGATTCTTTCCTTGCGTAGCTTGCTGTTTTCATCACAGAGATGAATTTTGTGGACCTAGTTGGCTTATCTCCTTTAACTGTGATCTTTTCACCCTTTGGTGAACTTACTTGTATTGACTTTTGATCACATAGAATACTGGCTCGATTGGCTACTAACCAATCTATTCCTAACACGATATCAAATCCATCCAGATTCATTGGGTAAAGGTTAGCAATAAAATTATGTTTAAAATTCCTATTCTTGCTTCCTGCAAGATTTCAGTGATCTTAATGGGTTCTCCATTTTCCGTTTCTACCAGGCATTCTTGTTGAATTTTAGTTAATGGTTGATTGAGAAGTTTGCAGAACGAAGTATTAATAAAACTTTGGTTCGCACCAGAGTCAAATAATACTTTAGCAAAAATATCATTAATTAAAAACATACCGGCAATCACGTCCGGAGTCCTCTTGGCTTCTTCAGCAGTCAAAACAAATGCTCTGGCATTCTTGGTAGTTTTGTTGTTCGTGGCTGGAGCTAGTTTTGGACAGTTCGGTTTGATATGCCCTTTTTCTCCACAATTGAAGCATATCCCATTATTGGGTTTTTTCCTACAGTCTTCTTCCTTGTGTCCAGATATTTTGCGGAAGTTGCAGTATATGGAACATCTTCCTGAACGCTTCTTCTTGAAGTACTTACAGTAAGGTGTGGAAGTAGAGCCTATATTTCTCCCACGGCTGGAATTACCGTAGCGAAATTCCTAGGTAAGTTTTTGGGCTAGGTTCCTTCTCTGGTTCTCTTCTTGCGTACGTACTAATTTATCAGTCAAGGTATTGGTTAATTCTACTTCTTCTATGGTATGTGGTCTAGCTGCCTTGACTACATGTCTGATCTCACTAATTAATCCCCAGATGTAACGGGAGATTAATATTGGTCCTGGTGAGGCTAGAGTTGGCACTATTCTAGCATATTCGAAGAATATGGTAGTGTAACCCTTGCAGTCTACTCTAGTCATTCTAAGGTTTAGGAATTTATTAGCAATTTGTTCCTTTTCATTGGGAGGACACAATTTTCTTTCAACCATTTCCTTAAAGTTGATCTACTCCATACTATAAACTCTTTCACTTCCCCTAGATTGGATAATAGTATTCCACCATTCTAAGGCTGCATTCTTAAAAAGATTAGAACCAAACATAATCTTATCTTCCTCTGCACATTTGCTTATTTTTAAGACTGCTCTTGTCTTTTCTATCCAACGTAAGGCTGCAATGGCTCCTTCATTGCCAGAGAATTCTATTGGTTTACAAGACCATAATTCTTTGTAAGAACAACCATATGACATTGTTCTTCTTCTTTTTGGAATAGGCAATTGAAGTAACGGTCCATTATTCACGATGTGACTGGATTCAGTAGGTGGTCGTTTACTTCCACTATTAGTTTTATTATTTTCTGCTTCCTTACCAGTCTTGATAATATATGGCATAGCGTCTATATTTCCATGTGCAACTATATGTTGGATGGTACTGTTATCTATTTGGTTCCCATTATTCTCATTATTCTGGTTTTCCTGATTTACTTCGTTGTCCATCTGAATTATAAACATTTATCAGCTATTAATATCACAGAATAAGATTTATTGTAAAAAATTACGCAAACAAATTGATCAAAATCGTCGAGCATTGCGACATTTACTCTTTTTCATATATATATATCTATTACAATCTACAACAGGAATTGAAACACATTACTAGTTATGCATCAGTAGATATTAGGATATCTATTTTAGTTGATTTGATATTTTTTTTTCAAACTACACACATTTATATATAAATATAAATATATATATATATATTTATATATTATTGTTATTATTATTGCTATGGGTGGTTCCAGAAATACATTTCCTGCTCGTCGTATTTCCACATGAGCTTTTCTTCTATTTGTTTTATCCCCTCTCCTTCCTCTATTAACTCCTCACCAAATGTACGGAGTTCCTGCACATTCTCCTCACTCATGGTTGGCAGTGGTACGGGTATTGGGTCAGGGTACTGAGGTATAGGTTCTCCGTATGGGTATGGGTTGTCTAGTATCTCCTAAACATACTGATCAGCATTCCAATACGGATCTAGAGGGTTAAGATTGGTATACTGGGCTATGGGGTTTGGTATCGGGTTTCCCTGTGTATAGAGTTCCTGGTAATCCCTATGGTCATCTTCCCATGGGTCATACATTAGAGGATTAGGTGCCAGGATTCTAGGTATCTAGTTTGGGTCAAACGCTGGTATGGGAATTTGGTCTCCTTGGTCAGGTTCTATTTCCATTGGTTGGGTTAGGAATAGTGGCAATGGTTGTAGTGCAATTATCTGGTCTAGGTTTGGATCTGCTGCAGTGGTGGCTAGTTTATGAAAGTTTGCCAACCGCCTATTAACTATGTCTTGGGTCTGGGCGTTCATCTCCTTATTGGTTGCTGCTAACGCTCTTTGTTGCTGAAATTTTCTCATTCGTTTCCTTCTCTCATGTGCTCCCCGACTGAACCATCCTCTCTTTTTCGAAGGGAATGGTTCTTCAAATTACGCCTTAAAGATGAAGATTCCCCCTTCTGTATCAGCAGAATACCCCGAACGAGTAGGCTGTGATAAAGTTCCTTCACTCTTGGGAGAACTAGCTAGGTGACGATAGGCGTCAGACGTACCTTGATCACTCATACTATAAACGAACAGATTGTCAAATAACACAAAACAATAATATACAGGTGTTGCAACCGCCGATCCCAAATCCCCAGGAACGGGCGGCCGCGAGCCAGTTTCGATGGTATCGCGTATTGTCTAATTTGGCAGCGGAATTTTCATCAGGACCGTAGTTAGGAAATATTGGATCAGAGTAAAATACCACATTTTCATAATATTAAACACATGGGGTAAAACCCAAGTTTGCAGTACACACATTTTCATAAGAATAAATCATATTTTATTTAATAAAAGCAGCTATTTTATTTTAGGTAACTTTATTGCCACTTTTCCAAGCATTCAGTGTTGTCCAGCTGGCTTCTATTTGGCTTTCACATTTTGTTACCTGAAACGCGTTTTAAAAACATTTGTCAGTGGGAAATACTGGTGAGTGAATCCTAGTTTAATCAAGTTTAAATAAAATCTATTGTACAATATTGAGGGCGGTCTCGCAATTATATTTGTTTCCAAGTCATATCAACTATCACCCGTGGTACTGTCAGACCCGACTTGTGGAAATGTTACCCCTCCAGTAACAAATTTTGTATACAAAACCCCAACATACCCACGATAATTGTATCCTTACAAATACTCAATAACGGTTTAATGTATAATTAATCGTATGAGGTTTTGTAAAAACAGTTAACAAAAAGTTTACAAAAAGCGGATCAACTCACATTGCTGTCTTAGATTATCCTTTAGGGTTTCCTGAGAATTATCTATAATTTACACAAAAGCACACGTGTTAGTATAATAACCCATTTTAACATTAGTAATACCCTCCCCGAGACGTCATTCCAACGACTACGTCGGGCAGAACCACGACAGCCGTTACGGAACCCTAGATCAATCGGGCAGAGTATCTAATACGTATCCAGGGGTTATGATACTTACAACGGAGTAGAACTTCGTTATTTAGAGGGATATTATGCCCGTATATTATGCCTACTATTCAGAATTGAGAGAAAGATTTCGAATTTGAACGATTCTCGACTGAAGGCCGATGCCTCCTTTATATAGGGCTTCACTTCGGGTTCTACGCGGCCCGCGTAAGAGAAGACAAGGGCCTACGTGGCCCGCGTCAACTCTGGTCAACGGGCTAGCTTGTTCGGATCATTGCCTAGCCTTGCCACGACGATGACACGTGTCATCACCGGGCTGCGCCACACCTTTGATCTCTAGCGGCTCGCGTAAGACCCTTAAGAGGTTTACGCAGCCCGCGACAAACCCAAAAATTAAATTTTTAATTAAATTTAATAATATTTAAGGTATTCGGGGCCCGTTTTCTCGTATGGGGTGTATTTTGGGACATATTGGGATATTTTAAAAATATATTAAGGTGTCGGAAAAATTCGAGGGTGTCGGTTTTCTTTAGAGTTGTTATATCCTCCCCACCTTGTTTTAGAGCTCGTCCTCGAGATCTACCGAAACAAGTGTGGATACTTCCTTTGCATTTCTGATTCAAGCTCGCATGTGTACTCAGGTCCTCTTTTGGAGTCCCACTTCACTTTGACCAGAACTAATCTCTTATGCTTGAGGTTCTTGACTTTCATGTCTTCAATCTGTAGAGGCTTTTCTACAAATTTGAGTTGGTCATTTACCTCTATATCCTTAAGAGGTACCATTAGCGATTCATCAGCTAAGCATTTCTTGAGATTAGATATATGAAATACATCATGTATTCCTGCCATTTCCTCTGGCAGTTGTAGCTGATAGGCTACAGGTCCTATTCTTCTAATAATCTCAAAAGGTCCAACATACCTGGGACTTAGCTTCCCTCTTTTGATAAATCTTACTATTCCTTTCCAATGAGAGACTTTCAATAATACTTTGTCTCCTACTTGAAACTCCAATGGTTTTCGTCGGTTATCAGCATAGCTCTTTGGTCGATCACGTGCTGCTTTCAGTCGTTCCTTAACTTGGATAATCTTGTCGGTTGTCTCTTGCACTATCTCAGGTCCAGATAGTTGCTTTTCCCCAATTTCTGCCCAACAGACTGAGGTTCGGCATTTTCGTCCATACAGTGCTTCGAATGGTGCAACATTGATACTTGTGTGATAACTATTATTATAAGAAAATTCTATTAAAGGTAAGTGATCGTCCCAATTACCTCCGAAATCAATTACACAAGCTCTAAGCATATCTTTCATTGTCTGAATTGTCCTTTCGCTTTGTCCATCCGTTTGAGGATGATAAGCTGTGCTTAGATTTAACTTGGTTCCCATTGCTTTTTGAAAACTTGACCAAAAATGAGAGGTAAAACGGTTATCCCTATCAGAAACAATTGATAAAGGAATTCCATGTAATGAAACAATTTCATTTACATATAATTTAGCTAATTGTTCCATACTGAAAGTTTCCTTCATTGGTAGGAAATGGGCTGACTTGGTTAGCCTATCTACAATCGCCCAGATTGTATCATTACCTTTCCTTGTTTTGGGTAATTTGGTAACAAAATCCATTGTTATCAATTCCCATTTCCACACTGGCATTTCTAATTGTTGTAACAATCCTGAGGGTTTCTGGTGTTCAGCTTTAACTTGTGAACAGGTTAAACATTTTGAAACATAAGCTGCTATGTCCTTTTTCATTCCTATCCACCAAAAATTATTTCTTAAATCCTGATACATTTTATCACTTCCAGGATGAATCGTATATCTGGACTTATGGGCTTCTTCTAATATACGATGACGTAGATTTCCTAATTTAGGTATCCACATTCTCTTTTCATGGAATCTCCAAATTCCATCTGCTCCTTGTTCTAATTCTTTAATCATACCTTTTAGTTTTTCAGTATCATCCTTGATTACTGATTCTTGTGCTTTTCTAATTTGATCATTTAAATCTACTTGTAGATTTAATTTAAGAGAACGTACCCTTTTTGGCTTCTCATAATATTTTCGACTTAAAGCATCTGCCACTACATTTGTCTTTCCTTCATGATACTAGATATCACAATCATAATCACTAAGCATCCCCATCCAGCATCTTTGTCTCATATTCAACTCTTTTTGCCCGAAAACATACCTTAAACTTTTATGATCTGTGAATATGGTAAACTTACTACCATAAAGGTAATGTCTCCAAATTTTCAAAGAAAAAATTATAGCTCCAAATTCTAGATCATGGGTTGAATAATTCTCTTCATGATTCTTAAGTTGTCTAGACGCATATGCTATAACCTTTTGGCATTGCATTAATGCACGTCCATAACCTAATTTAGAAGCATCACAATATACTATAAAATCTTCAGTTCCTTCTGGTAACGATAGTATGGGTGCATGGGTTAATCTTTGCTTAAGAATTCTAAATGCTTCTTCTTGCTTTGGTCCCCATTCAAACTTAATGGATTTACAGGTTAACTTAGTTAAAGGAATGACTATTCTAGAAAAGTCTCGAATAAATCTTCTATAATAACCGGCCAATCCTAAGAAACTTCTAACCTCTGTTGGTGATTCAGGGGTCTTCCATTTAGTAATCGCCTCGATCTTTGTGGGATCCACATGAATTCCTTCATGGTTCACTAAGTGTCCAAGAAATTGTACCTGTTCTAACCAAAACTCACATTTTGAAAATTTAGCATAAAGTTTTTCCTTTCTTAATAGACTTAAAAGTGAGCGCAAATGCTTTGCATGATCCTCTTTACTTTTAGAATATATGAGAATATCATCTATAAAGACAATTATGAATTTATCCAAATATGGCTTACATATTCGGTTCATCATGTCCATAAATGCAGCTAGGGCATTGGTTAAACCAAATGGCATGACAGTAAATTCATAATGGCCATACCTTGTTCTGAAGGCGGTTTTAGGAATATCCTCTTCCTGTACCTTTAATTGATGATATCCTGACCTTAAATCGATTTTAGAGAAAAAATCGAGCTCCTTGCAATTGATCGAACAGATCATCGATTCTCGGTAATGGGTACCGGTTCTTAATCGTGACTTTGTTCAATTCACGGTAGTCAATGCACATACGCATTGATCCGTCTTCTTTTTAACGAATAAAATTGGCGCTCCCCATGGGGATGAACTTGGCTGTATGAATCCCTTCTCTAATAATTCATCTAACTGTTTCTTCAGTTCCTGCATTTCGACGGGTGCCAAACGGTAAGGTGCTTTAGCAATTGGTGTTGTTCCTGGTAACAGGTGAATTCTGAATTCAACTTCTCTGTCTGGCGGTAGTCCTGGTAATTCTTCTGGAAATATATCTGAAAACTGAGACACTACTGGAATGTCTTTTAATTCTTTTCCTTTAGTGTTAGTGATTATGGAAATCAAATACACTATAGACCTTTTTCTTATATAACTTGCAGTTTTCATCACAGAGATGAATTTAGTGGATTTAAAGGGCTTATCTCCTTTAGTAGTGATCTTTTCACCTTTTGGTGAATTTACTTGAATTGACTTTTGATCATATAAAATACTGGCTTTATTGGCTATTAACCAATCCATTCCTAAAATGACATCGAATCCTGCCAGATTCATGGGATAAAGGTTTGCCATAAACTTTTGGTTTAAAAACTATACTCTTGCTCCCTGCAAGATTTCAGAAATCCTAACATTTTCTCCATTAGTTATCTCTACTAAACATTCTTCTGGTAGTTTAGTTAATGACTGATTTAGAAGTTTGCAAAATGAAGTATTAATAAAACTTTGGTTTGCATCAGAGTCAAATAAAACTTTGGCAAAAACATCATTAACTAAAAACGTACCAGCTATCACGTCTGGAATCATCTTAGCTTCATCTGCAGTCAGCACGAATGCTCTAGCATTTTTAGTGTTCCTGTTGTTCACATCTGGAGCTAATTTCGGACAGTTTAGCTTGATGTGCCCTTTTTCTCCATAGTTGAAGCACAGTCCATTACTGGATTTCCTCCTGCAATCTTCTTCCTTGTGTCCGGGTGCTTTGCAGAAATTGCAATGAGTGGAGCATTTTCCCGAATGCTTTTTCTTGCAGATCTTGCATAATGATGCAGAGGTAGAATCCATATCGGTTGTAATTCCCAGAACGGAATTCTTGGGTAAGCCTTTGGGTTAGGTTTCTCCTCTGGTCTTCTTCTCTAGTACGGATTAATTCATCTGTCAAGGTGTTTGCTAGTTCTATGGCTTCTTCTATAGTTTGAGGTCTAGCTGCCTTGACTACATGTCTAATCTCTCCAATTAACCCCCAGATGTAACGGGAGATTAATACTGGTTCAGGTGATGCAAGGGTTGGTACTATTCTAGCATATTCAAAGAATGTAGTAGTATAACCCTTACTATCTACCCCGGTCATCCTTAGGTTCAGAAACTTATTTGCTATCTGTTCCTTTTCATTGGGAGGACATAATTTCCTTTCTACCATATTCTTAAATTCTTCCCATTCCATGTTATATACCCTATCACTTCCTCTTGACTGGAGGATAGTGTTCCACCATTCTAAGGCTGAGTTCTTAAATAAATTATAAGTAAACATTATTTTGTCTTCTTCAGCACACTTGCTTATTTTTAAGACTGCCTCAGTCTTTTCTATCCAGTGTAGAGCTGCAATGGGTCCTTCATTGCCCGAGAATTCTATTGGTTTGCAGGACCAGAATTCTTTGTAAGAACAACCATAAGGCATGGTTCTTCTTCTTTTGGGAATGGGCGCTTGAAGTACGGGTCCATTTTTTACGTTGTGTTCTGGTTCAATTGGTCGCTTACTGCTATGTTTACTTTTATTATTCGCTTCCTGAACGGTTTGAATAATAAATGGCATTGCATCTATGATCCTTGTGCCACTATGTGTTGGACGGCACTATTGTCCATTTGGTTCCCATTGTTATTGATGCTTGGATTCTCATTAACCAAGTTAATGTTACTCTGGTTATCGTTATTCAGATTTTCTTGATTTCCTTCGTCGGCCATCTGAATTTAAACATTTACCAATGGGGGTGCAGGTTCTAGGACTGGGTTCGGAATCTGGGATGCGGGTTCCTGATATGGGGGTGTAGGTGCCTGGAATCGGTAAGGATCTTCTAAAATATCCCTAATGTATTCATCATGGTAATAGGGATCTAAAGGATCCAAACCTGGGTAGGCTCCTATGTTTGGCATGGGCATGTCTTCATGTATCGGGTATCGTTGCACATAGTCCCTATTATCGTCCCACCATGGGTCGTAATTTGGGTCTAATGGGTTTAGTGCTGGTACCCTAGGTATTTCTTCCGGATTGAAGTCATGCATTTCTACTTGATTTTCAGGGTTTTCTATTTCCATTGGTTGGTCAGGGATTGGCAGTTGTGGTTGGGGTGCTATCATTTGTTCCAGGTTAGGGTCAGCTGCAGTGGTTGCTAGGATGTGGATGTTGGCTATACCCCAATTAATCATATCCTATGCATAGGCATCGGTTTCTCTTTTGGCTGCTGCTAGTGCTCTTTGGTCTTGTAACTTTTTCATATGCTTTCTATGCTCGTGTGCCCCTCGACTGAACTATCCCCTCTTTTTATGAGGAAATGGCTCCTCTGTCTGAGCCTTAAACACGAATATTCCTTCTTCCGTATCAGCAGAGTACCCTGAGAGGGCAGGCTGAGAAGAGGAGGTGCCTTCGCTTCTAGGCGAACCAGACAATTGACGATACGTGTCAGATGGTCCTTGGTCGCTCATACTGTAAACTAACAAATAGTCAAATAACACATAACAAGAAATACAATTATGCACGTATTCCCGTAATTTATTTCCTAACAGTTTGAATTTTGATGTCAGCAGAACACTTCTGTGGCTGAATCAGTGGCTTAGCTCTGATACCACCTTCTGTCGCAACCCCCGATCCCAAATCCCCGAGAACAGGCGGCCGCGAGCCAGTTTCGGTGGTATCGCGTATTGTCTAATTTGGCAGCGGAATTTTCACCAGGACCGTAGTTAGGAAATATTGGATCAGAGTAAAATACCACATTTTCATAATATTAAACACATGGGGTAAAACCCAAGTTTGCAGTACACACATTTTCATAGGAATAAATCCTATTTTATTTAATAAAAACAGCTATTTTATTTTAGGTAACTTTATTGCCACTTTTCCAAGCCTTCAGTGCTGTCCAGCTGGCTTCTATTTGGCTTTCACATTTTGTTACCTGAAACGCGTTTTAAAAACATTTGTCAGTGGGAAATACTGGTGAGTGAATCCCAGTTTAATCAAGTTTAAATAAAATCCATTGTACAGTATTGAGGGCAGTCTCGCAATTATATTTGTTTCCAAGTCATATCAATTATCACCCGTGGTACTGTCAGACCCGACTTGTGGAAATGTTACCCCTCCAGTAACAAATTTTGTATACAAAACCCCAACATACCCGCGATAATTGTATCCTTACAAATACTCAATAACTGTTTAATATATAATTAATCGTATGAGGTTTTGTAAAAACAGTTAACAAAAAGTTTACAAAAAGCGGATCAACTCACATTGCTGTCTTAGATTATCCTTTAGGGTTTCCTGAGAATTATCTATAATTTACACAAAAGCACACGTGTTAGTATAATAACCCATTTTAACATTAGTAATACCCTCCCCGAGACGGCATTCCAACGACTACGTCGGGCAGAACCACGACAGCCGTTACGGAACCCTAGATCAATCGGGCGGAGTATCTAATACGTATCCAGGGGTTATGATACTTACAACGGAGTAGAACTTCATTATTTAGGGGGGGTATTATGCCCGTATATTATGCATACTATTCAGAATTGAGAGAAAGATTTCGAATTTGAACGATTCTCGACTGAAGGCCGATGCCTCCTTTATATAGGGCTTCACTTCGGGTTCTACGCGGCCCGCGTAAGAGAAGACAAGGGCCTACGTGGCCCGCGTCAACTCTGGTCAACGGGCTAGCTTGTCCGGATCATTGCATAGCCTTGCCACGATGATGACACGTGTCATCACCGGGCTGCGCCACACCTTTGATCTCTAGCGTCCCGCGTAAGACCCTTAAGAGGTTTACGCGGCCTGCGACAAACCCAAAAATTAAATTTTTAATTAAATTTAATAATATTTAAGATTATTTTGGTATATAGGGGCATTGTGGATCTCCATGGAGTAAAAAACGCGTTGGAAGTTATGATGTAATCTTGACCGTCGCTTTATTTCAAATGCCTTGAGTCGTGGGATAAGGTTTTTGAAATATATCCGTTGGATTGGTATCCCAACTGATATATTTGGGGACAATTGTTAGGGGTCATTTTCTTAACATATGTATCCTGACCAATATCCTGCCTTTGTTTGTTTATTTGTAATCAGGATGCTGGAAGAGGATATTGCTGACATCTTGGGTGATATCCTGAAGCTTATTGAATTAACCACGTGCAGGTTAAGGGCAGAGGCTTGCTAACGGTCACAAGGACTTCTTCTCCTCAAGACTCGGATGAATTTTTTGAGAAAGAGACGTTGAGCCCGAAAGACCAGGTCTGCAACGTTCCAAGAAGGAATATTCGGTGAATCCCGCGAGTTTAGGGTAGTTAGTTATTTTATCTTTACTATAAATAGATGAGGTCGGATCAGCTTAGAACACACATCAATTCACACTTACACTCTCGAACACAATCACTCTCTAGCTGATAGCAAACACTACACTTGTATTTCATTTCCGTTGTAACACTTAGTCGATCCGTACCACATCCTGCACTGTATCCTGATTTTTGAAGCAATTGAAGAACAAGGCAGCTGCGATTGTCAGCTCCCGAGGTTTTATGCCGGCGATCTAGATTGATCAAGGGCTTTCCTCGTATATCTCGTGTCACTTCCTTTACTTTTTGCTCATTGTTTGCTCATTGTTTGATCGTTGATACAGCTCAATATCCCGAGCCGTATCCTGAAACTGTTTTTGCAAGTAATTTAATTAACACATTTTTGACACTTACTTCTAGCACACTACCTCACTTAACTAATTTGATCACTTAATTACTTCGGTAATTTTTGACCAAAACAATTTGGCGCCCACCGTGGGGCAAGTGGTGCTCTTTTTACTAAAACTTTTTGTCAAATCGCTAGTCGGTTTTCTATTTTCAAAACTTTTTGCTACATTATCTATAATGGCCTCAAGATCAAACATGAGTTCCTCTACTGTGTCTGCTATGACTTCTGCTACTACCGGTTCGGTGCTTCCACCACCTCCTCCAAGGATGCCTGCCTCTACACAATCTCAAGATGTTATCCCGACTCGGAGTGTCCAGGGATCTGCTCCCGTTTTAGCTTCTAATGATGAAATTTTAACCTTATTTGGAAGTGTGCAGGAACAAATGAGGCAGCAACAGGAAACGAACCAAATGCTTTTGAGGGAGATACAACTCCTGAAGGCTGGCTCGAGCAGATCTGCGGAGGACAATGTCACTCCGTTACACCCCAGAGCGTTGAACTTTAGCTCAGCTGTTTATACCGAGGATAATAGGGGGAATTTCGTGCCCAGTCTTCCTCAGAATCATACTCCTGAAATACCCTCCTCGATTAGGATGTCAACCATGAGGAGCTCAGGATATGCTTCAGGATATGGGCAAAATCCTCCAACTGGTAACGTGTCTAATAATAATAATACTCATACTACTAACAGTGGTGGATCTTTGCAGGATACAGGTGTAACATCAGCACTTACCAGGGAACTTCAGAAGTTGAAAGACATGATATCTAGTGTACCGGGGGTGGTCCAGCCGATCCCGGAAGTATCTCAAGATAGCCACAAGATATCTCGTTTTTCGTACCCTATATGTGATGCTGAGATCCCAAAGAGATTCCAAACTCCCAACATGAAGCTTTATGATGGGACTACGGATCCTGAGGAACATATTGCTCAGTATAGGGAAAGAATGGAGATTAACCCTATTCCTCCGGAGCTCAAGGAAGCGTGCTTGTGCAAGGGATTTGGTTCTACTCTAACGGGATCAGCCTTAAAATGGCTGTTGAACGTTCCTCCTCACTCAATCACTTCATTTGCTCATTTGGTTAATTTATTTAACAGTCAATTTTCTTGTAGTCGGAGTTTTGAGAAACTAACCAGTGATCTTTACAGGATAACTCAAGGGCCTCAAGAATCCTTGAGGGATTATGTGAACAAATTTAGTCGAGAATCCTTGGATATCCCACATCTTGATGTTGCAACAGCTGTGCAAGCTTTTAAGATGGGATTACAAAAGGATTCTCAGTTTTATCAGGATCTTGTAATGAATCCCTGCAGGAATCTCGATGAAGCTCGTAACAGGGCCTTGAGATATATCCGTCTGGAAGATGATAAGAAGATGCAAGAAAGGATGAACTCGTCCAACACTTATGAATCGACTAATAGGAAGTCAGAATCCTCATTTAAGTCATATCGGCCTAAGCCATATGGTAGAAATGAAAACAAGAGAGTGAATGCTGTCGAAGATGAGGATCCTGAAGAGTATCCTGAGTTGTCTGAATATTGCTTTTCTGTTAATATTCCTGAATTAATGTATGCTATGCAGGGCCTAGGAGACAAGGCTAGATGGCCTCGAAAGAATCAACAAAAGGCTGACTGGAAAGATAAGTCGAAATGGTGTGCTTTCCACGAAGATTTCGGACATATGACTGAGGATTGCATTGCTTTAAGGAAAGAAATAAGCTATCTTCTAAGCAAGGGATATCTGAAAGATCTCTTAGGAAAGAAGAAGAATAAGGGTCAGGATACTGACAAGGATCCTGAACGAGCAGCGTCACCTCCCTCGGATGCCAAGATAATCAACTTCATTTCGGGAGGATCCGACATTTGTGGGGCCTCGTATTCGGCAGCAAAGAGACATGCAAAGGAAGCTAAGGCCGAAAGGGGAGACAGACCTGTCAGGATGACTACCCTCACGACTGACAAAGTGATCACTTTTGATGCAGATGATAGGGATACTGTCCAGGATCCTCACCATGATGCTCTGGTAATAACGTTATATGTGGCTAACCATTTTGTACGCAGGATATTGGTTAATAATGGCAGCTCCGTCAACATAATCCAACTAGAAACTCTGAAGAGAATGAATGTATCTCCAATGGATATCACTTCAAAGTCCACCGTGCTTGTTGGATTCAGTGGAGAGGCTAGAAACACAGTGGGAGAGATAAAGTTGCCAGTATACGTTGAAGGAGTCAATTCGATACAACGTTTCTGTGTGATGGATTCTCTATCCTGCTATAACATCATATTGGGAAGACCATGGATTCACGATATGAAGGCCGTGCCATCAACGTATCACCAATGCATCAAGATACCTACCCCTTGGGGAGTGGTCAAAGTTGATAGTGATCAGCAGGAGGCGAAAGAGTGCTACTCCTCCTCGATGAAATCCTCAGCCAAAACTAGCGCAGCATAGCAATTAAAGTCATGGGCCCAGGATATCGTGGAGGATCCGGAGCAGGATGTGAAGAAGGTTATCCTGGACCAGGATAACCCCGATATTTCGGTGCTCGTAGGGACCAATATCCCTCAGGATATTGAGGAACAATTAATTAACTTTTTGAAATGCAGGATGTCTACGTTTGCATGGAAGCATGAGGATATGACAGGCATATCCAAAGATATTATCACTCACAAGCTTGGAATTGATAAATCATTCAAGCCTGTGCAACAAAAAAGAAGGAAGTTTGCTCCTGAGCGGAACACAATTATCCAGGAGGAAGTTGAAAGATTATTAAAGTCAAGAATGATCAGAGAGGTTAAGTTCCCAAGGTGGCTAGCAAACGTGGTTGTAGTACAGAAGAAGAATGGGAAATGGAGAGTTTGTGTAGACTACACATACTTGAACAAAGCTTGTCCTAAAGACCCATTTCCTCTTCCCCATATTGATGCAATGGTAGATGCCACTGCTGGGCATGAAATGCTGACCTTCATGGACGCATCCTCAGGATTTCAACAGATACAAATGGAGCCTTCTGACCAGGAGGATACCGCCTTCATGACGCCAACAGGTATTTATTGTTATACAGCTATGCCTTTTGGTTTGAAAAATGCAGGTGCAACATACCAAAGATTGGTAAACATGATGTTTAAAGACAAAATGGGGGACACCATGGAGGTGTACATTGACGATATGGTGGTAAAATCAAAGAAAGCTAAGGATCACCTCCAGGATATTAAAGGAGCATTTGATATCCTGGATCAATACAACATGAAGCTGAATCCTGCTAAATGCCATTTCGGAGTGGGGGCAGGAAAGTTTCTTGGGTATATGGTGACGAAAAGGGGGATAGAGGCAAGCCCGGAGCAGATTAAAGCTATCCTGGATATAAAATCACCCTCGAATATGAAGGATGTACAAAGATTAACAGGCCGAGTAGCAGCTCTAAACAGATTTATCTCAAGATCTTCGGAGAAATGCAAAGACTTCTATGATATCCTAAAGAAGAACAAAAGATTCGAATGGGGGGAAAAGCATGAAGCAGCCCTACAGGATTTGAAACGGTATCTCTCAACCGCACCTCTATTGATGAAGCCGGAAAATGGTGAACCACTATCCCTGTACCTTGCTGTATCAGGGAATGCTGTAAGTGCCGTTCTTATAAAAGACCATGAAGGTCAGCAGTATCCTGTTTATTATGTTAGTAAAAGTTTGTTAGATGCTGAAACTAGGTATTCTCATTTAGAAAAATTGATACTAGCATTAATTATGGCATCAACGAAACTTAGGCATTATTTCGAGACACATAGGATTCATGTTAAAACAAACTATCCTATTAAAAATGTGCTTAGGAAACCAGAGATGTCAGGCAGGATGGCCAAGTGGTCAGTAAAGTTGAGTGCTTATGATTTAGTATATGAACCTAGGAATGCCATAAAGTCTCAGGCTTTAGCTGACTTTGTGGCTGACTTTAGTAGTGACATTCAGGATGAGGTAGATCTAGAAGTTCAACAGCTAGGAGAATCCTCAGGATCCTGGACATTATATACTGATGGTGCATCTAATGTAAGAGGAGTAGGATTAGGAATACTACTAAAATCGCCACAGGGGGACATATTACCCCAGGCTATTAGGTGTGAATTTCCTGCTACTAATAATGAAGCAGAGTATGAGGCTTTAATTGCAGGATTAGAGTTGGCTAAGAGCATGAGTATCAAAAATTTGCAAGTATATGTTGACTCTCTGTTAATTACTAACCATTTTAATGGATCATATGCAGTTAAGGGAGAGAAATTAATCGAATATCTCGATATTCTCAAAAAATTAGCAGGATATTTCGATGTTTTTATACTTGAACAGGTACCAAGGGAAGATAATGCTGAAGCAGATGCCTTAGCAAATCTGGGATCGTCGGTCAGGATACCTGAAGGGACACAAATACCAATAGTACATGTCTTATATCCTGCAACGAATCCTCGAGATAAAGAAGTAGCTGGTATTCAGGATCCTGGGGCAGAATATCCTGAAGAGGATCCTAAAACCTGGACGGCTCCAATCATGAAATATCTCAAAGAAGGACACATTCCTGGAGATGAAAATCCTAAGGCATTTAGGATGAAGGTATCACGATTCACTATTATAGATAATATTTTATACAAGAAATCTCTTGCAGGACCGTATTTGAGATGCTTGGAGGATCTTGAAGCCAAAGAAGTCCTTCAGGATATACATGAAGGGGATTGTGGTAACCATGCTGGGGGCAGATCGTTATTCTCAAAAATATTAAGAACGGGATATTATTGGCCAACAATGAGAAAAGATGCCGCAGAATATGCTCGAAGATGTGACTCATGTCAAAGACATAGTAACATACTGCATCAACCGGCTGAACCATTATATCCTATTGTTTCCCCTTGGCCATTTATGAAGTGGGGTATGGATATAGTGGGAAAGCGACCAAAAGCTCCGGGAGGAAAAGTCTTTATGCTAGCAATGACGGATTATTTCTCTAAGTGGGTTGAAGCTGAAGCATTTATTCAAGTTAGAGACCAAGAAGTAGTATCCTTCATGAAGAGGAATATCCTGACCAGATTTGGAGTACCAGCTGAGATAATCTGTGACAATGGTTCTCAGTTCATAAGTAAGAGGACTACAGACTTTTGCAAGAATTGGGGAATCAAAATGATCACATCTACTCTGGTACATCCTCAAGCAAATGGACAGGCAGAATCCTCTAACAAGATAATTGTCAACAACTTAAAGAAAAGGCTTGGAGCCAAAAAAGGAAGATGGGCAGAAGAATTACCCTTTGTTTTATGGGCTGATAGGACAACGGTAAAGAATGCAACAGGTCAAACCCCATTTTCGTTGGTATTTGGAGCAGAAGCAGTGATTCCAACGGAGATGACAATACCTACTGCAAGATCTATCTTAAGTGATCCTGAGAAGAATCCTGAAGCCTTGAGTCAGGATTTAGACACTATAGATGAAAAGAGAGATGCGGCAAGGCTAAGGATGGCAGCATATCAACAGAGAATATCCAGGGCATATAATAAGAATATTAGAACCAGAAGATTTAAGGTTGGAGATTGGGTATTAAGAAAGGCTTTCCAAAACACTACTAATCCTGCCGATGGCAAGTTAACTCCAAAATGGGAAGGACCATACGAAGTTGAATCAGAAGCAGGGAAAGGAGCATATAGACTCAAGAATATGGAGGGAGATATGCTACCGAGATCTTGGAATGCTATACACCTTAAGCTCTATTTCAAGTGAGTCTAGAATTTAATTTCTAACTCAAGATGGTATGAATTCTTACTTCTTTTTAATATGTTTTGATATTATTAATTCTTTTGAACCCAATACTAACTTAAGCATCGGAGGGGTGTTAGCCAAGCTAACACCCACCTTAGTTTACATTTGTTTTGCAAGATATGTTCCAGGATGTAGCTCCAGAATATGCACTCGGGATAACTCAGAAGATTAGAGGATTGGCCCCCTCTCTCACGTTTAAGGGATACTGATCCCTTCACAGGTTTAAAGGTATTCACCTTTCTTCCGAATTGGGTTTAAACACCCCGCCTGGAGCGCAAGTTATTCAGGGATAGTTCAAGGTGGCGGGACCAGTCCATGTAAAAGTGGCTGACAATTTCGTTACCATTGGCTATATCCTGAATTCTAACGGTATATGAGGATTGATCACCCTCTCTCACGAAAGGGTATTTTCATACTCTCTAAGGTTTAAAGGTTTTCACCTTTCTAAGTCTTGGAGTTTATACACTCCCGCCTGTAGCGCATGAAAAATTGGGATTTTCCCCAGGTTACAAAGGATTTATCTCCAGTACATCCTTGGGTTCTACCCTTGAGACGTAAAATATTGCTTATGCAATGCAAACTGACATTAAATAGATTTCTAAGATACTTGAAGACATTGTACACAGGGGACATCCCTGACAAGATGGTGCTATAAAACTAATGAAGTTTGCGACTAATGCATTAAGTACCTTGCACTGGGGACATCTTCATTGGAAGAGTTGCAAAGGGATTGGAGTTCGGTAATAGGTTTATATCCTATGTCTGGTATGATTTTTCCTTTGTGAGCCTCATTTAAATTTTTAGTAACATCATGTTAAGTATCTTGACATATATCCTCAAAGTCCTTTTAAGGATATTTGATTAGGATGTTTAAAACTAGTATTGGCTTGGAACTTTGATCATCATCAAAACCTGGTTTTGAAGAGATAAACTATTTCTTACTTTCTAAAGAAATTTTTATAAAGTTAAAAGAGCGTCTGAAAGATCTATTTAATAAAAGGCTTCTGCAGTATGTTTCTAAGCATACTGGTCAGAATATTTTGTAAAATAACAGTATAAAATTTTTACAAAGCTAAGACTTACACTAAATAATGCAAAGTAATAGAAAGAGAAGTCAAAAGATGAAATTATTCTTAAAGCGATCAATACTGGTTGATAACCGAAGGTTTCATCCT
Organism: Helianthus tuberosus; assembly: GCA_030545235.1. Taxonomy (NCBI): domain Eukaryota; kingdom Viridiplantae; phylum Streptophyta; class Magnoliopsida; order Asterales; family Asteraceae; genus Helianthus; species Helianthus tuberosus. The sequence goes on from CM060359.1 coordinate 30,817,332, forward strand.
GAAACCCAGGACCCATCCGCCTTCGGTTATCAAATTGTTTAGAGATAGAAATGAAAATTGTTCATAAAGACATAAAATTGTTCGAGTAAAAATAAGCTCTAGGGGGTAGTGCCTTCTTGCTCCATAACGGTTTCAGCAACATTCATTTTGGGATCCGCCTCAGCATCCTTGTCAGCATCGGTTGCCTTTTCAACTGCTTTAGAAGGATCATCGACAGTTGATTTGGAAGAGGTACCGCCAAGATTCTTCAGCTTGGTCTCCCAGGCTCCAACGTCCCAGGAAGGGCATTCGAAGCCCAATGTTTTGGCTTCGTGAGCCATCTTCAACCTAGCCTGGAGGAGAGAAATGACGACGGAACTTTTGAGGCTTTCTCGGTAACTGACCATATCCCGTTCGTACTGCACATGGGCAGCTTCCAGATCGGCTTGGGCTTGAAGAGTAGCCTTGTTAAGAGCAACTTGGTGTTCCTGGGTCATAGCTTTGTATTTCTCCTCGTAATGACGAGACTTGGCGGCCGCGATCATACCTTGGTCTGAAATTGTGATTTCTGCTTCCTTTAGCTTGGATTCAAGTGTTTTGTTAAGCTTGCAGGATTCTTGATACAAGTGAACCAAACGCTCAAGACCCTGCAAAGGTAAAAGGACAGGGATCAATATTATTATTAAGTCTTTGAAAATAGTCTAAATTGCAGGATATGGTATAAAGATACTAACCTGGTTGAGAAAAGAAGTCATAAAACCGCTGGCTTCGATGAATCCATGCTTTTCATAAGGAAATGTGTCAGAAACGACAAGGGAATCGGGTTCTTTCCTTTTGCGGGAACTCGAACTCCGAGGTTTGGTAGCCGGTGAAGGTTTAGGAATGATGATGGCTTTGGAGCTGCTGGGTTTGGATGTAGCAGTGGTCTTGGAGCCAGGTTCTTTCTTGACCTGGATCTGGTCAGAATAGCTATCCAGTTCGTCAAGATCAAAGACTTCAGGGATCTTAGCTGGTGCTGTATAAAGGGAAAAATTTTATTCTTTATCATTATATTATTTTGACTAACTATTCTGAAAGGAATTCTTACCAGACATCTCGGATGACGAGTACTGACTTGAACTCGGAACGTGTGTGGTAAAAGTCCTGTCTATTGCAGGTAACTGGTAAACTGTATTGATCCTCTCTTCTGACTCAGCGGTAGGAGGAGCAACTTCCTTAAAGTTCACTGCATAAAGGTCAAAAAGAAGAATATTAATAGGGGATAACAGTTAAATTGTATATAAGGATATCTTTGATCCTACCGGTGGTTAACCACTCCACCGGAAGGTTGGCACCCTCAGCAATGGAATCTCGTTTGACAAAGAAGAATTTGCGTTGCCATCCGTCTTCGTTTTTGGTGGCTTTGAGAACCAGGGGTTTGCTGGAGGTTGAAAAAAGCAAGAACCGGCTAGAGCCGTGGGACCGGAGGCGATAAGCAATAGGTAGATCCTCGATGCAGAGGTCGGAACAATGGAGGTTTTTGATTTGGTTGAGTACAATTAGTACTCTCCAAACCATGGGCATGGTTTGAGCAAAAGAGATGCCAGTAATACGAAAGAATCGCATCATGAATTCTGGAAAGGGGTATCGAAGGCCTAGTGAAAAAGGATATGCTGGAAAACAGATCCATTCGGTAGAAGAAACATCTGATCGGATTGACCGATCAAATGGCCTAAAGACTGTGCTGTCAGGGAAAGCGCCGGAGGCTCTTAAAGCTGCAATATCTGCGTTGTCAAAGGCGCAGATCTCCTTCTCGGGATTTTTGAGAAGATTCTGCTGGTTGAAGGTTTCGGCGGCCATTGCTAAAGAGATGAAGTAAATCGACAGGAAGAAAGTCAAAAAATGGAAAATTACCTGAAGGGTCTGTTGAAGATATCTGCTTTTCAAACAAGAAAAGAGAAGATATAGGGGCATTGTGGATCTCCATGGAGTAAAAAACGCGTTGGAAGTTATGATGTAATCTTGACCGTCGCTTTATTTCAAATGCCTTGAGTCGTGGGATAAGGTTTTTGAAATATATCCGTTGGATTGGTATCCCAACTGATATATTTGGGGACAATTGTTAGGGGTCATTTTCTTAACATATGTATCCTGACCAATATCCTGCCTTTGTTTGTTTATTTGTAATCAGGATGCTGGAAGAGGATATTGCTGACATCTTGGGCGATATCCTGAAGCTTATTGAATTAACCACGTGCAGGTTAAGGGCAGAGGCTTGCTAACGGTCACAAGGACTTCTTCTCCTCAAGACTCGGATGAATTTGTTGAGAAAGAGACGTTGAGCCCGAAAGACCAGGTCTGCAACGTTCCAAGAAGGAATATTCGGTGAATCCCGCGAGTTTAGGGTAGTTAGTTATTTTATCTTTACTATAAATAGATGAGGTCGGATCAGCTTAGAACACACATCAATTCACACTTACACTCTCGAACACAATCACTCTCTAGCTGATAGCAAACACTACACTTGTATTTCATTTCCGTTGTAACACTTAGTCGATCCGTACCACATCCTGCACTGTATCCTGATTTTTGAAGCAATTGAAGAACAAGGCAGCTGCGATTGTCAGCTCCCGAGGTTTTATGCCGGCGATCTAGATTGATCAAGGGCTTTCCTCGTATATCTCGTGTCACTTCCTTTACTTTTTGCTCATTGTTTGCTCATTGTTTGATCGTTGATACAGCTCAATATCCCGAGCCGTATCCTGAAACTGTTTTTGCAAGTAATTTAATTAACACATTTTTGACACTTACTTCTAGCACACTACCTCACTTAACTAATTTGATCACTTAATTACTTCGGTAATTTTTGACCAAAACATTAAGGTGTCGGAAAAATTCGAGGGTGTCGTTTTCTTTAGAGTTGTTATAACAGGTATACACATAATCACATAGATTATTTCCTAACATAATTAATAAAATTTTGATGTCAGCAGAACACTTCTGTAGCTGAAATCAGCGGTTGTAGCTCTGATAGCACCTTCTGTCGCAACCACCGACCCCTGCCCTGGGAGGCGGGCAACCGCGAGCACGCAGAGCTGGTGGTACCGGTGTTTATTAATTTGGCAGCCGAAAATACATCAGGACCGTAGTTAGGAAATAGTTTATCAGAGTAAAACACCACACTTTTATAAATAACAAATACATGGGAAAAACCCAAGTTTCAATTACAATCTGTTTACAGGGATAAACCCTAATTTATTGAAATAAAACTTCTTTCTTTATTTATGTAACTTTTATAGCCAATTTTTCAAGCCTTCAATGCTCTCCTGCTGGCTTCTATTTGGCTTTCACAAGTTATTACCTGAAACGCGTTTTAAAAAGTTTTATCAGCAAGAAATACTAGCGAGTGAATCCCAGTTTAATCAAAATAAGTTTTATCACTTTACAGTATTGAGGGCATCCACAATTACATTTGTTTACATCTACTTAATTACCACCCACGGTACTGTCAATCCTAACTTGTGGTCATGCTACTACTCACAGTGTAGTAACAAGTAATGTATACAAAACCCCAACATAACGACAGTAATTGTAGAATCACAAATACTCAATCACTTTTAGTTACAACTAAAAACAATTGAGGTTTTGTAAAAACAGTTTGCAAAAAGGGGGAAAACTCACATTGCTATTTTAGATACTACTACTGCTTTCAGGTGACTTCCTAGTTATAATCTATTTAAAATAAACAATGCACACGTGGTAGTAAGATAACGCAATTTACATTAGTTATATCCACGAGACAGAACTCCAACGACTGAGTCAGACAAAGCCTTGACATGTGTTACGGAGCTCTAGATCAATCGAGCAGCGTAACTAATACGTAACCGGGGGTTATAATACTTACAACGAGACAGAGCTTCGCTTTTTAGGGGGTATACTACCCGAGTATTACTTCTACTTATAAGAAATTTGAGAGAGAAAACTGATTTGAACGATTTGTGAACTGAACTCGAACGCTTAATTTATAGGGCTGATCTGATGGCGGCTCGCGGCCCGCGACGCCTCTTCTTATCTCCCTCGCGGCCCGCGAGGGACCTAGGATAGGCCCTAGCCTTGATGAATCGACGGTGTAGGTTCGACACGACTGGGACACGTGGCAGACCAGGATGTTGCCTGGTGTCAAGCTGTCGCGGCCCGCGACAGACTTGGCTTGTCTATTTCACGCCCCGCGAGGAACCAAAATTTTTTTTATATTTGATTTTTGTTAAATATAAAGGTATTTATGGTTATTTTTCGTATACGGGGTGTATTTTAGGACGTATAGGGACATTTTAAGGATTTTGGGAGAGTTGTTATACTAATGTCCCTCTACCTCAGTAAACACTATCTATTGTGTCAGATGGGACAAACTGGATATTCCTTGTTGGGCCCAAGGCCCATCAACTCATATCCTTCTCCACACTCTTCGGCTATAAATACCAACATTCAACCACAGATTTAAGGATCGGCTCTCTCACTCTCTCACAATTAACACACACACTTTTTTTATTCCTTAAAACGATTACTTATTCTCACGCAGGAGTGTGGTTACGAGAAAAACCTTCACATCTCCTTCTTGTAACGAGCTTCAAAGTGTTCTTGTTTTGCAGATCTATTCTCAGAACATCATCAGTCATTGATTAGAACCGATGTTTCTTCACCCACTTTTTTTAAGTTGCTAACCACTCCCGTTTTTTTTATGTGAGTAAATACGATAACAAGGTGAAAAGTCTCATTAGCTATTAAGTTCTTAATAAAGTTTAACCTAGTTAACCAAAAAAATATTTTTCGTAAAACTGAGTTTTTATCGTCACAAGTCAATGAGGATGATCATATATCATCAAACATAAGAGATGTGTTTAGATTCATAGAATCGGTTGTCAAAGGAAAATTTATTAATTTTGGTAAGCCTGGGGAGGATCAAATGAGTAAAAATCAATTTAAAAAGAAAAAGAATTAAAGGGTATAATTATAAAAAATTAAATAGTTTATAACTTCTTAAATTAATTATTCTCTCACTATTTAAGTAGTCAATTTCATTTTATCCTGTACACATGAAAGTTTATATTACATATATCATACACATTATCGAATTTTATCCTACACAACTCGTAATTTATCATGCTCACTAAATTATTATTATTATTATTATTATTATTATTATTGAAAAAATATCTAATTTGAAAATAAGTTACAAAATTAATATAGTTAGCTATTAAAAAGAAAACTACAAATCAATTATTTATATAAGTTTACCAATATACCCTTACAATAACATTTGTATTTGTATATGTTACAATTAACAACTTGTGTGAATAGTGTTTTGACTTTTGATTTTTTTTTTATACTTTTACCCTAACTTTTAGGATTGACATTTACAACTCATTAACTTTCTAAAAACTTTGTAATCGAGTTTTACGCGTTTTTTATGTACGTGTCGCCATAAATTTATGTTGATTTACGTTTCGAAGTAAATTTTTCACGAAAATGAATTGGGTCAAATATAATATGTTTTTATGCTAATTATTATGTACGTTTTTTGTTAGTCTACGTTTTGACGTAAAATTTATTTTTTTCTCCAGAAATGAGTCGGGGTCAAATATAATATGTTTCATGCTTATTTTTATATACGTTTTTAGTTGTCTACGTTTTGCATTATTATTTTTTTTCGAAAACCGGTCGGGTCAAATATAATACGTTTTCACTAGACAGTATAAATTCGAGGTACTTTACAGGGTTATTGGATTCTATCACCCCCAACTGTTGGCTATTGGCCACTGCCACCTTCAACTATCGCTTTGACGTCCGTCACCCTCAACTTAACACTTAGTGTGTTCTATCACCACGTTGTTAACTAATCACCAAGTTTTGATCTTGTTACTATACTTTTAGGGTGTCCTAAGATCCCTAATCCTTCCTAAGATCCCTAAACCTTCCTAAGATACCTATCACACCCCCAAATGTATGGTACCAAGATCAAAAGTTAGTAATCAGTTAAAGACATGATGACATAATACACTAAGTGTTAAGTTGGGGGTGACGAGCGTTAAAGTGATAGTTGGGGGTGGCAGCGGCCAATAGCCGATAGTTATGGGTGATAAAATCCAATAACCTTACTTTATATTTTAACGCCACGAAAATTTGCGGGGCAAAATATAAATATGAAATAAAGCAAAATCAAGCATTCTTAATTATTGGTTGATTTTTTTTTCTTACAAAGATTTTTTTTTCTTATTTAGACCCTCCACTAATATTTTATACTATTCTTTTACCTCATATTTGGCTAAAATTGTAAAGTGGCATGTTTCACTAATCTACGTTGGTTTTGAAAGATCCTTTTCACTGATTTACATTAGCTATTCAAGTTTTAGTCCTGAACATGTCAAACGAATAAACAAGGGGTTCATATTCTATAATAGGTATTAAGTTGGGATCAAATGAATCCCAACACTTAAGTAAATATAGTTTTATTATGTTTAGAAGTTCAGTGAAATTAATCGAACATGAATGTGATATACAAATTGCGCTCATGACGAGTAACTAATTTGACTTTTAGGAAGTGAAGTGTTATGTTTGGTTTATTGTGTTTACAATTTGGATTATATGAACATTACACAACATGTTGTGTACGTTGTGGATTACATTTTCAAATGATGATTAAACTTAAGTTGATCTTAAATGAATTCTAGTGATAGTGATAGAAATGTAGGAGGGGTGGTATCACTAGTGATAGGGATTCCAATGTACAAATATTAATGCACAATGTACAAGATACATGTTCCTTTTTTTATCTACAACGCGTTACCCACTCAACGCGTTATACTATCACGAGTGATAGAAACTAGTGGCCAGTGGCGAAGCTTGAGATTTCCGACCGGGGAGACGGAAGTCACCGGACCTAAAAATTTCTATAAAACCGGGGGGTCGAAAACGTATATACCCAAAAATTTCTATACGAAAACTACATACTCTCCACTACTGAGCGAAAAGTTCGGGGGGTCAGCCGCCCCCTCCCTCCCTTTAAAAGCTTCGCCCATGCTAGTGGCGGCGGTGTTGAGTGATAGTTCCACGAGTGATAGAAACTATCACGCTACCACCCCGGGTGGCCTTAGGTAGCTTTATAATCTAATTCATTTAAGTTTTAATGTATTTCATGTAACACAATATTAATGGATAGCTAGAGGGTACAAGTCTCGGGTTTGAAGTCTTGAAGACAAGCTAGCTTGTATATTGGAAAATGAATGGATAGTTAGAGGGTATTGAGTTTCGGGTTCGAAGACAAGCTTTTGTATATTGGAAATAACCTTTTATATGTTAAGTGTAATTTTGTGTTTGTTAATGTGATAGTTACCAACAACTAGACCCCCACTCTTGAACAAGGTTTAGTATGTTACTAAAGTGTGATTTTCATTTAATCACTTCCAGTTAACATGTTCTAAAATTGAAAAGGCTTTGAACCATTTATAAATGAAGTTTTATATTGTAAAATGATTAATAAATTAGTTTTGCAAATATGTGAGTGTTATATATTTGTATGCAGACCATGTCAAAGTATCTGAAACTAGTACTATACGTCACATATATATATATATATATATATAGGGGTAGGTTAACATACAAAAGGGCTTATCATACTTCACGTACGCTACGCTTCCAACCGTCCGATCTGGGTAAAAATAACGCATGGAGCCCTAATAACGCATGGGGAGCAGTTTTTTTGTGATAATCACGCATGAGAGGTGATAATCACGCATGGGTAGTTAATCACGCACGTTATAAATGGCAAAAAAAATAATCACGCATGTTGTGTGTATTATCGCGTACGATAATGTATGATAAGCAGTTTTGTACATTATACTTTCTCTCTCTCTCTCTCTCTATATATATATATATATATATATATCATTTATCAGGGTTGATAGCTTTTCATCTGTCTGCATAAGGACCAGTTAATATCACGAGGAATACGGATCTCTGTTCAGCTGTTTGTCTTCATAGAACATACACACACCAACTATGCATATACCATGTAAGTATAGATATAACCTTCTAAATAGGCATGTAGTGGGAGTATGTTGTGTCACTTTAATGCACCCCACCCTTTCTATACACCCATGTCTACACAATACAGAAACTAACAATGGTTTTAAGAGTGTGTATATATACTAAACAATATTTTCATATGAAATAAAAGTCTTTAATTTATCTCTGGAGCTCTTGACACAATCTTAGAGAGTTAGATAGATATATAGATGCAGTGAGTCAGAAGAGTGATGAAAGAGATAAGGCATGTTAAACCTTCCCTTCTCTCTAGGACCAGATGATGACGCCCCTTCTAACATATTCTTTTAAGACCAGTACAACTTTTTGCTTCTCTCACCCTTCAACAACTCAACTCAAACTTACCTTTCCTTTATATATATACATATCACACCTTTCTTGCACCATAAAAAACACACACTACTACTTCACTTTACAATTGGTAGGTTGATCTTTTAGGAGACTACCTGCAGACAAGAAGAAGAAGAAGAAGAAGACAGCATGGACTGGAATGGTGGGAATCCCAGACCATTTATTCCTAGACCCACAGCACAAAGCTCCTTTGCCTTTCTTTACAACTATAACAATGATCACTTTGTATACCCTCCTGGTAATTCTTACTTTTATACTCCCTTTTATAATCAGTCTTTGTTTGGATCTCATGTGATGTTGGCCTTTCTTCCTGACAAGTTTCTTTTGTTTTTTAACCACAAACTAGCGGCGCAGTTTGTTGCCACCTACCTGCCATTAGTCTCTAATCACAAACTAGCATACTCCTAAATTACTCATATACAAATATCTCCACTTTGCGGAATCTGAACCCTACACCTTTAAGATAGAGGAGACTCACCTTACCACTTTGCGGAATCAGTTTTTTTTGGCAAGAACATACAAAAACAAAAATAAACAAGTCATTTTTCTAATTTAAAACTTTTTTAGCAAAAGAAATTGACTGGTATACAATGTTTAATTATTACTGTTGAAATTCAAACAAATTACTTTAGTATTTTCTATGTACATAACATACACATTATCTATATAACATTTGCAAAGTTGATGAACACTGAATTTCTTTTTGACTTTTTATTTTTTTAAGTTTCAATTAATATTTGTCTTGACTTTCTTTTTCTGTATTTCCTTTTTTATTATAAATTTTGATTACTAATCTTAAACAATAAATAATATACATATTTAATCAAACACTTTTATTTTTTTCTTATAATTTTCATAAGTTAGTTTTTATTATTTTAAAAAAAAACTAAATACGTGTTTGTGTTAAAAAAATTCCGATATTCCGATAAAAATTATATTTAAAACGGAGTTGTATTTGAAATAATGGTGCATTGACGAACGAAGTCTTTACTGACCAACAACGTCTGGTATCGGTATTTGTATTTATGGTTTCGATGGATGTAAAAGATGATATTATATTTTGACTTACATCAAACAACTTTTGTGTAATAAAACTATTGTAAATATTAGTGTACCGACTCAGTTTGTCATTTTACTGTTATTTCGATAAAACTTTTTTTCAAATACAATTTATAGTGTAATGTCGAGAAAAAACTTAAATACAACCGCGTATCACAACTTTAATCTATACGAGGGTTGGTACCGTACCGATACCGATATTATAGTTTTCAATCGATGTAAAATAAGTGTTGTTATCTTTTTAGGCGTATCATAACTTTAGTTTTTAGGTTCTCTTTCAGTTAAATGGTTAGGTTATGAATAAAAATAGATAATAATTATATTTGTAAAATTTAATACTTTTTAGAATTATATTTGTAAAATTAAATAATTACATATGTCATTAGATACCAAAATAAAGGTGTCCCTTCGATGACTCTTGACAAAATTGTAATTTACAATGGACAGTGTGCATCTAAGGGTTGTACAAAGCTTTAGCTGTTCCTAATGACATCTTGAAATTCAGTGGAAATTATCATACAATCTTTTTTAATGTGTTTCATATAATACATCCATGATATTATAATCTAGTGGCTTCTTAGAGGTAGAATAAGGTTTAGCGACTATTAGGTTTCGGGTTCAATTTCTACATGGGAGGTTTTTCTCAGATTTGTTGGGTTTTCAGTGATACATCAGTGATCCAAATTTTTCAAAAAAAAATATTTTATATAATAATATAAGATAAAACCACTAATATAAAATAAAGAATTTTAGTTTTTTTTTTTCACAATAATTTGGTATTCTAATATCCTACACAGATCTTTATTCTATTAAGCTATTATAAGATTAGCTATAACACGACCTATATGTAGTATGTAGGGTATCAATTTTTATACACTAGAACAAAATTAACTAGAGTAAATGTTATAGTGTAATAATTATTAGTCTAGTATCTCTTCACACACACATGTTCGGGTAACATGAAAAATCCTACGAGTTATGAGAACTTAGAGAACTCGGTCTTACGAAATGTTTTTTTCGAAAAAAACAATTTACCAAAAATCTTTAAAAATCAACTTTTCCGAAAAAAAAAATGTTTTTGTTGATTTACACCACCCTTAACAAACACATCCAGTTGTTCTAAATGCCGATTCATGCTAGCATTTAATATCAGCATCTTTTTACAGCAGCTGTAACAGGCGGGAAATATCACTTCGATTTTTTTACAAATGTGTTTGTAATATTTTAATCTAGGGATATGCAAAAAAATATGGGCAAACATCGCATGGGAAGTCGAAGTTCTCTAAATTGTCACTACGAGTTGTTTCTTAATCCGGATCCTATGTGTATATAACGAAAAGACATAACAGCATTGATCGATCTATCTAAAGTATCATGCGTAGAAAATGTCTTATCAAGGACATAGTATCATGCATGCAGACAATACTTTTCCGCATGTTTTGTTATTCCACGTGTTATATATAAGATATATCTTGGGAAAACATTTAATAAGTTCCGATATCATGATTTACATGGCATGTGTACTACAAAGCATCGAAATAGTGGCTTTTTGCATTATATTATATGTATATCATATTGTATTATATTACTATTTACGTGTACTATAAAGCATGGAAACAGTGACTTTTTTGTTATATTATATTATATTATATATTTTTAATAATGAAAGGTACTTCTACGGTATCAAGTGCATATGGTTTTAACTGTATACATACATGCATACATTCATATTGATTAAAAGTGTGTATTATATATTTTTATGAAAACTATATTTAAACAGGAATGGGTGAAATGAAGCATCATCAAATGATGCAAGCACCATTAGCAATGATGGAAATGAACCAAAATGAGTATGAAAACAACAATCAAGATAAGAAGAAAAGGTTAACAAGTGAACAGTTAGAGGCACTTGAAAACACTTTCCAAGAAGAGAAGAAACTTGACCCTGAAACAAAGATGAAGCTAGCACATGACCTCGGGTTGCAGCCCAGACAGATTGCGGTGTGGTTCCAAAACAGACGCGCTCGATGGAAGACTAAGCAACTTGAGTGCATGTATGATACCCTTAAACAAGAGTTTGATGCTGTCTCTAGGGAGAAACAAAAGCTTCAAGAAGAGGTATGATACCTTTGCACTGCAATTATATAAAACAATGTTGTTTATAAAAAATAGTTAACGTTATGACCCTTAAGAGGCATAATGTTATGCCTTTTGGGTCATTTGATCACTTCATCCTATAATATTTTAAGGTTTATACACTACTACAAATTTAGTGTTAGGGGCGACATATTGTGACGCTTAGTCCTTAATGTTGTGACAGAAACATTAATCACAAAATTATTTTAAGAATAAAATCTATAAATTTAAAATGCAATAACATAAATAAACAACGAACCTTTTGAAAATAGCTAAACCAATTAAATAAACCTGATAACCAATTAAGTTTGGCCCAATTAGATTCATTTAACCCAAATACCTAATTAAAAACTTAAAACGTTAACCTAATAAATAAAATGCAATAACATTAATAAACAACGAACCTTTTGAAAAGAGCTAAACCAAATAAATAAACCTGATAACCAATTAAGTTTGGCCCAATTAAATTCATTTAACCTAAATACCTAATTAAAACTTAAAATTCTTTTACTTTTAGCGCCAATAGAATTCGATCACGATCCTAATTCGGCTACTGAATGAACGAAGATTCACTTCCCCATTCAAAATTTCATGCCGATTGGACCTTTTAATCAACAGCTTTGCTTCCAAAAATGCTAGGAGATCCGACAATTTGGCACCAGAATCCTCGGAGATGGGCCTGGATGTTTCCATCATAAATTGTGAATTTAGTAGTAGGGTTACCATCTAAAAATCAAGTCTATCATAACCATCTAGTCAAGGGTGGCGTAACACTAGTGTGGAACACTGGATTACGATTTCATAGGATCTATATTTTTTTAATAACTAAACTTGTATTGCATACCATGAGGATTGAACATATGACATCCACTTATCCTACACATTATCTAACTGACCAACACCATTGGACTATTCCCAATGAATCCATATGATCTATATATCTAGAACATGGAAGAAAGAAACACATCATTCCATTGGATTTCAATAGGTTTCGTCCACATATGATTGGTTTATCTACAGATTTTATAGATCGACGAAACATTTCATGAAAGACACACCTGAATCCTAAACGACGTATCTTAATCAGTTTCTATCTTTCTAACTCTACATAATGAACCCCTAACTAATATCATTTATATATTTTACACTAAATACAACCTTCTAGTAATTACATATATAACCCAAAATTATTTTTTTATCGTATCACGTGATCGTTTGATTGCACCCTTCACAAGTTACTTCCATTTCCTCACAAATCGACTACCTTCTTCCAAAGGTTGCATCACGTAAACCTTTGATTAATCTCTCAATAATTAGATTTGTTCTTCTCAAATGAATTTGATCATTTTACAAGATCCTTGATCGATCTAGTCTATTTCACACGAGTTCACCAAATTTCACAGTCGTATCGCACAACAATGTCACACTAGTCATATCTCGCAACTTAAATATGTCTCACACTGATATCCTTGACGATCCCTCGCATATCACAATTGTCGGAACCGCTCACGTTAGCCATGTTTTCTTAGGTGTTCTTCAAAAAAACACTAACTTTTGAAAACATGATTGTAACTTGTTTGATTACAGAAATTTCATAACTTCTAACATGGAATCGAAAATAGTAAAACTAGACCTCAAATTGTAGGTATAGTTCAAATACAAGAGTCAAATAAAAGGTAAAAACTTGGAGATCGTGACCCTTTGTATGTGTGATTCTAGGTCAAACGAGAATCCTGACCACAGCCTCTTTGTGGCTACTTTGAAAACGTTTGTACATAAAATCATATTAACAAAAGTGAGAAAACACTCCTTTATATCTTATCGTATCTGATCACCCAAACAAGTTTGCAATTTCAATTTGTATTCTTGTGTGACCGATGTAAAAACCCACGAACATAGTTTCTTGTTCTTTGGTTTTCTCTGGTGAAAAGACAAGAGCGAAATCAGTGAAAGTCCCCAGGACCACTCGCGGGCTAATATAGGTAAGAAGAACATCACTATTGATTCAGACGAAGGTGTGTGAGTCTATCTTACATACAAACAAACATAATAGAAGATATAGAAAACTCGTTTCATTATAATCATCACAACTACAATACCGAATGAGTACAAATCTTCAACATTTAAGCACCATGCCAACCCTAGGTTAGCTCCCTTAGGGTTTGAGACTCACTACCAACACTAACACATAGTGTGGTTTTAACTCTTACCAATAAGCTCTCCAAACACTCTCTACTACACAACAAAATTCCATATCGACAGTTACAAGCATTGATCTTGCACTAACAGACTCCCTGTTAATTGTTGCTATCAATTCTGACCAAAACTAAAAATCATTAGTCACAAGTCATGTATCAACGGAGACGCCCCTTGACTAATGATATCAGGTCTTCTCTCTAGTAAGACTTGATCTTCTGGTTTGCACTGTGATCTTCAACCTTAAATCCTAAGACTTGTTATAGATCAATTTTGTTTGGCTACTTTATGAAACTTGATGAATCCAACACCAAACATTGTAGTTCTCCCCCTAGTTACCTCCTAATCTTTCAGCAATCAAAGAATCTTTTGTCTGAAATCAATTCTGAAATTCCAAGACTTTAGTTGTATCAGAAATGTATGACAGACAGTTTGAATTTCCAACGATCAACATCGAATGAATCAGCTTCCAAAAAGATAAAAACTTATGTTTGATAAGCTAATAACAAACTCAACTTCTAATATCGTATGCAACTACCATAATCATTTTTACTTCATCATCATATTCAACCAGAAGTGTCTAAATCCATCTCATATCTTCATTACTCTACATCCCCCTCGTGATAAGCACCTCATGATATTTTGAGAATCCAACTCGATTAGCAATTTCACCCCTCTGAGTAAGCTTTACGGCAAATCAATCATCCTTACTATAATCGGCATATGATAAAGGTTCAATTTTCAACTAATCACCGAACAAATAATCAGCTTCCAAACACACTTGACAAAATCATGAACACAAGCTCGATACTAATCATCATGTAACCACCAATCTTCAAACGAAATCATTAATCTTTGTCTAATTTATCATCACCCATGGTGAGAACCCAAATTAGGTGACCAGCCTAGTTAATCATCATTCGCAGTGAGAACCCAAATTAGCTTGTCTATATTGAGAAATCCAAATTAGGAAATCTTCCTAATTTATCATCACAGAGATCCCAAATGAGAAATCAATCCAAAACTGTAACATGATCTTGGTCACTTTAACTTTCACTAAGCATTTTGAAAATTTTCAAAGAAACATCATTTCTTGGAAAACTTTATCTACCATTTTTCTTCAAAAAAAATCCAAAACCAACAAATCTCTCACTTTTATCTTCTAATACACAATCTTCAAACTCTAAACTTGATCTGGACCAAAAAGCAAGTAGAAATCCAGGCCCAAGAAGTGTCTTAAACATAGACCAAAATTGCCACAGAAACCCTCTAAGAACCAAAATCTTCAAGTAATTCTCCCATTTAGTAATGAAGTTCCCCTGGGGATACTCGTAGGCTATGGAAAGTTGAGAATACCCAAAACGTTTGATTCGAATAATGGAAGTCTTAAAACAAACAAGGTCCACCATTACCAAACAAAACTTCCCAAAAATATTACCTCAAAAACTGTTCCTCAACATTTATCACCTTATTCATAATTTCCTTAAAAATTTCATTCAAGAAAAATTCCTGAAAATACTATCTGTTTTTTACCATCAATAAGTACGCTTGATGAGCTTGCTGTACTTGGGGATATCAACTTTGAAATATTTGAGGTCAAATAGCACATAACCACACCAAGAAATAGACAACTGAGCCTGACAACAAGCGTAGTTAGAACAAGTGCGTGAACCAAGTAACTGTCTAGGTAATAACTACGCAAGACAGTAACTGTGCTAATGGTAACTGTGCCTCAACTGCACTATATCTGATAACTGCACCCCAATTGTCAATAAGTGCGCTGAAGTTATTGTTTTCGAAACTGACCTCAAAAACTCAAACAAACAACTGTAATTAACTCGTTTTTATCAGATATCATCTAACAAATTTCAGTTTAACCCCAACTTAAATGTCTCATGGCATTTAACGGAGATAAACACTGAATCAATTGCAATGGTGTTTTGGATAGATGGTTAATCCTTCCACATCAAGAATCATGCTTTGATACCACCTGAAAGTCCCCAAGAGCCCTCACGGATCGATAAAACTAACAAGAACATCACTCTTATTTCAGACGGGATCGTGTAAGTCTATCTTACATACAAACAAACATATTAGAAGATGTAGAAAACTTGCTTCATTATAATCATCAAAGTTATAATAGTGAAAAAGTACACATCTTCAATGTTTAAGTACCATTCCAACCCTATGTGAGCTCCCCTAGGGTTGGAGATTCACTACCAATAATAACACATAGTAAAGTTTCCCTCTTACTAACAAGCTCTCTAAACACTATATTTTGCTCTCTTAAAATTGACATAAACACACAAATATAAAGGTGCGCAACTGAGTGCTCCAATTAGTCAACTGCGCTGGTTAGTGGCTAGTGTAGTTAGGCTAACTACACCTACAACTAAGTACGCCACCTACAACTAAGTGCACCTGCAGCACAATTTACATAGCGACACTTACAAGCCATGTTCTTGCACCAACAATCACAATAGGGTTCGTCCACTTTTACATATAATCTGTACATATACCAATTCTACAGACCGACATGATGTTTCATGTACACACCCTAATCCTAAAGTTATTACTCCTAACAACAATTACATTCTTTACTCTAAATACAACTTTTTGAGTAATTACATATATAAGCCAAACTTATCTTATTCGTCTTTATAACTTGGGTCTAGAATTATTAAGGCCAACGACTAGGGGCTTTGGGTAATGTTACCATGGTGTTACTCATGGGTCATGTAAGGTTGAAATGGATTGATAGGTTTAGGAGTTGAAATTGATGAAGTACAATAATATCTAATATTTGTATATGTATTTGTAAGTAATTACACACTTAATAATTAGGAAATTTAGTTCCATCTATCTTCATCAAAACTTTTTATGTAAATAATTACATACTTTATAATTGGGATATTTAGTTCCATCTATCTTCATCAAAACTTTATATATTGTCAACTTAATAAATGATAGTAATATCAGATATACCATTTTATGATATTTATACCCTTAACTTAAAACTTGCATTGATTAGGACATGAGTGTTTGGAGTGCAATGAAAAGATACGTATAATAGTCATATGATAGATTATAATTAACTACGTTTCTTCGCCCACGCTATGCGGCTGGAGTTTGGTTGTTACTTGTTATTGATTCGGCTCATCGGAAACTATCAAAACAAATACTGGTACCGGTTCTGATAATGTCAATACCAAAAACGATGATGCTTTTGCTCATATCTGATTCAGTTCATCACGGTACTGTAAGGCTAAATACATTCGCTATAGCCTACAACATCAAAATCATATGTATATGAAACTTAAAAAAAACGTTTCACTTTTGTGACTAAATTTAAAAAAAAAGTTTATTGCAAAAGTAAAAAAAAAATCCTAAAGTTAATATGTCTTCTTTGCCTTGAAAAAAAAATAAAAAAATATATCGAAAATAAAAATATAAAAAACACACAAAAAGACAAAAAAGCTACTATTACTAACTTTGAATTTTAAACATATATATATATATATATACTAGGATTTCGTCACCGCGCGTTGCGGCGGGAATCCGCATACGAACCAAGTGCCCACGCTATGCGGCTGGAGTTTGGTTGTTACTTGTTATTGATTCGGCTCATCGAAAACTATCAAAACAAATACAGGTACCGGTTCTGATAATGTCAATACCAAAAACGATGATGCTTTTGCTCATATCTGATTCAGTTCATCACGGTACCGTAAGGCTAAATACATTCGCAATAGCCTACAACATCAAAATCATATGTATATGAAACTTAAAAAAAAACGTTGCACTTTTGTGACTAAATTTAAAAAAAAAAAGTTAAAGTTTTATTGCAAAAGTAAAAAAATCCTAAAGTTAATATGTCTTCTTTGCCTTGAAAAAAAAATAAAAAAATATATATAAAAAATAAAAATAAAAAAACACACAAAAAGACAAAAAAGCTACTATTACTAACTTTGAATTTTAAACATATACTAGGATTTCCTCACCGCGCGTTGCGGCGGGAATCCGCATACGAACCAAGTATCAGACTACAAAATATAAATGTGTAAAAAAACGAAATAAAATGTAACAAATACAAGAAAAATGATGACATGGTACCTAAGACGTCCACCTCCGCAACTCGCGGTTGTGGCTGGCAGGGTTCGCTGAACAGGAAGTTATATTTTAAAATTCACTATTTATAGTGATTGGGCTGGTCCAATTTTTAATAAATTTAAAGCGGAAACATATTTAGTTTTTGTAAAAAAAAAAAAAAAGTTAATAAATTCTTTCAATGATACTGAGTCGGTCTGTTTACAAAAGAAATTATATCTCGTATATACTTTATGTAAACAAAAGTAACAAACGAAAGTTATAACAGAAAAATAAAACTATTAAAGGCATATATCATTTATAGAGTAATTATAAAAAAAAAGTTAATAAATTTTTCGGTGGATACTGGGTCGGTCTGTTTAGAAAAGAAATTATATCTCGTATATAGTTTATGTAAACAAAACTAACAAATGGAAGTTATAAATGAAAATTTTAACTATTAAACGCGTATACTATTTATATTATAAGAGCGGTAAACTAAAATTAAAACAACAAACAAACCTACTTAAAAAAGCTCAACAACAAACATACCTCATGCAGCTACTATAGTGAAATTCATGATGTACTCTAAGATATACATAAAAAAATGAACACTTTTAGAAATGAAATTGATAAAGCTTAATTTAAGGAAATATTAAGTAAATAGTTAAAAAAAAAGTTATCTCGGTAGATCAAAAATGTAAAGCAAATAAAAAACAAAAACAAAAACCAAACCAAACCAAAAAAAACAAGTTAATTTAATTTGATATAAAGTAAAGTAAGATGTGGTTTACATTCAAGAAAGCTAACCGGTTCACTCGTTGGACTGGATATAAGATTCAGAAAGTATTTTATATACTAAAATAAAGTAGACGATTTAATAAATAAAAGTGTAAAAAGTTAAATATAGACAACGCAAAATCATAATAAAATTACATATTTAACTTTTAACCACTTATTTTGGTCAACTGATAATAATTATCATAATAAATCTAAAGCAGAAAAGATTTCATACTATATGAATCTAAGAATATAAGTATATGACGTTTAATTAATACAATACATATTAGCAAACATGTTGGTACAATATTGGTGACATTTATTAATATAGTACGCATATCAAACATGTTGGTACAATATTAATGGTAAAATAAAAAAAATAAAAAAAGTAAAAAAGTTTATGACTAAAAAAATAAAACAGAAAAGCTCTTATAGCTAACATGGTGTAGTAAAAAAAGTTTGTGACTAAAAAGATAAATTTAAAAAAGCTCTTGTAGCTAACATGATGATTTTTAATATATATTATAATATAATATATAATTATTTATATAATTTTACTAAAATACATATTTATCCATAAAATTATTCACTTTAAAAAATTCTTACATCCGATTCACTATATATATATATATATATATTCATAATCAATTAAATAATATTTTTTTTTCACTCACAACCATATTAAAATATTAGAGAGGGAATGAAAGTGAACCCCGGGCTTATTTTAGTTGTCCATATAATTTTGAGGATGGAATTTTAGGATAGGGACTCTCCAATGTAAGAGTAAAAATCAACAGAATCTCATATATTCCTTATAATTTTGATATGGAGACTATATTGTGAATGCTTTTAGAGCATTCACATCCCTTCCATTAAATATACCCTATAATTACAATAAAAACAATTAATTTTTCTCTCCCTTTTTAATTAAATAATATTTTTTATACATTTATCATTACCTTTTCTCTTTCATCTACTCACAACCACATTCAAAATATATAAAAAAAAATTATAAAAGGATGAACAGTATCCACTCAAATATACAAATGAACGATAACATTTTCTATCTCCTCCACTTACAACCACCTTTTATAATTTAAAAAGCTCCCACATAAAATTTAATGGAAAGGAATGCTCTTATATTTTAAGATATATAGCTATCCCTTAAAATCATGAACTTATAATGAGAGCATGAGTAGTGTTGCAAACGGAACCAAACGTTTAGCGAATAGTTTGTGAACCGTTTGACACTAAGTTCATTTGTGTTCGTTCGTTTAATAAATGAACGAAAACGAACAATAAATTTTGTTCATGTAGTTAAATGAACTCACATGAACAGAGATCGTGTTCGTTCATTTATCTTCGTGAACGTTTGATAACGTGATCGTTTGTGTTCAATAGTTTATTAGTGTTTTTAATTTTTGTATTTATCTAATTACTTCAAAATTCCGATAAATAAAATATTTAATAAGTATCGGTGTATTATATATTATGTTCATAAATGCGTGTTTGTGTTCATGAACATTAGGTTGTGTTCATGAACGTTCGTTTGCATTCGTTACCTAAAATTAACAAACGAACAGAGACAAACGTGAGCATGTTTATTTACTTAATGAACGAACACGAACATAAAATCTTGTTTAGTAAGTGTTGATTACCGTTCGTGAACACATATATATCCTTAACAAATGAATACGAACAATGTCTTATTCGTGTTCATTCGGTACCGCTACGGTCCTATGCATGAGTCATAATAAATTACTTATAATTAAACCTTTACGTTTATAGAGAAAAAAATATTGTACTAATAATGGGTCTTAACATATAAATTGGCTTAACGTGAGAAGTGAATGAGGGATTTTTTTTTATTTTTTTTTTTGATTTTTTTTTCACATCTTATTAAGTACGTATTTTAGTCTCATAATAAAAAAATCATGATTTTACACTAGTAGAGTAATTATAATTACTATAGAGTAACTATAATTACTCTACAAAAATTACATAATTACTCTATTAGGGTAAAAGAATGGTTTTTTTTTTTACATTTTGTAATTAAACATCATACTTAATAGATGGGAAAAATAAAAAATAAAAGCTTCCTTCATTGCTCTTGTTAAGAATATTTCGTATATTAAAGACTCATATGTATTTGATATTTACAGTACATTTATAATATGGAATATATTACTTGAATTTTCTTAATTATAAATTTCCTCTCTATTATTTATCAAAAATTGTATGTGAGGAAGTTTCACGATTCATTTTTAGTATTTTGATTGGTTGGTGAAATTTGTAGGCCAATGGATGGATCACTATTTTTTTATCTATATATACAAGTCTTAAAACTATGTGTTTAAGTCTCTATTGCATATAAAGTTAAACATTTATGCTTTCTTCCTTTGGATTATTTCTAAAATCAAAAAAAAATTCTTAGAGTAGATTACTTTTAGTTTTAATAAATCTTATACTTTATAAATTTATTTAACTATTATTATTAGTAGTAGTATTTATAAATTCAAATCCGATTGATTTGCAAGTTAACACCCCATAACACACATGCGTTGTTCAACGTTTTTACATCTAATTTTGCTTCGGTTTAAAGGTATCGCCACAATCCTCTACACTTTTTACCTAAGATTTCAATATTGTCAACGTCTTTGCTATAGCGCGTGGAAATCTTTTTCGTTTTACGTTTTGGTATAAATCTTGTGGTTCAATATTTTTACGTTTATTTTTTGATTCGGTATAACAGTCTCGCCGCAACACGCGGGTCTAAATTCTAAAAAATGGCTAAATTTGAAATTTTGTATCTACACCATTGTAAGCGTGACCGTTTTCAGTCCCAACATTTTTAAAATTTCAAGTTTTTATGATTACTTTTACATATGGTTCTGATAGTTTTAACTAATTCTTAAAGGTGTTGGCATTGAGAACAATACTCAAAGAACAAGTTAGCAAGAGACAGGGGGCAGGCTCTAGCACGGGGTACACTTACATGTCTGGTGAAGAGACGGTTGAGAGCACATCGGCGGCCACCATTCGTACCACGAACAACCACCCTCATCATCAGTTGAGCCTCGGTCAACATCAGGCGGTTGTTGCCACTACAACAGCCATGGTCGCCGACGACAACAACTTCATGATAAATTATGATCCAGCCTCATCAGTGCATGCTCCATCTTACTCTAATTGGTCTGTTCTTCCATCGTATCCTTAAAGTAGTTGCTACCTATTTAATTTGTTTACTGCCTCGGATATCAATCAAATAATATTTTTTTATATTTATTGTTACAATGAGTGAGTTAGGAAAATGTGATCTAGATCAGCATTTGATGTTTGTTATATTTGTTCTTATTCATTAGGTTGATTAATTGCATTTTTTGTTACTTTAATGAAGTGGGAAGGGTACCTGTTACCCTAACTCACACCAATCATATCGTGCCACGACGTCCTTTAGACCATCCACTACCCTAAACTACCCGATTTAGTGGGACCACTACCCTAAAATATGGACCCCTCTCTCCATACACAACTCTCTCATACCTTCACACACAATTACACAGACCATCCGCAACCACAAAGACCACCCCCTACCTGTAGGGCACTACCCGCATGACCTGTGGCAAGAGTCTGGGCACCTTGTCCCCCTTAGGTTAAGTAATTCGAGCAGTTGTTTTGGGTAACGGGTTAAAACGAACCTTTTAATAAGGTACCATTTTAGGTTAAACCGAGGTTTGACCAAAATGAATTTGATTTGAAATAATTTGTTCTAGAGAAAAAATGTAAAATAGGTTCACCAGCCATAATTGTTTTAATGTGTTTTTATGACAGCTTGTGACGACAAAATGCAGTTTGGTTATAAAAAAACCTGCAAGCAAATATGAGACGCTCAAAACATACGCGAGGTGCAAAGTATTATAAAGTTGCTATAAACCATAGTTGTTAAAGGCGCACTCAATACACAAAGTGTGAGCCTTGGATCTCAATGCAAGGCGTTTAAAAACCGAGGACTTTTTTAGACGAGTCATTTAGTATAAAAATACAACTTTTAGGGATTTTAGACATATTTTAGGCTTTTTAGGGCTAGTTTAAGTTGTTTTAGATTGTTTCCATGCTTGTTTAGGGTTCTTATAATTGTTTCAAACATGTTTAAACCTGTTCAAACGATTTTTTGCTGGAATTTCATTGGAAATTGGCCTGAAAAAGTGTATGAGGGCCTGAAGTGGGGCTTTTGAAGCGAAACAAGAAGACTAGGATGTGCCTGGAAAGTTGGCCTAGGCGCATGCTTGATGGAGCCTTGACACAAAGTTATAAACATAGTTAAGATGATACGATATTTACCACATTATTCTTTGAATAACAAAAATAGGATAAGAAAAAAGTACACACAAATGAATAATATAAAACCACGAATTGACCCTATTTATTAGCTTTTTTCTCACATTATGTATAACCAGAAACGCTCAATAAAGCTCAATGCATATCAAACTATATTGTAATAAACAACCAACGGTTACCTAAACCCTAACAGGTAACTTCAATTTGATCACCTGTCCTTATTGTGAGGAAGCACTACAACTTACAAACCCTAATAAATTAGAAATACTAGAATTGATTGAGTAATAACTTCGGTTCTAATGCTAAGAAACGCTCTAGCATATAATACATAGCAACGCTTATTTCGATCCTAAACCAAACCGTTTAACCCAAACTTTATTTATGTCGCGCCAAGTTATTTGGTTCCGGTTTTTTTCAACACACATACTAACATATAATATTAATTTGGTTGCTTTAAAAGTGGGAGCTAGAACTGGAAGTCATTGTTGACCTACAAAAGTGCTCCTGTGACGTGGATACTAGTACAATTTTCTCTATAAAACAAACCTTATTGCTCCAACCCTTAATTAATGGTTCGGTCAAGCTTCGGGATCGATAACTTAACGCATTAAAAGCTGGAATGCTTCATTATCGGTCTCAAGTTCATACTCGTATCCAAGATCATTCGCATGATACCGAAACTCATCTAATTCATTTGATGGAACTTGAATACCAACTAAAACATTTGCCCCCATTCCTCCCTGAAAAATGACAGTAAGCAGGCATTAGAAATTTAAAATCACCAAAATCCAAAGGGTAAAATAGGAATTTTAAGAAAATCGTATCATGCAACTCAAACCTGTGCACGGTAGTGAAACAAACTGATGTTCCAACGTGGACTAAGAGCGTGCAAGAACTTCATCGTAGCCCCTGGCCTCTCGGGGAATACAAACCGACAAAGAAGCTCGTTTTCTACATTAGTTCTGCCTCCCATCTGATTATTGACACCGGTTTTTGGTAAGTTCTTAATGCATGCAACATGCTATATCGCTATTATTCCAAGAACGCGATTATTAAATGTTTTACAGAATAATACAAAATAGAGAAGAATGTTACCAGATGGCGTAAATGATCTTTAACCATGTCATTGTTTGTAAATTCAATGGTTTTTAGTTTATGCGACTCCATTCTCTCCACCATTTCTTGGAGTTCAAACTTGGTATGAAGACCGACACTACAAAACAGAGAACAAACATCAGTTTTAAATAAAATATGTCAAAAAATTATATTTTAACTTTCTCAAAACAAATGTCCAGCACAAGCTGCGTTTTACACGGTGCCCATCGGCTAGCAGGGTATTGGTAGGGCCCAATGAGTTTTGGGTAACAGTTTCTCAGGGTTATAAAAATAATAAGAGTAAAATGCCATTTTCATCCCTTTCTCAGGGTTAATAAGAGTAAAATGTCATTATCGTCCTTGAGGTTTAGCCAGTTTTACGACTTTTGTCTAAATGTTTGTTTTTCCGCATTTGGATCCAAAAGGTTTGAATTCTTGCCATTTTCATCTGGCTCGTTAACTCCATCCATTTTTCTCTGTTAAGTCAAGTCGGGGGTATTTCCGTCTTTTTTGTTACTTAAAGGGCAATTCAGTTTTTTTCCGAGGTATTTGGTCTTTTTACATAAAATGAAAAAGACCAAAATGCCCTTTAAGTTAACAAAAAAGACAGAAATACCCCTGACTTAACGCGGAAAAATGGATGGAGTTGAAGAGCCGGATGAAAATGGCAAGATTTCAAACCATTTGGATCCCGATGCGAAAAAACAAACCTTTGGACGAAAGTCGCTAAAGTAACCAAACCTCAAGATGAAAATGGCATTTTACTCATAATAATACTAAAAGGCTCTTACCTGTACAGAACAAGAGCTTGTTTCTTTTCATGTTCATATCTGTACTTGAACTCGGTAATATCCATCTTCCCAACCTGCCAACACATGTCAAAATTCATTTGGTATTTAGAAAGTTAACATTTGACGAGTTTGAACTTTTTTTATTAAAAGCTTTTAAGGAAAAAAACTGACCAGTTCAGCAAACTGTTTAAAACTTCCAGGTTCTTCAGGCAGGAAAGTTGCGAGTACAGCCTCCCGTTGTCCACCAACATTTGCAAGTTCGGTAACCAATCTTAATCTATCGAAATTCATGTTGGCCCCACTAGTTATAGCTACAACGTTTACATCCTTAAGATTATAGAATTTGCAGTATGCTTCTGCCCCAGCAAGAGCAAGGGCACCTGCTGGTTCTAGAATGCTCCTTTTTTCCTCAAACATGTCCTACAACAAAACAAAGCCAAAAAACTTCTAATATTAAAAAAAATAAATAAATAAACCAATATGAATCTACTAAGATTTTCAACTTGATTCTTCCTAGCAGATTCATAATTACAAGTTTACCCTTATTTGCTTATAAGCTAACTAAATAAGCAAATCCCATACACTCCCTTACAATGATAAAAAAAAAAGAGTAAAATCCCATTTCGTCCCTGAGGTTTGGCCAGTTTTGCGACTTTCGTCCACAGGTTTGTTTTTCCGCATCTGGATCCAAAAGGTTTGAAATCTTGCCATTTTCATCCGGCTCGTTAACTCCATCCATTTTTCTTCATTAAGTCAGGGGTATTTTTTTTCTTTTTTGTTAACTTAAAGGGCAATTCAGTCTTTTTCACTTTATGTACAAGCATTTAGCATAATGTACAAATATTTAAAATACTAGATTGCCCTTTAAGTTAACAAAAAATACGGAAATACCTGACTTAACAGAGAAAACGGATGGAGTTAGCAAGCTGGATGAAAATGGCAAGGTTTTAAACCTTTTGGATCCAGATGTGGAAAAACAAACCTTTGGACAAAAGTCGCAAAACTAACCAAACCTCATAGACGAATATGGCATTTTACTCTCTAGCCAAACCTCAGGGACGAATATGGCATTTTACTCTAAAAAATAACTAACGAAGATTGAAGAAATGAGTGAATATCCAAACAGCACGCAAAAGAGACTCACTTTTATGGATGCACAAATGGCGTCACGGCTGACAAGAACCACACCATCAATCAGTTCCCTGCATAAACGGAAAGTTTCCAAACCAACCTCCTTAACAGCAACACCGTCTGCAAAGCCTCCAACTTGATCAAGCACTACTCGTTGCCCATGATGTAATGACAATGCCATTGCATTTGCATCAGTAGGCTCTACTCCAATAATCCGTACCTGCACAGGTTGCACGTATGTCATAATTAAATTTAAGGCAAGAATAAAAGGTATTTTCAATCATGACAATTATTTACCGACGACTATGTTTAGGGCTGCAAATGAACCAAACTTTCGGCGAACAGTTTGTGAACCGTTCGGCAGGAGGTTCATTTGTGTTTGTTCGTTTATTAAACAAACGAACATGAACAAGAAATTTCATTCGTTTAGTTAAATGAACGAACATGAACAGAGGCCGTGTTCCTTTATTTATGTTCGTGAACGTTCGGCAACGTGTTCGTTTGTGTTCGATAGTTCATTAGTGTTCTAGTTTTTATTTGATTTAAATACTTCAATATTCCGACAAATAAAATATATAATAAGTGTCAGCGTATTATATATTTTGTTTGTGTTCGTTTGTTTCCCTTTTTGTTCATGAACATTAGTCTGTGCTCATTTGTGTTCATCAACGTTTGTTTCCGTTCGTTGCCTAAAATTAACAAACAAACACAAACAAGTTCAATTCCTTAACAAACGAGCACGAACATAAAATCTCGTTCGGTAAGTGTTCATGAACAAGATTCGTGTTCGTTCGTTTCGTTTGCAGCCCTAATTATGTTTAACGCGCTACTTTTTTGAGTAAAGAAAAAAGAATCTTTTGATTGAATAGAGTACAAGATACTTTACAGCAAAAGACACTTACCTCTGGTGATACCCTCTTCACATAGGCAGCAAGACCAGCTATCAAACCACCACCACCAACAGGAACAAATATAGCGTGAATTGGACCTTGCATTTGGCGCACAATCTCCATTCCAACGGTCCCCTGACCCGTTATAATATCCGGGTGATCAAAAGGAGGGATGAACGTTCGGTTCTCACTTTCACCTCGTCTTTTAGCATATGCCTGTGCTTCGTCATAGGAATCACCTTCAAGGACAACTGTTGCACCTAATCTCTTAACCGACTCCCACTACATGCATCATTTAAAGTAACCGTAAGGTCAAGTAACGAACAAAAAAGTATATGAAGGCTGTATAAGTTACGTGTGTTTATGATTTATCAAGCTAACCTTGATCCGGGGTGTGGTAACTGGCATGACAATCACAGCATCACAGCCGAGTGTCTTGGCTGATAATGCAACCCCTTGAGCATGATTGCCGGCTGACGAGCATATGACACCTTTTGCCAGCTGTTCTTTTGGGAGCTTTGCCATCATATTGTATGCTCCGCGAAGCTTGAATGAGAAGACCTGCATACTCAATTATCATATTGTATGTTAATAAAGATACTTTTATACAGTTTACATAAACATTAACACGAAAACAAGTCTTCGATTTACCAATACAATCAAGGCATCAAGCAGAGTGATAAGTAATTAGGTAATAGAATTTGAATAATAGCGATCAGCTTTTCGATAAAATACAACAGCCTAACTTTAGAATGTGAAAATGATGCTACCAATTTAAAGTTTACAACTCTATTAACAGGAATAAGTATCATAAATAAGAGCATCTTAGTTTTATTGTTGAAAAAGTATGACCCAGATTTGACCCATATACCCGCTATGTCCAATCTGGCCCCAAATTCCTTTGGGGCCTACATAGCAGATAGTACAACATGACAAAAAGAATGTACTCCTCTTCCATCAGCAAAAAAGATGTCATTATCAAAACAGTTATGCCTTCAATCCGGACCCACCACCACACGATAGTGACATCAAAACCCTAATTCACCAGATATAAACACCCCATGAAGATAGTACAGCATGACAAAGAATGTTTTCCTCCTCCCATAGTTATCAATAGAGAATAGCGACATATAACGACAAGGTACCTATATGCTACGTAGCGATAGCGATGGAATAGCGCCCGCTATTTCGTATTTAGCGATAAGGTAGTTAAAAATTTAAGAAATAAAAAATAGCTATCTATAAATTTTTTATACATATATAATGTTGATTTTATACCTTTTTATGTATAATTTAGAAGTTTAAGGACCAAATGTAAGCTAGTGAAAATAGGGGGGTTAAATGTTAAAAATACACAAACTAATTTTACACTGTTATGTAATTTTTTACAAGTTTTAGGGACTAAATGAAAACTAATGAAAGATAGAGGGGTTAAATGTTAAAATCCATAAAGTTTTTTAACCCTAAAAAGACTAAAATGCAAGAAAACGCAGCCCGCTCTTCTTTCTCCTATTTTCCAGCAAGTTTCCGGCAGAAATTGCAGGTTTCCAGCCGGAATTCGTCGCCGGAATCCGCTACAATCACGCTATTCAGTCGCTACATACAGATTGCGAGACCTTGGCGCTTAGCTACGAAGCGCGCGATAGCGAACGCTATATGCGCTATCAATAACTATGCCTCCTCCAATTAAAAAAAAAAAGATATCATTGTCTAAACGGTTATGCCTTCAATCCGGCCCCACCACCATAGTTGTTAATGGCGAATAGCGACAAATAGCGATAAGTTACCGATATGCTACATAGCGAATAGCAATACACTAGAAAAATTTATATCAAAATACCCTCGTATATACGCTATTTTACATGTATATTTAACAAAAACCTAAAATCCAGCTATTTTATAGCTATATTTAATCGATATTTATATTTAAAAAAAAAAAACTGAAATCCGGCTATTTATGGCTACATACCCTGTAGCGACCTTCAACCTATACACCACGCTATTTGCTATAGCGACCGCTATTGACAACTATGCCCACCACCACACGATAGTAACATCGAAACCCTAATTCACCTGATATAAACACCCTATAACGACGAAACACAGTTTATTCACTCACTAATACTCTCACTACCTTGCACTTTACAATATTTTCTCTCAAAGAATCTATACTTTACTTATTCAGTTATTAACAACTTCATGTATTAAGTTTAACATCAAGTATCAAAATCAAAATCCAGTTTCTGTTTAACAAACAGAGTACACTTACAATCTAATCATCAAAACCACCAAACTTCAACAACACACTTAACCTAAAAATACATACACAATCATCACAACTAATTCAAATCAAATCAAAACAAACACAAAACACAAATCCAAAACTATACTTACAGGCTGCAGATCTTCTCGCTTAAGCCACACATTCACTCCCAACCGTTCCGAAAGCTTCGGCGCAAGCGACAACGGCGATTCAATCGCCACATCATAAACTCGATTCGACGACAATATATTCGTCAAATACTCCATCTCACTCATCGCACCGTTACCTTCCTCCACCTTATGGTCCGGCACAGCTCCTAACTCACCTGATTCGTACTGCAACGAAGACGGACTAACTCGCAGCACCGCCGGTGGTTGTTCACGCGTCTGCAACACCGCCGTCATCGATTTAGCCTCCGCCGTGGATAAGATATCGATCTCCGGTTTCGATTTGGACATTGTGGCGGAGATTGACGGTTTTCGGTTTCTGTTTGTGGTGATGTTGTGTAATATGACACCATTGTTAGGGATTTTGAGTTGCGGAGTGAAGCACAAGCCTTGCATTAGAGAGTTTGTGGTGGTTACCGGCTGCGGAATGCGGTGGCGGTGGCGGTGGCGGGAATGAAATTAGGGTTTTGGGAGATTTGTTAGAGTGACAGGGAGGTGATGGTGTGGAATAAATTGAATAGATCCACGTCAGATAGTGACCGTCAGTTGTCACGATGTTTAGTGAAAGGTGACGGTGGGTCTTTTGGTTGATTAAAATATATTATTTTTGTTGTCATTTTGTATGATATAAAAAAGTGGTGTTGTCGTATGTTGACAACAAGCATGTGAAATGTGTTTACACAAATTTTGTTTGCGAGTTGTAAGGACGGCATACCTAACCACCTTCCACTTTTTTTTTTTTTTTATGACGAACTAAATCACCGGATAAACATCCTGAGAAACACTCAATTGATCAATTACATCCTCTCCTGGCCTCCTTCATAATGGTCAGAGGTGAATGTATATCCGAGCCACCAAGCCATCAGTTTCGTGGAAACCCGCCCAAAGGCCCACTGCGGTAAAACCTGGTTCGGCTCAGTTTCAAACTGGTCACCATCAATGTTCTTCAAAGTGATACTAGTGGCAGTTAAACTTCCGACCTCAAAAAAAGAAACCAGATGACTAACCACTAGATAATCTTGTAAGCAAAAAAATTAGACTAAAAGGTAAGTAGCCACCCACTAACCGGTGTCATCTCCTTTTTGTTATCCATAAATTTTTCTATGTTAATGCTAAAACAAATTACACTATAAAAATAAGTATTTTATTGGGTTTAATTTGAGTATGATGTTTTTTTTTGAACGGCCGACAAAATATTTTATTCATCGTAGCAAGATACTATCACCAAACATACAAACATATTTGAGTATGATGTTATCAAAGTTTTTTTAACATGGCATGTAATTACATATCATTGCGTGATTATATGTAATTACGTAGTATTACATGATTATGTAATATGTCTTATTTTGAGAACAATTATAAATGTGGTTATGTAAACTCTTTTACGTAATTAATTACGTTAATTGTAGTAAATTTGAATGACATAATTCACCAAGGATGATTAACCTAGTTAAATGTGTGAAAGGTTATCCTCCTTTAAGAAAGTTAAGTGGGTTTCTAGTTAAAAAATACACAATAAAACTTAAGGGAATGAAGTTGCACATCTTAGGAAGTTGAATTAACAAAAGACGCAAAAAATAAAAAGACCGTATGTGTGTGTGCACGTGCGTGATCAAGATTAACACTGTGTTCCAGAGTTCACAAATGGAAGGAAAGGAAAATAAACAAAAAGAAAGTAAAAATATTTTGTGTTCCAGAGTTTCATTTACGGAAGGAAAAGAAAAGAAATAAAACATGTCGTGTTCCCGAGTTTCATTTAAGGAAGTAAAGGAAATGAAAGAAAAACTAGGCTAAATTCTTTAATTTTTGGGTAAATTACACTTTTCGTCCTTTATGTTTATACCAGATTGCAACGGATAGCCTTTAACTTCTATAATTACAGTTACAATCATTTATTTACAAAACCCGTTACACCATAGGTCCTTTATCACAAACCAAGTTAAAATTTTAAGTTAAGTTTATTCACTTAAGGGTATTCTTGTCAAATCATGTTTTTACTTACATGTCTAATACATAAAACCAAAAAATTTGATTATAAACTTCATCTTCCCCAATTTGCTTATAAACTTCAAACCTTAAGTTAACTCGTCCATTCCTTTCTCACTTTTACTTTCTTTTCTTTTCCCACGTTAAGTTAACTCGGAAACAGAGCGTAAAGAGGGAATTCTCTCTAGAACAAGTACACAAAATAGCAAGATCATAAATCCTTGCATGTGAGGAGATTATGAACCATTAGCATCATCAAAACCTAAGGTAAGTTGTAGAAACCTCATGGGTGATGAATAATGTTGTTTGTTCTTGATTGTGAAATCTAGTATTAAATAATGTTGGAAGTTTGCAACTTCAGTCCTTCTTGTTGACTCTTTCGACCACAATAAACTAAAATGTAACCATGGTTTACCATGACCCAAGATCTGTATTAATATAAACCATGTGATATGTTTTTTTTATTCTATATATGCTTTTAATAATAGCTCTTAACTTGGCAAATAATGAAAACCAAAGTATATTGACACAAGAAATTGCATTTCATTTATATGTTGAAATTTAAGATTATAAAACCATGGAACATATGCTTACATAAGGCAAGTAGGACGAGTTGTGTAACATGTCAAACTAATAAAATTTTAATACGGATCTAAACGGGTTGGGTTGACTGGTGATGTTAGTTTTAGTTGACCGTATTCAAATGCGGCCAAAAAAATAAATAAATAAAATTATCATCTAATGGTAATATTGATTATTTATATAATATGCTACAATTTGAAATGAATCGACTCCAAAATATAAAAATTAAAAATAAAACCCAAATTAACCAAAAGATCTAAAAACCAAGTTTCTACACATCATGTCCCACCAGTTAATTACCAGCCACAAAACATTTTGGACCTCCTAACTCGAAGTTGGCCCCTTAACCTGAACCTAAAAGAGCGAATGACCCGCGGTTCAGATCTTTTAGAGTCGTTGCACTTAACTTTTCGTTATAAACATTGTTTTTCTTTTCAAAAAATACAAAACTGAACGATCTCCTTTCGTGCATCTACATTTCCAAAGTTCGATTGATACCGTTCAATCTTGCAAACCGTATATTTTTTTTAACTTTTTACCATAGTGAAGAACCAAGAGCCACCGCTACTATATGGGGCAAAAGAGCTTGAAGAACACTTGTGGTTCTAGATGAACCGTTGTCGCTCAATTCATCCTTGCTTGAGGTTATGGAGACGTTTACATCATTTGAACCTGAAAGACGATGTGAAGCAGTAACAGATTATCCTATACGATTGTTATAAAATGCATAAACGAGGGAGAATATTATGCTTACAATCATAATCTGTCCATCCAATTCGTTTCTTTGATAGATCGTAAACAAATATCTTATCTTTAAGAACAAGATCTACAAACGAAAAACTGTATTAAGTGATCAACAAACACTTTTTATCTTTTACTTTTATAACTAACTAGTGTTTTACCCCTTGCGTTGCGGGCGCGGGGGTCGTAAAACCGTGCTAAGTTTTAAGCAAACAACGACCAAAACCAAAAAAAGTCGTAAAACAAAAACACGAATTTATACCACCACGTGACGTAAAATGTAGACAAACTCGAACTTATACCAAGAAAGCTTTAACTTAAAGACAAAAAAATGCAAAACTTGAAAGGCCAAAAGTAAAACGTACAAACCTAGGGGACTGAAAAATGTTAACCACATTTACTAAAAAACGATAAAAGATTAAAAAAAACCTCACTAAGACAAAAACAACAAAAGACAAAAAAAAATCAAAACACTATTCATAAGAACCTACCCTAAAAAACGAAAATGATAAATTAAAAAATAACCTCACTAAGACAAAAACAACAAAAGACAAAAAGATAAAAATAAAAAATCAAAAAACTATTCATAAGAACCTGCCCTAATTGTGTGTGTGTGTGTATATATAATGATGTGCAAGTATGATTACAAAAACTATGTTATTATAACAAATTAACAATAACCTAAACTTTTACTTAATATAATGATCTACAAGATATGTATTTAAATACATGTTAGATGACTTTCCCCCCATTTGACCCGTTAGAAATATAACATAACCCAAATCAACCCAAGACGTCACGTCTAAAATAAACCATAGAGATTTAATCATTTCAAATCTTATATCCAATGATAGTATGCCTTTGTTATAGAAACAATTGTAATGTTATGCCAAGGTTTCTACCGAAGTCAAAATGATGAAGTCGAGTCTCAAGGGTAGAATAGTCAAATACTATGCGTCGAGGGATGAGAGAACACGGGTGTGAGTCCAAAGACAAATACATGGTCGGTTTGAAGGGTAGAATAGTCTTTTACTAAATACAAAGATGTAAAATATAACATATTAAATCTAGAGTAAAATGCCATTTTCGTCCCTGAGGTTTGCCAGTTTGCGACTTTCGTAGGTTTGGTTTTCC
Organism: Helianthus tuberosus; assembly: GCA_030545235.1. Classification (NCBI taxonomy): domain Eukaryota; kingdom Viridiplantae; phylum Streptophyta; class Magnoliopsida; order Asterales; family Asteraceae; genus Helianthus; species Helianthus tuberosus. The sequence goes on from CM060359.1 coordinate 30,851,119, forward strand.
GTATCTGGATCCAAAAGGTTTGAAATCTTGCCATTTTCATCCGCTCATTAACTCTTATCCATTTTTCTCCATTAAGCCAGGGGTATTTTCGTCTTTTCTGTTAACTTAAAAGGTTTTTAATACTTGTACATTATGCTAAATGCTAGTAAAGTGAAAAAGACCAAATTGCCCTTTAAGTTAACAAAAAAGACGAAAACACCCCTGACTTAACAGAGAAAAACGAATGGAGTTAATGAGCCGGATGAAAATGGCAAGATTTCAAACTTTTTGTATCTAGATGCGGAAAAACAAACCTTTGGACGAAAGTCACAAAACTGGTCAAACCTCAAGGACGAAAATAGCATTTTACTCTAAAATCTATCTCTAAAAGTACAAACATTATTGCCATGTCATATCCAAGCTATCGTAACTAACCTCCAAGAATTGACACCCCGTTTTGAGCTTTCTGGAAGCCGATGCACCACGGTGTACCTCCCTCCTGTAACCATAAATTTAGTGAGGAAGTCAAAATCGATCACGTATATCGATAAATTCTGAAAAATTAGGTAAATAAAGAGACAATATCAAAAAAAAAAAAAAAAACTCACAACGGGGTCCCCGTGTACAAGATAGTTTTCCGGCTTAAGGATCATGGCTGCACCGCCAGCAAAGTTTAAGGAAACCTCCGGGAAAATTCCAGTTATGCTGTTTATGATTGAAAAAAAAAAATACAAAAACGACAATCATTTGGATGTTCAAAATGGCAATCAGAATAAAAACAAACAAACAAAACAGACATTTCAGGGGTACCTTGATGTAACTAAATAACATTGTGTGCCCTTGGAGATTACAGGTGTTGTTACTCGCGAAACAGCAGAATTTATCTGCAATCAAGACACAAACAGTTCGTCATTGATCAAAAATTTTGTTAACAAATAAAGATCTTTAAAAAAACTCGTCATTGATCACAAATACACCTTATTTGTGTAACTTTGATCATCACAAAAAAAAAAAAAAAAAAAAAAAAAAAAACCCTTATTCACCCTGTAGGTTCTTAAACTTTTACTAGATACTGATCAGAAAAACTATATTATTTCCATAAAGATCTATTTATTCAATAGGCTGACGAGGGAAAAAGCATAAGAATACATTTTTAGTGGTTTTATTACCCATTTTATGTTTAGCTAAAGTTTTTGTTGGACTTATTTGATCGGTTCAAGATAAAATATGACTAGAATTAATCCAGTTTTAGGTAAATTTTGCTACCTCTAGAAAAGTTGTTACATGAGCATTTCACAATGAAAATTATTTATATCGTAATATTTGGATTCTGGACTCATATTTTTGAAATTCTGGGACAGCAGTTAATTGTACAAAATTTCATAAATTTTGAACGAGGACGACAAACGATTCGTTTGACCAACAAAACTAAAAAATATAGGATGTGATACGAGTAGGGGTGTTCAACGAATCAAATAACGAATTTTCGAGTTAATCAAATTATTTTTTCGAATTTTTTTAACCTGAATTCGTATTCGATTTGAATTCAATTTAGATTTGATTTATTCCATTCGAATTTTATGCCCAATTCGAAATTTGATTCCTATTTGAAACTCGAATTAGAATAAATTCGATTTAATTCAAGTTCACTCTAAATAATAAATAATTTTACTTTAATTTTTGTAACTGCTACAAACTAATCATAAGAGCTTTTCGAATTTGACCCAAATTTAGAAGGTTTTTTTCCATGTGTGTGTATATATATATTAATGTATACACAAATACAAAAAATATATATGTATAATTTGAATTCGAATTTTGAATCGAACTAAAAATCATAAATTCGTATTCGCTTTGAATTCGATTACTGAACTCTAATTTGAATTGAATCGAATCGAATTTGAAGTTTTGAAAACTGATTTCGAAGCTTGATAATCGAATTCAAATAGACTCAAATTTCAAAATTTTCGAATCCGAATCGAATACTAAACACGCCTAGATACGACCCCGGAGAAAACTAAAACTTACAGCATTGACAAAAGGTTCAAATGCTTCTGCAACAAGGAATGTCAAAGTTGTTCCGGTATCAACAATGGTTCCTCGGTTATCGGATGTGGCAAAAACAGCCGGCGCAATTGGCAACATCTGTCCATTGACAGCAATACTCTGTAAATCCAGATTGTAATGAGGCCTGTAAGTTTGAGATCAAGTACCATCACAATCCTTTCATATTTTGTAATTTTACAATCAAGAAAACCATGTAGGACACAATTAGAAGTTCCATTTTCTACCCACTTATAAATACGTCGATTCGGGTTTATTTCTAATGAGTGAAACAAGTTAAAAAGTTTTAGTGCTCGAGGTAATACGTACTGTGATGGGACAAGGGGACTATAAACCATATTGGGGTCCAAAATCTCACCGAGAACAAGCTTGCCACCACCCGTTCCGTCGCCTCTAAAGCAATGCGAGAATACGTTTGGAGTAATTCCTCGTGAAGCGAGTTGTGACACGACAGACAGACGGTGTTGACCAAAACCGAAAATCCCGTCAATCGCCTTATCCGGTTTAGTCAAGCTACCCGTTTGATACGTGCTACACCTATCATTAGAAGAATAAAAAAACATTATTCAATTTCCACATGTCCTTCGCATAATTGAATAAAATCATTAGAAAAGCATCCAAAAACTTCTTCCCTACAAACCGTTTTCTTAATTATCTGACTCTGGTATAGGGGTGTTCAAAAAGCTCACTCGAAAAAAGCTCGGTTGTAAACAAGCTGGCTCGGGTCGCTCGTTTGGCAGCTCGAATTATTTTATATTATATAAATTAACTTTAATTTTAAATGTATTAAAATAAAAATAATATGTAGGAGGGGATTTAAGTGTTAACATTTTAAGTTTAATTAATCAATAACATATAAAAGTACGGGAAAATAAACAAAAATTATATAATAAGTTAATATGCTTTTCGGTCTTTAAAATATTAGAAAAATAAGAATAATACATATGGATATATGTTTAATTTTTATATTTTTAGTTATAAAAATTTGTAAAAAAAATTAACGAGCCGGCTCGAACATTTTACGAGCTGAGCTCGAGCTCGACAAAACAAACAAGCCGAGCCAAGGTGGCTCGTTTAAGTTCGAGCTTGAGCTCGGCTCGACTTGTTAACCATACATGATCTATGCCATGATTTATGCCTTGTGATTATTGTATTTATGTTACATAGTATTTTAGGTAGTTATCTCTTAGCCTTTGGTCAAGGTCAGTTAGCTTGTTTCTCTCCTAAATTGGAGCTTGTAGTCTGTATATAATGTATGTACATCAATGAGAACATTGTACCTTTTCATCACAAAAACCAATACTTGATATGGTATCAAGAGCCTTCCAATATCTCCTCTAAGATTCACGATCCCTATCACCTTCCTTTATTTTTTTATTTTTTTCACATACCACAACAGTCATCATGACATCTAAACCTGATGAACAAACATCTCCAGCCATCATTCACCTTACCGCTTCCGCTCACTTCATGATCCGACTCAACCAAACAAATTTTCCAACATGGCGCAGACAGATAGAATCCACCTTAATTGGCCTGGATCTTCACCACCACATCGATGACAACTCACGCCCGCCAACAGCCACCAGTTCCGAGTACTCTCGCTGGTACCGGCAAGACCAGATTCTATTCATCGCTCTCCTCGGTAGCTATACCGATGCCATTCAACCCCTCATCTCATCCGCCGCCACCTCTTGTGAAGCGTGGCAGCGGTTAACATCAGCCTATGCTAACACATCTCGTTCAAGAATCATCTCACTTAAGTCGAAACTCACTGCTAACCCGAAAGGGTCGCGCCCTGTTTCCGACTTCCTTCATGAGATGCGTTCAATTGCGGACGAACTCGCCTTGGCCCAGGAACCTGTCAAAGACGAGGATCTGATGATTCATGTACTAAATCAATTGGGTGATGAATTCAAAACTATTGTCGCTGCACTCAAAACTCGTGACACACCTGTGTCCTATTCAGAATTGTTTGCTAAACTTGTGGACTTTGAAAGGGAAATCCAAACCACCACCGATCCGCTCATCACCACGGTCAACCAAACCCAACGACAACCTGCCCGCAATTATTCCAAACCACAATCTGACTATCGCCATCAAAAACCAAATCCGACACCTAACCCTCGACCCTCCTGGAATAACCGAGACAAACCTGCCCATTCAAATCAGAATCGCCCCAACCGCAACAATACCTTTTGCCACTTCTGTAACATCCCTGGTCATGAGACTAAGGACTGTCGCAAACTAGGACGCTTCCTACGCGACTACAACTACCCGGGTCATGGTCCCACAGGTTCGGCACCCTCAGTTAACTATACTTCTGCTTATCCTACTGCAGGTTCAACACCACCATGGATGTGGGATACTGGAGCATCTGGCCATACGGCCCCAAATCAAAACTCGTTGCCCGTTCTTTCCGAATATGGAGGCCCGGATGAGATTGTCTTAGGCGATGGTAAATCTCTACCTATTACTCACATTGGTCATACAAAAATTCCTACCAACTCATGACCTCTTTTATTAGATAATGTCCTTGTTGTCCCTCATTTACAAAATCATCTCATTTCCGTTGCTAAAATATGTCGTACTAACCGTGTCTCTGTTGAATTTTTCCATTCCATTTCTTGGTTAAGGACCTACGCACGGGGGCGCATCTCATGCGGGGAGTGAACGTCAATGATGTTTACTACGGACCATTTGCTTCTTCTCATCAAGTTAATGTAACTCGAACAAGATCTCTACTCGCGTGGCACCATACTCTTGGGCCTCCATCATACCAAGTGCTTCGGTCTTTAATTACTAAATTAGGACTCCAATGTAATAAAGTGTCACCCGAGTCGTTTCACTGTACATCTTGTTCGTTAAATAAAAGCCACAAACTTCCTTTTGGCTCCAATTCATTTGTTGTTCACAAACCTCTAGAACTTATTTATTCGGACGTATGGGGACCGGTGCAAACCTCTATTGACGGGTTTAACTACTATGTCATCTTTGTCGATTTTTTCTCCAAATATGTGTGGCTATACCCAATGAAACGAAAATCCGATGTTTCTACCCTTTTCCCACAATTTAAAACTCTTGTTGAACGTTTCTTCAAGACACCTCTCGTGTCTCTTTTTACAGACAATGGCGGTGAATACATTGGTCTCAAAAATTATCTAAACTCAAATGGTATCTCTCACTTCACTACACCACCTCATACACCCGAACAAAATGGTGTTGCCGAAAGACGCCATCGTCATGTTGTCGAGACGGGTCTTGCCTTACTTCATTATGCCAACCTTCCTCAAAAATTTTGGTCCCATGCATTCCAAACCGCCGTCTACCTTATCAACCGACTTCCCACTCCAATCCTTCACAACAAAACCCCATATGATATGTTATTTGGAACACCACCCGACTACATGAAACTCAAACCATTCGGGTGTCTTTGCTACCCATGGTTGCGTCCTTACACCACTTCCAAACTTCAACATCGATCTCAATCTTGCATTTTCCTTGGCTACTCGACATCTAAATCGGCCTTTAAATGCTTTGACCCAACCACATCAAAATTATATCACTCAAGACATGTTGAATTCATCACCACCATCTTCCCTGCCCATCCCACTGAACACCCAAAGTCCAACCCTCCTCAAACTTATTCTTTTCCCATACCTCACCTAAATCACCCCTCAACTTTATCTCCTGATAAATCACCAAACACCTCTTCTACTCCATCACCCTCTATTCCTTCTACTACATTCCCAACTCCACCATTCATATTTCCACCTCTCCACCCAACACTAACGCACAACCCGACCCTACTCATGTTTCTTTCCCGGACCCACCGAACTCACCTCAATCTTCGCAATCTGACACATCTCATACCTCCACCCCTCTATCCACTGACCAAACCAACCCTCCTCAAACACCATCGAATCCTTCTTCTCCCGAGTATTCCTCCGATGCAGCGTCCTCTTCTCATAACAGTTCCACTCCTACTCAGCCATCTCCGATTTCCCACACTGAACAGTCCTCTACTACCACTCCACCCTCACTATCTCCAACCAAACGACAGCCTAAACCTAACCGAAAGTACTTCAATTCCAACTTCATCAACTCCACCTCACTCCACCCTATACCGCCCACACTTGAACCCACAACCCACACCCAAGCTATGAAAGATCCTCAATGGCGTCATGCTATGGATCTTGAGTTCAATGCGCTACTTCATAATCAAACATGGGAGCTCATTCCGCGAACCACCCAACATGTCATAGGCTGCAAATGGAACTTTCGAATCAAGCGAAAGGCCGATGGCACCATTGACAAGTACAAAGCTCGCCTAGTTGCGAAAGGTTTCCATCAACAGTTTGGCAAGGACTATTTCAAAACCTTCAGTCCAGTAACTAAACCGGTTACGATCCGCACCGTCTTGTCCATTGCTCTATCCAAACAGTGGGCCATACGTCAACTTGATGTCAACAATGCATTTCTCCACGGTACCTTGCATGAGGATGTCTTCATGGTTCAACCACCGGGATTTGCCCACTCCAAGTTTCCGAATCATATCTGCAAACTTCGAAAATCTCTATATGGCCTCAAACAAGCCCCGCGGGCCTGGTACAATGAGCTCACTACCTTCCTGATACAATTCGGTTTTCGCAAATCCTTATCCGATCCATCTTTTTTTATCTACAATCACCGTGGTGTCACGTGTTATTTACTTGTCTATGTCGATGACATCGTCATAACCGGTAGTGACAACACTTTCCTGGAAAACTTCATCACCTCCCTCGGTCACAAATTCTCAATCAAGGACCTTGGTCCTCTTCATCACTTCTTAGGTATTGAAGTTATTCCTACCCCTCAAGGTCTCTTCCTATCTCAACATCGTCATATCCATGACATTCTTACCACCTTCAAAATGGATGGCGCCAAGGATGTTCTCACTCCCATGAGTGTATCCGATCCGCTTGTACCTGTTGACTCCACTCCCACCGTTGATCCCACCCAATACCGCAAACTTGTTGGTTCCTTACAATACCTTGCATTCACTCGCCCGGACATCTCATTTGTTATCAACAAACTCTCACAAGTCATGCACACGCCTAGACAATCTCATTGGCAAGCCCTCAAACGGGTTCTCCGCTATTTGAAAGGAACGGTACACCACGGGCTTTATTTGCATCGTAACTCTCCCCTTACACTTCGTGCCTTCTCTGATTCGGATTGGGGAGGGGTCAACGATGGCGGCAGGTCTACTACAGCTTACATCTTATACCTTGGTGCCAACATTATCTCTTGGCGCTCTTCTCGTCAAAAGACTGTCTCACGTTCATCTACCGAGGCCGAGTACAAAGCTGCAGCGAATGCGGCTGCAGAAATTGCTTGGGTGCAGAATATTCTTCATGAACTAGGAATCCAACCACCACACACTCCTCAACTGTTTTGTGACAACACCGGCGCCACATACCTATGCGCCAACCCGGTAAATCACTCTAGAATGAAACATGTTGCCTTGGACTACCATTTTGTTAGAGAACAAGTCAATGCGGGCAAGCTACAAGTTTTACATATCAACTCTAAAGATCAACTTGCGGATGTTCTTACGAAGCCACTACCACGGACGCCATTTCTCTCAATTCGATCCAAGATTGGAGTCTCCAACGGAGCCTCCATCTTGCGGGGGCGTGTTAACCATACATGATCTATGCCATGATTTATGCCTTGTGATTATTGTATTTATGTTACATAGTATTTTAGGTAGTTATCTCTTAGTCTTTGGTCAAGGTCAGTTAGCTTGTTTCTCTCCTAAATTGGAGCTTGTAGTCTGTATATAATGTATGTACATCAATGAGAATATTGTACCTTTTCATCACAAAAACCAATACTTGATACGACTCGATTACAACCCTACTCTGGTAATATGATATCACATAATCACTTTCGAAATGTACATCCAAACACTCCTATAAAGTTGTAAAGTTCCCTTTTTTATTAATGATATGGACTTGCTCGCTGAAATGATTATATAATATTCTAAACTAACGTAGACGTTTGCATACTCCCGTTATGTGATTAAATCACCATGCAAGTGGAAGAAATCTTCTAAGGAAATGACAAGGAGCTCACCCGAAAGTAATGGAAGAGGAAGAGTTAGCAATCAAGGAAGGGCCCACAATTGTGTCGAAATGCAACAAATCCGTGACATAATGACCCGATGTCCCGCTACCATCTCCATACTGAAAATTATAACCACACTGATTGCCTGTGGAGCACGATGCATCCGACGTTTGAATGATTGATGAACATATAGAGTCTGAACATGATACGGTAGAAGCAGTTGATGAGCTTCCAGCATCAAAGAAATTGAGATCAATCTGTAAACCACGAATAAAAAACGGTTTTAGTAGGAATTTGGTATGGGCTTTATTTAAATTTGAGTACTGTGAAAAGAAGCCTACACCGAATCCACTTGATCGAGGACAGTCACTGCAAGAACTGCAAGTAACCCACAAAATGTCACTTCCGGTGTCGATTTGAACGTTGAATTCTTTTGCTGGAGAACCCAACTTCACTTTAGTAAAGTACAACCTATAACACGGAAGAAAATCAAGAAATTATACACTTTTGACTTTTTAGTCAAACAGTTGTTTCAAATCTTCATAATTGTTCTGAATTATGTAGCTTATGTAGGAAAATTAATACCCACATTCTAGTTTACAACCAGCAGCACGAATTGAAAAGCGTACGCGATAAATCAGTAACAAAATTATAATAAATCCTGTTGCTGGAGGTTTGAAATCAAAAGGTCAAATGTATCCAACTGCCAGTAATTCAGTAAATTAGTAATCAATAGGTCATAATCCATCAAGATCTAATATTTTGAAGTTTTTTTTAAAGCATGATTAGGCTATACAGATATACACATATAAAAGGGTTGAGTCTAAAGGAACACCACTGACACACTATACAAACACCATCGACATGTCATACAAGGCATGACACTATACGAGTATGACATGTGAAAACGGTCATACAGGGTCGTATAACGTGTTAGACTTTACATCATACAAGCCATAATTTTTAATACGGGCCGTATGAGTTGGTGTCATCATATTACACTCCACGTATAATATGATACACCAACACAATGTCATACCGCAAGCATGACCATTTTGTCATCGACCCGTATGATTCCGTCGGCAACTGTGTAATAGCATCACTAGTGTATGAGCATCCTATAAGTGGCAAAGCTTGAGATTTCCGACCGGGAGGTCGAAAACGTATTCTATAAAACCAGGGGGTCAAAAACGTATATACCCAAAAATTTATATACAAAACTACAACTCTCCACTACTGAGCGAAAAGTTCGGAGGGTCGGCCGCCCCCTCCCGCCCCCACAAAGCTACGCACTTGCCTGTAACAACATTCATTGTCCTACCAAAAGAAGTTAATTTAAGATAAACCCTCTAATAAAATTCCAAACTAAAAAAGACCACCACATTCATAACAACATGGTCACCCACAATAATGCACATTCAATAACAACAAAATATATTTATAAAAAAATAAATTAAAAAAAGCCATTTTAGTCTTGATAAAGATCAAAACTTTAACAACATTACCCGCCATAGTAAGGATCAGAGGTACCAACAACATTAAAATCAACAATACCACCAGAAAACCGTTGCAAGATTCTCGCGTGTCTCACACGGTCTCGTGTTCTGAGTACTTCAACATCAACCGTCGTCATGTTCGCCGGAAAAACCCTTTCAAGAGTCAAAACCCTCGCCGGAAACCCACCGACACCGCCGTTCACCACCGCAACAACTCCGGCAGCCACCAATAAAACGATCAAGAAGAACCCCATTTCAATCTTTATCAAGAAAATTTCTTTTTTCACAAATTTGTTAATCAAAAGAATGTGATTGTTGATTAGTTTTTGTGGGTGTGTGGTAGAATTGGGATCCCAATAATAAAAATGTGAACTTTGTGTTTATGGAAATGTGGATTGTGAATTGTAATGGTTGATTGATTGATTCTTGAATGCGTGTATACAGATAGATACATGAGTGTGTATCTATCTATGTGTTTTGTGGAGAGAGAGTTGAGGTCGGTGATGATGATTGTTGACTCTGACTGTTTGCTTTATTTAAAGTTGGACTTTTTGAGTCTTGATTCCAAGAAAGAAAGTGAATTTACATCCACTTCTGAATTAAATATGATTTAAAGAATAATTAAATGCTTAAAATATTCCTTAATAAAATAGTATAAAAAAATATTTTGACACCCGTACATTCAATTGGATCTTTTGAGAGATAACTAGAATTTTTGCCTGTCGCGCGTTGCGGCGGTATGTGACGGGTGAAAACATGTAGTAAGAAAATACACGATTTGTAAAACGCAATGTGTAACAGGCAATTAAAAAAAGTGTGAAACGTAATGCATAAAACACAATTACTAAAAAAAAGAGTAAAACACAAAGGTAGACATTAAGTGTAAAACACAATAATTAAAACATTTCGTAAAACACAATGCATATTGGTATTTGCAAAGTAATGCATTGAGCTTTTGTACAAGAAACTTGGTATAGGCCGTGGGGTATGGTGGGGCGGGAGTTGGGATTGGGTTGGGGCAATTGGTGACACGTGGAATGGGACCCCCCCCCCCCCCCACCGCCTGGTTACGTGTAAGCGGGGTATGGCGGGGCGTGGGTTGGGTGCACCGCGTGGCAGAGGTAAATTAAAAAAAAACCAAAAAATTTATAAAAATTCACACAACAATTATAAAAAAAAACCTACAACCGCCTGACGTGGCGGGTGACCAATGAAATTCAGCCAACTAGCATGGCCTATCCGCCCCACGCCCCGCTTGAAAGCCAAGCCCCAAGGGCCACGCCCAAACCCAAGCCCACCCGAGGTGGTGGCTTGGGTGTTTTCCCCCAACCCACGCCCAAACCCCGCCCCATACCCCATGGCCTTAGATATATTTAATAAGCAACTTGGTAATAATTATGACTTATTATCACTTTTCAGACACAAAACCTCCAAACCCAACCCATATATTTCTCTACACCCCTTTAAACCCCAAGCTCGAAAACACAACGTTAGCGTATGTTTGAAAACAAAATTTTGACTCGTTTTTCGGCAATGATTGGAGACCATATTTGAGTCTTAGGCGTTCGGAATGTATTTAAAGTCTTAATGATCTAAGTCTCCAGAGAAAACTGAGGTTAGAGCCTAGGTATCTCTACAGAAAACCTAACTCGCTATAACCTATAGCTCTGATACCAATCTGTCACACCCCGAAATATCAGAGCTGGCGTGACTGGACCGGTATCTTCATTGCACAGCGGAAGCAAATAAGCTAAGACTTCTATAAATGAACGCCACTAAGTACTCGAATTCCCATAGGTTATCCTATTCCAACCGTTCCATAGTTTTGAAAATGCAACCTGAGAAAGAACATGCGAAAAAGTCAACATAAAATTGAGCGAGTTCATAGTTTGTTTTGAAAAGATTTAAAATAAATATTTTTGATAACCGGTTTAAAAGTTGTTGAGAAAATATAGTAAAATCATTTTCTCGGCGTGATATATGAAAACTGTGAGTCTAGCCCACGAGAGTCTTTGTGCATTGCACGAGAGAGAATGGGCCGAGCCCAAAAGAGTCTTTGTAAGCAGGATCAACTCGTCCTCTTACTTGTACATAAGTTGAAAACGTTACCAAAGTTTCTAAATCCATGTATTTGTAAGTTTCCATCAAATGAATCTTAAAAACATTTGAAAATTTGAGTATCAAAAGCTGGTATGTAAGCGTCTATAAACATATCATTAATGTTTTGCAAGGATATTAATATATGCGGCGACATAGGAAGCACTCAACCCTAGCGAATTTCCTCCGGTCCACCCGGTTAGAACAACAAAAGCACTACATGGGCCACACAATGACCCAAGAGTGGGGCTCACTACACCCGATAGATCTATCACTTTTGCCCTCGGTCTTATACAAGATTAATGGCACTTAGGAGAGATTACTATTCGTTCACATGATCTAACAGTCCATTCCCTAGCTAAACCATACCATTGAGACATGTATTTTACCCCCGAGAGTTATAAATCCGAAAACATTTAAGAGAGAAGGGGGACTTGAAATCACTGGGTGTCCCGTTCTTCAAAAGCAGACGAACCCAGTCCCGTTGTTATAACTAGGACGATCCTGTCCCTAATCATGAAAATCATGCACGTTTCGAGAATACGCATTTGTTTTGTAAAACCAGTATATTTAGTATGTATCGTTCGTAAACCATTTGAGTTCCTTGAAATTTATGCGTAACATGGTTTAGAAATATGGGTTTTCGCTTATCGAAAATTTATTTACTTTTGCAAAACTTGCATGTCTTTCCACCCCCGAAAACATTTATAAAAATGTAAAACCGTAAAAAGTGGGGGTTATGACTCACCTCGACATCCTTGTGCAAAGCTAGCTACAAGTGATTCCGTGATGTCATTCCAAGAATGTGAACTCGCTAGCGTGCAACTAAAGCATTCCTAATCAAGGAATAATTATAAATTTCTAGTATAACGACTTGGTTAAACTACGTGTCCGAGCTCTACCGAGTCGTTAACTAAACGACTCGAAGGTAGTGTTATCTTGACTTAGATTAAGCAATCTATCGTTGTTTGATCCCGTTTATAATCGGGGTAAAACTAAGTCTCAAAAACGACTTAGTTTTCGAATGATTTAGAATATATATATTTATATGTATAAATATAAATATATTTACGTAGTCGTGTTAGTCGTCGCGGTTAGAAGGCGGAGATGAAATGGTACGTATTCGGAACGTCGTATATGATTCGGTAATATACCGTTGTAGTTTTCGTAGTAGGATGGAAACAAACAAATATATATATATATATAGGGTAGGGATCCTAAGAGAAGTCCACCCTATTTGAGAAACTTGAGAAGCAATCTGGACCACACATTTTCCCTAAGCAAAAAATGCAAAAAAAATGTGAAAAAAATGCAATTTTTTTTTTGGAAAAATCGCAGCTTTTTCTTTAAGAATTAAAATTTTTATTTTTAAAAAAAAATTGTATTTATACACATGTGTATATTGTCAATTATACATATATGTATATACATGTTTAAAATTGAAAAAATATGTGTTATAAATCCTAAACCTTATACTATAAACACTAAAGCTAAACCTTAATGCTAAACCCTAAACCCTAATTCTAAACCCTAATGCTAAACCCTAAAGCTAAACCCTAATTCTAAACCCTAAAGCTAAACCCTAATGCTAAACCCTAAAGCTAAAACTAAACCCTAAAGCTAAACCCTTAATGCTAAACCCTAAAGATAAAGCTAAACCCAAAAGTTAAAGCTAAACCCAAAAGTTAAAGCTAAACCCTAAATACTATTGCTAAACCCTAAATACTATTGCTAAACCCTAAACCCTAATGCTAAACCCTAAATACTAATGCTAAACCCTAAATAACACTTATTTTTCAATTTTAAGCATGTATATACATATATGTATAATTGACAATATACATATATGTATAGTTAAAAGATTAACAATATACACATGTGTATAAATCCCAAAAAAAAAAATTAAATAAAAAATTAAATCCTTAAAGAAAAAGCTGCGATTTTTCCAAAAAAAATTGCATTTTTTAACCTTTTTTTGCATTTTTTTTGCTTAGGGAAAATGTGTGGTCCAGAATGCTTCTCAAGTTTCTCAAATAGCCTACTACTTCTCACATGATCCTTATCCTATATATATTTGAAAACTTGACATTTGAAACGAATATAACAAATATATTCATTTTATAAGAATATTCGAATCCGAAGTATAAAGTAATATAAAAACTATATTTATTGAAATAAATATAAACAATTATATTGATTTATATGACTTCCGAATGTTAAGCGTTTAAAGTAATATAAAAACTATATTTAGTTCATACGAGAGTTTAAAGTCGGCATTTTAAAATAAATATAAACGTTGTATTTATTTTATAAAAGTGTTCGGAAGTCTCGACGTTTGATATAAATATAGACATTATATTTATTTTATAAAAGTATTCGGGTTTCGTTGATTGGTAATTCGTTGATAAATGTCGTTTATAAGATACAAACGTTTCGTATTTCGAATTTTTACGAAAAACGGACAGAGTTTACTCTGTTTTTTGAATAACCCGACAATAAATGTTGTCGTATTTTGTCAAACTCAACAATAATTCAATCAATTCATCCAATATATACTAAAATTTTATCAAATACGACAAAAATAGAACGTAGTTAATCACTAACGGTATAGGTCGAGCTCGGTTTCGCGTAGACTAAAAATCTATAAACTATCAATGTAAACTAATTTTCGCGTCATTAACTTTACCGCGTCTTGCGCTTGACAAGTTGACCCGGCAATTGACTGGTTGACCAGAGTTGACTTTTGTTGACCTTTGTTGACTTTCTGACCCGTTTTGAATTGAATCCGAACCTGTCGAACTGAACAAACTTGAGGTGAATCGAAACCGAACCAAAATTAAACTGCATACTCAAAATTGACCCGAGATGATGTTTGACTGGCGTTGACCTGCTGTTGACCTGTTGATTAACAGTTGACCGTCTGTTGACCCGAGTTGACTCAGGTGTTGACCGAGTCAACCAGGTTTGACCCGAAACATACTTGAACTTGCTGAACCAGAGCCCGACACGAAATCCGAGCCTGATGTTGAACCGAACCCAAGTGTTGAACCGTGCCCACGAAACAGATAAAACATCAAATCATCATCAGCGACACAACTATCCATCAACTTCATTAGTCTCCAGTAGAAACAAAAATGAAAGGGAACGAGGATTTACCGGAGAACTTTACGGGAGAAGATACCACCGCCGTTGTGAGCGGCGGCGCTGCCACCATGTACAGCCATCGCCGGTGTCGCCCCCTACCATCACCATCTTCTCGTCAACATCATCGCAATCAACGGAAAACATAATCGTCGTCAACAGGAATGAAGCGGTTGGAGCTGATTCCGGCCAGATCTAACCCGGTTCATCATCAGCGTCGTCATCATCATCAACTTCGACATCAGTCCACGTCATCATCTCCGACGTCACCGACTGAGCCGGTTTCACCAGTCGGACCATGTAGCCGAGAGAGGGGGTCGTGATGTGTGGTTGTTGCTGGAGATGGTGGCCGACACCACCGCCGCACCGTCGGTGGTCCAACCG
Source organism: Helianthus tuberosus (assembly GCA_030545235.1). Taxonomy (NCBI): domain Eukaryota; kingdom Viridiplantae; phylum Streptophyta; class Magnoliopsida; order Asterales; family Asteraceae; genus Helianthus; species Helianthus tuberosus. The sequence goes on from CM060359.1 coordinate 30,866,391, forward strand.
GTGACGAAACAGACAAGGGGGAATAAGGTGTTTGAGGTGTCGGATGATGTGGGGGTTGGGTGTTCGTCGGCTCGAACGGTGTCGGAGCTCGCCATAACCCGACTCCGGTTGCCGGTGTTTATTGATCAGGGAGAGAGAGTTGTGTGAGGGTGTGATTTTGTTGAGTTGCAGAGATGAAAGGGGGATCGAGAGATGTATGTGTGTATATTGTCTGTGTTTTGATAGTGAGAAGAAGGGGATTGGAGTGGATAAGGTTATCATATCTTTGTATGCGTGTGGGTTTTGGATGTGCAGAGAACAATTTTGATAGGAAGGAGATGGCTAGCAGCTGCATAAAAAAAAGATTCTATGGTTTGACATTAACAGTTAGTATTATATACTAGGTTAAATCTCTAACGGGCTTGGGCCCAAGGCCCACAAGCCCAATCTCATGTTAAGTAGCCCGTAATTCCTACGAGACCCGTTTTCAAAACTGAACTCTCCGTAACACCGTAAACTAAAAGTTTAGATTTAAAATTATGAAAAATGGTGTCGGTAGTCGTTATTGACGAGTCCGTTCGTCGCATTAACTAAAAATCGCGTAAAATACTGCGTTGACCGTTTTAATTCCGTTTTTCAATCTGGTTTCAACTACAGTTGTTAAAATTTAATTACGAAACTAAATATATCGTAAAGTTTCAGTTCTGAAGGTGATACGCGTCTTTGTTGCTTCCGTTTCGTTGCCGATGCGTTCCTACAATCGCGTTTCTCGTTCGCGATTGCGTTTGTGATGTACAGTAGCACGATAAATTCGCAAAAATTAAATTCATAAATATAAAATATTCGTAGAAAATTCATATTTGTCGGCGTTATCAGTATTTCATACGGTTTCAGTTCGTTATCGTTTAACGCTCAGCAGGTTTCCCGAAAATCCTCATACGCGTATCGTAACGTCCGATAAGCATTCCTGGGCATACCAAGAGCCTAATTAAGTTAATTTATGCCTTAAACACTATTTATTATTGTCTAAACATTTGTTAATTGCGTAATTAAAATCCGTTAATTACCGGTTGTCACAACCACCACACCCGTTTTTCTCCGGAAGGGGCGGTGTTGTGTCATCGGACTTGGGATGTCCAGACCTAGGGCCGGCTCCATAGGCTAGGTAACCTACGCACGGGCCTAGGGCCACCAAAAATTAGGGCCTCTGAATTTTTAGAAATTAGGCCCAAATAAATACGTTTATTTCAAAACTAAACAGGTTTTTTCATTGAAGGAGTCCAAAATAAATATTGTTTGGCAAAAAAGGACATGTTTCAAAGCCCATTTCGCCTTGATTTCCAGCTATTACAACACAACCACCGTCAACCTAATCATCATTATTTAGTGGCCTAAAGCCCTAAAATACAGCCGCAGTCATCCTTCCCATTTCCCATAGCAATCTGCTTTCAATTTCTAGGCTATCGGCTATCACTAGCCGAAAAAAGTAAGGGTAATCACTCACGGCGTCAGGATTGGAGGAGAGTTTGTCGGAGAAATTAGGGCCCCCACTTTATAGTTCGCTTAGGTTCTCCAAAAACATAGCAACAGCCCTGCGAGACCTGCAACTGATCTGTTAATGGGTGAAGTTTTGGAGTTGCGATCAAATTTCCGGCGAGGCACAACCAAGCAATCCTTCATCATGTATGTTATAGACTCGTGTAGATTGGAAATAGTTAAGGTTAAACTCAGCCAGTGCGCCTTTCAGGTGAGCCGGCTTCCAGCATGTGGTTAACGTGGTGGTCACAATGAAGAAGCACAGAGAAGGTGATGACGTTAGTGGTGGTCTTGGGTGCTCAGACGACAGTAGGAGAGAAGAGAGAGTGAAAGCTGACAGACACAACACCAAACCTTGATCTCCATAGTAAAGATTTGAGGACGAATCAAGTCTTTGTAACCGTTGCTTGTACACATACCACTTTTGCCGTTCCATCGCAACTGTGTTCATTTGAAGATGCTTTGAAGGTACCAAAGTCAGGGCTAACATTGTAATATCGTAAAAGTATGGGGAGGCAAAACCGGTGGAAAACCCACCGACTTTGTCTTTTAAGATATTATATAATGTATGGCTTGTATGTATACGAGTCGGTTTTGTTAGGTGAGGTGTTTATATACGACCTGTATATATGTATACGAGTCTTTTAATTTATAAGGCCCTCCGTAGTGGGGCTGCATATCACGTCGGAGGCATCTATAGCGTCCCAAGCACCCACGTGTATTCTGGTCCTCTCTTGGAATCCCATCTTACTTTGACTAGAACTAGTCTCTTGTGTATGAGATTCTTAATCTTTCTGTCTTCAATCTGTAGAGGCTTTTCTACAAATTTAAGCTTTTCATTTACCTCTATGTCTTTTAGAGGTACTACTAATGATTCATCAGCTAAACACTTTTTGAGATTACATACATGAAATACATCATGTATTCCTACCATTTCCTCTGGCAGTTGTAGCTGATAAGCTACTGGTCTTATTCTTCTAATAATCTCAAAAGGTCCAACATACCTGGGGCTTAGCTTTCCTCTCTTAATGAACCTTACCACTCCTTTCCAAGGAGAAACTTTTAATAATACTTTGTCTCCTACTTGAAATTCCAATGGCTTTCGCCTATTATCAGCATAACTTTTTTGTCGATCGCGTGCTGCTTTTAGTCTTTCCTTGACTTGAATAATTTTGTCCATTGTTTCTTGTACTACCTCGGGTCAGGATAGTTGTTTTTCTCTAATTTCTGCCCAACAGACAGGAGTTCGGCACATTCGTCCATAGAGTGCTTCGAATGGTGCAGCATTGATACTAGTATGATAGCTGTTATTGTAAGAAAATTCTATTAATGGTAAATGATCATCCCAATTTCCTCCGAAATCAATTACACAAGCTCTAAGCATATCTTCCATTGTCTGAATTGTCCTTTCTCCTTGTCCGTCAGTTTGAGGATGATAAGTGGTGCTTAGATTTAGCTTGGTTCCCATTGCTTTTTGGAAACTTGTCCAAAAATGAGAAGTAAAACGGCTATCTCTATCAGAAACAATAGATAAAGGAATTCCATGTAATGAAACTATTTCGTTTACATACAACTTGGCTAACTGTTCCATACTGAAGGTTTCCTTCATTGACAAGAAATGAGCAGACTTAGTTAATCTATCTACAATCACCCAGATTGTATCATTACCTTTTCGTGTCTTGGGTAATTTGGTAACAAAGTCCAATGTTATCAATTACCATTTCCACATCAGTATTTCTAATTGTTGCAATAAACCTGGGGGTTTCTGATGTTCAACTTTAACTTGTGAACATGTTAGACACTTGGCAACATAAGCTGCTATATCCTTTTTCATTCCTATCTTTCTTAAGTCTTGATACATATTATCACTTCCAGGATGTATCGTATACTTAGATTTATGGGCTTCTTCTAAAATTCGGTGGCGTAGGTTTCCTTGTTTAGGTATCCAAATCCTTTCCTTATGGAATCTCCAAATTCCATATATTCCTTGTTCTAATTCTTTAATCATTTCTTTCAATTTTTCAGTATCATTCTTGATTACTGATTCCTGTGTTTCTCTAATCTGTTCATTTAAATCTATCTGCAGATTTAATTTAAGAGAACGTACTCTTTTTGGCTTTTCATGATACTTTTGACTTAAAGCATCGGCTACTACATTAGCCTTTCCTGTATGATACCGGATATTACAATCATAATCACTGAGAATGTAACATCTGTGCTTGTAATCATTGTGAACAGTTCAGTTTTCAATAAAACAATGTTATTTGATCCCAATGTTTGTTTGGTTATGTTTGACATTTTTCATGTTTTGACTTTTATTCAATTTCAAACTCTACATTGCTTTCTGGAGAGTTATACGCAAACTGGTGCGTAAACGTAATCAGTTTAATGCGAAAAATACTCCGGAACATCAACATATGCTTAACATACCTTAAATAACCTTTACATGACTTAGAAATAAGTTTTGAAGGCTTTGGTATGGCAAAATCAAGTTTATTCGCTTACAGGGACTAGATTTGACAAACTGCGAAAGTATGCCAATTTGAACTGTAACAGACATTGCGGAACATGACCATAAGTTAAACATACCATAAATATCCTTTACATAGCTTAGAAATAGGCTTTGAGGGGTTCGGTGTGCTAAAATAAACTTTTGGGTCATTCAGGGACTAAAAACGTCAAAAGTGCACAAGTTTGCATTTCCGCGCATAACTTACGTTCTGAATACATCCGGACATCCAAAAATTTATGTAAGCACTAAAATATTTTATTTTAGTGTTTGGCATAATAAAAATCCATTCGTCGCGCAATTTGGACCGTTTTTGCGTCCGTTACGACTTCCGTCGTAATTAACCGAACAACGCAATCGTACGGCCAAACGAACGGACATCCGAGATATTTTTGAGCACATTTTAAGTTCCCTATACTTTAACTTCATTTTAGATCTTTGAAATGGGGTTAACGGGGCTTAAACGTGTCAAAATTGCATCAAATAGCAAGTTTGGAGCTTTAGGGGCCTGTTCTGCCATTTTTGAAAGTATCAGACCTGCAAGGTCCTTATGGACCGTAAAGTTCTAAGTCTTACGGTCCGTAAGCAGGGGTCAGACAGCAGAAACTTGCTTAAACAACTGTTAACAGCTGTTACACTCTCCTAATCCCTTTTGCACTTGCCTCTTCAGGATAATGAGGGGCCAATTTGGTGTTCCATGGGTATTTCAACAAGTGTATGGTCAAGATCAAAGCACGTTATTCGATAAACGATCCTAACGGTCTTGCATATCCTATAAATACCCAACCCCCCTTCCTTGCAAAACCCACAAAATTTGATCTAAAAGCTCTAAGTTGAAGCCATTGCTTCATACCTGAGCTACTTGGATCAAGATTAGCTTTCGGGGACCCTTTGTAAGTGTTCCTTCATTCTTTTATCGCTTTTCGAGTCCGAAAGTCAAACTATGTTTGACTTTCTGCATTGACCAGTTTATGGTCAACGCGAAGTTCGTTTGAACTTCCTAACGTGAGCGTGAGCGTGATCACGATGGTTATAGTCCCTAGTGACTATACCTACTGATTACCACGTTATCTAGACTCAGTGACGAGTCGTAGTTTCGGCCAAAATGCGTGTTATTGCGTATTTTGTAACCAAACTACTTATAGGTATCAAAACCGTTTGTTTTGATACCAAACCTGTTTTCTAAACTTAGTTAAGCATGTTTTAACATGCTTAGCTCGTCACTTTTAGTTTAGTGCTTATATAGGGTCGTAAGGTAAGCGATCTAAACAATCGCTTATACTTTCGAACCCGACCCGTTTGGTCGATCATTAGGATCCGACCAAACACATTAGGTGACCATAGTATATAGGGAATAACCTTCCGAGGTTATACCTTATGGTCACGACGTTTACTTAGTTGTATGATAGGTGGGTTATATGCCTTAGGTAAATTACCAAAATACCCCTTTAACGCCAAAATTCATTTTTAAGCATATGTAACATAACTTTTGGTATCTAAACTGATTTGGTAACAATATTAGACATGTTAAGGCATATTTTACTTATCATAGGACTAGTTAGGCATTCCGAACGCGTTTCACGCGAACGACGCGTTAAAGTAGCATAAGCTACCTAAACGGGTCGTAATGGGTCGTAAGCACTTAGGTTAGGTTTCATTTTAGAATGTAGGCTTTGTTAAACTATATTACATGAGTTTCCATACTCGTTTGGTTTACGAACCCTCATTCTATCCAATCCTCCGATTTAGGTCCGGTATATTAACATAGTTACCTATATTAGGTGCCGTTTGATATCCGTGATCTCTAGCATTGTTTGGTTGTTACTCAAGGACTACTAAGCAATCTCAAGTGAGTACATAGACCCCTCTTTTACTGTTTTCCAAACATTTTGGGGTGAAACACATGTGCCTACTTGTTACTTTCGTGCCTTTCATGCTTTCATATCATATGCTTGTTATGTTCATTAGTACATTATAGTACATGATTTCATTACATTTTATGCTATGTATGTCCATTGTGTGCATACTTAGTACATCGTTTTACATTACATTTCATGCTATGTATGTCCATTGTGTGCATACTTAGTACATTGTTTTACATTACATTTCACGCTATGTATGTTCATTTGATTACATACTCAGTGCATTGTTTTCACATGCTTACATTTTTGGTATGACATTTGGTTTGTTTAAATGGGACAAAAATACATTCATTAACATTAGCTATGCCATTCGTTAGTAGGTAGTGGTACCATAGGAATTGACAACTCCCGTTCCTGACATCCTAGGTATGTTTGGATGGAAGGAATGACCGAATTCGATAAACATAACACAGATAAACCTTTAATTTGTTGTCTATCACCACAGTCACAAGGCTTGAATGTATGCATTATAACAATACCGCCTAGATGTTTGTATCAGTATAGCATGCATTTGTTCCACAAAACATAACTTTGATTTAAACTATGTTTAATTCAATACCCTGTTTTTGTGCATTTTACCTATGGCTTAGTTGATATATTTCACATGCCATACATGATATTTTTGGATACACATTATATGATTTACATTAAACATAAACATTTTGACATTGATATACACATTTGGTGATTTACATTAGACATGGACATTTTGATATGGTTTACACAATAACACTCGACAATTGATTTATACATGAACAATTTACATTGGTGGTTGGTTTAGGTAAATGATTTGAGTAACGAGGCGTGTGTAATATGATACAAGCATGGTGGATACGCCTCTGGTACTTCCTATATATAAGTGTTTGTATGATATTACATGGCGTAGCGTTACTTAAATCATTTCAATATTTGACATATTACATTTTACATAAACAACTTATTTTTCACAAGACATTGTTTTACAAAACAGTTTATTTTATACAACTCATTTTACTTGGTTATTTCATTAACCATACACCTTTCTTTTATATAATCTGATTTCTTATCGAGTTTTCATATGATTTATAAAAGAAAACACTTAACAAGATTCATGACTAATTTTTATTAAACCTTTCTTTTAAAACCCAAGTCATAAATCCTATTTTCACAAAACCTATGTATCTCACATGCATTTTTATGCTGACGTACCTATTTTCACATGTGTTTTCAGGAGCTGTCGCTTAGGATGATGATCGTGACACTAGGGCGGACCTGTGCCTTAGAGACTTAAAATAAAGATAGAACTAGTTTAATTATGTTCTGAACTCTTTATTTCCTGTTTAAAGACAATGTAACACTCTTGTTTGATAAATAAAATATAACATTGTATGCCATGGTTGTGAAACAATAATTCTGTTACAACACTCCCCGACATTTCCGCCACGATTTGATGTTCTACGTGGTCGGGGTGTGACAGAGAATTTCCATCCATTGTCTCTGTCTCATATTTAACTCCTTTTGCCCAAAAACATATCTTAAACTCTTATGATCGGTGAAAATGGTAAACTTACTACCGTAAAGGCAATGTCTCCAAATTTTATGGGCAAAATTTATGGCTCCTAACTCTAAATCATGTGTTGTATAATTCTCTTCATGATTCTTAAGTTGTCTAGACGCATAGGCTATAACCTTTTGACGTTGCATCAGCACACATCCATAACCTAATTTAGAAGCGTCACAATAGACTACAAAGTCTTCAGTTCCTTCTGGTAACGCTAATATGGGTGCGTTGGTTAATCTTTGCTTAAGAATTCTAAAGTCTTCTTCTTGTTTTGGCCCCCATTCAAACTTAATAGATTTACAGGTTAGCTTAGTTAAGGGAATGGCTATTCTAGAAAAATCTCGGATAAACCGTCTATAATAACCGGCCAGTCCTAGAAAACTTTTAACCTCTGTTGGCTACTCAGGGGTTTTCCATTTAGTAATTGCCTCGATCTTTGTGGGATCCACATGAATTCCTTCATTATTAACTAGATGTCCAAGAAACTGCACTTCTTCTAACCAAAACTCACACTTCGAGAATTTAGCGTAAAGCTTTTCTTTTCTTAATAAACTTAGGAGTGCATGTAGGTGTGCTGCATGTTCCTCTTTACTTTTAGAGTAAATGAGAATATCATCTATAAAGACAATTATGAATTTATCCAAATATGGCTTACATATTCGGTTCATCATGTCCATAAATGCGGCTGGGGCATTGGTTAAACCAAATGGCATGACAGTAAATTCATAATGGCCATACCTTGTTCTAAAGGCGGTCTTAGGAATGTCCTCTTCCTGTACCTTTAATTGATGATATCCTGAGCGTAAGTCGATCTTAGAAAAGAAGCGAGTTCCTTGTAACTGATCAAATAAATCATCGATTCTCGGTAATGGGTACCGATTTTTAATCGTGACTTTGTTCAATTCTCGGTAATCAATGCATATACGCATTGACCCATCTTTACTTTTGACGAATAAGATCGGTGCTCCCCATGGTGATGAACTAGGCTGTATGAATCCTTTCTTCAGAAGTTCATCCAATTGTTTCTTCAGTTCTTGCATTTCTGCGGGTTCCAAACGGTAAGGTGCTTTGGCAATTAGTGTTGTTCCTGGTAGCAGATGAATTTTGAATTCGACTTCTCTGTCTGGCGGTAGTCCTGGTAGTTCTTCTGGAAATATGTCTGAAAATTGGGATACTACAGGAATATCTTTCAATTCTTTTCCTTTAGTGTTAATGATTATGGAAATCATATACACTAGTGACCCTTTTCTTGCACAGCTTGCTGTTTTCATCACAGAGATGGATTTCGTGGATCTAATTGGCTTATCTCCTTTAATTGTGATCTTTTCACCTTTTGGTGAATTTACTTGTATTAACTTTTGATCACATAGAATACTGGCTTTATTGGCTATTAACCAATCCGTTCCTAATACAATATCAAATCCTGCTAGATTCATTGGGTAAAGATTTGCAATAAACTTTTGATTTAAAAATTCTATTCTTGCTCCCTGCAAGATTTCAGTAATCTTAGTGGATTCTCCGTTTGCTGTTTCTACTAGACATTCTTGTTGAAGTTTAGTTAATGGTTGATTGAGAAGTTTGCAAAATGAAGTATTAATAAAACTTTGGTTCGCACCAGAGTCAAATAATACTTTAGCAAAAACATCATTAACTAAAAATGTACCGGCAATCACATCCGGGATCATTTTGGCTTCTTCTGCAGTCAGAACAAATGCTCTAGCATTCTTAGTAGTTTTGTTGTTCATGGCTGGAGTTAGTTTCAGACAATTTGGCTTGATGTGACCTTTTTCTCCATAATTGAAGCATACTCCATTACTTGGTTTATTTCTACAATCTTCTTCTTTGTGTCCTGGTATCTTGCAGAAATTACAGTAGGTGGAGCATCTTCCTGAATGCTTCTTCTTACAAGCTTTACTGTAAGGTGTAGAGGTAGAACCTATGTTTTTCCCACGGTTGGAATTACCGTAGCGAAATTCCTGGGTAAGCTTTTGAGCTAGGTTCTTTCTTTGGTTTTCTTTTTGTGTACGTACCAGTTCATCAGTCAAGGTATTTGCTAGTTCTACATCTTCTTCTATGGTTTGTGGTCTAGCTGCCTTGACTACATGTCTAATTTCACTGATTAATCCCCATATGTAACGAGAGATTAATACTGGTTCAGGTGATGCTAGGGTTGGCACTATTCTAGCATATTCAAAGAATGTAGTAGTGTAACCCTTGCTGTCTATTCCAGTCATTCTAAGGTTTAAGAATTTATTAGCTATCTGTTCCTTTTTATTGGGAGGACAGAATTTTCTTTCCACCATGTTCTTAAACTTATGCTATTCCATATTATAGACTCTATCACTTCCCCTAGACTGGAGAATAGTGTTCCATCATTCTAGAGTTGCATTCTTAAATAAGTTGGAAGCAAACATGATTTTATCTTCTTCTGCGCACTTGCTTATTTTTAAGACTGCTTCAGTCTTTTCTATCTAGCGTAGGGCTGCAATGGCTCCTTCATTGCCAGAGAATTCTATTGGTTTACAGGACCAAAATTCCTTGTAAGAACAACCATAAGACATGGTTCTTCTCCTTTTTGGGATTGGCAATTGAAGTAAGGGTCCATTGTTTACGCTGTGATCGGGTTCGGTAGGTGGTCGTTTACTTCCACTATTACTTTTATTATTTTCCGCTTCCTTAACCGTTTTGATAATATATGGCATTGCGTCTACAATTCCTTGTGCCACTATGTGTTGGATGGCACTGTTATCTACTTGGTTTCCGTTATTATCGTTATTCAGGTTTTCTTGATTCACTTCGTTGTCCATCTGAATTATAAACATTTACCACGTATTAATATCACAGGACAATATCTAATGCAAACAATCACACAACAAGCACATTGATCAAAATCGTCGTACATTGCGACCTTTACTCTTATATATATATATATATATGCGTCTATTACAAACTGTAACTGAAATCTAAAGTACAATGCTAGTATGCATCCATAGTTATTATCTATTTTAGAGGATATATATTATATATATTTTTTTCAACTTACAAACATATATTATTATTATTATTACTACTATTACTATTACTGATAAGGGTTCATCCAAAATGGCATGTTGCGCTCGTTATACTTCCAAACGAGCCTCTCACCTATCTGTCTTATCCTTTCGCTTTCATCTAACAACTCCTCACCAAATGTTCGGAGTTCCTGCACATTCTCAGTACTCATGGGTGGGGCTGGTGCTGGTATCGGGTCAGGAAACTGGGGCATCGGTTCTTCGTGTGGGTATGGGTTCTCTAGGATTTCCCTGATATACTGGTCATTATCCCAATATGGATCTAGAGGGTCCAGGTTGGGATAGGGTGCTACTGGGTTTTGCAAGGGTTCCTCTATTGGGTAAAGTTCTTGATAATCCATGTGGTCGTCAAACCATGGGTCATAGTCAGGGGGACAGGATGCTGGGACTCTAGGGATTTTAGCTGGGTCAAAAGTTGTTCCAAATTTGGGTCTGCATCTGTGGTAACTTTTATAGCCACTTTTCCAAGCCTTCAGTACTGTCCAACTGGCTTCTATTTGGCTTTCACATATTGTTACCTGAAACGCGTTTAAAAACATTTTGTCAGTGGGAAATACTAGTGAGTGAATCCCAATTTAATCAAAACAAGTTTAATCAGTTTACAGCATTGAGGGCGATCTCGCAATTACATTTGTTTATTTTTCTACTTTAATTCCCACCCACGGTACCGTCAACCCGACTTGTGGTCATGTTACTACTCACAGTGTAGTAACAAATTTTGTATACAAAACCCCAACATACCGACGATAATTGTAGAATTACAAATACTCAATCACTGTGAAATATAATATAAAACATTGAGGTTTTGTAAAACAGTTTGCAAAAAGGAGGATTACTTACATTGCTATCTTAGGTAATTTCCTAGTGGCTTCCTGGTTATAATCTATAAATTTTAAATAATGCACACGCGTTAGTATAATAACCCAATTTTACATTAGTTATACCCTCCCCGAGACAGAACTCCAATGACTACGTCGGGCAGAGCCTCAACAGCCGTTACGGAGCACTAGATCAATCGGGCAGCGTATCTAATACGTAACCGGGGGTTATGATACTTACATCGAGGTTGAACTTCGCTATTTTAGTGGGTATTATACCCGATATAATTTCTACACTTCAGAAATTGAGAGAGAATCACGAGAATTGAACGACGAAAATGAACTGCCTAAGCTCCCAATTTATAGGGCTGCTTCGGCAGTCCCTCGCACCACACGAAGGATCTACAAGGGGTCTTCGCGCCCCACGACATAGGTTATGTAGGGCCTAGATTTTCCCGGTCATACACATAGCTTCGACACACCACCTGACACGTGGCAGCAGGGGGTGCGGGCGGTTGGCCAGCTGTCGCGCCCCGCATAAGCCGAAGACAAGGTCTTCGAGGCCCATGAGCGCCCCCTGGATTCGATTTTTCTTGGTTTTTGTTAATTTTTAAGGTATTTCGGGTCCATTCTCATATACGGGGTGTATTTTAGGGCGTATAGAGGTGTTATAAATATTTTAGGAAGGGTTGTTATATGTATGCATTGTGGTTTTATAAATTTTGGATGTGAATTTGTGTTAGATTGTTTCTGTATTGTGTTTGAAGCAATGCGTATGGGGTGGTTGTCGGTGGTGTGTGGTGTCGTGGCTAGCCGGAAGCCATGGTGGGGGTGGTGGTGGCAGTGGCTATATTAACATCAAGAACGTTAGTAAAACTGTATAAAAGAACTGAATAGAATCTAGACAGAAAGTAATAAAATGGAGAAACAGTAAACGAGTGAACCGGGCTCGTGTTTGACACAATTCCCTTAAACAGATTCGTCGTCTGTTCCCAGGGTACGCCGGTCCGAAGCAGCAACAACGCACTGCCGGACTTGAACACTTTCCTGAAAGAAAACAGGAGAATGCTGCAGAGAGATCGAGAGAGAAGGATGGTTTTCGGTCTGTTCCTAGGGTACGCCGGTCTGAAGCAGCAACAGCGCACTGCCGGACTTGAACACTTGCCTGAAAGAAAACAGGAGAATGCTGCAGAGAGATCGAGAGAGAATAGATGGTTTTTGGTGTGTCTCAACTGATTTGCCTAGCCTTCATTTTATAATGCCAGAACCATAACCGAAATCCTGCTCTTGATTGCAGCGAATTAAAGACCAAATAATGGTCATTAGTATATTGGTTACGAAACTGATAATCATGACTAAAACTGTTAGAGTTTAAAAACAAAATAATGATCTTTCATTTATTTCAGTTTCAAAAACAGAACAGTAGTCAAGAGTCTCGAGTGCAAAAACCACTCCACGCGGACCCGGTTTTTCGGAACTGCATTCGTGTCTGCAGGACGTGTGGGCACACGCGAGTTCAACTAATTTCGGTTCCATTTTTTGCACACCCCATGCGCACGCAGGTAGGACTTGTGGTAAAACATGTCATAAGACAACAATTGCTTGGTTAAGCTTTTGCCTTATAAATAGCCTTTTCTTTTGTTCCCACATGTCACACCCCAACCGATGACGGAAACATCAGGGTGAGGCACTGAGCGAAACAGATTGTCCAAGAGATTCCATAACAACTAAAGTTTACCAAATGTTTAATCATTACATCCCATACCGTAACACATAAAGTAACAAAGTTATTACAGACAAATTATTCTCAAAGACAGATAGAAACTGTTCCGACAACTCATAATTTATTAAGTGATGTTTCTAGACTCCGCTAGCTTGATTCCACTAAAGCTAGCATAGCACAGCATCTTAAACACCTGTCACATACGTTAAAATAGAGGTCAATACACATAGTGTAAAGGTGAGCATACAAGTTTAATAGTATAGTAGATAGTGAAAGCGGTTTACGCTTAACCAGCATGTGACATGTTGAAAAGTGAAGCTGGCAGGTTATCGACAATGAAATATGCACAGACATAACCGCGAGTTGTAGAATGCGCAACACATATCACCACCGTAACACGTGAAGTAAAACCCTTAACAACCCTTGTCGCGACAGGTGCTGAGTCCAAACTATAGTACTATCGTTGCTAAGGTGTCAGGCAACAATCACTGTGTAAACATAATGTACAAGCATTCATCGAGTAACACGTTTAACATGCATTAATGGTCAGCATATAGAAGTGGTTGCGTTGTGTGTCGATAGTGATTTGAAATAAGTAACGTATGTAACACCCAGAAGTGTGTAAAGCCAAAAAGGGTTCGAGTATACTCATAGATCGTGTTTAACGAGTAAACACAGTCTTGGATTAAAGGGAGCGCTGGAGAGTTAGCCTGATTATAGAACGATAGCATAAGCGAAGAACAGTGCATGAAACGGTGTGTTGGTGTACTGAGTGACGAAGGGTCATCCGATCGGATGACCTTCCGGACGGATGGTCGGATGACCATTCGGTCGGAGGGTTATCTGTTTGGGATGGATGTGTTTGTGTATGATGTGACTTTGAAGTTTTCGTTGTAGCATTTTATAAAATGAGAAGTATCTCTGCCTTTCAGGTCGTCCGCTCGAACGGTCATCCGGATGGAGGGTGATCCATCCAAGCGAACATTTCTCAGTTTTAAGTTTCTTGGTAGAATAGTCATTCGATCGGATGATCATCCGATCGGATGACTATTCGTTGGAAATAATACTTTGAAATTTGCAAAAAGTCAAAGTGTTGGAATATATCACAAGTAATGAACGTCTTAAGTCATCCGATAGGATTGTCGTTCGATCGGATGGCTATCTGAACGGATGGCGATCCGCTCAGTGACTTGTTCGTTCTGAAAACTTGTGGAATTTGTTAAGTTTAGAAAGTTTTGCGTTTGAACCGAGATGGTATGACTTCGAGTCAAACAACGGGAACCCCATAAAGTCCAAGTCATCCGATCGGATGGGAACCACCCCGTCCGATCAGTTAACTTTTCTTGACGGTTGTTCATGTTCAACCCATTAAGTCGGTCATCTCGTTGATAGGAATCAGTTCTCAAGCCGGCACTTCACTAGAGAATGAGTAGAAGGCCTGAACGAGGTCAGATTCTATCGGTTTTATGTGAAAAGTAAAGATCATTGAAGAAAAGTGGAAATCAGTTGGAAAATGTTTAGATTATGACGAAATCAGTGCTTAAACATGTTAAAATCTCTTAGATCTGAGTTGTTCTTGGTGGAATGATGTCACACTTTGAAGTTCATGAGGACCCAAGATGACATCATCCTAGAACAACCCAAATCAGCCGATTTCATGGTGAAAAGTTAAGATTTGATGGGAAAATGATGAGAAAGTGTGTGTAGATCAAAGAAGTACAAGATTTGAGTTGAAAACTTACAAGAATCGCGAGGAATCGAGAGAAAATAGCTGAGAAGTCGAAGGGTCGGAGGAGAGCTGTCACATCACGTGAACAGTGATGTGACAGGTACTATTTATTGGTGAAGATGAGAGAAAGGCGGTGTACTGGTGCGATCAGAGGGTCTTCCGATTGGATGGTCATCCGGACGGATGACCATTCAATCGGATGGTTCGAGCGAGTCATTTTCTGACTTTTCGTTTCGTGCGTTGTCACACCCCGATATTTACTGCTCAGCCCAGTGGGCCCGGTGGGGAGTATTGTGACGTAAGATTGGTATTGTCATAACTCATAGTCAAACATACATATAATAGCACACCGGAAGTCTTGGAATATAAAATATTATTACAAACCCAAATGTCTGAAAATACCGAAAGGATAATTACATACGAGCTTGCAATATTAAATCCACAGGCGGATCTTTTAAAAAATGTACAAAACGAAGTTTAGCAGACTTTAGGGCATCCTAAGGATTTGCAAGATCCTTTATTAACACCAAGAAGCTCCCAGCCAATTTCGAGTAGTACATGTCACTAAGCCTTTTGAAAATACGTCTGTTTTCACTGGTAAATACAAGTAACTGACTCTTTTGAAAAACATTTAAGAAAATTGATTTAGGTAGACAAGGCACAAATATTATTTTATAACTTGGGAAAATTATATAAAATAATCTTGTATACAGATTTACATGTTTGTCATACGTTCAGGGCCCGGGATAGAAGCCGAGTCATGATTAATCAACACACCACTAATATAGTCCACAAGGAGTTACCCTCACGTGTGGTTATATCTTATATCTTAATTCCCTTTTTGGGGAAAAGAAACTGTATCGCAACTGTCAGGTGTATGCCTACACCCCGTGCTTAGGTCGTGGCCATTTGCATTTAAATGATGCCAAGGATATCCAGGACACGGTCGTTAACCCCCAAATGCTTTGTATCAAACAAAACAGATTAAAACGGTTATCTCAATGATTAAACCACTGATCGATTAAATATTCAATACCCGACCAAGCGGTAATAATTTACCGTATCCCAAGCCCGTATAAGGGAAAATAAGTTAAAAGTATTTACCTAACCTTAAAATGCAAGTATTGTATACTCAGCCATATTATCTACCCAAACAAGTGCAAGTATCTTTTACCGGGGCTCCTAATCTGGAACGAAGGTTTTATTAACCTATTAGATTCCTAACGGGTCTTTATCTAAGTTGTAACTTAGACCGGTTAGTTTTACAGAAAAGTTTACGGTACGAAACACGAGATTAAGCGATGACCGGATTGGAATGCGATTTAGACCCAACAAGTATGAAGACTTATATAAAATGGGTAAACTAAATACATTCTGGATTTTGAAATAAAAATGATAAGGTTTGACCCGTTTTGGTTAATTTATGCAAACTATATACATCAACCGTACCGAACGCGTATAAGCATAACGGGTAACCGGATGAGACAAGTACAAGTTCCTTAAGTTATTTTGCTTAAAATATGTTGTGATATCAGTAGGATATCTTCAATTATGCCCAAAACGAATTTAAAACCAATTTAAGCCCCGTAAGGGTATTTTGGTCATTTTAATGTGTATAAAAGAGATTAAATAGCAAACTGAGGTTCTGGTCTAAAATAATCAGTAAAAATAATTATTTTATCATGTTACATCAGTAAGATATCATACATATGTGAGGGTCACCATTTATGGCCAAACTATGCACCGGATGGCATTTTGGTCATTTAACATATGTTTCAAGGACCAAATTGGAAATCTGAGTTCAAGACTTATACTTACTGTTAAAATATTAAAATTCATTTATGAAATCAGTAGGTATCATGTCTTAGGTGCTAAATATGGTTTTAAACCATACTATGCGCCTAATTCGCATAAAAGTCGATATTTGAGATGTTTATGAAATTCTGAGATTTTTATCAGTCATGAATGCTTAAAATATGTTATTTAATATATAACATTAGTAGGAAAAGGTTTGACATGTAAATGATGTGTAAAACTCATTTATTAATGAAAAGGGCATTATCGTCAATTACCGAATTTATGCAAGAACTCTATATTATGGTCAGTATAAAATCTGATCCAAAATTCCAAAATTCCCTAAAAATTATATCCAATTAGTAGGTAACGAGTTTGGTGCCAAAATTTGGGTTTAAATATGATTTATGCTAAAAATGTCATTTAATTAACAAAAAGTTTCATTTTACGCTATCTTGCATAACTTTAGTTTGAGACCAGAAACTGATGTCAAATTTTGTAGACATACTTATTTTTCAGTAATAAAACTTTTTTTCCTCTCATATTTTCAAAAATCTCGTTTTTATAACATAAGGGCATAATAGTCAACTTTTTAAGCAAATAACGGAAACATGCAATGTACTATGATTTCTAAGGGACCATGAAGTATGACCTCAGAGGGTTATTCTAACATATAACATGGTGATGTGTGTAAAATGCAATATATAAATTACATCAAATGAGGCATAAAACTAACCCTTTTTAAGTACTAATGTTTGAAAAAGAGTGTTTTTGTTTTCCTTTTGTATTTTCAGGATTAAATGAGCTCAAAATCACAAAAGAAGCAAAAAGACAGCTAAATCCAACATAAATACATGAAAAGGAACATAAGTGGACTGCCCGACCCCTCAACGGCATCATCCCAAGCAAAATAGAGAAGGCAGAAGACTGAACACGCCCCGTGCTCAGCCAGCACGGGGCCGTGCCCAAGAAGCAGCAGAAAAGACAAACCTATAGAAGCTTCTTTTTCCCACCACGGGGCCGTGTCCAGTGAACACGGGGGCGTGTCGAAAGTACAGCAGGCGCATTAATTGTAATTGCGAATTACAATTAATGAAGAGAGAGGGTGTCAGACAGGCACGGGGGCGTGTCCAGCGGACACGGGGCCGTGCCCAACCTTCTGTTCAGCCTATAAATAGGAGTGCTTGGTTTCATTTCAACTCATCCCTTGGCACACCACCTCTCTCACACTTCATCCACCACCCACCACCATCACAACACCATCATCCACCACCATCATCCATTGTCCATCGTAGAGTGTGTGAGTCGTCTCGGGATCCAAGATTGATCGTAAGAGTTCTTGACAATCAAGGCCATGTTTGCCTAAGTCTCTTACATCACTTGGTGAAGACAAAGTGTCTAGTATAATACTTTTTATTTCTAATCTTTTGCACTTTTTATTTGGTTTTGTATTAATGACTTTAATAACTAGTTACTTATGTTGAAGGTGATCTTTCCTTATTGTTTGTCCGTGGTGTCTTGGCATTATTTTACTGTCTATATAAAATAAAAGATTTTCACCATTCATATCTCCACGGTCTATATGGAGGTATGTTGGCTACCTGGTCGGGGGTTAAGGGAACGGTTTGGTAAAGGTCTTGCCATTGTTCAGCGTTTAGAGGTCCTGCAATGGACCTGGGTCAAATTTAGTAGGACCTCCTTCAATGCTTCACAGTATTGGATGGCGGGGTCCAAACTCTTTGATCCCCTCATAAGTTAACTACTATTAATACTATAACCCGGCTATTTAGGACTGTATCCCTGCTGACTCAGACTACTTAGTCGAGGGTAACGTCACCTCCAAAAGAGGGGCCTACCATAATTTGCATTAATAACTTAATTAATTATCTTCCAATAATCCACCCTTTTAGGATTGTATCCTTGCTGACTCAAACTACTGGGGTGAGGGTAACGTCACCTTCAAAAGAGGGGCCTACTACAATAACTAAGATAATCTCTTAAATATGTGCAAAAGTGCGGAAATAATCAAAGGTTATACTAGATACGAGTCGAAACCAAGTGATTCATCTTGTCTATCTGTTTTTCTTTTTATTTCTATTTTCAGCATTTTAGTTAGTTTTTATTTTTTCTTAGTTTAAAACATTTTTCTAAACTTTTTATTTTGATTAGACGTTGAGGATACACCGGTACTAAAAGCTCTTGTGTCCTTGGACGACCTCGGTATCTTACCAACGCTATACTACGCTCACGATGGGTGCACTTGCCCATATGTGTGTTTAGTGTTAGTAAAATATCGTGTTTTATAAATTTAAAACTTGGCTAAAAAAGTGTTAAAAGGGCTTAAAATATACACCTAATATATATAACACTTCACACGCATCACATGGTCACAAAGGAACCCTAAGGAATAACTAAACTAAGCTAATTCGAGTCAGAACTGAAAGTCAAAGCAAAAGTCTACTTTTGCGACTTTCGGTTGCGAACCGAGCCTAATACTTAGAATTGTCGGGTTGAACATGTCTAAACATGTTCTTATATTATTTACCAAGTTATTTAAGTGATAAAACGTATTTTATAGCTTCTACATTATCAGTTATGAATTATTTTATAAAAACTGACTCGTTTGACTTTTCTGTTCATTACTTTTGACCCGACAATTGACCAAGTAAACGTGATAATTAGGAGGTTCCCTTTTGAGGGATTATCATCTACATAATTACCAACACATAGCCACTTTCAATTCGAATAATGGCTGGACCGTTAGTGATTAATCACAAAGTCAAAGTATCATTATGATATCTTTGACTTTCAGTCATTAAACTAATAAAAGCTTAACTACAGAAGCTAAGAACGCTTACAAAGGTCCTTAGCATGAAGATTTGAACTTTAGAGAGCTTCCTTAATGATTAGGATGCTCCAGAGAATGCTCCAAAGCTTGAGCAATTGAGAGAGTATGAAAAATATGAATGAGAAAGGATTGTGGCTGCTTCAATGCCCTATTTATAGTGTTTGAGAGCAGCCCCAGATCATTCGAGCTGTTACTAGATGATTTCTGATGAGTACAAGTGTCCAAGGTGGGTTCCTAAAACCATTAGAACCCATAGAATTCGAGTTATGGCTGAATTGGAGAAGAAGCATTGTAGGACCTGCACCTGTGCATGGTTTCTGCCAATTTTAGGCCGTTGCGTCGTGCGACGGCAGGCTATGTTCAAAGTCGTGCAGCACGAGCCCATGGGGGACCAGTATACCAAGTTTCAAACTTGGCAGAAACATCCCCTGCACCTTTTCAAGCATTAAATCTTTTGTTTTAGACACAAATAACCCCTCTAGTTAATATATGAATGATCTTTAGGTTGTAATCAAACACCGTTAGGTTCGGTTTCGTTAAACGATAACCAAAAACACTAGTTTCTCCCCGTTGACGCTTATAACCCTTTAATTTGCGAACTTGTGCGATTTAACACGAAATGGCATAAAAGCCTTTCAAGATCATTAATAAGCATTCCTAAGAGTATAATGGGATATTACTACACTCCAGTTTACCCCAGTTCGCTTAAATGGTCGCTCATAGGTGTAGTTTTATAGTTTGACGCTTTTGGCCCCTTTTATGCACGACTTGCGCATAATCATTTTATCGTGTCAAAGCCCTATGTTATCCATATTAGGCATTCTCGAGGGTGATATTGAACATTACGATGCTTTGGGTTTGTTAAAAGGTCACTCTGGGGTTAATTTGAACATGTTGACGTTTTAACCCATCTTCTTGATATCTGCAATTTAAATTGTTTATTTGCATCGAAACTCCACAAAATCATTATCCGACAATCGTGAGAGTATAAAAGATTCTACAAAACCTCAGGATCGTTAAAAGGTCATTCAGAGGTATGAATTAACATGTTGACACTTTTAACCCCTGTGGTTTGTAAATTTTTGGTTTTAAGCACAAACGGCTTCTTGTGTCTGAAAATTTATTCAATAAAGAATACGAACATCATATGAGGTCAATAAGAGGCACATGTTTGGCATGTTGACCTTATTGGTCCTTCCACAATCATAGTTTTCGTTTTTGACGAAATTAGTCCTTCATAGTCAACGTTTGACTTTATTAGGGTTTATTACACGTGTCAACACATCATTGGACACGGTTTTTACGAGGTATTCCATCCTCACCCCCTTAAAAGAAATCTAGACCTCAAGATTTGCTAAAAAAGATAGGAGTTCTTCTGTCACGTAGTGAACACGACCTCCCATGTTTGATCAGGGCCTCTACGGCATCCCGTTTAACCTTAATAATAGGTATATGCTTTCTTTCGGAGCTTCTAATCCTGTCGATCCTTAATCAATACCGGTTTCTCATCAAACCACAAATTTTCATTAATCTGCAGATCATTATGTGATAATGCTATTGACTTATCGGCTAGACATACCTTGAAATCATAAGTGTGAAACACATTGTGAATACCATCAAATTCCTTAGGTATGTTTTCGCTTATAGGCTATTGATCTTAACATATCCGATTTTCTCGAATGGTCCTATATATTTAGAGTTTAACTTGTCCGTTACATCAAAATGCAGCACACCTTTCTAGGGTGGTACTTTCTGCTGAATCTTATTCCTTATTGTGAACTCAAGAGGTTTGCGACTCCCCTCAGCATTGATTTTCTGCCGATTACTGGCATCTTTCAGACGATCACAGATTTGTATGATCTTACCCGTTGTCTCCAGGGTAAATTCTAGATCCTGATAATTGGACTTACCAAACTTGTGTCCATTAACGGACATTTGACATTCCATCTATACAAGGTCTCCAAAGGAGCATCCTTGATGCTTATATATACTAACTATTAATTATAGGAAAGCTTATTTAAGGCGAGATAGTCATTCCAACTACCGCTTAATCCAATGTTTAAAGAATAGCTAACCTCACGGTTAGTCGAACAAATCGACGATCCTGGGCAGCTGATGGCGATTCTTTATTGTTGCCTAAATAGGGTTGCGGTAATCAATGCATAAGCACAATGGTCCGTCTTTCTTAAATTATAATATCGGAGCTCTCAGAATAATGCGTTAGGCTTTATGAACCTTTCTCTTAATACTCATTTGATTGGGTTTCAATCCTTTTATTACTGTCGGTACTTTACCGATATAGAGATTTTTCAATAGATGCAGCCCTAAGTGGGATATTAATCTTAACTCTACTTGCCTCTCAGGAGGTAAACAGGGTAGTTCTACGGAGAAGACAATCGAAATACACAGAGTTGACGGTGATATTCTAAATCTCAGGTTTCAGTTCATCTATAGTTATCCGTGCCACATAAATGATACATTTTCCTTACGAATGCAAGGATGCCTTAAGTAGTGACACTTAATTGGACCGTTCTATACTGGATACCTTCTTTGAATACCATTAGCTGACTTTAGTACAATATGACCATTGGGATATCTTAGTGGTTCCATGCATTAAACCTCCATACTGATCAGGCATGGAAGCAATCTATGGGACACACTAAGATACACCAATCCTCATATGGCACTTTTATCAAGCATAGTCTAGCATTCGCAGTTGATAGAAATCAATGAGATAACAAAATAAAATAACATATATTGTCGTACTTTATCTAAAGAAGAGTACTTTAGATTTTGATGAATGAGGATTCTCTGACAAGAATAGAGAATTGGTTCATGTGATTTCATCGCTACGTCCTACCTTGCACTTAATATCTAGAGTTCTTATGGAAAAATTCTAAAAGTTTGCTAAGCTTATGATATATGGAATACTTAGTAGTTTCTGAATTAAAACATAATTCTTAGCAATTGAGCCATGATAAGGGACGTACCTGGTGTCTTTATTGATACGAACCGCCGCTGGCATTTATCAGGAGGGTTTAAGAGCCTTCATTCTTAGTCTCTTTATACTTAGCTATACCATATTTGACAGTTTTAGGGCAGCTAGTCCTGATGTGGCCCTCCTCGCCACAGCCGAAACAGACTGCATTCATTAAGTTTCTACATTTATGGGACTGATGACCAGTTCTGTTACAGAAGCCACACTGCTTTAGCCTTTGTTCCAATCGACACTGTCCCCAGTGTCTTTTATAGCAGGTCTTGCATACAGGCTTCTTATTGGACTGTTGTTGGTTCGTATTGAATTCGGACTTTCCTTTCTTTCTTAGATTTCTAGGAGTTATCCTCCTCCCCATTCCTTCTCGGTTCATCCTTCACATTCGAGGCATGAACAAAATTCTTCTCATGAACAAGGAGTGTGGTTTTAAATGAGATTTGGAACAAGTAACATTTGGCTCCTTGAACTTCCTCATGACCTTTCTCATAGCTTTTCCAACAGCTACTTCAATTAAAGCTTGGAGATTTTCTTTGTTAACATTAAGCTTCACGATTTTTGCATCATTATCATGTTTCGCATCATCATTAACACAGTTGTTGGTTGTCTTATCCGAGTTTGCCATACTCGAGACTAGGTCCCTAACACCAAATGAAACAATTACTTGGTTGCATCGCATCAGTTAGTCATCATCCTGATGACCTAACCTACACTGGCCATGGTATCATTAAACCATATAGGCTAATAGGTTATGAACATTTCTAATGAATGTTATTTGGATGTATCTCAATTACATTTAGCCTAGGTCACAAAAGGACCATCAATGGCATTTAGGGTTTGGTCCGAGTCCATTACCTTTTAGACAGGGGATCACAATGTCACAATTGTCTTCGTCATATTGACGATTTTGTGTAGCTTGAAAGCTCACCTCACGGACTTTTAAATATGGAACATAAGTCCGTCATGAAGGACATGAAAATGTAGTACATAGGCTTGTCTCAAAGGACATATAATAGCCATATGGCACTAAGGCCTTGTCGCAAAGGACATATAGGATATGGCACAAAAGGCCTGTCACAGAGGACATCAATATATAAGCCGCAATCTTATTAGATTAGGGGATTTAAGATTTGAACGTAGTTCTTCAGCTTTGGACAGGGAGTCATAGACTACAACTGTCATTGTCTTTGAAAGATGATTTATTTTGCCACATAGGCAAATCACTGGACATCACTAATGGATGTTTATACATATATTTATATAATTATTGTAATTAAGGATATTAGTCATGATCTTATCGATCTCATAGTCTATAAGGCTTGGGCAATGCCCATCACCTTGAACGGTAAATCTTAACGATCACATTTTGTCAATGTCACTAATGGACAATATAGTATATATAGCCCGTAGGCAAAACATCACTAAAGGATGTTAAATAACATGATCATCACATTAGACGATATTAGTCATAATCGCATTGATCATATAGACTATTATGCTTGGACATAGTCCAATAACCTTATACAAGGGGTCATAGACCACAACTGTCGTTGTCTTAAGGAACAAGTATAGCCCGTAGGCACTTCATCACTAATGGATGTTTATATTATGATCATCATATTGATGATACTTGTCAAGATCTAATTCAATCATATATGCTTTAAGGCTTGGACAGAGTCCAAATACCTTGACGGTTGATGTGGTTTCTCAAGTCACACTGCTAGGAGTGTTAACATGTTTTTAGAAGTTAACAAGGATTAATTGTCTTAAGAGAGTTTTACCATCATAGCATGCCTGTATTGACATATTGGCTAGGTTATACCATTAAGAAGATCTTTTGAAATTATTTAGTAGATCGATAACGTTCGAATCAAATTGATACTAATGTTTGATAAAGGACAAAATGAGTACCTATATAAAATTTTCAAAACTTTCAATAAATCATTAAGAAATTTACCATAGTGCCTTAACCAGGACTTTTAGTATCATATTTATCCACAGAGGACTTAAAAGGAAATTATAAGTCCGTATAGGGACTATAAAATATCATAAGTTCGTATAGGGACAATATTAAAACACTTTGCCCATGAAGGGACTATAACGAAATGTCATGTCAACAAAGAGGTTATAATGAAATATCATGTCCACCAAGGGACTATAATGAAATCTCGTGTCCACGAAAGGACTATTTAGAGATAACATATCCCCAAAGGGATTTTAATAAAATAACGTGTCCATAAAAAGGACTATATTGGTACAACATGTGCACAAAGGACTTTACTGAACAGATGCCCTCACATGGACTTAAATTAAAATATGTTCATTAGGAAATTACAATAAACCAACGTCCTCACAGGGACTATACAGAAAAGATAGGTCCTAATAGGGACTTTGAAGCGATATTAGTCCATGTGGGAACCGAAAGGAAAATATAAGTCCGTATAGGGACTATAAATTATGTCAACATTTGGACTATAGTAAAACGATTTGTCCTTGAAAGGACTATGGTGAATTATTATATTCGCCAGGGGGCTTTAATGAAATAACATGTCTAAAAAATATCTTTAATGAAATAATCATGTTTACAAAAGATTTTATTGAAATAACACGTCCATGTAAGGAATATAATGGAGTATAATGTCCATGAAAGGACTATTTTGAAGTATGATGCCCACGAAGGGACTATTTTGGAATATAATGTCCTTGAAAGGACTATAGTGAAATATAATGTCCTCAAAGGGACTATAATAGATAAATGTATATATATATATATATATGGAGTCTTATCAAAAGAGGTAAGTCTACAAGGACTATGATGAAATAATACATCCTCAAAGAACTATAATAAACAAATGCCCATACAGGGACTTAAAGGAAAATGAAGCATAATAGAAGAAAGGTTTTATAATGTCTTCCTTTCTTTTTTCCGATTATTTTTCTTCTTTATTTATCGTACGTGGTAGGGTTACTGAAGACTTCGGTAAATAAAGAAAACCTTTCAAATCAGGATCCATTGCAGAGGTAGAATCCAAGGATTCGATGGTTAAAGAAATGACATGGATCACGAATTAGGTTTCGACAAGCATAGTCCAAATTTTGAACTTCAAAACTTGGGAATAAGAAATAGTGATCATTGATATTTTCTCGTATCATCTTCGACACGGGAGCCTCAGGTACCTCCTGGTATGGACTCCATTGGTACAGGCTTCAAAATTTTAGTTGGGTTTGGTTTGGTTTGGTTTGGTTTTGAGAATAGGTCCATAAAGGTCTTTCCTTCAACCGGTCGCACGCTTATCCTAGCCGTGGTATGAAGCTTAGCATTTCTTGGCTTCGAACGGGAAGAATCTTCGTCAACGGCTTCTTTGCTTGGCGACATATTTAAAACACATAAAATCGAGAACAATGTTTACTTAATAGGGATGGGAGCATTCCTATGTTAAGTCTAGACTCAGAAAGTTTAAGGAATATGCTACTGTGTCATTTGAGATTAAACACTAAAGGCAAGTGTTTAATTCACTCAAACGTTGGCTCTGATACCAACCTGTCACACCCCGATATTTACAGCTCAGCCCGGTGGGTAGTATTGTGACGTAAGATTGGTAATGTCATAGTAAAAAATGCACAGAATAGCACAGTGGAAGTCTTGGAATATAAAATATTATTACAAACCCAAATGTCTGAAAATACCGAAAGGATAATTACATACGAGCTTGCAATATTAAATCCACAGACGGATCTTTTAAAAAACAAAACGAAGTTTAGCAGACTTTAGGGCATCCTAAGGATTTGAAAGATCCTTTATTAACACCAAGAAGCTCCCAGCCAATTACGAATAGTACCTGTCACTTAGCCTTTTGAAAATACGTCAGTTTTCACTGGTAAATACAATTAACCGACTCTTTTGAAAACATTTAAGAAAATTGATTTAGGTGCACAATGAACAAATATACTTTTATAACTTGGGACAAATATATAAAATAATATTGTATACAGAATTACATGTTTGTCGTACGTTCAGGGCCCGGGATAGAAGCCGAGTCATGATTAATCAACACACCACTAATATAGTCCACAAGGAGTTACCCTCACGTGTGGTTATATCTTATATCTTAATTCCCTTTTTGGGGAAACGAAACCGTATCGCAACTGTCAGGTGTATACCTACACCCCGTGCTTAGGTCGTGGCCATTTGCATTTAAATGATGCCAATGATATCCAGGACACGGTCGTTAACCCCCAAATGCTTTGTATCAAACAAAATAGATTAAATCGAGTTATCTCAATGATTTAACCACTAATCAATTAAATATTCAATACCCAACCAAGCGGTTATAATTTACCATACCCAAGCCCGTATAAGGGAAAATAAGTTAAAAGTATTTACCTGAGCTTAAAATGCAAGTTTTGTATACTCAGCCGTATTATCTACTCAAACAAGTGCAAGTATCTTTTACCGGGCTCCTAATCTGGAACGAAGGTTTTATTAACCTATTAGATTCCTAACGGGTCTTTATCTAAGTTGTAACTTAGACCGGTTAGTTTTAAAGAAAAGTTTACGGTACGAAACGCGAGATTAAGCGATGACCGGATTGGAATACGATTTAGACCCAACAAGTATTAATACTTGTATAAAATGGGTAAACTAAATACATTCTGGATTTTGAAATAAAAATGATAAGGTTTGACCCGTTTCGGTTAATTTATGCAAACTAGATACATAAACCGTACCGAACGCGTATAAGCATAACGGGTAACCGGATGAGACAAGTACAAGTTCCATAAGTTATTATGCTTAAAATATGTTGTGATATCCGTAGGATATCTTCAATTATGCCCAAAACGAATTTAAACCAATTTAAGCCCCGTAAGGGTATTTTGGTCATTTTAAAGTTTATAAAAGAGGTTAAATAGCAAACTGAGGTTCGGGTCTAAAATAATCAATAAAAATAATTATTTAATCATGTTAAATCAGTAAGATATCATACATATGTGAGGGTCACCATTTATGGCCAAAGTATGCACCGGAGGGGCATTTTGGTCATTTCACATATGTTTCAAGGACCAAATTGGAAATCTGAGTTCAAGACTTATACTTACTGTTAAGATATTAAAATTCATTTATGAAATCAGTAGGTATCATGTCTTAGGTGCTAAATATGGTTTTAAACCATACTATGCGCCTAACTCGCATAAAAGTCGATATTTGACGATATTTGAGATGTTTATCAAATTCTAAGATTTTTATCAGTCTTGAATGCTTAAAATATTTAATTTAATATATAACATCAGTAGGAAAAGGTTTGACATGTAAATGATGTGTAAAACTCATTTTATTATTGAAAAGGGCATTATCGTCAATTACCGAATTTATGCAAGAACTCTATATTATGGTCAGTATAAAATCTGACCAAAAATTCCAAAATTCCCTAAAATCTATATCAAAACAGTAGGTAATGAGTTTGGTGCCAAAAATTGGGTTTAAATATGATTTATGCTAAAAATGTCATTTAATTAACAAAAAGTTTCATTTTACGCTATCTTGCATAACTTTAGTTTGAGACCAGAAACTGATGTCAAATTTTGTGGACATACTTATTTTTTAGTAATAAAACTTTTTGTCCTCTCACATTTTCAAAAATCTCGTTTTTATAACATAAGGGCATAATAGTCAACTTTTTAAGCAAATAACGGAAACATGCAATGTACTATGATTTCTAAAGGACCATGAAGTATGACCTGAGAGGGTTATTCTAACATATAACACGGTCACAAAGGAACCCTAAGGCATAACTAAACTAAGCTAATTTGAGTCAGAACTGAAAGTCAAAGCAAAAGTCTACTTTTGCGACTTTCGGTTGCGAACTGAGCCTAATACTCAGAATTGTCGGGTTGAACATGTCTAAACATGTTCTTATATTATTTACCAAGTTATTTAAGTGATAAAATGTATTTTATAGCTTCTACATTATCAGTTATGAATTATTTTATAAAAACTGACTCGTTTGACTTTTCTGTTCATTACTTTTAACCCGACAATTGACCAAGTAAACGTGATAATTAGGAGGTGCCATTTTTAGGGATTATCACCTACTTAATTACCAACACATAGCCACTTTCAATTCGAATAATGGCTGGACCGTTAGTGATTAATCACAAAGTCAAAGTATCATTACGATATCTTTGACTTTCGGTCATTAAACTAATAAAAGCTTAACTACAGAAGCTAAGAATGCTTACAAAGGTCCTTAGCATGAAGATTGAACTTTAGAGAGCTTCCTTAATGATCAGGATGCTCCAGAGAATGCTCCAAAGCTTGAGCAATTGAGAGAGTATGAAAAATATGAATGAGCAAGGATTGTGGCTTCTTCAATGCCCTATTTATAGTGTTTGATAGCGGCCCCAGATCATTCCAGCTGTTACTAGATGATTTCTGATGAATACAAGTGTCCAAGGTGGTTTCCTAAAACCATTAGAACCTATAGAATTCGATTTATGGTTGAATTGGAGAAGAAGCATTGCAGGACCTGCACCTGTGCATGGTTTCTGCCAATTTTAGGCCGTCGCGTCGCGCGACGGCTGGCTATGTTCAGGGTCGCGCAGCGCGAGCCCATGGGGGACCAGTATACCAAGTTTCAAACTTGGCTAGATGTTGACTTGTGTCAAGTGGAGTTCTAGATTTATTAGAGTCATTTGCATTGAACTTCTCAAGAATTTTGTCCACATAGTGGGATTGACTTAAAACAAGTCCACTTTGGGTTCACGTGATTTTGACCCCCAAAATCACATCCGCAAGACCCATGTCTTTCATGTCAAATCTTGCTTTTAGCATGTTCTTTGTAGATTTTATGATTTTCTCATCATTTCCAGCAATGAGCATATCATCTACATATAGACACAAAATGACATATCCATCAGATGTGTCCTTCACATACACACACTTGTCACATTCATTGATTTTGAACCCATCATCAAGCATGACATGATCAAACTTTTGGTGCCATTGTTTTGGAGCTTGTTTCAATCCATACAAGGATTTTACAAGTTTACACACTTTCTTTTCTTGCCCAATAGCTGTGAAGCCTTCGGGTTGCTCCATGTAGATTTCTTCCTCTAGAATTCCATTCAAGAAAGCTGTTTTCACATCCATTTGGTGAACTTCCAAATTTCTAATTGCGGCAATGGGAAGCACCAACCTGATGGATGTTATTCGCGTAACTGGCGAATATGTATCAAAGTAATCTAAACCTTCTCGTTGTTTATATCCTTTGATTACCAACCTTGCTTTGTACTTATCGATGGTTCCATCTGGTTTCATCTTCTTCTTGAAGATCCATCGATATCCTAGTGGTTTACATCCTTGAGGTAGATCCACTAGTTCCCAAGTATGGTTTTGTAAGATAGAGTCTATCTCACTTTTGATTGCCTCCCTCTACTGAGGTCCTTCTGAGGAATGCACCGCTTGTTGGTACGTTTGAGGTTCATCTTCTACCATATAGGTAAGAAACTCAGGGCCAAAGGATTTTTCAGTCCTTTGCCGTTTACTTTTCCTGATTTCAACTTCCTTAGTCTTAGATTGTTCTCAAGGTTCATCGTTTTCAACTTCACCCTCGGGAACAATTTCCTCAACCGGTCTAAAAGAACTCGGTTCACTTTTATCTAAGCATGGGAACATATGTTCAAACCATGATGCATCCTTAGATTCTATTATGGTGCCATTACATATTCCAGGGTTCTTAGAATCATGCACACGAAAGCAATATGGACCTTAAGGACGAGTGTATCCTATAAATACACAATCCACTGTTTTGGGTCCTATTAGTAGGCGCTTAGGCGGTGTGACCACCACCTTAGCTAGACACCCCCACACTTTCAAGGATTTATATGGTGGTTTCTTTCCCGTCCATAATTCGTAAGGCGTTACATCCTTTTTCTTAATGGGTATCATGTTCAACATATAATTTGCCAATAAGATTGCTTCCCCCACATGTTTTGGTTTACACCAGAACTTATCATCATGGCATTCATCATTTCTTTCAAGGTGCGATTTTTCCGTTCCATTATGCCATTTGATTGAGGGGAGTAAGGAGCTGTGAGTTCGTGGATGATTCCACTTTTTGCACATACGTCAATAAAAGGTGAAACATATTCACCACCTCGGTCGCTCCTTACGATTTTTATTTTCCGATTTAGTTGATTCTCAACTTCCGCTTTGAACAAGATAAACTTGTCAATAGCCTCGTCCTTACTCTTAAGTAAGTACACATAGCAATACCTTGTACTATCATCAATGAACATGATGAAGTACTTGTTCCCACCACGAGTAGGAATTGCTTTTAGATTACACACATCAATGTGGATCATCTCGAGGGGTTCGGTGATTCGTTCAACCTTTTTGAATGACGATTTCGTTTGTTTTACTTCTATGCAAGTTTCACATTTATTAATTGAGTCGATATCGAATGTTGGTATGTAATCAAGTTTAATTAAACGACGAATGGAATTATAATTAACATGACCTAGTCTACCGTGCCAAAGATTAGAAGACTCAATCAAGTAAGTAGAACTAGTAGCGGTTTCTTTCATTGCATTCACAACCATTACATTAAGTTTAAACATTCCATTGAGGGCACAACCCTTACCAACATACATACCATTTTTGGTTAACACGACCTTATCCGACTCAATCACCATTTTGAACCCAAACTTGTTCAATTTCCATCCCGATACAAGGTTCTTACAAATTTATTGAACATACAACACATTGGACAATGTGAGCTCTTTTCCAGAAGTCATATTCAGAACCACGTTACCCTCGCCTTTAATTTCTGTCGTGGCGGAGTTTCCAATAAAAACCTTTTCGCCATTAGTCACCTCCTTGAAGGTGTTGAAAAGGCTTTTGTCGGAACACACATGACGGGTAGCCCCCGTATCAACCCACCAATCCTTGTTATTTTGCCCAACCAAATTAACTTCGGTCACCAAAATCGAGAGATCCGTGATCATGGCAACAAGGTTGTCGACTTCATGAACCATGTTCACTTGTTGAGCATTTTCCTTTTTGGGAAGCTTGCATTCGCTGGCTTTGTGGCCTTGCTTTTGAGAATTATAACAAGTTCCTTGGAACTTCTTTTTCCCAACTCCTCCCTTAGGACCAAGGTTGGAGTGTTTCCCATGACTTTTCTTTCCACCCTTTCCACTGTTTTTTCCCTTTGAAGATTGGCCATGTTCAACAAGATTGGCCTTCGTAGTTTCAAGGCCATCAATCTTTTTTAGGGCCACTTTGTTATCTTCTTCAATCTGAAGATGAACAACAAGATCTTCAATGGTCATCTCCTTTCGCTTATGCTTGAGATAGTTCTTGAAATCAACCCAACTTGGTGGCAGTTTTTCGATCATTGCAGCAACTTGGAATGTCTCGCTAAGCATCATTCCTTCCGTATGAATATCATGAAGGATAACCTGCAATTCTTGAACTTGGCTCATGACAATTTTAGAATCTATCATTTTAAAGTCCAAGAACTTACCACCATGAATTTCTTAGTGCCCGCATCTTCTGTTTTGTATTTGCGATCCAAAGACTCCCACAATTCTTTGGCATCTTGGCTTTGCAATACACATTATACAATGTGTCCACCAAACCATTCAAAATAAAGTTGCAGCACAGGAAATCCGAATGATTCCAAGCATGCATCGCCCTCACAAATTGAGCATCCATATCCCCTTCATCAACATGGGGTTTAGGTTCAGTCAAGAACCTTGCCAGGTTCAACGTGGTCAGATAAAAGAACATCTTTTGCTGCCACTGTTTGAAATTCACACCACTGAATTTCTCTGGTTTCTCAGCATGCGACAATGCATTAGGCAGTGGTGACACTAGACCGGTAGTGATAGTAACAACGGAAGCCATGACTGCAGAAACAACACTGGTCATGACAGTAGAAACAACAGCAGTCATCGGCTGGGATTCCATTCTAAAAGAAAACATAATGCAGGAACAATCAGTAAGATAATCTATTTAAGTTTGTTAGTAAAACTGTATAAAAGAACTGAATAGAATCTGGACAGAAAGTAATAAAATGGAGAAACAGTAAACGAGTGAACCAGGCTTGTGTTTGATACAATTCCCTTAAACAGATTCGTCGTCTGTTCCCAGGGTACGCCGGTCCGAAGCAGCAACAGCGCACTGCCGGACTTGAACACTTGCCTGAAAGAAAACAGGAGAATGCTGTAGAGAGATCGAGAGAGAAGAGATGTTTTCGGTGTGTCTCAACTGATCAGCTTAGCCTTCATTTTATAATGCCAGAACCATAACCGAAATCCTGCTCTTGATTGCAGCGAATTAAAGACCAAATAATGGTCATTAGTATATCGGTTACGAAACTGAAAATCATGACCAAAACTGTTAGAATTTAAAAATGAAATAATGATCATTCATTTATTTCAGTTTCAAAAACAGAAAAGTAGTCAAGAGTCTTGAGTGCAAAAACTGCTTCACGCGGACCCGGGTTTTCGGAACTGCATTCGTGTCCGCAGGACGTGCGGGCACACGCGAATTCAACTAATTCCGGTTCCATTTTTTGCACCACCCCTGCGCGCGGGTAGGACTTGTGGTAAAACATGTCATAAGACTACAATTGCTTGGTCAAGTTTTTGCCTTATAAATAGCATTTTCTTTTGTTCCCACATCAATGTGGGACAAGGTGGTTTTACCACTTTGAGACTTTCCTTTCACACCAAACTTCCAACAAATAATCAATATAAAATACACATAGGAAATGAGAAACTACAATAATACCCTCACATGCACATGCAAGCATGTGAGGGCAGTTAACCAAGAAAACTAATATCGTTTATGTTAAAGGTTATACTTTGTAGCAAAACATGAACATAAAGGTTGGTTTTTGTCGATTTCATAGTGAAAGGTACGAAGTGTAGTTTGGGTATAACATAAAGGTTGATTTCTGCAATTTAGTCTTAAACAAATCGATGATACTAACATCTCATACAATAACTATTATTAGAAACTAGACAATCCACACACCACAACCAAGGGTCTAGAATGCGTTTATATGGTATAACTCAAAGGTTTTATCGATCCTATACATCCTGATAAAGTGCGTAAGCTTAAGAAATCAATTTTATGGATTAAAGCAGGCATCTAGAAGCTAGATACTTCGCTTCGATTAAAAAAAAATAAATAAATAAATGTTTTTTTTATCCACAATGAAGATGAGTTGTAACATTGCCAGTGTGATTACATACATTACAATACCAAACATATTATTAAGAAGCTCCACTATGTACGGGAGATATAGAGACGTGATCACCAAGAAGGTTCATACATATTTGAATTTGGCAATTCCATTCACAAATCACATATCTCAAACAAAACATGAGAACACGCTATTTCCATAGGGCTTCGTTTTGCTAGTTATTAGATATAGATATATTTTTGAAAGGCGGCATTTCATTAAGAACGGATCCTCAAGCAAGAAACTCGAGGGAACACAAAAAATGAAAACAACCAGACTACAACGAAATATTACAATACATCAAAACAACTCCAGTTTGCTTCAGCAACATTCAATTTGCTAGTTATTGGATATGATTTGTATAACATTAATGAAGTGTTATTATTTATCCGATTTGGCATATTGATTACTGTCTCTTACATGAATGATTACTATGTTCTTTGTTAGAACTTTTAAATCCATGAATAAGTAGGTTATTCTTATATGTTCGTTGTCGATCAAAGTTGTGGAAATGATTTAAACTAACACCATTGTGAATGAGGTTTTTTTTTTCCTTGGAGATGAAAATATGCACAAAGTTTCAACCAAATTCATGGGACTTGACTCACCTTTAAACTAACTACTCCATGGATTGACGTCGCATGTAGATTTTGAAATTGGTAGTCTTTGCTCCCTTTGACCTAAGACTAGAGGGTATGGGGGACGGCAAAGGCACGGCGAGGCCCGGCGCCGCCCCGGAACACCGCCCCCTTGGTCCATCCCGTCGTCTCCGTCGCCCAGCAGACGAACTCGCCGGGCCACCTCTTCACACATATACCTATACATACATACATATATATATATATATATATACATATAGGGGGCCGCTAAAATGAAAACTACCCCCAGTTGTAAGAACCGTGAAAACCATTCTCCTCCAATAAGATAATGACACCCAAAAGGGTAATATAGTCATTTAATAAAAACCATCAAATCTATTCTCTCTCCTCTTTAAATATTCTGACTAGCATTGAGATAAGCACCATCATTTTTCATCTTTCACTTGTTCTTCTCTCTTTCTAAATACCCAGATCACCACCATCACCATTATTCTCAAACCTCTCTCTCTTAAAAATCCAAGATTTTGAAACCAAAAGATCTATGACGGCGAGGATTTAACGGTGACGGTGGGTTTTGACGGCGGACCTTCGGCCGGTCACCCACACCCCTTTAGGTCCCTGGTCACCGGTGACGACACCATGGGCGATTGCGACTGGGTTGAACACGAAGAGAGAGAGAGAGAAAGACTGGTACCATGGGCGACGGGCCGACGGCAGCGCCGCCGTGAGCGGCGGCGGTCATGGTAAAAATGGTGGGTTTTGTGGTGCATAAAGTGGGTTTCTCAGGTTGTGGTGGTCGATTTATTTGCAAAGCGGTGCCCACCCCGACTGACCACCACCGATTATCCCCTCTCCCACCTCCTTCTCCATTATCGCCGACACCTCTGATTTCCGATCACCTCGCCGCCGTACCCACCACCGGTCACATAAACCCACCGACTACCGCCTACCACCGACACCTCTGATTTCTTGGTGTTTGTCTTGGGTTTTACTTCTTCATCTATTCTGACCCCAATGTTGAAGACTTTAAGGTAATCTTTAATCTGAAATCTGTTCAGTTTTGGCACCTGCATGTGGGTATCAACTGCTGAATGTTTTAAAAGAATTATGGATTTGGGTTATTTTGACACTTAAAAGATGAATCCGTTTGGTTTTGTAATTTAGGTTGTGATGATAGTTTGTTTTTGATTGTTTCTGCTATGATTTCATCAACATGCAAGTTTATATATAATTGATTATATTATATGTTATGTTTTTTTTTCTGTTGTTGATTTTTTTTAAATTTAATATGTTGATTTTTATGGGTTTTTTTTGTTAAATTTGCAGTCTGGACATTCAATTCAACTGTGCATAGAGTTTTTTTTAAATGTAGGAGGCGGTGGTTTTTGGTGGTGTGGTAGTGGTTGATGTCGACGGCTTCGATGTTGGGTTTTGAGGCCGACGGCTCCGATGTGCGGTGGGTGTGGTGGTGTGGCAGTGGGTTTGGTGGTGTGGCGGTGGGTTTCGTGGTTTTTTATTTGTGTTCTTTTGAATCTGTAGGTTTTGATATGGTCGATTGGGTGGCGAGGATGCAAAAAAAAAAACGTCATTTTGATGACCATGGCGCGGCATGGACGGCGGAGGGTAGGTTTTTTAAACCTGCAACCCCTCTTTTTGCAGCCTTTTGATTATCCGTTAATCTGAGCCAAACCCCGTTTTATTTTCGAGATACACTTTGTTTTGATGTTTTTGTATTTTTCCCCTCTAGTCGATGATGATAACGATATATCTGAGACACCTCCCCGAGTATGCGATTTCTGGGTGCGTTCGTTTTTGCGTAAAAAAGTTTTTGTTAAAAAAAAGTTAAATCGTAAACTTTTTAACGTAAAATATAAACTCTTTAACTTAAAACGTAAAACGTACAACGTAAAAAGTTTTACGTAAAAAGTAAAAAGTTTTACGTATAACGTAAAAAGTTTTACGTATAACGTACAAAGTTTTACGTAAAAAGTAAAACGTACAACGTAAAAAGTTTGCGTTTTCTGTGTGTGCGTTCGTGTTGCGTAAAAATGTTTTTGTAAAAAAAAACTGTTAAACCGTAAACTTTTTAACGTAAAACATAAAAAGTTTAACGTAAACTTTTTAAACGTAAAAAGTTTTACGTAAAACGTAAAAAGTTCAACGTAAAAAACGGCGCGTAAAAAAACGACGCTTGAAAAAGCCCGGAGTAAAAATCGGCGCGTTAAAAAAACGATGATTGAAACGTAAAAAACAGCGCGTAAACCGTAAAACGTTAAAAAAATGGCGCGTAAAGTTTTTTAATGTAAACGTCGGCGCGTTAAAAAAACGACGCCTGAAAAAGCCGGGCATAAGAACGGGGCGTAAAAAAGTTTTACGTAAAACGTAAAATGTTTTACGTAAAACGTAAAAAGTTTTACGTAAAACATAAAAACGTAAAACGTAAAAATTTTAACGTAAAACGTAAAAAATAGACGCGTAAAACGTAGAAAAACGTTAACGTAAGAAACCGGCGCGTAAAACGTAAAATACGTTAACGTAAAAACGGCGCGTTGGAAAAGCGACGCGTGAAAAAGTCGGGCGTAAAACGGGTCGTAAAAAACGGGCCGTAAAACGGCTCGTAAAAACGGGTCGTAAAAAACGGGAACTAATAAACGGGTCGTAAAACGGCGTGAAAAACGGAGCGTAAAACGGGTCGTAAAAAAACGCGCGTAAAAAAACGGGTCGAAAAAAAAAACGCACGTTAATTTTTTTTTATCAAAAATTCTGATTTCAATATATTTGTTTAATAAAAAAAAAAACTGATTTTAGAAAAAAAAAAAAAAAAACATTTAATGCAATATGACAAAAGTGTATTAAAAAACAATAAAACTAATAAGACAAAAAAAAAACAAAATTACCTAAATACCCTTTTTGATTAAAGTATTAAAAACATAATAAGACAAAAAACTTTTAATATTAATATTAGCTACTTTGAATCTCATCCATCTATCTAGTTGATCTAAGGGCTAAAAAGTGGTTCCCATGGTTCTTATAACTAGAGGTGGTTTTCATTTTAGCGATCCGCTACGTATATATATATAGAGTAGGAGTTGGGTGGAAAGTGTGTTTTTCCTAGAAAGTCTAGGAAGCAATAAGAACGCGACATGTGGCATTGAAGGATTTTATCTAAAAGGGCATTTATGTACTTTCACAATCTATTTTTATTTTAGGAAATTATCTTCAATAACTAACTATACATAAATTTCGGAATTTTTTGTTTTCAATTTCTGATCTCACGTAATATCAATCATTCCTTCGTTTTCTTGCTGGAATCTATCAGCATGTTCTTGGTACTGTGTTTTAACAATTTGTTCTTGGTGATGTGTTTTAACAGCAAGCAGATTCATACAGCTGTGTTTTATTATTCAGATTCATACAGTTGTGTTTTAACAGCAAGCAGATTCATACAGTTGTGTTTTAGCATTCAGATTCATACAGCTGTGTTTTAACAGCAAGCAGATTCATACAGTTGTGATTTAGCATTCAGGTTCAAACAGTTGTGTTTTAACAGCAAACAGATTCATACAGTTGTGTTTTAGCATTCAGATTCATACAGGTGTGTTTTAACAGCAAGCAGATTCATACAAATGTGTTTTAACAACAAGCAGATTCATACAGTTGTGTTTTAGTATTCAGATTCATACAACTGTGTTTTAACAGTAAGCAGATTCATACAAATGTGTTTTATCATTCAGATTCATACAGCTGTGTTTTAACAGCAAGTAGATTCATACAAATGTGTTTTATCATTCAGATTCATACAGCTGTGTTTTAACAACAATTCAGATTCATACAGCTGTGTTTTAACAGCAAGCAGATTCATACAAATGTGTTTTACATCAGCAGATTTCGCCCCAGCTTTCGATCGGCTTCCAGTAACTGTTCGGCTGCTATCTATCCTTTCCAAAGTTTCCTGCTTTTTGAATCTCTTCCCTGCAACCAACAAAATACCGTCAATTACAAACAAGAATCACCCGTAATCTCTTTGTATAACACGTAGTACAATGAAAGCTTGATCTTACGTATATGGAACAAGGAAAATCTCTTATCTTCATCCATGATTTTAGGTATTTTTGGTATGATTTTGGGGGTTTCCGAATTTGGGTTTAGAGAGAGAGGGGGAAATTGGTGTGTATTAAGGAGATGTGATATCTCTGACGGTTATTTTTGATTGGTTTAAAACACACATAAGGACGAAATTGCCCCTACTCATTTAAAACAATCTATTAAATATAGTTAATTATTACAAGATTGCCATTGATTTAATCTCAACCCTTAAACACACTAATCGGATGGACAAGATCGCTTCCTAGACTTTCTAGGAAAAACACACTTTCCGTAGGAACCCTACTCTATATATATATATACGTATATATATATATATGTATATATATATATATATATATATATATATATATGTGTGTGTGTGTGTGTGTGTTGGAGTATAATATGAAGAACTGGAAAAAGTTGGAATGTTAAGGGAGTGGAGCTAAAGAGATATGGAGAGAGTTTTAGTGTGCCATTGAAGTAGTAATATTATTGCTCTTAATGGTTACTCGTTCGTCTCTTACACCGATTTACAATGCCCAATATATAGGCAAAAATAAAACACTAAAGTCCTAAAACACTATTCTTAGTCTAAAAAAATAAACGATACAAAATTCAAAAGCCTATATCTAGCTTAGAATAAAATAAACAAAAGTTGAAAAAAAATGTCATCTTTAATAGACTTCTGTAGATGTATAGACTTCTATGGATGTTTCTTGTAAATAATTAAGCCATATAACGTCATGGCTTCCGTCATGTGTTTTGTCTTGTGTCTTTTGGCGTCATCTCTTGCGTCATGTCTTCTAGAAATCTCTGTGTGTACTGTCTATTGACTGTGGGCTTGAACAATCTTGTTCATTGTCTTGAAAATCTTCTAGGTTAAAGATGTGTTGTAATTTTAGAGTATCTCCTTCCCCTGCAAAGGGTAATAACATACTCCAATTTATTTTTGTGTAGATTTGTATATAGTGTCCTTCACCTATTAATTTGGAATTTTCCCAAGAAAAATGGTCTGGAATTTCTGGGGTCTCCTGATGTTTTTTGACAAACTGTTGAAAATCTTTGGTAGGTTCTTTAGCTGTGTGATCTAACCATGGTAAAGATGCAAAATCTATAGCTGTTCTTATCATAGAATTTTGCAACAATTGGCTACTTCTGTTGTGTTCAATAAATATTCTTTTTCTTGCTGGCCTGTATGTGTATGAGTCTGCAAATGGAAATGAGGAAATTATTTTGCAGCCTATTGTTGGTTTTATACTTCTTGCTGCTATATTTCCTGCTGTTAAGACGATCTTTTCCCCAAGTTGGTTGAGAAGATCTTCTGTTCTTCTGTCTAACTTGATTTCCAAATAATCAATCATACCATGATGATAAAATTGAATTATTTGTTCATCTGTCAATTTTGTAGGATGGTGTATTTGAAGCAATAGAAGACCTGTTCCGTCTCCTTCATCATTTGTTCTTTCCACCACTGTAAACCCTTGTTGTTCACTGTCAAATTTAAATGCCATGTCTACCAACTGTTGCTGTAAATTGTACAGAATTAAAGGAAATTCTACACAAACTTTCTGTGAAACAAGATTCTCAAATTCTGGGAATCTTTCTGTAACTGGTTTTAGGCATTGCTGCCAAGGTGTATCAAGAATCCTTGTCCTGAAACACTCAAAGGTCCCGTGTACCTCTGTTTTGTCTTTGTTTTCTTTTTTCTCAAGCCTTTGTAATAACTGTATATTTTTTGCTTCTAATAACATCATTTTTTGTTTTAACAAGCTATTTTCAATTCTTAATTGTATATCTTGTGCATTTTTTGTTTTTTCTTCAAGCTGTGTTTTTAATATAGAAATAATTTCTTGTTGAGCTTTAATGTAATGCTCGGGATTTGTTTTTGCCATGTCAGAAAAACTTTTAACCTCTTCAGGTTCTATGTAAAAACTTTTACCAAGCTCTGTTCTTGCTGCTTGAAGAGCTTCAGCAAAACTTGTGTATCCTCTCCAAACTCCTCCTCCTACACAAATTATATGTTTTGCCGCTGTCTCCCATTTGTTAAAAATCCCAAGTTTTGTACCCCTAAATACAACATAATGTGTAAAATTTGGTTTCTGTTTAAACTGTCTTTCAGGTGTTTTTAAACTCTGTTCTTGAAAGTAAATGCTTAGAGCATTTAAAACCTGTACTTTGAATGATGAAGCTTGTGGCATGGTTTGAATATGCCATAAATTGTCTAATAAACATTGCTGTTTATCTGTTAGTTTCATTCCCATAATAGGACGAAACTTCTTGTCAGCTTCATTGCATATTTGTAAAGCATATGTTCCAAACTCGATCACCGGTTTGGGTGAGACATTTGTGTACAAAGGTCACTTGCCAGCTGCCTTTGATTGCTGTTGTGTATAAAATTGTCTTGTCATTGTCTGTGGTAATGATCTGTAAGGAGAACTGTATATCTTTTCTATTGACTGTAAATACGCCTGTTGAATCTGTTCTTCCTCTGATGAAGAATTCTCCTGTTGCTTTTGTTTTGGATGTATAAGCTTTAACTTCTCTTTATCGTTTTCCTGTCCATCTAAAACAAACCATTTGTTTATATTTCGAGATAACATATCAGCTATCCCATTATTTTTTCCTTTAATATGTTCAAAATTTATAAAATATCCATTTCCTTGTATAGTATTTTGTAAATTAACCCATCTAGTTCTATTTACCTTTTTACTTTGATCATTTTTTACAAACTTAACTATTGCTTCACAGTCAGTTCTTACTGTAAATTCTTTATTAAGAAAAATCTTAAACTTTTCTAATGAATAAATTAATGCCTGTATTTCAAAATCAATTGTAGTCCAATTTGTTTTGTTTTGAAAATTACCACTGGAATAAGCGCAAATTTTCTCTTCTTCCTTGGGACTGTATTTGTTTGGTTTAGATAGAAGGACTGCTCCCCATCCTTCTTTGCATCCATCTGTTTCAATAATTATATAATCTGTAACTAATGGTAACTCTAATGGTTTAATATTTTTAACTGCTTTCTTAATTTCTTTAACTAATTTAATGTCTTCTTGATTAAAATATCTCTGACCATTTTTAGTGGTTTTTCCATACAAAGGTCCGACCATTTTTGACAAATTTGGAATAAATTTTCTAGCATAATTTACTAGACCCAAAAATGCTTGTATTTGTTTTAAATTTTCAAAATTTTCAGGAAAATTTAAATTTTTTGTAGAAATATGTGGTTGTAATTCTATTTTTCCATTTCCAATTTCTAATCCTAAAAAATAAAATTTTCTTTTAAAAAGTTCCATTTTTCTTTTTGAAACTACTATACCATTGTTCTTTATTTCTTTAAAAACCTGTTGTAGGTGTTTCTCATGTTCCTGCACTGTATTACTTGCAACTAAAATATCATCAATGTATACTAAACAAAAATCAAACTTTAGAAATATACTGTCCATAAATCTTTGAAAAATAGAAGGTGCATTTTTTAGTCCAAAGCTAAGAACATTCCATTCATATTGCCCTTCTGAACATGTAAAAGCTGTCCATGGTTTAAAACTTTCTTCTAATTTTAACTGATTATATCCTGATTTTAAATCAAATTTTGAAAATACTTTTTTATTTTGTATAAGATTTAACAAACTATCTTTGTTAGGAATATTATATCCATCATCTATTGTGTTATCATTTAATCTTTTGTAATTATAAACTATTCTAGCTTTTCCTCTTTTTATTTCATTGTGATTTCTTACTAGAAAAGCTGTAGATCTATGAGGACTTTCTGATTTTCTAATTAATCATTGATTTACCATTTCAGGGATTTGTTTTTTAAATTCTTCTTTATCTAATGTGCTATATTCTATATTAGCTGTTCTAATTACTATATCAGGATTTTTTAATTTAAATTTACAAATATATTTTACATTTGAATTTGTTATATCTTCTCCAATGTATCCTATTTTTTCTAAATGTAATATCATAGGATGGTTTACACTTTTTGTAATGTCCTGTCCTTTCTCTATTTCATGACTTAAAAAATCTATTAAAAGTTTTAAAGATTCATTTTCTATAAACTGTTTTCTATTTTGTGTTTTCAAAAAATCTAAATTCCCTCCAGTTGTAAGAACCGCGAGAACCACTTTCTGGCCTTTAGATCAAGGAGATGGATGGATGAGATTGAAAGTATTTAAAAATAATATTAAGTAATTTTTGTCTTATTATGTCTCTAATATTATAATCCAAAAGGGTATTTAGGTAAAACCACTCTATTTTGTTTTTTTCACTTTATTGTTTTTTTATTACTTTATTGTATCATTATATTACTTTTTTATTTTTTAAACATAATTTTTTTTATTAAAAATATTTTTAAATTCAGATTTTTTTAAAGATTTTTTTATACTTTTTACAATTTCAGTTTTACGTTAAACTTTTTACGT
Source organism: Helianthus tuberosus (assembly GCA_030545235.1). NCBI lineage: Eukaryota > Viridiplantae > Streptophyta > Magnoliopsida > Asterales > Asteraceae > Helianthus > Helianthus tuberosus. The sequence goes on from CM060359.1 coordinate 30,909,213, forward strand.
TTTACGTATTTTTGACGCGCCGTTTTTACGCCGGGTTTTTTCAAGCGTCGTTTTTTTAACGCGCCGTTTTTTAACGCCGTTTTTACGCGTCGTTTTTTACGCGTCGTTCTTTTATGTTTTACGCGCCGGTTTTTTACGTTAACGTTTTTTACGTTTTACGCGCCGGTTTTTACGCGCCCGTTTTTTTTACGTTTTAACCGCCCGGTTTTTTTTACGTTTTACGCGCCCGGTTTTTACGTTAACTTTTTTAACGCCGTTTTTACATTAACGTTATTTACGTTTTACGCGCCGGTTTTTTACGTTAACGTTTTTTTACGTTTTACGCGCCGGTTTTTTACGTTAACGTTTTTTTACGTTTTACGCGCCTGTTTTTTACGTTAACATTTTTTACGTTTTACGCGCTGGTTTTTTACGTTTTACGTAAAACTTTTTACGTTTTACTAAAAAAAAATTTACGATTTTACGTTTTACCTAAAACTTTTTACGATTTACGAAAACTTTTTACGTTTTGCCCAAAACTTTTTACGTTTTATGTTTTACCCGTCTTACGGTTTTACGTTAAAAAGTTTACGGTTTAACTTTTTTTTACAAAGCCGTTTTTACGCAAAAACCGAACGCACCCAGAAAATCACACAATCGGGAGGTGTCTCAGATAGTTTGCTATCATCATCAACCCTAAAAAAAAAGCCCAAACAAACAAAAATCAAAAGAACGAGCGGATTCTTGAAAAAATTTACGTTTTACGTACGTAGAACTTTTTACGTTTTACGTACGTAGAACTTTTTACGTTTTACGTAAAAATTTTAATGTTTTGCGTTTTACGTCGAAAAGTTTACGGTTTAACTTTAAAAAAAAAAAACTTTTTTACGCAAAAATGAACGCACCCAGAAATCGCAAACTCGGGAGGTGTCTCAGATATATTGTTATCATCATCGACTAGGGGGGAAAAAATAAAAAACCAACACCATCAAAACAAAGTGTATCTCGAAAAAAAAACAGGGTTTGGCTCAAATTATCCGATAATCAAAAGGCTGCAATAGTGGGGTTGCAGGTTCAAAAAACCTACCATCCGCCGACTTTGTCGTGCCATCGTCATCAAAATCTACGTTTTTTTTTTTGCATCATCATCGCCGCCCAACCCAAACAGATCAAAACCCAGGAGAATCAACCAACCTGCATCATTCAACAAACATTCAAACTATATACAGCAGATTTTAGCATCATTTCACACTATATACAACAGATTTTAGCATCATTTCACAGCTAAAATATATACATCAAAACAAATACCCCCAAATTTAAGCAAAACAATACCCCCAATTTTCAGCAAAATACACCAATTTCAGCAAACTTGACAACAATTTATAACACTTTTTAAAGCAAATTTCAGCATGATTACACAGCAAATTATAGGACTATTATACAGCAAAACATACCACACAATTTAACAGAATCAAAAAGGTCCCAAAAACAGAACATCATTCAAACCCATATTCAACAGATTCAAACCCACAAGATTCAAACAGATTCAACAGAATCAAACCCACAATATTCAAACCCACAAGACAAACCCACCAGATTCAAACCCAGGTTCAAACCCAGATTCAAAAACAGAACATCAAAAAAACCATGAACATCATCGTAAAACAAACCATCAACAAAAACACTTACCAAACCCACCGGTCTCCCCACAAACCACCACCGCCTTCCGACATCGGCACTCCACCACCGTCATTGAGCACCCACCACCACCGACATCGGTACTCCACCACCGCCGGAGATAACAACACAGGTCATCAACGTCAAACCACCGCCGGAGATAACAACACATGTCCCATCGTTCACTGTCAAACCACCACCATCTAACCCTAAACTCCAAATCGGAGCTCAATATCCCAAATCAGAGCTTTGGGCGGTGGTTTTGTGACTGTTACCCACGAAAATCTTCATCAAATCCAGAATTGGGCGGGGGGTGGGTGGTGAACGGTTGGGTGGCGGTGAACAGCGGTGTGTGGTGGGGGGAGGGGGCCGGAGATGAGGGTGTGTGGTGGTTGTTATGATTTTGATTTGGGTTTTTCCAAATGCAGAATCATTCGAAACCAGTTTCAAGAGAGAGAGAAATGAGAGACAAATGGAAGATAAATGAAGATGAAGCTGACAAATAATGAAAGAGGAGAGAGAAGGTACTTTAAATGAAGAGAGATAATGGGATTTGATGTTTTGGGTAAATGACTAATATACCCTTTCTGTTGGCATATTCTGATTGGTTGAAAGTGGTTCTCGCGGTTCTTACAATTGGGAGTTGTTCTTATTTTAGCGGCTCCATATATATATATATATATATATATATATATTTATATATTTATATATATATTTAGCCCCATCCTCCACCCCCTTGGTCCATCCCCTTTAGGCACATCCTCACTCCTGGTGATGTGGCGGGTGACGTGGCGGCCCATCCTCCCCACTCCATACCTTCCGATCTAAGATGCTAATTAAATGGAACATTACCCTTCGACATGGTTTAACATTGTCATTTGACTATGCTTTTCTAAGGGACATTAACAATGGTGTTTATGCTTATGGAACATAGATTGGTTAAAGAAATTACATTAACAATGATGTTTATGCTTATGGAGTGTTATGGTACACAGATTGGTTAAAAGATCATCATTATACATTAATTGGGGTGTTTATTTGATTGCATACTAAAACTTCTAAGGCATGAGGGTGTGGTATAAAGCTACTAGGGGCTTTATCACGCCACCTCAGTGTCACGTCAACGCCACGTCACACAGGGGGCTTTAAAGCCCTTCCTTTAACTTGCAGGGTGTGGTATAAAACCCCCATCATCACTACCTAATTATTTTTTTTATTTATATTTTTTTATTTTTTTAATTTGTTTGCCACTAAATAATATACAAGAGTCTTGTAATATTCCACAAAACCCTTTTTAAAAACCTTTTAAAAGTTACACCAAAACAAAAGCCCATTAAAAAAAAGGCAAAACCTTTTAGAAATCTTTTTTTAAAAACCCATTAAAACCTGCAAAAGAAAGACAAAATGTCTTCCCCTAATACCTTTCACACCTCACCACCTACCTTCTCTAAAAAATAGCCATGGAACCTGCAACTCAAGCCAAGAAACCTCCAAAAAAAACCTGCATATCAGCCAAGAAAGAGTAAATTGCCATTTTAGTCCCTGAGTTTTGTCCAAATTTGTCAGTTTAGTCCAAATAGTTTTTTTTGTGCATCTGGGTCCCTGACTTTTACATTTTGTTGCCATTTTGATCACAATGCCTAACTCCATCCAAAAACCCAGTTTGTAACAGGGGTATTTTGGGGATTTCCTTAAAAAATGTTTTCAGCTGCCATTTTGATCCAATTCCAAAAAATCAAAAAAATTCCAAAAAATCAAAAAAATTCCAAAAAAATATAAAAATCAAAAAAATTCTAAAAAATCATAAAAATTCTAAAAAATCCAAAAAAAATCTAAAAATCAAAAAAATTCTAAAAAATCAAGAAAATTCTAAAAAATCCAAAAATCATTAAATGTTTCGGCACGAACCGTTTCGACCCGTACCGTATCGAACCTAACCGTTTCGACGCGAACCCGTATCGAACCTGAACCGTTTCGAACCCGTATCGAACCGAACCGTTTCGACGCGAACCCGTATCGAACCCGAACCGTTTCGACGCGAACCGTTTCGAGACCGTACCGTATCGAACCCGAACCGTTTCGACGCGAACCGTTTAACGGTACGGTCTCGAAACGGTTCGCGTCGAAACGGTACGGGTCGAAACGGTTCGGGTTCGAAACGGTACGGGTCGAAACGGTTCGTGTCGAAACGGTTCTGCTCGAAACGATTCGCGTCGAAACGGTTCGGTTCGATACGGTACGGTATCGAAACGGTACGGTTCGAAACGCTTCGCGTCGAAACGGTTCGGCTCGAAACGGTTCGGGTTCGAAACGGTACGGGTCGAAACGGTACGGTTCGATATGGTACGGGTTCGAAACGGTTCGCATCGAAACGGTTCGGTTCGATACGGTACGGGTCGAAACGGTTCGGTTCGAAACGGTACGGGTCGAAACGGTTCGTGCCGAAACATTTAATGATTTTTGGATTTTTTAGAATTTTTTTTATTTTTAGATTTTTTTGAATTTTTTGGAATTTTTTTGATTTTTTTGGAATTGGATCAAAATGGCAACTGAAAAACATTAGTGATTAAGTACAAACTGTTACAAACTGGGTTTTTGGATGGAGTTAGACAAAATGATCAAAATGGTAACCAAATGTAAAAGTCAGGGACCCAGATGCACAAAAAAAACTATTTAGACTAAAATGGCAAATTTGGACAAAACTTAGGGACTAAAATGGCAATTTACTCGCCAAGAAACCTCCAAAAAAACAGCTATATTGACCAACCTTCCCTCGATCACCTCAATGTTGCTCGTTAATGTGGTGGCGGAAGAACCATGGCCCCCCCCTTTAGCGGCGGGGGTATGAAGGTAGGCGCCCCGGGATGCTAAAAATAATATACAAGAGTCTTGTAATATTCCACAAAACCCTTTTTAAAAACCTTTTAAAAGTTACACCAAAACAAAAGCCCATTAAAAAAAGACCACCTTTTAGAAATCCCTTTTTAAAAACCCATTAAAACCTGCAAAAGAAAGACAAAATGTCTTCCCCTCATACCTTTCACACCTCACCACCTACCTTCTCTAAAAAACAGCGCCATGGAACCTGCAACTCAAGCCAAGAAACCTCCAAAAAAAACCTGCATATCAGCCAAGAAACCTCCTAAAAAACAACTATTTTGACCAACCTTCCCTCGATCACCTCAATGTTGCTCGTTAATGTGGTGGCGGAAGAACCATGGCCTGTAACGCCCCAAAACCCGAATGTTTATATATTCACCATATGTTCCTGTATGTTATAATATGAAACAAATAACTAGGCTAATTAACCTAGTTAAGTGTAGGGTAAAAACTATTAAAGGTTTAAAAGTTTGTGCCAATTATATTTAAAAGGGTGAACACGAGGGGCTAAATCGTAACATGGAAACTTATGTTTTATAAAACAACAATTTAACACACAACACACATTAAGTGTGTGTGTGTGTCGAACGTTCAGGAGAAGAACAAGGGGTTCAAACCCTAGTTCTTCAAGAAGCTTCAAGTTGGATGATGAATTAAAGCTCAAACTCAGAACCGAACACGAATTTGTGATCACCTACACTAGGGGATCATAAGGTATGTCTTAGATTCTAGATTGGTGATTACCCACGAAGTGGGTTATGTTATAAATCATGAAATTGTATGAAATTAAGCATGTAGAGGTGTTAGAAACACCAAATAGAACTTGTGTTATAAATAATTTCAAGTAATTGGGTGATTTAGAATGAAACCCATTGCATGAGTGTGAAGATGATGATCATGATGAACTTGTAGATGTTATAGTGTGATCTTTTGATGTATAAGGTGTTGTATGATAGGCTAGGATAGATAAACTTGATGTGGAACTTATGATTATGAGATTTTGCTTGAATGTAATGGTTCATAAGATGAAATAAGGAAGAACATGCTTTAAGCACTTGTACATTATGCTTAGAAAGTGTTATGCACACCAAGTGTTTGATGAAATGCTTAGGAGAAAATGATAAGTGAGATTGTATGCTAATAATGAATGTGATGACATGTATGGATAGGAGTCATGTCAACATGGACACAAGCATGGAAGGGCAACGGGCCAAGGATAAACACGGAAGCTATGCTTGAACTCGGACGCATGAGGTAAGTGCACTCCGAACTTACCCTTTTGTTTGGTACAGTAATTATGATATATGGTATTTATTGAATGTAGTGTGAGAAGATATGAATCGAGGTTATTACTAAGTTAAGTTCAAGTACAAATGAGTTGGGAGTGGTTAAGAAAAAAGATTCGATTAAATTTGGGGTAAGAAAGGGAACTTACATAATGAATTAGGCATAAAGATGAGTTATGGGTAAATCGAGAATATGTTCATATGAAGGGAAGTTAATGATACTAACCGTTTCTATTGAGAGTTAATGTAAAGTATAGGCATGTTAACAATGAAAGTGAAGGTTAGCTGCGCAATCCGATGCTAGTGAAGGAATGGATGTATGAAGGGGCTGGTATAAGAGAAAGCTGGATATGTTGACGCCTTACTATGCATGTGTTAAGATTTATTTTTATTATGTCACCTGTGGCTATTGATTTGATTGAATGTGGTGACTGCAGGCCGTACAGGGTTTTGGATGTTTCATCAAGAAGTCTACGCGGTTGAAGATCGAGTCGATACATGGATTGTACGGGGGTGTGTTTATTGTCACTTAAATTGATAAGTATGTTAGTATTTGATTTATTTATAAAAAGGGATTAATGTATTTATTTGAAAGAAAGATTATTATAAAAGAAATTTTAGGTATGTACTTTCCGCTGCGATAAATTGGGTTAAAACGTTTTAGGGCGTCACATGGCCCCTCCCCTTTAGCGGCGGGGGTATGAAGGTTGGCGCCCCGGGACGCTAAAAATGGTGAGGTGGCCGGGTGACGCCATGCCACACCCTCTGGCCTTATATTTCGTGGACATTTAATAACATTTTTTTTCTTTTTTTTTTCAAACATATATTTCCTTTACCTTTTCTATAATTGTTTTTTTCTTTTTTTGAATATATATTAATTTATCGATTGATTAGGTTGATAATTCTTTAATAATTTACGTTTATAACTTTTTTTTCTAAAAACTTAAGTACACAGTTGTGCTTGATTTCTTTCCCTGACATTCCGTTATAAGTTTTGTTAAAAACAAAGTTGTACTCAAAATAAAGTATTTATTTGGTATCATAAAACGGTACGATAATAAATTAAATCGTTCTAATGGTTTGACTTTTAAAACAATATGCTTTATTTGCAAATCATGTTTGTTTTACATTGCCCTTTGCTCGGTTTTACCGCAAAGCGTGATATAAAAAAAAACTATTTAAAGAATAAGTATGTTGACATGTGTCCCTTATGATTTTCTTTTATCATAGATAGATATAGATATAGATATACATATACATATACGTATTTTGTTTGCAAATCTCAAAGTTGACTCATTTAAAAAATTATTTGTCTTGTTTGGCATTAAGAGAAACATTCTTGTGACTTATCTTCAAAGTTTATGAACTCATTTTACCTTTTCATCGTAACATTTCATTTTGATTACAAAATAAAGATTTATTTTGTGAAGTTTCTCTTTTCATTTTTCACGATCTTGCTTTCAACTTCATGATAAGACCACCAAACATCTCATAATTGTGGTGAACTCAAACATAATCCTTTTGTAAGTTTCGTGAAGATGAAAATTTCTGGATAGATCATGTGGTTTGCTTCGTTTTCATCTATAGTCTCTACACTTCTAAAATTACAGCTAGAGTCCCTAACTTTTGTACATTCGTTCTCGGATAGTCTTTGAAGCGGATGGATGTTAGTTTTTGGTGTTAAATGGGTGTGAAATGACCAATTTACCCTTAATGTAAAACAAAATTAATTAATTAAATACACACACATATATAGGATGAAGTTCCTGTACAAAGTGTATATTTTTTTCTAAAAAGTGTAAGAAGTGATCATATCTACTAGATTAGGTAATTGATGGATGAGATTAAATGAGTGGTAAATTTGTAATATTTGTTTTAATTAAATTGATTGATTTATTGGATTCAGGGTGTAAAAGTAATTTTGTGTGCCTTAAATTTAGGAATCACATGTAACTCACATGCATCTTCCCACCGTCTTTTTAAAACGTCAATAATTTTTTTATACATAATTTGTTTTTAAAAAAAGTTATACCAAAATAACGAGCGTTTTTTATCTTTAGTATGAGTACCATATTGCTATACATCTACAAAATTACAATTCAAGTAATGCAAACACTAGTGTGTTTTATATAGTGTCTGCGTGTTTTTTGTTGTGTATTTTGTCTACATTGTTTCAGAGACACTAGTGTGTTTTATATTGTGTATTTAGGACACTATTGTGTGTGTGAGAGGTGTGTTTAATTGTGAAAACTGATATAACACAATGTGAAGAAATCAGAAACTGATAAAACACAACGTCAAGAAATAATGAATGTGTTTTACGTTTTGAAATATATGAGGGGTGTGTTTTATTGTGAAAATTGATATAACACGATAAGAAGAAACCGTAAACTGATAAAAAATAATGTCAAGAAATGACGAATTTGTTTTATGTTTCGAACTTCAGATGAATTAATTGTGGATACGAAGGATGTAACTGCCGATTTTGAATAATTAATAGACATATAGTTTCCATAAAAATAGTCTTTTATTATTATGATAAAAAATCTTTCATAAATAATATAATTATTCAATTACCTTAATGCCCTTTAGTAAAAAAAACACTAGATAACTATAAAAAAAACCTCACCCCCACCCCCTTCTCTCTTTCTTTCTCTATGCTTCTTCCCTCTCGTCTCTTTCTTGCCTTCAAACACCCACCATTAAATAACCACTACCAAATAACCCCCACCCAAAATCATAATTTCAAACGATTAAAATTTGTTTTAAGTTTCTGATTGATTCGAAACAACAACTTTAGAAGCTAGACGACTTGCACCAGAGCTGATTTCCACAACAGTGTGGATGGGGGGCGATTTTCACGGCGGGTTGGGGGCAATTTTCACGGCAGCCTACACTGGAGCTGATTTTCACGGCGATAAAGCCAGACGAGTGGTGATGGTGGTGGTTATGATGGCGCCGCTGGTGGTAATAAGGGAGGGTGGTGATGATGGCGGTGGTGGTGGTGGTTGTGGCAGTGATGATGATTGATGTATGTAAAATGCAACATATAAATTACATCAAATGAGGCATAAAACTAACCCTTTTTAAGTACTAATATTGGAAAAAGAGTGTTTTTGTCTTCCTTTTGTATTTTCAGGATTAAATGAGCTCAAAAACGCAAAAGAAGCAAAAAGACAGCTAAATCCAACATAAATACAAGAAAAGGAATATTAGTGGACTGCCCGACCCCTCAACGGCACCTTCCAAAGCAAAGTAGAGAAATCAGAAGACTGAACACGCCCCGTGCTCAGCCAGCACGGGGCCGTGTCCAAGAAGCAGCAGAAAAGACAAACCTATAGAAGCTTCTATTGCCCATCACGGGGCCGTGCCCAGCGGACACGGGGGCGTGTCGAAAGTATAGCAGGCGCATTTATTGTAATTGCGAATTACAATTAATGAGGAGAGAGATTGTCAGACGGACACGGGGCCGTGCCCAGCTCTCTGTTCAGCCTATAAATAGGAGTGCTTGGATTCATTTCATCTCATCCCTTGGCACACCACCTCTCTCACACTTCATCCACCACCCACCACCATCACAACACCATCATCCACCACCATCATCCATTGTCCATCGTAGAGTGTGTGAGTCGTCTCGGGATCCAAGATTGATCGTAAGAGTTCTTGACAATCAAGGCCATGTTTGCCTAAGTCTCTTACATCACTTGGTGAAGACAAAGTGTCTAGTATAATACTTTTTATTTCTAATCTTTTGCACTTTTTATTTGGTTTTGTATTAATGACTTTAATAACTAGTTACTTATGTTGAAGGTGATCTTTCCTTATCGTTTGTCCGTGGTGTCTTGGCATTATTTTACTGTCTATATAAAATAAAGGATTTTCACCATTCATATCTCCACGGTCTATATGGAGATATGTTGGCTACCTGGTCGGGGGTTAAGGGAACGGTTTGGTAAAGGTCTTGCCATTGTTCAGCGTTTAGAGGTCCTGCAATGGACCTGAGTCAAATTTAGTAGGACCTCCTTCAATACTTCACGGTATTGGATGGCGGGGGTCCAAACTCTTTGATCCCCTCATAAGTTAACTACTATTAATACTATAACCCGGCTATTTAGGACTGTATCCCTGCTGACTCAGACTACTTAGCCGAGGGTAACGTCACCGCCAAAAGCGGGACCTACCACAATACTGCATTAATAACTTAATTCATTATCTTCCAATAATCCACCCTTTTAGGATTGTATCCCTGCTGACTCAAACTACTGGGGTGAGGGTAACGTCACCTTCAAAAGAGGGGCCTACTACAATAACTAAGATAATCTCTTAATTATGTGCAAAAGTGCGGAAATAATCAAAGGTTATACTAGATACGAGTCGGAACCAAGTGATTCATCTTGTCTATCTGTTTTTTTTTCTTTTATTTTTATTTTCAGCATTTTAGTTAGTTTTTAATTTTCTTAGTTTAAAACATTTTTCTAAACTTTTATTTTGGTTAGACGTTGAGGATAAACCGGTACTAAAAGCTCTTGTGTCCTTGGACGACCTCGGTATCTTACCAACGCTATACTACACTCAACGATGGGTGCACTTGCCCATATGTGTGTTTAGTGTTAGTGAAATATCGTGTTTTATAAATTTAAAACTTGGCTAAAATAAGTGTTAAAAAGGGCTTAAAATATACACCTAAAATAAGTAACACTTCGCACGCATCAAGTTTTTGGCGCCGTTGCCGGGGACACAAGGATTTTAAGAAAGTTAGGAATCAACGGCCTAATCATTTTTTTTTTAGTTTTTCTTAGTTTTTCAGCTTCTGCAGAGCTCAGCACGGGCCGTGCCCGGTCAGACACGGGCCGTGCCCAGCATCATCACTGGCAGTTTTTATTTTCTGAGTTACAGAGAGCTGAACACGGGGCCGTGTCGGTGCAACACGGGGTCGTGTCCAACTCCCAGTAACTGGGAATCCAGAAAACAATTACTGTATCTCTGACCACGGGCCGTGTTCACTGAGCACGGGGCCGTGGTGAACTTTCTGACCAACGTTCTTTTCTGTTTTTATTGCAGGACTTGGAACCCAGGTGCCACATTTGACCCTCCTACGTAGTGCATGAGCTCCAGTTCTAGTAGAGACATAAAAGAACCCTTAGAAGAACCCGAACGCTTTCTCAGAAAAAGACTTAAAGCTAAAAATCAAGAGAAAGCTTCGGGGGACCCAATTCCAATGGCGGACCAACGTACCCTCATGGATTACCTACGGCCTACCGTAGGCAATCTCGGCGCCGCTATCAATGCACCAAATGTCGAGGCCAACAACTTCGAACTTCGGCCGCATTTGATACAAATGCTCCAAAACTCCGCAACCTTCCACGGGCTTGCGGACGAGGATCCCCATCTACATATTACTAACTTCTTAGAAATATGTGATACCTTTCGGATCAATGGAGCATCAAATGACGCCATCCGCCTTCGAATGTTTCCTTTTTCTCTAAAAGACCGAGCTAAGGCTTGGCTTAACACCCTCCCAGTTGGATCGGTAAACACCTGGGATGAACTCGCCCAAAAGTTTTTGTATAAGTATTTCCCTCCTGCTAAAACGGCTAAATTAATGACTGAAATTAATACATACTCACAAGAGGATGGGGAATCCTTATATGAAACTTGGGAAAGGTTCAAGGAGCTTCTAAGAAAGTGTCCTCACCACGGTCTAGCGGTATGGCAACAAGTATCCACTTTCTACAATGGATTGTTGCCACACACAAGACAAACACTTGATTCAAGCTCCGGGGGATTTTTAGGTAATCGTCGTCCAAATGAAATATATAACCAAATTGAGGAAATTGCTCAAACCAATTTTCAATGGCACACTCCCCGAGGTAATAAATCCATTGCCCCGGGCGCCCATAAGGTTGATGAAAGCACCTCTTTACAAGCCCAAATCGAGGCCCTCTCTTCAAAAATCAAAAAGCTAGAAATGACAAAAACGGCCTCGGTTATGGCTTGTGAAGGGCGTGGTGGGTCACATGAAAATTGGAGTTGTATGAAAGAATTAGATGAACAAACTGAAACGGTAAACTACATGGATAATAGACCTAGGCCGTCGGGTCCTCCAACGGGTACCTACAACCAAGGATGGCGTAACCACCCAAATCTTGGTTGGAGAGATCCCGGCAATAGTAGTAACCAACAAAACCAACGAACTAATTTTCAACAACCGCAAATTTTTTCTCAACAACATGGTGGAAGAGAAAGGCTTGAAGATACTGTATCTCGCCTCATCTCTGACACTGAAAAGAAAAACTCGGATCGATTTCAACAATTGGAATCGAATTTCAGAAATCAACAAGCTAGCATTCAAAACGTTGAAAAACAATTAAATCAACTAGCTCAAAATTTCTCCGAGAGACCACAAGGCGCGTTACCTAGTAATACCGAAACGAACCCGAAGGCACAAGTACATCTCATCACATTAAGAAGTCGAACCGTGGGACCCGAGGATGCTCCATTACCGCCAACTGAAAGAAGCCATTCTGGCCAGCCTATGACTCCTCCTGCGCCAGAAAAAGCTTCTACAACAAATCAAGAGGCCACCAAGACTCCTCAAATTCCATACCCTGGTAGGTTAAATCGTCAAAAGACTGATGAGCAATTCGCGAAGTTCGAAAGTTTACTAAAACAATTGCATGTTAATATTCCTTTTATTGAGGTCCTAACCCAAATGCCTAAATATGCAAAATTCATGAGGGATTTCCTCACTCACAAAAGGAAAATTGAATCATTGCAATTAGTTAACTTAGGCGAAGAATGCTCAGCTCTAGTACTCAACAAACTTCCACAAAAGAAAATCGACCCCGGGAGCTTCACAATCCCTTGTTCGATTGGAAAGTCCCCCGTCAGAAATGCTTTAGCCGATCTTGGGGCTAGCATCAACCTCATGCCCACATCAATGTTCAAGCGACTTGGCCTAGGAACAACAAGCCCTACAAAGATGAGCATACAACTCGCCGACAGGTCCGTCAAATTCCCACAAGGTGTCGCCGAAAATATGCTCGTTAAGGTTGACAAATTCGTCTTTCCAACCGACTTTGTCATCCTAGACATGGAGGAAGACACCGATGTCCCTCTCATCCTCGGGAGGCCATTTCTAGCCACCGCCCAAGCGTTGGTAGATATGAATGACGGAACTCTTACATTAAAGTTTGGGGATGAGGAAGTGAAATTTGAATGTGGAAAGCGAGTAGAGGAAGAAGATCCGGTCAACTACATGAAGGTCATAGACTCAAGCTTGGATGACGCTCTCCGACGGTGTAACATGGGATGCAACACATCCCACTTGGGTAACATATGACCAAGCTTTGGGTCTAGCCAAGGACCCTTATAAACGTGGCGCACCTTGGAGGCATTCCACGGAACTATCCTTAGTTTTATTTAGATTAATTTTTATGTTTTTTTAGTTAGTTTAACTTTAATGAATAAAACACACTCATGGTGGTAAAGGATGAAAAGGGGAACGAGAAAAATGAACCCATGCACAAGAACAAGGCAACCCGACAATTCTCACCATTTCAGAAGGTTCAACACGGGCCGTGCCCAACCAACACGGCCCCGTGCTGAGCACCCTGCAGAAAACGCCCAGTTCAGGTAACTGGACACGGGCCGTGTTCACCCAACACGCCCCCGTGTCCAGGCTTCTGTTTCTCTTGTTTTAATTCTGTTACTGGCACTTGAACACGGGGCCGTGCCCGGACAACACGGGGCCGTGTTCAGTGCCCAGTAACACAAATTTTTGCTTTTTAAACACTATTTTACACATCTAATCAACCTAAAAATTTATTTTTGGGACACATTGAGGACAATGTGTAATTTAAGTGTGGGGGGATGCTAAAACCTTGAATTTTGCAAGTCCTAAATACAAGCCTTACACAAAACTCTATTGGAACCGCTAATCACCCCAAATTTTTTTTTCAAAAATTTTCATTTTTTTTACTTGTCTAGGTTTAATTCGGAAAATTCAAGTTCTCAAAAAGGTTATATTTTTACAAATTTACAACCGATAGCGTAGTGATAAAAAGAACCAACATAAGAAAATTATGAAAAGGCATAGCAAACTTATTTAAAATTTGATTATATATACTTGATCACATAAAAACCCATTCCCACAAAAGTGAGTTTTGAGCCTTTATTGAGCACACAATTACATATCATTTGACTAAATGCTCATTTTTCGTTTCTTGTGTGAATAGCCGCTTGGTTCTTACGACTCTAGAACTTGCCATGACAATACATTCCCGGTCCTTATCAACTTAAACCCGAGTAAGTAAATGATGGAGGCATTAGGACTAACCCTTTTTATTTCTACACCATTATTTTTCTTTTTCTTTTACCACCTACCCAAAAAAATCCCCCTAGTTAGCCCCTTTGAGCCTAAACCTTTTCGTTTCATCACCCAAACAAAAACCCTTTTACCCACCAAAACCTTTTTCATTTTTAACCCTTTATTTTAGTAACAAGTTCGGTTCTTCGTAAAAAAAAAAAAGTGATAATGATGAAGCAAAAAGAAAATAAACAAACAAGTTAATAAAAAATAACTTAGTTTGAATAAAAGCTTCATCAAAATAAAAAGTTGCAAAAATACGAAAACCGACACTTGTTACGCTTTTAGCCCTTTTTCTACTAACCACTAACCCAACCACCTACCTTTAACCCTAGCCTAACCCTTAACCCACAAAGTCCTCTTGATATCTACAAAGGTATAAAAGTTAAAAAGGAGGAGGATTGATTTCTTGGCAAGCCTATGGTAGGAATAAGTTCCATGCCGCTCTCGAGTGATTCATTAAAAATACAACTTCGGTCGAGTGTGAGTGATTTCCCCGTGAGGTATGTGAACTTGTATATAAATAGAATTTTAAAAAGCATGTTATGCCCAAATAAGTAATTTCTTTTATGAAAAGTTCTAAATAAATCATTACGAATAAGAGTGTGAATAAATAAAAATAAAACCCAAAAAGATCTTGGAAATCCCGACACTCTACGACAAGCCCAAAACCTTCTCTTCTACCTATTCCATTTGGGAGTGTAAGCCACATATTAAAGAGTTTTGCTTGAGGACAAGCAAAAGTTCAAGTGTGGGGGTATTTGATGTATGTAAAATGCAACATATAAATTACATCAAATGAGGCATAAAACTAACCCTTTTTAAGTACTAATATTGGAAAAAGAGTGTTTTTGTCTTCCTTTTGTATTTTCAGGATTAAATGAGCTCAAAAACGCAAAAGAAGCAAAAAGACAGCTAAATCCAACATAAATACAAGAAAAGGAATATTAGTGGACTGCCCGACCCCTCAACGGCACCTTCCAAAGCAAAGTAGAGAAATCAGAAGACTGAACACGCCCCGTGCTCAGCCAGCACGGGGCCGTGTCTAAGAAGCAGCAGAAAAGACAAACCTACAGAAGCTTCTATTGCCCATCACGGGGCCGTGCCCAGCGGACACGGGGGCGTGTCGAAAGTACAGCAGGCGCATTTATTGTAATTGCGAATTACAATTAATGAGGAGAGAGATTGTCAGACGGACACGGGGCCGTGCCCAGCTCTCTGTTCAGCCTATAAATAGGAGTGCTTGGATTCATTTCATCTCATCCCTTGGCACACCACCTCTCTCACACTTCATCCACCACCCACCACCATCACAACACCATCATCCACCACCATCATCCATTGTCCATCGTAGAGTGTGTGAGTCGTCTCGGGATCCAAGATTGATCGTAAGAGTTCTTGACAATCAAGGCCATGTTTGCCTAAGTCTCTTACATCACTTGGTGAAGACAAAGTGTCTAGTATAATACTTTTTATTTCTAATCTTTTGCACTTTTTATTTGGTTTTGTATTAATGACTTTAATAACTAGTTACTTATGTTGAAGGTGATCTTTCCTTATCGTTTGTCCGTGGTGTCTTGGCATTATTTTACTGTCTATATAAAATAAAGGATTTTCACCATTCATATCTCCACGGTCTATATGGAGATATGTTGGCTACCTGGTCGGGGGTTAAGGGAACGGTTTGGTAAAGGTCTTGCCATTGTTCAGCGTTTAGAGGTCCTGCAATGGACCTGAGTCAAATTTAGTAGGACCTCCTTCAATACTTCACGGTATTGGATGGCGGGGGTCCAAACTCTTTGATCCCCTCATAAGTTAACTACTATTAATACTATAACCCGGCTATTTAGGACTGTATCCCTGCTGACTCAGACTACTTAGCCGAGGGTAACGTCACCGCCAAAAGCGGGACCTACCACAATACTGCATTAATAACTTAATTCATTATCTTCCAATAATCCACCCTTTTAGGATTGTATCCCTGCTGACTCAAACTACTGGGGTGAGGGTAACGTCACCTTCAAAAGAGGGGCCTACTACAATAACTAAGATAATCTCTTAATTATGTGCAAAAGTGCGGAAATAATCAAAGGTTATACTAGATACGAGTCGGAACCAAGTGATTCATCTTGTCTATCTGTTTTTTTTCTTTTATTTTTATTTTCAGCATTTTAGTTAGTTTTTAATTTTCTTAGTTTAAAACATTTTTCTAAACTTTTATTTTGGTTAGACGTTGAGGATAAACCGGTACTAAAAGCTCTTGTGTCCTTGGACGACCTCGGTATCTTACCAACGCTATACTACACTCAACGATGGGTGCACTTGCCCATATGTGTGTTTAGTGTTAGTGAAATATCGTGTTTTATAAATTTAAAACTTGGCTAAAATAAGTGTTAAAAAGGGCTTAAAATATACACCTAAAATAAGTAACACTTCGCACGCATCAATGATGGTGGCGGTGGTGGTTGTAGCAGAGGTGTTGGTGGTGGCGACTGAGTGGTGATGGCGACGGTTAAGGTGGTTGTGGCTTTTTAAAGGATAGAGAGTAGAAAGATAGAGAGATGTGTCTGGTATTGTATGTATGTGATATTTATAATATTATAAGAAGTGGGTCCCATATATATACATATATATATATAGGCCAGTTAACGTATAATACGGCTTAACGTACGTCACGTAAGACAGGTAATTACGCATGTTCATTTGAAAATCACGCATGTTATAAACTCAAAAACCCAAATCACGCATGTTAAAAACATTTATCACGCATGTTGAAAACCATTAATCACTCACGTTATACACATAATCACGCACGTTGTCGTACATGATGTACGTTTAGCCGTAATGTATTTTACACTTTTCTTATATATATATATATATATATATATATAGGGTAGGGTTCTAGAGTGAACACCCTCTCAAGAGTGAACTGTGTGAACTTATATGGACCGTTGATCTTCATCATCTTAAGATTATAATAGAATGGCAAGATCGTAATTATTGGTTTAATTTTATATATTTAATTAAATATAGAAGGGTATTATTGTACATTTAAAATTAGCAAATATGGAAGGTTGTAACCGAATAGCTTAATTATCTACCATTATCTCCTCCATTTATTTTGTTATTATCAAATTAAAGAAGACCAAAAGACGGTGGAACGGCGACGAAGAACAAAAATGGCGGCGACGAAGAACAAACGACAGCGAGGAAGAACAATATTGTCGTCATCATCATCGTTGTCGGAATGGCGAGCACCCAAGGTACACCGATGTCATCTCCCGTTTTTGTTTCATTATCTGTCGTCTTTTGATTCTTCATTATAGGGATTTAATTGAAAATTAGTAAATTTTTTTTGTTTTCCTCACCTACTGACTACTGGAGAATTAGGGTTTGATTTTAGTTGTTTGGATTTCAATTTTTGGGAAAACTTGTTTGTGTCGTTTTTATGTTTAAAGGGTATTCGCTGGCCGTCGATGTCAATAGTGGGTTAGGGTTTGGTTTCCTTTTAGATGTCGGTGTACACTTGTGTATTTCGATCAATGGTGTTGATTTTTAGAGGGAATATGTGATGAGGGTTGTACACTGGGTTGTACACATATGTACATGTTTTTTTGTTTATTATTGCACTGGGTTTTGAAGATTTGTTAATAATGTGGTGTAATATTTGTTCTAAAAGTTTGTTAATCATAAGTTTCTTGTAGAATGATCCTTTTTTTATCAGTGGGTTTTTGAGTAAATGTTTAATTATTTTAAAGTATAAGGTTGATTTTAAAAATCTGTTGTTGTTGCTCTGTTTTGTATAATTTTTTGAAGTATAGTGTTGATTTTAAAAATTCATTGGGTGTACACATGTGTATTGGAGAAGGTTTTGTGATATCTCAGAATGTTGTGTGTATTAAGTGTGTAAAGTCGTTGATGTACACTTGTGAATTTTGCTCTTTTATATTGAATTCGGAGTTGATGTTTTTTTTTCTTTTTTCTTTTTTTTTTTTTGCAAAAAGGAACAAGCCCGTGATTGTTCGGCCATACATATTTTTTGCAAAAAGGAACAAAGCCGTGATTGTGCGTTCAGGCTAAGGATATCTTATGGAATGGAAAGCACAACGATTCTGGACGTGTAGAAAATTTTAAAAGTGCTTTGTTCTTGGTCGTCGATAAAAAAAAGTCGTTAATGAGTTTGTCATCTTATTGTATAATATGTTTTCCGATACTTGAGCATGACCATTTTTTATTTGGTTTGTTTTGATATAAAAACAACGCGATAACGGTCATCCATATGTTAAACATGTGATGTTATAGGTTTTTATTTTGTTTTGAAATAATGGAACTCAGATTTAATTTCTATTTGTATGTTTTTTTTTTGTTTTTAGACTTTTATACACCTCGGTTTACGTAATATAGCTTATGAATAATAAATTTCATACAATACGTACACAATCCAAAGGTGCACGGTTATGATAACCAATATGATACACACATTCACATTATGCAACTCAGTACACATGAGTACTAGTGTATAAATATTCAAATACACATGCGTGCAGACATAGTAAACAGGTAAGTATACAAGTGTTCATGTAATATACAATATATAAAACACATATTAATGAACTATAAGTAAACTTCTGTATGGATTTATGTTACATATTTTTTGAAGTCGAAACAATGTTGTTTCTATGTTTGTATATCTTGTAACACATTATACAAACGTAAGTCTTATGGATGTCTACCGACGTATGTAATGTAGAAAAACAATAATTGTAAGTTAAAATATCTCAGATTATATCTCATTGAACAATCACAAAACAATAAAAAAAAACTTTAGCAAACATTCACTAAGAAAGAAGGAAAAAAAATCCAACGAGAAAAAAGGTGCGCCTATTTTTCCGACTTCAAAAAATATCTCATCGCCTATTTTTTTTCTTTTTTTGAAGTACCCAAACGGGTTCCAAATCCTGCTAGCTATGCGTACTCCTCATACATTGTGATTGCTTGTTCAATTGTACCAAATCTAGCTTTCATAAACGGTTTGAATCCGGGGGGACAATTGGTGTCCAGTACCGAGTCCCGTTGGGAGTTTCATACACGTTACTCGCAGGCGACTCTGCACTGTATGCTAAAAAAATATTATATACATATAGACAAGAGGATCGGACTAAAAAACATGCACTATGCTGTGTGAATAAGTAGAACGGATAAGCTGTTCATTGACGAAAATTATGACGGACCATTAGTTGTAAGATTGCAATAAGGACAACAATGCTGAGGGTCTTCAAATGCTCATTAACAAAAATTATGCTATTTACATGAAACTACTGTGCGTTTTACACATGTGTACTATCATGTTGGCATATATACATATGTCGCGGTACACATGTGTACTGTGTATGTACACTATGTACACATACGTATTACAGCAAGCAACATTGTTTTAAACTTATATTATGTGTAACTCAGAACCAAAGATTATACAAAACAAATAAGAATCAAAACTCAAGTTTACATATTGCAATAACGACAACAAATGCTAACAGTGATGACATGTTCATTAAAAAAAGTTATCAATGAACTACAGATACAAACCTCCGGCCAAAAATGAAAGACGGTAAGAACTGCGGCCAAAAAAATAGGTTTCAATGTTTTTCGTCTAGAAATGAATGAATAACAGATACAAACCTGGTTTTTCAGATTAATGTTCGCCAGAATCTCATGCCGTATCCGATTAATGTTCGCCGGAATCTTATGCCATCTCCGATTAATATTCCCCAGAATAAAACTACAATAACCAAATCAACTACCGGTGAGGATATAGTTGCGATTGATCTTCAGACGAAAAATTGACGTGATGTACAATGAAATTGGAACTTGATTTCCTGGGTTTAAGGAACTGATGTACGATGAAAGAAACGAGGGATAAAAAATTATACACATTCGTATAAAAGAAATAAGGAAAACAATTAAACTTTGATTGATACCTGCAATATCCCACAAATCAAATCGTCTATGAAGGAACTTGAATTGTTGAAGAAGAAGGAAACATTGAAACAAAAAAGGGAGGTCTGATCTTCTCGATTTAGAGAGAGAAGGTTGTAATTTTGTTTGTGAATCATTAATTTGAATTTCTAAAATGTAGGAATTAGTTAGAATATTATGTTAACTGATTAGGATAAATCTTAATTATAATTGGTTTAAAATTAAATAAGAATTAAATCTAATTAGTTAATGACAATCCTATCCTTTTAAAATCAAGGGCCAAGATGAGTTCACAAAAGAGGGCGGTGTTCACTCTTGAACCTAACCCTATATATATATATATATATAGGGTGGGGTTCCTAAGTGAACCATAGTCATTTTATGAACAAAATGAACAAATCTTGTCCGTTGATTGTGGAGATCTAGAGTTTTTATCTGAATGGCAAAATTGTAATTATTTTTTGTAACCTCTTCTTAAATTAAAAGATACAAGGGTATATTTGTAAATTGAATTCTTTCATATTGATACAACACGGGAATGTAATAATTGTCTTTCTTGAAAAAATTGCAATCCCTCTAAACTCACGGTTATCAGTTAGTTAATAAACAATTAGATCATTGTTCCCAATAAAATTCATCATTCATTCTCTCTCTAAGGTTGTGTTTGTTTTTGCTTATAATGTCTGTAAAGAGCTTATGTCTGCGGGCGGGCAGACATAAGCTCTTGAAGACTGTTTGTTTAAAAAAAAAAAAGAAGATCTTATAATAGCTTTTAATAGCTTCAAAAAAAAGCTATGTATAATAGCTTAAAAAAAAGAAGATCTTCAGCTTCTTCCTCTTCACCCCTGCCACCACCATCTCCGCCACCACCACCTCCACCTGCCATCTCCGCCACCATCTCCGCCAGCATCTCCGCCACCACCATCTCCACCTGCCATCTCCGCCAGCATCTCCGCCGCCAGCATCTCCGCCACCACCATCTCCACCCATCTCCACCTGCCATCTCCGCCACCATCTCCGCCAGCATCTCCGCCACCACCATCTCCACCTGCCACCACCATCTCCGCCACCACCACCACGACCACCACCACCTCCACCACCATCTCAAAAAAAAAGAAGATCGTAGAGAGAGAGAGACCGTAGAGAGAGAGAGATCTGTGAGAGAGAGAGACCGTAGAGAGAGAGAGATCTGTGAGAGAGAGAGAGTTTGTAGAGAGAGAGAGCAGACCTGTGATGGCGGTGGTGTGATGGCGGATGTGGTGCGGTGGAGGTGGCGGAGGTGGTGCGGTGGTGGTGGTGGTGCGGTGGTTGTGGTGGTGGTTGTAGAGAGAGAGAGGGTTTGTAGAGAGAGAGAGCAGACCTGTAACCTGTTGTGTGTGTGTTGTGGATTGTGTGTGAAGTTGTTTTTTAAGGAAAAAAAACAAACCCTCTTCTCCTTGCAGACTGCAGATGTTTGGTCCACATCTTCTCTTGCAGATGCCTGCAGATGTGGTTCGCAGACTACAGACATTTTACATCTGAAAAAACAAACAGCACCTAAATCATAAAGAAGCAAAGCCCATGTTCTGTGCTTCCGGCGAATCAATCAAAATCACCATTTTCCACGGTGTTTTGTTCTTCCTTCGACATATTAAGGTAACAAGTTATTGTGTATTTCGATTTTGTATTGAAATGTGTAGGGTTTGCGGCGGCGACTGGAGGCAGGAGGTAGTTTCGTTTTGTGGTGAAATATATACACATATGCATTTTGAATTGACATCATAATTATACACATATGTATTGAATTTTTTATTATCTCAAATGTTCGTGTAGATGACAACACAAATGCTAGTCGGAAGAGTGATGGTGAGTATAACAAATGAATATGTAAAAACATATGCAAAGATGAGGTTATGACATCGAAGGCGAATAAACAGCGTGATAGAATCGTCCAAGAAGCGACTGAATTTGCAAAGACGAGGTCGTCTTTTTTATTAAGAAAATTGTTCATTTTTTGTCAATGGTACCATTTAACTTTTTTTGATAGTATTATGCATGAACTAATGGTGTGGACGTTTACATTTAGAAAACATATTTTGTATGCTGGTGCTGGTTTAAAATTAGTAAAATTTATGTATGAACTAACAATTTGTTGGTGTGCTTTGTTTATTTATTTTGTGTTTGGTATTGCATATACAAGATGCAGATGTGTATTGATTATAAAACTGTAAGCATGTGTTAGTACAAACTGTACATATGTGTAAGTATCATTAATACACTTGTGTTTTGCACAACGTTTATGTACACATGTCCATTTTATTTCATGTTCGGTTCGATTATGTACAGCCTGAAACCACACCAACATTTTTTTGCAGGTGTGTATCAACTGATATATGACATCGGTGTATTAACTAATTTACATAGGTGTATGTTGGTTAAAACCCGTGATTTACATACCTTTAACATACATGTTCACTGCCCCAATACAAAAAATAAGTTTTGATTGGTTTACAATGTTCGACCAAGAATACAATTCCGAAAGTTAACTATTAGAATTCCGCCAAGATCGATGAAGAAGACTGAAGCGATACAAAAATAATAGAATGATGAATTGATTGAATGAGAAAGGAAACTGTTAATATTTAATTTTGATTGAATACAGAATTCGTTTTTTTTTTTTTTTGTATTATTTGATTAATAAATTAAATCACAAAAAATAGGGATTAGTTACCATGTTGGTAACCGATTTTGATGAATTAATTAAATAAAAAATAAGTTTATATGGTTATTGACAATCCTACCCTTATAATATTGAAAATATATCAAAGGCTAGGATGTGTTCATTAAGTTCACAAATAAGGGTGTGGTTCACAAATGAACTTAACCATATATATATATAGGGGAGGGTTATCTTGAGAACGCTAAATATTGCGAGAACCGTGAGAACGAATAAAAAAAGCAATCAAAACCATTTTTTTTAATACAAACCTCATTGTAATTAAGATACATCATCAAAACAAGAATTTATAACATCAAATAATTCATTTCTCCTTTCAAAATCACTCTTTTTAGATTTTTTACACATGTGTAAATATAACAGATTTACACATGTGTAAATGGCAAACTTACACATGTGTAAATTTTCTTTATTTACGAATTCACGTAAATTTAAACGTGTAAATTGAATTTCTAACATTGTATTCGAATAATAATGATAAGTGTAGAAAAAAAATTTGAATTTGAATTGTTTTTGACCAAGTTCTCATGGTTTTTTTATTTGTTCTCACGGTTCTCACAATATTTAGCGTTCTCATTTAAACCCTCCCCTATATATATATATATATATATATATATATATATAGGGGAGAGTTCATTGGGGAACACTAAAAAAGTGGGGAACAGGGGAACACTTTTAAAAATTATACTTAACATGTTAAAAAACCATTTTTCTAATTTTTTTTTCGGCGCTTTTTCTTATAAATACAAGTAGAAACATTTTTGATAAAAAAAATCAAAAACTAAAAATATAAAAAAAATGTTTAAAAAACAGTTATATCTTATAGAATTAAGTATTAACTTAACATGTTAAAAATAATTTTTTTTAGATTTTTTTCAGCGCTTTTCTTTATAAAAAAGGAGGAGAATCTAGTCGAGTAAAAAAATATTTTTTCTAAAAAAAAAATTTTTTAGCCTTTTTTTAATTGTTTTTTTTAATATTTTTAGTTCTTGATTTTTTTTTTATTAAAAATGCTTTTACAAGTATATATAAGGAGAAGCGCCGAAAAAGATATTTAAAAAATTAATTTTTAACATGTTAAGTTAAATTTTTAAGAGTGTTCCCCGGTTCCCCACTTTTTTAGTGTTCCCCAATGAACCTCACACTATATATATATATATATATATATATATATATATAGAGAGAGAGAGAGAGAGAGAGAGAGAGAGAGGAAGTGTAGGATACAAATCCCCTAATCGTACATTATATACGCGATATTCTCAGCCCTACACGTGTCCTGGTTCATTTTTCACTCATAAGGTCAAATCAGACAATTCATTCAATCATCTGAGGGCAAAATCGTCTGTTCATTCAATCAGCGAGAAGTTCGTTACACTAATATCCCGGTAATTATTATTCGAATCAGTTTCAAATTTTTCATAATTCTCAATTTGCAGTTTTCGTTCTTCTGCGTTAGGATTTGATTCAATTGTTTTTTTCAATGGATCCACAGAGCAGCACCGCACGAAACACAGATGTTGATTTTGAAGAAGCTCGATCGATCGGTGATCAGGTTCAGTTATCTGCGTATCAGAGAGCTACGATTGACGATGTTTTAAATCCGAAACCTGCAAATCCAAATCGAAATGCAAATACAAGTGGTGTAAATGAGTGTTCGAATGGTAATCATGTTAATTCATATCTTTAAATTGTTCGTAGATTTGTTTTGTTTAATCGTAGTATTGATTTTGCATTGATGTAACTGATTTGAAGTTTGAATGTTGATCATAATTGATATGAAAGCAATCTGTATAATTTTGCATGTTATGAGTATGGCAATTCACATGTGATGTTTTTTTATATGCTGATTTCGCATGTTATGTTGATACAAATCGCATGTGTAAAACATATTTATCAAAATGGTGATTTTCGCATGTTACGAGTCAAACAATTCGCACGTGTTGTTTTTTTTATGATGAAATTATGGAGTTTTTAATATATCGCTTGTTATGAGTCCGATAAAGTGCATGTGTTTACCTTTTTTTTATTTGTTTTTTGTAGATGAAAGGATTTACACTCCTAAGGTTGAACCATCAGCTATACCTGTAGTTGGAATGCAATTTACCTCTATCGAACAAGCATACATGTTTTACCAAACATATGCTAAGTTAGCTAGTTTTTTCTACTCGGAAAGGTGGTGAAGTACACATTGGTGGTATAACCAAAACTAAGTATTTTGTTTGTTCTAAAGAGGGACATAAGCCATTGTTTATTGATGATGCTTATTCGAAGTCAAAAAAGCCATTCAAATCAAGGAACAGGGGGACCATTAGAACTGGCTGCAAAGCTCAACTTATGATTTGCACTGTGGATGGTAGATCATATACAGTAAAGAAATTTGTTGAGGGCCATAATTATAAGTTTGTATGTCCACACGATATTCATATGCTGCCAGCGTACAGGCAATTGTCATATGTCCAGGAGGAGATGATATGGGAACTAGGCACTCTAAACCTTGGCCCTGCGAAAGCTTTTCATATAATGAGGAAACGTTACGGTGGTTTTGAGAATGTTGGCGCCACGGTTAATGATTGCAAAAAATTTAGGACTCAAATTAACAGCTATATAGGAGAATATGATGCTGACATGGTGATCAATAGGTTGACTGACAAAAAACAGTATTTAGTTGATTTTTCATTTGAATATTCTGTTGATGATGACAAACGGTTAACTGGTTTGTTCTGGGCCGATGGGTTATGCAAGCGTAACTTTATGGAGTTCGGGGATGTGATATCGTTCGATGCAACGTTCAAGACAAACAAGTAAGTGTTACATAAAATGGTTTTTATTTTTTTCGCATGTTATAAGATTTCCTAAACTTGCAATATCGCATGCTAATATACATTGGATATTAGGTGTTGAATATATCGCATGTTATACTGTCTATTTCGCATGTTTTATTATGTCTATTCCGCATGTTATAATTTGTACTTCGCATGTGTACTAAATCTTTAATATTATGGATTTTCAGGTACAAGATGGTGTTTGTTCCATTCACTGGGATTGACAACCACTGTCGAAATGTAACCCTTGGAGCTGGGTTGTTGGCATCGGAGAGCATTGACTCTTATAAATGGCTTCCCAATTCATTCGTAAAGTCATTTGGGCGGCAGCCAAAGGTTGTAGTGACGAACCAAGACCCTGCGATGAAACAGGATATTGAGGAGGTTTTTTCTACCAGCAGACACAGATTGTGCATGTGGCACATAATGAAGAAAGTGGCAGATAAGGTATAGCATGCTATATTGTCTTTCGTTAGCATTTTTTTATAATATAGATTCGTTATAGGCTGACATAAAAAGCATTTATCGGTATAGGTTGGACACGAATTGTGCAATAATGATGATTTTAAAAGGAGGATGTGCGATATTGTATGGACTGATTCCATTGAGCCTGAAGAATTTGAGAGACAGTGGAAGTTGGTGATGATTGAGTACGGTCTCACTCAAAATAAATGGATTGATGATATGTTTTCGATGAGATACATGTGGATTCTGGCTTTTTATCGGCATGAGCCCATGTCTGGACTCATGCGAACAACTTCGAGATCAGAGAGCGAGAATCATTTTTTTGCCAGCTGGCAAATTCACAACTCACTCTTGTAGAGTTTATGAATCATTTTGACGGAGCAATGGATGTCCAAAGGTTCAATCACAGAAAGAATGATCATATTTCAAGATATATCGAGCCTGATGATTGGAGTAAAACTACTTTGGAAAAAGATGCTGCTAAGATATACACCAGGTCTATATTCTTTGATCAGCAAACAGAGTTATATGGAACTATTACTGAATGTCTACCGATGGACACCAAAATCGCGGGCCAACAGATAAGTATATCGTTGAAAGACTTTAAAGCTCATGGAGATGGGTTGTTAGAGGTAATATAGCATATATATTTGAAACATGCGATTTTGAAAACCCACATGCGAATTTCATACATAACATGATTTTTGAATATGCGATTTTGTGATGAGCGCATGCGATTTTGTCTTAATTCAATAAAATGATTTTTTTAGACATGCGAAATTGTTCATGTACACATGCAAAATTACTTTTTTTTTTGTTTTCTTAGGTTTGGTTCAAGAATCTTGAAAATGATGTAACTACACAGTGTAGCTGTTTGCGTTTTGAGCAATATGGGCTGCTATGTAAACACATCTATTTTCTTTTCAAGATGTTTGGTGTTAAAGAAATACCAAACAAATATGTTATGAAGAGATGGACAAAGGATGTGGTCCCGAATGAATTAAACGCGACGTTCGATGCAAAGGTGGATGATAAGGATGAGCAACACAAGGCTAAACAGATTGCTCGTAAAATCATCTACACCGGGGAGTATTTGGTTAGCAATTTGATATCTAACCTTGATCAACTTGTTTTAGTCAGGGATCAAATGAAGCAAATTAAAGAAAAAGTTGATCAGAGTCGTATAACCAAGCAGCTTGATCCAAAGTTTGACCGGTTATCAAAGCTCATTGGTTACCAACAACCAGTAACTAATGCACCTCCTACCGGCTGGTATAAGAAACAAAGGACGTGGCTCGCATAAAAGGATTAAATCGAAGAAGGAACAAATGATCAGCCGCAAAGGAAAAAGGTAAAGGACATGTAGTGTATGCAACGAAAAAGGTCATGATATTCAGACTTGCGAGATACAGAAAGGCAAACAACAAAAGAAGATGAAGGGAGTCCAGATTGAAAAAGATCCCAGGCATAAAGCCAACGAGGTCGAAGATGATGAAGAGGAAGATGAGTTTGAAGATTACAGTGGTGGTAGTGATGATGGCAGTGAAGAAGATGAGTGGGAGGAGGTTTCAGACGAGGAAGATTAAAATTGTTAACTGTACATGCGATTTTATACGAGACACATGCGATTTTATATTCATCAGTTTATATCATACATTCATGCGATTTATTATGTAAATCATGCGATTTCATATGCATAAGTTTATAAGTAGTCTAACATGCGATTTCACTTTGTTTTTCATTTTAGTACATGCGATTTTGAGTTATCTTGTTTTTTTTTTTTTTTTTTGTGACAAAGATGTCTAAATAATCCATGCGATTTATATTATCATGAAGCATAAGATGTATTCAAAACTTTTACCCAAAACATAAATATAAAGCAGTTGTTATTGTCTAACACAGCTAAAACCATAAAACGATTAAACAAAAATCTAGTTACTTGAAGCAAAGATTTTGTCACGTTCAGCCGAGCTGAACTCCATCTTCTCTTTCACAGTGTTTAGAGCATCTTTCAGGAAAGAGAAGGCTAAGTCATCAGCTCGAGACTGTTCCTTTATGTGATCCAAAGCTGCGTCTCTGAAGCTTGATGGTTGTTCTTCAAGTAGTCTCTCCCACATCTCTTGATTTTTTTGGTTTCTTCAAGAATTTTCCCCTGCTCTTCAAGAATCAAATGAGAAGAGGTGACATCGGTGCTTATTTCTGTCAACGTGCGAGTTGACAATAGTTCCTTTATTGCAATGTTTTTTTATTTGTTCTAAATCTTCAGATGACATTTTGTTGGTGTTTTTTGTGTGTTTTTGTGTTCAGTGTCTTAATATGGAAGGTAGTTATCCCTGGGTATTTTATATTAAAATAGTAAATTTATTATGTAGGTAGGGTGGTAAGTTCAGTAGTATTTATGGTAAAATTGATCATTACAAGTCACATTACAGTCACATCGGTAATAAATTCATTTTTTATATAAATTAGTTAATTTTTATTTATTTTAATTATGAATTCATAATTTTTTGTTTTTGCATTTTAGGACAAAATTACATGAAATCATAGCAACATTTTTTTCATTATTGCATATGATTCGAAAACGAATTCGCACACATTAAGAAACCACAGACAACATCACTTTCTAAATCGCATGTCTGAAAAAATAGAATTCGCATACGATAAGAAATCTCAAACATTATTAACTTTTTTTTTTTAAATCGCATGTATATAAAACAGGAATTCGCACACTATAAGAAATGTTAAACATTATTACCTTTTTTTTTAAAATCGCATGTTTATTAAACATGATTTCGCACACTTTAAAAATACAAAACCTTTCTTCTTGTCTGCAATGGTTTTTCGCACGTTTAATATGTATTTCACATATTTTTAATTTACATCCTGCATCATCTTCTTCGATAGACGGTCTATCGATTTGTTTCAGTTCTGAACTTCCAAAATCAGCAGATAATGAAATCGCAGAAGGAGGTTGATGAATAAGAATCTTACGTTGTTGTATTTGATTTATGGATCGAATTTCGATTAATCGTTGGATTTTAGAATTCGATTTTGAAATTAAGATTCAAATCTCCGTCGGTTACAGAGATTAAGATATCGTAATGACTATTTTAACCTTTTTTCAATATTTGAATACATTAATTTGATTAATTTAATGATTTAAATTGGTTTGATGGATTGAAGATCCTGCAGCTGAGAATATCGCGTACGTAATGTAGGATAAGTGGTATTGTACGTTAACCGGCCTATATATATATATATATATATATTAATTTATTTTGTTTTACATTAAGGGTAAATTGGTCATTTCACACTTATTTAACATCAAAAACTAACCTCCATCCGCTTCAAGCACTATCCAAGAACGAATGTGCAAAAGTTGGGGACTATAGCTGTAATTAGAAGTGTAGAGACTATACGTGAAAACGGAGAAAACCACAAGGACTATCCGAACATTTTTCTCGTTCCTAGATTGGAACAAGAAAGAAAGGTTTGAATTATCTAATGTTTTTAATGGTTGTGAAGCAAGTAGATTTTGCCATACATTTCTCCTTGCTCCACCTTCTTCAAGATTTTCCATCTTCCGATGTTTATTTGTACAAGTGTAGGAAACACAAGTATTCATAGTTTGCTTCTTTTTTGGTCTAAAATCATTTCGTTTTGATCATTTTCAATCTAGCACAATAAAGTTTAGAGTTAATTACTGTTTCGTTCCTGTGGTTTGTCAAAAATCACTATTTCAATCAATTCGTTTAAAAATTGCGATTTCAGTTCTTGTGGTTTCACTTTCGTAACCATTTCAGTCCACCTCGTAACCATTTCAGTCCCTGTACTTAATAGAAGAATGGATTGAAATGATTACGAAAGTGAAACCATAGGGACTGAAATGATTACGAAAGTGAAACCACAGGGACTGAAATTGCAATTTTTAAACTAATGGACTGAAATAGTGATTTTTGACAAACCACAGGGACGAAAACAATAATTAACTCATAAATATATATAAGCTATGGTATTTTGTTTGCATATGTTTATTTCTCGGCTAGTGATTTGCTAGCGGGGAGTGTGGTTTTATAAAGTTTTTCTTTTCAAAAAAATATAAAATATTTACTTAAAGTCTTAGATCATGTGTAATGGACATTTAGGGGTTTGATAACGCCCACAACACCACCCCATGGGCATTATTGGGGCATGAAGAATGAGGAGTATATCTAGTATAATGCAACATGCGGAGAAAAAAAAATGAAAAGTAATAATTAAGAGGGCATTAAGGGCGTTAACAATTACACTTTTTGAAAGTGGATGATGATGCTGATGTGCCAGAAAATACCCCTTAGGGGGCATTCACTATTAAAGTAAGAATGCAAATAAGGCTATGCGGTATGGTGATGATCCATCCTTGGAGGATGATCCGTCACGTAGGCGCCATGTAGATCGGGTGTGAGGATGGGGCAAAGAGGATGGAGGTAAGGAAATGGGGGATAGACCTAAAATATATGTATATATTGTATGTATAGGTGTGTGAGAGAGGGGGAGGCCCGTCTCCATCGTCTTCATGCGGACGTTCACGACGCCGGCGATGGGGGGCGAAATGGGGAGGATGGCGGCGCCGATCCAGGACGGGGCGGGGACGACCCCCACACCGCACAACATAAAGACAGGTTCACATTAACGCTAATTATGGTCAACATCGTTAAACTCGTCCAACTTAAACTCGTCCAACTTATAATTAGCGCATGCATTTAAGCTAATTTCTTCAAATAAAAATAGAGTAAAATATTTATTGCATCTTGAACAACCGGCATGGCAATACATATGTCTAACCATAAGCACTCATGAAGTCATTATTACATTCATATTTTACCTTCGAAGCATCATCTTCATCATGTCCCCTACCTTTGTGGGTGCATTAGGTGCAAACCACATGTACATTTGGTTAAGGTGGTTACAAAATCCTCTAAGGTTACGTTTCAACTTTGCAATTCAACTTTTTTTTTTCATTTTAGATTTTATTTGTTACGTTGGTTATAACCGACAGATTTGTATGCTAATCAAAATTTAGTTGATAAACTACCAAGTTAATCCTTAATAACTTATCATCTTTCTTATGTTTTACATCTAAATCAAACATATTAAGCCACTTAGGCTATAGCCTAGTGGTCAAGAGAAATTATCTAGGTTCAATACTTAGGAGGTTTAAGTATTTAAGGGGAAAAAAATAGGCGTTAAAAAAAAGCAAATTGGATTTAAATAATCTCAACTTTCTCAATTTGGTCAATAATAATCTCAACTAAGTTATTTGCCGATAATAATCCGAATTGGTCCACTTTTGGCCCATAATAGTCCGCCGTTAAAAATAGCTTAACGAAGTTAATTTTTTTCCGAAATACAAACCGATGTTTTAGGGGTTATGATCAGAACGAGGATATGAGTCGATTTACGTAAAACTTACCTCGAAACGGTGCTCCAAACGGCTTGATTTTTGTTAATTGGAAGTTTAAACACCCGAATTGAAGCATTGTTTTCGTCGTTTTAGGCAGTATTTCGAGGTACATTTTACATCAATCAACTCATTCTAATCAAAAGCCCTAAACATCGGTTTGTAATTCGAAAAAAACCTTAACTCCGTAAGCTATTTTTAACACAGACTATTATCGATCAAAAGTGGACCGGTTCGGATTATTATCGGCAAATAACTGAGTTAGGATTATTATCAGCCAAACTGAGAAAGTTGAGATTATTTAATTTCAATTTGCCAAAAAAAAAAATCAAACATATTAAAACAATTTTACATTTATTTTGCCAAAAGAAGAACCACGATGCCCCTCTTTGAAGCTAGTAAGTAAACTTTTTTTCTTTTTGGTGAAATGATTTAATTTTTAATAATAATAATAATTTATGGATATATGACAAACCAATGAAAATTGAACATGTATGCAAGGGAAAGAATATGACCTTATGCAAATTGATAATGCGCAAAAACCACCCTTCAACATTCTATTTAATCTACATGAAAATTTTGATACATCTTAGAATACATATCAAGGTGTAATGAGCCCAGTCGAATATCGCTGGTAAACAAGTCTGTTTTTGAAAAGAAAAATAACACATTAATAAGGAAAAATCATAAGCATTCAAATGAAGAAATAATATCAATCCATAAAAAGAAAGTTGAGGGTAAAAATTGCCAATTAATGAACTACAAGGGGTGCCTTTGTTGTTCATAGTTAGATCACCATATATAAACTAACATGAAAGATGAAAAACAATCCTGTTATCATTTTAATGTATTCTGTTTAAAACAAAAATGATTTTGTTTCTGATGACACAATTTTATAACGCACACCATTAATTGGTGAACTATTTTCTTGATCAATATGTTTAAAGCACAAAGAAATGGAAAGTCACCAAGTTCAGGGGATAAGATTGATTTCAAGTTTTCAAATTTTCAAGCTCTTCAGGTGATCAATGACAACCCATTATTCACTTTGTGATTTTGTTTTCAAACTAATGAACTTATTTGTGATATTTGTTGATTTTATTACAATTTTTGATGTAAAAATGTCTTTTTGCTCAAATTTGCTTGTGAGTGCTTGAAGGTTTGATGAGTCTTTACTTTTGTTGACTCCGATCGTCAAAAAACTTGCCAATAACTTGATCAGTAATCATGTCATATCATATCATATTGTATCGTACTGTATCATATTTAGATTTTATTGTCATAGGTACCAAAGGTGTGGGACAAGCTTTCAGTGTCGATAATATCTGTAGAAACCGGAAAAACCATTGGAAGAACAAATAAAGCGTTGGTGCGAAATGGGAATTGTCAATGGACAGAAACTCTATCAGAATCTATCTGGATTCAACACAACAATTCTTCAAAAGAGCTTGAAGAACATCTATTCAAATTTGTTGTTTCTATGGTATGAATGATCATGATCAAAAGCATTTCAATATTAATCACTTGATCTCAATCTTTCATTTCATTATGCGAATTTTCAGTTTGAGTTTAGCGAAAAAGAAAAGAAAAACTTAATTTTGTTGTAGGGGTCTGCTAGATGTGGCATTCTTGGGGAGGCAATGGTCAATATGGCGCGTTACTATACTAGTTCAAGATCTTCTTCCCCGGTGTCATTGCCATTAAAGAAATGCAATTATGGCACGATTTTGCAGGTAATTCGTATGCTTCGAATGGAATATTGATGATAGAAAAGAAAGTTACTACTCTAGTTGATATGACAGAATCAAAGTAGAGTAATTATCAGAATCAAAGTAGAGAGCTATATAAAATCAAGACATGTTACCCAAAAAAAGTTGATAATGTAGAAGGGTTAAACGAGTTGGGTAACATGTCAAAAGGGGTAACCTTTTGGTTTGAGTTGGATTTTGGTACACCAAAATGAACTTTTTTTTTAATTTCAAAATGTTACTCAATATATTAAATCTTTAAAGTAATTATGATTAGAAAAATAATATCACTTCAATACTTGCTACTAAAGACCTTGGCGCTAGAGACAAAACATCAAATACAAATACCCTTATCGTACAAAACGTACGAATATGGTGAAAAGGTAAAAAAAAACGCGGTGACATTTTCGTAATTATTTACTCGTAGAGTAATTATCAGAATACCCCTACAAATGATCTTGTAGGGTAATTTTGATCTTGTAGCGTAATTTTGATCTTGTATAGTAATTTTGTAGAGTATCATAATTACTCTACAAATGATCTTGTATGGTAATTTTGATCTTGTAGAGTAATTTTGATCTTGTAGGGTAATTTTGTAGAGTATCATAATTACTCTACAAGAGTATCAAAATTGCTCTGATAGTTTCAAAATTACTCTACAAGAACATTTTACAAAATTACCCTACAAGATCAAAATTACCCTACAAGATCATTTGTAGAGTAATTTTGATAATTACCCTACGAGCAAATAATTACGAAAATGCCACCGTGTTTTTTTTATGCCTTTCGAACGTCTTGTACGATAAGCATGTTTGTACGTGAACTTAACTCTGGTGCTAGATGTCGTGTATTGCCAAATTTTGTTGTTAGGAGAGAGTAATGATGTCTCAAAAGACACCTAGCCTTGTGAATAAAATGCTATAATTTTATACAAACTTAAGAATAGAAAGTTGTTACTTTGATTAATATGACATAACCAAAGTAGAGAACTATATCATATTAAGATCTCTTGTTAGGGCATGAATGGATGACTTTAGAGATGATAATCTAGAGGGGTCGGACGAGTTGGGTAACATGCCATGAGTTGGATTTTGGTCGACTTAAATGGCTAAATTACCTTTCTTTTAGTAAATCTCTATAGTACAAATTATGATTAGAAAAACAATTAAATATTTTTACTTAAATACTAAGACCATTTGGATGGGTGCTAGATATCATGCATTGCCAAAAATTGATGCAGGGCCGTTCCAACTTTTTTAGAGGTTCGAGTCGAAATGAAATTTCGGGGCCCCTTTTCTTTCTTTGACTGTTATAAACGTTACTCCTTTATCCGTGTTTAGAACCAAGCAAATTGTTATAAACGCTACTCCTTTATCCATGTTTTGAACCAAGCAAAAATCTAACACAATTATGACATAGAGTGTTTGCTTGTATAAGGAATCAAACAAATCTAAAATGATAAGTTTGCATTATTATTAATAGCTAGAATATTAATTTTCTTTTAAATCAAGGCCCTAGACCCAAGTCTAGATTACTTGTATATAGGTCGGGCCCTGATTTGATGGAGAAAAAAATGGTGTCCCAAAAGACACCTATCCCCTTAATTAAAATGGTATTGTATTAATGAACTTAGGGTGAGACGGGCACTCCCCTCTTAGGGGAGTCCCCTCTCTTACGCACACCCAATCAGGTTATGCCACGTCAACTCCCCTCTTAAACTCCCCTCGCACCCCAATTTGATGGCGGCACTCCCCTCTTAGGGGAATTGTTTTTTTATTCAAAAAAAAAAAATAAAATTTATTGGTTTGAAAAGAGGGTGGCCCACCATCTTCCCCTCTCCTTCATCGGTGAACAAGCACCGAACCAACTCCCCGAATTGGGTCACCGCAGGGATGGCGGCGGTGTTCCCGCTGGGGGAATTGGGTCACCGCGGCCACTCCCCGCTGGTGCCCCGTATACCCTTAGAAATAATTTATATCTAGGGTTAGGATATAATAGGAAATTTATTTGGCTAGGAAGGCTAGGAAGTAATCTTGACCATCAATTGATTTAATCAAGGGCTAAGATTAAATGAGGGAAAATGAAGGGAAGAAAAGAGGCGCGTGGGTTTGTGTAAGGGTATTATAGTCAATCCAGGACAATAGTTTCTCTCTCCTCCAATTTCCCCCCATTTTTTAAACGTTAATAACTTTTTCATACGACATTTTTTTTTTATAAAAATTGCACAAAAAAACAAGCGTTTTTTATCTTTAAAACCCAGTTACGTAAAACGCAATGGAAAAAAACTCAGTTGCGTAAAACGCAATGAAAAAAAAAAACGTAAAAAATGACTTTTTCTAAAACGCAATGCACAAAAAACACAAAGAAATGTCTTATTTCTAAAACGAAATGGTCAGAAAACACAAAGAAACGTCTTATTTCTAAAACGCAATAGCCTGAAAACACATAAGAAAATGTACTTTCTAAAACGCAATGGACTAAAAACACATAAAAATGTGTTTTACCTAAAACGCAATGCACAAAAAACACAAATAAATGTCTTATTTCTAAAACGCAATGGCTAGAAAACACTTAAAATGTCTTATTTCTAAAATGCAATGGCCAGAAAACACAAAGAAATGCCTTATTTCTAAAACGCAATAGCCTAAAAACAAAAAAGAAAGTGTACTTTCTAAAACGCAATGGACTGAAAACACATAAAAATGTGTTTTACCTAAAACGCAATACACCAAAAACACTAAGAAATGTCTTATTTGTAAAACGCAATGGACAGAAAACACTTAAAATGTCTTTTTCCTAAAACGCAATGGCCAAAAAACACATAAAAATGTCTTATTTCTAAAACGCAATGGACTAAAAACACGAAAGAAACTGTTCTCTCTAAAACGCAATGAACTGAAATACATAAAAATGTGTTTACCTAAAACACAATGACTAAAAACACTTCAAAAATGTTTTATTTCTAAAACGCAATGAGCAGAAAAAACAAAAGAAACTGTTATTCACAGAACCAGAAACTGTCTACGAAAATGAGGTAATTTCTGGAAAATTAATTTTTCTGATGCGTTTTTATTAAAGGGGCTCTGCCCCTTGCACCCCACCAGGGGCTGCCACCCCTTGGACCCTGCTCCCAAGGGCGCTGCCCCCGGACCCCCGTCAAGATCGTAAAACGCAATGGCCTAAAAACAAAGAACCCAGATCGTAAAAATAAAATTAAAGAATTTCTTACATGGATCGAAACCGATTTCTTCAATGACTGACGGAATTTGAATGATAGAAACACTTATCAGCGATCAAATCGAACGGATTGAGTGATTATCTTCAAAATCACGGGAAAAACGAGATTTTGAATGAAATTAAACTGGGTTTTCTTCAAAAAAATTTGAAGAACATGTTGATCGGGTATTTGAATCATTGATTGGTGATGAAAATCGCACTATAATGTAGTGGTTATTGAGATGGAAAGTGAAGAAATGGTTGAAGATGGTGGGTTTTGAAAATGATGAGTTTTGAAGTTACTGGGGATAAGAAGGAAGAAGAAATGATAAGATTGACTAAAATACATTTCCTCTTTATTTTAAATTTTGCCATATGTCATAATCCTATTGCTTCCTAGCCAAAATAAACTTCCTATTTGATCCTCACCCTTTATATTTATATAAATATATAAATGTACTTGCAACCTATATAACAAATACTGATTATAATTTATTAAATTTATTTACATTGTATCAAAAATATGGTTTAAATAAATTAGCTATGAAATTATTATATATATGTACTTGCAACCTATATAACAAATGCTGATTATAATTTATTAAATTTATTTACGTTGTATCAAAAATATGGTTTACAATTACATAAATTAGCTATGAAATTATTAAATATATAATTGAAGAAGTTGTTAGCTACAACATATATTAAATATATATTAAAGTGACATGTAGGTGACTCACAGTCACAATCACATCCGCCCATATGAGATACAAGGATATATGATACTTTTTTTATGTATGAATGACATGTATAATATTAAATATTATACTAGCTTCACATATTTTATCCCTTTATTCGTCAATTATCCTTATTATATAGAACAAAACAGGAATACATTATTCCTTATATTAATTTACAATTCCTTATTTGCAACCATTAGCTACAATAGTGCTTTCTTTTATTTATTTTCTTTTAATAGTTAAATAGAATCGTTGTAGCGGTACTGCTATTGGTATTATAGGACCCGATGCCAGTATATGACTATTTCAAAGTAAATTACGATTTTCGATCGATGAAAAACACGTTAAGGATTAAGGTTAAGGATTTTTATGAGAGAATAATGAGGTGTCTAAGATTTTTGGGTTAGGGGTTAATATTTCTTACTTTTCAGGTGGACTTTACATGTGTTTATCATTGTGTGTGTGTATATATATATATATTGCTTTAGGGGCTATAGTTGTATCTATTCTACTATGTTAGTCGGTTACCACTTATTCTATGATTGGTGGATTCCTATTGCTATATCTGTAGTTCGCATTGTTTGCTTGATGTTTGGTTTCGAGCCCGGGGTCTTTTTGGAAGCAGCCTCTTTATCCATATGGATAGAGGTAAGGTTTGTCTACATTCCACCTTCCCCAGACTCCACCAATAGCTTTGCTATTTGTGGGACTTACTGGGTACTGTTGTTGTTGATCGATGAAAAACACATGTCAGTATCCATTTAGGCTTTGTCCGATGGAGTTTGGACATCGGTACTGACTTTATTTTACAATACACATTGAACGGCTTTCATCACTTTGATTGTAAGCAAATTTTTCTTTCCCGTTACACAACTGCATAGGAAAAGTGATGCTTTATGCTTTCAGGTCAAAATCCAATGCCTGACACCAAGAACAAAACTAAGATACATGTTTGTGGATGAAGATAATGATCATGCAGGTAGCAGCAGATCAAATGGCTCCGCTGCCTCACTTAATCCCAAATCTAAATCCCCTCCAACTCAAGATTTGGCTCCCACTTCACTTCTTGAACAAATTAAAATCATGGTATGTTTCATATGATCAGGATTCTCGACTTTGACCTTTTTGGTCAAAACATAATATTTTACTTCAAAACCGACACGCCTTACTTCAAATTTTCAAGAAACATTAGACGATTACATAAGAAGTTTTGCAATGATTGATAAGCTGAATCTGTATAATTTAGTTTGACTTTGACCTGAAACGTCCATGACTATAGATTTTGATGTGTTTCTATAAATGCAGGATCCGAGTTATGAACCATCTAGTTCGAATCAGAACAACGATTTGGCTGAACACTCTTTAGAAAAGAAAACATTTTATCAAGAAAGTCATATAAATGGAATCAAGCACAATATTGATGCAAATTCCAAAAATAGTGTTTCAAAATCAAACAAATCATCTTTGAAATCAATGATAACTCAAGACGACCAAGAACAAGAGTACAACGAAAGCTCTGCACATGTCCCTCCCTCATCATCTGTGATAAATGTTGGCTCTTCAAAGAATCTTTTAGAAGCAGCCGAAGAAACCATTGAAGAGCTTTGTGACGAAGCCAGAACGTGGGAGAAAAAAACACAAAAACTAACGTACGGTTTGGAGATTTTAAGGGAGAAATACTCCGACCAGTCAAAAACTTTGGCGGAGTCTCAAATAGAGATTTCATCAGCAATGGCGGAACGTGATAGCATTAAGAAAGAAGCTGATCATATAAAGATGTTACTCGAGGAATCAGTTGTCAAACAGAAGACACCAATGGAGTCAAAGTCAACATACAACTCCAAAGGTCAAAGTCAACGTTTAAAAGAACTTGAAATCGAGCTAAAAGCTCACAAAGAATCAAATATTGACTTGTCTCAACAACTGAAGAAAAGTCAAGAATCGAATATTGAGCTCGTGTGTATTCTTCAAGAGCTTGAAGAAACCACAGAAACACAAAGAACGGAAATTGAAGAACTTCGGGCCGTTAAGTCAACGTTGACCGAATTAGAAAAATCTTTCAATTCCAATTTAATGGAAACCAGAAGCTTACAACTTAAACTGAAACAAACGGAGGAATCAGAGAAGACTTTACAAGCAAACATACAAGTTCTCGAACAAGCTTTAGAAAACGAGCGAATTTCAAATAGTCAAACTCGATCAGATCTTGAAAAGAAAGAAGAATATATCAACAATATAGAGTCAAAATTATCAGAAACAGAAAAAATTGAAAAGAATCAAATGAGAGAAATCGAACTGCTGAAAATGAAAGTTAGCGAGCTGGAAAATGAATGTAACGAGCTAACGAGCGAGAACCTCGAGTTCGCTTGTGAGCTTAAAGAACGAAACAAGACTATTGAAGAAAATCATATAACATCTATATGTTTAGATAATTTAAGAAATGATCAAATGGTGCTTAGCGGTAATCTTGATTCACAAGTTTCCGCTAATAAGTTACTTGAACAGAAAGCAATGGAGCTCGAAAATGACAAGCGTGAAATGGAGCTTTATTCGTTTGAAATGGAAGAAGAAAACATCAAGTTAGTGGAACATGTGTCTGAAATAGAAAGTCAACTAGCGCGGGTCAAAGACGAGTTGGAGAAATCTGAATCTGAAAAGCAAAAATTGCAAGAATCTGCTGAAAATCTCATTGAAGAATGCAACACTCTCCAGAAATCGTACGAAGATATGACAAAAGGAAACGCTGAATTGTATGATCAATATTCGTGTTTAGTGATCGAACTAACATCCGAGACTGAAAGAAACCAGAAAGAAGTAGAACGTCTCAAACATGAAATTTCTCGGCTTGATGAACAAAAGTCAACGCTGACTTTTGAAAAATTAAACTTAGAATCTTCTCTCAAAGAAAACGATATTCACACTGTTCGTGAAGAATATGAACGTAAGATTCAAGAACTAACAACCGAGCTTGCTGTCGTTAAAAAAAACCACAAGAAGCTGATCGCAGAACACGAGAAAAAGTCAAAGTTGTTGACTAGTTACAGAATAAGAGAAGAACGAAAGAGGACTGATTCAGAACACGAACATCAACAACTCATTGAAGAAGCTGCAAATTTAAAAGACAAAGTATTGGATTATAAGCAAAAGCTCGAAAAATTAAAGAACGAAAAAAGTAATTTAGAAGCTTCACTTCATTCGGTTTCCAACAGTTTCGAAAAGATTAAAGCTGAGAAGATGTCGTTTTTCAACAAGATGTCGGAATTTGAGGATTGTAAAAGCGAAAGAGATGCATTAGAAGAAAAGCTTTCGAGACTGGAGGGCGATCTAACGGCTAAAAATGCATCACGTTTGCAGGATGCTGATATGAAAAATGAAATAAGCAGGATCAAGAGTGTGAATTTGCAATATCGGCTGAAAATTCAACAACTTGAAGGCGAAAAGAAAGAATTGCTGAAAAAAGTTGACGATCTAACGGTTTGTGTTCCGTAGTCTTATCTTTTGACAGCAAAAATATATTTGAGTAATGTACATGGATGGTCCCTGTGGTTTACCAAAATTTTGGATTTGGTCCCTGACTTTCTAAAAGTACACGAACGATCCCAGTGGTTTGCACTTTGTAACGCATTTAGTCGGCATCTAACAAATCTAAAGGTTTTAACATGTCCAAGTTAGGGACTAAATGCGTTACAAAGTGCAAACAACAGGGACCATCCATGTACTTTTCAAAGAATCTAGTGACTAAATGCCTATGCAGTTAATGCGGTAAAATATCGGATATCGGTAAAGGACCGATATTTGAAATATAGGTTATCTCGGTGAGATACTGGTGGGATATCGGTAATTTTTATATAATGCAGAATTTATATATATAGCAGTCTAACACCAATAATTCAGTGATATATTAGTGATATATTGGTTATATCGGTCAAATATCTGTGATATATCGGTTATATCAGTCAAATATCGGTGATATATCGGTCAATATCGCCGATAATATCGGTACCGATATTTGACACCGATATTTTACTAAAAGACCGATATAACCGATATATCACCGATATCTCACCGATATTAACTGCATAGCTAAAGTTACAAAGTGCAAACCACAAAGACCATCTGTGTACTTTTAGAAAGCTAGGGACCAAAGTCAAAACTTTGGTAAACCACAGGGACCATCCATGTACTTTACTCAATATCTTTTTGCTGAATATTTATTCTGTATCAGGGTGTTCATGAGACTCCTACTCAAGAAGATACTGACTATGCTGCAAAGATGAAGATGCTTGAAGCTGAGCTTGATGAGGCTCTCAATGCAAATCACAAGTACAGAGTTCAACTTCAGAAGTGAGTCAACTTTTGACTTTTAAGAGTCAAATGTCAACATGAGTTTTCGCAATTATAATAAATTGACAGTCTAACTGGTCTGCATATTTGTTCAGGCAAAAGTCTAAGGGGCGTAATAGTCATTCATCAGGGAAATCAAAGGCTGAAGGTGAAGTGGTGACAAAACAGCTGTTTGAAAAGACGAAATCATCTTTGGAGACGGAGTTAAAAGACCTCCGTGATCGTTACCTTGAAATGAGCCTCAAGTATGCTCAAGTAGAGACCGAAAGAGGAGATCTTGTGATACAGTTAAAAACAAACAGTGCAAAGAAATGATCTCAATTACTTGAAAACCCGTGATAAGTACAAAGAACTCATTATAAAAAGATTAATAGTTCTTCATATTCTCTAAACTCGAACACTAAATAATCATCACACCATGGGTTGGCTTAAATCGTGAGAACATGTTGCCACTTTTACATAATAAGATGATGAGTAAATTTCAAAGTTCGTCCTTTATGTATGTCTAATATATCAAAGTATGTCCTTTGTCTTTAATAACCTCAGAAAACATCCTTAATGTTTGAAAAACCAATCAAGTTATGTCCTTTACCCTAAACCTTGTTTGTTTTCCCAGTTAAGTCAGGTCATGTGAGAAGCACATGAGGGTATATTGGTCATTTTACCTAAATAAAATTATTTTATTTATTGTTTTTTAATAAAATTATTTTATATACATAATAAAATAATTTTAAAATTATATATGTATATATACTTGATATAATCAGAGGATTTGTCTTCTCTCTTCTCTCTTCACATTCTTTCTCCCTCTAGAACCACCACCACCACCCCACCACCGCCACCAACCCACCACCCACCCCACTACCATCCACCTCTGATCAAACCAACACCATCACGACCTCCACCGTCACGGTCATGGTTCTGAACCACCTGCAACATCCGACGAACGGATCTAAAATCGAGCCCCAACCAAGAGACGAACGGATCTAAACCCACTGCCATAGCTCCGTACACCACCGCCACAGCTTCCTTGTCGACACAGATCCGCCCACCGCCCCGTCATAGCTCCGCCAGTTGTTGGATTGTTGTGGTGGGGGCAGATGTTGATGGTGGTTTTCGGATCATTCGAAGCATAAAGGAAGTGATTCTGGTGATGAAAAGGACGTTTCTACTAATGCAGATCTGGCCAGTTCTCGACGACGCCGGTTCAGAGCAAGTGAATCCCGATCTGGAATCCAACCGGCGATATAGTCAATGGAGCCGAATTGCTCAAATCGAAGCCGAATCGCTCAAATCGAAGCGAGAAACAAGTGCCAAAACATAGCCCTAGCGATTCAATCTCTTCAGATCTGTGTTAAACTAATGGAGATTTGTTCACGAGCGGTTTTGATTTGACTCCGTTGTGCAGGATGAAGATGGGTTGTGGTGATGGTAGGATAGTTAGAGAGAGAGTTTTGGGTTCGAGTTCAATTGTGCAAGGTGAAGATGAATCGTCTTCTGGTTCGAGGTGTGGATCTGTTGAGGTGTTTGGAGAGTGTGCAGATTTGGGTTTTTGATTTTTGTGTGTGGTTTTGTTTAGATATGAATCGTGCAGATTTGGGTTTTTGAAGTTTTTGTGTGTGGTTTTGTTTAGATCTGTTGAGGTGTTTGGAGAGTGTGCAGATTTGGGTTTTTGAAGATGAATTGTGCAAGGTAAGATGGAGTGTATGAGAGACTTATCTTGATTTGGGTTTTTGATTTTGTGTGTTGTTTTGTTTAGATATGAATTGGCTGAGTGTGCAGATGATGATGAAATAAAGATATGCGTTCAGAGAGAGAGAGAGAGAGAGAGAGATCTGCGTTCAGAATGAGAGAGAGAGAGATCTGAATTTTTTATAATTTTTTTAGTATTTAGGGTAAAATGACCAATATACCCTCATGTGCTTCTCACATGACCTGAATTAACTGGGAAAACAAACTAGGTTTAGGGTAAAGGACATAACCTGATTGGTTTTTCAAACATTAAGGATGTTTTCTGAGGTTATTAAAGACAAAGGACATACTTTGATATTTTAGACATACATAAAGGACGAACTTTGAAATTTACTCTAAGATGATATTATTTTAAGATTTGTTCATTACTTATATTCTAGTCTGCAACCCTATTATTACCCTTTTGAGTAGCAGAGTATATACATATATGCATATGTGAACTAAATGCTCATGATGTGTATATTGTTAATTCATCATTGTAAGATGCGAATTTCACCAAGTGAAGTATGTTGTATTTTGATGCCTATATGTGAAGATGATGAAATAAACTAGGGAATATATTATGTTTATGTTTATTATATTATTAGTTTATTACTAATTAATTTTTAACATATCAAGAAAACTAATATGAAGAAAACTAACAGAATGTTAATACATACAAAAAACTAAAACAACTATCACGTCATTATAGATCAAGTCAACTCAACCCAATCGAGAAGAGTATTTATTGATCAAAAACACAAACAAAAGGTTATGTAGATAAGAACTCACACATATAAAATGCTCATAACATTTGTGAACTCTTCTTCCCAACGATAGCTTCCCAAACCATAGGCGAGAACGGACCTTTCTTCTCCATAAAATCTCTAACACCCTTCTCATCAAATCCAAACCCTTTATCTTTCAACTTATTGATCACGATCTGAGCAGCTTCCAGACCCCTTTCCCTACAGAACGCGCTAACCAACCCCGTAAACGTAGCCAAATTCGGCGAATGCCCCGCTTCCACCATCTCCAAACAAAACTCAAACCCATCATCCAACCATTTCCCTTTAACCAACCCCTGAACAATAACCCCATAACTAAACGCGTTCGGCACAATCCCATTCCCCTGCATCTTCCTAAATATTCTTATCGCCTCGTCACCCTTCTGCGCCTTACAAAACC
This sequence comes from Helianthus tuberosus, assembly GCA_030545235.1. NCBI lineage: Eukaryota > Viridiplantae > Streptophyta > Magnoliopsida > Asterales > Asteraceae > Helianthus > Helianthus tuberosus. Next base: position 30,953,792 of record CM060359.1, read on the forward strand.
CTTCCACCACCGCCGTGTATATCACCACCTCCGGAATCGACCCTCGCTCACGCATTACGCCAAACAACTTCATCGCGTCCTGAACCAACCCGTCACTACACAAACCATGCAGCATTGCCACCGCATTCGGTATCAACCCGGTTTCCTTCATCTTCTTAAAAATCTCGTCCGCATCTTCCGGCGGCCGCACCCTCGTATCCTCCTCCGCCGCCATTTCTCCCTCTCCGGCACCCCTATCGCCATTCACCGTGCCACCATTCAAATTGTCGAAATTGACCTTATTCTTGTCCTGATCTAACCCTAGCTTAAACCTATCAAGAAATCCATCAACATCCTGCATCTTATTATCCTCAACATGTCTCCTAGGGTTTCCAGGGGTAAACTTGGAATTTTGTTCATTAATATTATCATCATCATCATCACCAAATGGAATATAAGAGCTATTACTATTGATATTACCTACAGATTTTCTGTTATCTGATCTATTACTAACTCTATACTTACTATCATCATTAATAGAATGATAATTATTAAGTTTTCTATTAGTATCAAAATCTCTTCTACCTTTGCTAGGGTTTGCAGGGGTAAATTGGGAATTTTGCTCTTCATAATCTCTTCTTCCGCCACCGTTATCGTCGATGAAACCGGAGAGTCGTGAGGTGCGATTTGAGGAGGTGTAATTGTCGCCGGAGCGGCGGCGTGGCGGTGGGCGGCCGCCGGAGTAACCGTCGTTAGATCTGTTGCTGTTGTTGTATGATGATGAGGAGGAGAACAATCTGAACATCAATGGTGAATCTACATGATGATGATGATGATAATGATTTGAAATGTTGAAGGAGATTAGGTTTGAAACCCTAAACCCTTTTTTCATCGTCGTCTGTGTTTAGCTGTTTCTGTAAACCCTAAACCTGAGAAGATGAACAAAAGAGTTACAGGCACTTGCTAATATAAAATAGAGTAAACTGCAATTTTACCCCCTGAGGTTAGGGGTGATTGGCACTCTTACCCCCCCTAAGGAAATAATTGCAATTTTACCCCCCACTGTTCACTGTTATGTCGCAATTCTACCCCCCGGCTTCAATTTTACCCCCCAACGTTTGCTGTTATGTTGCAACCTTACCCCCCGGCTTCAAATTTGTTGACTAATCTGTTGACTATAATGCCCTTTCATATTTACCCCCTGTGTTTTGTGCACTTTGGGATATTACCCCCTGCCACCACTGCCACCGCCATTCACCACCACTGCCACCTCCAGCCACTCACCCCTTTCTCTCACACCCACCATAGCAACAACCAGCCACCATTTGCCACCACATCGTCACTGTTGGTAAACCATATGCAGCTGCTGTTGGTAACTTTGAGTTGGCAGAATCCTTAGGCCTGGTTGGTCTCACTGCACAATGCGTGACCTCATAAATAAATTACAGAACTCAAAATACAAACGAAAGCATAACTTTCAAATAAAATTGAATGACGCGGTGGATGACAATGTGTGTGTACCTGGTTCAGATAAAAGCGTAATTCGATCTCGCAAAATCACAAGTTCAGGAGACGAGTCTTCAGTGCCCATTAAATTTAGGTATTCCATAGCTGTTGTTAAAAGTCCTTGACCCGCCAATATTTCAGCGTACTTTTCAACTAGTTTGCATAGAGAAGAACTGAATTTCTTCTGCCCGGTTGCTAACGCAAGAACCACAGTTTTCTCCATTAAATCCTAACCCATAAACATTAGATGGTTAATATTATAAATTAATAAGAAACTAAACTTTCAAGTTTAAACATGATGCTTTACCTGAAGAAGGTCAACATAGGATTTCCCCTCACGTTCATTTGTAACATTCTTTGACCAAATTTCGACTGTTTTATCGATATTCCCAGCACATATATAACAAAGGGTTGCAGCCAGTGTGTTACCAGCAGCCATGAGTCTAGAAGCAAGAGAATCACATAGTAAAGTCCAATCCTCTCTCTGTGCAAACTGTGTCATACAGACATAGATAGAAAATATTTTGATACCTGTGTAATCAGGAATGGAGGGAGGGACTGAGAGGAAATGGGCGAATGATTTAAAATTGGTGTACAGTGACGATGATAATGGTGGTGGTGTGGTGGCAAATGGTGGCTGGTTGTTGCTATGGTGGGTGTGAGAGAAAGGGGTGGGTGGCTGGAGGTGGCAGTGGTGGTTGTGGTGGTGAATGGCGGTGGCAGGGGGTAATATCCCAAAGTGCACAAAACACAGGGGGTAAATATGAAAGGGCATTATAGTCATTTCAAATTATAGTCAACAGATTAGTCAACAAATTTGAAGCTGGGGGGTAAGGTTGCAACATAACAGCAAACGTTGGGGGGTAAAATTGAAGCCGGGGGGTAGAATTGCGACATAACAGTGAACAGTGGGGGGTAAAATTGCAATTATTTCCTTAGGGGGGTAAGAGTGCCAATCACCCCTAACCTCAGGGGGTAAAATTGCAGTTTACTCTATAAAATATAAATAAAAGATAACAAAGAGAAAAAACTAAAATAAAAATGAGTTAATTTTTAAAGTAAACTTCAAATATAAATAAAATAAAAGATAATAATAAAGAGAAAAACTAAAATAAACCACGTGGTTTACAATGCCAATGATCTCTAGATCAAGTGGTGGAAGACTTGTATTTCTTTTGAGAGATGCAAGTTTAACTTCCACTTGATGTAGAGTGAGACATTGGTGGGTAATGATAGGAGATTCAAGGAAACCTGGGTTGGATTCTTAAGCCAAACGGGTTTTACTGGTAATTTCATCGTCGTGCTTATGGGCGGGTAGGTTATCGGGTTTTCCCTGGAATTGGTGGTGGACCCGGGTTACTCTCGGAGTACTCCGTTTGGTCCAGTGGGTGCCCCGAGAGTGCTCGGGATTGATTCTGTTGGCCGTTCAAAAAAAAACCACATGGTTTACAAGTGGGACCAACTATATATCCTATTTTAAAAATCGAACAATTTAGATTAAATATTTGATTGGGTTTGGAAATACCAGACATACTTTAGGTGTGGATAATGTGGGCAGGTTGGACGGGTGGAACGTTTGAGGTATTATGTAAGGTGGAGGTCGCGGAGGGTGAGTCGGCTGTAGGAGAGTGAGGAGGAGATTGTGTGACAACTGTCAAAATTTCATGTATCCGTACAATGATTAAACAGTAATTAGTGCTTTAATGATTGTGCTGATTTAAATTAATGACGTGAATGCTTTCTGATTATTGTCATATACATACATGTGCATCACATATTGTATAATGTCATATCATTATTGCATGTAACACTTTATTGATTCAAATGATGCACGAAACAAAGTTACCACAGTTACTAGACAAATCAAAATTTTCTGACGGAGTTCAGTACTTAGACAGGCATGGTATTGGGACACAGAATGAGCCAGAAACCAAGAGTTACACTAGTATAGTGTGTAGGAAAGAAATGATCATAAAACTGCCTTCCTAGTGATAGTTTAAGTGCCGGAAAGTGCCTAAAACTCACATAAACTGCAGAATTCAGCAAAAATCAGCATTTAAACAACTAAATATTATGCAGAATTATGGTTAAATGGTCCAGAATGCTTTCTTAAGTGTCGGAAATCAAAACTGTCACAAAGGGTAACATAAAGCAAACTAAACTGCATAGTTTAGCACCTTAACGAACCGGTAACCAACCGAACAACCGGACACTACCCAAAACACCAAATTTTCACTAGAAGCATTGTTTTATCATTTCCGAGCTAGTTATGGTCCCCGAACATCATAACACACTATATAACATCATAACAACTTATACCCTAACTAAACTCCTTATAATCTAACTAGATAAACTAACTACCAATTACAACCTAACTACACCCCCCCCCCCCATCCTCACGGTTACAAGGTGGGCCACCCCACCTTGATTTTTCTTATTTGTTTAATAGATATGTTCCATACTTTACTAAACATATTATCCATTAGTTTAAATGTTGTTGGAAGTTTATTTAAAGAAACCAAAAGACCATCACTCTCAATTCTCAAACACACCAACACACTTCAGTTCTTCCCTCTTCTCCCTCTAGTCTCGGCCGAGAACAAGGGCACCACCACCATCATCTTTCAAGCTTAATCTGTCACACCCTGACTTTTGCGGAAGCGAGATTATGTGTGACTTGCTTAATATCATTGCATTCAATTATATCAAACAACTATATGATAAAACCAGAGATGATCATCCATTAAATAAGTTTAAAAACATAACAACATTGTTTTGAAACATTGACATCAAATTTGAGTACAAACCATGCAACTTGTTTAAGAGTTCACAAAGACTCGACAAAAGACATTAAATAAAACCAGGTTTAGGAAGACGTGTCTCGTCCAGGATAAGACACACTAACCAAACCCTAAGACCGTGGATGACATCTTTTATTCTCAAACAACACTTGGAACTTCCAAACGCCCGCCAGATCCACATCTAATTCCCTGAAATATATGTAGTTTGAAAACATCAACAAAAGTTGAGCGAGTTCATGTGTTTGTTTGTGTGTAAGAATAAACCCTTGAAATCACTGAAAGTATGTAAGTATGTTTGTAAACCCTGGTATGAAAGCAACAAGAAAAACATATCACCAATGGTTTGCAAGGCCATTGATATGTGTGAAGTGATGCAGGAAAACTCAAACCTAGCAAATTTGTCTCCGGGAATAAGACATAGTCACCTCATGGGCCACCCTGGTCCACATGGGTGTGGGCTCGCTACACCCAAATTGATCTATCACTCATGCCCCTCGGTCCTACAACGAGGATTAATGGCCTTAAGCGTTATACCCACCACTCACATGATCAAGCAGTACCCTTCCTTAGCTAACCATACCAAATAAAATGTTTGTAAACAGTTTGTAACATGTATTTCACCCCCGAAGTTATAAAACCGAAAACAGTTAGAGAAAAGGGGGACATGAACTCACAGTCTTGCGTCTTCGTATCACAGTAACTCAAAGCTCCTTCGGATGAACACGACTACCTACAACTATTAGACGAACGGGTCGTGCCTTGACTTAGTATTACTTAGTGTCTTTGAGTTGCGTTTCCTTGTGTATTCGATATTATTCCAAGTTATAATTATTTGTTAAAATATTAAATATTTTAACTTAAATTATATTTATTAAATTTTGGAATAATTGTTAAAACAATATATTTTAACTTAATACTTCTCAAGTATTTATACATGTATTCATTCCCAAGGATGGGTGTATTTGTATTCGTATTCTTATACTTGTATATTTTTGCCATGTATTTGAGTCGTATTCCGGGGTGTAATTATACGTGCGAAAATACGTATTTTCTTGTGATTGTTAAGTATTCTTATACTTAATTTCGTATTAATTTTCCCGGAATAATTTCCTTAGTAAATCCATATATATTTCCAAAAATATATATTTTAAGAAATACTTCTTAGAAAAATTATTTATAATTTTTCCCTTGGGCAAAAATATTTGTATTTTCGTATAAGTTCCAAAAATAATATATTTTCAAGTCTAACTTAGAAAATATATATTTTTCTCAAAAATAATATATCTTCTAATAATTCCAAGAAAATATATTTTTACTTCCCAAAAATAATATATTTTCTCCTTGTCAAAAATATGATAAAATTTTGTAATAATTGTAAAAATCATATTTTGTTCTTTTGGTGTCCAAAATATTATTTACCAAAATATACTCATGAATAATATTTCCGGGATATTTTGTAAGTTATATTCCTTGGTTTGGTTTCACTAATATTTTGTGTATTGTTGTATATTTATTCCTTGGAATTTTGGTAATATTTTGGATGGTAACTTTTGGTATTTAAATAAGCTATATTATTTCATGTCCTAAAATAATATAACTAATACACAAAGTATACAAATAATCACACACATAGTGTCTTCTAAATATATATATTTTCCTAAATACATATTTAATCACTTTTATTTATAAAAACCAACCTCCAATAAATGTAATTTTTGTAACAAAATTTATAGCAAAGTTTATGTGAAAACCCATGGTTCAAAATGCACTTGTAAGTGTTTGTTTATAAATATTTTTCCAAGTGTTTAATTTTTATAAAAATTTTGCCATAGTTTCTCCTAAAAATGGAGGTTTCCATGCTTTCAAGCATATCATTTTCTTTTGTAAAAATCAACACAATCAATCACTAATCAACAACAAACAATCTTTACTTACCAATTTTGCCAAAAACAAGCATAGTCTACTACTTCATGAACTTGAAATTTCACAAAAATTTTGTAGTAACTTACTAGTGTTCTTAGTAAGCCTTGTTACCCTTTAAAGTGTGATTGATTCTTTAAAAACATTATTTTTAAAGAATTTAGATCTTTACAACTTATAATCATGTTTTTCAAAAATGTTTCTTCTTTGATTTTTCTTGCAACATAAGTGTTTCTATACTTTATTAACCACTAAAAATAAGGTTTATTTATGTAAGAACCAAGATTTAGTAAAGCTTGTATTTTTAACTTGGTTTCTTGAGAAATCACTCTTGAAATTTTAGATCTACATGATTAACAATTCACTTTGATCATTACTTTACAAGAAAACATCATATCCTTTCAAGTTCATGCTTCTCATGAGGATGATCCATTAACTTTTATCATGTTCATCCTCTCATCTTGCTAGATTATGTTTTTAATCATGATCTAGCAAGATCATATGATGATCAACATTATTTTCACAAACAAACAATGATCAACAAGTATTTCAACACATAAACAACTTAGTTTCTTCATTATTCAAGTTTCTTTCTTGTGATTCTTAGTGTTCTTCAAGATTATCATTATGTAACATCTTTTAACCACTAATATAAGATGTAAAATACCAAGATCAAGGTTCTTACCACTAGCTCAAGGTTAGGGATGATCAAGAGAAGAAAACAAGTGGATAAAAGCAAATGAACAAGGTCCTTGAACTTCCGTAAGCTCCTAGCTCCTTTGTATAACCTCTAACACATTTGTATAAGCTTGGATTGTATGAGGGATGATCGAAAATGGTGAGTGTATGTGTGTTGATGTTCGGCCGAGAGCAAGAAGAAGAGAAGGAGAAAGAGTGTGTGTTTCGATGTGTGTAGAATGAGAGCTTATGTCTTCCAAGTTTACTTATAATCCAATTTAACTGTTTAACCCTTGGTTACTATGTTCTAAATGGAGAAACATGATCCAATTAAAAATTGAAACAAATCAAGTAAGTGGGGCCCTTGTTGGGGCCGTAGATATGGGGGGGGGGGTCTAGACATAGGTGTAAACTAAACTAGTTAGTTACTAGTTGAAATCCAAGTGTAAGTTAAGTGTTTTAGTTATTAGATATTTGTATGGTGTGTTATGATGTTCGGGGACCATAACTAGCTTGGTAATGTTAAAACAGTGCTTCTAGTGTAAATTTGGTGTTTCGGGTAGTGTCCGGTTTTTCGGTTGGTTACCGGTTCGTTAAGGTGCTAAACTATGCAGTTTAGTGTGCTTTATGTATCCTTTTGAGACACTTTTGATTCCCGACACTTAGGAAAGCATTCAGGACCATTTAACCATATATCTGCATAATATTAGTGTGTTTAAATGCTGATTATTGCTGAATTCAGCACTTTATGTAAGTTTTAGGCACTTTCCGGCACTTAAACTATCTCTAGGAAGGCAGTTTTGTGATCCTTACTTTCCTACACACTATACTAGTGTAATACTTGGTTTCTGGATCATTCTGTGTCTCAACACACTGTCTGTCTATGTACTAAACTCCGTCAGCATTTTCCTGATTTATCTGATAACTGTGCTAACTGTGTTTCGTGCATCATTTGAGTTAAATAAGCTTTCATGCAATAATGGTATGTCATTAAGCAATATATGATGCACATGTATGTATATGGCAATAATCAGTAAGCAGTTAATTGCAATTCAGCACATTCATTAAGCACTAATCATGGTTTAATAGTTGTACGGATACCTGAAATTTTGACAGTTGTCACATAATCCATCCATTCCCTAGTGATACAAAGGTGGAAGAAGCAAGGATAAAAAGCTAGGAGCCTTTGGAAGTGGAAGGACCTCTCTCACAAGTTATTAACCACCAAGTTCATCATCTTCATCTTCTTGAACATCATCCCTAGCCTTGTGCTAGTAGTAAGACCTTCCTAATCTCATTTTACATCTTGTTATGTTGGTTAAAAGTATATGTAAATCACTAACCATGAAGAACACTAAGGATCAAGAACATAATCTTTAACATAAAGCTCTAAATCATGATAATCTATGTTGTTTAAGTGTTTAAGTGTTTATGTGTTTCTTGATTGTTGATTGTTTGTGATTAACATTGTGATTAAACACATGATCTAGCAAGTGAGAGGATGATTATGTTATAAAACAAGATGATCATCCTTATGTGAAAGCATGAACTTGAAATATGAAGTGTTCTCTTGAGTGATGATGATCAAAGTGTAATATAAGTCTTGTAAATGTGTGATTTCAAGAATGATTTTCTCAAGAAACTAAGTTTACTTATGAAATTTACATAAACTTGGTTCTTAAAGGAACTAATCCCATTTTTAGTGGTTAATCAAGTGTAGAAACATATTATTATCAAGAAAAATTCAAGAAGAAACATTTTTAGAAAATCAAGTTACAAGTTGTAAAGATCTAAAATCTTCAAGAATGATGTTTTTAAACAAATAACCACACTTTGAAGGCTAACTAAGCTTACTAAACACTCTACTAAGTTACTACAAATTTTAATAAATTTTCAAGTTCACGAAGTAGTGTAAAATGCATGATTTTGGCACTTGGTAAGTATTGGTTGAATTGTTGATGATTTGTGAAGATTTTTAAAAGAAAATGATATGCTTTGAAAGCATGGAAACCTCTATTTTTAAGAGGAAACTATGGCAAATTTTTTTTTAAAAATTAAACACTTAGAAAAAAATTTTAAACAAGTGTTTACAAGTGTATTTTTAACCATGACTTTTCATATAGAGTTTGCCATAATTTTTGTTACAAAAATTACAAATGATGGCGGTTGGTTTTTAATAAATAAAAGTGACTAAATATGTATTTAGGAAAATATATATTTAGATGTCACAATGTGTGTGATTACTTGTATATTATGTGTATTAGTTATATTATTTTAGGACTTGAAATAATATAACTCACCAAAATACCAAGAAATTTTAACACAAAATATTACCAAAATTCCAAGAAATAAATATATAATTTATACCCAAAGATTGGAGAAACCGAACAAGGAATATAACTTACATGAATATTTCAGAATTAAATTCATAAGTATATTTTGGTAAACGGTATTTTGGAAACCAAGGGAACAAAAATATGATTTCTACAAGTGTTACAAAAATATATCATATTTTTTACAAGGAGAAAATATATTATTTATGAGTAAAGAAAAATATATATGTTTTCTTGAATTATTAGAAGATATATTATTTTTAGAAGAAAATATATATTTTCTCAAACAAATTTAGAATATATTATTTTTGAGTGAAAAATGGATTTATAAATATTTTCTAAGCTAATCTTGAAAATGTATTATTTTAGAGGATTATATGAAAATACAATTATTTTTGCCAAGGAAGAGTTAAAAATGATTTTCTATACAAGTTTCTTAAAATATATACATTCTAAGAATATATATATGTTGGTGATTTTTATTGGATAAAAATATTATTCCAGAAAGTATGAATACAAAATTAAGTATAAGAATACTTAATAAATACAAGGAAGTGCGTATTCTTGTACGTATAAATACACACCGGAATACGCCACCGATACTTGGCAAAATATACAAGTTTAAGAATACGAGTATGAATACACCCATCATTGGGGAAGATATACAGGTATAGAGACATAATGTGACAAGTTAAAAATATATTATTTTAACAATGTTTCCAAAAATTAATAAATATGATTTAAGTTAAAATATTTATTATTTTAACAAATAATTATATACTTTGGGATAACATTATGACACAAAGAAAAGTAACTCAAAGATACTAGTTAAGACTAAAGTCAATGCACGACCCATCCGTCTAATAAACCGTAGTACCTTTGTAGGTAGTCGTGTGATTGAGTAGCAGCTTTGAGTTACACCGGAATTCGAGACGCAAGACTGTGAGTTCATGTCCCCCTTTTCTTTTAACTGTTTTCGGTTTTATAAATTCGGGGGTGAAATACACGTTACAAATGTTTACAATGATTTCGAATGGTATGGTTAGCAAAGGAAAATACTGTTAGATCATGTGAATGGGTAGGCGTTAACTTGAGACCATTAATCCTTGTTTAAGGACCGAGGGGCATGAGTGATAGATCTATTTGGGTGTTGCGAGCCCCACCCATAGGTCCGCGAGTTGACCGCATGTGGTGACTATGTCGTTCCAGCCGGGAGGCCCGGTACGAAATACACAAAGGCTTGAGCCTTCCTACACCGTTGCACACATATTAATGACCTTGCAAATCATTAATTGATCTGTTCCTTGTTGCTTTCATACCAGTTTACAATACATACGTACATACAAAACACATAAACTCGCTCAACTTTTGTTGATGTTTTCAAACTACATGTATTTCAGGAAACTAATTATGGATCTGGCGGGCGTTCAAGATTTTCAAGTTATGTCTTCGAATAAAAGATGTCATCCAGTGTCGAAGGGTTTTGGATTATGTATCTTATCCTGGATAAGATACATGGATCAAAGCCTAGTTTGTTAGTGTCTTTTGGGAAGTCCTTTCTGGAACTTAAAACTCAGTTTGTGTTGTATTCTAAACTTGAAGTCTTGGGTTGTTGTTAAACAATGATGGTTGTAATATTTTGAAACTTAATTATGGATGAACATCATGGTTTTATCATATAGTTGTTTGTTATGGTTGAATGCAATGATATTAAGCAAGTCACACATAATCATGTTTCCGCAAAAGTCAGGGTGTGACAGTTTGGTATCAGAGCTTCAATTGTAGCGAACTAGGATTCTTTCTCGAGTCTAGACTACAATCATTAGGGCTCTCTCACGAAAATATTTTTACAACATATTTTTCATTGCATACACAAAACGCTAAGATCCATGGAACAAGCGTTTTACAAAGAAAGACAAGAAAACACGATTGCAAGGTCACATTGGTGGTTTAGTCTGCATGGGGGTAGACTAGTTGAGATAGAAAGGTTTTACGAAGGGTAACATGAACACGTGTCTAAGAAATTATTGTTTTGTTTTCATGCACTGTGATAATGGTTAATATATGTGTACATGTTATGATTGTTATGTTACAGGCATCATGTCTTCTTCAGAGAGTGGGTTATCGGATGCCTAAGACCCGATGGCAGTCGTTTCAGACGACGAGGTTATGCTCGCGCCAGAGATATTTACGTCGGACACTGAGAGTGATCCCGACATGCTTTTCGAGGACGAGGACGATTTCCAGCCATTTGCGCTACCAGATTTTGGCGATGATTTACCTATTGCTGATGGTTTCCCTATTGAGGATCCTTTCGATATTCCTGCTCCAGTTCACGATCACCTCATCATTGGTCACCCTGATGGTGAGCACATCGTGGCTCCGATCCTCGATGTTGTTCCTCTTGTGGTCATTCCTCCCGAGGATTGGCCGCTCGATGACTTGTTCGATGACGATGTCGATTTGTTTGTAGTTGATCCCCCAGCTGACGCCTAGGGCGACGGGGAGATAGATGAGGATGTTGTTGCTGTACCACCTCCTGTTGTTCCTGTCATTGAGATATCTTCTGATTCCAGTTTGCACTCGGTTTCAGACTCCTTTGAGTCTGTGACTTCTTCAGCTTTACCGGCCAGATTGCAACTTTTTGCTACTGACTCCGACGATGACACTGCTATTGTAACACCTCGTAAAACCGTGTCAAATGATGTGTTGACACGTGTAATAAACCCTAATAAAGTCAAACGTTGACTATAAGGGACTAATTTCGTTAAAAATCGAAAACTATGAATGTGGAGGGACTAAAAGTGTCAACATGCCAAAATTGTGCCTCTGATTGACCACACACGATGAACATATTCTTAAACGAGTAAATATTCGGACGTAAGAAGCTGTTTGCGAAAGAAATTTAAAGTTTACAAGACAAAGGGGCTAAACGTGTCAACATGTTAATTCTTACCTCTGAGTGACCTTTTAACGAACCCGGGGCTTCGTAATGTTCGATTATACTCTCAAGAATAAGTGATAATAAATTCACAAGGTTTCGATATCGTTATGTGTTAATTACGAAAACTTTCAAGAAGAAGGGTTAAAAGCGTCAACGAGAAGAAACTAGTGTATTCGGTGATCATTTAACGAAACCGAGCCTAAAGGTGTTTGGTTATACTCCTAAGATCACTCACAAACTAACTATGAGGGTTAAAAGTGCCTAAAATGAAAGATAATATGCATTAAAAGGTTCAGGGACTAAAGGTGACAAGTTTAAAAACTTGTTTGCTGAGATTTGGGGTGGTGGCGTCGCGCGACCCCTCCCCCATGTTGCTATCGCGTGCGGCGACGCCCCTATCTGGGCAGAATCCTTTGGACAGTTGTAGGTTATCTTCTTCCTTGGTCTCCAAACAAGTTAAACTCGAAAACTAGGGCCTTTTGATGGTTTTTAAAACCACCATGGACACTTGTGAAGATCCTAACACCTCCCTAACACCTGGCATGATCTAGGATCACTCCCTTCTAGTATAAATAGAGCTATTGGGTTGCCATAATCCTTGCTCATTCACAACTTTCACTCTCATCTCCTTGCTTGAGCTTTCTTGAGCATTCTCTGGGATTCCTGATCAAGAAGGAGCCCACCATAGTTCAATTGTCGTGCAAGGACCTGTTGTAAGTGCCCTTAGCCACTCTAGTTTGATTTTTATATGTTTAAAGACCAAAAGTCAAAGTCGTCATATTAACGCTTTGACTTTCGGTTTAGACCTAAACGGTCCAGCCATTGTTCGAGGCGAATATGGCTACGTGATCGTAATTGGGTAGGTGTTAATCCCTCAAAAGGGCACCTCCTAATTATCACGTTCGCTTAGTTAATTGTCGGGTCAAAGTAACTAGTAAAAAAGTCAAACTAGTCAGATTTTCAAATAATAATTAAAACTGATAATGTTGAAGTTACGAATCATGTTTTGTCACTTAAATAACTTGGTAAATATTATTAGAACATGGCTAAGCATGTTCAACCCGACAATTCTGAGTTTAGGGTCGGTTCGCAACCGAAAGTCGCAAAAGCTTGACTTTTGCTTTGATTTTCAGTTCTGACCCGATTAAGCTTAAATCTTTTATGTTTTAAGCTTCTATTAGGACCATATAGTGTTGTAGTATAACCCTCTAAGGTTTTATTACCTGGTCACTTAATATTCTGAATTATATGCATGTTCTTGTTATTATGCTTAGTTTTGACCATTTTGCCCTTATGGTCTAAGAATGAGATTTTTGAATATGTGAGCCTACAAATAAGTTAAGTACTGATATATAAACATGTCTAAATTAATTTGGCATTGTTTTCTGGTCTCAAATTGATGTTATGCTAGATATCGTAAATTTAGCTTTTATAAAGTCTAAATTACCATTTTATACAAAACTCATTACCTACTGTTATGATATTATTTTTAGGGATTTTTGGAATATTGGGTCAGATTAGATACTGACTTTAACATAGAGTTCATGTATAAATTCTATAATTGACGATAATGCCCTTTTAGCAAATAAAATGTGATTTACATATGAATAACATGCTAAACCTTTTTCCACTAATTCATTATGAAAAATAAAATGTTTTGACCATCCAAGGCTGGTCAAAATCTCAGTATCACATAAACAACGCAAATATCGTCAGTTATCGATTTTTACGCTAATTAGGTGCATAGTATGGTTTAAAACCATATTTAGCACCCAAGACTTGTTACCTACTAAATTTATAAATAAATTTTAATATTTTTATAGTAGGTATAAGTCATGAACTCAGACTTCCAATTATGTCCTTAAAAACATATGTGAAATGACCAGAATAACCTTTCGGGGCATAGTTTGGCCATAAATCGTAAACCACACATATGTATGATATCCTACTGTTATAACATCATAAAATAAATATTTTTACAAAATTTTTTAGACCAGAACATCAGTTTACTTTTAAACCTCTTTTATAAATCTCAAAATGACCAAATTGCCCTTACGGGACTTAATTCGGTTTTAAATATTATTTGGGCATATATGTTAACATCCTACTGATGTCTTAACATATTTTAAGCATAATAACATATGGGACTTGTATATGGTTCATTTGGTTACCCGTTATGCATTTATGCGTTCAGTTCGGTTTATGTAACTAGTTTACATAAATTAGCCAAAAAGGGTTTAACCTAATCATTAAATTTTCAAAATCCAGAATGTACTTAGTTTACCCATATTATACAAGTTTTCATACTTGTTGGGTCTAAATAACATTCTATTCCGGTCATCGCTTAATCTAGGGTATCGTACCGTTTTAGATACTTTAAGCTAGCCTGTCTAAGTCTACGACTTAAATAAGACCGTTAGCAATCTGAGTTGGTTATATAATACCATCATTCCAGACTAGAGCCACCCGGTAAAAGCTACCTGCAATTAGTTAAGATTGGATACAACTGAGTTATTTTGCTGTTAATCAAGTATTAGCTCAGGTAAATACTTTTAACTTATTTTCCCTTATACGGGCTTGGGATACGGTAAATTATTACCGCTTGGTCGGGTGTGGGATCAATCAAATGCCGGATTGTGGCTAGTAAATCCACATAACCCTTTTTGATACTGTTTTGTTGATAACTTAAACATTGGGGGTTAATGCGACCATGTCCTGGATATATCCTTGGCTCATTAAAACTGCTAATGGCCACGACCGATACGCAAGGTGTAGGCATACACCGAAAAGATGCCAATACTAGAATATTAATTACCCACAAGTTGGGGATAACTCCTTTATGGGTTTATAAGTGGTGTGTCGGTTAATCATGTCTCAGTCTCTGTACTGGGCCCCATATGTATGGTAAACATGTAATTCAGTATACAAGATTATAAATGAAATTATCCCAAGTTATAAAAGATTTTCGTGCCTGGTGCACCTAAACCAATTTTCATAAAACATTTTCAAATGAGTCGGTTAATTGTATTTACCAGTGTAAACTGACGTATTTTCAAAAGACTAAGTGACAGGTACTACTCGCAATAGGCTGGGAGTTGCTCGGTGTCAAAATAGAGGATCTTGCAAATCCTTAAAGATGCCTTAAATTCTGCTAAACTTCATTTGTACATTTTATAATGATCCGCCTGTGGATTTAATATTACAAGCTCGTATGTAATTATCATTTCAGTATTTTCAGACAATTGGGTTTGTAATAATATTTTATATTCCAAGACTTCCGCTGTGCTATTCTGTGTATGTTTGACTATGACGATACCAATCTTACATCACGATACTCCCCACTGGGCTGAGCTGTAAATATCGGGGTGTGACATGTTGGTATCAGAGCCAATGTTTGAGTGAATTAAAAACTAGCCTTTTGTGTTTAATCTCAAATGACACAATAGCATATTCCTTAGACCTTCTGAGTCTAGACTTAACATAGGAATGCTCTCATCCCTATTAAGTAAACATTGCTTTTGATTTTATGTGTTTTGAATATGTCGCCAAGCAAAGAAGCCGTTGATGGAGATTCTCCTCATCAAAGCCAAGGAATGCCAAGCTTCGAACCATTGCTAGGATAAGCGTGCGACCGGTTTAGAGGAAGACCTTATGGATTCATTCCTAAAACCAAGCCTATTGAAACTTTCAATCAGACTTTGGAGTCCATACCGGAGGTCCCTGAGACTCCCGTATCGAAGATCATACCAGTGGATGCTAAAATCCCTATTTTCTTACCTCCAAGTTTTGGAATCCCGAACTTGGACTATGCTTGTCAAACTCTAGTCCATGATCCAATTTATTCTTTGACCATCGAATCTTGAATTTTACTTTTACAATGGATCCTGATTTGGAATACTTACTTTATTCACTGAGATCTTCAACATTCTTACCATGTACGGTAAACAAAGAAGAGAAACAATTGAAATAAAGCAAGGAAAGCATTAGAAAATCCTTCTTTCAATTGTATTTCATTTTCCTTTAAGTCCCTGTAAGGGCATTTGTTATTACAGTCCCTTGTGGACATATTATTTCATTATAGTCCCTGTGTGGACCTACCTCTTCCGATAAGACCCGGTATAGGCGTTTGCCTATCGTAGTCCCTTCATGGACATTATATTTCAATATAGTCCCTTCGTGGACATTACCTTTCAAAATAATCCCTTCGTGGACATTATACTCCACTATAGTCCTTTCATGGGCATGTTATTTTATTAAAGTCCCTTGTGGACATGATATAATTCATTATAGTCCTTTCGAGGACATATTATTTCATCGTAGTCCCTTCGTGGACATGTTAATTCATCAAAGTCCCTTTATGGACATATTATTCCATTAAAATCCCTTGTGGACATGACATTTCATTATAGTCCCTTCAAGGACATATTGTTTCATTAATAGTCCCAATGTGGACGTATCTTTCGACTTAAAGTCCCTGTGAGGACAATTGTTTAATAAGGTCCCTTCATGGACATGCTATATCATTATAACCCCAATGCGGCGGACATATCTTATAGTCCCTATACGTACTTATATTATTTTTTTAGTCCCTGCGTGGACTAGAGTTGCTTTAAGTTTGTAACACCTCAAAAATTCGTGTTCAATAAAATAACGACACGTGTCATGTAAGACAAAAGCGTTATAAATCCGGATCCAGTCAAAGATGTATGGTAGGATTTAAAGCGTCGACATGTTAATTAAACACCTCTGAACGACCTAATTATAAATCCCAAGACCCTAATATATATTATAAACATCTGGTATACTCAAATCCGGTAAATGCTATCAATGATTGATTCGAATTACACAAGAATGGGATCCTACGAGGATGTGCACGACAACCTTCATTTACGGCACTTTCAAAAGGATCCAAGGGAACTTTATATCATAGCAAGGGGTGTAAACTGGTCAAGACCCAAACAAAAGGCCCCATACTGAAAATAATGGTCCAAAATCGTATAACATGAGTTACCCATTCGACGCTTGAAAGGGCAACAACTTTTTGCCTCTGGAACAAGCTTACGGACCGTAAGGGTCAAGCCTTACGGTCCGTAAGGCTCGCCCAGCGACAGAAAAATGGGACAGCAGCCTGTTATGCCTTTTAACCGACTTAAAAACAATTTTCCTCATCCATGGGCGACCCCTAATTGTTCCTAGGACTTAGGGGCACTTGTTAATGATCTGGATCACCCCTTAGACTTAGTTGTCATCATCAAAATGGATCAAGAACACTATAAAAGGCCCTCATAGTTGCAACATTGTGATCACTCATTCTATCTGCATTTGGGGAGCTTCCTGGAGCATAAGAGCAGACCCTAAGCATCCCAAATCGTGCATAGGACTTCTGTAAGTATGCTTAACCTTTCTTAGTTGAGTTTTTACTTAGTTTTAGCTTAAAAGTCAAACCGTCGTAATTAACGGTTGACTTAGCAATTAATCATTAATGGTCCAGTGATTAGTCGAATTGAAGGTAGTTATAAGTTGGTAATTATGTGGGCATTAAACCCTTAAAAGGGCTCCCTCTGATTCCCACTCTAACTAGATCAAATGTCGGGTCAAAGTTGATTAGAAAAAGTCAACAGAACCTTAATTTGCGAATTAACGCCTAATTAACAATGTAGAAGGCATGTAACCTATTTTATCACTCATATAACTTGTTAATAAGTATAAGAACTAGTCTAAGCTTGTTTGATCCGACAATTTTCTGTTTAGACCCGGTTCGGAACCGAAAGTCGCAAAACTTTGACTTTTGCTTTGACTTCAGTTCTGACCCGATTTAGTATGATTTGGAAATGCCTTAGAGCTTCCTTAGGACCAGGATACATGTTAGCATAACCCTCTGTGGTTGGTTCATTGATTATCCGATTCGTTTACATGTTTCCGTTAATTGCTTAAATGTTGACCAATATGCCCTTTTGACCATAAAACGAGAATTTTGGATATGTGAAAAGACAATAACCTTTGTTACTAATTTATAAACATGTCCCTAAAATTTTACATCAGTTGGAGGTCTAGATTAGGAGTTATGCTTATTAGCGTAATTATAACGCCTTTTAGTAATTAAAAGGCGCAATTAGCATAAAGACTATCTAAACCCAATTTTTGACACCAAACCTTTTACCCACTAATGTAATATAATATTTTGGGATTTTTAAAGATTTTTAATTATTTTTAACCTACTCATAACCTAAGGTTATGGCATTAATTCGGTAAATACCGAATATACCCTTTTTGGTTATAAAATGAGTTCTACAAAGTATTTTGACGCCAATCCAGTCTCTACTGATTTTATTTAATAAATGAAGTATTTTGAACTTTATAACCTGCCCAGAAAACTCAGATTTCCGGTATAACCCGGAAATCACTTAAAATAGCTTTTTACGCGTATTAAACGCATAGTTTGGGTTTAAAACCATTTTGCCATATAAGATTTATTACCAACTGATATGAACTAATAAAATAAGTTATTTTACTGATGTATTCGGACCCGAATCTCAGAATTTCAATTAACCTCTTTTATAATCTTTAAAATGACCAAAATACCCATACGGGGCTTAAATTGTGATTAAACTCGTTTTGGGCATAATGGAAAGTATCCTACTGATATCACAACATATTTAAGGCATATTAACTTAGGAAACCTGTATATGACTCTTTTGGTTACTCGTTACGCACTTGTCGCGTTCGGATCGGCTTATGTAACTAGTTTACATATATTAGCCGAAACAGGTCAAACCATATCGTTTTTATCTCAAAATCCAGAGTGTGTGACCCATATTAAACAAGCATACAAGCTTGTCGGGTCAAAACCATATTCTAAACCGGTCTTCGCTTTATCATGCGTTTGAACCGTGTCTTCCTTTTGAAAACTAACCGGTCTAAGTCTAAACTTAATTAAAGACCCATTAGGATTCTAATAGGATATTAAAAACCTTCGTTCCATATTAGGAGCCCAGTAAAAGCTACGTGCACTTACTGTATTGGACTTATACTTTGCTCACGTAAATACTCTTAACTTATTTTCCCTATACGGGATTGGGATACGGTACTATAAAAGTACCGCTTGGTCGGGTATGTAGTCATTTAAATCGGATTGTGATTAATGTATTTACATAACTCGCTTTATTCTGTATTATTTGGTGTATGGCCCTTGGGGGTTAAATGACCATGTCCCGGATATCCTTGGCATCATTTTACGAAATGGCCACGACCTAAGCACGGGGTGTAGGCGTACACCTAACATATGCATTATATAAAAACTGGTATCCCACTTAAAGGAATCAACCTTGTGGGCATTATACCTGTGGCGTGTCAGTTAACTTATGTCCGGCCCTACAAACCGGCCCTAATGGACGACAAATGAGTAAAACTGTATACAAGATTTTTTAATAATTGTCCTAAGTTATAAAAGATATTTTGCCGAAGCGCATTCAAATCAATTTTCAAAATGAGTCAGTTAAGTTGTATTTACCAGTGTAAACTGACGTATTTTCCAAAAAGACTAAGTGCAGGTACTAGACGAAATAGGCTGGCTACTCCAGGCATCATTACTCAAGTCTCGCAAGCTCTAGATGTCAAAGTCTGTTGAACAGTTTTCCTTTTCATTTTTGATCCGCCTGTGGATCCTTTACTTTCCGTTGTAATACTGGATATTACTTTATATTCGGATTGTAATATATTTATCTTTTGCTTCCGCTGTGCATTTATATATTGTGTTGTTTGACTATGATGATATCAACTACGTCACGATACTCCCCTACCGGGCCCACCGGTAAAACGTGGAAATATCAGGGTGTGACAGGTTGGTATCAGAGCCAACACTGAGTGAATTAAACGCTAGCCTTTTGTGTTTAATCTCAGTTACACAGTTGCACATTCTTGAGTCTAGACAAGAACATAGGACAAATCCTAATTCGTTTTATTTTGTCCTTATTTGATTCCTTCGTTATTTTTCTGATTAGCCCTTGCATGGGCAAGTCATTTGCTGTAGAATTCCCGTTTAGGGCAACCATATACTTGTTTAAATTTTAATGGAACGATTATATTTAAAAATATCATTCCTACATTATAAGATCTACCATTATAATAAAATGGCAAAATCTAAAAAGGACAAAACCTAGCCATATGTCACATTAAAACAGGGCCAAGATGGTAGTTCCACAATTGGATTTAGATCCTTGGTAACATTTCAATTTAGGATTGTTCTGCGTTAAATATTAAAAAGAGTCTAAATGGTAAAACCTAGCCTAAATGTCATTGCAGACATGGCCAAGATGGTAAAACTGATTCAAAAGATTCAAATCCTTGTTAAACATATGAAAGCATATTAACATGCTTGACAAAATGTGATACGATAAAATCACATAAGTCATTCTTAAATGGGTTATTCTAAAATTCCCTTATTTATATAATCATCCCTTAAGGATGACGTGCCCACGGGCTATAATTAACGTCCTATGGACTAAAGACAGTGGTAGCCTACAACTCCCTGTCAAGAAAAGGTAATGAACTTTGATTCAAACCTTAATGCCTCGATTCCGTAAAATCAAGGCCTATAAATTAAACTTGTCTACGTGACTAGGCCTTTTGTGCTATTATTAACTTATAATTTAGGATTATGATAAAGATCCTGAACAATTATATATTTAGCAAATTAACTAAAATGTGTATTAAAAACATGGTTAATAAATCGTTTAAAACGATAAAACTGTATAAGCTTCCGTATAAACCTTGCCCTTATTCTCTTTTTGTAGCAATTAAAGCTACATGGCTAGGTCAGAGGAAGAGAACAGTCATCCTCTGGAAAACCGCGATGATGATAGGATTAATATAACCAGAGGAGAGCTTCGTACACTGATTGATACAGTTGTATCTAAAGCTGTAGAGGAGCAATTTAGGGAGTATAGTGGGACGCATAGTAAAGCCTCATCTGTACCCCGCTCTAAGTCTGTCCCTAAAACTCATTCAGAGGCTCATAGCAAGCCACCCTCAAAGAAAGATGAGTCAAAGAAAGATGACGATCGACATTCATCTAATCAACACAGTGTTCCATCCAAGAGGATAGTGTTCGATAATGAACCACGTACCAGGTCCGGTACCTATAAATACTTTGTTTCCTGCAAACCCCGAGATTTCACTGGGGAGAAAGGGGCAATTGATTGTATGACCTGGTTGGATGAAATGGATACAGTTGTCGATATCAGCGGTTGTGCTGAAAAAGATGTAGTGAAGTATGTATCCCAATCATTCAAGGGAGAGGCACTGGCATGGTGGAAGTCTCTCATCCAAGCTGCTGGGAAGATCCCACTCTACAACATGTCATGGGAACAGTTTGTTGCTCTCATTATGGATTACTACTTCCCTCAACACGAGGTCGAAAGAATTGAATCAGATTTCTTATCATTGGTGATGACAAACTTAGATTGTCAAGCTTACCTCACCAGTTTTAATACCCTGTCCAGACTAGTTCCTTACCTTGTAACACCAGAACCCAAGCGAATTGCTCGCTTCATTGGGGGTTTAGCCCTAGAAATCAAGGCCAGTGTTAAGGCTTCAAGACCTGCTACGTTTAGGTCAGCAGCTGATCTTTCTATGTCCCTTACTTTAGATGCGGTCAGGTTGAGATCGCTAAAGAATTCTGAAGAAAGTAAGAGGAAGCGTGAGGATGATAACTCACGAGGGTCAGAGAAGAAGCACAAGGGAAACACTGATTCTAAGAAGTTTGGGTCTGGAAGGAATAGTCAGCGAACAGAGGAAAAGCCAAAGTGCACGACTTGCCAAAAACGCCACTTTGGAAAGTGCAGACTTGAGTCCAATTCTAAGTCAGGATCACCTGCATGAGGGATATGCAAGTCTAAGGAGCACAAGATTGTTGATTGCAAGAAGATTAAAGATGCCACATGCTACAACTGCAATGAGAAAGGGCACATTAAAACCAACTGCCCTAAATACGCCAAGAAGCCTGAAGAGGTCAAGAAGACCAATGCAAGGGTCTTCAGGATGGATGCAAAGGAAGCCGTCCAGGACGACAATGTGATCACAGGTACCTTCCTCATAAATGATGTATATGCAAGAGTACTTTTTGATTCAGGCGCTGATAAGTCGTTCGTAGATAATAAGTTTTGTGAATTGTTGAAATTGCCTGTTAAAACCTTAAGTGTGAAATATGAGGTGGAATTAGCTGATGGAACCATAGAAACTGCATCAACCATGTTAGATGGATGTGTTATATCCATTAGGAACCACTCATTTCCATTGTCCTTACTTCCTTTGAAGTTAGCCGGTTTCGACATAGTTATAGGCATGGATTGGTTATCTCGTAACCAAGCCCAGATTGTCTGCAATAAGAAGCAAGTAGTGATCAGGACTCCGTCTGGTGAATCACTTACCATTCAGGGAGATACTCAGTATGGTCTACCTGAGCAAGTGTCTATGCTCAAGGTGTCTAGATGTTTGAAGAAGGGTTGTGTCATTTATATGGCACAGGTAACTATTGATGAGCCGAAACCTAAGGTTGAAGATATTCCCGTCATTTCTGAATACCCTGAAGTTTTTCCTGAAGATCTACCTGGTTTACCACTAGATAGGCAAGTAGAATTCAGAAAAGACATCATCCCCGGAGCAGCACCTGTTGCGAGAGCCCCTTATAGGTTGGCACCAACAGAGATGAAGGAGTTGAGGACGCAATTAGATGATTTGCTAGCTGAAGGTTTCATTAGACCTAGTTCGTCACCTTGAGGAGCACCAATCTTATTTGTCAAGAAGAAGGATGGATAGATGCGTCTGTGCATCGATTACCGTGAGCTTAATAAGGTCACTATCAAGAATAGGTATCCATTACCCAGGATTGACGACTTGTTCGATCTGCTTCAAGGAGCAAGTTATTTTTCCAAGATCGATCTGAGATCAGGCTATCATCAATTGAAGGTTAAAGATGAATATGTACACAAGACTGCATTTAGGACTCGTTATGGTCATTACGAGTTCCTAGTGATGCCTTTTGGGCTCACTAATACACCTGTCGCATTCATGGATCTCATGAATCGCGTCTGCAAGCCCTACTTGGACAAATTTGTCATCGTCTTCATTGACGACATCCTCATCTACTCGAAGAGCCAAGTTGACCATGAGAAACACCTTCGTGGTATTCTTAAACTTCTACATCATGAGAAGCTCTACGCAAAATTTTCAAAGTGTGAATTTTGGCTTCGAGAAGTCCAATTCCTTGGACATGTTGTAAGTGAGCGTGGAATCCAAGTGGATCCCACTTAGGTGGAAGCTGTCATGAACTGGCAAGAGCCAAATACACCTACAGAGATCCAAAGCTTCCTAGGCTTAGCAGGATACTATAGGCGATTTATTGAAAACTTTTCAAGGATTGCTGCACCCCTAACTTCCTTAACTAGGAAGAAGATTAAGTTCGACTGGGGACCTAAGCAACAAGAATCCTTTGATATCCTTAAACAGAAGCTAAGTTGTGCACCTGCACTGTCATTGCCTGAAGGTACCGAAGAATTCGTAGTTTACTGCGATGCATCACACACTAGCATGGGGTGTGTGCTTATGCAGAAAGGCAAGGTTATTGCCTATGCTTCACGTCAGTTAAAGGTGCATGAAAAGAATTACACCACCCATGACTTGGAGTTGGGTGCCGTTGTATTTGCACTGAAGCTATGGAGACACTATTTATATGGTATCAAGTGTGTGATATATTCTGACCACAAGAGCCTCCAGTACCTGTTTAATCAGAAAGACCTAAACATGAGGCAACGACGTTGGATGTAAACTTTGAATGATTATGATTGTGAAATCAGATACCATCCTGGCAAGGCGAATGTAGTCGCCGATGCCTTGAGTCGAAAGGAAAGAGTGAAGCTGTCACACCCCGATTTCCACGTGTCACCGGTGGGCCCGGTGGGGAGTATCGTGACGTGGTTGGCAACATAATAGTCAAACAACACAATTATATAAATGCACAGCGGAAGCAAATGAGAAATATATTACAATCCGAATATAAAGTAATATCCAGTATTACAACGGAAAGTAAAAGATCCACAGGCGGATTAAAATAAAATAAAAACAATAGTTCAACAGAATTTGACATCTAAAGCTTGCGAAACTTGAGTAAGGATGCCTGGAGTAGCCAGCCTATTTCGTCTAGTACCTGCACTTAGCCTTTTTGGAAAATACGTCAGTTTACACTGGTAAATACAACTCAACTGACTCATTTTGAAAAGAGTTTGAAAATTGATTTGAATGCACTTCGGCAAATATCTTTTATAACTTGGGACAATTATTAAAATAATCATGTATACAGTTTTACTTATTTGTCGTCCATCAGGACAGATTAATTGACACGCCACAGGTATAATGCCCACAGGCTATCATCCTTTAAGTGGATTACCAGCTTCGGTATAATGCCCACAAGGATGATACCTCTGCGTGGATTACCAGTTTTTACCTAATGCAACTGTCAGGTGTACGCCTACACCCCGTGCTTAGGTCATGGCCATTTCTTTGAATGATGCCAAGGATATCCGGGACATGGTCATTTAACCCCCAAAGGCCATACACCAAATAATACATATTAAACGGATCATGCAAATACATTAATCACAATCCGATTTAAATGACTACACATACCCGACCAAGCGGCACTTTTATAGTACCGTATCCCAAGCCCGTATAGGGAAAATAAGTTAAGAGTATTTACCTGAGCAAAGTATCAATCAAATACAGCAAATGCAAGTACTTTCACTGGGCTCCTAATCTGGAACGGAGGTTTATAATAACCTATTAGATTTCTAACGGGTCTTAATTAAGCTTAAGCTTAGACCGGTTAGTTTTAAAGATACGGTTCGCACGCACTTTTAAGCGAAGACCGGATAGAATGTGATTTAGACTCGACAAGTTCAGAGACTTGCTTAATATGGGTATTTCATACACGTTCTGTATTTTGAGATAAAACCGATAAGGTTTGACCCGTTTCGGCTAATTTATGTAAACTAGTTACATAAACCGAACCGAACGCGTAATAAGCGTAACGGGTATTCATGAGAGCCATATAAAGGTTTCCTAAGTTAATATGCTTCAAATATGTTGTGACATCAGTAAGATGTCTTTTATTATGCCCGAAACGAATTTAAACACAAACTATGCCCCGTAGGGGTAGTTTGGTCATTTAAAAGGTTATAAACGAGTTTAAGTATTAACCTGAGTTACAAGCATGGTTGTAAAAATCCCGACTAGGTGCCTATTAATCCCCGATTAGTCACCGATTAATCAAATTAATCCCGATTAATCCCCCTAAATTCCGATTAATCCCCGATTAATCCCTAGTCCCCACCCCGCCGCCCGACTAGCGACTAGCGATTACTACAACACTGGTTACAGGTCTGCTATAATCAACAAAAATACTTATTTTACTAAGTTATAACAGTAGGGTAAAGTATATATGTGAAATTTATTAATTATAACCAAACTATGCACCGTAGGGGCATTTTGGTAATTTCACATAAGCCGAAAAGCTCAAAGCTGAAGTCTGAGTTAAACAACTTTTGCTTACTGTTAAAATAATATAATTTACCTTAAATATCAGTAGGTATCACCCTTGTATGTTTAAAAATAGTCTTAGTACATACCATGCGCTAAAAACGCTTAATAAGGCGATTAGAAGCCATTTCCGGGTTCGATACATAAAGCTGATATTTTTATTATTCCAGAAGGATTAAAATAATTTATTTATTATTTAAAATCAGTAGCAAAAGGTTTGGAGTCAATTAGATATGTAAAACTCATTTTATGGCCCGTAAGGGCAAAACCGACAATTACCGGATTAAGCCTACGACTATAAGTTATGCTCAGCCTAAAATTAATTAAAAATCTTCAAAAGTCCCAAAATAATATATTACATCAGTGGGTAATAAGTTTGATATCAAAAAGTAGGCTTAACTAGGCTATACGCTAATTACGCCGTTTTATTAACATAAAGCTTCTTAATTACGCTAATGAGCATAACTCTCAATCTGCACCTCAAACTGATGTCAAACTTTGCATACAAGTTTATATATCAGTAACTAAGGTTTCTACACTTTTACATTTTCACAAATCACGTTTTAAGGTGAAAAGGGCATAATGGTCAACATATGAGCAATTAACGGAATCATGCGTATTAATTGGTTAACTAATGAACCATGGTGTATAATCACAGAGGGTTATACTAGCATGTAACCTGGTCCAAATGAAGCTCTAAGGTATTTCTAAATCATACCAAAATGGGTCAGAACTGAAGTCAAAGCAAAAGTCAAAGCTTTGCGACTTTCGGTTCCGAACCGGGTCTAAACAGTAAATTGTCGGGTTGAACATGTTTAGACATGTTTTTACACTAATTACCAAGCTATATTAATGATCAAACAGGTTGTATGTGTTCTACATTGCTAATCATGCATAAATTAGAAATTAAGTATCCTGTTGACTTTTTATTAACAAGTTTGACCCGACATTTGACCTAGTTAGAGTGGGAATCAGGGGGAACCCTTTTAAGGGTTTATTACCCACATAATTACCAACTTATAACTACTTTTGATTCGACTAATCACTGGACCATTAGTGATTAATCTTAAAGTCAACCGTTAATTACGACGGTTTGACTTTTAAGCTATAACTAAGCAAAAACTTAACTAAGAAAGGATTAGCAAACTTACAAGAGTCCTATGAACGACCAGAGATCACTTGAGAGAAGTCTTGAGCTCCAGAAATGATCAGAGAAGCTGAAGTGAGGTGTGAAGAACTTGTTGCAACATCATGGCCTTTTATAGTGCTTAATCCACCATAGATTGTTGACACACAAGTCTACAACTGACCACAATTCATCCACAAGTGTCCCTAGTGCTCTAGGAACTGTTTAGGGGTCGCCCACAATGTGAAAATACTGATTAAAGTCGGTTTATGCGCGAATTCAGGCTTCTGCCCAAAGTTTCTGTATCTGGGCGGTTAACGCGGCCCGCGTAAGGTCTTGTTAACCTTTACACGGCCCGCCTGAGACCTGTTGTCAGCTTTCACATTTTCAAGTTTTTGCATATTGTCCCTTGGCCTTTCGAAAGGGAAACTAACTTAATTTTTGCACTTTGAGCCCTCTATATTTACCTACAAGGGCTTCAAGACTTGTACCCACTTTACCAAGTCCCTGGACACTTCTGGTTAACCCGAAAAGTCATAACTTTCAATGTTAACGCTTTAACCCCTTGTATACGAATTTGATCATAACTTTCTCATACGATAACGAAACTTTATGAAATTTATATCGTGCATTCTAGTGAGCATAATTAACCGTTACAAAGCTTTGGGTTTGTCAAAAGGTCACTCAGAGGTATAACTTAAACATGTTGACACATTTAACCCCTGTAGTTTGTAATCTCTTCGCATGATCCATGATTTATTCGTTTGATGTTATAAACATCATGTAGGGTTAATGTACAATATATTTATTCACTGTTGACATTTAGAACTCATATTTTCATATACTTTTCAAGTTTGTCAACTTTAGTCCTTTCAAAACATTCTTTCACACGTTCAATCATATGACACGTGTCAACACATTATAGGACGTGAATTTTTCAAGGTGTTACATCCTCACCCCCTTAAAAGAAATCTCAACCCCGAGATTTACTGAAATAAATAAGGGTACTTTTCTTTCATGGTGAATTCAACCTCCCACGTATACTCGGGACCTCTACGGGCATCCCATTTGACCTTCACAATAGGCACATGCTTCCTTCGAAGCTTTTTAACCTGTCGATCTTCAATCGACAATGGTTTTTCCACAAATTTTAAGCTCTCATCTATATGCACATCTGTATGTGGTATAACCAGTGATTCATCAGCGAAGCACTTCTTCAGATTGCAGATCTGGAACACATTGTGAATTCCACTGAGCTCTTCAGGTAAGTTTAACTTATAGGAAACTGACCCGACACGTTCGATAACCTCGAAAGGTCCTATGTATCTCGGGCTTAACTTGCCTTTCTTACCAAATCGCATCACCCCCTTCCAGGGTGATACTTTAAGCAACACTTTATCACCTACTTCGAAGTGAAAAGCTTTACACTTTGGATCTGCGTAACCCTTCTGCCTATCTCGGGCAGCTTTGAGACGGTCACGAATCTGGACAATCTTGTCCGTCGTTTCAAAGACTATCTCTGGTCCTGATAATTGGACATCTCCAACCTCCGCCCAACAAACAGGCGTTCTACACTTTCTACCGTATAAGGCCTCAAAAGGCGCAGCCTTAATGCTGGTGTGGTAGCTATTGTTGTAGGAGAATTCGATTAAGGGTAGGTGGTTATCCCAACTACCACCTAAATCAATTACACATGCACGTAGCATGTCTTCTAAAGTTTGAATAGTACGCTCACTTTGACCGTCTGTCTGAGGATGGTAAGCCGTACTAAAATTCAAACGCGTGCCCAAAGATTGTTGGAAACTCTTCCAAAAATGTGACGTGTATCTAGTATCTCTGTCAGAGATAATAGACACAGGTATGCCATGTAAGGCTACAATCTTATCCACGTATAACTGGGCTAACATGTCGGAGCTATAAGTCTCTTTGATGGGTAAGAAATGTGCTGACTTAGTCAGTCTATCAACTATAACCCATATTGTATCATTTCCTTTCCTTGTTTTAGGTAACTTGGTGATAAAATCCATGGTTACCATTTCCCACTTCCACGTAGGAAGTTCAGGCTGTTGTAGCAAGCCTGATGGCTTTTGATGTTCTGCTTTGACTTGCGCACAAGTCAAGCACTTAGCTACATAGGCAGCTACAGACTTTTTCAAGCCTATCCACCAATAGTTTGCCCTTAGATCCTGGTACATCTTATCAGCTCCAAGATGAACGGAATATTTAGAACTATGGGCTTCCTGAAGGATAACATCTCGAAGTCCTCCATAAATTGGAACCCATATTCGTCCATTTAATCTCAGAATTCCATCCTTGCCAAGAGATAACTGCTCCTCAGTTACTCCTAGCTTTTCATTAGGATAGTTAGCTTCCAACACAGCTTCCTTATGTGCAGCTAACAACCTTTCAGTCAAACTGTTCTTTATTTCCATGCGCTTGGCATTGATTCGGATGGGTTTCACCCTTTCCTTTCGACTCAAGGCATCGGCGACTACATTCGCCTTGCCGGGATGGTATCTGATTTCACAATCATAATCATTTAAAGTCTCCATCCAACGGCGTTGCCTCATGTTTAAATCCTTCTGGTTAAACAGATGTTGAAGGCTCTTGTGATCTGAATAGATCACACACTTGATACCATACAAATAATGCCTCCACAGTTTTAGTGCGAATACAACGGCACCCAACTCCAAGTCATGGGTGGTGTAATTATTTTCGTGCACCTTTAACTGTCGTGATGCATAGGCAATAACTTTTCCTTTCTGCATAAGCACACACCCCATGCCAGTGTGCGATGCATCGCAGTAAACCACAAAATCTTCTATTCCATCTGGCAATGTCAAAACAGGAGCGTTGCTCAACTTCTACTTTAGGATATCAAAGGACTCTTGCTGCTTAGGGCCCCAAACGAACTTTACTTTCTTCTTGGTCAAGGAAGTTAGGGGTGCAGCAATCCTTGAAAAATTTTCAATGAAACGCCTGTAATATCCTGCCAATCCCAGGAAGCTACGAATCTCTGTAGGCGTCTTTGGCTCTTGCCAGTTCATAACTGCTTCAACCTTAGCGGGATCCACTTGGATACCACGCTCACTCACCACATGTCCAAGGAATTGGACTTCTCGAAGCCAAAATTCACACTTGGAAAATTTGGCGTAGAGTTTCTCATGATGTAGAACTTTGAGAATACAGCGAAGGTGTTTCTCATGGTCAGCTTGGTTCTTCGAATAGATAAGAATGTCGTCGATGAAAACGATGACGAATTTGTCTAAGTAAGGCTTGCAAACGCGATTCATGAGATCCATGAACGCGACAGGTGCACTAGTGAGCCCAAAAGGCATCACTAGGAACTCATAATGACCATAACGAGTCCTAAATGCAGTTTTATGTACGTCTTCATCTCTGACCTTCAGTTGATGGTAGCCTGACCTCAAGTCAATCTTCGAGAAGTAACTTTCTCCTTGCAATTGATCGAACAAATCGTCGATCCTGGGTAAAGGATACCTATTCTTTATCGTGACCTTATTAAGTTCACGATAATCGATGCACAGACGCATCGATCCATCCTTCTTCTTGACAAACAAGACTGGTGCTCCCCAAGGAGACGAACTAGGTTTAATGAAACCGTTAGCTAGCAATTCATCCAGTTGCGTTCTTAATTCCTTCATTTCGGTTGGTGCTAACCTGTAAGGTGCTCTGGCAATAGGTGCTGCTCCAGGGATGATGTCAATTCTGAATTCGACTTGTCTATCTGGTGGTAAACCAGGTAGTTCTTCAGGAAAAACCTCTGGGTATTCAGAAATGACGGGGATGTCTTCTACCTTCTGTTTAGGCTCATCAATAATCACTTGTGCCATGTAGATGACACAACCCTTCTTTAAACATTTTGAAGCCTTGAGCATAGTCACTTGCTCAGGCAGTCCGTATTGAGTATCTCCCCGAATGGTAAGTGATTCACCAGACGGAGTCTTTATCACCACCTGCTTCTTGTTGCAGACAATTTGGGCCTGGTTATGAGATAACCAGTCCATACCCAAAACTATGTCAAAACCGGCTAACTTAAAGGGAAGTAGTGACAGAGGAAAATAGTGGTTCTTAATGGATATAACACATCCATCTAACACAGTAGAGACGGTTTCTAGGGTGCCATCTGCTAACTCCACCTCATACTTCACACTTAAAGTTTTAACAGGCAATTTCAACAATTCACAAAACTTATTATCTACGAAAGACTTATCAGCGCCTGAATCAAAAAGTACTCTTGCATAGACATCATTTACAAGGAAAGTACCTGTAATCACATTATCGTCAAGTACCGCTTCCTTCGCATCCATCCTGAATACTCTAGCATTGGTCTTCTTAGCCTCTTCAGGCTTCTTGGCGTATTTAGGGCAGTTGGTTTTAATGTGCCCTTTCTCATTGCAGTTGTAGCATGTGGCATCTCTTATCTTCTTGCACTCTATCGTCTCGTGCTCTTTAGACTTGCATATCCCACATGCAGGTGCTCCTGACTTAGAATTGGACTCAAGTCTGCACTTTCCAAAGTGGCGTTTCTGGCAAGTCGTGCACTTTGGCTTTTCCTCTGTTCGCTGACTATTCCTTCCAGACCCAAACTTCTTAGAATCGGTGTTTCCCTTGTGCTTCTTCTCTGACCCTCGTGAGTTAT
Organism: Helianthus tuberosus; assembly: GCA_030545235.1. Taxonomy (NCBI): domain Eukaryota; kingdom Viridiplantae; phylum Streptophyta; class Magnoliopsida; order Asterales; family Asteraceae; genus Helianthus; species Helianthus tuberosus. The sequence goes on from CM060359.1 coordinate 30,985,332, forward strand.
CATCCTCACGCTTCCTCTTACTTTCTTCAGATTTCTTTAGCGATCTCAACCTGACCGCATCTAAAGTAAGGGACAAAGAGAGATCAGCTGCTGACCTAAATGTAGCAGGTCTTGAAGCCTTAACACTGGCTTTGATTTCTGGGGCTAAACCCCCAATGAAGCGAGCAATTCGCTTGGGCTCTGGTGTTACAAGGTAAGGAACCAGTCTGGACAGGGTATTGAAACTGGTGAGGTAAGCTTAACAGTCTAAGTTTGTCATCACCAATGATAAGAAATAAGATTCAATTCTTTCGACCTCATGTTGAGGGCTGTAGTTTTCCATAATGAGAGTAACAAACTGCTCCCATGACATTTTGTAGAGCGGGATCTTCCCAGCAGCTTGAATGAGAGACTTCCACCACGCCAGTGCCTCTCCTTTGAACGATTGGGATACATACTTAACTACATCCCTTTCAGCACAACCGCTGATATCGACAACTGTGTCCATTTCATCCAACCAGACCATACAATCAATTGCACCTTTCTCCCCAGTGAAATCTCGGGGTTTACAGGAAACAAAGTACTTATAGGTACAAGACTTGGTACGCGGTTCGTTATCGAAAACTATCCTCTTGGATGGAACACTGTGTTCATTTGATGAATGTCGATCATCATCCTTCTTTGGCTCCTCTTTCTTAGAGGGCGGCTTGTTATGAGGCTCTGAATGAGTTTTAGGGACAGACTTAGAGTGGGGTACAGATGAGGCTTGACTATACGTCCCACTATACTCCTTAAATTGTTCTTCTACAGCTTTAGATACAGCTGTATCAATTAGTGTACAAAGCTCTCCTTTGGTTATATTAATCCTATCATTATCATCGCGGTTTTCCAAAGGATGACTGTTTATCTCGTCAGAGTCAGCCATGTAGTCTTAGTTGCTACAAAAAGAAAATAAGGGCAAGGTTTATTTAGAAGCCCATACAGTACTATCGTTCTTTGACGATTTATTAACCATATTTTTAATACACATTTTAGTTAATTTGTTAAATATATAATTGTTCAGGATCTTTATCACAATCCTAAATTATATGTTAATAATAATAGCACAAAAGGCTTAGTCACGTAGACAAGTTTAATTTATAGGCCTTGATTTTACGGAACCGAGGCATTAAGGTTTGAATCAAAGTTCATTACCTTTTCTTGACAGGGAGTTGTAGGCTACCACTGTCTTTAGTCTCAGAGGATGTTAATCATAGCCCGTGGGCACTTCATCCATAAGGGATGATTATATAAATAAGGGATTTTAGAATAATCCAATAAAAAAATGACTTATGTGATTTTATCGTATCACACTTTGTCAAGCATTTATAATATGCTTTCAAATGTTTAATAAGGATTTGAATCTCTTGAATAGGTTCTACCATCTTGGCCTTGTCTGCAGTGACACTTAAGCTAGGTTTTACCCTTTAGATTCTTTTTAATAATTAACGCAGAACAATTTTCTAAATTGAACTGTTAACAAGGATCTGAATCTAATTGTTGAACTACCATCTTGGCCCTGTCTTAATGTGAGGTATGGCTAGGTCTTGTTCTTTTTAGATTTTGCCATTTTATCATAATGGTAGATCTTATAATATAGGAATGATATTTTAAACATAATCGTTCCTTTAAAATTTAAACAAGTATATGGTTGCCCTAAACGGGACTTCTAATTAAAATGACTTGCCCATGCAAGGGCTAATCAGAAAAATAACAAAAGAAGCAATCAAAGACAATGAAACGAATTAGGATTAGTCCTATGTTCTTGTCTAGACTCAAGAATGTGCAATTGTGTAACTGAGATTAAACACAAAGACTAGTGTTTAATTCACTCAGTGTTGGCTCTGATACCAACCTGTCACACCCTGATTTCCACGTGTCACCGGTGGGCCCGGTGGGGAGTATCGTGACGTGGTTGGCAACATAATAGTCAAACAACACAATTATATAAATGCACAGCGGAAGCAAAAGAGAAATATATTACAATCCGAATATAAAGTAATATCCAGTATTACAACGGAAAGTAAAAGATCCACAGGCGGATCAAAATAAAATAAAAACAATAGTTCAACAGACTTTGACATCTAGAGCTTGCGAAACTTGAGTAAGGATGCCTGGAGTAGCCAGCCTATTTCGTCTAGTACCTGCACTTAGCCTTTTTGGAAAATACGTCAGTTTACACTGGTAAATACAACTCAACTGACTCATTTTGAAAAGAGTTTGAAAATTGATTTGAATGCACTTCGGCAAATATCTTTTGTAACTTGGGACAATTATTAAAATAATCATGTATACAGTTTTACTTATTTGTCGTCCATCAGGACAAATTAATTGACACGCCACAGGTATAATGCCCACAGGCTATCATCCTTTAAGTGGATTACCAGCTTCGGTATAATGCCCACAAGGATGATACCTCTGCGTGGATTACCAGTTTTTACCTAATGCAACTGTCAGGTGTACGCCTACACCCCGTGCTTAGGTCATGGCCATTTCTTTGAATGATGCCAAGGATATTCGGGACATAGTCATTTAACCCCCAAAGGCCATACACCAAATAATACATATTAAACGGGTCATGCAAATACATTAATCACAATCCGATTTAAATGACTACACATACCCGACCAAGCGGCACTTTTATAGTACCGTATCCCAAGCCCGTATATGGAAAATAAGTTAAGAGTATTTACCTGAGCAAAGTATCAATCAAATACAGCAAATGCAAGTACTTTCACTGGGCTCCTAATCTGGAACGGAGGTTTATAATAACCTATTAGATTTCTAACGGGTCTTAATTAAGCTTAAGCTTAGACCGGTTAGTTTTAAAGATACGGTTCGCACGCACTTTTAAGCGAAGACCGGATAGAATGTGATTTAGACTCGACAAGTTCAGAGACTTGCTTAATATGGGTATTTCATACACGTTCTGTATTTTGAGATAAAACCGATAAGGTTTGACCCGTTTCGGCTAATTTATGTAAACTAGTTACATAAACCGAACCGAACGCGTAATAAGCGTAACGGGTATTCATGAGAGCCATATAAAGGTTTCCTAAGTTAATATGCTTCAAATATGTTGTGACATCAGTAAGATGTCTTTTATTATGCCCGAAACGAATTTAAACACAAACTATGCCCCGTAGGGGTAGTTTGGTCATTTAAAAGGTTATAAACGAGTTTAAGTATTAACCTGAGTTACAAGCATGGTTGTAAAAATCCTGACTAGGTGCCGATTAATCCCCGATTAGTCACCGATTAATCAAATTAATCCCGATTAATCCCCCTAAATTCCGATTAATCCCCGATTAATCCCTACTCCCCACCCCGCCGCCCGACTAGCGACTAGCGATTACTACAACACTGGTTACAGGTCTGCTATAATCAGCAAAAATACTTATTTTACTAAGTTATAACAGTAGGGTAAAGTATATATGTGAAATTTATTAATTATAACCAAACTATGCACCGTAGGGGCATTTGGGTAATTTCACATAAGCCGAAAAGCTCAAAGCTAAAGTCTGAGTTAAACAACTTTTGCTTACTGTTAAAATAATATAATTTACCTTAAATATCAGTAGGTATCACCCTTGTATGTTTAAAAATAGTCTTAGTACATACCATGCGCTAAAAACGCTTAATAAGGCGATTAGAAGCCATTTCCGGGTTCGATACATAAAGCTGATATTTTTATTATTCCAGAAGGATTAAAATAATTTATTTATTATTTAAAATCAGTAGCAAAAGGTTTGGAGTCAATTAGATATGTAAAACTCATTTTATGGCCCGTAAGGGCAAAACCGACAATTACCGGATTAAGCCTACGACTATAAGTTATGCTCAGCCTAAAATTAATTAAAAATCTTCAAAAATCCCAAAATAATATATTACATCAGTGGGTAATAAGTTTGATATCAAAAAGTAGGCTTAACTAGGCTATACGCTAATTACGCCGTTTTATTAACATAAAGCTTCTTAATTACGCTAATGAGCATAACTCTCAATCTGCACCTCAAACTGATGTCAAACTTTGCATACAAGTTTATATATCAGTAACTAAGGTTTCTACACTTTTACATTTTCACAAATCACGTTTTAAGGTGAAAAGGGCATAATGGTCAACATATGAGCAATTAACGGAATCATGCGTATTAATTGGTTAACTAATGAACCATGGTGTATAATCACAGAGGGTTATACTAGCATGTAACCTGGTCCAAATGAAGCTCTAAGGTATTTCTAAATCATACCAAAATGGGTCAGAACTGAAGTCAAAGCAAAAGTCAAAGCTTTGCGACTTTCGGTTCCGAACCGGGTCTAAACAGTAAATTGTCGGGTTGAACATGGTTAGACATGTTTTTACACTAATTACTAAGCTATATTAATGATCAAACAGGTTGTATGTGTTCTACATTGCTAATCATGCATAAATTAGAAATTAAGTATCCTGTTGACTTTTTATTAACAAGTTTGACCCGACATTTGACCTAGTTAGAGTGGGAATCAGGGGGAACCCTTTTAAGGGTTTATTACCCACATAATTACCAACTTATAACTACTTTTGATTCGACTAATCACTGGACCATTAGTGATTAATCTTAAAGTCAACCGTTAATTACGACGGTTTGACTTTTAAGCTATAACTAAGCAAAAACTTAACTAAGAAAGGATTAGCAAACTTATAAGAGTCCTATGAACGACCAGAGATCACTTGAGAGAAGTCTTGAGCTCCAGAAATGATCAGAGAAGCTGAAGTGAGGTGTGAAGAACTTGTTGCAACATCATGGCCTTTTATAGTGCTTAATCCACCATAGATTGTTGACACACAAGTCTACAACTGACCACAATTCATCCACAAGTGTCCCTAGTGCTCTAGGAACTGTTTAGGGGTCGCCCACAATGTGAAAATACTGATTAAAGTCGGTTTATGCGCGAATTCAGGCTTCTGCCCAAAGTTTCTGTATCTGGGCGGTTAACGCGGCCCGCGTAAGGTCTTGTTAACCTTTACACGGCCCGCCTGAGACCTGTTGTCAGCTTTCACATTTTCAAGTTTTTGCATATTGTCCCTTGGCCTTTCGAAAGGGAAACTAACTTAATTTTTGCACTTTGAGCCCTCTATATTTACCTACAAGGGCTTCAAGACTTGTACCCACTTTACCAAGTCCCTGGACACTTCTGGTTAACCCGAAAAGTCATAACTTTCAATGTTAACGCTTTAACCCTTTGTATACGAATTTGATCATAACTTTCTCATACGATAACGAAACTTTATGAAATTTATATCGTGCATTCTAGTGAGCATAATTAACCGTTACAAAGCTTTGGGTTTGTCAAAAGGTCACTCAGAGGTATAACTTAAACATGTTGACACATTTAACCCCTGTAGTTTGTAATCTCTTCGCATGATCCATGATTTATTCGTTTGATGTTATAAACATCATGTAGGGTTAATGTACAATATATTTATTCACTGTTGACATTTAGAACTCGTATTTTCATATACTTTTCAAGTTTGTCAACTTTAGTCCTTTCAAAACATTCTTTCACACGTTCAATCATATGACACGTGTCAACACATTATAGGACGTGAATTTTTCGAGGTGTTACAGAAGCCAATTAGAATCAATGCCAAGAGCATTGAGATAAAGAATGGATTGAATGAAAGGTTGTTAGCTGCGCAGAAGGAAGTTGTGCTGGAAGCTAACTATTCTAACGAAAAGCTAGGAGTAACTGAAGAACAGTTATCCTATGGCAAGGACGGAATTTTAAGGTTAAATGGACGAATATGGGTTCCAGTTTATGGAGGACTTCGGGATGTTATCCTCCAGGAAGCCCATAGTTCTAAATATTCCGTTCATCCTAGAGCTGATAAGATGTACCAGGATCTGAAGGAAAATTTTTGGTGGATAGGCTTGAAGAAGTCTATAGCCACCTATGTAGCTAAATGCTTGACATGTGCACAAGTCAAAGCTGAACATCAAAAGCCGTCAGGTTTGCTACAACAGCCTGAACTTCCCACGTGGAAGTGAGAAATGGTGACAATGGATTTCATCACCAAGTTGCCAAAAACAAGGAAAGGAAATGATACGATATGGGTGATAGTGGATAGACTGACTAAGTCAGCACATTTCCTACCCATTAAGGAGACCTATAGCTCCGACATGTTAGCCCAATTGTACGTAGATAAGATTGTATCTCTACATGGCGTACCTGTGGCTATTATCTCTGATAGAGATACTAGATACACGTCACATTTTTGGAAAAGTTTCCAACAATCTCTGGGCACGCGCTTAAATTTTAGTACGGCTTACCATCCTCAGACGGACGGTCAGAGTGAGCGTACTATCCAAACGTTGGAAGACATGCTTCGTGCATGTGTGATTGACTTAGGTGGTAGTTGGGATAACCACCTACCATTAATCGAGTTCTCGTATAACAATAGCTACCATACCAGCATTAAGGCTGCGCCTTTTGAGGCATTATATGGTAGGAAATGCAGAACGCCTGTTTGTTGGGCGGAAGTTGGAGATGTCCAACTGTCAGGACCTGAAGTAGTCTTTGAAACGACGGACAAGATTGTCTAGATTCGTGATCGCCTGAAAGCTGCCAGGGATAGGCAGAAAAGCTACGCAGATTTAAAGCGTAAACCTATGAAATTCGAGGTAGGTGATAAAGTGTTACTTAAAGTATTACCCTGGAAGGGAGTGATGCGATTTGGTAAGAAAGGCAAGTTAAGCCCGAGATACATAGGACCATTCGAGGTCATCGAATGTGTCGGATCAGTTGCCTATAAGTTAAACTTACCTGAAGAGCTCAGTGGTATTCACAATGTATTCCACATCTGCAATCTGAAGAAGTGTTTCGCTGATGAATCACTAGTCATACCACATACAGATGTGCACATTAACGAGAGCTTAAAGTTTGTTGAAAAACCTTTGTCGATTGAGGATCGACAGGTTAAGAAGCTTCGAAGGAAGCATGTGCCAATAGTAAAGGTTAAATGGGATGCCCGTAGATGTCCCGAGTACACGTGGGATGTTGAGTCCACAATGAAAGAAAAGTACCCTCATTTATTTCAGTAAATCTCGAGGTCGAGATTTCTTTTAAGGGGGTGAGGATGTAACACCTCGAAAATTCGTGTTCAATAAAATAACGACACGTGTCATGTAAGACAAAAGCGTTATAAACCCGGATCCAGTCAAAGATGTATGGTAGGATTTAAAGCGTCGACATGTTAATTAAACACCTCTGAACGACCTAATTATAAATCCCAAGACCCTAATATATATTATAAACATCTGGTATACTCAAATCCGGTAAATGCTATCAATGATTGATTCGAATTACATAAGAATGGGATCCTACGAGGATGTGTACGACAACCTTCATTTACGGCACTTTCAAAAGGATCCAAGGGAACTTTATATCATAGCAAGGGGTGTAAACTGGTCAAGACCCAAACAAAAGGCCCCATACTGAAAATAATGGTCCAAAATCGTATAACATGAGTTATCCGTTCGAAGCTTGAAAGGGCAACAACTTTTTGCCTCTGGAACAAGCTTACGGACCCTAAGGGTCAAGCCTTACGGTCCGTAAGGCTCGCCCAACGACAGAAAAATGGGACAGCAGCCTGTTATGCCTTTTAACCGACTTAAAAACAATTTTCCTCATCCATGGGCGACCCCTAATTGTTCCTAGGACTTAGGGGCACTTGTTAATGATCTGGATCACCCCTTAGACTTAGTTGTCATCATCAAAATGGATCAAGAACACTATAAAAGGCCCTCATAGTTGCAACATTGTGATCACTCATTCCATCTGCATTTGGGGAGCTTCCTGGAGCATAAGAGCAGACCCTAAGCATCCCAAATCGTGCATAGGACTTCTGTAAGTATGCTTAACCTTTCTTAGTTGAGTTTTTACTTAGTTTTAGCTTAAAAGTCAAACCATCGTAATTAACGGTTGACTTAGCGATTAATCATTAATGGTCCAATGATTAGTAGAATTGAAGGTAGTTATAAGTTGGTAATTATGTGGGCATTAAACCCTTAAAATGGCTCCCTCTGATTCCCACTCTAACTAGATCAAATGTCGGGTCAAAGTTGATTAGAAAAAGTCAACAGAACCTTAATTTGCGAATTAACGCCTAATTAACAATGTAGAAGGCATGTAACCTATTTTATCACTCATATAACTTGTTAATAAGTATAAGAACTAGTCTAAGCTTGTTTGATCCGACAATTTTCTGTTTAGACCCGGTTCGGAACCGAAAGTCGCAAAACTTTGACTTTTGCTTTGACTGCAGTTCTGACCTGATTTAGTGTGATTTGGAAATTCCTTAGAGCTTCCTTAGGACCAGGCTACATGTTAGCATAACCCTCTGTGGTTGGTTCATTGATTATCCGATTCGTTTACATGTTTCCGTTAATTGCATAAATGTTGACCAATATGCCATTTTGACCATAAAATGAGAATTTTGGATATGTGAAAAGACAATAACCTTTGTTACTAATTTATAAACATGTCCCTAAAATTTTACATCAGTTGGAGGTCTAGATTAGGAGTTATGCTCATTAGCGTAATTATAACGCCTTTTAGTAATTAAAAGACGCAATTAGCATAAAGCCTATCTAAACCCAATTTTTGGCACCAAACCTTTTACCCACTGATGTAATATAATATTTTGGGATTTTTAAATATTTTTAATTATTTTTAACCTGCTCATAACCTAAGGTTATGGCATTAATTCGGTAAATACCGAATATACCCTTTTTGGTTATAAAATGAGTTCTACAAAGTATTTTGACGCCAATCCAGTCTCTACTGATTTTATTTAATAAATGAAGTATTTTGAACTTTATAACCTGCCCAGAAAACTCAGATTTCCGGTATAACCCGGAAATCACTTAAAATAGCTTTTTACGCGTATTAAACGCATAGTTTGGGTTTAAAACCATTTTTCCATATAAGACTTATTACCAACTGATATGACCTAATAAAATAAGTTATTTTACTAATGTATTCAGACCCGAATCTCAGAATTTCAATTAACCTCTTTTATAATCTTTAAAATGACCAAAATACCCCTACGGGGCTTAAATTGTGATTAAACTCGTTTTGGGCATAATGGAAAGTATCCTACTGATATCACAACATATTTAAGGCATATTAACTTAGGAAACCTGTATATGACTCTTTTGGTTACTCGTTACGCACTTGTCGCGTTCGGATCGGCTTATGTAACTAGTTTATATATATTAGCCGAAACGGGTCAAACCATATCATTTTTATCTCAAAATCCAGAGTGTGTTTAAGTTACCCATATTAAACAAGCATACAAGCTTGTCGGGTCAAAACCATATTCTAAACCGGTCTTCGCTTTATCATGCGTTTGAACCGTGTCTTCCTTTTGAAAACTAACCGGTCTAAGGCTAAACTTAATTAAAGACCCGTTAGGATTCTAATAGGATATTAAAAACCTTCGTTCCAGATTAGGAGCCCAGTAAAAGCTACGTGCACTTACTGTATTGGACTTATACTTTGCTCACGTAAATACTCTTAACTTATTTTCCCTATACGGGCTTGGGATACGGTACTATAAAAGTACCGCTTGGTCGGGTATGTAGTCATTTAAATCGGATTGTGATTAATGTATTTACATAACTCGCTTTATTCTGTATTATTTGGTGTATGGCCCTTGGGGGTTAAATGACCATGTCCCGGATATCCTTGGCATCATTTTACGAAATGGCCACGACCTAAGCACGGGGTGTAGGCGTACACCTGACAGATGCATTATGTAAAAACTGGTATCCCACTTAAAGGAATCAACCTTGTGGGCATTATACCTGTGGCATGTCAGTTAACTTAAGTCCGGCCCTACAAACCGGCCCTAATGGACGACAAATGAGTAAAACTGTATACAAGATTATTTAATAATTGTCCCAAGTTATAAAAGATATTTTGCCGAAGCGCATTCAAATCAATTTTCAAACTCTTTTTCAAAATGAGTCAGTTAAGTTGTATTTACCAGTGTAAACTGACGTATTTTCCAAAAAGACTAAGTGCAGGTACTAGACGAAATAGGCTGGCTACTCCAGGCATCATTACTCAAGTCTCGCAAGCTCTAGATGTCAAAGTCTGTTGAACAGTTTTCCTTTTCATTTTTGATCCGCCTGTGGATCCTTTACTTTCCGTTGTAATACTGGATATTACTTTATATTCGGATTGTAATATATTTATCTTTTGCTTCCGCTGTGCATTTATATATTGTGTTGTTTGACTATGATGATATCAACTACGTCACGATACTCCCCTACCGGGCCCACCGGTAAAACGTGGAAATATCGGGGTGTGACAAAGTTCCTGAGAGGACATCCGTTCAGCAAAGTCCTATTTGTGGACATGACGTTTCAATACAGTCCTTCCATGGACGCGTCATTTCATTAAAATCCCTTTTGTAGATATGTTATTTCAGAATAGTCCCTTCATGGACACGTTACTACATTATAAGTCCCTCTGTGGACGTGATATTTCTTGGTAACCCCTTCGTGGGCATATTGTTTCAATACAGTCCCTATACGGACTTATAAAAATCTTATAGTCCTTATATGGACTTATTTTTTTTTTCTTTTTAGTCCCTGTGTGGACTAGCTAGTTTAAGATAACTAAAGTCCTAATTAATGACATATAGTAATTTTTCTATCGTCTAGATGGAAAGTATGTTGAAATCTATTATATATGTATTACCTACATCCTTGTTCAAAACGATCGTCTCGATTTACTCAAAATTTTATCGATCTGCTAAATAATTTCAAAAGATCCTCTTAATGGTATAACCTAGCCTATATGTCTATGAACATGGCTATGATGGTAAAACCCTCTTAAGACAATAAATCTTTGTTAGCATTCAGAAAATGTTAACACTCTTGGCCGTGTGACTTGAGAAACCATACCAGCCGTCAAGGTATTTGGACTACGTCCAAGCCTTAAAACCCATATGATCAAATTAAATCATGGTAAGTATCATCAATTTGATGATCATACCATAAACATTCATTAGTGGTGAAGTGCCTACGGGCTATACTTGTTGTCCAATAAGACAACGACAGTTGTGGTCTACGATCCCCTGTCTAAGAATGTTGGACTATGTCCAAGCCTCATAGTCTATATGATCAATGCGATCATGACTAATATCATCTAAAATGATGATCATATCATTTAACATCCTTTAGTGATGAAGTGCCTACGGGCTATACTTGTTGTCCAATAAGACAACGACAGTTGTGGTCTACGACCCCCTGTCTAAGAATGTTGGACTATGTCCAAGTCTCATAGTCTATATGATCAATGCGATCATGACTAATATCATCCAATACGATGATTATATAAACATCCATTAGTGATGTCAATTGATTTACCTATGTGCCAAAGTGAATCGTATTTCAAAACGATGACAGTTGTAGTCTATGACTCCCTGTCCAAAGGTGAAGAACTATGTTCAAGCCTTAAAGCCCCTGATCTAATAAGATCACGGCTTATAAATTAATGTCTTTCATGACAGGCCAATGAGCCATATTCTAAAAGTCTTTCATGACAAGACAATATGCTATAATTTGTCGTTTGTGACAAGTTAACATACTAAATGTTAACATCCCTAGTGACAGGCCTTTTGTGCCAGATTTTATAATGTCCTCCATGACAGTCCTCGGTGCCATATCTTATAACGTCCATGTGACAAGGCCTTCATGCCATATGATTATTTATGTCTTTCATGACTAGGCTCTATTGACATATCGTTTTATGTCCCTAGTGACGGGCCTCTGTGCCATATATATTAAAAGCCCTTTAAGGCTAGCCTTCGAGCTATTCATAATCGTCAACGTAACAAGAACAGTTGTGACATTGTATTCCCCTGTCTAAAAGGTAATGGACTCGGTCCAAACCTTAAATACCGTTAATGGTTCTCTTGTGACCTAGGCTAAATGAAATTGATATTCTTTTAAATAACATTCATTAGGAATGTTCGGAAATTAATAGCCTATACGGTTTAATGATGCCGTGGCTAATCTATGTCAGGTCGTCAGGATGATGACTAACTATTGTTCAATTTGATGTTTAGTACTAAGCCTCGAGTATGACAAACTCGGATGAGGCAAACAACAGTCGCGGAACTAATGATGCGACGAATGCTAATGATATTACAAAGGTGAACCTCAATATTAATGAAGTTAATCTCCAAGCTGCGATTGACGCAACAGTTGGAAAGGCCATGGAAAAGGTCATGAAAAATTTCAAAGAGTCGAGTGCTACTCGCTCCAAATCCCATTCAAAACCACATTCAATTACTCATGAAGAGAGCTTTGTTCACATTTCGAATGTGAAGGACGAACCAAAGGATATAATGTATAATGAGGAGCTTCGTTCCCCTAAAGGATGTACTTATGAGTACTTTATCTCTTGCAAGCCAAGAGACTTCAATGGCGAGAAAGGAGCCATTGATTGCATGAAATGGTTGGACGAAATGGAAACCGTTGTGGAGACCAGCGGTTGTGCTAAGGAAGACACTGTAAAGTATGTATCACAGTCGTTCAAAGGGCGATGCCCTTACTTGGTGGAAGACATTAATAAAGTCCACGGGGAAAATTCCCCTATACAATATGGGATGGTCCAAGTTGTGGATCTTATCGGAGAAACTTACTGTCCACAACATGAAGTGGAAAAAGTAGAGACAGATTTTTCCGACTCTCACAATGGAAAACCTAGATTGTCGTAAGTATGTTACCAACTTCAACTCCATGTCTAGGTTAGTACCTTATTTAATTACCCCTGAGCATAAGTGCATTGCGTGATTTATCGGTGGTTTAGCACAAAGTATAGTGAAGGCTTCTAAGCCTACTACTTTTAGGTTAGTTATGGACCTATCATTGTCTCTCACTCTAGATGTAGTGAGACAAGAATCAGACAAAACTGAAACCGATAAGAAAAGAAAGAGGGAGGGGAATGACTCCCAGAATTCTAAGAAAAAGGGGCAAATCCGATTTCAATAGGAACCAACAGGATTCCAACAAAAAGCCTACATGCAAAGCCTGCAACAGAAGGCATTAGGGACGGTGTCGATCAAACCAAAATCCAAAGCAATATGGCATCGGTAAAAGAACCGGTCATTAGTCCCATGAATGTAGGGACATAAAGAATGCAGTCTGTTTCGGCTGTGGCGAGAAAGGCCACATCAGAACTAACTGCCCTAAAACTGTCAAGGAAGGTATAGCTAAGTATAAAGAGACTAAGAATGAAGCGCCTGAACTCTCCTGATGAATGCCAGAGGCAATTCATATCAATAATGACACCAGGTACATTCCTCATCGTGAATTTTACTAAGTGTCCCGTTTTAATTCAGGTACTAATAAGTCTTTCATAGATCATAAGATTAGCAAACTTTTAGATATACCCATAAGAAATCCAGATATTAAGTATAAGGTAGAACTTACCAGCGAATTCATAGAAACCGTTTCTTCTATTCTCATCGAAAAATCCTCATTCATAAAATCTAGAGTACTCTTTCTCCGAATAGAGTACGGCAGTATATGTTATTTTATTTATTATCTCATTGATTTCTATCAACTCCGAATGCCAAACTATATTTGATAATAACGCCATATGAGGATTGGCGTATCCTAGTGTGTCCCATAGATTGCTCCCATGCTTGATCAGTATGGAGGTTTAATGCATGGAACCACTAAGATATTCCAATGGTCATATAGTACTAAAGTCAGCTAGTGGTATTCAAAGAAGATATCCATTATAGAAATGCCTAAGTAGGCGTCTCTACTTAAGGCATCCATATATTCATAAAGCAGATGTGTCAATTGCATGGCACAAGTGACGGTAAATTAACCAAAGCCGGAGATTGAAGCTATCTCTATCATATTTGAATAACTTGATTTCTTCCCCGTAGAACTACCCTGTTTACCTCCTGAGAGGCAAGTGAAGTTAGGATTGACATCCTATTAGGAGTTATATCTGTTGCAGAAACTCTATATCGATTAGCACCGACGGAAATGGAAGAACAGAGAGCCAATCAGATGAGTTTATGGAGAAAGGCTGGTACAGCCTAGCTCATCGTTTTGGGAGCTCTGATTATTCTTGATAAAAGAAAAAACGGTGCAATACACTTGTGCATTGATTACCGCAAACCTAACTAGGAAACAATTGAGAATCGTTATCAGCTGCCCAGGATCGTCGATTTGTTCGACTAACCATGAGGGTGGTTAATTCCTTAAGATTGATTTAGATGATAATTGGAATTATCATCTCACCCAAATTAAGTTCTCCTATAATTCATAATTATTATATAAGCATCAAGCTGCTCCTTTGGAGACTTTATATAGGAGAGAGTGACCAACGCCCATGTGTTGGGCAGGAGTGGGGAAAACCCAATTATCAGAATCTGAGATTGTCCTAAAAGACGACGGATAAGATAATACGAATCCGTAATCGTCTAAAAGCTGCCAGTAATCGGCAGAAAGGCAATGCGAACAAGAGGCGCAAACCACTTAAAGTTCCAAAGTTGAAAATAAGAATCTATAAAAAAATATATATATACCAACATGGAAGGGTGTGATACATTTCAGTATAAAGGGAAAGTTGAGCCCTGGGTATATAGAACCATTCGAGAAAATCGAATACGTCAAGATCAGTAGCCTATAAGCTAAAACTTACCTAGGAACTTGTTGGTATCCACAATGTGTTCCACACTTGTGATATAAGAATATGTCTAGCCATTAAGTCAATAATATTATCACATGATGATGTGTAGATTAATGAAAACTTATGGTTTATTGAGAAACCGGAAATCGATCGAGGATCGATAAGGTTAAGAAACTCCAACAGAAACATATACCTATTATTAAGGTTAAGTAGGATGCCGTAGAGGCCCCGATTATACATGGGAGGTCGTGTTCACTACGTGACAGAAGTACTCCTATCTTTTTGAGCAAATATCAAGGTCGAGATTCCTTTTAAGGGGGTGAGGATGTAACACCTCGTAAAATCGTGTCAAATGATGTGTTGACACGTGTAATAAACCCTAATAAAGTCTAACGTTGACTATAAGGGACTAATTTCGTTAAAAATCAAAAACTATGAATGTGGAGGGACTAAAAGTGTCAACATGCCAAAATTGTGCCTCTGATTGACCACACACAATGAACATATTCTTAAACGAGTAAATATTTGGACGTAAGAAGCCGTTTGCGAAAGAAATTGAAAGTTTACAAGACAAAGGGGTTAAACGTGTCAACATGTTAATTCTTACCTCTGAGTGACCTTTAATGAACCCGGGCTTTGTAATGTTCGATTATACTCTCAAGAATAAGTGATAATAAATTCACAAGGTTTCGATATCGTTATGTGCTAATTATGAAAACTTTCAAGAAGAAGGGTTAAAAGCGTCCACGAGAAGAAACTAGTGTATTCGGTGATCATTTAATGAAATCGAGCCTAACGATGCCTAAAATGAAAGATAATATGCATTAAAAGGTTCAGGGACTATAGGTGACAAGTTTAAAAACTTGTTTGCAGAGATTTGGGGTGGTGGCGTCGCGCGACCACTCCCCCATGTTGCTGTCGCGTGCGGCGACACCCTTATCTGGGCAGAATCCTTTGGACAGCTGTAGGTTATCTTCTTCCTTGGTCTCCAAACAAGTTAAACTCGAAAACTAGGGCCTTTTGATGGTTTTTAAAACCACCATGGACACTTGTGAAGATCCTAACACCTCCCTAACACCTGGCATGATCTAGGATCACTCCCTTCTAGTATAAATAGAGCTATTGGGTTGCCATAATCCTTGCTCATTCACAACTTTCACTCTCTTCTCCTTGCTTGAGCATTCTCTAGGATTCCTGATCAAGAGGGAGCCCACCATAGTTCAATTGTCATGCAAGGACCTGTTGTAAGTGCCCTTAGCCACTCTAGTTTGATTTTTATATGTTTAAAGACCAAAAGTCAAAGTCGTCGTAATAACGCTTTGACTTTCGGTTTAGACCTAAATGGTCCAGCCATTGTTCGAGGCGAATATGGCTACGTGATCGTAATTGGGTAGGTGTTAATCCCTCAAAAGTCCTAATTATCACGTTCGCTTAGTTAATTGTCGGGTCAAAGTAACTAGTCAAAAAGTCAAACTAGTCAGATTTTCAAATAATAATTAAAACTAATAATGTTGAAGTTATGAATCATGTTTTGTCACTTAAATAACTTGGAAAGTATTATAAGAACATGTCTAAGCATGTCCAACCCGACAATTCTTAGTTTAGGGTCGATTCGCAACCGAAAGTCGCAAAAGCTTGACTTTTGCTTTAACTTTCAGTTCTGACCCGATTAAACTTAAATCTTTTATGTTTTAAGCTTCCATTAGGACCATATAGTGTTGTAGTATAACCCTCTAAGGTTTTATTACCTGGTCACTTAATATTCTGAATTATATGCATGTTCTTGTTATTATGCTTAGTTTTGACCATTTTGCCCTTATGGTCTAAGAATGAGATTTTTGAATATGTGAGCCTACAAATAAGTTAAGTACTAATATATAAACATGTCTAAATTAATTTGACATTGTTTTCTAGTCTCAAATTGATGTTATGCTAGATATCGTAAATTTAGCTTTTATAAAGTCTAAATTACCATTTTATGCATAAATCATGTTTAAACAGAAGTTTTTATACAAAACTCATTACCTATTGTAATGATATCATTTTTAGGGATTTTTGGAATGTTGGGTCAGATTAGATACTGACTTTAACATAGAGTTCATGTATAAATTTTATAATTGATGATAATGCCCCTTTAGCAAATAAAATGTGATCTACATATGAATAACATGCTAAACCTTTTTCCACTAATTCATTATGAAAAATAAAATGTTTTGACCATCCAAGGCTGGTCAAAATCTCAGAATCACATAAACATCGCAAATATCGTCAGTTATCGATTTTTACGCTAATTAGGTGCATTGTATGGTTTAAAACCATATTTAGCACCGAAGACTTGTTACCTACTAAATTTATAAATAAATTTTAATATTTTTATAGTAGGTATACGTCATGAACCCGGACTTCCAATTATGTCCTTAAAAACATATGTGAAATGACCAAAATACCCTTTCGGGGCATAGTTTGGCCATAAATGGTAAACCACACATATGTATGATATCCTACTGTTATAACATCATAAAATAAATATTTTTACAGAATGTTTTAGACCAGAACATCAGTTTACTTTTAAACCTCTTTTATAAATCTCAAAATGACCAAATTGCCCTTACGGGACTTAATTCGGTTTTAAATATTCTTTGGGCATATATGTTAACATCCTACTGATGTCTTAACATATTTTAAGCATAATAACATATGGGACTTGTATATGGTTCATTTGGTTACCCGTTATGCATTTATGCGTTCAGTTCGGTTTATGTAACTAGTTTACATAAATTAGCCAAAAAGGGTTTAACCTAATCATTAAATTTTCAAAATCCAGAATGTACTTAGTTTACCCATATTATACAAGTTTTCATACTTGTTGGGTCTAAATAACATTCTATTCCGGTCATCGCTTAATCTAGCGTATTGTACAGTTTTAGATACTTTAAGCTAGCCGGTCTAAGTCTACGACTTAAATAAGACTGTTAGCAATCTGAGTTGGTTATATGTCACACCCCGATATTTACAGCTCAGCCCGGTGGGGAGTATCGTGACGTAAGATTGGTATCGTCATAGTCAAACATACACAGAATAGCACAACGGAAGTCTTGGAATATAAATTATTTTTACAAACACAAATGTCTAAAATATATATCAAAGTATTTTAGTACAGACAAGGTTGTAATAATCCACAGGCGTATCATTATAACAAAAGAATTTTATCAGACTAATGGCTTATGCGAAGTTGCAAGTTCCTCGTCTAACAATCCTGAGCAGCTTTCAGCTTATTTACGTATTTGTACCTGTCACTTAGACTTTTGAAAATACGTTAGTTTTCACTGGTAAATACAATCAACCGACACATTTGAAAATGTTTATGAAAATTGGTTTAGGTACACAAGGCACGAAAATATTTTTATACTTGGGACAAACTATATCTCATGTTATCAGTTTTACATAACTTGCTCTACATACGGGGCCCGAACTATGCCGGTTCATGATTAACCGACACACCACTTATTCCCTTATTGGGAAACCCATATTGGGTATAAAATTATTTAATAAACCAAATCGCATCTGTCGGGTGTATGCCTACACCCCATGCTTAGGTCGTGGCCATTTGCAATTAATGAGTCAAGGATATCCAGGACACGGTCGCATTAACCCCCAATGTTTCAGTCAAGCAATACGAATTAAAATAGGTTATTTGAATTTCCTAACTTATTGGTCTTAGAATCCCATACCTGACCATGCGGTAATTATATTACCGTATCCCAAGCCCGTATAAGGGAAAATAGGTTAAGAGTATTTACCTGAGCTAGCTCCTGTCTTAAATAGCAAGATTTATAATAACTCAGCCGTATTCAATTAAGTAAGCGTAGGTACAATTTACCAGACGTCTCTTGTCAAGGCCCACGACCCGGTTTGACCCGTTTCAGGAGCCGCGGGACAGAAATCCCGTGGTATTTAATTAACAGCGGAAGTTTCTTCAGGATCTTTTTAAAACTGAAATATTTCCCGATTATTTTATTTCATAACTTGGGATAAAACCCGGTAATTTACAATCTTGAGATTTCACGAAGAAATCTCTTATTTTACAAAACATGTTTCTTTATTTTATACTGAGCCACTTCTTTAAGCTTCTAGTGCTTCTCGGCACTTTTCCTGGATCACAACAGATCACCTGAAACATGTTTGAAAATGTTTTGTCAGCGGGAAATACTGAGTGAATCATTCTATTTACTAAAACGACTCATTTATTATAATTCACAGTATTAAGAGAGATTACAATGTTTATTTCAACCAACTACCCACAGTATTTGTCATCGACTCGTTTCGGTGACTGTGGTCATATTACTATTGAGTCCGTTCACCCAATAGTAACGAGTATCATTAATTAGGTACGCCCACCTAAATTGATAAAAACAGTAATGTGCACAATACCCCACATACCGGCTGTAATTTGGTGACTACATAAACTTAATCACTGTAATTATAATATTGAAAATAAACATGCTTTTGAAATCAAATTTGATAAAAAGAGAATGACTCACATTGCAGATTTAACAGAGCTTATTCTACTGATTAGCCTTGATAACCTAGTTTAATAACAGGCACACAATTTGGTTAGTAACTTAATACAACATTTACGACAACTCACGAGATTAAAACCTTCACAACGAATGACAAAGTGCGATACTTAAACATCCATCGATTTAACGACGAATGACAAAGCATAAACCCTAATGTGGGCAGCACTTAAACATCCATTGGATAGTTTAATTGATCGGACATTGAATCGTATCAGCGATCGAGTTATTACCCTGATTGCGGCGTCGATTAGTGCACCGTGTGTGTTAATTTTTGTAAACAGAACGTATCTCAGTACATGCAGCGAAGTTTTACGTCGTTTGAACACCAAAATTCGATTGCCAATGTCTGCTATTTATAGTTAAAAATTCACTTTGCTTACGGACCGTAAGCCTCAAATTGTTACGGTGCGTAAGGGTGCTTACGGACCGTAAGACTAAAATTGTTACGGTGCGTAAGGGTTGAAAATAGGTTATAGGGTAGCCACGGTTGGGACTAGCTCTGCTGACTCGACTGTTTTGTAAATTCTATTTTTGACAACGAGATTTTTAGGATAATCGTAAATAGGGTTTAACCCCCCCTGAGTTTTAGGGGCCCTAATCCTGATTCTGAAAATTCTGAGAATTTTAGGGTTTGTTCAGAATCACTTGGGTTTCTCAATTAGGGTTTCCTAATAGATAAAATAATATAATAATTAGGACTTTTGATGAGAGTTGTTACATTCTCCCCACCTTAATAGAAATCTCGTCCTCGAGATTTACTGGAATAAGTGAGGATATTTTCTCTTCATTTCGGATTCCAGCTCCCAAGTGTATTCAGCTCCTCTCTTTGAATCCCATTTGACTTTGACTAAAACTAGTCGTTTGTGTTTGAGAAACTTAATCTTTCGATCCTCAATTTGAAGAGGTTTCTCAACAAATTTCAGCTTTTCGTTTACCTCTATATCTCTAAGAGGTACTACCAGTGATTCATCTGATAAGCATTTCTTGAGATTGGATACATGAAATACATCATGTACTCCAGATAATTCTTCTGGTAGTTGTAAACGATAAGCGACTGGTCCTATACGTTGGATCACTGAAAATGGTCCTACGTACCTTGGACTTAACTTTCATTTCTTACCGAATCTAACTACTCCTTTCCAAGGAGAAACTTTTAACAATACTCTGTCTCCAACTTGGAATTCTAATGGCTTGCATCTATTGTCTGCATAACTTTTCTGGCGATCTCGAGCCGTCTTCAGCCTTTCCTTGATTTGAGTAACCTTATCAGTTGTTTCTTGCACTATTTCAGGACCTGATAATTGACTTTCTCCTATTTCTGCCCAACAGACTGGAGTTCTGCACTTTCTTCCATATAGTGCCTCGAATGGGGCAGTTTCAATACTTGAATGATAACTATTGTTATAGGAGAATTCAATTAATGGTAAATGATCATCCCAATTTCCACCAAAATCTATTACACATGCTCGGAGCATGTCTTCTAGAGTTTGGATTGTCCTTTCACTTTGTCCGTCTGTTTGAGGATGATATGCAGTGCTCAAATTTATTCGAGTTCCCATAGCTTGCTGGAAACTTTTCCAGAAATAAGAAGTAAAACGGCTATCCCTATCCGAAACAATGGAGAGTGGAACTCCATGTAAGGATACAACTTCATCTACATACAATTTAGCCAGTCTTTCCATGCTAAAGGTTTCTTTCATAGGTAAAAAGTGAGCTGATTTGGTTAATCGATCTACAATTACCCAAATCGCATCATTACCTTTTCTGGTTTTGGGTAACTTAGTAACAAAATCCATTGTTATAAGTCCCCATTTCCATACTGGCATTTCTAATTGTTGTAGTAACCCTGAAGGTTTCTGATGTTCTGCCTTAACTTGTGAACAAGTGAGACATTTAGAAACATATTATGCTATATCCTTTTTCATTCCTATCCACCAAAAGTTCTTTCTTAAATCTTGGTACATTTTATTGTTTCCGGGATGCATAGTATACCTAGATTTATGAGCTTCTTCTAAAATCTTAGGTCTTAAGTCTCCCTGCTTAGGTACCCAAATTCTACTTTTGTGAAATCTCCAAATTCCATCTACTCCTTGTTCTAATTCCTTGATTCGTCCTTTCATTCCTTCAGCATCATCCTTGATTGCTGTAGTTTGAACATTCTTCAATTGTTCCATTAAATCTATTTGTAGATTTAATCTGAGAGCACGAACCCGTCGTTGTTTCTCATAATACTTACGACTTAAGGCATCTGCAACTACATTTGCCTTTCCTTCGTGATACTGAATATCACAGTCGTAGTCACTTAGGATTTCCATCCATCTCCTTTGCCTCATGTTTAACTCTTTTTGCCCAAATATATATCTTAAACTTTTGTGGTCTGTGTGGACAGTAAATTTACTTCCGTAAAGATAATGTCTCCAAATCTTAAGGGCAAAAATTACGGCTCCTAATTCTAAATCATGAGTCGTATAGTTTTCTTCGTGCTTTTTCAATTGCCTTGAAGCATATGCAATCACCTTTTTGCGTTGCATAAGCACACATCCATATCCTAGTTTTGAAGCATCACAATATATTTCAAAATCTTCAGTTCCTTCTGGTAAGGCTAAGATTGGTGCATTTGTTAATTTCTGCTTCAATATTCTAAAGGCTTCTTCTTGCTTAGGTCCCCATTCAAACTTAATGGCTTTACAGGTTAGCTTAGTTAATGGAACAGCTATTTTGGAAAAATCCTTAATAAACCGTCTATAGTACCCAGCTAAACCTATAAAACTTCTTATTTCCATTGCTGTTTGTGGAACCTTCCATTTGGTAATTGCCTCTATCTTAGCAGGATCTACGTGAATACCTTCGTGATTCACCATGTGTCCTAAGAATTGCACTTCTTGCAACCAAAATTCACACTTCGAGAATTTGGCATAAAGCTTTTCTTTTCTTAACAAAGTTAAGAGTGCATGAAGGTGTTCACAATGCTCTGTCTGACTTTTGGAATAAATAAGTATATCGTCTATGAAGACAATTACAAATTTATCCAAATATGGTTTACAGATCCTATTCATCATGTCCATGAATACAGCAGGTGCATTCGTTAACCCAAAGGGCATGACTGTAAACTCATAATGACCATACCTAGTTCTGAAAGCAGTTTTAGGTATGTCTTCTTCTTGTACCTTCAATTGATGATATCCGGAGCGTAAATCTATCTTAGAAAAATATCTAGCCCCCTGCAGTTGATCAAACAGATCATCAATCCTAGGTAATGGATATCGATTCTTAATTGTAACCTTATTTAGTTCTCTATAATCGATACACATTCTCATTGAACCATCCTTCTTCTTTACAAACAATACTGGCGCTCCCCAAGGGGATGAGCTAGGTTGTATGAAACCTTTACTTAGTAATTCATCTAATTGCTTTTTCAGTTCTAACATTTCTGTAGGTGCTAACCGATAAGGTGCCTTGGCTATCGGTGTAGTTCCTGGAATTAGATGAATCCTAAATTCTACTGCCCTATCCGGAGGTAATCCCGGTAAATCTTCTGGCAATATATCTGGATATTCTGAGACTACAGGAATTTCCTTAAGTTCTTTACCCTTAGTACTAATGATTACTGTAATCATATATACTATTCCTTGTTTTCGTTCATAATTAGCAACTTTCATTACTGATATGAACTTCATGGGCTTACGTGGTTTATCTCCTGTAATCCTAATCACTTCTCCGGTGGGTGATTGAATTTCTATGGAATTCTGATCACAAAGGATTTTAGCATGGTTGGCTATTAACCAATCCATTCCTAAGAAAACATCAAATTCAGCTAAATTCATCGGCAATAGTTTTGCAGAGAATTTATGTCCTAAAAGTTCTATGTTTTCTTCTTGCAAAACTTTATCTATTTTAACTGAATTTCCGTCTGCCGTTTCAACTGTAAAAATCTGCCTAATATTGGTTAAAGGTAATTTAAGAGCTTGGCAGAATGGAGTATTTATAAAACTTTGGTTTGCACCAGAGTCAAATAATACTTTGGCGTAAATGTTGTGAACTAAGAACGTACCCGCGATCACATCTGGGATGAGTTCTGCTTCTTGAGTGGTCAGCTGAAATGCCCTGGCATTCTTCTTAATAGTTCCGTCTGTCGCCTTAGTTTTGTTGTCTGCTGGTTTGATTAATTTAGGACATTCTGTTTTGAAATGTCCTGTTTCTCCACAATTGTAACAAATTGTGGATTTCTTCCTGCAGTTCTCTTCCCGATGTCCTACAACTTTGCAAAAATTGCAGGTTATATTACATCTTCCATAATGTTTCTTTTTGTAATTCCTGCAGAATGGCATAGTTGAGGATTTTCCCGTTCCTCTTCTGTTGAAGTTGTTATTATTACCCGTACGAAATCCTTGGGTAATTTTCTGAGCCAGTTCCTTCTTTCTGTTTTCATCTTGGGTGCGTACCAGTTCATCGGTTAGGGTATTAGCTAATTCCACAGCATCGTCAATAGTGCGAGGTCTCGCAGCTTTAACGATATTGCGAATTTCACTAATCAGTCCCCAAATGTAGCTAGAAATGAGTACCGGTTCTGGCGAAGCCAGTGTTGGTACCACTCTAGCATATTCAAAGAATGTCGAAGTATAACCGCGACAATCTACACCCATCATCCGATGATTTAGGAACTTATTTGTCATCTGTTCCTTTTCATACTCGGGACAGAATTTTCTTTCTACAAAACCCTTAAATTCTTCCCAAGTCATAGCATAAGCTATTATTCTCCCTTTTGATTGTAACACAGTGTTCCACCATTCAAGTGCTCATTCCTTGAAGAGATTTGATGCGTACATGACCTGATCATCTTTAGCACATTTACTTATTGCAATGACTGCTTCGGTTTTCTCTAACCAACGCAATGATGCAGTTGCTCCTTCATTGCCTGCAAATTCAGTGGGTTTACAAGCAAGGAATTCTTTGAAAGTGCAACCAGGCGTTGCAGTTTTCATTTTCTTGGGTAATGGAGCTTGGTGTGGTTCTGCATTATGATTGATATTATCATTGCCTCCGTTTACACTATTACTGAAGTTATCTTCAGAATTACGTTTACTAGGGACCAATTGTTGTGGTTCGATAGGATTCTTTATAGCAGCAACGAATGCTGGAATAGCATTGGCTATCCCTTGAGCAACAATATTTTCGATATCTTGCCGGGTCATATATTGATCTCCTGGATGTTGCTCAGACTGATTAACCTCACTTACTGGTTCGTTACCAATGTTTGACATCTGATAATAAATTTTATGTAAATAATTAGTATAATTATAAATATAATAAAACAGTTTGCACATAATCATGTATAATCAAAATTATCGATTTCACAATTTTCATTTTTATATATTATTTTATGCCTCGTACACACGATTATCATACAACGTTTTATTGTTAAGTTATTACACATACTGGTTATTATAATTATTTATTCACATATATTCCTGCGAACTCTCATTATCTGATCAGCTAATTTTCTTAAAAACGACGCTCCCTTTCGTCATACTTCCAATTAACTCTTTCTCCAATATCCCTAATCCTATTTCCTGTATCAATTAACTCTTCGCCCCAAAGACGAAGTTCAGTCAGATTCTCCGGGCTCATAGTTGGGTATAGTGGAGGTTCTGGGTCAACTTGTGGGAAAAATGTATCAGGGTTGTTTAAAAGATTTTGGTATTGCCAATCAGTTGTCCACCATTCATCTAATTCTACTGGTAATGGTTGAGGTTGGACAATAGGATCTGGAATAGCAGGTTCCAGATTGATTGGGATTGGAGCTTCTAGTGGGTAACTAAAAAGATCTTCTTCAGTAAATATAAGGTTTGGATTAGCTGCTTCAAGGTTTCCATCGGCAGGTCCGATGAGGTCACTCATTACTAGTTTATGATCTAAAACTTCCCAAGGAGTCATTTTCTGTTTCTGGCTAGAACTTTCTCCGATTTCTCTTTCTGTTTGCTTAAAACTCTTTTCAGCTTCTATTTCTACTTGATTAATATTTTCCTCGATTTCTACCCCTTTTCCTCTGTCTTTTGGATCTTCAGTTTTGGTAATCTTTCTTGTTGCTGGCTTTTTCCTTCGTACTCGCCTCCAGCCCACAAATCTGCTTCTTTTCTTGGGTTTAGGTTTTGCCAGTGGTTTGGATTGAAATTCCATGGGTTCTTCTTTATCAGCGAAGTAACCGGTGAATTCCTTTGAAACTTCTATCTTAACAGGATAGAGGTTAAGATTTTCTAAACCTTCTGATATCTCATTCATGCTGTTTAGCATATATGCAAAATACATACCAAATGTTATAACAAAATTTTATAGATAACCCGTAAATATTATTGCATACATAAAACAACTGACAAGTAAATTATACTACGATTTACTGTAACTTATTTATTTACTAAATAAGGTTTCTGGGAAATAAAAGTGCTAAAACTTTTGAGTATTTAGAGATTTGCATTTTCTGCTACTGTAGCTAGCATATAAAGATTTGCCCATTTCTCATCTAATTTGTCCTCCCAAGGTGATTTATTGATTAAGTCCTGGTTTTCTTGTTTAACTTTCTTCTCTCGATTTTTCCTTATTTCCTCCTGACTTTTCCTAATAATCAAACTTCTTTTATTAGGAGAAAGTGGTTCCTCGTAATGTGCCTTACGGACAAATATTCCTTCTTCAGGAATTTCATAAGGTTTTGTTTGGGATGTACTTCCCTTCTCGTTGGTTGACCTATCTAGTTTAAGATAGATGTTTGACAGCTTTTGTTTACCCATACTGTAATTAACAAATAATCAGTTAATAAAACACATAATCACATAATTGGCAATCAGTAAAATTAAGTATTTTTAAATACTTAATAGGCTTAGATCAGTGGCTCTGATACCACCTTATTTCTGTCACGGCCCACGACCCGGTTTGACCCGTTTCAGGAGCCGCGGGACAGAAATCCCGTGGTATTTAATTAACAGCGGAAGTTTCTTCAGGATCTTTTTAAAACTGAAATATTGCCCGATTATTTTATTTCACAACTCGGGATAAAACCCGGTAATTTACAATCTTGAGATTTCACGAAGAAATCTCTTATTTTACAAAACATGTTTCTTTATTTTATACTGAGCCACTTCTTTAAGCTTCTAGTGCTTCTCGGCACTTTTCCTGGATCACAACAGATCACCTGAAACATGTTTGAAAAATGTTTTGTCAGCGGGAAATACTGAGTGAATCATTCTATTTACTAAAACGACTCATTTATTATAATTCACAGTATTAAGAGAGATTACAATGTTTATTTCAACCAACTACCCACAGTATTTGTCATCGACTCGTTTCGGTGACTGTGGTCATATTACTATTGAGTCCGTTCACCCAATAGTAACGAGTATCATTAATTAGGTACGCCCACCTAAATTGATAAAAACAGTAATGTGCACAATACCCCACATACCGGCTGTAATTTGGTGACTACATAAACTTAATCACTGTAATTATAATATTGAAAATAAACATGCTTTTGAAATCAAATTTGATAAAAAGAGAATGACTCACATTGCAGATTTAACAGAGCTTATTCTACTGATTAGCCTTGATAACCTAGTTTAATAACAGGCACACAATTTGGTTAGTAACTTAATACATCATTTACGACAACTCACGAGATTAAAACCTTCACAACGAATGACAAAGTGCGATACTTAAACATCCATCGATTTAACGACGAATGACAAAGCATAAACCCTAATGTGGGCAGCACTTAAACATCCATTGGATAGTTTAATCGATCGGACATTGAATCGTATCAGCGATCGAGTTATTACCCTGATTGCGGCGTCGATTAGTGCACCGTGTGTGTTAATTTTTGTAAACAGAACGTATCTCAGTACATGCAGCGAAGTTTTACGTCGTTTGAACACCAAAATTCGATTGCCAATGTCTGCTATTTATAGTTAAAATTTCACTTTGCTTACGGACCGTAAGCCTCAAATTGTTATGGTGCGTAAGGGTGCTTACGGACCGTAAGACTAAAATTGTTACGGTGCGTAAGGGTTGAAAATAGGTTATAGGGTAGCCACGGTTGGGACTAGCTCTGCTGACTCGACTGTTTTGTAAATTCTATTTTTGACAACGAGATTTTTAGGATAACCGTAAATAGGGTTTAAACCCCCCTGAGTTTTAGGGGCCCTAATCCTGATTCTGAAAATTCTGAGAATTTTAGGGTTTGTTCAGAATCACTTGGGTTTCTCAATTAGGGTTTCCTAATAGATAAAATAATATAATAATTAGGACTTTTGATGAGAGTTGTTACATCTCTAGTCTGGAATGATGGTATAAATAACCAATTAGAATGCTAACGGGTCTTTAATTAAGTCATAGACTTAGACCGGCTAGTTTTTAAATATGAAAACGGTACGATACGCTAGATTAAGCGATGACCGGAATGGAATGTAATTTAGACCCAACAAATATAAAGACTTGTATAATATGGGTAAACTAAATACATTATGGATTTTGAAGTAGAAATGATAAGGCTTGACCCGTTTCGGTTAATTTATGCAAACTAGTTACACAAACCGTACCGAACGCGTATATGCATAACGGGTAACCGGATAAGTCAAGTACAAGTTCCATAAGTTATCATGCTTAAAATATGTTGTGATATCAGTAGGATATCTACAATTATGCCCAATACAAAAATAAAACCAATTTAAGCTCTGTAAGGGTATTTTGGTCATTTTAAAGTTTATAAAAGAGATTTAATAGTAAACTGAGGTTCTGGTCTAAAAAATTCAATAAAAATATTTATTTTATCAAGTTACATCAGTAAGATATCATACATATGTGAGGTTTACTATTTATGGCCAAACTATGCACCGTAAGGGCATTTTGGTCATTTCACATATGCTTTTAAGGTCAAATTTGGAAGTCTGAGTTTAAGACTTATACTTACTATTAAAGTTTAAAATTTATTTTTAAAATCAGTAGGTATCATGTCTTAGGTGCTAATTATGGTTTTAAACCATACTATGCGCCTAATTTGCGTAAAAGTTGATAATTGACAATATTTGAGATGTTTATGGAAATCTGAGACTTTGATCAGCCTCTACTGTTTAAAATATTTTATTTAACATATAACATCAGTAGAAAAAGGTTTGGCATGTTAATGATATGTAAATCTCATTTTATTAATGAAAAGGGCATTATCGTCAATTACCGAATTCATGCAAGAACTCTATGTTAAGGTCAGTATAAAATCTGACCAAAAATTCCAAAAATCCCTAATAATTATATTAAAACAGTAGGCAATGGGGTTGGTGCCAAAATTTGTGTTTAAACATGATTTATGCTAAAAATGCAATTTAATTAACAAAAAGTTCCATTTTACGATATCTTGCATAACTTTAGTTTGAGACCAGAAACTGATGTCAAATTTTTGTGACATACTTATATATCAGTAATAAAGCTTTTTGTCCTCTCACAATTTCAAAAATCTCGTTTTTATAACATAAGGGCATAATAGTCAACTTTTAAGCAAATAACGAAAACATGCAAATAAACTATGATTTCTAAGGGACCATGTAGTATGACCTCAGAGGGTTATACTAACATATAATATGGTCACAAAGGAACCTTAAGGTATAACTAAACCAAGCTAATTCGGGTCAGAACTGAAAGTCAAAGCAAAAGTCTACTTTTGCGACTTTCGGTTGCGAACCGATCCTAAACTCAGAATTGTCGGGTTGAACATGCCTAGACATGTTCAATTAATATTTACCAAGTTATTAAAGTGACAAAACTGATTTTATAGCTTCTATATCATTAGTTATGAATTTTATTTAAAAACTTACTCGTTTGACTTTTATTTTAATTACTTTGACCCGACAATTAACTAAGTAAACGTGATAATTAGGTGCCCTTTTGAGGGTTTAATACCTACCTAATTACGATCACGTAGCCATGTTCGTTGCGAACAATGGCTCGACCGTTTAAGGTCTATCTAAAATTCAAAGCGTTATTACGA
Source organism: Helianthus tuberosus (assembly GCA_030545235.1). Lineage (NCBI taxonomy): Eukaryota > Viridiplantae > Streptophyta > Magnoliopsida > Asterales > Asteraceae > Helianthus > Helianthus tuberosus. The sequence continues at coordinate 31,014,663 of CM060359.1, forward strand.
TAATGCTTGACTTTTGGCTTTAAAGCCTATAAAAAGGAAACTAGTGGCTATGAACACTTACAAAGGGTCCAAGCTCCAACTATAAACTGAAGTGGAGTCCCCTTTTGATCCAGGAGTCTCCAGAATGAGAAGGATGGAAAGTTATGAAGAAAGGTGCAAATGAAATGAAAGAAGAACACACATATTTATAGTGTTTGGAATTGAATTGGATCTTTGACAAGTGTTGAGGGATCCTTAAGATCACAACAGGTGTAAATCCAGCTGTTGAAATCAGGTAACTCCCATAGAATTGTCAAATGGTTTTAATAATATGTGTGGGGAACAAGTAATGAAATAAAACAAAAAGCAAAAAAAAAAAAAAAAAAAAAAAAAAAAAAAAAAAAAAAAAACAATCTGCTGTACATATCCTGGCGGCCCGCGACCAAACATGGCCCAGGGTCTCGCGACCCCCTATCAGGTGTCCGGCCCAGCCAACTAGTTTGGCAGAATTGCTGTTTTGGTCCCTGTCCTTTATTAATGCATACATTCAGTTTCAGAAGTGACCAAATCAGTCCCTGCAGGTTGTTAATCCCTTTTTAGACTTCAAAAAATGACCAGATCAGTCCCTGCATTCTTTGTAATCCCTTTTTGACTTTCAGAAATAACCAGATCAGTCCCTGACTTCGATATGCATGTTTTAAACTTTTGGTAATGACATAATCGGCACATTATGTTCATATTCATTAAGTTACGTTTATATATGGTACAAAGCTTCTAATGGCCGATCTTAGGCGCATCCGGGAGTATAACCAAGCATCACGGAGTTCTTGGTTTGCATAAAAGGTCACCTTGAGGTGTAGTTTCGTTCGTTGACGCTCCTAACCCTTTTAACGCATAAAATTGCGCGTTTTATCGTTTAACGATATCTAAGCCTTTCGTGGCCCATATTGAGTATTCCCAAGCATGTGCTTAAATATTACAACGCTCCCGTTCGCTTAAATGGTCACCCAAAGGCGTAGATTTAAAAGTTGACGCTTTTGGTCCCTCTAACACGCAAACTTGCGCGTATTATCATTTTATTGCGTCAAAGCCCTAGGTAGCCCATATTAGGCATTCATGAGAGTATTATCAAACATCGAATTGCTTCAGGTTTGTTAAAAGGTCATTCAGAGGTATAATTAAACATGTTGACGCTTTTAACCCCTTTAACTTGCAAACTTGCGCGTAATTTCACTTATTGGCGTAAAAGCCTTAAATGGCCAATATTAGGCATTCCCGAGAGTATAATCAATATCATGAAGCTCTCGATTTGTTAAAAGGTCATTCAGATGTAAGAATTAACTTGTTGACGCTTTTAACCCTTCGATGCGCAAACTTTCAAATATTACGCGAACGGTTCCTCTTGATCAACAAGTGGTTTATTTGTGAATACGAATACCGTGTAAGGTTATTTAGAGGCTTAATTTAAGCACGTTGACACTTTCAGTCCTTTCGCACTCAAAGTTTTTGATTTTTTGCAAAATTAGTCCCTCTCATAGTCAACGTTTGACCTTATTAGGGTTTAATACACGTGTCAACACATCATTGGACGTGGTTTTATGAGGTGTTACATTATATAATACCATCATTCCAGACTAGAGCCACCCGGTAAAAGCTACCTGTAATTAGTTAAGATTGGATACGACTGAGTTATTTTGCTGTTAATCAAGTATTAGCTCAGGTAAATACTTTTAACTTATTTTCCCTTATACAGGCTTGGGATACGGTAAATTATTACCGCTTGGTCGGGTGTGGGATCAATCAAATGCTGGATTGTGGCTAGTAAATCCACATAACCCGTTTTGATAATGTTTTTTTATAACTTAAACATTGGGTGTTCATGCGACCATGTCCTGGATATATCCTTGGCTCATTAAAACTGCTAATGGCCACGACCGATGCGCAAGGTGTAGGCATACACCGAAAAGATGCCAATACTAGAATATTAATTACCCACAAGTTGGGGATAACTCCTTTATGGGTTTATAAGTGGTGTGTCGGTTAATCATGTCTTAGTCTCTGTACTGGGCTCCATATGTATGGTAAACATGTAATTCAGTATACAAGATTATAAATGAAATTATCCCAAGTTATAACAGATTTTCGTGCCTGGTGCACCTAAACCAATTTTCATAAAATATTTTCAAATGAGTCGGTTAATTTTATTTACCAGTGTAAACGGACGTATTTTCAAAAGACTAAGTGACAGGTACGACTCGTAATAGGCTGGAAGTTGCTCGGTGTCGAAATAGAGGATCTTGCAAATCCTTAAAGATGCCTTAAAGTTTGCTAAACTTCATTTGTACATTTTATAATGATCCGCCTGTGGATTTAATATTACAAGCTCGTATGTAATTATCATTTCAGTATTTTTAGACAATTGGGTTTGTAATAATATTTTATATTCCAAGACTTCCGCTGTGCTATTCTGTGTATTTTTTACTATGACGATACCAATCTTACGTCATGATACTCCCCACCGGGCTGAGCTGTAAATATCGGGGTGTGACAGCTATGTCTGCTGCACCATTTCCTACTCGAGACCCCACACCTCCACGCGATCCAGAGCCTACCCCTGAGCTAGCTCCTGTTCCTTTTGGTCAGCCTGATGATGCACCTATTGATCCTGATCCTGATTTTGTCTCGTTTGGATTACCTGATATCGCACCTCTTATTCCAGACTCGGTACCTGCACCAGTTGATCTTCCAGTTGTTGAGCCATTCATTCCTCCACCCGCACCCGCTGATGTTACCCCTCTCCCTCCTGTAGAGCCTGATGTCCACCGCACTGATTTACCGATTGTTTTCCTCCAGGACATCCTTGCACCCCGTCCAGGGGAAGGTACTTCGGGCCAGTACTTGAGTTATGATCCTTTTGCTTCTGCAGCTTTTCCTCCGATTTCTCAGACTGCACCATTTGCTCCCTTTTCATCTGCACCGCTAGATGAGCCTTTCAGTGGTTTCCACCATATTCTATGCTGATCTCAGATCCCTACCATCCCTCACACTTCGTTGGCTACACACGAGATGAGTTGCTCCTGTCACTTCAGTTACAGTTTAAGATCATGAGTCACAGAGTTTTGGAGCTCGAGCTGACTCCGCGTCCTCCACCTTGCCCCTGTCAGTCTACTTTTGTTCCTCCACCTTCTTCGTCATCTCATTTTGCACATCCACCTGCTGCTCTTACACCTTTTTCAGGTTTTGACGCTCGTTTCCTTACTGTCGACCAGCAGATCAATTATTTGCTTCGTCGTGTGTATGAGCTCGAGGAGGAGCTCGCGCATGTTCGCAGTTTTCTTTTCTTCCCTCCTCCTCCTCCACCATCAGCACAGTAGGTTTTTGGTTTTATGCAGATTGCATTACTTTTGGTGAGAGCACTACTATTGAGTCGAGATTATGAAGCCTTTTGAAGACCACTTTTGACTATGTGATTTTTGTATATTGACAGACTTATTGGACAAGGGTAGTGTGACCCTATGTCCCTTTTGATGTGATACACTTTGTAAGTAATGTAACTGTGGTCGGTAATTAATGAAAGCTCAATCGTCATGTTCTCACTAAACACGTTGTTGGATTACATGTTTATGCTGTGATTGCGATATCACATGATTGTTTGCTATGATGAATGCTTATATATATATATATGTATATACGACCTCTAGACAACTATTTATTTATTTAACGAATAAGACCTGACCCATCCGATCTTCTTCTTAGAAGAAAGATGCCGCCTTGAAGGAACACCGGTACCAACAACCCGCTGCCGACGACAGAAGCGGAATTACAAGAGCGCATCTCACAGGCCATCGCACAGCATGAAGCCCTTCATTCTGAACAGAGCGGGGGTACCTCAGGGAATAACCCACCCAACGGTAATGTTTAAGTCATCTAAGACACATTACGATATGTTTGGACATTTCCAAGTGTGTTTTGCTAATGCTATCTGTGAATGATGTTGCATGTGTTGCAGGCTGTACCTATAAGCAGTTCTTGGACTGCAAGCCCCTGAATTTCGATGGCACTAGGGGTGCCGTAGCCTTTGTGCGCTGAGACGGATTCTGTTTTTAGGATGAGTAAATGTGTACCAGAGCATCAAGTCACGTATATTTCTAAACTGTTTCTAGATGGGGCTCTGTTATGGTGGAACCTTCAGGTTCAGACGTTGGGTGAGGCTGTTGCGTATGCCTTGACATGGAATGAATTGAAAGAATTGATGCGTAAGAAGTATTGTTCCCGGGCAGAAATCCAGAAGTTGGAAACTGAATTTTGGAACTTGAAAATGGAAGGTTCAAAGGTGGCTGAATATGTGCAGAGATTCATGATTTGTCTCGTGTTTTCCCTTACTTGGTAGAGCCGGAGTTTAAGAGGATAGAACGTTTCATCTGGGGTTTGGCACCTCAGATTCTAAGCATGGTGACAGCTTCTAAGCCTCCAACGATTACTGAGGCTATTGACTTGAGTGTGGCACCGACTGAAGAAGCGATCAGGTTGGGAAAGTTCTCGATTTCTGAGGCAAAGTAGAAAGAGACTCATGTAGAGTCATCTGGGGAAAAAAAGAGAAAGTTCACTAACTTCAAGAAGGGCACTCAAGCGAGAAACAACAACAACAGTGCTAACAAGCGCAGGGATACCAGCCAGCCGAGGTCAGGACTGGCGCTGCAAATACTGAACTCAAAGGGAAGGGGTACATGGGCACTTTGCCTAAGTGTGATATCCGTCAGCACCATCACACCGGACGGTGTAAGTATGGAAGGTGTGAGAACCGTGGCAAAGTGGGGCATGTCAGGGAGGCGTGCTGGTATGGTGCTGGACGAAGAAATGGAGGATCTGGTGGTAATGGTAATGGAAACTGCAATGGTAATGGGAATAAGACTGGGAATCAAAATCAAGGAGGAAATGGTAATTTTGGTGGAAATGGGAATCGTGGTGGTTTTGGAAATCAAGCTAGTAACGGAAACCGTGGTGGAAACAACAAGGCGGAAACGGAAATGACAATGGACGCGGTCAAGGTTGCTTTGGTTGTGGTGAAATAGGGCATTTTAAGTGGGATTACCCAAAGAATAATCAAGCACGCGGAAGGGTGTTTAACATAGGTGCTAGGGAAGCTCGCCAGGAGCCGAACGTAGTTACTGGTACGTTTCTTATCAATCAACAATATGCATCTGTGCTCTTCGATACTGGTGCCGATTATAGCTTCGTATCTCTAGAATTTAAGAATATACTTGGCCTAGTAGCAAGTAAGTTAGACATCCCGTACTCGATAGAACTAGCTAATGGAAAGCTAGTAGAAGCCAATGAAGTAATTAGAGGCTGTGTTATAGAGCTTGGAGAGCGTGAGTTTTTGATAGATCTTCTGCTGGTCAAATTGGGAAGCTTCGACGTTATGGTGGGGATGGATTGGTTGTCGAGTAATCGTGCAGAGATTATTTGCCATGAGAAGATTGTTCGTATTCCGATGGCTAGAGAAGAAACGATTGTGATACACGGAGAGAAGCATGATACGCCTCTACGAATTATTAGCTGTTTGAAAGCGCCAAAGTTTGTATGAAAGGGACGTGTTGCCTTCTTAGCTCATGTCATTGATAAAGAGGCCGAAGAACCGAAGTTCGAAGATATCCCTGTGGTAAGGGAACATCCTGAAGTCTTCCCCGAAGACTTGCCAGGATTACCTCCTCAACGACAAGTCGAGTTCCACATTGACTTGGTTCCAGGCGCCGCGCCTGTAGCCAAGGCACCTTATCGACTTGCGCCTTCAGAGATGCAAGAGTTATCAACGCAGCTTTAGGAGTTATTGGATAAGGGATTCATTAGACCAAGTTTCTCGCCTTGGGGAGCTCCAGTGCTGTTCGTCAAGAAGAAGGATGGTAGTTTCCGTATGTGCATCGACTACCGGGAGCTGAACAAGCTAACCATCAAGAATCGGTACCCTTTGCCGAGGATTGATGATTTATTTGACCAACTTCAGGGATCAAGTTACTATTCCAAGATTGATCTTCGATCGGGTTATCACCAGCTGCGGATTCAAGAAGAAAGTATACCAAAGACTGCCTTCAGAACTCGTTATGGACATTACGAGTTTCTAGTAATGCCGTTTGGGTTAACAAATGCGTTGGCAGTGTTTATGGACTTGATGAATCGGGTTTGCAAGCCATATCTCGATAAATTCGTGATCGTATTTATCGATGATATTTTGATTTATTTGCGGACGAAGGAAGAACATGAACAACACCTCAGAGCCATTCTAGAGCTGCTAAAGAAGGAGAAGCTCTACGCTAAGTTCTCAAAGTGTGAGTTTTGGATACGTGAAGTACAGTTCCTCGGTCACGTGGTAAACGAGAAGGGAATCCATGTGGATCCCACAAAGATCGAGGCAATCAAGAATTGGGAGACTCCGAAGACGCCGACCGAGATTTGACAGTTTTTGGGTTTAGCAGGGTATTATCGCAGATTCAATGAGGATTTCTTCAAGATAGCTCAACCGTTGACCTCCCTTACTCAAAAGGAAAAGAAGTATGAATGGGGAGACAAGCAAGAAGAAGCTTTTCAGCTACTCAAGAATAAGCTATGCGATGCACCTATATTATCCCTACCCGAAGGCACCGACGACTTCGTGGTATATTGTGACGCCTCGCGTCAGGGTTTGGGTTGTGTGCTAATGCAACGCCAGAAGGTTATCGCTTATGCTTCTCGCCAACTGAAGGTCCAAGAGAAGAATTATACCACGCATGATTTGGAACTAGGCGCAGTGGTGCTTGCTTTGAATATTTGGCGAAATTATCTGTATGGTACTCGATGTACTATTTTTACGGATCACAAGAGCCTTCAGCACATATTCGATTAGAAAGAGCTTAACATGCGACAACGACGTTGGGTTGAGTTGCTAAATGATTATGACTGCAAAATCAAGTATCATCCCGGAAAGGCGAATGTGGTAGCAGACGCCTTAAGTCGAAAAGAAAGGATCAAGCCCATAAGGGTTAGGGCTTTAGAAATGATTATTCAGACGGACCTCACTTCTCGTATTCGTACTGCACAAAGAGAAGCTCTTAAGAAAGAAAACCTTAAGGCAGAATATCTCCGAGGAATGGAGAAGAAATTGGAGCCTAACGAGTAAGGAACCTTGTATTTCATGGGGCGTATTTGGGTTCCGCTTTATGGTGGTCTTAGAGAGGTTATTTTTTATGAAGCTCATAAATCGAGGTACTCGATCCATCCGGGATCGTACAAGATGTACCAAGATCTGAAGGATTATTATTGGTGGCCAAGACTCAAGGGTGATGTTGCCATCTACGTTGGGAAGTGCTTAACTTGTGCCAAGGTGAAGGCCGAGTAACAAAAACCCTCAGGTCTTTTGCAACAGCCGGAAATACCCATGTGGAAGTGGGAGCAGATTTCTATGGATTTCATAACAAAGTTACCCAGAACCCCTAGAGGACATGATACGATTTGGGTAATCGTAGATCGGTTGACAAAGTTTACGCACTTCTTACTGATTAGAGAAAAGGATAACCCTGGTAAGCTAGCAGAGCTTTATCTCAGGGAGATAGTGGCACGACATGGAGTGCCTATCTCGATAATATCTGATAGAGATTGACGGTTTATGTCAAGGATTTGGCAATCCTTTCAAGAAGCTTTTGGTTCTCAGTTGAATCTGAGTACAACTTTTCACCCGCAGACTGATGGACAGAGCAAAAGAACTATTCAGACGTTAGAAGATATGCTTCGCGCTTGCGTAATGGATTTAGGTGGCAGTTGGGATACTCATCTACCCTTGGTTGAGTTTTCCTACAATAACAGCTACCACATAAGCATTCAAGCTGCACCATTCGAAGCTCTCTATGGCTTTAAGTGCTGTTCACCGTTGTGCTGGGCAGATGCAGGTGACAGACAGATGGTTGGTCCTGAACTGGTCCAAGAGACAACTGATAAGATCGTACAGATCCGAGAGCGCATCAAGGCGGCTCGTGATCGACATAAGAGTTACGCGGATCAAAGATGAAAACCCTTGGAATTTGAAGTGGGTGATATGGTTTTGCTGAAAGTCTCACCTTGGAAAGGTGTGGCGCGTTTTGGAAAGCGGGGGAAGTTAAACCCACGTTATATCGGGCCATTCAGAATACTGGAAAGGGTTGGTACCGTAGCATACAAGTTGGAGCTACCAGAGGAACTATACGGTGTTCATGATACATTTCATGTATCTAACTTGAAGAAGAGTCCAACTCAGGAAACTGTTATCATCCCTGCGGATGAAGTACGCATTGACGACACACTTCACTTCACTGAAGAACTCGTTGAGGTTACATATTGGAAGGTTAACAAGACTCGGAGAAGTAGTGTTAAGCTTGTCAAGGTTCGATGGAACGCACGTCACGACCCAGAGTTTACTTGGGAGCGTGAAGATCGTATGAAAACAAAGTATCCGCATTTGTTTCCTAACCCCCCCTTCATCTATTAGTGAAGCTTAAAATTTCGGGACGGAATTTTCTTAACAGGGGGAGAATGTGACAACTGTCAAAATTTCATGTATCCGTATAATAATTAAACAGTAATTAGTGCTTTAATGACTGTGCTGATTTAAATTAATGACGTGAATGCTTTCTGATTATTGTTATATACATACATGTGCATCACATATTGCATAATGTCATATCATTATTGCATGCAACACTTTATTGATTCAAATGATGCACGAAACAAAGTTAGCACAGTTACCAGACAAATCAGAATTTTCTGACGGAGTTCAGTACTTAGACATACATGGTATTGGGACACAGAATGAGCCAGAAACCAAGAGTTACACTAGTATAGTGTGTAGGAAAGAAAGGATCATAAAACTGCCTTCCTAGTGATAGTTTAAGTGCCGGAAAGTGCCTAAAACTCACATAAACTGCAGAATTCTGCAGAATTAAGCAAAAATCAGCATTTAAACTACTAAATATTATGCAGAATTATGGTTAAATGGTCCAGAATGCTTTTCTAAGTGTCGGAAATCAAAACTGTCACAAAGGGTAACATAAAGCACACTAAACTACATAGTTTAGCACATTAACGAACCGGTAACCAACCGAACAACCGGACACTACCCGAAACACCAAATTTTCACTAGAAGCATTGTTTTATAATTTTCGAGCTAGTTATGGTCCCCGAACATCATAACATACTATATAACATCATAACAACTTATAACCTAACTAAACTCCTTATAATCTAACTAGATAAACTAACTACCAATTACAACCTAACTACACCCCCCCGTCCTCACGGTTATAAGGTGGGCCACCCCACCTTGATTTTTCTTATTTGTTGAATATATATGTTCCATAATTTACTAAACATATTATCCATTAGTTTAAATGTTGTTGGAAGTTTATTTAAAGAAACCAAAAGACCATCACTCTCAATTCTCAAACACACCAACACACTTCACTTCTTCCCTCTTCTCCCTCTAGTCTCGGCCGAGAACAAGGGTACCACCACCATCATCTTTCAAGCTTAATCCATCCAGTCCCTAGTGATACAAAGGTGTAAGAAGCAAGGATAAGAAACTAGGAGCCTTTGGAAGTGGAAGGACCTCTCTCACAAGCTATTAACCACCAAGTTCATCATCTTCATCTTCTTGAACATCATCCCTAGCCTTGTGCTAGTAGTAAGACCTTCCTAATCTCATTTTACATCTTGTTATGTTGGTTAAAAGTATATGTAAATCACTAACCATGAAGAACACTAAGGATCAAGAACATAATATTTAACATAAAGCTCCAAATCATGATAATCTATGTTGTTTAAGTGTTTATGTGTTTCTTGATTGTTGATTGTTTGTGATTATGATGTTAAACTTCATATGAAACTTGCTAGATTGTGATTAAACACATGATCTAGGAAGTGAGAGGATGATTATGATAAAAAAACAAGATGATCATCCTTATGTGAAAGCATGAACTTGAAATATGAAGTGTTCTCTTGAGAGATGATGATCAAAGTGTAATATAAGTCTTGTAAATGTGTGATTTCAAGAATGATTTTCTCAAGAAACTAAGTTTACTTATAAGATTTACATAAACATGGTTCTTAAAAGAACTAATCCTATTTTTAGTGGTTAATCAAGTGTAGAAACATATTATTATCAAGAAAAATTCAAGAAGAAACATTTTTAGAAAATCAAGTTACAAGTTGTAAAGATCTAAAATCTTCAAGAATGATGTTTTTAAACAAATAACCACACTTTAAAGGGTAACTATGCTTACTAAACACTCTACTTAGTTACTACAAATTTTTATAAATTTTCAAGTTCATGAAGTAGTGTAAAATGCATGATTTTGGCACTTGGTAAGTATTGGTTGAATTTTTGATGATTTGTGAAGATTTTTAAAAGAAAATGATATGCTTTGAAAGCATGGAAACCTCCATTTTTAAGGGGAAACTATGGTAAAAAAATTTCAAAAAATTAAACACTTAGAAAATATTTTTAAACAAGTGTTTACAAGTGTATTTTTAACCATGACTTTTCATATAGAGTTTGCCATAATTTTTGTTACAAAAATTACAAATGATGGCGGTTGGTTTTTAATAAATAAAAGTGACTAAATATGTATTTAGGAAAATATATATTTAGATGTCACAATGTGTGTGATTACTTGTATATTATGTGTATTAGTTATATTATTTTAGGACTTTAAATAATATAACTCACCAAAATACCAAGAAATTATAACACAAAATATTACCAAAATTCCAAGAAATAAATATATAATTTATACCCAAAGATTGGAGAAACCGAACAAGGAATATAACTTACATGAATATTCCGGAATTAAATTCATAAGTATATTTTAGTAAACGGTATTTTGGAAACCAAGGGAACAAAAATATGATTTCTACAAGTGTTACAAAAATATATCATATTTTTTACAAGAAGAAAATATATTATTTATGAGTAAAGAAAAATATATATGTTTTCTTGAATTATTAGAAGATATATTATTTTTGGAAGAAAATATATATTTTCGAAAATATATATTTTCTCAAACAAATTTAGAATATATTATTTTTGAGTGAAAAATGGATTTATAAATATTTTCTAAGCTAATCTTGAAAATGTATTATTTTAGAGGATTATATGAAAATACAATTATTTTTGCCAAGGAAGAGTTAAAAATGATTTTCTATACAAGCTTTCTTAAAATATATACATTCTAAGAATATATATATGTTGGTGATTTTTATTGGATAAAAATATTATTCCGAAAATATGAATACAAAATTAAGTATAAGAATACTTAATAAATACAAGGAAGTACGTATTCTTGTACGTATAAATACACACCGGAATACGCCACCGATACTTGGCAAAATATACAAGTTTAAGAATACGAGTATGAATACACCCATCCTTGGGGAAGATATACAGGTATAGAGACATAATGTGACAAGTTAAAAATATATTATTTTAACAAATTTTCCAAAAATTAATAAATATGATTTAAGTTAAAATATTTATTATTTTAACAAATAATTATATACTTTGGGATAACATTATGACACAAAGAAACGTAACCCAAAGATACTAATTAAGACTAAAGTCAAGGCACGACCCATCCGTCTAATAAACCGTAGTACATTTGTAGGTAGTCGTGTGATTGAGTAGCAACTTTGAGTTACACCGGAATTCGAGACGCAAGGCTGTGAGTTCATGTCCCCCTTTTTCTTTTAACTGTTTTCGGTTTATAACTTCAGGGGTGAAATACACGTTACAAATGTTTACAATGATTTCGAATGGTATGGTTAGCAAAGGAAAATACTGTTAGATCATGTGAATGGGTAGACGTTAACTTGAGACCATTAATCCTTGTTTAAGGACCGAGGGGCATGAGTGATAGATCTATTTGGGTGTTGCGAGGCCCACCCATGGGTCCGCGAGTTGACCGCATGTGGTGACTATGTCGTTCCAGCCGGGAGGCCCGGTACGAAATACGCAAAGGATTGAGCCTTCCTACACCGTTGCACACATATTAAGGACCTTGCAAATCATTAATTGATCTGTTCCTTGTTGCTTTCATACTGGTTTACAATACATACATACATACTTACAAATGTTTACAAGGATGTTCGTGCACACATACAAAACACATGAACTCGCTCAACTTTTGTTGATGATTTCAAACTACATGTATTCTAGGAAACTAATTATGGATCTGGCGGGCGTTCAAGATTTTCAAGTTGTGTCTTCGAATAAAAGATGTCATCCAGTGTCGAAGGGTTTTGGATTATGTATCTTATCCTGGATAAGATACATGGATCAAAGCCTAGTTTGTTAGTGTCTTTTGGGAAGTCCTTTCTGGAACTTAAAACACAGTTTGTGTTGTATTCTAAACTTGAAGTCTTGGGTTGTTGTTAAACAATGATGGTTGTAATATTTTGAAACTTAATTATGGATTAACATCATGGTTTTATCATATAGTTGTTTGTTATGGTTGAATGTAATGATATTAAGCAAGTCACACATAATCACCCTTCCGAAAAAGTCAGGGTGTGACAGATGGTCCGGGATTTTGTGAGGTGAGAGTCTGCTCGGGATAGTAGCTGGCAAAAGTAGAGGAGGTTTGAGGTGATTGAGGAGATGATTGTATAAGGGAAGGAGAAGTTGTGGTGGAATTAAGGGGGTGGGCCGTAGGTGATTGAGGATGGGGTTGGGCCGAAGGTTGAGTTGAAGTGGACTGGGCTGAAGGTGGGGTTGATGTGGGCTGGGCCGATGGGACTGAAGGTGGGGTGGAAGAAGAGTAGGTCGAATGGGGAACCCGCGTTAAGGGTTGTGGGTCCGTTGAGAGGAAATTGTATGTTTGTGGAGTAGGTTTTTGAAGAAACACCAGATCTAAATGACCGGAATCAATCTAGATCTGAGGGTAAGGTTTCTGCATAAAATGGTTAATCTCCTCGTTGATGACTTCGTCGGACAAATATTTCACAGGAATCACTGCAAAACAAACAACGTCGTTAGACTCGTCACGGGGAGAATGAGGGTTGTCTCCGTGACCACCCTCCGGCGTGAGAATCAGTACAGTGATCTGAAGATGATGAAGTAGTAAGAGTGAAAGTAAGTGAAAGTGAATGAACGACTTGTACCTGGATTCTCTTATTTATAGCCGAAGGTTTAGGCGCTCAAAATGTAAAAGAGAAGTTAACGGAATATTCTTTTCCGTTTGCGATTATCTCCCCATCCATGCACACGGATCGTGAGTTGATCAACGGCTGGGGAGGTGCCACGTGGAAAGTGACTTAATCTAGATCTGCATGTAAATTGTGTCATCTTCATGAATTTAGATGAATGCTCTAGATGCTGCCACGTCATATTCAGTTATAACCGAATGAGGCCATGCACGATGGCCATTTAATGCTTCTAGAAGATCTACAGCTATGAGCCGTTGTTCGATTGCCACGTGTCCAGTTTGTTATAACAGAAAAGATTCCTTTTTCTTAAGTCCTTATTCCTTCATATGTTCGGATCTGTTTGAGACTTGTCCTTAGTCGTTACACTTTTCAAGCTTAATTGTACCCTTGCGCGTGCCCGCGCAAGGGTGTTAAATTAATATTTGCCTTCACTTATCTCCGGCGCATGATTATTAAGAATTGATCCTCCCAGGCCTGTTTTAGACCGATTGCGTGGGGCGCGCAAGACCTGCTAAAGATGATCTTGAAGTATAATAATGGTACGGTCTACTGCCCTGGTGCAAGGGTTTTGGGACCATACCCTTTCAAGTCCCCTTAGTCAAGTGGTGCTCCTATGCGCAAATGGCAAGTAGGTGGAGCACTGGATTATAAAAAGTGGAATGAGCGCTTTTGTTGTTGAGAAGTAAACAAAGTTGCTTGGCGCAGGGTACCCATAAAACTTCTTAAAGAAGATATTTCTTTTCCCTCGAGATAAGGTTTTCATGATTTGAATTTTTAAAAAGCTGACTTGTGACTGGCCAATTGGTGAAAAAGTACTGTGCAAATGATGACGTCTGATGGTTTGTGTGACAGGCTGTCAACAGTGTCAAATGTCAAGCATTAATGGGACGTCGTCAGTCGTGACTGTCACGCGCGCGTGAGGCCTTTTTCCGCTTCCCCACTTGCCCCTTTGTCGCCTTGGTTATCGTGTTTCTTTGAAAAGGGGGTGTACGGTTCCCAAGGGCATTAATTACGATGGGTATATATACCCTAATGCTGCCTCTTCTTCAAGCACTAGCTTTCTCAAAACCCTTTCATCTTCGTTGAGTTCTGCAATTTTGTTTCCGTTCAAGATCATCATGTCGACCAGTGAAAAACCAGAGATTCCCGTAGAAGAAACGTCTTCATCCTTACCATCACTAAAATGGTCAGAAGAGACCTTTAATGGGCTTGTTACCGGCTTCAAATTCCCACCGAGTTGGGGTGCTAAATACCCTGAAGAAGGTCAGACGGCGGCACAAGCACCGGCTGGTTACATTACTCTATTTTGGGAATATTTCACCGACGGTAACTTCCGGTTACCGGTCACAAAGTTCTTACTTGAAGTGCTAAGTCATTATTGGTTCCATTTATCACAGTTACACTCGATGGGCATGGTTCGAATGCGTCATTTCGAATTCCTTTGCCAATCGATGGGTATCAAACCAATGGTCGATCGATTCCGGGTATTTTATCAACTGCACTGTTCATTGGGCTTCTACTCATTTCAGCAACGTTCTTTAGCGAAGAAAATTTTGCTTATACCCCCTAAATCATACCATGATTGGAAGCCAAAATTCTTCTTCATCAAATCGGGGGTGATACCGATGAAAATGGAGTTTCGAGGTGCGGATGAGATTCCATTAGAGACCATGGAAGCTCCGGTTGATGAAATATGGTATCAAGATATCAAAGAAATCCCCTCCATCCAACTGCCGGAAAGAGCACTGGTTGCTGCGAAGATGAGCTTGTTGTGAAATGCAAATCGTTTTGACAATCCAGTATACGTGGAAGAGAAAGCCAGTAATTCATAAAAATATCTTGCTTATGTTGTATGAATTTTTTGATAACAGTTGTTCTCCTGCAGGGGTTGCGTTGTATGTATAGGCGTATAAAAGGGAGAAGGGAAAGATGACCATTGTTCAATTGGAAACCGGTGAGAAGCCATGGTACCACCAAATTGTGGGAAATTTTGCACTTCCCAAAGATGAAGATCTGTAGGCGCAACCTGCTCCTGGTACTGGTAAGTACTCGCCCTTATATGTTTGAGTGATATTGCAATATTACTCGTTGCTGATGTTGCGCCTGGGTAATATTGTAATATGACTTTTATCTTCCTCTTGGTTAGGTGAGTTGATAAATTTAGGCGTAGGCCCTGAGTCGAAGAAAAAGAAGCGTGTAACTGCTGCCACCACTGTGCCCAAGAAAACGGATATGCCAAAGGCGGATGCACCTAAGGCGGAAAAGAAGAAAGGTATGCGCCTTGTATGTCACACCCCAACCGATGGCAGAAACATCGGGATAAGACGAACAAATCGCTCAAAGCGTCATAACACTATTGTGACAATATAGTTTAAATCGAATTTCATAACAATACTAAAATGTCATACAAGATTCAAATAAAAACCAAATTGTATCAAACAAAACTAGATTAAATAATGTTTATTTCTAAGGTGTGTTTCTATGTTCACCCTAGCTTGATTCTTCAACATCTTGTCTATCAACCTGCAACATGTATTAAAATAATGATCAACAATAATGTTGGCGAGCATACAAGTTTGATACAGAGCATAAATAGAATAAAATGTTTAAAAGGGCTCATATCCAACACGAATAACATAATACAAGTTACTAATATGCTGAAACGAGTGTAAACTATATGTCAATCCCAAGTTTCCAACGCCAATTTGCCTGTCCCCAAGACTCAAGGGAGGTTAACGTGTTTGGCTTAACAATACCCCAAGACTCAAGGGCGGTGTGTTAATCCTATAGCGCTATAATTGTTAAGGTAGGCTTGATCGAAGTTAATGAGCATATAGACACTAAATGTATACATAGCATATGAGGTTAACAAGCATCACAATGTTTTCATGTTTAAATGTGGATAGGTGTGATTAAAATAGTTTCAAGTATTGCGTGTTTTGTATAGAATACATGTTGCACCCAAGTGTTTAAAGCTTAAAATGGGATCGAGTATACTCACAGTTTTGCGTAGGTAGTACACTTAAACCGTGAGCGGAGTGGATGAAGTCTCGAGATCACACTAAGATAATTAAACGAGAGTGTAAGATTACTGAAGTGAAAGTATAACGGATCAGATTGTTTAAAGTATGCGAAATAAAATGAATTAAATGCTTAACAGTCCATTCGGACGGATGCACTTATGTCCATTCGGACGGATGGCTTTCTGTTAAGGACGGATGGACCGATTTAAGTGCGATACGATCTGATTTGAATGTTAAAACAATAATGTAAATGATTTAAACAATAACTAAAATGATCTGAAGTAATAACTTGATGTTAAACAGAAGGGAAAATGGTTTGGTTTGGTAACAGAGTCCATTCGGATGGATGGGTATAGCCCATTCGGACGGATGGCCTGCTGTTGTAACGAAGTGTTTTGATTTAAACTGATTTTATTTGAAAATGTCGAAGTATTCGTTTAATTTATTTATTTTAGTAGATAAAACATTTTAACCACAACAAGTGTGATAACAAAAGTCAAACAAAATTTGTAGGAGCAGTCCATTCGGACGGATGGGCTGTTCTTAGATGGAACTTGTTTGATCCATTAAAACAGATCACTTCTTGATGAAAATTAACCCTAATGCAGGCTCTTGACTATGAGATGAGTTGAGAGTCTGATGGATTCCCGATTCTACCAAGTTTGCATAATAATTGAAAAGAACATTGTAATTAAGTTGTAAAATAGTGTAACTTTGATTCGATCTCGTTTGAGTGATGCTCCACAACAGTTTGCCTAGGCAAAACGAGTGGAAACCATCTTCGAGATAGTTAGAATCAAAGGTTTTGTAAAAACTTAAATGTTTCATGAATAAAACTCAAGAAATGAAAGAAAATGAACAAGGAAGGAGAAGGAGGAACTCTTACAATAATCCTGATCGCAATAGCAATTCGAGAGCATTTGCAAGTGGAGTGGGCAAGTTGAAATGGAGATACAAGGTCTATATTTATAGATTTGAGGGCACCTAGGGTTTCCTAGATTTTCGCCCGGATGCACTTTGCCCTGATGGCCAAGATTCATTAAAAGGCAATCTCATGTGTTTTCCAAGAACACAAGAAGAACAAACATTAGATAATGGTTTACTAGAAATACAAGGTAATTTTGAACGTAAAAATTTGAAAGTCGGCGTCCCAGGGTGCCCGAGGCGTTGGTGCCAAATGTCTTGAGAAATGGTCGTCAAGGCAAGCAGACCCTTTATTTGCCGAAGAGAGTTGAACATAAGCGAGTACAAGTCTCCGGTGCTATCACATTGTAGGATAGGTGTCCGCGTCTGGTAGTCCTTCACAACAAAACCGTAAGGATCTAATTCAACCGTTACATTATTATCATGAGTTAATTAATCGGCGAACGGAGATTAAATTGGTTATAAGATTAGGAACATGGAGGACTTAATTTAGTTTTAGGGGTGGGTAAGATGGAGGTAAAGTTTGATGCCACATACCAAGGATTGGTAATTTTGAACCATCCCCAACAATTACCTTATTAAAATTGCCATTATTGAAATAAAAGGAAATGATACATGTGTCGTTGGTCATATGTGAAGTGGCACCGGTGTCAAAAATTCCTTGTTGCTCGGGTGGATGGAGAGACATTGCATGAAAGGCTTGTTTAATGTCGGTGGGTGCATAGGAGAGTTCGGACGAGGCATATGCATGATGTGGTTGAGGTCGTGGGCCAAGAATACCTAGACCATTTTGTAGGTCGGTTGGGTTATGTTGGGTTAGTACGGGGAGGGTGGGTATTATGGGGTGGGTGAATAATATTGTGAATTAGGCCACTGAGAGTTTGGAGATGAAGTGTAATTTGGTGTCCAAGGTTGGGTAGTATAATTGGAAGTTGAGGAATAATCACGACCATAAGAACCATTGGCACCTCGTCCTCTGCCACCATGATGGCCAACGCGCTCTCGGTAACCTCGACCACCACGACCACACTGGTAGTTGTTTCGGTTATCGCCAGTGGTACGTTGATGTTGAACATTTAAGGCCGTGTTGGATGCCGCGGCTTCATGGTTGGCTCGGGTTTCTTCCATACACAGATGGGAGGGAACTTCGTAAAAACAGGGTAACGGTTTGATTTGTTGAATAACATGGCAATGCCGTCATACGCATTTGTGAGGCCCCCGATTAACTGTAAAACAATGCGTTGATTTGTGACCGGATGGAAAGTAAAAACCTCGGAAGCACGGAAACGCCATTGAGGTGATGTCTCCCGTCCCGGGGACTGCTAGGGGACGGAAACGGCACGGGGACGGCCGGGAAACGACCCTGGCATGTTGGGTACGGCCTGAAAACGTGCTGCAGAAGGGGACAGGGTTTGGGGACGTGCAGGAAACGTTTACGTCAAGTTTCCGGCGGCGAATTCCGGCGCCGGTGCTGCAACTTCTGCCGGAAACGAGGAAGATGGAAACCGAAGGCTCAAATTGATAGGAAAGAAAAAAGAGATACCTTGTTTTGATGGCGTTCATAGTAGTTTTTCTAGTGCTTTTCTGTAATTTCATGGTCGTCGTATACAAATTTGGAGTTCTGGACGGCGGAGGTTACAATTAGGCTGACGATCCAGCTATTTTAGGTTTAAATTAGTTTTTAGTTTTACAATTTAACCCCTCAATCTTTCTGTAGTTTACATTTATTCTCTAACTTGTAAATTTTTACATAAAAATAGTGAAATTAGTTTGTGCATTTTAACATTTACCCCCTTTATCTTTACATCAATATATAACTATTTTGGGGTTTTGTGTTACATTATCTTTAATATTTATTTATTTTTTATATGATTTTATTCCCGTAACCGTCCCGTAACCGTCCCGTCCCCGCTTCTTGAATTTTTTAGTTTTGTCGTTTCCCGTTCCCGTACCCGTCCCCGTACCCCGTTTCCGTACCCGTCCCAGTGCATCATAGGTAATAACAACATAATATCTGAGAGTACAATCAAGCTATTCGGTTTCTTTGGGCTGAAATCGTGGGATCTTCTAGAATATGCCTTGCTAATACATGCATGCTATTATATTTTAAAATTTGTTATTATATTACGAGAAAAGTGGATATGAGACTGTTACACATCTAACTTGTATGTAAAATTCATCATAGCTACGTAGTTTTGATTAAATCCAATTAAAAATTAATTTTCACAAAACCATTCCGTAACAATATTGCCCATCCCAAAGTAGGCTTCATTAGTATTCTTCACTGGCATCAGATGAGAATTTGTTATACATCTATAAATATTAATAGTCGTTCTATAAAGCTAACCAATGAAATCATATGCTTTTTCATATTTCAATACTAAAAAATCTATAAATTTAGTGAATCAACTCATATGTTCTTAATATTTCAATATTGGTTGGCGGAGGATAATCAGATAAATCATACTTTGAATGGAATTTCAATTTTGTTTGTTTTGTTGATAGCATCCTTTGCCTAACTTTTCAAACATGACAAATGGGTAAGTGTTGATTAATACTTCAAAAATTTTAATTAGAATTCTCAAAAGAATACGATAATGACAGATAGTACAAGATGAATTAGATTTAGCTTTAAACTCACGAGGATGAAAGATGAGACAATTTAAGAAATGGTTTTGTGAAGATTAATTTTTAATTGAATTTAATCAAAACTACTCTGATTAAATCCAACTAAAAATTAATTTTCACAAAACCATATATATAGT
Organism: Helianthus tuberosus; assembly: GCA_030545235.1. Lineage (NCBI taxonomy): Eukaryota > Viridiplantae > Streptophyta > Magnoliopsida > Asterales > Asteraceae > Helianthus > Helianthus tuberosus. The sequence goes on from CM060359.1 coordinate 31,034,557, forward strand.
GAAGAGTTCAAATGAGAAGAATTAAAAATTAAGAATAAAAAGAATAAATGATAGAAAGGTAATTTGAACAAATCATTTAATGAGTCTATTATTTATTTTTGCTATTCAAGTTAATGAACTCTAATAATTTAATGAGTCTATCTTATAAAATAGGTGTGCACCTTACACAATAAAAACAATCATTCACATGATCTTACATTTTCAACGTTTCCTACACTATTAAAACAATATTTTGGTGTAGGATACAAAATGTGTAGGACTTAAACACTTTTAAATAATTTTGCAACTCATAATAAAATATTTGTAGGACACAAAATTTTTAAATAATTTTGTCACTTCTAATAAAATTTGTGTTGGAACCAATACATTAATGATAGTGAATGAGAAATTTATGGTTGCATTAATAAGAATTGAGTAACTCTTTAAAATATTTATTAATATTCTATATCAAAATGTCTATACTACCCTTAGTAATTAAAGCATTAAGTAAAAGTGGACAAAAATGATATCTTGATTCACAGCCGTTGATAAAAAAAAATATAGGGTCTAGATTAATTTTTTTTTCTTCTTTTAAGAAGATTCTTCTCAAATGAACATCCCCCTATATATATATATATATATATTAACGTACAATTGGTCTTAACGTACGATGCATACGCATTTTTTGGGTAAATGGTTACCTCGGTGATTCTATATATCAACAACCAAATAATACAAGTAGTGAGGAGATAACCACACTAGTTCAATCTTAAGACATGCCCCATGAAAGTAAAGCAAAAACGACATAGGAAAAGACAAAGACCAACGCATTGTACGTTAAAGGATGTTTTACAATACACTTTCTTTCTTTATATGTATTATATATATATAGGGAGAGGATCATGAGAAAACTAGATATAAATGAGAAAACTAGAAAACTAACTAAAAAAAAGCTAAAAAACATACCAATTTTTTTTTTTTTTTTTACAATTTTTTAACAAAAAATCGCTAGTTTTTATACATAAAAAAAAATTTCAAAAAAAAAAAATTTTTTGTTGTATTGCACATGTTTAATATATGTGTACTACACATGTGCACTATATCCGTAATAGTGCACATGTTCAATACAACCAAAAAAATTATTTTTATTATTATTTTTTTTTTTAATTTTTTTTCCAGGTATAAAAACCTGCGATTTTTTTATAGAAATTAAAAAAAAAATTGGTATGTTTTTTGGGCTTTTTTTAGTTAGTTTTTTGGTTTTCTCATGATCCATCCCCTCTCTCTCTCTCTCTCTCTATATATATATATATATATATATATAATACATATATGATGAATATTTACAATAAAAACTAACTATTTATTAAAATAATATTTTCCATACTAAAAATGGTCCTATTGATCAAAACATGTGTGTTTGCCTGTTTGATAAAGTTATATATTTTGTCACACACTAACCAACTAACCAATATCCAAACTCTAAAACATGTCTTCAGAAGAATCACAAGAACACCACCAGCTTCACTTTCTTGTTATACCCATTGGATCTCCAGGCCACTATATCCCCACTATAGACATAGCCAAGTTACTAGCACAACATGGTGTTAGAGTCACCATCATCAGCACCCCAGTCAACACCCTCAGATTTGGTTCAATCCTTGATCAAGCCATCCTATCAGGTCTGCCCATCACTTTTCTTGAATTTCCATTTCCATATGAGGAGTTTGGCTTACCACAAGGCTGCGAAAGTGTCGATGATCTTCCTAGTTTCGGATTGGCCAGTTCCCTTACGCGTGCCTATAATTCACTCCAACAAGCAGTCGAACACTATATCGAAAACCTTAACTGCAAGCCGGATTGCATAGTATCCGACACGTTTCTCATATGGGCAAGCGATACAGCGAAAAAGTTTCGGATTCCAAGGATTGTATTTGATGGAATGAGCTGCTTCACACAGATGTGTAACCATGTTTTATACCAATCAAAGGCGTATGAAAATGTAGGCGAGTCTGACTCGTTTGTTGTGCCTGGTTTGCCTGACCGTATCGAACTAACAAGATCACAACTGCTTGATTTTAACGAAAAGTTTCGAGTATCGGAATCCGAAGCATATGGACTAGTTTTAAACAGCTTTGAGGAGTTGGAGCAACAATATGTTGATGAATATCAGAAAGTCAAAGGAGATAAAGTTTGGTGCATAGGGCCACTATCATTATGCCACCAGGATGAAGCAGAAAAGGTTCTGCTAGCGGAGTTTATTATCTATTATAGTTATTATTTTTTGTTCTATCATTTGGTTTTCAGTAGACATAGAAAATGTTATTCGCCAACATATCTTATTTCTCTCTGTGAATTCTTTCAGGTCCAGAGGGGTAACAAGTCGTCGATTAACAAACACGAATGTCTCAAGTGGCTTGATTCTCAAGAAAACGGCTCGGTGATCTACGTTTGTTTGGGAAGCATTAGTCAGACCGAGCCTGCACAGCTCATAGAGCTTGCTTTAGCTCTAGAATCATCCAAAAAGCCCTTCATTTGGGTGGTTCGAGCGGGTCACAACACCGACAAGATAGAACAATGGATCGATGAAGAAGGGTTTGCTGAGAGGACCAAAGATAGAGCTCTACTGATCCATGGGTGGGCCCCACAAGTGCTAGTGTTGTCACACCCTGCCATTGGAGGGTTTTTGACACACTGTGGTTGGAACTCTATTCTTGAAGGGGTTTCTGCTGGTGTTCCTATGATCACATGGCCTCAGTTTCAAGAGCAGTTCTACAATGAGAAGTTAGTTGTGCAGGTGTTAAGGGTTGGAGTAAGTGTTGGTGCTAAAAAAGTTGTGCATTTGGGTGATGAACAACATGGGTCTGGAGTGGTGGTAAAGAGTGATGAATTTAAGAAAGCAATAGAGATGGTAATGGAAGATGGGGAAGATAGGAGAAATAGAGCTAAAGAACTCGGTGATATGGCTCATAAAGCAATCGAAGACGGAGGATCATCCCACCGGAATATGACTCGACTAATCGAAGATATCAAGAACCATGCAAGAACTAGAAACTTTATCTAGATAAGAAGATGTGTTCAATCCCAGCTTGTTCTTTATATGATCTACGTTACTAATTGCAGTAAAGTTAAGCTATCTCGCGTTTATGTAGCTAAAATCAGGTTCATGTCGTCAATACCCTACTAACCAACGAGATGAGTAAATCGTAGCTTGCGTTGAGTATGTTGCTTTCAATAAGTTATGCTAGGAAACAGTTAAAAGCAAAATTGAAACTTGAGACCTCTAGGAATCTGTCTTAAAAGTGAACTGGTAAGTTCTAACAATCTTATCTTTCAAGTCGTTAGTGGATATCTTTCAAGTCTCTGTTCATGAGTCTTAATGAGGTAAGCGCTTACGTAAGAGGGCTTGGAAATGTTTTTTTTTTTTTTTTTAGGGTGAGAGGGGCACTCCCCTTTTAGGGGAGTCCCCTCTCTTACGCACACCCAATCAGGTTATGCCACGTCAACTCCCCTCTTAAACTCCCCTCGCACCCCAATTTGATGGCGGCACTCCCCTCTTAGGGGAATTGTTTTTTTATTCAAAAAAAAAAAAAAATTCATTGGTTGAAAAAAAGGGTGGCCCACCTTCTCTCTCCTTCCTTCTTCGGTGCCCCCTCCCCGAAATGGCTCCCCGCCTGGATGGCGGCACCGCCCCGCTCGGCAAAGTTGGTCCCCACACGGGGTCACCGAGGGTGCCCCGCTCCCCCTTAAACGGCGATTTTCTTGTATTAGGCTACGGCACTCTCCAAATTGGAGAGCACTGTTGCCCCGCTCCGGCCAGACTATGTTTTTTAACAAGGTCCACACTGGTTTTAGAGTTTGGCTTGGGCGTTCCCCGGAAAACCATACCGCTGGCTGCCTTTTGATAGTCATTGTGCCATCACAAAAGCATAATTCTCTGGCATAACATATGGTGGGACAAAAACCGAGATAGGCTCAACATAGAGTCTCACATCTCTATCATGTCTTGTAACAGTGGATTTTTGTAAACATAGTAGACAAACAGCTAGAAAATAATACTTTAAAATAAATTATAAAACAAGGGAATCAACCGTTTTTGTATCTTGTTTGATTATCTTGAATTAAGCTCTAATCGATGAGTAGTCTACTCTCCAATATCTATTATATTATTTGGGCCACGTGTCAGTAAATTAGGGCCTCCTTTTTTTCTTTTTCCTGCCCAAGGTTCTCCGTCCCCTTTTTTCCTTTTGTTATCATCTCTCTTCTCATCTCTATTTTGAAATTGGTCCACACTTTTCAACGCCGTTCGTCCCTGATTCTTCATAGACTTTGATTCTTCACTCGCAATGTGGTAACTGGTAAGCATCCAGATTTTAGTTAGGGTTGCTTCTCCCACTATCGCACTGGATAATCAGCACCATAAATCCTAACCCGCCATTCTGATTGTTCGATTTATACCCACTACATCCTTCAAATTCCTCACTGTTCACGAAAATCCTGCTGAGTATTGGCCAACAAAGAAGAAGAAATCAGGGACGGCTCCATCCATCATTACCTTGCCGAAGGAAAATCCCATTTACCAGGTTTATTCTTGCAAACGAGGGTTTTATTTTTCGCCATTAAATCTTCTTTTGATGTTATTTGTAATACAATCCATACAGACTTGGCTGATTCAGTTGAATCGTCCATCGATTTGAGCAGATTCATGTTGTATCATTCATATTTTCCTTTAACATTATGTTCAAGATTATGTTCAGGTCAGGGTTTGATTTGGTTTCAACGGTATGTTCAGGTCAGGGTTTCAACGTTATGTTCAAGTCAGGGTTTGATTTGGTTTAGATTTGTTCCGATTAGGCTTTTGTAGTCAAATTTATTCCGATTGAGATTTTTTAGTCAGATTTGTTAACATTAGTGTTTTTTGTTTTGTTATAGAGATGACATATTGTTCAAATTAGGGTTTTATTTTGGTGAGACATTTTTCATATTTTGATGTTTATCTTACCATTATCTTCCTCTCCATCAATGTTTTTGATCATCGTTAGCCATATTTGTTTATCTTGTGATTGTTTGTGTAGATAGACAAGACCAAAATTCAAAAGAAGATGGAAAAGGATAAGGTATGATTTTAGATTTTTATCCTTTTTTTCATGTTTATAACATTTATCGAAATGGTTGGTAATTTATCCTCTACCGCGGTTATTATTATCTTATCAGTGTCTGGCAGAAAGTTTGATAGTTACGATATGCTTCTATGCAGCTTCACTCTTCCTTGAATATGCTTCTCCGTGCAGTTTTATTGGAAAAGAAATCAGATGAGATTCCATGGTAAGTGTTATCATGTGCTTAGCAAGTTGTGTCACTACAGAAACTGAATTTAATGGGTGTTTGGGATTGCTTTTTATAAATTCTTATTGCTTTTTGGAATTTATGAAGGAATTACATATTTTTATGTGAAGTTGTGACTTGATGGCGTTGAGTTTTAACTTTTACATGAGGTTGTTGATGGGTTTAGATGAAACTGAGAACAACATTGATTAGATGATGGTTTGACTTTTGATTTAAAGGTAATAATTTGGATATTTAACGTGAAACTGTATGTTATTACTCTTTGAAGTGTCTATTAATTGTGTTTCTTCGGTTTTGCAAGGTATATGATTGAATCGTATCTAAAGCAAAGAAAGTTGCGGTAATTTGCATCCTATTCTTATATAACTTGATGGGTTCGTTATATTTTTATTTTATTGTATGTGAAGCATATGTTTGTTATTTCATGTGTTATCAAACTGTAGCTATAAAATAAAAGAATTCGTACCTTTAGGTGAACAATGTAAATGTAGAATAGAGAATGAACTACGTGATCATGAAATTTGAAGAAATTAATTTCATTTCTTTGGTTTAAAAAAGTTACAGGCTTGATTTATTGTAAAACTCAAATTTGTAAATGATAGGTGAAGATTCTTGATACTTCTCTACTTACATACATATGAGAATGAGATTATGCTAATTGTTATGACTCTCGATGAGTATGCAGGTTTAGGATTGGATTATTGAAATGACAACAAATATTGCTAATATGCATCTTGCTGTTGCAAAAGCCTCTGCCTTTTCTTCTCATGAAGTGTGAAAGTCAATCATTGCAGATTTCAGTAGTGGTGCGAAAGGTGCATCATGTGCAAAGCTTAAAAGATTGTGGGGTCATAATTTTTTTTCTATAACATTAGATAGATTTCAGAACTGACTTAATCCAAATATGATTAAAAAATGATCATGTATTCTAAAGTTCATTTTTTATCCATTGTACCATGTGATTATGAGTAGATTGATTTTGATATATTTATAGTTTTTGTTTTTCACAATATGTTTTGTTGGTTTATTCACCCATGTTAGTATTGTTGGATGCTCATATGTTTCTTGATCCTCTGTTTTCATTCCAACTTTCACACTATTATTCTAGCAATCTAAGAAGAATATATAGATTTTATGCTTATTTTTATTATTATTATTATTATTACTAGTGGGAATGCCCGCGCGTTGCGGCGGGTAGTTATGTTTTTTTGGGCCGCAAAAACATGTATGACACAAAAACACAAAAGGAATGTTAATGAAAGTTTCCCATGATCCTATGTAAATAGTAAAGTAAAAAAAAATTCCTGTGTAAATTGGTGATGCTAATAGGAAAGAGACTAATGCTTATCTATGTAAATAGTAAAGTAAAAAAAATAATCCTGTATAAATTGGTGATGCTAAGAGGAAAGAGACTAATGCTTATGAAGTTGGCATGCTTAACCAAGTTTCTTGACAAAAAGCCTTAAATTCAAAAAAAAAAAAAAGGCTATTGACCCATTTGGGATAAATGAAAAAGAACATTGGTATTCTTGTAAGTCCCGTGTAACCGGATCTTTCAATGATATCAAACAACACCAAGTTTGTGCGGAATCCAAACTTAATGTGATTCAAGAATAAATCAAAAAAATATGAAAATACGAAGAACACAATACCGAATCACTTTCAAACTTGCACACGTTCTATTACTTGAATAAGCAAAACGTCTGGTACAAGTTGACACCAAGATCGCCTCTCTCTCTAGCTCTCTAGAATTTCTATATCAATGGAGGTTCCTAGAGGTTCAAACCCTAAAACAAGTTGAAAACTTGTTTATATACATAGACAAGCCCACTTCCCACATGGGCTTCCCTTGGGCCTGCTTGGCTCACATGGCCTAAAGCTTGGCCCAAGTGACCTATAAAGGTCCACAACCTAATATAAACTAACCCGGTATAGCCCAGCTCGTAACCATAACCCGTTGTGTTAATTTGATGCGTCAGTCTCACACTTTAGGGCCTAACAATCTCCCCCTAGACTGATGCCATCAAATTGTCTTCATACCATGAATTCAGCAACGTCTTCAACGAAGTCTATGGTTGTCTCTATGCTGCAGATGTTGTGGAAGTTCTTGACTTCTGAACTCTCAGCACTGGGTCTCTTTTCTTCAGCTCTTGTGGTTAGCTTCATATCAGGATCTCGATCAGCATTGCTTGAAACATCTTTGTCAGAAAGAATGTGAGAGGAGGATTCTCAGCAGCTCTTTTCTTCTTCAGTTTTTGTCTTTCAAGCAGGTTCACGGTACTTCTTCAAATGCACTATCACTGTCAGACGGCAATTCGTATCCGATTCTTCTGACTCAGGTACATCTTCTTGTTGTGCTGCTTCAGGCTTCTTCAGCAACTAACAGCATCTCAGTCTTCATCAACCCCTGTTCTTGATTGAAATCAAGTTCTGCACATGCTCACAAACTCATAAGCAAACATTTCTTATGCAACAGAGGAACGTACCACATGAACACTAGGTACATCCAAGTACTTGTACTCGGATTTCACAATTTAAATTCTTTCAACTTTTGATGACCAGTCAAATCTTCAAGAACGGTTACATTTTTTATTTTAAGAAAAACAATTAAACACTCTATTTTTGGATTTTTTTGGTTTTATAGAAAAGCAAGACACTATTTTTGTATTTTTGAATTTTTATTTTTTAAATTTTTAAATTTTAAGAGCAAGAAACAAATAAGAACTTAAAATATAAACAACTACCATAATATACAATTACAATGGGATCAAAATTCGTTCTCAGGCAGACTAAGGAACACTTTTCAGTACGAGCATAATCAAACTGGTCTATGCGATTGCCAATATGTTTGTCCACTTAAACTTTAACGCTCAACTTTCAACTTTTCAACTTCGTGATATGCTTTAGATAATATTATACTATTATACCCGTGTGTCCCATTCCAAGGCATACCCCCGCGATCAAGGTAAGCACAACGATTCATCGTAGCGGGTGAGTATACTGATGTCATCCTTTAAGATATCCTGACTGTGTCTAGGTCTGCAAATAATATGTTTTATCATGTTTTGATTTCTTAACAATGAACACCCAAATAAATACTAATCAAATCCTGGAAATATAAACAGCACACTCTATCATGCAAGTATCTTCCCTACCACATATTTCACAAGTCCAATCCAGATTTCTGAAATCTTAACTGGGAATAGATTGAGAAGAGAACAGAATAGATCTTAAGTAGAGATGGTATAATATACAGATCAAATGAGTTTTTCTCAATTTGATATAGGTTTCTCGGGTTTCTTTTGGGCACTTGAGGGCCTCTTTCGGGTGTTAATTGATCTACAGAGCGACAACGTACAGCTAGGTCAGCATGTATCTGGATGCAGCAGAAGCTGACGTTGCCTAGCACCTCCAGGTCAGCATATATCTGGATGCAGCAGAGGAGGTACACGACTTTTTCAGAGAAGATTTCAGAATCAGATCAAAATTGTGTGTATCGGGACAACATACAGACATTCAAATAGAAATGAGCTAATTCCAAGTGACTTTCTTTCCTGGGGTCATGTACAATTTTAGTTCTGAACAGAAGGACAACCAAGATATCCCCGGATGATTCAACAATATAAAGACTCGAAACCTCAGATGTTGGCTATCTATCAACGCAAGATTTAAGACCATAAAATCATACGCCGTTGGTATGTTACCCACATGGTACATAGTTCGTTATGTTTATATCACTTAGTATCTTTTATCATGTTGAGCGTCAAGCCTATCGACATATCGCAGTAGATCCTAGTCTTTTCAGCTATGGCACCTTACATGTGTTAGTCAAAACCCTTTAACACGAACATTTATTTCACTTCCCATATCGTGCAATCTCTCTTTTTGGCTTTTTCATTTTTCAAATGTTTTTGTATTTTTCTCATTTTCTCCCCTTAAAACAATACATATTTACATCAAACTCTTTTTGTATTTTCTAAGTTTTCTCCTCCTAAACTCTATATCTATCTATATGTTCCTCTCCCCCCCTAAATTTGTGCATAAATCTTGTATTTTTGCGCAAATTTACCATTTACTAGAGAAAGGACAATTTATATACAAAGTATAAACTAAGAAAAAGAGAGAAAAATGTTTTTGCTTAACCGTTCTGTCATCAGATTGAAGACTAATCAAAATTCAAATCAAAGTACTGAATTTAAACGGTACCTTTTGCTGATCATTTCTTATTTCTCCAATCTCCTCCAAAGGAAACATATCATCTGTAAAAAAAAATTGAACTTTTTGCAACAGTGAAATGTTACCCGTTTTTATCTCTGGAACAACCGCTATCAACACTCCAGAGATTGTCAACAGCTCCTCCTTGGTTATTCCTGAAAAGTAAGGAGATTAGTAAGACATGGGTACCCAGGCCATCGTGGTCCTGGGATTTCCTGAAGCATCAAAATAAGACACTTCTTTTAAACACAAGTCCCCTTTCGTTTCAAGGATTGGAGACATTGCTGCTTTGGATTTGGGTTTCCAAATCTGTTTCGGTTTAACAAACGTGTTTGTTGCCTTCGATTGAGCAACTTTAGCTGATTCAGGCTTGTTAGTTTTAGAAAAACGTTTTTGTTCTTGAACAGCCTTGCGTTTGTTTTTAGCAGCGTTCCAATCCCCATCAGAAGGTTTAACCTTGGGATTCACATTCTTCATTGCCTTAGGTGAAGATACCTTCATTGGCTTGGAATGATTGTTATCCTTTGGTGTAACCCTCTGATTTTGCATATAGTAGGGTACATAGGGACGGTTTATGCAGTTCCGAGCAATGTGACCAGCAATGCCGCAATTAAAGCATGTCTGTCTCTTCATGTAGAAAGCATTCTGATCAGTTGGATTTGCTCTTGCAGGCCCTGAAGGACGAACCGGTCCTCTCTGTGCTTGTTTGTGTTGCACATTTCCTGCAGACGAAGATGAATTTGGGTGCCTGTACTTGTCGTTTGCAGGGGCCTTCTGTGGTGGAGATTTCCTATGATTCTTCTTGGTTTCCTTAGACTGCAAGTCTTGTTCAGAAATCTCACCAGTCTTTCTGAAACCTTTGTTAGCACAGTCAAATGCATATTTCTCACATTTGCCATTACAGACTGGCTTAACAAAGACATTTTTCACATCACGGGCCTTTTGAGGACTATTACTGCCCGTTGAGGACTGTGGAGAGCCTGCTTGTCTTTGATGTTTAGGCCTCTTCTTTCCACGTCCTTTACTTGCTTGCTTCGGCTCTTGTTGCTTGATCTGAACCTTTTCATCACTAACAGAAGGCTCAGATTGTTCAGCTTGCGTACTTGGAGCCTTGTTCACATCATTTTTCACTTCATCAGCTTTGGTAGGATCCGAGACTTCTGGTTTATCAGATGAAACACCAGAAACTTCAGCAAAAACTTCAGCTGAAACATTAGACAAATTTTCAGCACAAGACGGTTCTGCACATGACGCCTTTGAGCTGAATCCACTAGAATCAACTGATTCCAATTTCTCAGAATCAGTTGCTTCAGATGATTCACATTTGGAATCAGATGGTTCAACTGGCTCATTCGTTTCATTTGTCGTTTCAGTCTTTGTTTCACAAGCATCAACGTTTTCGCCCAAACCGTCAGGCCTGATATTAATCACAGAGTAAAAAACCGAGTTAAAAATATCACACGTCGAAATAGAGTCTTGATTAAGTTCATTTATTAAATTTTCATAAGAACCAGACTCTGATGCTTGTTCATCCCTAACTACATTTTCAACTGTTACTTCATCTACTTCATCTGCAGGGGAAGACGAAGCATTAGGATCAAAAGTACCCTTTGAAACAAAATTTACCGAAGGACTCGCTCGTTTATCAAAAGGTCTGTTGTTGATTGATGACTTATCAGTTTTAGGACCGTAAGCCATCTTGTCCTCATTCATCAATTCCTCCTCAGTCATGGGTAAATATGTGTAGTTGTCATTATATGGAGGAGGAACTTGATTGAAACCCAAACCACGCCCTTTATTTTCCTTGTATGCGAGCTGTTGATCACACAAGTTTTTGACCAATTTGCTGGAAGAATCATACTTTTTAATGTTAAGTTCGTTAATTTGATATCTTTCTCTGATATCTTCCAGTTCTTTGATCAAAATGCATACCTTCTCCTGTGCCTCCAAGAAATGGGTTGTTTTTACACTTACATCATCCTTAAGTTTGATGATGTCTTTTCGCTGAGCTTCAATTTTATCTTTATAAAGCTTTTCATTCTTTGATAAAGTAAAATTTTTATTTTTTATGTCGTTGTAGTCTTGAATCAACTCAGCGTTGTGTAACCGATATGCCTCATTTCTTTCTCTACACTCAGGAGTGCAAAAGACCGAAAGTATCTCTTCACGATCACGAGTAATTTCTTGAGCCAGGGGTTTGTTAAACATAAATGCTGAATTTTGTGTGGATGAGCAAACTGCAGCAGATGTGTTGCCTTGAGTAGACTGTTTGCCAGCATTGTCATATGATTTGATGATTGAGATCAGCTCATCCGGCTTCATTCTGTAACAATCGGTTGTCACTATTATCTGATTAACATTGGTAAACCAACTACAGTTTGCCTGATCTGGAATCTCTTTTATAGCATCCAGAAGCTTTCTATTGCTCATGTGAGTAGACACCACCATCTCTGCCTTCTCCATTTTAGAGATCAGTTCAGCAAACCGACATGTAAGTGCTTCTATAGATTCACCATATGAGTATCTAAACCCTTCAAGTTCCTGCTCAAGCACCTCTCTCTTAGAAGACATTTTTAAGATTTGATCCCCAAAAATGTGACCTTTTTTTTTAACAATTTCCTCAACACAAGCTCAAAGCGAGAACCCGTGTACTCGCCAACTCAAACACTTAGCAGGCGAAAGAACGAACCCGCTTTCGAAACCACACCTTAAATACCTGTCAAAACCGTTATCACAAACACAAACCAATTTTTTATTTTTTTATTTATAAATAAACCTTTTTTTTTTTTATGTCATAAACTAATTAAATTATTATTGTTAGTATATTAATAATTAATAATAAGCTAATGATTATATTAATTATTATTACTAAAGTCAAAACCTAAATCAAACAAAAGAACAGTTCTTCTTCTTCGTTACAAACCCTAAATTTCTTTTGAATAGTTCAGCCGCCAGACTCCGATGAATTTGAAAAGTTCAATACGACGGTGAACGACGATGGTTGTACGATGAAGACGGAGGACTGTGATGGTTGCAGGTGTGATGAAGATGAACAGCGGTTGAACGGAGAAGACGGTTGAACTGGTGGCCGGAGAAAAGATGATGAAGGTTGATAAATGATGAAGGTCGCCGGTGTCGGAGAAAATGACCGGAGTTGCAGATGGTGTTCGGCGATGGTGAACGAAGGTGGTGGTCGACGATGTTAACAGGATGATGAACGAAGATGTTGTCAGATGAAGATGGCAGCGTTGTTGTAAATATCAACAACAACGGGAAGAAGGTGACAAACGATGGTGTTGCAGGTTTCCGGCGATTTGTGGTCGTGATGATGAAGATGATGATGAACGATGACCGTTGATGATTACGACTCGAAAATAAAACGTGATGACTCGAGATCTCGGTTGCGACTCGTAACCGTGGATGGTTGCGAGTCGAAACCAAAACAGGATGAGCCGAAACCGTAGATGGTTGCGAGTCGAAACCGTAGATGATTGCGATTGCGACTCGAAATCTGATGAGAGTCGGAACGATGATGAATATGATGAACGTGTGGACTCGTAACTGTGGTTGCAAGTCGAAGAAGGTATGAGGTGGACTCGAAATCTCTGTTGCGACTCTAGTGTGGTAACTCGAAACCGTGATTGTTGACTTGAGAACTAAGATGAATTGGAGCTCTGGTTGCGACTCAGAAGATGATGACTCGAAACCGTTGAAAGCTCCTTTACACGTCAAGGAAGTTGTAAACAATTTTGAATTTCCAATTTTTTAAAAAGGAAACAAATAATTTTAAGCAAACTAATCAACCAGATTTTTCGAAAAAGTTGGGATTGATTAAATCGTTTTTCAAACTTATCAAAAAAAATTCAAATCTTAACAACTTTAGAAAAATCAAAAACACCAAAATCCACTAATTTTTGATAAAATTTCGATGAACACTACGAAGAACACGAAGAACACGAAGAACATCGAACCAAAAATTACGAAAAACTTGAATCTTTGATATCACACCGAGCCTAGAAACAGGTTCTTTGGCTCTGATACCACTTGTAAGTCCCGTGTAACCGGATCTTTCAATGATATCAAACAACACCAAGTTTGTGCGGAATCCAAACTTAATGTGATTCAAGAATAAATCAAAAAATATGAAAATACGAAGAACACAATACCGAATCACTTTCAAACTTGCACACGTTCTATTACTTGAATAAGCAAAACGTCTGGTACAAGTTGACACCAAGATCGCCTCTCTCTCTAGCTCTCTAGAATTTCTATATCAATGGAGGTTCCTAGAGGTTCAAACCCTAAAACAAGTTGAAAACTTGTTTATATACATAGACAAGGCCACTTCCCACATGGGCTTCCCTTGGGCCTGCTTGGCTCACATGGCCTAAAGCTTGGCCCAAGTGACCTATAAAGGTCCACAACCTAATATAAACTAACCTGGTATAGCCCAGCTCGTAACCATAACCCGTTGTGTTAATTTGATGCGTCAGTCTCACACTTTAGGGCCTAACATTCTATGTGTAAAAAATAGAAAGAACATTGGACTTCTATGTTTAAAAATAGCCTATTGACCCATTTAGGACCCATGGACAGGAATCGGTACAAGTCACCATAGGAACTCAACATTTTTGCCATGCTTACCCATCGATATTAGTTAACGGGTGGGTCAAAATTACCATTTTATTAAACGGGTCAAAACTACCATTTTGTAACATGTGGGCATGGGTGATTGCACTAACCAATTTAAATAAAGAAAAAAAAAAGGTTGTGGAACCTATTCTTCAATGAGCCTTATTTCTTGAAAATTCTTGCGTGCATGTTTGGTGGTAAAAAAGAAGAGCTATGCAAATCACCAAACACGAGCTGAGACTGTGCCTCTTAAAAAGTAAGTGAAATATCATTCTTTCATATTTCAAGAGTATAGCTTTGTAAATATAACCATAAGTGCCAGTCTAGAAGATATAATTTTTGGTATAATTAACAAAGTAGACATTTGAGATTTAGAAGCTCCCACCAACTTAACTGACTCACTTGATTCCAGTAGTTAATATTCAAGATTAATAGGTGGGTCAGAAAATGGGTCAAAACAGGTCAATATTTGCATGGGTAGTCCTGAATTCAATTCAAGAAAAGATAAAAATGAACCAAAAAGCAATGCAAAGAAATCAACTCTTCAACCACAACTAAGAATTTTCTTTTATGTCTTCAACCAACTTAAATTAAGAAGATGATGTGCCTTTAAAAGCTTTATCATTTCTATTAATCCACAAGCTCCAACATTTCCATAAGTTAATGACACTAACCACTTATTGCCGCCACTGAGAGATGGTGACTTAATGAACAACAACTACAAATCAAATGCAACAGTTATTACGGAAAAAAAAAACCCTCTGATGACGCAAGAGCGACTTCGATGCCACCCGTTGAAGCTGTCGACTTTTACAGATAAAATAAACAACAGCCACCTTTGGCTCTTCTGATGCACCCTGGCTCCTTCTCCTACACTGGCTCTGGCCGCCGCATTTCATCAAGCACCTTGTATGCAAAATTTCAAAGACAACGAAACAATGCAAAATGTGAGCCAATTTAGACCCATAATCTTAGCTTATAAAACAAATCACCTGGATATGAAGATTATAAAACCGAGATTATTAAAAAAACACAGTTTCTTTATTGATTTAAAGAAGGTATTATCAACTTTATAAAGCTTAACTTTTGTGAAAGCATAAACCAACATTAGTGGTTCTATATAAAAAGTAATACAAAAACATGAGGTCTCACCTTACAAAGCATAAACCGACTGCTTCTGTATGTTCCTGCTTCACAATGAGATCAAAATAAAAAAAAAAGTTAAAATTAAACCGAAATTAAAGGGAGACAGAGGAATAAGCTTCAACAAAGGGTGGCCGATTTATGCCATGTGTGTTCTTTGCATCACGCCTAAATTGGACCATCCGACGATATGTATCACGAAAGAGATGATAACTTACAGGTAATTTGGAAGACAAAAAGACGACGTCATTGAAAAAGAGATGCCTGAAGTCTATGGTCTCTTCTAGGCGTGAATCAGTACCATGCTTGCTGAAGTGATATAACGGTGGTGGAATTTCCCCGCATCCGTGACCGGAATCGTCGCCGGTGTCTCCTTTTCTCCTTGTAGGTTTTCACTTCTTCTTCTTTTCGTTTTCGTTTTCGTTTTCGTTTTCGTTCTCTCTCTCTCTCAGAGATCGATTGTGAAGCAGAATGTGGAAAGGTTAAGAAGGATTTCTAGGTATTATACTCGGAGGATGGTAGGCAAGAAGCCGGACATTAATCAAAAGGTTAATGCTCGGGCTTCATTTATTCGGTAGATGAAATCTCTAGAATACCTCTCCAATGTCTTGAATTTTTTTGAGAATGGCCAACTTCATACCCTTTTAATTGAAAAAAAAAAAACATGATCTTAACTCATAATAAAATTCCCTTTTAATTGAAAAAAAATATCTTAACTCGTAATAAATTTAATTAATTAAGTTAGACTCTTCATATGTCATATTAATATTATCTTAATATTGTAGTTACACATGTGCCAAAATACCTAAAATACCCCTAAAGTGTCTTAGATTTTTGAAGAATGGGCAAGTTTACCCCCTCTAAAACAGCTTGTAGTCTCTTGTACGTAATGCTATAAAATTTATACGTGTGTAAAATGACCAAAAGGGTAGAAACCCCAGTTTCTTTAATATAGTAGTATAGATTATTATTATTATTATTATTATTATTATTATTATTATTATTATTATTATTATTATAACAAATAATAATTGATTTACCGTTTATTGATGCTTTTGATTCATTTGTAATCCCTTGCAGATAACCCGTCATCTCAATTTGAGCAATTAAACGGAGTTTTCTTAATCAGCACTGTAAGTTTCCTTCACTAATCTATGCATTGTTAATTCCACGTGTTTTTTTTATTCTTAATCGTCGATTCTGTTTCAGGTACACTTTTTGCTGTTAGTTCCACGTGTTTTTTCAGATTAATTGTTGCTATATATATATTGGTTTTGTTTTGATGAAAAGGGAAAACGTTCGAGACGATTGATCCAAGAACGGAAGAAAAGATAGCGGATATTGCTGAAGGAGATAAAGATGATGTTGATTTGGCTGTTGAAGCTGCACGTGCTGCTTTTGATCATCGCCCCTGGCCTCGCATGTCCGGTTCCGTACGTCTTACATTTACTTTTTTTGTTATTGAAAAGTTATATGCACATGAATGATTTTGTGTTTTTATAAAATTGAATGAATAGAATATGCTTGAATCTGCCGACCATGATCGAGGCATAAATCCGATGTGTTTCGTACTGAAGACTTGTGAAACTGAACTTATATATTTTGTCTTTTTGCATATGTACGGTATAATTTAGTAAGATAGTGGTATTAGATAGATTCTGATATGAAGTGTTTATGCTAACAGTGTTTCAACCAAACCGTAAAACTCTTTGTCTACCGTCGCAAGCTACAAGGTCAGTTATCCCTAATCATTTAATTCTCTTATTGTTGGTTGTTTGTTTTCGTACTTGATGTCAAACCCTAGGTTCTTCCACTGCTGCATCATCATCCTTAACACCACAATCATCCCCATGTTGATTCGCTTAATTGTATGTTATGTATACACAATCTCTCGATAACTTGCCACCAAATCAGACCTTGAGCTTTTGAATATCATCATAGCAAAGGTATGATTCAATTTTAACAACCTTTTATGCAACAGTTGATCCACAATAAGCACTACCCATCTAAGTTTCCTCCAATGACAGTGGTTATAACAAGTTAATAAGGCAAAGCACTGATCTGCCTGACAACTGTTGGATATAAAGACTGTTGTACACAAAGACTGATGAAGATCATCCACTGTTAAAGACCGAAGCACTGATGAAGACCAAAGCCCTGTTGAAGACAAGCACTGATGAACCAAAGGCCTGATCAACCAAAGGTGAACCACTGCCCAACAACAACAGTGGTTCAGCATCAACAGTAGATATTCTACCTTTGTTTATGTTAACAGTGTTTATATGTAACAGTATTTATCACATCAGTGTTTTATAGTCTATTAGGTTGTTAGATGTCATATCACCTCAGTGTTTATATGTAACAGTATTTATCACATCAGTGTTTATATGTAACAGTATTTATCACAACAGTGTTTATATGTAACAGTATTTATCACATCACCTCAGTGGTTTGATCTGTACTATAAATAGAACAGTTTGTATTGTTCTATTTGAGCGAGTTTTCTCCTCCAATCCATTCATCTTGTACGATTAACGAGTGAGCTCAGGTTAACGGGGAGTTTAGTATGTAAGCATGCATTTAGTTAATTGATTGTAACGTTTTATTATATTAATTAGTAAGTAATTATAAGTTCAATTAGATTGTCGGGGATTTGATATATATTGACATTCAAAGTCATTGTCCAGTACGCAGAAAAGATAATAATAACCTAATCTTTATACTAATAAATAAAAATGAAGTACACTTGGATGATTATTAAGCTCCTCATTTTGATTGTTTGGGTATAGTATTCTTGACATTGGTCTTTTTTTGCAAACAGATGTTGACCAAAAGTCAAACAGATATTTAACCAGATCCACTGTCTTCTCATATTTTAGCATTGTTTTCCTCTTCAAAACACTGTTCAATCTAACATGGGTTTCCATCCAACTATTGACCAAAAGTCAAACAGATGTTTAAACCACTGATTGAGTTATTCAAATTTCAGTTGAATACTAAATGAGATGTTGACCAAAACTCAAACAGATGTTGACCAAAAGTCAAACAGATGTTGACCAATAGTCAAGCAGATGTTGACCTTAAACAGATGTTTAAAGACAACATCTGTTTCTTCATTCTTCATGTTGACCACTGACTGGACAAACATCAGTGTTTCAATCACTGTTGGCTATCCACTGATAGTTAAAAAACAGCCACTGCTCACATTTTTATTGTTGACATCCACTGATATTGACCATTAGTGGTTTCCCTAAACAACTGTCATCCATTTTCATCAGAGTTTGTCACGTGGAGAGTTTTCACTTTTATAAAACCCTGATCAAAACCC
Source organism: Helianthus tuberosus (assembly GCA_030545235.1). Lineage (NCBI taxonomy): Eukaryota > Viridiplantae > Streptophyta > Magnoliopsida > Asterales > Asteraceae > Helianthus > Helianthus tuberosus. The sequence goes on from CM060359.1 coordinate 31,053,200, forward strand.
CAAACAAGGTTTTAACTGCCATTTCGAATTCCAAAATTCTTTCAAAAGCGGTTTCCATCAAATTCCTTCAAACGCTTCATCTTCTTCTTCCTCTCACAAATTCCTTCGAATCACCATGGCTCTTGCTCTCAAAAACTCTCATAACTATCTGTGTACACTTGAGAAAATAAGTAAAAACACATATTTCCATTCAATCATTGATGCTCTTTCATCCTCAAAGTACAAAACTTTGTTGACCTGCAATGCACCTATTTACCAAGAAACCCTACGAGATTTTTGGAAAAATGCAAAATTAAAAGTTCAAGACAACAAGCCTTGGGCTATTACATCAACAATAGGTGGGATTCAGGTTGCTATTACTCCACAAACCATATCTGAGGTTTTTGAGATGAACGATCATACAGGTAAAAACTTTTTCCCTAAAGAAGAGTATCAATGAGATTTGATTGAAAGGGGGTATGAAGAATTGAAGAGCAATGCTCCAAAGCTACTATGCAAAAAGGATCATTCCCACCTCCCATGAAATTTTTATTTCATACTTTACTCATGTGTGTTTCAAACAAAACAACAGCTTTCAATGAAATCCCATTGAAAATTCAATACTTAGGATATGCTATTATGGCTAAACAAGATTTCAATTACTCCCAAGAGATTTTCAATAATTTGGTTAAAAATGTCAACAATATAAAAGAAAAATAAAAAACCATTCCTGTTGTTTCCAAGGTTTTTAAGCTATTATTTACAGCAGAAAGTAGCAAACGACAGTGCACAAGTGCTTGTCCAAGGTGCTCCTTGTCAAATAAATAGTTTGTCTGCTGAAACTTTTACAAGGTTGTCAGAGTCAAAAGCTTTAAAAACACAAACAGAGGAGCCTGAGCAAACTTTAGATGCGTCCACATCTGCTCCTCAGGTTTCTGCTGTTGAGCCCACTGCTCTTGGTGACCACAGCAGCACAACCACTGTTGTGCAACCCCCACCAAAAATCACCAAAAAGACCATTAAGAAAAAAATCCAAATCCAAAAAGGACCTTCTGGAAGATGAGATCCCAGAAGTAACTCCTGTGACAACACAAAAGTCACCAACACCCACTGTTGCTACTTCCTCACAACAGTTGGAAAGATCTCCACCCCAGGCCTCAACTCCTCCTGCTTCCTCACAAAAGGAACAAGTTGTAAGCACAGGGACACCATTCTATGATACATTACCCTCACTTTAGACTATGTTCAATAGCCCTGCTCCCGGGGGAAATTCTCTTTCAACTCCTATCCCTACATCCACATTACCACCTAGCATTTTACCTTTGTTGAAAGCATTGGATATGGATCAGACACTAATCAGTTCTTCTCAACAACCCATCACTGAGAATATACTCCAACAAGTGACTGAGTCTGATGCCTCTACCTTTGCTAACCCATCAACAGTTGAGGAGGTTACACCCCTAGAGTTACATGTATCTCTTGGTGGTAGTTCAAGTGGAGCAGCTACTACAGGTGTTGAATCCACTGATTTACACCTGGACAGTAGTTTCATATGTCAGACTCCCTTGAAGGCAATTTCTTCCTTGGGAACCAAGGTATCCACTGGTGTGTTCAAGCTAACCACTGGTGTGCTTACTAAGGTAACTACTGCTGAAGAAAGAAGTCCCCAGTACCAAGAAAAAGGGGCATCAGTGGATGAACCATTGGAGACTTCTCCTGGTGTATATGTCTGCCACTTCTAATAATTCATAATAAAAACATAAATGTGATATTAGCATATCATTAATTCATAATATATAATATTAAATACTTTTGAATGCTAAAATTATGAATATGAAAGTCAAGTGGTCAATTAAATACGGCTAAATGGAAGGCCACCAATCAACTAAATTTAAATAAAATCAATAAATTCACTCAAATTAATTTCATAGGCTCACGTTGCTTCGATCGATCTATAAAAACGTTTATGTGTTACCCATGATTTAAAGAAGGGAATATATAAGGGAACCTATTTTGTATATCTATTTTAAACCAGTTATACATCTCTACGACTTATCTATAAACAATTCAAAAGAATTTTTTTAACTAAATTTGTGTAGTCGAATCCCATAGCTTGAATTAAATACTAGAACCAAATATTGAAACAGGGTATCAAGTTTTAGTTTTTTAAAATCAGCATTCCAAAATTAGTTTATTTTATATACCATATCCATTCATCAATTGCATTCAGTAATCAAAGTAAGATAGCAATAAATCACATAACATGAAAATCAACTGTATGAAATTTGATGTATGACAACTACCATAAAATTAATTCATGATGATAAATTTGATGAATGCTAATTTATTATATTTAATGGATGACAATTAACCTAGATAATGAATGGTCACTAAAATATGATAAGTATGAAATATATTTAAAGCTTGTTGACGGTTGACGAATCCACCGTTATATTAAATTAAATGTTGAGACAAAATTTATTATGGAAAACATTATGTAATATTGAAAATAAAAGTTAAATAAATATCTGAATAAATCAATAAACATAGCAATATAAAGAATTAGAAAGTTATGTAACCGACTTTTAGACAACTTGTTCCAGTTACCGATAGTTCTCACCGCATTAAAATCATTTGTTTTCGAATACAAAATCAAATCTATATTTTGCAGAATAAGGATATGGTTGTTGGAAAAAACATATTATTTAAATCTACGCATTACCACTTTAAACACATATAGGATCAAAGGATACCTGTTTTGCGATTCAATATCAGTACCTTTTGCATAATGGTTAGATTGAAAGCAAACAGTGGCATGGTGAAGCGTCCAGCGATGGCTTGTAACAATGGTTGCTCTAGAAACTTACATAATGTGATTCAACTCCATAAACAACTCGTGCTGATAACGTGTTGTGAAACAACGACCTACTAGCAACTAACATACATACAAGAACAAGGATTATATGCATTGTAGAGAGAAATATAGAATATGGAATTCGTATTCATTTAGATGTAATCATGCAATACAAAGAACCTCTATATATAGTATTCTTACATTAATACAAATGACATGAAGAGACAGGAGTTAGAATGTGGATAGTCACCATAATATAGTTTATTTATAACCTTAACTAAATTTTTTAACCTTTTTAATAATCAATTAATTAATAAATGATTTAATATTTCATTTATCAACCTCGTGTAATTAAATAATACATGTGTAATAATTAATTAAAAGAAATTATAATTAAATCTTTATAGAGAGGTTGATTACAAAGAATGTTACGTATCAGTCTCTTATATATTTTTTTTAACGGCCAACTAAATCACCGGATAAGCATCATGGGATGCCCTCAATCGAGAAAATGCATCCCCTCCTCCATAACGGTCAGAGTTGGATGCATACCCGAGCCACCAAGCCACCAATTTCGGGGAAAACCCGTCGCCCGAAGGCCCACTGCGGTAAAACACGGTTCGGCTCGGTTTTGAACTGGCGACCTCCAGAGAGGCCTAGTTCTAAACTTCATTGCCACCACCAATGTCCTTCAAAGTGATGCTAGTAGGAGTTGAACTTAGGACCTCAAGAAGAGAAACCAAATGACTAACCACTAGACCAACTTGTCAGGACACTCTCTCTTATATATTAGTAATAAAATACTATATTACTTATTTATTTATCAATCTCATAATAATAATAATAAGCAACAATAATACTTTTAGCAAATTAATGATATTATATTTTCTAAAACTATTTGTTTACAATAATATTTATTTATTCGTTCACTATAGGTATCTAAATCAAAAGATCTATTATTATAATTAATGAAAGAGAAAAATGCCCGGATAGTCCCTGTGGTTTCATCTTTTTTCACCTATAGTCCCTATCTTTCTAAAACTACTTGAATAGTCCCCAAGTTTTCACGTTTTGTTCTCGGATAGTCCCTGGGTCTAACTTCAATTTGTTTTCTCTGTTAAAATGATGTGAAATGACAAAAATACTCTTTCCTTAAAAGGCCAAACCACAGGGACTATCCCGGCATCTTCTTCATCTTCTTCAAAACCCTAGCCCCCATTAGTTTTATCTCACAATATACACACATAACCTGCATAACCAAGAGAGAGAGTGAGATTCGACCGAGAGAGAGAGAGAACCGAAGGGGTGATGACGGTGGTCTGTATTTGGGTCGCCGGAAAATCGATGCAAATAGATGAAGAAGATGAAGTGGTGGTTGTTCTCGATAGTTCTGGTTAAATTGAAGATTTCAGATGAAAATGATAAAGATGAAGTGGGTCTGGCCTAATAGATGATTTATTTGCCTTTGTGAATAATGTAGATTCTATTAAATCCATAAATTTCCTGTCAATTTTGAAGTTTAAAATAGTGATTGGAATTTTACTTCAACCAGATCTGTGAAGGAAGAGTGAACTTTTGAAGTTTAAAATCATAATTGTTTAAATTTTAATTGAAACAAATCACTTAAATCTATAAATTAATGGTGGACTTTTATTATGTTATAGAGTAAAATGATGGTGGAGGTGAGCTGTTTAGGCGGCAGAGGTGAATATTTGGTGTTGGTAGCAAGAGAGGTGAATATGGTTTTGCAGCGGGAATGAGGCAATGATGGAAGTGAACGGTGGGCAGCGGTGGTTGTGGGTGGTGGTGAATGGGAGAAATAGAAATGACTAAATTACCCTTAATTTATTAGACTTAACCGTACCCGATCACCACTGCCGGAGCTGCCGATTTCTGCCGCCACCACTTCCAGCGGTCAAGGTTCGGTTCACTGTGGCGGTGATGGTGGAGGGTGGAGGAGGGTGATGGTGGGTGGAGGTTGAAGATGAAGTGTGGTGGTGGGGTTTTATAAATAAAAATGAAGAAGATGCCCGGATAGTCCCTGTGGTTTGGCCTTTTAAGGAAAGGGTATTTTTGTCATTTCACATCATTTTAACAGAGAAAACAAACTGAAGTTAGACCCAGGGACTATCCGAGAACAAAACGTGAAAACTTAGGGACTATTCAAGTAGTTTTGGAAAGATAGGGACTATAGGTGAAAAAAGGTGAAACCACAGGGACTATCCGGGCATTTTTCTCTTAATGAAATGAAATAGATATATCTCCATGTTTTATAAAATTCTTCTTTTAAGTTTTATTTGATTATTTATTAACTGCATCCAAATCCAAAGATATATTATAACTGATGATAAACCATATACACCTCAACCATATATAGGGTGGAGATACAATAGAAAGTTTATTTGGCTAAGAAGGCTAGGAAGTGATCTTGACCATCCATTTAGTTAATCAAGGGCTAAGATTAAATGATGGAAATTGAAGGGAATAAAAGAGGCGCGTGAGTTTGTTTAGGGGCATTCTAGTCAATCCAATGCAATATTTTCTCTCTCCTCCAATTCCCCTCATTTTTTAAACGTTAATAACTCTTTCATACGACATTATTTTTTTATAAAAATTACACCAAAAAAACGAGTGTTTTTTTATCTTTAAAATGAGTATACTATTGCTATATTTTCAAAAAAAAATTTGAAAACCCAGTTGCGTAAAACGCAATGGAAAAAACCCAGTTGCGTAAAACGCAATGGAAAAAAAAACCTAAAAAATGACATTTTTCTAAAACGCAATACACAAAAAACACAAAGAAATGTCTTATTTGTAAAACACAATGGCCAGAAAACACAAAAAAATGTGTTATTTCTAAAACGCAATAGCCTAAAAACTCAAAAGAAGGTGTAGTTTCTAAAACGCAATAGACTGAAAACACATAAAAATGTGTTTTACCTAAAACGCAATAGACTAAAAACACTTCAAAATGTGTTTTTTCTAAAACGCAATGGACCAAAAAACACATAAAAATGTCTTTTTTCTAAAACGCAATGGCATAAAAACACAAAAGAAAGTGTTTTTTCTAAAACGCAATGAACTAAAAACACATAAAAATATATTTTACCTAAAACGCAATGGACTAAAAACACTTCTAAATGTGTTTTTCCTAAAACGCAAAAGAAAGTGTTTTTTTTTCTAAAACGCAATAGATAAAAAACACACAAAAATAGTTCTTTTGTAAAACGCAATAGATATAAAACACACAAAAATGTGTTTTTTTCATTTTTTTTACAACGCAATGGAAAAAACATTCAAAAAAGTGTGTTTCAAAAAGCATTACAAAAATGTGTTTTTCTTTTCATTTGTATAACGCAATAGAAAAAAATCCAAAAACGCATTACAAATAACAAATAAAAAATATACTTTTATCCATCCGAAAATGTGTGTTTTAAAATTAGATAATCACTAAATTAAAAACAAATTTCCCAAATAACTCAATACAAAACAAAAAAAATAGAACCGTGATATTTCTTCCAAAAAGTCAAAAAACGCAATAAAGACAAACAAACAATATTATTAAAGTAACTGACCATTCATCTAATATCTTATCCATGTTCACTTTTTCAAATCTTGACTTTTATTTTTACAGCAATCTTAAGCTCCAACAATGGCATCCATACGGTTTCAAGCTCCAGAAATGATGACAGTGTACGAAGTAAATGTCAGCTACTGGTGGTGGTGGTACGGAGATACGACAGCAGGTGGTCGTTACGCTGCTCCTAGTGGCGGAGAGGGTGGTGGTGGGGTGGAGGTGGAGTGGAGGTGGTGTAGAGGCGGGATAAAATATGATCTGGGTTTTTTTAGATTTAGGGTTGTGGGTTAGATGGAACTAATAAGTGCTTGACTAAAATGCCCCTCTATATGTTTTTTTTATCTTTGTCATGTGTCAATTTATTATTGCTTCTTACCCTTCCTAAAGAAAACAAACTTTCTATTTGATCTTTTCCCACCATATATATCGCATAATGAGAAAAAGGATAAGAATTTTTCTAACCTAATAATAATAAATAAATAAAAAAAACAAAGTAAATTGTTATAATAAATAAATAGTACAACGAAGTTCATTTGTTAAAAGACAAATCTTGATGGTTTTATATGTTAATCGATTACGTTATATTTATTCAATCGGTGTAATGCAAGGGTTTGTTCAACCCGTGCAATACAAGAGTTTCTTTAAAAGATATAACTTTTTTTATTACCTAATATATAAAATTAAATTTATTTAACCCGTGTAATACACGGGTTCTAACATAGTAAAGAACATAACAACACAAATAGCAAATATATATATATATATATAGTATGGTCGGTAAATCAAACAAAACAAATGTGCAATAACTATTGTTAGGGTTGGGGATGAGCAAATGGTACCGGTACTAGTTACCTAACTATTTTCGGTACTAATTTGGTACCCACTTTTTAAGTTTTTCGGAATTGGCACCAGTATTTGGGTTGATTTACCTTCGAATATTGTACCAAACTCATCCATCTATTTCTTTTCCCATCTCAATTTTTTTTATAAATACAAATATCATATAGTGTGGCTAGGCCAAACTAACCAAAAAGTTACTAAAATTACTAATTAGAATTCTATTGACAGGTGATACAGCAAAAAAGTTTCAGATTCCAAGGGTTATATTTGATGGAATGAGCTGCTTCACACAAATGTGTAACCATGTTTTATACCAATCAAAGGTGTATGAAAATGTGGGCGAAGACTCCTTCGTTGTGCCCGGTTTGTCTGACCGGTTTGAACTAAAAAGATCCCAACTTCCTTCTGCATTAAATCCGAACCTTAAATACACGAATGATTATTACGAAAAGCTTTGGGTATCTGAATCCGAAGCATATGGAGTAGTTGTAAACAGTTTTGAGGAGTTGGAGCAATTGCATATGTTGATGAGTTTAAAAAAGTGAGAGGAGGTAAAGTTTGGTGCATAGGACCATTATCACTATGCTATAACGACGAATCAGAGAAGGTCCTGTTAGCCGAGTTTATTATCTATTACACTTATTTTTTTTATATAGTTAAATATTAAGATAGTTATTGACGTTTTATTATTATCATTAGTTTGTTAGCTATATACCAATATTGTCTGGTTGAATTCTTTCAGGTCCAGAGAGGTAACAAGTCGTCGATTAGCAAACACGAATATCTGGAGTGGCTGGATTCTCAAGAAAGCGGGTCGGTGTCGGTGATCTATCTGTGTTTAGGAAGCATAAGTAGGGTTGAGCCTGAACAGCTCATAGAGCTGGCTTTAGGTCTAGAATCATCTAACAAACCCTTCATTTGGGTGATTAGAGCAGGTCCCCACACAAAAAAGGTAGAACAATGGATTGATGAACAAGGGTATGCTGAGAGAACCAAAGATAGAGCTTTGTTGATCCATGGATGGGCCCCACAACTGCTAGTTTTGTCACACCATGCAATTGGAGGGTTTTTGACACATTCTGGTTGGAACTCAGCTTTTGAAGGGGTTGCTGTGGGTGTTCCATTGATCACATTGCCTCTATTTCAAGAGCAGTTTTACAATGAGAAACTAATTGTGCAAGTGTTAAGGACTGGAGTAAGTGTTAGCGATCAACACAAGTCTGGAATGGCAATAAAGAGTGATGACGTTAAGAAAGCGATAGAGATGGTTATTGAAGGAGGTGAAGATATAAGAAAGAGGGCTAAAGAACTCGGTAAGAGGGCTAAAGAACTCGGTAAGATGGCGCGAAACGCAGTAGAAGAGGGAGGATCGTCGTACCAGAATATGACTCGATTGATCGAAGATATCAAGAAGTATGCAAGAACTTGATAGGATGTTGGTCTAATCTCAAAGATTTTAGTGTGCTTGTTCTTTTTATGATTATGTACTACTATTTTCAATAAAGTTGAACTTTTTTCGCGTTTCTTGTTACCAGCCAAGAAACTCGCAAACCCTCTAACGGATGTGTACATGATCCATGACTCGTGTCAAGAGACATGGTTCGTAGTCGATAGGGTTTGGGAAAAGAAGTTTATGTATGTTGTTTTACTTGAAACTTTGAAGTGTGACATTTTGGTAAAAGACTAGTAATCTTATGATAGTGAGAAGATAGCTAATGGGTCTAATTTAAGTTATAACAATTAGGGGTGTTTATAAAAGCATTGAAATCGATCGAATCGCTTAAACCGAAGCAAGTTAACCCGTTTGGTCGTTTTCAGATCCAAATGGTTTGGTTTCGGAGGTTTATATATCCGATTTAATGCTTTAGTTTGGAACTTGGGATCCAACATGTAAACTAACCAGGGCGTTATTAATTTTTTATTATTTATTTATAGTTTTTACATTTATTGTTACTAATTTTAATGATTTTTTTTTTTTTTTTTTTTTTACAAATCATGGGTTGGTAGACGGGCAACAAGCTGCGCCGCCACCCCCTTTTGAATTGCAAATCCTACTCGGCTAAACACATAAGTATGGCCTACAGACACTGTCGCATGCGCAAGTGCTGCCTTTTGAACCCGCTTCAAGAAACCGGACGCCACAGAGGCCAGATAACCAAAGGTATCGAACGCGAAAGGAAGGAAGGCATGTTGATTATCTATGCAGGCCTGCTCGTGCTTGGATATTTTCCCCGCCTCAGCCTTCCGCGTCGCTTGCCCTGAAACAAAACCACTGCCCCTGAAACCGGCAAGAGGCGACACCCCCGTGAGATCAATGCAAGCATGCTTACCCCCGGACCATCCAAAAACCAGCACATCGGCTGGTCGAAGGGAAGACCTCCCCTCTTTCGGGTCCGTTAGGAAATTAACCGGAGCCTCTTTTTTAGCAGCGATACCAGCTCGCTTGAGAACGTCAAACAACACATCTCTAACCAGATCGTGTCTGTACTTGAAGCCAGGGAGCTCTTTGCAGTGAAGGGCATGTTCCCCGAAGCTATCAAGACACACCTTCCGACAAACAGGGCACGGTTCATCCTCAGGGTACAACGGTATCATCAAACGATATTTGAGGACAGACCGATATTCTACTGCCGACATACATTGCCCCAAGCCCTCGATCGGGATAACAGTAAGGAAATCTTGAGCGTGGGGGGCTCGTAAACAATCAAAAACAGCTTTTTGCCGAGGGGATAACCCGAAAACACCATTGATTTCCTTCACGGTTTTACCATAAAAAGCACTCGCCAAAATAGTTTGAGGTTCACGGGGGGGGGGGGGTGTCTTTTATTAGCAAAACCGCCAAGGTCAACATCAGGAAGAACGGCTTGTAAACCATCCAACGCAGCCCTAAATTCCGAATCAAAATCACCCATACAACAAGCTCGCAGAATATGATCTTGAAGTTCCAAAGATTGCACTCTGGAGGCCACGAAGGCAAAGGACGAGACATCCCCCGCCGATAGTAATCCAAGCCCACCCTCCTTGATTGGCAAGGAAGCCAATCGCCATTTAATGAATTGAAAGAATTAGAAAAGTGGTTCAAACTGTCAAAACTGTTTTGTAAATCCACTAAACTAGTAAACTAGTTGGTCCGGCCGGACCAGTTTAGTTTGTAGCAGGGGCGGAGCTAACCTATATCAAGGGGTAGCACCCGCTACCCCTTGACGCTCTGGCGGTAGTGTAAAAAAAGGTTAGCTTCGATAGTCATAACTCGAGCAATTGAATAGTGCACAAGTTGCTCCTAATAGCTTCGATGCCACTGCTATAATACCATGGGCAATCTTAGACTGTCTATGGCAGTGACCTGTGGAGTTAGTCGGCTTGTACACCAATTAGCCCATAACACTCCCAACTTTCAGGTAGTCTTATAGCAATTTCAGGTGTTGTGTTGAGATGAATGCAACTAGTCTTATAGCAATTTCGGGTGCAAAAATATGCTTAAAGAAATTATTTTATCTCAATTATAATTTAGTTTTTTAATAGAATGATTTAAGAGTGTTTATGCATTAAAATTTTCACTTTGGGTAACCGATTCGACATGTTTGACGTGTTTCATTATTTGTCAGTTTACTCGTTCAACCCGAATCAACCAACCTATTCATAAGTAGCAAAAGTAATAGGTTGAAGTTGCCAAACTCTCAACTTTTATCAAAATATTATTCCATATATAAATAACAAACTTATATGTGCATCAATACTTATACCATGTGCTTGGGGAACGTTTCAAAAAAAAAAACTAGGTTTTCCACATTTCACCCAAACATTTCATATTTTACATTTAACCCCTTTTCATTTTCTTTACTTTTACCCCAAAGTTTTCCATATTTTATAATTTAACACAACACTTTATTATTTACAATTTTCGTACCCCATACTTTTTATCTTTCGCGAGTTTTCTTTTTACGTTTCGTTCTAAATTTTGCGAGTTAACATGTCGTAGCGTGCATGTGAGGTTCAACGTTTTTGCTCTATTTTTTCATATTTGATAGACCCGTCGCAACGCGTCCATTTTTCCCCCTTTTGAAAAGTTCGCCGCAACGGGCGGGTCGTAGATCGACCAAGTTATTATTTTCTATGTTTTACGTTTCTAATTAATTTCCTCGCATTAAGACACTGTAACGGGTGTGCGTGATTCAACGATTAGTCTGCTTTTCGTTCAGTGTAATTTTTATCATTTTATCTATTTTATTTTTACGATGTTGAAAGTCGATGTGGTTGTGGCATTGGTGCTACTTGGCACGGTTTTACAAACGTTTTTAACCTATTAATTTTTTTACTAATTTTTTGTTTCAGTTTACCCCTATACTTCCTTTACTTAAAAACTATTTTTTACGTGCATATTTTATGTACGGGTATGTGTAAATATGATTTCTTCTACATTCCGACGTAAACTTTTTTTATAGACGAATGAGGTCAAATATAATACGTTTTCTTTAAAGAAACCATTTTTACGTGCATATTTCTATGTACGTTTTCGTATAAATTCAAGTTGTTCTACGTTTCGACGTAAACTTTTTTGGGAAATTATTCAGGTCAAATATAATATGTTTTCGTGTTTATTTTATGTATGTTTCGTAAAATTTGTTTCGAACCGAGTGAAGTCAAATTATGGTTTCTTTTTCTCCCCTTTTTTCGAAACCTCTAATTAATGCCTTTTGATTACATGTGCGTATTTTCCTTCATACCCGTTACGTTTTCTTTGTATAATTTGGGTCACATATAATACGTTATAATTGTTCGAAATGAATTCCATTTACTTTACGTTTGATCCAATCACAATGCTTATACAGGTTACACTGAGTTCAACTGGATACGTCGAAATGTGTGTTTTCATATGGTTAATGCATCATATAACGGAAGTTGCCCTGCAACGCAGTTGGAAATCTTCATCTCGAGGAGGGATTTGGCCCGGGCTCATACCCGAGTTCGAGTCTGAGGGACACTGGTGCCCAGCTTCGGCTGGGTAATTTCACCGCCAGGGAGCGATCCGGTAAGCTAGCTTGGGAGGGGGGATCCCCCTCTGCGGTCAGGGGTACCGTGCATCTCCCCTTTTTTTAATGCATCATATAACGTTTGGACTAATCCATTCAATATTTACGATGTACCCGCGCCGCAACGCGGGCGGGTCTTAACCCTAGTTAGAACAAATGTACAAATGGTGCTCACAACAAAATGAACTTTCCTTTTTCTTTCGCCCTTGCTTCTTGGCATGCCTGAATCTGTTGAGTCAGCCCTTTCATGTGAGCACAAAATAAGCATACGAGGTTCGAAACCAATAAAAAGACGCGATGCTTTAACCAAATCAACAGTTGGTCCACTAACGGATTGTACCTCTATTTCAGGTGATAGAAAGGCTGCTCTCGATGAAACCTGCTAGATTCTCGAATTGTGGGTCCTGCAATGCGGAGGCACGAGCACCTAAGTTCAAAAAACACTAATTAACTAATTACACATGACAGTTTTGAACTTGTTAGTACAACCAAAAAAAAGTAGTTATATATTATTATACATGCAGGTGGTCAAATACCAGTCTATCTAAAATTCTAGTTATCTATCATTCTTCGTCGTCAGAACCGAGCACGGGTTCATCTCCCTCATCACCAGACGCTCCAATATCTTCTTCAATCTCATCTTCAACACGACGTTTTCCTTTATCATCTTTTGATGGCCCAGACCCGTCATCACTACTAACTTTAGATGCTCTACCTACGTTACTCCATGTCAAATCATCACCGATAAACACCAAATCATCATCTTCAAGATCATCTTCCATTCTCCCCATCAACCATTCATTGCTTTCGTCAATGTCTTGCACAAGGATTGGATCCGCGGGTCCCTCACTCCTATGTCGGCGTTCCAAAGCACGGTTGAATTTCACATACACCGTGTCATTTAATCTCTCTTGTGCCAATCTATTTCTCTTCTTGGTGTGAAGGTGTTGAAAAAGGCCCTCGTTCTTTTCACAAGTTGTAGCAGTACAAGTGAGGCTAAGAACTCGTATAGCAAATTGCTGCAGTTTAGGAGCCGAATATCCAAAAGATGCCCACCACTCCACTAAATGATAACAAAATATAAAAAAGTAGAATGAGCATATATCGCAAAATCAAAATTATTAATTGCGAATAGCGGACGATAGCAACAAGTAACCTGTACGCTACGTAGCGATAGCGATGAAATAGCGGGCGCTATTTTATGTTTAACGATACACTAGAAGAAAACTTTAGAAGTATTTTATATGTATATTATATCCAAATACGGTGTTCCTATACGTATATTTAACAAAAAAACCTAAAATCCAGCTATATTTAAACCAACAAAAACCTGAAATTTCGCTATTTACTCGCTATGGAGGCGCCAAAATCAAATAGCAATGAATGAGGGCTTCGCTACGCCATTCGCTATAGCGCTATTAACAACTATGCGCATAATGCATATCGTAATATACTAGAAATAATGTGTGTTTGTAAATTGTAATTACCTGGAGCTTTTTGCTTTCTTTGCCTAATAGCCGCATTTTTACCAAACAGCCCTTCGGCATTTTGATATTTACTTAGTTCTTCAAGGATCAAGTCTTCATCCTCTACAGTTGGAGACAACCGTTCGATGCAAGAATATAAATCATCCATAATTTCTTCATCCTCTAAAATAAGTTTCACATCATCATAAAAGATAGACGGGTTTAGGTAATGTCCCGCAGCATGCAACGGTCGGTTAAGTTGACATTCCCATCTATTATCTATAATATCAAAAGTTTTATCATAGAATTCCTTCTTTTTGTTAAAACTCTTTCGAATCGTCTCTTTAGCTTTATCCATGGCGTTGTACATGTAACCCATAGCCAACTTTTTTTCACCGGCAACCAATCTAAGGAGACCAACGAGAGGTCCCGTTAACTTAAGAGTATATACTATATTCCTCCAAAATGATTCTTGTAAAAAGATAGATTCAAGTTTTTTGCCCTTTGGGTTTTTCGACCACTTGCTATCTACCCATTCTTGAGAAATGATCATCTTTCGCAAATTGTTTTTTTGCTTGTGATATTGAAGAAGAGTGATGAAGGAAGTAGCAAATCTTGTAATTGCAGGCCTGTGCAAGTTTCTTTGATTTGTGAACTTCCTCATCAAGTTCACTAGACCAACAAAGTTGTGTATGTATCCGTTTGCAAACATTGCATTTTTTAAACAACTTTTCACTCTCGGTATTTGTTTCCCGATATCCTCCAACATAAGATCTAGGCAACGTGTTGCACATGGAGTCCAATAGAGATGTTTCCTGTTGGCTTCCAACATCTTCCCTAAAAAAATTAAAATAATATGGCATTAGATCAAAAATAATATATATAGAGAGAGAGAAAGAGAAAAGTTTTAAATACAATAGTCCTTAACGTGCAATGCGTACGATATTAAATCACGCATGTTATAAAATTCAAACCTTAATCATGCATGAACAAAATATAGCATGCGTGATTTGGGTTACCCCCGTGCGTGATATTCTGATTTGTTCATTCGTCCCTAAGGTTTGACCACTTTCGTCCAAAGGTTTGTTTTTTCCGCATCTGGATCCAAAAGGTTTGAAATCTTGCTGTTTTCATCCGAGTCGTTAACTCCAACCATTTCTCCATTAAATGAGAGGCATTTCAGTGTTTTTAGACATTTTTTATTAAAATAAAAAACACTATAAGAGATAAAGATCCACTTCTATTGACTTTCTCCCCACCCAAACCCTTTAATCCATAGTTATCGATAGCGAATAGCGACAAATAGCGACGAGATACCTATATGCTACGTAGCGATAGCGACGAAATAGCGCCCGCTATTTTGTGTTTAGCGATAAGGTAGTTAAAAATTTAAGAAATAAAAAATAGCTAATTGTAATTTTTTATATATATATATAATGTTAATTTTATACTTTTTATGTATAGATTTTGAAGTTTAAGGATCAAATGTAAATTAGTGATGATAGAGGGGGTTAAATGTTAAAATACACAAACTATTTTTACACTTTTATGTAATTTTTTACAAGTTTTAGGGACTATATGTTAACTAGTGAAAAGATAGAGGGGTTAAAGGTTAAAATCCAAAAGGTTACTTAACCCTAAAAAGCTAAAATACAGACGCAGCCGCTCTTATTCTTCTTCTCTTCTTCTCTTCTTCTTCTTCCTGACTTCCGGTAGGTTTCCGGCGGAAATTACAGCACCGGAGCCGGAATTCGTGGTCGGAATCCCGCTACAATCACGCTATTTTCCCGCTTTTCAGGCGCTACAGAAACTTAGCGCCCATCTACCTATTCGCATCGCTATTCGTTATTGCGCCCGCAATGGTCGCAATTGATAACTATGCTTTAATCATCATAAAAAATGTCTAAAAAGACGAAAATACCCATGATTTAACGTTAAAAAATGGATGGAGTTAACAAGCCGGATGAAAATGGCAAGATTTCAAACCTTTTGGATTCGGATGCGGAAAAACAAACCTTTGAACGAAAATGACATTTTACTCTACATGCTAAGATTATAAGTTTGCAACTCTTACCCGCCTCAACATAAGCAGATGCATTATCTGTAACAACTTGAATTACATTATCCACTCCGACTTCCACCACCATTGCATCAAGAATCTTGAACAATACACTTGCATCCTTGGAGACATTGGAAACATCAATGGATTTTATAAACACAGAACCCTTTGGAGAGTTGACCATAAAGTTAATGATATCCTTTTTTACCACCGGATCATGCCATTCATCGCATAGAATTGAACAACCTTTGTTTGCCCATTCTTTCCTTTGCTCATTAACTTGGTTATCAACTTCTTTTACTTGCTCATTAAGTAACGGAACTCTGAGTTCATACATGCTCGGTGGTTTCATCCCGGGACCAAATTGTCCGATAGCTTCAATCATTGCGTTGAAACTATCGTAAGTAGCCGCATTCGAAGGAATGCCTGCATCGTAAAACCACTTCGCTATCTCTGTACACGCCTTGTCCCTTAGCTCCTTATTACAAACTTCGTTGAAGGTTTGTTTCCTATTTTGAGTAAACGGTATACCTGTAAAACCTTTTACCCTTGTTTTTTTACGTTGAGGCAACGTACTACCGCCTGCTTCACTACAATCTTCCTCAGTGTCATCAAGATCATACTCGTTAACTCGAATCCTTGAGTTCATGACGTTTTCGACTTTTGACATTTCTTTTTTCTGCATGTATATCTTCATCTCCTCGCGTACGTGCTCCGGGCATCTTAAACATACAGTTACGTTCCTAAAACCTCCTACGAAATGTTGTTTCAGCCTATAAACGCCTCCTTTAACTACTTTCCCACAAAAATTACAACTAATGTTATTCCTGTTAGTCGGATCTTGAGTTCCGTACTTTCGGGCTGGATCGGTTGATATGGATGTAGACGAGGGGGTGCTTGAAGCTGAAATCGTTCTGATTTCTAAATCATAAGACAGAAAACCGTACTAAATATATAAAAAAAAAACATCATATAGCCAATGGAGACAAAAAAAAAACACCAGCATACGAAAACAGAAGCAAGCTTAACTAAATCTTAACAACAAAAATTTAATACAGAATAACAGAAATTAAAGACTTAATTCTTAAATACATAAATTAAAGTATATATACTAATCCAGCAGCAAATAAATACAAAAAACAGGTGCTGACTAAATAGAAAACATTCATCAATATCTATGTGCATACTGCGGTAAAAATATCAGATATCAGTCAACGACCGATATTTGAGATATCGGTTACCACGGTGGGATATCGGTAATTTTAATATCATGCAGAATTTATAAGCAATTTAACACTATACTCTCCTACCATTAACAAATTAAACTTTGCAACTTGCAAAATGCTAACAATTGTAGCAAGTAGGAACTGATTAAGACTTAAAACACAAACATTTAACACTAACATTTAACAATTAGAACTTAAAACACTAATAGCAGCAATAAGAAGAAAGACGAATGGTAGAACCAAGAAGAAAGGTACTCATATCGGGAAAAACGGTGATATATCGGTCCAATATCAGCGAATAATATCGGTACCGATATTTGACACCGATATTTTACACAAGGACCGATAACTGATATATATCACCGATACTTTCAGGAGGAACATACCATGTACTTGGTCATGGTGATTTACACCATCAGCTACTTCTGGGAGACCACACGAGCCCTTACATAATATAGAACATTCCTTATACTGCAATGGCTGCACTCGCAATAAATGACAACAGGACATAGCAATTTGTAAAAAACTCAGATAATTATGAAAGCTAGAAAATTAATTTAAAATAGAATGCAAGGTAAACGATCATTACTTGTGCTTTTTGCCCGGGCAACTTAGCATCCGTGACAGCCAGTTGTAAGTCGGTTGTCTGTGTTTTTCTTCTTCTACATTCAGGCCCGGTGGATCTGCTTGATAACGGGTCAAGGGTAACCTTAATGGTGTCGTTTGACATATCGGAACACGCTATAGTGACACTTGATTGGATATCTTTGCTGTTGTATGAGTCCAGTTCGACATCTATGACATGAAAGATCAGAAGATACATAAAGAAAACAATACAAGAATGAAGATAAAACAGGAGTTACATGTAAAATTATTTTAAATTTTAATACAAAAACCTATAAAGTTTAATACCCAAAATCATTTTATACCCATTAACCTTTTCAAAAACTAACCAGCTTAAACAAACACAATAGCCTTTTAATTTTTAGTCCATCTAAACTCATTTAACCCAATTAAAAAAATAAACATTTAAACATAACTAAAAAACTAGCTAGTGGCAAAGGAAGATTAGAAAATGGGGAGGATGAGGAGTATTCGATTGCCGATTCGGTTCACACGACATCAGGCATTCAAGATTTCATCAATCAAAAATGGCATTCAACTTAGTAATCTGCGACCGCGGGCGACAATACGGGCCATAGGTTTAGTTTTGTTTATTGTTATCACAACTATTGTCGCATTACTAAGTCTTTTATATACATATATAAGTATATATTTTAGGGCCCATTTTTCCTAGTCATATAGAGCGTTAATAGAGATTCATGCATGCAATGGTGAGGGTGAAGCCTCAATTCTCCTTAGGCTGCGTGTTACCGTTTCATAAGTTTTCACTGCCACATCAATGCCACATAGGCATGAGCTTTTCACTCACTTTTTTCCACTTTTAGGGGTTGTTTGGCAACTTCTGAATGGGTAAGTGCTGAACCCATAGGTGTTAATGGCGAATAACGACAAGTAGCGATAAGGTACCTATATGCTACATAGCGAATAACGATAAATAGCGGGCGGCTATTTTATAAATAGCGATACACTAGAAAAAAAATTAAAAATTTTATATGTATATTATATCAAAATACCCTAGTATATATGCTATTTTACATGTATATTTAACAAAAACCTAAAATCCAGCTATTTTATAGCTATATTTAATTTTTTTATATTTAAAGAAAAAACAAAAAATAAAATAAATTGTCGCTATTATGATAATAGTATTATCGCTATGACCCTAATAGCGAGCCTAGACCTATAAGCTACGTAGCGCGCTATAGCGATCGCTACGCTCGCTATTGTCAACTATGGTTGAACCAGTAAGAGGTCTGAACCATTAAGAGCCAGTATAATGCTTAACCATTCAGAGGAAAATGTTTGACCGATTAAGATATGAGGTCTTAAATCTTAACCATTCATTCAGACTCAATATAATGTTTGACCATTCAAAGGCAAATGAACCATTCAGACATCTGACATCTGCTCGCGAAACAAACAGTCTATACCATTAAGAGTTAAACCTGAGGTTTGAACCATTAAGAGTTGAACCGGAGGTTTGAACCATTAAGAGCTAAAACAAACAGCCCCTTAGTGTGTAATGTTTCACAAGCTTTCCCTATCACGTAGGCATGGGCTTTTCACTCACTTTTTTCACCTTTTTCCACATTTAATGTGTAATGGTTTCACAAATTTTCACTGTCGCCACTCACTAAACTAAACTAATATTTACATTAACTAAATTTAAAAAAGAAAAATACCCCAACCCTAACGAACATGTAAAGGCGCACAATACATACATACAAAAATCAACAAAAAATGTGGTTCGAATGTGAAATGAAGAGTGTGAAATTGAAGAGATAAGTTGGAATTAAAGTTGAAAAAATACCTACCTTTGATGGAACAGATTGGAAGATATCGTGATTTGGGGGCAGAAGCGGTTCTAGGAAGCTGAGAAAACTTGGGAATGCGATCGATTTGTTTGGTGTTCTTCCTCTTTCTCTTTCTGTAATACACATTCTTCATCTCCATTGTTTTGTTTGCACTGCAAAATTGAAGAAATATGTGTTAACCCTAGAAATTTTTATTATCCATATGGAATAGGGTCTAGGGGTGTGAGTAGTAGACTTGAGTTTGCTTTGTTGAGTCAGGCCAAGCCAATTAAGAGGATCGATGCGGGGTGTTTATCGGGTTTTTTTTTTTTTTTTGGGTTTTTGTCTGGAAAAATTGATCCAATAATCGATTTATTTAAAGTTTGGGTCACGGTCGAGTTTTCGAGTTTAGATGTAAAATGAAAATAAATGTTCTTTTATCGAATATCATCAAAATTCGTATTCTACTTTAAAAAATATCATTAAAGTTCAAACCTTATTTGACAACATGCTATTATAATATTTAAAAGCCCTAAAAACTTAATGTTCCATATATTAAAGGCTTCAAACCAAAACACTTAAGAAAAAAATAAAAGTCGGGGTTTTTTCGGGTTTCGTGTTTCGGGTTTTTTCGGGTTTTCTGCCAGGAAAAAGTGACCTGATGACCGAACCATTTAAAGTTCGGTTTGGTCAGGTTTGGGTTTTTCGGGTATTCGCTAATTCAGGTTCGGGTGGCTAAGAATTCAGGTCGGCTTTCGGGTTTTGGATAAAAATGACTAGCCCTAGATCGATTAGTGGGTTTCTAAAACTTACTTATTAAGAGATTGCATGAACCATTAAAATGTGTTTTTTTAAGTGAACCAAACACACTCTACCTCTAACGCATTTAGAGGTAGAATAGAATCTAGGGGTGTGGCTAGTCGACTTGAGTTTGGCTTTGTTGAGTCATTAATACGCCTAGCCGATTAAGAGGATCGCTTAGCACGTTTCTAAACCTTACCATTAAGAGGTTGCATAAACCATTAAGATGTATTTTTTAAGTAAATCAAACACACTCCATTTCAGACCATTCAAAGGTAGTCTCTTAATTGATCGTTAAGAAGCTATCAAACAACCGCGAAATCACTTGTACTCTTCTTCCTACAATGCCAAATTGCTCGAAGCGTAAAACTTTCTATGATGCCACTTGTCATGAACTCCTCCTACAAGCATGGTGTGAAGTAGGGCTGTTCACGAGTCGAGCCGAACTGAGTGGACCTTTGCTCGTGCTTGGCTCGTTTACAAACCGAACCGAGCGGAGCGACTCATTTAAAACCGAGCCTCAAATCAAGCGAGCATTTTTCGAGCAATAAATATTCCGAGCGAGCGACGAGCGAAGTTCGAGCGATTTGGACAACCATGTCGCCCGATTTAAATTTGCTGAGAGAGATAGTAATAATGTTTGGTCTCAAGTTTTTATATCTTTAAAAACTTTAAAAACATACACATTTCGTGGCATAATATTTTTCTTATAGATTACAATGTTGTGGCCGACGAGGCGATGATCATATTGCACGAACAATTACGTTGAGAGTAGGGGACGATCGACTTAGGGTAACGACATGAAACATTGAGGCGATGAGCAGTCTGTCGTTTATCGGTTTATGGTTTAACTTTTAGATTTGATATTAATTTTTTTATTGGCGTGGTTGGGCTAGTACGTATAGATTTAGTTGTAAATTTGTATATAGCGGACCAAAATCTAATAGAGTGATATATTTAAAAATATAAATCTAATTTATATTCAAGTATATAGGTATGTGTAATGTGTGTATATATATAGGTGTGTGTGTGTATATACGTATAATTTATATTTGTGTATATACATGTTTATATATGTATGTGTGTATTTATATGTATATATATACTAATTAAAAATAATAATTCGAGCCGAGCCGAGCCGAGCGAACCTTTGCTCATGCTTGGCTCGTTTATAAACCGAACTGAGCATAGCGGCTCGTTTACAACCGAGCATCAAATCAAACGAGCATTTTCCGAGCAATTTTCGAATGAGCGGAGAGCGATTGAACGGCCTTGAAGTTCTTGATTTCCAAGGAATAACCTCTCCATCTCACGGATGATCAAGCTCTACTGGTATCATCTTGCCATGGATTCATTATGGGTGGCCCCAACTCTAGCCTAATGACTAATGTGTTGCCGAGAATGTGTGATATCAAGAAATTGTGATACTTAGAAAGTGTGGTACGAATAAGTGCAAATGCTTATGGCACACTTTTTCTTAACCGTTGTGGCACTCTCAAAAGACATGCAGAAATGACCAAGAACCCACACATGCATGGGCCTGCCACAGCCCGGGCAAGTTTTTCGGCCGTAGTGCTAATTTTCCGCATTTCGATCGAAATTTTTTATATATACTATGTTTGGCCCGGGCTTGCCCGGGCTTTTTTTAGTGTCCGTGTCTTTCTGCCCTGGCACGTTCAACGGGCAAGATCCGCCACTGCACACATGCAAGCATGTGTTTAAGTAGACTAAATACTTAAACAACTAGTCTATATCACTATGATATATGTGAGGTTTTCTTCACGTATTATCTCATAAAGCTCCAAGATCTCATCAATCCTAGACACACATTTGATCGGGTTGGACTTCTTCGAGTCGATCGCGTGCTTATGGGAGAATGTCGATTCTTCTTGGAATCCCAAGAATCATGGAAATTATGTTAATGGGGATATTGGAGTGTATGTGACGTTATAGTTGAGTATTGGAGTTCTATTCTAAAAATATACCTCTAGACAAATTTTGAGTTGGTGGGGGGGGGGGGGGGGGGGGGGGGGGGGGTTATTACATAAGTAGTTTATATATAATCAGAATAAACACAATTGACTGCCGGAATAATCTATACAAAAGCTAATGAACTACTATTTACTAAATAACTCGCTACTAAAATAACTAACCACTAGTTAACACGCTCAACACTTAGGGGCTGTTTGTTTACCTCTTAATGAGGCTCTTAATGGTTCAGACCTCTTACTGGTTCAGCATTTAATGGTTCAGACTGTTTGTTTCATGAGCATATGTCTGAATGGTTCAGACATTTGCCTCTGAATGGTTAAGATTTACACAGAGTCTGAATGGTTAAGACCTCTAATTTGAATTGGTCAAATATTTGCCTCTGAACGGTTAAGCATTATACAGGCTCTTAATGGTTCAGACCTCTTAGTGGTTCAACACTTAATGGTTCAGACCTCTTAATGGTTCAGCACTCAACCATTCAGATGTTGCCAAACAACCCCTTATATTTATGTTACTAATGTTTTTTAAATAGCAAACCTATATTTTTTTAGAATAAAAGCATCAATACCTACACCCCGCCGGATTTAAACTCCCAACCTTTTACTTGGAGAACATATCACTTAAGATACAATGGTTGATAACAATATGTAGGGTTGTAAACGAACCGAACGTTCAGCGGACAATTCATGAACCGTTCGGCGGGAAGTTCGTTTATGTTCGTTCGATTAGCTTAGCGAACGAACATGAACAAAAAATTTCGTTTGGTTAGCTTAGCGAACGAACATGAACACAGGTCTCGTTCGTTCGACTGCATTCGGTAATATGTTTGGTTACGTTCGTTCATGTTCATTCGTTTACGTTCTTTCATGTTCGTTTGATTATATTAGAAAAATAATAGACCTTTTATGTAAACATATTGAAAATTTGAAACCCTATTTTTTTCTAAGTTTGATAATATTTGGACATTCTAAGACATTTTTTGGGATAATTATGTCTAAGTTAGTTAAACTTGATTCATCGTTTGGTGGTGTAGTAGACTTGTGTTTTGATTTATCATTTTTATGGTTGTGTTTAACTCCTTATATCCAATGTTTAAGGATAACAATGTTTTTATTTTTTTATTGTCAAGTTAAATATTCGTTTGCGTTCGTTTTTATTTGCTTGCGTTCATTTGTGTTCCGGACCAGTGTTCATGAACAACTGAATTTCCTTAACAAACGAACACGACATAAACTTATGTTCGGTATGCGTTCGTAAACAGTTCGCGAACATGTTTTCCTTAACGAACGAACATGACATGGCCTTGTTCGTATCCGTTCAGTTCGTTTACAACCCTAACATGTAATAAACGCAACACTCAAGTGATGCCAACCATAACCTTTTTCATTTTTCTCTTATTCAACCGACCATTATTTTCTTTAGACAAAATGACAGTGCACGTCCTTTAGGTTTAACTAAAAGTACAGTGCACGTCCTTAACGTTTAAAAGTTGCACTGCAAATCCTTTAACTTTATTTTCATTGCATTGCAAGTCCTTTATGGAAAACGGTGATAACTTTAACCGTTAAATCCCCCATGTGCCTCCCACATGAGGGGTAGATCTGTCATTTCCCTTCATTTCCCCCCTTTAAAACCCCTGTTACCAAAAACATTCAACATTTCCCTTCACCCTTAATTTAACATTTATACAACCACAACACACATATAAAACCCCAAATCAACAAGTAAATCAAATCAATGTGCTGCTCTAAACCAACAGTTAGTCAAACATATACTCAATTAAAAACCACATTCTCTAAACACTACTCAGTTAACAAAACATGTATTTCGATTCATACTTCAATTCACCAATCAACAAATGTGTACAAATCAAGAATCACAAGACTATTATTGACAAATATTTACTGACCAAGAGTCTACGAGACAAAAGGGGGTGCTCGCTGCCATTTCTGCAGCCTGAATTGGGGCTCCGGCTGTCCGCCGTCGGCGGTGAGCTTCTCTGCTGCCACCATCTGAAGTACCGCTGCTCCCGTCTCAGCACCACTCAATACCATCCTCACTGCAGCCCCCAAACTGTCACCAACTCACCACCATGTCGTATGGACTCATCGGAAACACATCGCTTCTGAATCAGTCATGAGACATCATAATCCAGCCGCCGATGGCGACCCTTCTGGCTGTCGTTGCCTTGCCGTCGTTACCACTGACCTTCCCGTCAATGCACCTCTCTCTCCGTCGCCCTCTCTCTCTCAACAAACTCTCTCTCTATAATCCTGGATATGTGTGTGCGAAGGATGGTACAGAAGGGTTTTATGGGTGTGGGTGAAACGAGGTAAGGAAAGGGGGTGTTTGGGGTGTCGTTTGGTTGTAGATTTGGAGAATGAGATGGAAGAGAATGAGGTTGATATGAGAGATTTCGAGTTTCTTGTTGAGCAAGAGGATGATTCAGTGCAGATTGAGTCAAATCTGGATTTAGATGTGCTAGATAAAACCCCAACAGAGGAAGGAGGTGAAGGGAAATGTTGAATGTTTTTGGTAACAGGGGTTTTAAAGGGGGAAAATGAAGGGAATGACAGATCTACCCCTCATGTGGGAGGCACATGGGGGATTTAACGGTTAAAGTTAACACCGTTTTCCATAAAGGACTTGCAATGCAACGAAAATAAAGTTAAAGGATTTGCAGTGCAACTTTTAAACGTTAAGGACGTGCACTGTACTTTTAGTTAAACCTAAAGGACGTACACTGTCATTTTGTCTTTTCTTTATGTTCATCTTTTCTTTTTGTTTCATATCATTTTTGGTGTGGGGTATAGTCCATTTGTTGATTGTGTATTACGTAGGAGCCAACCACATTAAACAATAAACCGAGTGGGAGTGTGCCAACTATCTCTAACTAGGTGAAGGAACACAAATAACAGTCCACACTTCACCATTGCACCAAACCCACATCCTCAATGTACAAGACCTAGTCTAAAAAGGTTATGTGTCAACTTTCATCATATAGTTCGTTTTATTATGGACAATCGCATTAGGTGTGTTTCTGTCCTAATGAACCATGGATACATCATCTCATGTTCGTGTCATAGCATAATCATATGATATGTACACAAGTAAGACTAAAAATGTTGGACATTTGGATGTGTATCATGTTTCAAAAACATTGAACTCACATCAGTTTCTTGAACTACCCCCTTTATGCTAATCACAATCTCGCAAAACTGGGAAAAAAAGGTTATTTGTTTTTAACTTAAAAATATAAATGTTGATTATTTTATTATTACTATATTGCTATTGCTATTAATTTATATATAGTATAATTTACAACATAGTTATGCAATAACATTTGTACCTTTTGCATTGTTGCTTATCTATGCATATGATGTGTATTATTTGTTGTACTTTGCTTTGTTTTCCTATGTGACTTGTTATTCCATATATAAATTAACAAGAAAAAAAAATTAGTTTTTCGCTTTCAACCTTAAAGTTTTTTCTTTTACTTCAAAAAAAAATTTTGATTTTTCATTTTTAACCTTAAAGTTTTTTCTTTTACATTTTAACCCATTTGAAATTTTTTACTTTTAACTCAAACTTTTTTCATCTTTTGTAATTTAACACAACACTTTATTATTTACAGCTTTGCCCCCTATACTTTTTATCTTTCGCAAGTTTTTCGTTTTACGTTTCGTTCTAAATTTTGCGAGTTAACATGTCGTAGCGTGCATGTGAGGTTCAACGTTTTTTGCTCTATTTTTTCATATTTGACAGACCCGTCGCAACGCGTCCATTTTTTCCTTTTTGAAAACTTCCCCGCAACGGGCGGGTCCTAGATCGACTAAGTTATTATTTTGTACATTTTACGTTTCTGGTTAATTTCTTCACATTAAGACACTGTAACGGGTGTGCGTGGTTCAACGATTTTAGTCTCCTTTTCGTTCAGTGTAATTTTTAGCATTTTATCTATTTTATTTTTACGATGTTGAGAGTCGATGTCGTTGTGGCATTGGTGCTACTTGGCACGGTTTTACGAACGTTTTTAACCTATTAAATTTTTTACTAATATTTTGTTTCGGTTTACCCCTATACTTCCTTTACTTAAAAACTATTTTTACGTGCATATTTTATGTATGGGTATGTATAAATATGATTTGTTCTACATATCGATGTAAACTTTTTTTATAGACGAGTCAGGTCAAATATAGTACGTTTTCGTTTAAAGAAACCATTTTTACGTGCATATTTTTATGTACGTTTTGGTATAAATTCAAGTTGTTCTACGTTTAGACGTAAACTTTTTTGGGAAATGAGTCAGGTCACATATAATATGTTTTCGTGTTTATTTTATGTATGTTTTGTAAAGTTTTTTTTCGAACCGAGTGGAGTCAAATTATGGTTTCTTTTTCTTCCCTTTTTCCGAAAGCTCTAATTAATACATTTCGATTACATGTGCATATTTTCCTTCATACACGTTACGTTTTCTATGTATGAGTTGGGTCGCATATAATACGTTATGATTGTTCGATATGAATTCCATTTACTTTACGTTTGATCCAATCACAATGCTTATACAGGTTACACTGAGTTCAACCGTATATGTCGAAATGTGTGTTTTCATATGGTTAATGTATCATATAACGTTTGGACTAATCCATTAATGTTTATGATGTACCCGCGCCGCAACGCGGGCGGGTCTTAACCCTAGTTAATATAACAAAATAAGGTGTCTTAGGAATAGTGCCTATGACACAACCTCTATTATTTTATTGTTTTTCTTTGCTAAATTTACAAAAATGTCATCCAATGGGTTTTTTTGTGTGTGTGTGTGTGTGTATTCAACCCTTCAACTATTAGTATTATCACTTACACCCCCTCAGCTTTCTATAAACTTTGAAAAATGTCATTTTGACCCCCCTCGAGTTTTAATTGCTTGTTTTTATGTACGTTTCAGGTTGGTCTACGTATTGTTCAGAAACGAGTCCGGTCAAATATAATACGTTTTCACTAGACGGTATAAATTCGCGTTACTTTACGTTTCGACTCCGCCACAACGCGTGGTACCATTCTTTAACGTAAAAAAAACACTATTTTCTTACGTGCTTACTTTTTGACGTAAATTTTCTCGGTAATTAGTCAGGTCAAATATGATACATTTTTGTTCTTATTTTCATGTGTTTTTTTAGTTGGTCTACGTTTTGACATAAATTTTGTTCGAAAACGAGTCGGGTCAAATATTTAACGGTATAAATTCGAGTTATTTTAAGTTTCGACGTTGGCGCAAGACGTCAAAATACCAGTTATTATCATTTGATAGAAGTGGTTTCAGGCTTTTGTTTTTTTAATGGTAGCTTATTTTGACTAACTATTAATTCAACTTCAGCAGATACTTGAGCCTATAAAAACAAAAGCCCAGCCTTACAATCGTAAACCGGGCTAGGCCCAATTCTAAAATCAACGCACAATTTTTACTCCACTTCATGCTTGCTTGACTACTTAAAAGTTAAGACAATACTTAAATCAATGAGAGATAATAAACAAAATTACGATAATAATATTTTTAAAGAATATTTATACGTTAGTGTTGTCACACGAAATTTTATTCTATAGTCATAAAATACACAAATTATTGCACCTATAGTCACAAATGTTTACAACTATTAAGATACTGGTACGAAATAGACATTCGTTATAGCAACCGAAAGAGATAAAAGGTAAAGTGTGAATACAACTTTGTTTTCAATGGAGCATACATCGGAATGTCGAGACAACCATAAAAATGAATACCGGTACCGATTTCAAACATGCGGTTTATACGAACTTTGTAATCCATTATATCATATTATTAATAGGACGAAAGTATACATAGTATATAACAAAAACTAAACGGTGAGGTAGTTTTGATGAAATGTACGTTTGTGTTTCGATTACTTGCGCATTCATGAGAATATTCAATGGTGGTTTTGTCATTTATAAAACTCTTTAGCAAGGTTGCTAATTGTGTGTGATATATGTGACTAGATTTCGGGTTTATAAAAGACAATGGAAAAACCCTATATAAGGGAAATAACGGAGCTTGTTTTGAAGTGTGTATGTTCATTATGTTGATAAGTAACTTCTAAATTATGTGTAACTAGTTGTTTACCATGCGCGTGCGTTGCGGCGCGCTAAACCAAATCGTTCTATAAGAATGACAAAACATGTCAAATAACAAAAAGTAGCTCGAACTAAAACGTCACGTATTTTCGATACCGGTTCGGCACCGGTATTAACCGATTTTTACCCTCAAATACCGGTGCTGTACCAGTACCAACCGGTACCGAACCGTACCGTACCAGGTATATTCTGTACCGGTACATACTTTTGGGGATTTCGGTAACGGTATTTTCGGTACCGGTTGGTACCGAGCTCATCAAATCCTGTAGCAACGTAGCAATGCAAGTAATTGCACAGTTTAGATTACCTTTTATACACACAGTAAGTAAACTGACCGACATCATTCTTCAAACGATTCGAGATAAACGATGCGTAACCAGCCATATCCGGCATCGTGGAGTGCATTAAAAAGGGAGCAATTGGACGATTGGATGCTGGGCTAGGTGTTTCTTGGAATGCCCACGGATTGTTCGGGTCAAAACCACGATTATGAGGATTCATTTTTCGTATTGTGGTTGGATGAGAATTTTTTTTTAAAAATAAGATAGAGATCATTATAGAAGATGTGGAGTAGTTGTGGTAAAAAATGAATAGAAGTGTGAGTATTTATAGTGAATAGATAACTTTTTTTTAAACACATAGCCGTTGGCCAACGGCTAGCCCAAACGACTACTTGTCTTGGCCAATGAGATCCCGCCATGTCATCTTGATAGCCCCGCCAAACGCCCGGGCTGAAACCCCCGCCCAAGGGGCCACTCCGAAACCCAAGCTCACCCGGGGTGGTGACTTGGGCGTTTGTACCCAACTCACGCCACAACCCCCGCCCCATACCCCATATTCTAATATTTCCTAGATCTTTTTTTTAAACACATAGCCGTTGGCCAACGGCTAGCCCAAACGGCTACTTGTCTTGGCCAATGAGATCCCGCCATGTCATCTCGATAGCCCCGCCAAACGCCCGGGATAAAACCCCGGCCCAAGGGGCCACGCCGAAACCCAAGCCCACCCGGGGTGGTGACTTGGGCGTTTGTACCCAACCCACGCCACAACCCCGCCCCATACCCCATACCCCATACCCCATATTCTTATATTTCCTAGTTCACTATTCATTTAGTTTGTTTTAATATAAGAAACAAATAATAAATCACTTTTAAAAAAGAAAATTATAAATCTATTCATTTAGTTTGTTTTAATATAAGAAACAAATAATAAATCACTTTTAAAAAAGAAAATTATAAATCACTATGCAATATAATATAATATAATATAAATCACTTTGCAATATAATATAAATCAGTATGGGAACACTATTCATTCAGTTCTTCTTTTATTAGTATAGTATATAATATAATGGTTTTGAAATATGGTGTTACAACGTAGTGGAATCTAAGTATGATAACATTTGGTTGTTCAATCATTTTTCATTTAACATGCTATTTATCTTTTTTTTTTTGTTGATCATAAGAATTTCATTAAAACAGAGACAATTACAGACTAATGCTAGGTAAACGGGCAACAAGCTGCGTCATTACCCCTTTCTGAATAGCAAACCCTTACACATTTTGATTTCTTACAAGAAAATCAATTATTGGATTCATATACCCAAGACACAACATATGACAACGTTGCGGTTGACATGTGACATATGATCCTAAATGGTCACACACTAAGCAATTATTCTAAGTACACACTTAAACTTGGTTTTAATTTTACCAATTATTCTAATTACACGCTTAAACTCGGTTTTAATTGTAACGTATTCAACTAGACTGATGTCAAGCATATTTTTATTAAGTATATTACAAGAAAAATAATCATTACATAGTTAATATATTTTTATGAAGCAACATGAAACTATATAATAATATAAGATATAAATGTTTACTTATTAATGATTGAATGCAAGTGGGATTTTGCATATCGCTATTGTTTTATTATAAGCTTTGGAATTTAATTTTTCTAATCAAAGTATTGAATTACTTCAATGTTGATAACACACCTTTTAGATAAAAGTTTATAAAGTTCTAAGTGTGTTATATAAAGCAAGAGTTGGCACAAATCAAGACTACACACATATTGTTATTTGTAATATCCTTTAGACAATGTGTTCCCATGAAATAATACTTGTTGGCCCATTTTTTTAAGCGGACCCCCTAGTGGGAGTGTTTATAGATATTTTTAGCAAGACTTTTTACTCCTAGTTACCACTTAATTATAATTTATAACTAGCAGGTTTCCACCCCGCGCGTTGCTGCGGGGACGCGACAGAAGTTCGGTCGATATCGATTCATTTGTTACGGTATTGTCGCGTGCTACAGTAAGCAAAAGAGCATATGTATACGACCAAAACAATATCTACACATGTTCGGTTCGTTGCAACGGCTACATTATTAACATTGAAACGTAAATAAAAAACAAAAAGAAAAAACGTAATGTAAAAGTACGCAAAGTGTGACACATCCATAATTTTTACAATTAATGAAAATTTTCACTCAAACACTATTGATGTAACAAAAAATCAATTCTAATAATTATGGTTTTAGAAAACATATCAAGATTATATGTCGATGTGTTTAATGTCCAAATAATTTTATCCTTATTTAAAAAAAATGAAAAACTTAACCAAAACTCTAGAAATAAAACAAATTAGAAAAAAAGAAGGAAATACAAAGTGAGGAGAAGCACTGGCCAATCAGATGTTTTTTTTTATAATTCATGAAATGAGAAAATTAATTATCCTTTTACCGGTTACTTCTCCATTTACCACACTTTTGTTGTTTTTTTATTGCTACACTATTCATCATGAGTTTCTAATCATATGTATAATGTATAATATAATAATAGAGTTTGCACGTAAACCATTTTTAACGATTTGAACTTACATCACTTTTATATAGGACAATCACCAATCTGGGCATTTTATAGTACTTGATGACGTCTTATCTTAAGTACACACCGTAAATACAAAGAACTTACTGCCAAGAGCTTTTGAAGGGAATGAAGAATCGAGGTTTTGGTGGTGGTTGAATGTGAGAAACCATTCTACAAAGAACTTCCAGTAACAATGATCAATAATGTAGTTCTTCCAAGATTTTGTGTGATATACCACTCTTTCTCTTGCAATATATTAACAAAAGATAAGAGTTCTTGTTCTCATTCTTTTACATTTTAGCTTGTTCAAGACTATCATCTCTTGGAGTTCATAGTTGTTTGGTGTGGGCCAACATTCCAGAAGAAACACTTGGATCTTTGTTTAACCATCTTCACCAAAGTTCAACAACCATGTTACTAAAACACCCAATGTATGGTTCTAGATTTTAATCTATATACATTTGAATCCTTGACGGGTTTGTTTACAAGTTATAAAACTTATAAATGCTTCTAGCTTTCACTATAAATATTTTATAAGGGGGGTAGGGGTGCTCCACTTTCCATCATTCACCATACCCAATCATCAAACACCACGTCATCGAACTTGGTTCCATCACTAGTGATGGATTTTAGTGGGGATGTCCATTACTCACCACACACTCATCTCCATCGAACATGGTGTGCGGCACCTTCAATTCTTCACACGTCATGGTGGCCACTTGTTATAAAGTTCACACATTTTGTTCGATGGTGGCAGTGGTGTATCATGCAAGTCCATGCGTGATACTTGCTTCTTCACGCTACGTCTCGGGTGGCCTAAAAGATATGATAAAAACCTAACAATGATTGCCTTCTTTCGGCTTCGTCAAGGTACAAAATAAAATGAGTTGATCCTGAACGAATTGATTTTCTACTATTCTAATAGTTACTATCATGAATTTCTTCAAGATTCAGATTAGTTAATAACATGAGAAGAATTCACTAGATGTTCGAATCATGCTTCAATCATTACAAATATCACTGTATAAACCAAGAATTGTGATTATATTAGATTGTATTGATGTAGTTAGGGTTACATGATGTGTGATTTATATATACCACAATATTATACTTTGATCCTTATACTATCACTAAACATCATTGTTATGGGTCAAAATTCATGCCAGGTATCCCGAGCTTTGGTTAGTGATCCTGGATCCTAGAAAGGTTCAGCATCCCAAACTTGCATGGGATACGATACTAACATTTATCCTGCTTTGTTTTGTTTAATACTTCCAGGAACAACTATACGACTTAGTCTCACCCGAAGACTCGGACTTGCAGTTGACATGCACGTGGAGAACAAGCTTAACCGGTCGATAACGTTCAAAAAAGGATATTCTCTATATCCCAGGAATTATGGAAAGTTTGTTATTTATGTTTTGTATAAAATAGAGGCTAATCTCGAAGGATAGGACACTAACAAACACACAACACTCACACTCTCTATACTTAGCATTCCATCGCAATCAAGCTCTCGAGTTGTACTTGTTTTTCATATTAATAAAATTGCTAATCCCAAGGTTTTATGCCGGAGATCCCCAAGGATCAAGGGCCTTCCTCATAATATCCCGAGTTGTTTATTGCATTATTTCACTCACATTGCAATATCCTGAAAAAAACACTACCTCACAACTAAGTTTGATCACTAAATTATTCTGTTAATTTTTTTACCAAAACAATTTGGCGCCCACCATGGGGCAAGTCATCAATTTTTTTCAAAAATTCGTGTTCAATCACTTTATTTCAAAACGCTTTTCAAAAATGGTATCTCAATCCAAACCTACCTCCTCTTCGATCCCATCTTCACCCTCTAGAGTCAGCAACCCTCTTCCTCCTCCTCCTCCAATGTTCCAGAAAAAGAATGACAACTAGATCAAAAAGACTACAACTGTTGGTCACACTTCTTCTGGATCCGAGATATCTACTTGAGGACCTATCATGATCTCAAACGATGAAGTCATCACCATACTCTATCAAATGAGGCAACATATGGAACAACAACAAAGGACTAACAACATGCTAACGAGGGAGATCGAAAAATGAAATCGAATTCGAAGAGACCGCTTGAAGATATTGCCACCCCGTTGCAGCCTAGGATCCTGAACTTTGATTCTACAGGATCCTCAGGAAATCATCAGGGAGACTTTATCCCGATGCAGACTTGAAATAGCATGGCCGACTTGACTCAGTCTATCAGAGTTTCTTCAGCCAGCGATTTCGGGATCACACCGGGATTCTCATCACAAAATTCTGATTCTAGTAATAATTCTAATAATCAAGTTTTAAACACTAATAATATCGAGCCAATGCAGGATGTGGGGATTTGCCCAATAATGGATAATGAGTAATGTTGTAAAAATCGCGACTAGTCGGCGATTAATCGCTAGTCGGCCAGTAACTGAGTAATTTTTCGCTAATCAGTCCATTAATCGCTAGTCGGGCCTAGTCGGACCTAGTCAGACCAAGTGGGCCAGCCAACAATCGTCGATTCTGGCCAGATTCGAGCAAGAAACCTGTATATTTCGGCCAAAACCTCTAAATTCCGGCCAGTTTCCAACCAAACCATGTGAATTCCAACAATTAATCTTGTATACTTAAAAAATGAGTTGAGTAATAGTTAAAACCTAGCTACTTAAAATATTGACCTATAATAATGTGTATATGTATACACAAAACTAGAAATTACATATAAAAACCCGATCCGATTATTCCCGAGTAGTCGCTAATCCTCGCCTCACTGGCCGACTAGCGACTAACAAGTTCTCCAACCTTGCAAATGAGTTAAAGAATTGAAAGACATGATCTCGATTGTACCTGGTGTGTTACAATCCACACCAAAAGTATCCTTGGCAAGTCACAGGATTTCAAGATTTGCTCCTCCCATTTGCGATGCAGAAATCCTGAAATGTTTTCAAACCCCAAATATGAAACTGTATGATGGGACTACAGAACTCGAGGAACATGTTGCCCAGTATAAGGAGAGGGTTAAAATTAATCATATTCCCAAGGATTTGAAGGTAGCTTGCTTATTCAAAGGATTCAGATCAACATAAACAAGATCAACCCTCAAATGGCTGTTAAATGTTCATCCATACTCGAATACTTCATTTGCTCATTTAGTTGAGTTAAACGCCTGGTTGGTCACTGTGGTTTACCATTTTTGCAGAGTTAGTCCCAAGGCTTTAATAATTACAGAATTGATCCCAGTGGTTGTAATTTTTACACTCGGGTGGTCCTTATTACTAACCTAAGTTAAATTTCTCAGTTAAGTGTGTGTGAAATGACATGATTACCCATGAGATTAAAAATAAGGCAATTTAAAAAAAGTAAAAAAAAAAAAGAAAAATAAAACAAGGGGCCCACCCCATCATCTTCTTCATCATCATCACGAGTTCCCACCCCCACCCTCATCACCGCTTACCACCCCAACCCCCTCGTTTCCACCGACGACCACCCTTCCTGTCACACCCCCAAAAATAC
Organism: Helianthus tuberosus; assembly: GCA_030545235.1. Lineage (NCBI taxonomy): Eukaryota > Viridiplantae > Streptophyta > Magnoliopsida > Asterales > Asteraceae > Helianthus > Helianthus tuberosus. The sequence continues at coordinate 31,087,981 of CM060359.1, forward strand.
CCCAAGCGGAAACCCCCGCGAGGTGTGTGACGTACCAGGATCTAGCCACCAATCACGTCGAATTCATACAAGATTTCGAATAAAACTTTCATTCATTAAGATAAAGTGTTACATTACATAAAGTACAGCTCAACGTTTTCAGCGGAAGCATAAATCATCAGTTATGTGTTTCGTAAACCAAGCGTATGGAAGTTATTAGACTTGTCTCGTGTTTCCATGTCTCTCGACCCATGACCACTCCAGCTTCCCAGACAGCAAGTTCCATGTTCTCACATATCTATAACCTGCGAGCATGCAAACAAGTGTATCAGACAACGTTGGTGAGTTCACAGTTTTATGAAAACGTTTGGTTACCAAGTGTTTAATCCAGTTTAATAACAATTCCGAAAGTAATGTTGATAATAACTCAAGTACCGTACAAGATGGCTCCAGATTGTTTTGCCCGTCCCCAATGCCCCATATCTAAGCATTGGTCATGATTAAGGTCATTAGTTCACGCCCCTCCTCTCAGGCACGGTGTGAGGTTGCCAAGCCTAATAGCGCTATCAACTAATACCCCGTTACCTCTCAGGTAACTATTCGGTAGAAGATGGGACTTAAGGTGATAGGAAATGAGTGTATTATCCAACATTCCAGTTTTTACCCAAAAGACTTATTCCTCTCAGGAATACCCATTGATTGTCCCACCCACCGGGACGCATGCTCAAGAGAAGTGAACTCACCTTAGAATGCTCGGTACGTTACGTTACATTACCCGTTCCAAGTTAGTCAACCAAACCCTACCGAGGTTACCAAGGATGATCAGTTTCGTAAACACATATCCAACTCACGTATTCAGTAAATCACATGTAACACCATTGTCACATAACACATAGCAACGCTTAGATTTCATACACGTTCATAACACAGGATCACATTCCAAACAGTAGTTACCAATAAGATCAGTTTCGTAATCAATTAAGTCACGTATTTTCACAGCTTGCATTCATAGCAAATATCATCGTGTATCACATAGCAATTACTCATTCGCATAAAAGTCCACATCCCATGTGCATAACGCATAATAACATTTAACATGTAAGTTTGCTACTTATACGCCCAACTAGGTTCTTCGCTCATATATATTATTATTAACATGCATCGATAGAACATTATCATCCTCATACAACTCGTAATCTGTTTAAAACCTTACTATTTAAAATGTTCTGTTTGTTTGTTCACTTACATCATCTCCACGAAGAACCAGTTCTTCGTGGGATGCTCTCATGGCGAAGTACCCTAGTGGCGAAGGACCACTCTTCGTCGAGCATGAGTACGACAAAGAATTCTAGTGGCGAAGGACCATTCTTCATCGAGCATATCAACAGATGGTTATGATTTCCTTTTTAATGGCCCTTAATTCTCGTAATAACAGTTATCAAATTACGGCAGATCTAAATCAGACTGATCAACATCTTTTAACAGCAATCATACACGTTTTTACAAATCACTGGATTGTAACCGTTCACAAAAACACCAATCATAACAATCATTGATCGAAATCATCAAACTCATCATAACACTACCCAGATTCATGCATACCTATTCCAACATAACCCCATATCAAATACAATATTATGAATACACATGATCAAAATCGTCAAATGGTCAAACAGTATGATTTAGCGTTTATCATCTAGAATTTAACATCAACAATAATCATAAATCAAGTCATCAAGTCCATTAGCATCAATTGCCCTCATGCACATCAGACTATACTTGACCGAGTTCTAAAAAGCCCCAAGCATAGATTACTTCTCATGTTCACAAGCATTAATCGATATACATAAACCTACCCAAATAAGATCAAGGAGCCGAATCAAACAATGGCAGTGCACTAACAGTGAGACCAAGAAAAGAATGCCTGGAACACCAAGTAGAGCTTCGAAGAGGAGAAGGCTTTGAATGAAGGGATTGCCGCCGGCTTCGAGAGGGAAGGAGAGGGTGAGAGAGCACTAGGGTTGTTGTGTTATTGTATAATTGCTAACTCATGAGATTGCACACAACCCTTATGTGTGTAGTCGCATAAAAGGCCAATCGGGCCTAACCTGGGCTTTGCTCGAGCCATGCATCAACCCACCAGATATACAAGTTTGGACCGAGGACAAGTCCGTTTCAATGGGGAAGTGTGCGAGTGTGGGAGGGTTGTGCGACCCGGAACTTTGTGCGATTCACATCAAATAAAAATACATACTAATAACATAACACATAACTTGCAACCATTTCCTTATAACCAGATATAATATTCGGCTAACATACAACACGAGACAAAGGATCAGTAAAATGAAAGGAGTCTGGAAATTACGGGTTGTCACATCATTACCAACTTGAAAGAAATTTCGTCCTGAAATTTGGTAAACAGTCTCGGAGAAAAGAAGCTGTAGTTTAGGATAACTGGGGATTTTCCCTCGGGTGCCACATCATCCCCAACTTGAAAGGGAATTTCGTCCCGAAATTCACCAATTGTATCAGAACAGATTAGGGTACTACGCTTCGTCTAGTTCTTCAGTTCCCTATGTGAACTCTGGTCTACGTCCTGTGTTCAAACGAGCTCTCACAATTAGAATTCGACTGTGCTTACGAATCTTGACTTCTCGGTTCGTGGTTTCAATGGGATTCCTCAACAAACTACAACATGTCGTTAATCTTAGGCTCTAGTAAGGGTATCACAAGTGCTTCATCGGAGAACACTTCTCTAGAATCGAGACATAAGTGACTTCGTGAACGTTTCCCAATTCGTTAGGTGACTTAAGTCTGCAGGCCACATTACCGATTCCTCCTAGAATTTTGAATGGCCTAACGTATCGTGAATTTAGCTTGCCACACTTCCCAAAGCGTACCTCACCCCTCCAGGGGGAAACTTTCAACACAAACGATTGCCGACTGTAAGTGCTAAGGATTTCTTATGCTTACCAACTTTTCTGACGGTCACGCGCTGCCGCCATACAATTTCTGATCTAAACATTCTTCTCAGAAGTTTCGAGTACGATTCCTGGACCCGTGATTAGGCTGGCACCCACCTCAGCCTAACAAAGAGGTCGGCATTGTCGCCCATACAATGCCTCGAACAAAGCTGCTTTATCACTAGAATGGGTTACCGTTGAAGTAAAACTCTGCCAAAGGTAAATGTCCTTCCAACCTTTATCAAAGTCAATCACACATGCTCGCGGCATGTCTTCGAGTGTTTGGATTGTTCGTTCACTCTGACCATCTAAGGAGTGCTCATGTCTAGACGTGAGCCACAGGATTTGTGTACTGCCTGCCACAAATCGTAGATCATAATCAGAGGTAATAGAAGTTGGCATCCCGTGCCTAGAACCCGCCTCTCTCAGAGAAATATACACAAGCTGCGAAGACTCACCAGCTTCCTTGATTGCAAGAAAGCAGGCTGGTTACGTGAGACACTCAACAATCACCCAAGTGATATTGTTTCCGTTTCGTGTCTTAGGTAGACCAATGACAAAATTCGTGGTAGTCTGTTTCCATTTCCATATGGGTGTTTCTGGTTGCTGACGCAAACCAGGAGATTTCTGATATACCTGCCTTGACTCTCGCACTAGTCAAACATCGTTCATGTACATTGCTACATGGGCCTTCATGCCCGATCATCAGTACAAGATTTTTAGATCCTAATACCTTCTATCAGAACCCAGATGAGTAAAATGTCGAGACTTGCGTGCTTCGTCCAACACAAGTTCCCTAAGGTTGCCGTGCAATGGAACCCATATTCGCTCCACAAGGTAGCGAATCCCGTCCGATTTTAGCTACAAGTTTCTATTCCCATGTCCCGCGTGAATTCAGCTAGAAAGTTCTCGTTCTATAAAGCTTCTGTCTGAGCAGAATGAATCTGATCGGTAGGCTGGGGTTGATAGGGAGCTGCAAGCTCGTGCATGTTTAGGTTTCACAGTCGTAATCGTCCAAGAGTTCCATCCAGCGATGCCATCACATGTTCAACCCTTCCTGATTCAGATACGCTGAAGGCCCTTGTGATCGGTATAAATTGTGCATTTGGTACCGCCCAATTGATTCCTCCAAATCTGAAATCCAAAGACCATGGCTTCCACCCCAAGTTGTGAATCGTGTAATACTTTTTGTAAATCTACAATGGTCGAGGAACGTAAGCTATCACTTTCTCACGTTGCATCAGCATGCAACCGAGACTCTGAATCGAGACAACATGGTACACTACCAGATCACCTGTACCATCGGGTAGGGACAGTTTTCAGTGCATTGTAGAATTTGGTTTTAAGGCTGAAAAGGCGTTCTCTTGTCTTGTCCTCCACGAGCACACAACACCCTGCTGTGTTAAAGTAATAAAAGCTGTGAGTCCGCGATAGTACTCAGCGAGACCAAGAAATTGCCACACCTCCGAAGGACTATTCGGTGTCGGTCAATTTCTAGTAAAATGGATCTTAGCGGGATCCACGTGTGTTCCCAATTCGTTGACTATGTGACCAAGAAAGTGTACCTCTCGAACCCAAAAGTCACACTTAGAAAGACTTCACGTGGAGTTGCTGCTCCCCTAGGAGCCATGAGATAAGATACAAGTGCCGTTCATGGTGTTCCTTTCTCCTGGGAGTGGTTCAAAACGTCGTCAATAAACACGATTGACGAATTTGGCGGGGTGAGGTTTACACATACAATTCATGTGATCCATAAGGCTGCTGGTGCATTGGGTAGCTTGAATATCATGAACAGAAAATCGTAATGGTCGCACCGCGTCTGAAATGGCGTGTTAGGAACATCCTCCCCTGGGTCTTCCTACAGGTGACAGTCCGATCTTAAGTTGATTTCCGAATAGAAGCTTGATCCTTGCAGCTGGTCAAGCAGGTCATCGATGCGAGGTAGAGGGTGAAGGTTTCCAACTGTCACCTTACTGAGTTTATGGTAGTCGATACACGTATGAAAGGACTTGTCCTTCTTTTTCACTAAATAGAGCTCGGGCTCCCCAAGGCGAGAAGCTAGATCAATTTAAAACCCCTGTCAAAGTAAACTTGGAAGTTCTTCAGGCCACGTACCCGTAACCAGTGATAGTGTAGTAGGGTAGCTGAAACGCTTCTAGACTTCCATAGTCGAAGTGATACTGACATTCAGTGAATTTCCACCAGGGAGAGATATACATGTGATTTTATCTTTACAACGGTTTCTACTCGATGCTTGGACAACCAGTCCATACTGACGACTACATCAAAGTGTCCAATAGTAACGGGAAAAGAGTCAATGTCGAACACGTGACCCACAAGTTTGAGTTTGCACCCTAAGCGAACGTGTGAGACTTCAATTGGCTTGCCATCTGCCACTTCTGCAACGTGTCTGACTTCAAGAGGTATCGGGGTTGAACAGAACAGAGACGAAACGATTAGTTACCAAGAACGTACAGACCACCATGTTGCTATTTTATCTGGCGTCGCCCATGCAAATCCTAAATGCTCTTCTACGAGCACCACATCCAGTGTTGTTGTTATCATTATGAGGATTCCTAATGCTGCCATTGTTCCCTTGGTTGTTGACGTCTTGACTTAACAACAGTCAATCCTTGTCGAAGTCACCTTCGTTCCCATACTGGAGGTTGTGATTGTGAGTACCTTGTTGTCACCGTGGCCATTGCCCCTAATGTTGTTGCTTTGTAGACAGATCTCTACGGTCTTTTGTCAGTTGGGTCCACCTTCTCGCTGTTCTTGTCACATCCTAGAGTACTACCCATTGCGATAGCAGTTACACATTCCACACTCTAGTCAATTGTCGTCGTTTATGCCCAGATGGATTCGTAAAAGTTGGCTCCTAGAGGTTGCTGACTAGAGTTAGTGATTTAATTGAAATCAATCTGCTGGTGTTCGTCATCGGAAAGCAGGGTCGTCCTAATACTAGGGTTGGTAATGTATCACGTCCGTCTTCTTATCCATTGGCTTTGCGAGTCGATTGAACCATGCACGGTAAGTTGCTAGAGAGTACATGAGTGATCATACCTCGGGATCTAAGGCGTCAATTCATGGAATTCAAGTAAACGGAGAAAGTGAGGAAGGCACAGACCAAGCATTCAATGGTTCGATAACTTAACTCAAAGACGTTCTCATTAACACCTAGCATTCTTAGACGGTTCTCTAGACGTTCAAATACGTGTGCAGGCAACACTCAATATCATCGAGGTTCATAAGGATCCAGAGGGTAGTGAAAGGGTTACGTTCGGATATGAGACAATCATCGCTACGACTCCTATAGATAGTGGTGTTTCTCATTAGATCGAAATATGGAATGAACCCCCTTTCACACTTGTTAAGCCTCACTGGGAATTACATGCACCCCACATTATTATTATGTATGCACCCACAATAATAATATGATTTGCATGCTCGTCTCAGTTCCTCCTAACTCGTGTCAAATGGTTCCTCAGATTCGAGTAGCAAGACAAAGGACATCACAAAACATGAATCAGGAAAGTCTAGAGGAATGTCGCACTGTGACACTATCAATCGCATAACACAGGCAAGTAACACATGAATTTATACTGTAGTGCAAAGTGTACAATCACATGCAACATCATAATTAAGTGTTCACTAGTTATGCTATGCAATAAGTAAACGAGAGACGGACCTTGCAATCTGGAGCTGAGTGTCATGGTCGTATTCAGAACTGTTCGGTTATAGTCTGGTTTTATAAAAACGTTTTAAAACCAAGTTCACTATAACCAGTGGCTCTGATACCAAACTGTCACACCCCCAAAAATGTCACACCCTGACTTTTGCGGAAGCGTGATTATGGTGTGACTTCCTTAATACCATTGCATTCAATCATAACAACAACTATATGATAAAATCATAAATGGTCATCCATTAATTAAGTTTAAACATAACAACATTGTTTTGATACGTGGACTCCAAATTCAAGTTTTACAAACCATACGAATTATTTAAGGGTTCACAAGGACTCATCAAAAGACTCTAAATAAAACCAAGATTTGGAAGTGGTGCCTTGTCCAAGATAGGACACCCAAACCAAGCCTCAAGACCATGGATGACATCTTTTATTCTTAACAACACTTGAAACTTTCGAACGCCCACCAGATCCACCTTTAATTTCCTGAAATACATGTAGTTTGAAAACATCAATAAAAGTTGAGCGAGTTCATGTGTTCGTTTGTGAGTATGAATAACCTTTGTAATTATTGAAAATTATGTATGTATATTTGTATGTGAAAATGAACAGATCAATTAATGGTTTGCAAGGCCATCAATATGTGTGCAACGGTGTAGGAAGGCTCAATCCTTTGCGTATTTCGCACCGGGCCTCCCGGCTGGAACGACATAGTCACCACATGAGCCAACTCACGGACTCAAGGGTGGGGCTAGCAACACCCAAATAGATCAATCACTCATGCCCCTCGGTCCTTCTAAAGGATTAATGGTCTCAAGGTAACGCCTACCCGTTCACATGATCTAGTAGTTCATTTCATTTGTAAATCATTTGTAATCATAATCATTTGTAACATGTACTTCACCCCCGAAGTTGTAAAACAAAAACAGTTAAAAGAAAAGGGGGACATGAACTCACTGTCTTGCGTCTTCAGCAATCGTAACTCGAGCTTCTTCGGTGAACACGACTACCTACAATGTACTAATGTCTATTAGACGAACGGGCCGTGCCTTGACTTAATATTAATGTTTCCGAGTTACGTTTCTTTTGTGTCTTCGATATTATTCCAAGTTACGTAATTATTTGTTAAAATAATTAATATTTTAACTTAAATTATATTTATAAATTTTGGAATAATTGTTAAACAATATTATCGTAATAAGACTTCCCAAGTATTTATACTTGTATTCCCTTCCCAAGGATGGGGGTATCTTATACATGTGTATTTTTGCCATGTTTTGGGTCGTATTCCGGTGTGTATTTATACGTACGAGAATATGTATTTTTATTGTGTTCATTAAGTATCCTTATACTTAATTTCATATTAATTATTCCGGAATATTATCTTTAATAGAGATCCAATATATAATTCTAAAAATATATATATTTTAAGGAATATTACTTAGAAAAATTATTCATAATTTTTTTTGGCAAAAGTATTTGTATTCTCTTATAAGTTCAAAAATTAATATATTTTCAAGTCCACTTGGAAAATATATATATATAAACTCATTTTCCAAAAATGATATGTTTCATATTTAATTGAGAAAATATATTTCTCCCAAAAATATTGTATCTCATGTTTGTGTAAGTAAATATATATTTCTTAAAAATAATATATCTTCTAAAATTTTCAAGAAAAATATATATTTCATACTTGCCAAAAATAATATATTTTCTCTTGTAAAAAATATGATATATTCTTGTAATAATAAAAAAATCATATTTTTACTTCCTTGGTGTCCAAAATATTATTTACCAAAATATTCTTTGTGAATAAACTTTTCGGAATATTTCATAAGTCCTATATTCCATAGTTCAGTTTCATCAATATTTTGTATAAGTATGTACATTTATTCCTTGGAATTTTGGTAATATTTTGGATTGTAATTCTTGGTATTTTTGTGAGTTATATTATTTCAAGTACTAGGATAATATAACTAATACACAAAGTATACAAATAATCACACATATGTGTTTTCTAGATATATATTTTCTAAATACATATTTAATCACTTTTATTTATGAAAACCAACCTCCAGTATTTGTATTTTTGTAATTAAAATTTATGGCAAAGTTTATGTAATAATTTATGGTTTAAAATGCACTTGTAAGTATTTGTTTAAAAAAATATTTTCTAAGTGTTTATATTTTTAGAAAATTTTGCCATAGTTTCCCCTAAAAATGGAGGTTTCCATGCTTTCAAGCATATCATTTTCTTTTGTAAAAATCAACACAATCAATTCACAATCATCAACAAACAACCTTTACTTACCAATTTTGCCAAAATCATACATTTTCCACTACTTCATGAACTTGAATATTCGTAAAAATTTGTAGGAATTTACTAGTATTCTTAGTAAGCCATGTTATCCTTTAAAGTGTAATTAGTTCTTTAAAAACTTAGCTTTTAAAGAAGTTAGATGTTTACAACTTCAAATCATATTTTCTAAAAATATTTATTTATGCATTCTTCTTGTTACACAAGTGTTTATACACTTGTTTAACCACTAAAAATGAGATTTGTTTATGTAAGAACCAAGATCAAATGAAACTTACATTTTTGACTTAGTTTCTTTAGAAATCCTTCATAAAATTCTTAGATCCATATGATTAACAACTTACTTAATCATGGTTTTTCAAGAAAGCATTATATTCCTTCAAGTTCATGCTTTATGTGTGGATGATCCATCATTCTACAACAATTTCTATTCTCACATCTTGCTAGATTATGTTTTTAATCATGATCTAGCAAGATCTTATGATGATCAACATCATTTCTACAAACAATCAATGATCAACAAGCATAACAACTCATATTCATCATGATTACTTCATTAAACATTCTTATGTTCATGTTTCATGCTTATGATCTTTAGTGTTCTTCAAGTTTTTGATTATGATACATCTTTAACCACTAAAAATGGAAGTAATATAGAGTGTACAAGGTTCTTACCACTAGCTCAAGGCTAGGGATGATTCAAGTGAAGAAAATGAGTGGATAAAAGCAAACAAGAGAGGTCCTTCAAGCTTCAAGGCCACCAAGCTTCCTTGTAGGATCTCTAACACCTTTGTATATGCTTGTAATGGATGTAAGATGAATGAATGATGATGATGGTGGTGTTGTTGATCTCGGCCGAGAGCACAAGAGGGAGAAGAGAGAGCAGTGTGTGGAAGTGAATGAGCTCAAGATCTCTCATGCCTTTCTTATAACCATTTTACCACTTAAACCCCTTGTGTAATATGTCACTAAAAGCATAAATGTTGCAACCCCCGTCCCCTAACAAACCGGGAACGGGCGGCCGTGGCTAGTTTGGGTGGTATCTATATTTTATCCATTTTGGCAGCGGAAATTACATCAGGACCGTAGTTAGGAAATTATTTATCAGAGTAAAATACCACGCTTTTAATATATTAAACACATGGGAGAAACCCAAGTTTCAAGTACACACATTTACATAGGGATAAACCCTATTTTATTTAATAAAAACATCTATTTATTTTAGGTAACTTTATTGCCACTTTTCCAAGCCTTCAGTGTTGTCCAGCTGGCTTCTATTTGGTTTTCATATTTTGTTATCTGAAACGCGTTTAAAAACATTTTGTCAGTGGGAAATACTGGTGAGTGAATCCCAGTATAATCAAGTTTAATTAAAAACCATTGTACAGTATTGAGGGCGATCTCGCAATTACATTTGTTTCTAAGTCATATCAATTACCACCCACGGTACTGTCAACCCGACTTGTGGAAATGTTACTCCTCGCAAGGCAGTAACAAATTTTGTATACAAAACCCCAACATACCGACGATAATTGTATCCTTACAAATACTCAATAACTGATTAATATATAATTAATCGTGTGAGGTTTTGTAAAAACAATTTGCAAAAAAGGAGATTACTCACATTGGTGTCTTAGATTTTCTGTAAGGGTTTCCTGGTGACAATCTATAAATTACACAAATGTACACGTGTTAGTATAATAACCCATTTTAACATTAGTAATACCCTCCCCGAGACGGCATTCCAACGACTACGCCAGGCAGAACCACGACAGCCGTTACGGAACCCTAGATCAATCGGGCAGAGTATCCAGGGGTTATGATACTTACAACGGAGAAGAACCTCGTTATTAGGGGGGTATTATACCCGAGAATTATGATTGCTATTTAGAATTTGGAGAAAGAAAACGTTTTGGTGCGATTCGGGACTGAAGGCCGATGTCTCCTATTTATAGGTGACTCTTCACCTTCTCTCGCGGCCCGCGTAAGAGAAAGGAAGGGTCTACGCGGCCCGCGTCATAGGGGCGTAGACCTTAGCCTTGATCGGTCACCAAAACTAGCTTCGACACGATCACGACACATGTCGGCTCAGGGTTTCGCCGCATTGACGGGCTGTCATGCCCCGCGTAAGAGACCGTGATGGTCTACGCGGCCCGCGAGCGATACAAAAACTTTGTTTTTTTATTTAATTTTTAATGTTATATCGTATTTTGGCTCGGTTTTCACATACGGGGTATCTTTTGAGACATATAGGGATATTTTAAAATATATTAGGGTGTCAGAAAAATTTAGGAGGGTGTCGGTTTATTTTAGGGTTGTTATATCCTCCCCACCTTGCTTTAGAGCTCGTCCTCGAGATCTACTGGAACAAGTGTGGATATTTCCTTTGCATTTCTGATTCAAGTTCCCATGTGTACTCTGGTCCGTTTTTGGAATCCCATTTCACTTTAGCCAGAACTAATCTCTTGTGCTTGAGATTCTTGACTTTCCTGTCTTCAATCCGTAGAGGTCTTTCTACAAATTTAATTTGTTTATTTACCTCTATATCCTTAAGAGGTACTACCAGTGATTCATCAGCTAAGCATTTCTTGAGATTAGATACATGAAACACATCATGTATTCCTGCCATTTCCTCTGGCAGTTGTAGCTGATAGGCTACAGGTCCTATTTTTCTAATAATATCAAAAGGTCCAACATACCTGGGACTTAGCTTTCCTCTTTTGATGAATCGTACAATTCCTTTCCAAGGAGAGACTTTTAATAACACTTTGTCTCCTACCTGAAATTCTAACGGCTTGCGTCTGTTATCTGCATAACTCTTTTGTCTATCACGTGCTGCTTTCAGTCGTTCCTTGACTTGAATAACCTTGTCGGTTGTTTCTTGTACTATTTTAGGTCCATATAGTTGCTTTTCCCCAATTTCTGCCCAACAGATTGGGGTTCGGCACTTTCGTCCATAAAGTGCTTCGAAGGGTGCAGCATTGATACTGGTGTGATAACTGTTATTATAAGAAAATTCTATTAAGGGTAAGTGATCGTCCCAATTACCTCCGAAATCAATTACACAAGCTCTAAGCATATCTTCCATTGTCTGAATCGTTCTTTCGCTTTGTCCATCCGTTTGAGGATGACAAGCTATGCTTAGATTTAACTTGGTTCCCATTGCTTTTTGGAAACTTGCCCAAAAATGAGAGGTAAAACGGCTATCCCTATCAGAAACAATTGATAAAGGAATTCCATGTAATGAAACTATTTCATTTACATATAACTTAGCTAATTCTTCCATACTGAAAGTTTCCTTCATTGGTAGGAAATATGCTGACTTAGTTAGCCTGTCTACAATCACCCAGATTGTATCATTACCTTTCCTTGTTTTGGGTAATTTGGTAACAAAATCCATTGTTATCAATTCCCACTTCCACACTGGCATTTCTAACTGTTGCAGCAATCCTGAGGGTTTCTGATATTCAGCTTTAACTTGTGAACAGGTTAAACATTTAGAAACATAAGCTGCTATATCCTTTTTCATTCCTATCTACCAAAAATTCTTTCTTAAGTCCTGATACATCTTATCACTTCCAGGATGCATCGTATAGTTAGACTTATGAGCTTCTTCTAATCATGGTTGCAAAAGTCGCTAGGCGCCCCCTAGTCGGATTCGGGAGTACTCGGGAAGTACTCGGCCTAGGCGGAGATTACTCGGGGAGTAATGGGCCTAGGTGAACGGTAATCGGGCCTCGGCAGCCTACCTTATAGCGAGTACTCGGGGAGTACTCGGAGCCTAGGCTGGACTTTTACAACCATGCTTCTAATATACGGTGGAGTAAATTTCCTAATTTAGGTATCCACATTCTTTTCTTATGGAATCTCCAAATTTTATCTGTTCCTTGTTCTAACTCCTTAATCATTCCTTTTAATTTTTCAGTATCATTCTTGATTACTGATTCTTGTGCTTTTCTAATTTGTTCATTTAAATCTACTTGTAAATTTAACTTAAGAGAACGTACCCTCTTTGGCTTTTCATGATACTTTCGGCTTAAAGCATCAGCCACTACATTTGCCTTTCCTGCATGATACTGGATATTACAATCATAATCACTAAGTATCTCCATCCAGCGTCTTTGCCTCATATTCAGTTCTTTTTCCCGAAAACATACCTTAAACTCTTATGATCAGTGAAAATGGTAAACTTACTACGATAAAGGTAATGTCTCCAAATCTTAAGAGCAAAAATTATAGCTCCTAACTCCAAATCATGGGTTGAATAGTTCTCTTCATGATTCTTAAGTTGTCTAGATGCGTAAGCTATAACCTTTTGGCGTTGCATTAATACACATCCATAACCTAACTTAGAAACGTCACAATATATTACCAAATCTTCAGTTCCTTCTAGTAACGCTAGTATGGGTGCATGGGTTAATCTTTGCTTAAGAATTCTAAAGGCTTCTTCCTGTTTTGGTCCCCATTCAAACTTAATGGATTTGCAAGTTAACTTAGTTAAGGGAATGGCTATTCTAGAAAAATCTTGAATAAATCTTCTATAATAACCGGCCAATCCTAAGAAACTTCTAACCTCAGTTGGTGACTCAGGGGTTTTCCATTTAGTAATTGCTTCAATCTTGGTGGGGTCCACATGAATTCCTTCATGATTGACTAAGTGTCCAAGAAACTGTACCTATTCTAACCAGAATTCACACTTCGAAAACTTAGCATAAAGCTTTCCCTTTCTTAATAAACTTAAAAGTGTGTGCAAATGCTTTGCATGATCTTCTTTACTTTTAGAATAGATAAGAATATCATCTATAAAGACAATTATGAATTTATCCAAATATGGCTTACATATTCGGTTCATCATGTTCATAAATGCAGCTAGGGCATTGGTTAAACCAAATGGCATGACAGTAAATTCATAATGGCCATACCTTGTTCTGAATGCGGTCTTAGGAATGTCCTCTTCCTGTACCTTCAGTTGATGATATCCTGATCTTAAATCAATTTTTGAGAAAAATCGAGCTCCTTGCAACTGATCAAACAGATCATCGATTCTCGGTAATGGATACCGATTCTTAATCGTGACTTTGTTTAATTCACGGTAGTCAATGCACATATGCATTGATACGTCCTTCTTTTTGACGAATAGAATTGGTGCTCCCCATGGCGATGAACTTGGCTGTATAAATCTTTTCTCTAACAGTTCGTCTAATTGTTTCTTCAGTTCTTGCATTTCTGTAGGTGCCAAACGGTAAGGTGCTTTGGCAATTGGTGCTGTTCCTGGTAGCAGATGGATTCTGAATTCGACTTCACTGTCTGGCGGTAGTCCTGGTAATTCCTCTGGAAATACATCTGAAAACTTAGACACTACTGGTATGTCTTTTAGTTCTTTTCCTTTAGTGTTAGTGATTATAGAAATCAAATACACTATAGATCCTTTTCTTATATAACTTGCTGTTTTCATTACAGAGATGAATTTTGTGGATCTAGACGGCTTATCTCCTTTAATGGTGATCTTTTCACCTTGTGGTGAGTTTACTTGGATTGACTTTTGATTACATAAAATACTGGCTTTATTGGCTATTAACCAATCCATTCCTAAAACAACATCGAATCCTGCCAGATTCATTGGGTAAAGATTTGCAATAAACTTTTGATTTAAAAATTCTATTCTTGCTTCCTGCAAGATTTCAGAAATCCTAACGATTTCCCCATTTGCTGTTTCTACTAGACATTCTTGTGGGAGTTTAGTTAATGATTGGTTAAGAAGTTTGCAAAATGAAGTATTAATAAAACTTTGGTTTGCACCAGAGTCAAATAATACTTTAGCAAATACATCATTAACTAAAAACGTACCGGCTATCACGTCTGGAATCATCTTGGCTTCATCTGCCGCCAGAACAAATGCTCTAGCATTTTTAGTGTTCTTGTTGTTCGGAGCTGGGGCTAGTTTCGGACAGTTGGGCTTGATGTGGCCTTTTTCTCCACAGTTGAAGCACAGTCCATTACTAGATTTCCTCCTGCAGTCTTCTTCCTTATTCCCTGGCATCTTGCAGAAATTGCAGTGAGTTGAGCATTTTCCTGAATGCTTCTTCTTACAAGCCTTGCAGTACGGTGCAGAGGTAGAACCTACGTTCCTACGGTTGGAATTTCCATAGCGGAATTCCTGGGTAAGCCTCTGAGCTAGATTCCTTCTCTGGTCTTCTTTTCGTGTACGAACTAATTCATCAGTCAAGGTGTTTGCTAGTTCTACAGCTTCTTCTATGGTTTGAGGTCTAGCTGCCTTGACTACATGCCTAATTTCTCCGATTAATCCTCAGATGTAACGGGAGATTAATACTGGTTCAGGTGATGCAAGGGTTGGTACTATTCGAGCATATTCAAAGAATGTAGTAGTATAACCCTTACTATCTACTCCAGTCATCCTAAGGTTTAGGAATTTATTCGCTATCTGTTCCTTTTCATTGGGGGGGGGGGGCAGAATTTCCTTTCTACCATATTTTTAAATTCCTCCCATTCCATATTATAAATCTTATCACTTCCTCTAGACTGGAGGATAGTGTTCCACCATTCTAAGACTGAGTTCTTAAATAGATTGGAAGCAAACATTATTTTATCCTCTTCCGCACATTTGCTTATTTTTAGAACAGCCTCAGTCTTTTCTATCCAGCGTAGAGTTGCAATGGGTCCTTCATTGCCCGAGAATTCTATTGGTTTGCTAGACCAGAATTCTTTGTAAGAACAATCATAAGGCATGGTTCTTCTTCTCTTGGGAATGGGTGCTTGAAGTACAGGTCCATTGTTCACGCTGTGTTTAGGTTCAGTTTGTCGCTTACTGCTATGTTTACTTTTATTATCTGCCTCCTTAACAGTTTGAATAATAAATGGCATCGCATATATTATTCCTTGTGCCACTATGTGTTGGATGGCACTGTTATCCACTTGATTTCCATTGTTATTGTTGTTTGGATTCTCATTATTCGGGTTAATGTCGTTCAGGTTATCATTGTTCAGATTTTCCTGGTTCACTTCGTTGTCCATCTGAATTTTAAACATTTACCACGTATTAATATCACAAAATAATATTTAATATAGCCAATCACATGACACGCATTTTGGTCAAAAGCGTCGATCATTACGACTTACTCTTTATATATATATATATATATATATATATATATATATATATTATGCATCTACTACAAACCAGTATTGAAATTAAAATTACAATACAACTGAAATAAAAATTACACTACTAGTAGTAGGCATCCGTAGTTTTTTTTCATACACGCATACTATAGATTATTATATTATATTATTATTGTTATCACCATCTTTACCATCACATTCACGGATATGGATTCATCCAGAAATCCATATTATGCTCGTCGTACTTCCAGACGAGTCGCTCTCCCACCTGTCTCATCCTCTCGCTACTTCCTAAAATTTCCTCACCAAATGTCCTGAGTTCTTGTACATTTTCTGCACTCATTGGGGGTGCAGGTTCTAGGACTGGGTTTGGAATCTGGGGTGCGGGTTCCTGGTACGGGTATGGGGGTATGGGTGCCTGGCATGGGTAAGGATTCTCTAAAATCTCCCTAATGAATACATCGTTATCGTAATAGGGATCTAGAGGGTCCAAACCTGGGTATGCTCCTAGATTCGGCATGGGCATGTCTTCTTGTACGGGGTAACGTTGCACATAGTCCCTATTGTCGTCCCACCAAGGGTCATAATTTGGGTCTAGGGGGTTAGGTGCTGGTACCCTAGGTATCTCTTCCGAGTTAAAATCATGCATTTCTACTTGATTGGCAGTAATGGTTGGGGTGCTATCAATTGTTCTAGGTTAGGGTCGGCTGCTGTGGTTGCTAAAATATGGAAGTTGGCTAAACTCCTATTAAGCATGTCTTGGGTGTGGGCATCGGTTTCTCTTTTAGCTGCTGCTAGCACTTGTTGTTCTTGCAACTTTTTCATACGTTTCCTACGCTCATGTGCTCCCCTACTGAACCATCCTCTTTTTTTCTGAGGGAATGGCTCTTCAGACTGAGCCTTAAACACGAATATTCCTTCTTCATTATCAGCAGAGTACCCTGAAAGGGCAGGCTGAGAAGAGGCACCTTCGCTTCTAGGCGAACCAGACAACTGACAATACGCGTCGGATGGTCCTTGGTCGCTCATACTATAAACTAACAAATAGTCAAATAAAATATAACAATAAAATACAATTATACATGTATTTCCGTAATTCATTTCCTAATAGATTGAATCTTGGTGTCAGCAGAACACTTCTGTGGTTGAATCAATGGCTTAGCTCTGATACCACCTTCTGTCGCAACCCCCGTCCCTTAACAAACCGGGAACGGGCAGTCGCGGCCAGTTTGGGTGGTATCTATATTTTATCCATTTTGGCAGTGGAAATTACATCAGGACCGTAGTTAGGAAATTATTTATCAGCGTAAAATACCATGCTTTTAATATATTAAACACATGGGAAAAACCCAAGTTTCAAGTACACACATTTACATAGGGATAAACCCTATTTTATTTAATAAAAACATCTATTTATTTTAGGTAACTTTATTGCGACTTTTCCAAGCCTTCAGTGCTGTCCAGCTGGCTTCTATTTGGCTTTCATATTTTGTTACCTGAAACGCGTTTAAAAACATTTTGTCAGTGGGAAATACTGGTGAGTGAATCCCAGTTTAATCAAGTTTAATTAAAAACCATTGTACAGTATTGAGGGCGATCTCGCAATTACATTTGTTTCTAAATCATATCAATTACCACCCACGGTACTGTCAACCCGACTTGTGGAAATGTTACTCATCGCAAGACAGTAACAAATTTTGTATACAAAACCCCAACATACCGACGATAATTGTATCCTTACAAATACACAATAACTGATTAATATATAATTAATCGTGTGAGGTTTTGTAAAAACAATTTGCAAAAAGGAGATTACTCACATTGCCGTCTTAGATTTTTTGTAAGGGTTTCCTGGTGACAATCTATAAATTACACAAATGCACACGTGTTATTATAATAACCCATTTTAACATTAGTAATACCCTCCCTGAGACGGCATTCCAACGACTACGTCGAGTAGAACCACGACAGCCGTTACGGAACCCTAGATCAATCGGGTAGAGTATCTAATACGTATCCAGGGGTTATGATACTTACAACGGAGCAGAACCTCGTTATTAGGGGGGGTATTATACCCGAGAATTATGATTGATATTCAGAATTTAGAGAAAGAAAACGTTTTGGTGCGATTCGGGACTGAAGGCCGATGTCTCCTATTTATAGGTGACTCTTCACCTTCTCTCGCGGCCCGCGTAAGAGAAAGGAAGGGTCTACGCAGTCTGCGTCATAGGGGCGTAGACCTTAGCCTTGACCGGTCACCAAAACTAGCTTCGACACGATCACGACACGTGTCGGCTCAGGGTTTCGCCGCGTTGACGGGCTGTCGCACCCCGCGTAAGAGACCGTGATGGTCTACGCGGCCCGCGAGCGATATAAAAACTTTGTTTTTTTATTTAATTTTTAATGTTATATCGTATTTTGGATCGGTTTTCACATATGGGGTATCTTTTAAGACAAATAGGGATATTTTAAAATATACTAGGGTGTCAGAAAAATTTAGGAGGGTGTTGGTTTATTTTAGGGTTGTTATAATAAACAAGATCCAATTAAATAAGGAAATAAAATCATCTTGTGGGGGCCATGTTGGCCGTGAACTAGGTGGGGGGGGGGTCTAGGTGTAGGCTTGAACTATTAGTTAGTTTGTTAGGTTAAAACCCAAGTATTAGTTAGGATTTAGTTATTAGGTATTTGTATGGTGTGTTATGATGTTCGGGGACCATAACTAGCTTGGTAATGTTAAAACAATGCTTCTAGTGTAAATTTGGTGTTTCGGGTAGTGTCCGGTTGTTCGGTTGGTTACTGGTTCGTTAAAGTGCTAAACTTTGCAGTTTAGTGTGCTTTATGTACCCTTTTATGACTCTTTTGATTCCCGACACTTAGGAAAGCATTCAAGACCATTTAACCATATTTCTGCATAATATTAGCATGTTTAAATGCTGAATTTTGTTGAATTCTGCAGATTTTTGCAGTTTATGTGAGTTTTAGGCACTTTTCGGCATTTAAACTATCACTAGGAAGACAGTTTTGTGATCCTTACTTTCCTACATACTACACTAGTGTAATACTTGGTTTCTGGCTCATTCTGCGTCTAAATGCACTGTCTGTCTATGTGCTGAGTTCTGTCAGCATTTTCCTGATTTATCCGTTCACTGTGCTAACTGTGCTTCGTGCATCCTTTATGTCAATATGTTTGTATGTAGTAATGATATGACATTATGCAATAAGTGATGCACAGGTAAATATAATGCAGTAATCAGAAAGCAGTTAATTGTAAATTCAGCACAGTCATTAAGCACTAATCATGATTAATTAATTGTACGGATACCTGGATTTTTGACAGTTGTCACATTCTCCCCCTGTTAAGAAAATTTCGTCCTCGAAATTTATACTACCTTAACTCCTTAGAGTTGCGTCATGCTTGTATGGATATGAATAACACCACAGTAACTAATCACAATACCGAATCAAAACCTATTGAATCAGGTGAATCCACGGATATCTTCCTGTATTAAGAATCCAATGGTTAAAAGGTATGTCTCTCAGCTTTTGGCATCAAGGGATACGAGTTGTATAGGTGTAACATCTGGTGTCATTTACAATCACAGGGGTCCAATAAGGGAGAAGTTCTGACCAATAGAATTTCAAAAGATTGTTTACAATATGCAAATGAATTTTAGAAACGATAACATCCGCTAGACGAACTCAAAATCAGCAGGCTCAAATGTAACAGCAACATGAAAATGATCCGTCAACTTTCGAACAAATTAATGAATAAAACTGGTGTGTTGACAATATTGAATCGCAAGAATACACCGAAATGAATTACAATCGAAGCTGGTGTACCATACTCTTAATTCATAGTTGCAATAAGAATGTTTAAAAGACAAGTTGAGTAAAAATATGGGTAGTTGCGTGTGAAACAGTTGACCATGACTAGCACAAGCTACAAGTTTGTAACGATACCACGAGGTGTCGTAATTGGCATAATTCAATAATAGCGGTGACCGAACAAGTTCACCGTGTTTGAGATCAAATGAACATGAAATGATGCGATCCTGAAAATGTGATTCAAACGACATTGTAGGATTTTAAATTGAATACAAAACACCAAAGATCTACCGTTTCCGATCGAAGATGAAAAAGAAATAAATACTGCAAAGCATTCGATCGGTAATGAAAGAACCTTTAGGGGGGTACACTGGAATATAAAATAAGTCTTGCGTACCATTGTCTTGACACACAACGGTGTTGAGACTGCTTTAATCATGATGAAACAGAACGGATCTAAATCAATAAGTAAACAATTAAATCCGTGTATGAGATGCGTAAACGAGATTAGCACAACCTTCAATCTAGTGAAAACATCACCGTAAGGTATCAAAATCAACAAACGACTTTAATGGAGCCGTAGACTAAACAAGTCTACTGCGACTTGGAACAATTGAAACTCTCGCAAAAATGAATTCGAATATGATGTTCTCAATACATCATATGGTGTCTTGAACTGAATATGCGAAATGGACAAGTTCAAGCAATCGAACTTGATTTTAGCGAAATTTGACAACAAACGTATGTATTGACCAGGGTATTTCGGCATGGTTACAAGGATAAACCATGTATGTAACTGAAAAGAAATAAAATTTCAAGAAGGTTTTGTCTTCTCAATTTCAAGGAGTTGATACTCACATTAATGCAGAATATCCGAGTCACGAGGCAATAATCGGATATATAACGAAATAATCTTCGCAACTTTGATGAAACGACCAGTAGAAGGGAGCTACATGCGTGACAAACATTTGCATGTGCATCATATGAAACGATCTAGTACTGAAGCAAATAAGTGTTCACTCTGGTGAGGAAAAATTGTCGCGATGCTACTATCATTAAGGGGGGGGTAGAGACGCAAGAATCTACTTGCTAGAATCAAAAGTGGAAATTTCAATGAAAGAAATTTGAGTACTTTACTGGTTTGGTTAACCAAAATAGCTTGCATGACGGAATGATGGGGTTTGCGTGATTTAATAGACATGGTTTCCTGAGCGATAACCTTTAACGAATTCCGACCTACGCTCCTGGTAGTTGATGCACATACGAAAACTATCGTCCTTCTTCTTGATGAGCGAAACTGGAGTTTCCCAAGGCGAGAAGCTTGGTCTGTTAACTTCCTTCTCTATCAGTGGCAGAGCGTCGTAATCCAACTGCCTGCAAGGCGGAAGACGTCACAGACTCAAAGGAATCTGGGACAGAGTGTAAACTAGTGTCAGGGGAAATCTCGATGACAGGGATCTCAGAAAGTGGGATAGTATCAGTGTCCTCGCCTAGCCTTTCATCACCATGGGCGTAACCAAAAGGACCATCAACAAGCAAATTAATGTCAACATCAATCAAATCGTCAAAAGGAAAATCCTCGAGAGGAATGGCCCCCAAAGGAACGGGTGCGAGGATCGGTTCCATGACATGCTCACCATCAGGATGATCGATGATAAGATGATCATGGATGGGAATGGAAATAGCAAATGGATCCTCGTCTGGAATGCCATCAGTAGTTGGTGTATCATCTCCCAAGTTGGGCAGCGCAAATGGCTGGAAATCATCATCGTCGTCGGACATCATCTCTGGGTCACTCTTTGTATCTGAAGTAAGGATCTCTGGCTCAGGGACGATCTCATCGTCAGAAACAATAGCCACGGGGTCTTCAGTATCGGCTAATCCATTCTCGAATGGTGACATAGTGTCTGTAACAAACAATTACAATATATGCACATATATTAACCACTATCATTAAGTATGTAAGCAGGGTTAAGGTATCATGGAATCATGTATTCTTTCTAGTCTCCCAACCTAGTCTCCCAGACTAAATCAACTAGTCTCCCAAACTACCCAACTAGTCTCACAGACTAAACAACCTGGTCTCCCAGACTACTCAACTAGTCTCCCAGACTACCCAGTCTCTCGAACTGAACCACCCAGTCTCTCAGACTGAACCACCCAGTCTCTCAGACTGAACCACCCAGTCTCTCAGACTGAACCTCCCAGTCTCTCAGACTGAACCTCCCAGTCTCTCAGACTGAACCACCCAGTCTCACAGACTGAACCAACAAAGTGACTGTGCATTGTGTTTCTTGTCTTTTTTTTTTATTTTGTAAAAATGTTTGTTTCCCTGGATCTCGTGGTTTCGTGTATGCAATGAAAACATGTTATAAAAATATTTTCGTGAGAGCCCTAATGATTGTAGTCTAGACTCGAGAAGGAATTCCTAGTTCGCTACAATCGAAGCTCTGATACCAAGCTGTCACACCCTGACTTTTGCGAAAGCTTGATTATGGTGTGACTTCCTTAATACCATTGCATTCAATCATAACAACAACTATATGATAAAATCATAAATGGTCATCCATTAATTAAGTTTAAACATAACAACATTGTTTTGATACGTGGACTCCAAATTCAAGTTTTACAAACCATACGAATTATTTAAGGGTTCACAAGGACTCATCAAAAGACTCTAAATAAAACCAAGATTTGGAAGTGGTGCCTTGTCCAGGATAGGACACCCAAACCAAACCTCAAGACCATGGATGACATCTTTTATTCTTAACAACACTTGAAACTTTCGAACGCCCGCCAGATCCACCTTTAATTTCCTGAAATACATGTAGTTTGAAAACATCAACAAAAGTTGAGCGAGTTCATGTGTTCGTTTGTGAGTATGAATAACCTTTGTAATTATTGAAAATTATGTATGTATATTTGTATGTGAAAATGAACAGATCAATTAATGGTTTGCAAGGCCATCAATATGTGAGCAACGGTGTAGGAAGGCTCAATCCTTTGCGTATTTCGCACCGGGCCTCCCTGCTGGAACGACATAGTCACCACATGAGCCAACTCGCGAACTCATGGGTGGGGCTCGAAACACCCAAATAGATCTATCACTCATGCCCCTCGGTTCTTCTAAAGGATTAATGGTCTCAAGGTAACGGCTACCCTTTCACATGATCTAGCAGTTCATTTCATTTGTAAATCATTTGTAATCGTAATCATTTGTAACATGTACTTCACCCCCGAAGTTGTAAAATGAAAACAATTAAAAGAAAAGGGGGACATGAACTCACTGTCTTGTGTCTTCAGCAATCGTAACTCGAGCTTCTTCGGTGAACACGACTACCTACAACGTACTAATGTCTATTAGACGAACGGGCCGTGCCTTGACTTACTATTAATGTTTCTGAGTTACGTTTCTTTTGTGTCTTCGATATTATTCCAAGTTACGTAATTATTTGTTAAAATAATTAATATTTTAACTTAAATTATATTTATAAATTTTGGAATAATTGTTAAACAATATTATCGTAATAATACTTTTCAAGTATTTATACTTGTATTCCCTTCCCAAGGATGTGGGTATCTTATACATGTGTATTTTTGCCATGTTTTGGGTCGTATTCCGGTGTGTATTTATACGTACGAGAATATGTATTTTTATTGTGTTCATTAAGTATCCTTATACTTAATTTCATATTAGTTATTCCGGAATATTATCTTTAATAGAGATCCAATATATAATTCCAAAAATATATATATTTTAAGGAATATTACTTAGAAAAATTATTCATAATTTTTCTTTGGCAAAAATATTTGTATTTTCTTATAAGTTCAAAAATTAATATATTTTCAAGTCCACTTGGAAAATATATATATATATAAACTCATTTTTCCAAAAATGATATGTTTCATATTTAATTGAGAAAATATATTTCTCCCAAAAATATTGTATCTCATGTTTGTGTAAGTAAATATATATTTCTTAAAAATAATATATCTTCTAAAATTTTCAAGAAAAATATATATTTCATACTTGCCAAAAATAATATATTTTCTCTTGTAAAAAATATGATATATTCTTGTAAGAATAATAAAAAAATCATATTTTTACTTCCTTGGTGTCCAAAATATTATTTACCAAAATATTCTTTGTGAATAAACTTTCCGGAATATTTCATAAGTCCTATATTCCATAGTTCAGTTTCATCAATATTTTGTATAAGTATGTACATTTATTCCTTGGAATTTTGGTAATATTTTGGATTGTAATTCTTTGTATTTTTGTGAGTTATATTATTTTAAGTCATAGGATAATATAACTAATACACAAAGTACACAAATAATCACACATATGTGTTTTCTAGATATATATTTTCTAAATACATATTTAATCACTTTTATTTATGAAAACCAACCTCCAGTATTTGTATTTTTGTAATCAAAATTTATGGCAAAGTTTATGTTAATTTATGGTTTAAAATGCACTTGTAAGTATTTGTTTAAAAAAATATTTTCTAAGTGTTTATATGTTTAGAAAATTTTGCCATAGTTTCCCCTAAAAATGAAGGTTTCTATGCTTTCAAGCATATCATTTTCTTTTGTAAAAATCAACACAATCAATTCACAATCATCAACAAACAACCTTTACTTACCAATTTTGCCAAAATCATATATTTTCCACTACTTCATGAACTTGAATATTCCTAAAAATTTGTAGGAATTTACTAGTATTCTTAGTAAGCCTTGTTATCTTTTAAAGTGCAATTAGTTCTTTAAAAACTTTGTTTTTAAAGAAGTTAGATGTTTACAACTTCAAATCATATTTTCTAAAAATATTTCTTTATGCATTCTTCTTGTTACACAAGTGTTTATACACTTGTTTAACCACTAAAAATGAGATTTGTTTATGAAAGAACTAAGATCAATTGAAACTTATATTTTTGACTTAGTTTCTTTAGAAATCCTTCATAAAATTCTTAGATCCATATGATTAACAACTTACTTAATCATGGTTTTTCAAGAAAACATTATATTTCTTCAAGTTCATGCTTTATGTGTGGATGATCCATCATTCTACAACAATTTCTATTCTCACATCTTGCTAGATTATGTTTTTAATCATGATCTAGCAAGATCTTATGATGATCAACATCATTTCTACAAACAATCAATGATCAACAAGCATAATAACTCATATTCATCATGATCAACATCATTTCTACAAACAATTAAACATTCTTATGATCTTCAGTGTTCTTCAAGTTTTTGATTATGATATATCTTTAACCACTAAAAATGGAAGTAATATAGAGTGTACAAGGTTCTTACCACTAGCTCAAGGCTAGGGATGATTCAAGTGAAGAAAATGAGTGGATAAAAGCAAACAAGAGAGGTCCTTCAAGCTTCAAGGCCACCAAGCTTCCTTGTAGGATCTCTAACACCTTTGTATATGCTTGTAATGGATGTAAGATGAATGAATGATGATAATGGTGGTGTTGTTGATCTCGGCCGAGAGCACAAGAGGGAGAAGAGAGAGTAGTGTGTGTTTAGTGTGTGGAAGTGAATGAGCTCAAGATCTCTCATGCCTTTCTTATAACCATTTTACCACTTAAACCCCTTGTGTAATATGTCACTAAAAGCATAAACAACATCCAATTAAATAAGGAAATAAAAGCATCTTGTGGGGGCCATGTTGGCCGTGAACTAGGTGGGGGGGGGGGGTGTCTAGGTGTAGGCTTGAACTATTAGTTAGTTTGTTAGGTGAAAACCCAAGTATTAGTTAGAATTTAGTTATTGGGTATTTGTATGGTGTGTTATGATGTTCGGGGATCATAACTAGCTTGGTAATGTTAAAACAATGCTTCTAGTGTAAATTTGGTGTTTCGGGTAGTGTCCGGTTGTTCGGTTGGTTACTGGTTCGTTAAAGTGCTAAACTTTGCATTTTAGTGTGCTTTATGTACCCTTTTATGACTCTTTTGATTCCTGACACTTAGGAAAGCATTCAAGACCATTTAACCATATTTCTGCATAATATTAGCATGTTTAAATGCTGAATTTTGTTGAATTCTGTAGATTTTTGCAGTTTATGTGAGTTTTAGGCACTTTCCGGCACTTAAACTATCACTAGGAAGGCAGTTTTGTGATCCTTACTTTCCTACATACTACACTAGTGTAATACTTGGTTTCTGGCTCATTCTGCGTCTAAATGCACTGTCTGTCTATGTGCTGAGTTCTGTCAGCATTTTCCTGATTTATCCGTTAACTGTGCTAACTGTGCTTCGTGCATCCTTTATGTCAATATGTTTGTATGTAGTAATGATATGACATTATGCAATAAGTGATGCACAGGTAAATATAATGCAGTAATCAGAAAGCAGTTAATTGTAAATTCAGCACAGTCATTAAGCACTAATCATGATTAATTAATTGTACGGATACCTGGATTTTTGACAGTTGTCACAAAAAATACCCCAAGCGGAAACCCCCGCGAGGCGTGTGATGTACCAGGATCTAGCAACCAATCACGTTGAACTCATACAAGATTTCGAATAAAACTTTCATTCATTAAGATAAAGTGTTACATTACATAAAGTACAGCTCAACGTTTCAGCGAAAGCATAAATCATCAGTTATGTGTTTCGTAAACCAAGCGTATGGAAGTTATTAGACTTGCCTCGTGTTTCCATGTCTCTCGACCCATGACCACTCCAGCTTCCCAGACAGCAAGTTCCACGTTCTCACATATCTATAACCTGCGAGCATGCAAACAAGTGTATCAGACAATGCTGGTGAGTTCACAGTTTTATGAAAACGTTTGGTTACCAAATGTTTAATCCAGTTTAATAACAATTCCAAAAGTAATGTTGATAATAACTCGAGTACCGTACAAGATGGCTACAGATTGTTTTGCCCGTCCCCAATGCCCCCTATCTAAGCATTGGTCATGATTAAGGTCATTAGTTCACGCCCGTCCTCTCAGGTACGGTGTGAGGTTGCCAAGCCTAATAGCGCTATCAACTAATACCCCGTTACCTCTCAGGTAACTATTCGGTAGAAGATGGGACTTAAGGTGATAGGAAATGAGTGTATTATCCAACATTCCAGTTTTTACCCAAAAGACTTATTCCTCTCAGGAATACCCATTTATTGTCCCACCCACCGGGACGCATGCTCAAGAGAAGTGAACTCACCTTAGACAGCTTGGTACGTTACGTTACATTACCCGTTCCAAGTTGGTCAACCAAACCCTACCGAGGTTACCAAGGATGATCAGTTTCGTAAACACATATCCAACTCACGTATTCAGCAAATCACATGTAACACCATTGTCACATAACACATAGCAACACTTAGATTTCATACACGTTCATAACACAGGTTCACATTCCAAACAGTAGTTACCAATAAGATCAGTTTCGTAATCAATTAAGTCATGTATTTTCACAACTTGTATTCATAGCAAAGATCACCGTGTATCACATAGCAATTACTCATTCGCATAAAAGTCCACATCCCATGTGCATAACGCATAATAACATTTAACAGGTAAGTTTGCTACTTACACGCCCAACTAGGTTCTTCGCTCATATATATTATTAACATGCATCGATAGAACATTATCATCCTCATACAACTCATAATCTGTTTAAAACCTTACTATTTAAAATGTTCTGTTTATTTGTTCACTTACATCATCTCCACGAAGAACCAGTTCTTCGTGGGATGCTCTCATGGCAAAGTACCCTAGTGGCGAAGGACCACTCCTCGTCGAGCATGAGTACGGCGAAGAATCCTAGTGGCGAAGGACCATTCTTCGTCGAGCATATCAACAGATGGTTATGATTTCCTTTTTAATGGCCCTTAATTCTCGTAATAACAGTTATCAAATTATAGCAGATCTAAATCAGACTGATCAACATCTTTTAACAGCAATCATACACGTTCTTACAAATCACTGGATTGTAACCGTTCACATAAACACCAATCATAACAATCATTGACCGAAATCATCAAACTCATCATAACACTACCCAGATTCATGCATACCTATTCCAACATAACCCCATATCAAATACAATATTATGAATACACATGATCAAAATCGTCAAATGGTCAAACAGTATGATTTAGCGTTTATCATCTAGAATTTAACATCAACAATAATCATAAATCAAGTCATCAAGTCCATTAGCATCAATTGCCCTCATGCACATCAGACTATACTTGACCGAGTTCTAAAAAGCCCTAAGTATAGATTACTTCTCATGTTCACAAGCATTAATCGATACACATAAACATACCCAAATAAGATCAAGGAGCCGAATCAAACAATGGCAGTGCACTAACCGTGAGACCAAGAAGAGAATGCCTGGAACACCAAGTAGAGCTTCGAAGAGGAGAAGGCTTCAAATGAAGGGATTACCGCCAGCTTCGAGAGGCAAGGAGAGGGTGAGAGAGCACTAGGGTTGTTGTGTTATTGTATAATTTCTAACTCATGAGATTGCACACAACCCTTATGTGTGTAGTCGCATAAAAGGCCAATCGGGCCTAACCTGGGCTTTGCTCGAGCCATGCATCAACCCACCAGAGATACAAGTGTGGACCGAGGACAAGTCCGTTTCAATGGGGAAGTGTGCGAGTGTGGGAGGGTTGTGCGACCCAGAACTTTGTGCGATTCACATTAAATAAATATATATACTAATAACATAACACATAACATATAACTCGCAACCATTTCCTTATAACCAGATATAATATTCGGGTAACATACAGCACGAGACAAAGGATCAGTAAAATGAAAGGAGTCTGGAAATTACGGGTTGTCACACCTCCACCAGAGACCACCCCACTACTGCAACATCAATTTAATGAGAATCGAAACCCACTTACAATTCAATGAAAATTGAAATACCCAAATGAAATTCTGCTTCAACTTGATACGCAAAGCCACCGAAAGACAACGTGGAGCAAAAAAAAAAGAGTTTGAAGGTAGAGAGTGATATGAGCACCACTTAGTAGTTGGACTAACTGAAGAATATTAAGGACATTGCAAACTGTTACAGACTCACCTTCCGATCGTAACTCCGGGCAAAACAACTTCACTCTTTTGATTACAGTTACACCTCCGGTTAAGATCGCTGGATCCCTTGTTCACCTCTTGAATTTGCCTAACCATGATAGCAAGGACAAAAACACAGAGACTCAAAGTTTGAGACCTGATTAAATTTCCAAATTCTCTGCCCATTTTCATTCCAACGTGCCTTTTAGGGAAATTACATCAAAGGATATAACCACCCCACACCCCACTACAGGCGAGACTTAATTTAGTTTTCAAATTCTTTGCCCATTTGTTTTTGAAGTATCCATGTAAGTGACGTATATGAACCGTTTGATTGTACAGGTAGTTAATAAGTGATTTGATTATGATACTTTGTTACCGGTGACTTGCTTCATTTTTCTTGTCACACCCCAACCGATGGTGGAAACATCGGAGTGAGACGAAAACAAATCGCTCAAAGCATCATAACACTAATTGTGACAATATAAATTAATCATGATTTTATAAAAATGCTAAAATGTCATACATTGTTTCAAACATAACCAAATTGTATCAAAACATAAATCAAACAATTATTTATTTCTAAGGTGTGTATGTTCACCCTAGCTTGATTCTTCATCATCTTGTCTATCAACATGCAACATGTATTAAAATAAAGATCAACAAAGTGTTGGCAAGTATACAAGTTTGATACATAGCATAATAAGAATAAAATGTTTAAACGTGCTCATATCCAACATGAATAACACATACAAGTTACAAATATGCTGAACTAGTGTCACCATATGTCAATCCAAAGTTTCCAACGCAATCTTGACTTTCCACAACGTCAAAACGAAGGGAGTTTAACATTTTTTACTTAACAATACCCCAAGACTCAAGGGCGGTGCGTTAATCCTATAGCGCTATAGTTGTTAAGGTAGGCTTGATCGAAGTTAATGAGCATATAGACACAAATGTATACATAGCATATGAGATTAACAAGTATCAAAATGTTTTCGTGTTTAAATGTGGATAGAGTGTGATAATAAACAAGTTTTAAGTGTTGCGTGTTTTTGTATATTGTACATGTTGCACCCAAAGTGTTTAAAACGAAAAAGGGGTCGAGTATACTCACAGTTTTGCATGGGGTTCCACGAAAACCGAGAGTGAAATTGATGAAGTCTTGAGATTACACTGAAATAGGTGAACGAGAGTATAAGTAAACTGATGTGAAAGTGTGTCAGGTCAGATTGTTAAAATACGCGAAACAAACAATTTAGAACATAAAGTAGTCCGTTCGTACGAAAGGGCATAGTCCGTTCGTACGAACGGGGACTCTTCTGAAAATACGAACCGGCTATTTAAAGGGGATACAAATTGATTTTGAATGGTGAACAATAAGGTAAATGATTGTAAACAGTAAATAAAATGATCGGGTGTAAAATCCGAGGTTAAAACAGAAGTTAAAACAGTTATGATTCGGTAACAGTGTGGGTTCGTACGAACCGGCCTTGTGGGTTCGTACGAACGAGGATTATGGGTTCGTACGGATCCACTGTGTTTGTTCCGAAAATTTTTTAGTTTTTATCTGATTTGGTTTAAAGTGTTAAAGTATTTATTTAATTTGTTTAAGTTAGTAGATAAAACGTTTAATTAATGACAAACATGCGTGAAAACAGAACTGAAATCAAAACAGAAAGTATGAAGCAAGGTGGGTCCGTACGAACGGGCATAGTCCATTCGTACAAACACACTGTTCTTTGATGAGAAAGTTATGTTCGATCTAGCGATACAGACCGTTTCTTGATGGAAATTAATCCTAATGCAGGCCCTTAACTATGGGATGAGTTAAGAGTCTGATGGATTCCCGATTCCACCAAGATCGTGTAATAATCGAAAGAAAACTATGATTTAGTTGTAAAATGTTATGAACATTGATCCAATTCTCGTATAAGTGATGCTCCACAACAGGTTTCCTAGGCAAAACAAGTGGAAACCATCTTTGAGATAGGTTGGATTAAGAGTTTTATAAAAAGTTTAGAGTTTGTGATTAAAAACTCAAGAAGTGAAATGTACAATGTAATTGAAATGAGACAAGACTCTTACAGCAGATTCTGATCGTTACAGGAGACTTGAGAGTGTTTGCAAAGAGTTGGGCGAGTTGGAATTGAAGAAATGGGGGTCTATTTATAGATTTCAGGGGAAATTAGGGTTTCCTAGATTTTAGCTACTAAGGGGCTAGGTACGAAGTGGCTGGGTTCATACGAACCCACCTGTTTTCAATGTTTTGATTTCCAACTTCAATTATTTTACGTGTTTTAATCAGTTTAACGAGTATCAAGCATCAATGTGTAATAAAGAATCAAGATTCAAGCATAATATAGTGTCCAACATGTGAATTTTGAGTAAATGTTTGCACATAAGTCTAACATGAAGAACATGAACATGATAAAATAATTGTATTTTCATTATGATCAATAGTCTCAGATTTCAAATTGAAACGAAATAGATTACAACAAGAGTACAAGTGTCTAAAATGGAAAGTACAACATGACTTGCTAAAACAGGAAAGTACGAAAATGCGGAGCGTTACAGTCTCCCCTACTTTAGGAGATTTCGTCCTCAAAATCTATAAGGAAGGCTGAACGAAGAGTTATGGTTACTTAGTCTTCATCTCGCTCTCGAGTTCCCATATGAATTCGGCACAACGCTTTCCTTCCCAATGAACCTTGACTATGGTATTTTGCTGCGCCTAAGTTGCTTGGTTTCTCGGTCCATGATTTCGACCGGTTTCTCTACGAAATGAAGAGTCCCGTTTATTTGCAAGTCATCAACAGGAACTTGAAGTCCCTCATCAGCTAGGTACTTCTTAAGGTTCGAGACATGAAACGTTGGATGTACGTTGCTGAGTTCTTGAGGTAAATTGAGTCGATAAGACACCTTGCCAATCCTCTCGAGTATCTTGAAAGGACCAACATAGCGAGGGGCAAGTTTTCCCTTTTTACCAAAACGAACTACTCCTTTCCAAGGAGAGACTTTGAGTAACACATGATCACCAACATTAATCTCCAATGGTTTACGTCTCTTGTCGGCATAGCTCTTTTGTCGACTTCTAGCCTTGAGGAGGTTGTCACGGATTTGAAGAATCTTATCCATTGTTTCTTGTATGAGCTCAGGGCCAGTAAGTTGAGTGTCACCAATCTCATGCCAATAAATGGGAGATCAGCATTTGCGACCATACAATGCCTCAAAAGGGACCATTTGAATACTGGAGTGGTAGCTGTTGTTGTACGAGAACTTAATCAAAGGTAAATGTACATCCCAATTACCACCAAAGTCGATGACACAAGAACGAAGCATGTCCTCTAAGGTTTGGATAGCACGTTCAGTCTGTCCATCTGTTTGACGATGAAAGGTCGTACTAAGATTTAAGTGAGAACCCATAGCGGTTTGGAATGTTTGACAAAGACGTGAAGTGAAACGACCAATGCGCTCAGAGATGATGTCAATGGGTATACCATGATGACATATGATTTCATCAGTGTAGACTCGAGCTAGCTTCTCAACTTTGAAATCCTCACAAATAGGGAGGAAGTGAGGTGATTTAGTCAGGCGGTCGATGATCACCCAAATGCTATCATGACCAGAAAGTGTGCGAGGAAGTTTGGTTATGAAGTCCATAGCAATGCTATCCCATTTCCAAACAGGGATTTCGGGTTGTTCAAGTAAACTAGAAGGACGCCGATGCTCAGCTTTGACCTTTGAGCAAGTGAGACATTTCGAAACGTAGATAACAATGTCCTTCTTCATACCAGGCAACCAATAGGACGTACGAAGATCATGGTACATCTTATCAGCACCAGGATGAATAGAGTATCAGGACTTGTGTGCCTCGTTCATTATGAGCTCACGAAGATTGTCACGATCTGGCATCCAGATGCGATCGAGGTAGTATTGAAGTCCATCTGATTTTGTCACAAGTTGGTCTTCAGTAGCACCACGTATCTCTACGAATAGACTTCCTTCGTTGGCTAAAGAATGTTGAGCTTCACGAATGCAAGTATGAAGATCACTAAAGATTTGAAAACAACGAATGCTACTAACATGAGTCTTACGACTGAGCGCATCGGCCACAACATTCGCTTTGCCAGGATGGTAGCGAATCTCGTAGTCGTAGTGGTTAAGAAATTCCACCCAACGACGTTGACGCATGTTTAGCTCTTTTTGGTTAAAGATGTGTTGTAGGCTCTTATGGTCAGTGAAAACCACACACTTTGTACCATATAGGCATGGTTGTAAAAGTCCCGCCTAGGCTCCGAGTACTCCCCGAGTACTCGCTACAAGGTAGGCTACCGAGGCACGAGTACTGGTCTCCTAGGCCAATTACTCCCCGAGTAATCTCCGCCTAAGCCGAGTACTTCCCGAGTACTCCCGAATCCGACTAGGGAGCGCCTAGCGACTTTTGCAACCATGCATATAGGTAGTGTCGCCAAATCTTTAACGCAGAAACAACTGCGCCAAGCTCGATATCGTTGGTAGTGTAGTTTTTCTCATGTCTTTTGAGCTGTCTAAAAGCATACGCGATGACCTTGTCTCGTTGCATGAGAACACAACCAAGACCACGGTTCAATGCATCACAATACACAACAAAGTCATCATTCCCATCAGGAAGAGCAAGAACAGGAGCATTGCAAAGCAAGTCCTCGAGAGTTTGAAAGGATTCCTCTTGCTCAGGACCCCAAGCAAAAGGTTTCTCTTTCTGAGTCAACATGGTGAGGGGAACAACGATTTTCGAAAAGTTCGAGATGAATCGACGATAGTAACCCGCCAATCCTAAGAAGGAACGGATTTCAGAAGGAGATTTAGGCGCGATCTAATTCTTCACTGCTTTGATTTTGGAAGGGTCAACATGAATTCCCTTTTCACTCACAACGTGTCCAAGGAATTGAACTTCTTTGATCCAGAATTCGCACTTGGAAAACTTTGCGTATAGATGTTCACCACGCAAAAGTTCAAGTATGAGGTGTAAATGACGTTCATGATCAGCTCGAGTCTTCGAATAAATGAGAATATCGTCAATGAAGACGATTACAAAATGATCCAAGTATGGTTTACAAACACGATTCATTAGATCCATGAACACAGCTGGTGCATTGGTCAAGCCAAAAGGCATAACCACGAACTCATAGTGGCCATAGCGAGTGCGAAATGCGGTTTTGGGAATGTCCTCTTCGAGAACACGAAGTTAATGATAACCAGATCGAAGATCGATCTTAGAAAAGCAAGTCGCGCCTTGAAGTTGATCAAAGAGATCATCAACGCGAGGAAGTGGATAACGGTTTTTAACAATGAGTTTGTTAAGCTCACGATAATCTATACACATGCGAAATGAGCCATCCTTCTTCTTGACGAACAAAACAGGTGCGCCTCAAGTTGAAGTACTTGGGTCTATGAAGCCTTTATTGAGGAGCTCTTGGAGTTGACTTGACAACTCTTGCATCTCAGAGGGTGCAAGACGATAAGGAGCTTTAGCAACAGGAGTCAAACCAGGAATGAGATCACTACGAAAATCAACTGATCTAGATAGGGGAGGACCAGGTAGATCTTCAGGAAAGATATCAGGAAAATCACACACAACTGGAACATCACTTACGCCTTTTCCCGCCCTTTTCTTCCACAACGTGGGCTAAAAAGGCAAAGTACTGTTTACATAAGTACTTGTTCGTTTGTGTGCATGACATAAGCTTCAGTCCTCTAGAAGGTCGGTCTCCATAGATGTGCAAAGTATCACCAGAAGGAAGAGGAAGACGAACATACTTCTCGTGGCAAGCAATTTCAGCATGGTTCTTACAAAGCTAATCCATGCCTACTATGATATCAAAACTACCCAGTTGCATGGGTATAAGGTTGATAGGGAAAACATGATCATTAAGAGTGAGAAAGAAATCACGAAGAACAAAATCGACTGAGATAGACTTGCCATTGGCAACCTCGACTGAAAACGACTTAGGTAGTTTAGAACATGCACAATTTAACAAAGATTCAAATTCAATGGACACAAAGCTTTTGCCCGTGCCAGTATCAAATAGTATCGAAGCATAAAGATTATTAACAAGGAACGTACCATTAACGACTTCATTGTCATTTTGCGCCTGATTAGTGTTGATGTTAAATGCTCATCCTCGTGGAGGTTGTTGTTGCTCTTAATTCAGCTAAGGACATTGGGGATGAAGATGAGTGGTATACCACACTTGTAGCAGGCTCTAGTGCTGTTTGCTGGTTTTGGGTTTTGGGGAGCTTGCTGAACTTGTGGTGCAGGGTTATTGTGACAGTAAGGGGTTGTGTGATCAAAACGGTTGCACGTAGTGCATTGGCGACAAGCTGAGTTGGCAAGGTGATGATAATGGCAAGTAGTACACTTGGGATGAACCCCAGTGTATGGTTTCTTGGTGTTTTTTGGTGTAGCAGGGTTTGGGTTTGCAGCAGGTACAATCGCATTGCAGCTAGGGT
This sequence comes from Helianthus tuberosus, assembly GCA_030545235.1. Lineage (NCBI taxonomy): Eukaryota > Viridiplantae > Streptophyta > Magnoliopsida > Asterales > Asteraceae > Helianthus > Helianthus tuberosus. The sequence continues at coordinate 31,123,446 of CM060359.1, forward strand.
TTTGAAACTTTCGTTTCTTACCCTTGCTACCACTTGATTGTGCGGTGATTTGGTTGGCTGGTTTCGAGGGGGTAGGTGTGGCAACTTGTTTATCGCGAACGCGATTGTTGTTTAGGCTAGCTGCGAGGCGATGGACTGCCTCGATGTTGTCAAGTTTGGCTGCTTCAATGGTGTTACGCATTCCAGAGGGTAAACCATGAATGTACTTCTTGATCATGCGATCAGTAGTGGACACGAGGTGTGATGAAACACAACTGTTTGAAACGAGTGGTGTAGGCTAGGTGGTCATCACCAATTTGCTTGAGAGCCTAAAATTCTTCCTCGAGCTTTTGCTGCTCGTGAGCAGGACAAAACTCGTCCATCATCAGTTGCTTAACTTCTTCCCAAGGCAATGCATAAGCTGCTTCATTAGAGCGGATGTTCCTCTCGTTGGTCCACTATTCCAAGGCTCTAGCCTGGAAGACCCCAGTAGCGCTACGAGTTTTGAGATTCTCAGGACACTCGTTGTTGATGAAGGTGACCTCTATGCTATCAAACCATTCAAGCATAGCAGTCACCCCATCATTGCCAGTGAAAGGCTTAGGGTTGTAAGCTGAAAAGTGCTTGAAATTAAATGACACAGGCTTGGGTTGCTCAACCTTTGAGTCAACTGATGAGTTTGGAGTAGAGGTGTTGTTGTTGATCTCACTGATGATCTTGGGTACGACATGTGCTATCTGGTTAGCCATGAATACCATCATCTTCTTTTGAGAGCTAGTCTTAGACTTCTTGGTCGAGTTGGAGAGATGACTTGAAGACATCTAAAGATTCAAAACAAGGAAATGATGAGACTTGATCATAATGTTTTGTTTTAAAGAATTTTGTTTTCGTGAACGCATCACATAGCATATAATGTTTCAAATAATTTCACATAGCATAACATGAGTTTTCACATAGTGTAACATGTAAAAGGAAAGCATTATAAATTTAGCTTGTTCACGAGAGACTTATTATTGTTTTAGATTGCGAAAAATGTGCGGATCGTGTCTCCAAGATTGAAATGATATAACGTACAATGTAAAACACATTAAAATTGAGATAGCATAAAAGAGGTTTAACATAAAAATTGGATTGTCACGGAACGTAACATAAGACTATTCCAAAGTAAATCGTAATCCTTTTCGAGTTAGGGATACGTGCTTTGGCCTAATAGACAAATACCCTCATCGAGAAGCGATTAATGATATTTGTCCTTCCAATTACTACACGTCCCTAATCGATTGGGAAAATCGAAACTTTGGCGAGATTGAAAATCGAAGAGTGGGACTAGTTATGAAGGTGTGAGTTTCACCTCTAACTTGATAACCTCGTACCCTAGTGTGGTTGGTACTTATCAAACGATAGGGGTCCACTAGATTATGAAATGGAAATTTCCTTCAATATTTGGATATCACTCCTAACTTGAGGGTAAACTTCGTGCAAAATACAAGTATAGCTGAATGAAAGTCATCACCAAATGTGGAAATCACCCGTATTTTAATGAGTTATTTCGATTGTGGAATAAGAGTGTCTTCACCAAGCCTCCAAGTGTGTATTGTGTTAGCCTTAGGAAAGGCATGTATATTAAAAGACCAAAGAGAATAGAATAGAATAGAAGCAAGCAAGATAAAAGGAAAGTAGTCTTAAACAACAAATAAGGATAAGTTCCTAAACTATAGACAAGGTAAAAGCATTCCTACTTTTCTTAATTCCCTATAGTTATGGCTCTGATACCAATCTGTCACACGCCAACCGATGGCGGAAACATCGGAGTGAGACGAAAACAAATCGCTCAAAGCATCATAACACTAATTGTGACAATATAAATTAATCATGATTTTATAAAAATGATAAAATGTCATACATTGTTTCAAACATAACCAAATTGTATCAAAACAGAAATCAAACAATTATTTATTTCTAAGGTGTGTTTCTATGTTCACCCTATCTCGATTCTTCATCATCTTGTGTATCAACCTGCAACATGTATTAAAATAAAGATCAACAAAGTGTTGGCGAGTATACAAGTTTGATACATAGCATAATAAGAATAAAATGTTTAAATGTGTTCATATCCAACATGAATAACACATACAAGTTATTAATATGCTGAACTAGTGCCATCATATGTCAATCCAAAGTTTCCAACGCAATCTTGACTTTCAACAACGTCGAAAAGAAGGGAGTTTAACATGTTTTACTTAACAATACCCCAAGACTCTAGGGTGGTGCATTAATCTTATAGCGCTATAATTGTTAAGGCAGGCTTGACCGAAGTTAATAAGCATATAGACACAAATGTATACATAGCATATGGGATTAACAAGTATCAAAATGTTTTCATGTTTAAATGTGGATAGAGTGTGATAATAAACAAGTTTCAAGTGTTGCGCGTGTTTTTGTATATTGTACATGTTGCACCCAAAGTGTTTAAAACGAAAAAGGGGTCGAGTATACTCACAATTTTGCGCAGGGTTCCACGAAAACTGAGAGTGAAATTGATGAAGTCTTGAGATTACACTGAAATAGGTGAACGAGAGTATAAGTAAACTCATGTGAAAGTGTGTCGGATCAGATTGTTAAAATACGCGAAACAAACAATTTAGAACATAAAGCAGTCCGTTCGTATGAAGGGACATAGTCCGTTCGTACGAACAGGGACTCTTCAGTAAATACGAACCGGCTGTTTAAAGGGGATACAAATTGATTTTGAATGTTAAACGGTAAGGTAAATGATTGTAAACAATAAATAAAATTATCGGTGTAAAAACCGAGGTTAAAACATAAGCTAAAACAGTTGTGATTCGATAACAGTGTGGGTTCGTACGAACCAGCCTTGTGGGTTCGTACGAACGGGGATTATGGGTTCGTACGGATCCACTGTGTTTGTTCCAAAATGTTTTAGTTTTTATCTGATTTGGTTTAAAGTGTTAAAGTATTTATTTAATTTGTTTAAGTTAGTAGATAAAATATTTAATTAATGACAAACATGCGTGAAAACAGAACTGAAATCAAAACAGAAAGTGTGAAGCAAGGTGGGTTCGTACGAACGCGCATAGTCCCTTCGCAAGAACGCACTGTTCTTTGATGAGAAATTTATGTTCGATCTTGCGAAACAGATCGTTTCTTGATGGAAATTAATCCTAATGCAGGCCCTTAACTATGGGATGAGTTAAGAGTCTGATGGATTCCCGATTCCACCAAGATCGTGTAATAATCGAACGAAAACTATGATTTAGTTGTAAAATGTTATGAACATTGATCCAATTCTCGTATAAGTGATGCTCCACAACAGGTTTCCTAGGCAAAACAAGTGGAAACCATCTTTGAGATAGGTTGGATCAAGAGTTTTATAAAAAGTTTAGAGTTTGTGATTGAAAACTCAAGAAATGAAATGAACAATGTAATTGAAATGAGACAAGACTCTTACAGCATATTCTGATCGTCACAGGGGACTTGAGAGTGTTTGCAAAGAGTTGGGCGAGTTGGAATTGAAAAAATGGGGGGGTCTATTTATAGATTTCAGGGGAAATTAGGGTTTCCTAGATTTTAGCTACGAAGGGGCTAGGTACGAAGGGGCTAGGTTCGTACGAAGGGGCCGCGTTCGTACGAACCCACCTGTTTCCAATGTTTTGATTTCCAACTTCAATTATTTTACGTGTTTTAATCAGTTTAACGAGTATCAAGCATCAATGTGTAATAAAGAATCAAGATTCAAGCATAATATAGTGTCCAACATGTGAATTTTGAATAAAAGTTTGCACATAAGTCTAACATGAATAACATGAACATGATAAAATAATTGCGTTTTCATTATGATCAATAGTCTCAGATTACAAATTGAAATGAAATAGATTACAACAAGAGTACAAGTGTCTAAAAATGGAAAGTACAACATGACTTGCTAAAACAGGAAAGTACAAAAATACGGAGCGTTACATTTCTGGCAGGTAGTTGAGGGTGTTGGGGGTGGTGGTTGTTATGAGTGTTGATTGGGGTGGTAAGGTTTGAGAGAGAGAGAGAGAAAGGAGAGTAGGAAGAAGATAGTGGGGGTGGGCCCCATGTTTTAACTTTTTACACTTTTTAAATTGTTTTATATTTAATTTTTGGGCCAATCAATCATTTCACGCACAACCACTTTTTACACTTCATTCCACCTTTTCCTCCAGATCCATCTTGTCCTTGCCCTTGACCTCCGCTATGCCAGCCTCACCTCCAGCTCTCCTGCTTTCGCCCTTGTCCTGTCCGGGATCCCAGATCACCTCGCCACTTAAATGCCTCACCCTTTCATGCCAGCCTTCCACATCCCAGGAAGCCTTCTCAAAACCTTCATCCATAGCCTCCTTAATCATTCTAGTCCTAGCTTGGCAAATGGAGAGAACTACAGACCACTTTAGTCCCTGGCACAGATCCTCCATGTCTTAAGCATATTTAGTCTTTAGCGTTTTTAGCACCTCTTGATCTGAGCAACCTCTTGGGCATCGCTCCTCGTCACCTGGTCCTTTGCAGCAGAGATCTTCTGGACGTCTGCTAGCTTCTCTTTGGCCTCAGTCGCCTCCCTCTATAAGGCCTCAGGTGTATGGACCATTTGTGCAAGACCCAATAATGAACATATATGTTAAAACTATTTTCAGGATCAGGAATACTTTAGCATACTCGGGGATACTCAGGGATACTTACCAGTTGAATGAGGTCTTGAAGCCTAGAGTTGACATCATCAACCACGAGGCCTTCGTAGTTGGAAATCTTTGAAGATTCGTTGGTCTTCCTCTTCTTGGCAAAAGAAGACTTGGGATTGGAGATAGGAGTGGGAGGCTTGGGGATATCAGTGGTAGGCTTCTCCTTTTTGACAATCAGATGCTTGCTCAGTTGATGTCAATACCATCAAGCCGAAGTTTGGGCTAGACTTTCAGAATACTGTGACAGGTTAGACAGTTAATACATATTATATATTTAAAATTAACTTGCATGATTTCAATGAAGTACTTGCCAGACATGTTTGATCTTGAGGCTTGGCTAGTTGAGACTGAGGTAGGAACTTCGATTCGGAAGGTTCTTTCGATATCTGATATCCTTAGGACTGCATAAACCCTCGTGTATGATTCGGAGTGGAGGGAGCAATATCTGCAAACTTGGGCGCTACATGAAAAACAAAATAAAATTCAGTATGTTAAACAAAAATTGGGGATATTCAAGGATCCTGGATTTTTAAAATCCTACGCTCTGGTATCCACTTCAAGGGAAGCTTTTTTCCATCGGGAATAGAATCTCTTTTGACAAAGAAGAATTTTCCCTTCCAGTCATTATCATTTTGAGTGGCTTTAAGAACCAGATATAATTGACCAAGGGGGATCTGAAAGACACGGCGGCTGAAACCAAGGGTCCTTGGGTTATAGACACAGGAAAGGTCCGGTATACCGAAGTTCAGGCCATGGGAATCGACCAACTTGTTCAAGACGTACAAAACTCTCCAAATCACTGGCATCGTCTGAGCGTAGCTCATACCAGTAATCCGGAAGAACTCCAAGATCAAGGGTGGAAAAGGATAGGTGAGACCGAGTGTGAACGGGTAGACCAAGAAACAAATCTAAATATTGGAGGCAAAATCAAAGCGGCTATCTTTGTCCAAAGGACAAGATAGCTTGGTTAGGGAAGGCATGACTGGCCTGAAGGAGCGAGATGTCATGGTCGGAGAAAGTACAATTCTCCTCGGCGAGGTGATCAAGTAGGTTTTATTTCAAGAAATCCCTGGCGAGATCCTCAGCAATGGAAGATGCAGAACGTGTTATCTTTTTTACCATTTTCTAGTTCGATCTGGAATACAAAGAAGAAATTTGAAAGCGCGTAGAAAAAGAAAGGAGATTACCTTGTGATCTTCTGAAAAATGGGAGGAACAGTTGAATAGAAAGAGGAAATAAATATACAAAATTATCACATGCATTCAAAACAATGTCGTTTAACCTCCTAGAAACTTGCACCACTACCTATTTGTCACTTCAAGACTGTTACCACTATGATCGTTTGAAAAAAATAAGACTGTTGCAGGAGATTGAGCTTATACCTGTCCTTATTTTTTGGGAACGGTTGTTATGGATCAACATTCTAGTTCGGTATAATAAGCTTTGGTTAGGGATCCTGGATCTTGGATAGGTTCGGTATCCTAAACTTGTTTGCGATATGATACTAACATTTATCCTGCTTTGTTTTGTTTAATACTTGCATGAACAACTATACAACTTCGTCTCACCCGAAGACTCAGACTTGCAGTTGATATACAAGTGGAGAACAAGTTGAACCAGTCCATAATGTTCAAAAAAGGATATTCTCTAAAGCCCTGAGAATAGTGAAAAGTTTGTTATTTATGTTTTGTATAAAATAGAGGCTGGTCTCGATGGATGGGACACTAACGAACACACAACACTCACACTCTTTGTACTTAACATGCCATCGCAATCAAGCTCTCGAGTTATACTTGTTTTCATATTAATATAACTGTTAAAGGCAGGTGACGATTATCGCCTCCCGAGGTTTTTATGTCGGAGATCCCCAAGGATCAAGGGCTTGCCTTGTAATATTCGAGTCGTTTGGTGCATTATTTCACTCACACATTATAATATCCTGAAAAGCACACTACCTCACCACTAAGTTTGATCACAAAATTATTCTGTTATTTTTTACCAAAACAATCATGTGTTCTAACAATCCTCCACAAGCCAAGCTAGTAAGAGCTTTGGCTTGAAATATAAAAACCCAATAAAACTAAATCAGATCCAGCCCAAGTATATTGGCCTGATTATTTCTTCATCAAAAAGCATAGTCATTCATCTTCATCTAGCTGCCATTATTTAACCAACATCTGTTGCTCGTTTTTATCTCAGTCAAAATCTTCACCTGAAACTTCATTGCCCATGTTCTTTCTTCGTGCAAAACTTGTCAACTGAAACCTGGTTTCACATGAAATCTCTGGTTCCGTGTGAAACTGGTACCCTCGTGAAATATTTCACTACCGTCATGGGAGCTTCTTTTACTAGGGTTTTGTTCACCCCCTGTTCTTTTTTCAACCCCATACGAAATCCATCTATGTCTTCGACTGGATTGTTTTAACCCTCATAAAAAAAGGAAGTATTGTAACCTTGGTGAGGTGCATAAGTTTTCCGCCAGAAAAGTAAGCCACTGTTATGTAATGGCGACGGCGATGTCTAGAGTGATGAGAGTAGTTTTTTACTGTTAACTCTAGAGGCATAGATATAGGGATGAGCAGCAGTTGCCTTTCATGGTAGCAGTGGCGGCGGGTATTTGGCTTGGTGGTGGTGACAATTGTGACAACTGTGCTTTGTAAACGATGTATAATGTAAAACAATATCAATTATCAATAAAACAATAAAACAATGTGTTTTGGTGTTATTATGTTTGTATTTGTGTTTGATGATTTTACGATTTGATTCGAATTCGATTTCAAGCTTTAAATAACTTTCTTGAAAGTTATACGCAAACTGGTGCGTAAACACAGTCAATTTAACGCGATAAACACTCCGTAATAGTGACATAGGCTTAACATACCTTAAATAACCTTTACATAACTTAGAAATAAGTTTTGGATGGTTTGGTGTGTCGAAAACAAGTCTATTCGATCGCAGGGACTATTTGTGTCAAACTGTGAAAGTATGCCGATTCGTTCTATATCGAACATTCTGGAACTTGATAATAAGTTAAACATACCTTAAATATCCTTTACATATCTTAGAAATAGGCTTTGAGGGGTTCGGTATGCGAAAACAAACTTATTTGATCAACAGGGACTAAAAGCGTCAAAAAGTGCATAAGTTTGCATTTTCACGCATATCTTACGTTCTGAATATATCCGGACATCCAAAAATTTTTGTAATCATTAAAATATTTTATTTTAGTGATTGGAATGCAAAAATACCATTCGTCGCGCAATTTGGATCGTTTTTGCGTCCGTTACGACTTCCGTCGTAATTAACCGGATAACACAACCGTACGACCAAACGAACCGACATCTGAGATATTTTTGAGCATATTTTAAGTTCCCTATACTTTAACTTCATTTTAGAGCCTTGAAATGGGGTTAACGGGGCTTAAACGTGTCAAAAATGCATCAAAAATCAAGTTTCACACTTGCAGGGACTGGTTTTGACATTCTGTCAAACTACCCTCGCGGGGCGCGTAAGCCTTGTGTGGCTTCTACACGGGGCGCGACAGCTGCCCAGTACAGAAACATTGAATCTGGTCTTTGAGCTGGTTTTGATGGTTTTTAACCCCTGAATTTGGATGCTATGGGCTGGTTTTGAGTACCCCTTGTATTGTAAAACCTTGTGCCCACATGTATGGCCTTGATCAAAGCACGATTTACGAGAAATGATCCTAATGGTTGTAGGAATTCTATAAATACCCAAGCCCTTCATTCATTTTCTTCACACTTGATTCATTTTCTGCTCTAAGTTGAGGTTTAACACTTCATACTTGAGCAATTTGAATCAAGACTTCCTAGCTTGGACCCTTTGTAAGTTTCTTTCATGCTTTTATCGTTTTTCAAGCGTGAAAGTCAAATAGTGTTTGACTTTCTGCTTTGACAAGTCTTTGGTCAACATAAAGTTCGTTTGAACTTTATAACGTGAGCGTAATCACGATGGTTATAGTCCCTTGTGACTATACCTACTGATTACCACCTTGATTAGGCGTAGTGACGAGTCATAGTTTCGGTCAAAATGCGTATTTATGCGTATTTTGCAACCAAACTATTCTTGGGTATCAAAACCCTTTGTTTTGATATCAAAACTTGTTTTCTAACTTAGTTAAACATGTTTAACTCGTCACAGTCTAGTGCTTGTATAGGGTCGTAAGATAAGCGGTCTTAACAACCACTTAGACTTTCGAACCCGACCCGTTTGGTCGATCATTAGGATCCGACCAAGCATATTTGTGACTATAGTTGTATAGGGAATAACCTTTCGAGGTTATACCTTATGGTCACTTAGTTTAATTAGTTGTATGATAGGTAGTTTATATGCCTTAGGTAAATGACCAAAATGCCCTTTTTATGCATAATTGGATTTTAAGCATATGTAACTTAAATTCTGTCACTTAAACTAATTATCCAACATGTTTAGGCATATAATCCTTTTCATAGGACTAGTTAGGCGTCTCGAACGCGCTTTTACGCGAACGACGCGTTAACGTAGCGTAAGCTACCTTAATAGGTCGTAACGGGTCGTAAGCACTTAGGATAGGTTCCGATTTAGAATGTAGGCTTTGTTAAACCATATCACATGAGTTCCAATACTCATTTGGTTTACGAGACCTCATTCTATCCGATATTCCGATTTAGGTGTCGATTTATTTAACTTAGCGATCTGATTACTAGGTGCTACTTGATTTCCTTGGTTTGCCTGAGCTTGTTGAGTTCTTTAGATCAAGGATACTTGCAATTCGATGTGAGTGCATAGTTCCCCTATTTTACCGTTTTCAATTGTTTTGGGGTGATTCATATGTGTTAAACGATTTTGAGGTTTTAACGATGATTTCAAAAACGATTAATATGGTTTATATTAAACTAATAACGATTTCAATAATGTGAACGAACTTGTTGGACGTATTTACATAACGAATGACATTCATTAATTTTGGCCGAACCGACCAGTATTAGGTTATGGTACCATAGGATCTGACAAATCCCGTTATCAGACTGCACCCATGGTTATGTGTGGGGGTTATGTGGGTAACGACTGGACCTGTTATTTGTTAACTTACCCTTTGGTGGTTTGATTAATACGAGTTAAATGATGGACGAGTTACGAAGGTTTGAATGTTATTAGCGAGACGACCAAAAGTAGTTTTCACAATTAAAACGAGAACGATTTTGGAACGATTTAAGCGATTGGAACGATTTAAACGAGTTAAACGAATTGAACAAACGATTGGTTTTGGGTTGTGATTAGATAATGGGACGGGTGTAACATGATAAAAGCATGGTAGATACGCCGCTGGTACTTCTTATATATAAGTGTTTTTATCATATTACATTCCGTGGCATTATTTAGTTCACTTGGGTAAACGATTTTAAAACGATGTCACATAACGATGTTTACTAAATGATATAAACCATACGAGTTTTACTAACGAGATAATTTACAATTTGGTTTACTTAAACAAATGTTTTGGGTTAAGAATCATGGCTACGAGATTTTATAATTTATAACCAACTTGTTTTGAATTGATTACTCATATTGCAATACTATATACTTTTCAAAACAAGGTTTTCAACTTTTGACTCTTATAGTCTAACGAGGTATTGCAATATGTAAACGAGCCATGAATCCGACACTCTCACAAAACCTATGTGCTCGCCAGCATTTCTTTGCTGACTTTGTTTTTACATATGTTTCAGGTGTTGTTGAATGATGTTGATTGCTAGGATGCATGCTCACTTAGGACTGGACGAGGCCTTAGTGACTTAATAACGATGATAGACTATGTTTAACTTGTTTGTTTTAACTTGAAGACAATGTAATTATTAAATAATCTAATAAAACGAAACTTTTTGAATCCATGGTTGTGAAACAATAATTCTGCCACTCCACTCCCCGACGTTTCCGCCGCGGTTTCGTTGTTTTAACGCGGTCGGGGTGTGACAACAATGGCGGTTGAGGTTGTGTTGTAAAAAAGGACAACGTGTTAAAACAATGGTTGTGGATAGTGGTGGTTGTTATTGTGAAGGTGAAGGGGGTTTAGATCCGAAACCGATTTAGTTGAAAACAAGAGATCACTAAAGAAGAAAGCTATAAAGAAGAGAGGTTTGACTGAGCGGCGACGACGACCAACCGCCCCACTAATGGCTCCATTACCAAAATAAACCAAAAAATGAGACTGTATTAGATTATAGTGATGTAATTAGGGTTACATGATGTGTAGTTTATATAGACTACAATATTACACTTTGAGTCCATATACTATCACTAAAGATTATCTTGTTCTAATAACACTAATACCATGTATATGAAGCTTTAACAATGAGAACTATTAAGAATAAGGTACTTAATGATCAAGATCTAGACAGTCACTTGTCTAATCAAGTATTCATGTAACTAACTTCTTCCACTATGCCAATAGTTCGCCTTATTCTTTACTCCTTCTTGCCCTTTCTTTTATTGTTATTTACCGATCTATCCAATCCACTTATTATGTAAAATCCTTACGGCTATGCTTTCAATGTCACTTTACAATGTATTTACATGAGAAAAAGAAAACCCCACTGTTTTAAAATTGGTCCCATGTGATATTGGTATGAGACTTTTGCTTAACATAGTATTAGAAATGTAATAGCATCACCAATAGCAGTTTATAACACTCCTCTCTTTCACGTTAGCACTACCCAACCATCGCCCCACAAATAACCCTCTCTTTCTGTAACGGTTCGCATTTTCATACTTTCCATATTTAGAAAGTTGTATTCGCATTTCTATTTTTAGAAACTTATAATCGTGTCGTATTCGTGGTTCATTTTCAATCTTTTAATCCAAGGCTTTGATCTTAATGGAAATTCATTTTATACATATACGTGTTACCTTTCATATTTGTGTTATATATGCAATCAATCTTTAAATACGTGTTTATACACAAAACCGAGACTTAAAATACACTTTGGATACCTAAAAATAAGTTAAAATACAAGAAAACAACATAAAATAACCTAGTTACAAAGTGCAGTGACTAAAAGTGAGCAAGACCAAAAGCTTTTCCACCTCCTTTCTCCTCTAATCACATTCCACCCTTCTTTAGCCAATTAGATTTCACCCTTTCCACCTCCTTTCTACTCTAATCACCTTCCACCCCTTCTTTAGCCAATCATATTTCACCCTTCTCCACCTCATTTCTCCTCCAATTACCTTCCACCTTCATTAACTCCCATACCCTAATCCCCACTTATAACTACAAGCCTCCACCACATCCTAAACACTTTCCACACACTAATCTACTCCTAAACTCTCTAATCCTCTCAAGAATTCCAAGCAAGGAAGAACACTTCCAAGTTTTCTAAGTGAGTTTTCACTCACTTTTCTTCACATTTCTTCTTCTAATCTTCTTTCAAACTACTTGGGAAACCTCTAGGATGGTTTCCACAAGTTTGCCATGGCAAACTAAGGTGGAACCTCACCATATTTGATGTCCAAAGTAGCATAAAATTATGCTCTAGTTCATCTTTTTGTTTCTTATATATAATGCTTAAAACTTAGTGGAATCTTGTACCTACCTTGCTCCCTACTAAGCTCATAGTTGTGGGTTTGTGTTGTGGTTGATTTCCACCAAGAAACAAGCTTAAAACCTTCTTTAACTTCTGCCCATATATGTTCTAAGTGATTGAAAACCATCCAAGCTTCAACCTTCCATGTTGAAAGGCTTGTGCATGAGTTGTGTGTAACACCCGTTCTTATAAATCAAGGTTTAACGTATATTTTGGGAAAATAATCATGTAATTAATGATTACATATACATCGGGAATACGGGTTTATTAAAACTTTTACAAATTATAATTTATTCTACATAACGTGATCGAAATTCGTTGTTTAAAATTTACAACGTGGCAAAGTGCGGAAGCATGAAACTGTATCGTGTTCGGTTCTTCGTTGAGCTTGATCGTCTTCCGGCATCCAAGGTGTACCTACATTTCATAAACATGAAATGCTTTAGTCATACAGGACTTAAATCGTGTCTAAACGAGTCCGAGAAACAATTGATAACAAAAACAAAAATTTCAACCTGGCCTCCACCGTAAATTACGGTGGCCACTGGTTTGACATGCCCCTACCGTAAACCAGTAGGGGGCCGCCGTAAAGCTTTTCATCTCCACCGTAAATTACGGTGGCACCGTAAATTACGGTGGCACCGTAATTTACGGTGGACCCTGCATCCAGTTTTCCATTTTTGCCGTAATTTGACACAAAATCTTCCGTATCTTTCAAACCGCTTATCCGTTTGGCCTACCGTTTCTTCCTACGTGTTTGTAATTTGATTCTCCATCATTTGGAGTTAAAATCCGACATTCGGCTTAACAAAATTTAAGACTTTTAAGTCTTCGGCTTATTACCCTTTATACCAAATTTTGACCCGGTTATGCATTTTATCAAACAAACGTATTTATTTGATTCCTATATTTCATACACTTCATCAAATAATTGTGATATACCATATTAGGTTTTAATCATAGGTTTATTACACAAATTAAACCCGTTTTCACTAGTATGCTTATTTTGACCCGTTAAGGATATTTTAAGCACTTTTAAGCTTAATTTCGCTTTCATTCTAATCTAGCGTTGTAACCTATATTTCTTATCTAGTACTCTCCCATCACAACTAAATGTGTGTTGGATTTAAAGTAGATATCTTTATGTTCCGAATTTATACCCCTTGAAATATCATTTTACGGCAAAGACTCGTATGGAGTCTTTTGGCCCAAGAATTACATCTTTCACTGCCCATACTCGTTCTAAACTTTTGTTTAATCATAAGACTCCTTTCCAAACAACCTCTAAGAGTTGTTTGTTCAATTTAGCCTACAAGGGCGTTTTGGTTTATTTTGGTCCTTCTTTTACAATGAAGGGCTATCACCAATTATTCGACCAAATTAGCACTTTTACATACATCATAAATATGCGTACCTGGCTCGGATCAACAAATAGACCTGATTTTAATACCTTGCTTTATATTCGCTAATTAAGAACGATGCGAATATCCATTGGATATCTATTCCTGTAAGCATATAACTCGACAAAAGAATCATTAGTCTATATAGTCAAAAGGTGTTGTCTACACCTTTTGACCCGTTTGGCCGAATTGACCATTTATCTTTGCGAGATGATATTTATTATCATCTCCTCTACATGACTCTTTCCGTTTAACACCGTACGGTCATTTTAACTTATAAACCGTTTATTACCTTCGACATAATATGACCGAATTATCGATTTACTTCATTTTAAACCATCAACATGGCTTCTAATTATGCTCGACTATCTTGTTCCGTACGTCTACACGCCGGAACATCATACCTCGATTTTGTATTTATCTTATTCATACTAATACGATAAAAGAATATTCTGAAATATAAGACTAGTGTAAGCTATACTTACCTTGCATCCGAATTATGCTTTTCCGTCATTCTTGCTTTGTTTGACCCGCTTCCTTCCCCAAGCCTTCACCTAGCTTGCCAAGCGTCAAACTATCATTGTAATTGTAAGATGGTTAGGTTAGTCATATTCATTTACGACTATTCTATCCTACTCTTCTTATATCGAATTTACCATCCGATCATACACTTGGTCGATTTGACCTTTTTAAAGTCAATCGACTTATCAACTTATTCATTGCACATTTTCACTCTAATTTCAACACTTTAGTTTTCATTTGAGCATTTTAACAAACACCTAATGTGCATACATTGTTTTACACATTTTACAACTAGGTAACATGATTTCAAGCATCTATATCATGATCTTAACATCAATTCTTTTATATCATATAACAACCCATTTCATGGTAAATATGATTTATGTACTCAAACACCTACATTGTTCAAGTACTTTGTCTTACTAACTAGTATGATGATTCTAATCACAAGTTTGACACTATCATCATCATATCATAAAAACCCATCTCAAGTCATGTATGTTCAACACTCCAACTTGCAAATTGTTCAAGTATCTTGTTTCTACTAGCAACTATGATGATTTTAAACATGTGTAAACCATCATCTTCACTACATAATCAAAACCCACTTAGCACATAATAGGTTAATTATCAAATCCCTAGTTTTAACAACAAATTCTCCAAGTTTTCAACTAGGGTTTGTTTCTAAACAAAGATATCAACACAATAGCACTCATAGATTCAATATTCATTCCAGAATTTCGATTATGATTGTTCATCAAAATCTCAAAGTATCACCAAATCTTAAAATTCGACATACCTTGTGATCCCCACGACTAGGTGATCATTTATATGTGATCATGCATCGATTTGGGTCTTGATTTGAGCTTCAATTAGTTGATTTGTTGAAGTTTAGGGTTTGAGCATGAGAGCCTTTCTTGGCTCTGGTTGAATTCGCAGGAACCACACACGTATGTGTGTTTTATGTTTTTAATATTTGATTTAATTAAAAACTATAATTCCTTTGTCCATGTTTAGCCCCTCAACTTTACACAAGTTATTTAAAGGATATCTTAACCATATTTGTTCTATAATGTCAAGACATTATCTAACTAGGTTAATACTCCTAGTTACTTGGTGGGTTCCGGGAGTTATAATCCGTAGTATTTTAAGTCCCGTTAACTCGGGCTCTTATAAACTCAATTCCTTAAAACTTTGTTTCGCTTGTATTTAATATTAGGATTTCTTATTAAATCCCAAATATTTACCGGGTTATTTTTACTACTAGCGGCACTTTACCCGTCTTTTAGTATTAACGTGGGTTAATTACCAAACCCGTTTTCGGGGTGTTACAAGTCTACCCCCTTAAAGAGGTTTCGTCCTCGAAACCTTGCTTATCTAGTTCATTGAGTTTCTAAACCCAATGCATTTGACTTGAGTAATCTCTTAAGCATTACTCCTATTTTAACCAATTGTTAGCATTACCAGAAAAATTATGGTAATGTCTTTTTGGTTACAGAACCTCTACGTATCTCATATGACATAATGTAACTTCGAAATAACGTAGTCTCGTTATTTCCACTAGTTTAGTTAACTTAGTGATATCCATCGCTTTCATATACCATCGAATTCCTTATGAATCCGTTACTTTGACCCGTTTAAAGATCTTTAGTGAAATCTTTCACTTTTAGCAACAAATTCTTTTGTTTTCAAATTTATCTATTCGGTTCAGCTATACCGAATCTACCGCTTACAAGCAAACCAAATTTCTTGATTTGAATTGGTGACCTTAACCGGTCTCATTAACTAGTCTTATTAGTTCAGTTACTTTTATCACTCGCTTGGTTATAATGTGATTTTACTTCACATTACATTTCCTAACCGTGATCGTGTCACATCATGTTTAATTTGTATCAACCTTTCATTTTTGAGAATATCACTTTTCGAATATATCATCTTGCGCCTATCAGTGTCAAGACTTGTATCTTTCATGCTTACTATTTAAATTCCTATCAGAATTTATGTTTGTAAAAACATTATTTCTTACTAAAACCGAAGTTTTAGTTTTAGGATCTTTTCTTTAACTTGTGTCAATCATCCATACCGGGATATTGACAGTCCGTAATTTAATCCTTTACAGTCTTAGTTTTTTTTTTTTTTTTTTTATGCGGGGATTCTTAACTGATTTCCTCGCTTTATTCCATTTAACCCGTAGGTTTTATCACTTAGCCTTATGGGCTATTTTTTATTAGACATTCACCTCTTTAGGGCGAAGTCCTTATGACTTCTTTCTAATCATGACCCGTGGGTCGTTTTAGTCCGTAGATCTCTCATTTGTTTATAACCCTAAAGGTTATGTTGATCCCGTAGATCACTCTTTTTACTCGTGTCTTATTAAAATATATATTTGGTGTCAAAGCACTCTTTTTACGTTTGAAATTCATTTGTCTCAAGCTTACCGTTATCCGGCTTGCGCTTACTTACGCCTTCAAGCATTATACTTTATTCAACCCGTTCAATCTCAAAATAGTTGAATATAATTATCAAAATTTCTGTTTACGAAATTTTATGGTCTTTTAGTCATAACTCATAATCCGAGTCTTTTGACTTTAAATTCGTGTTCTCGTTTCTCGGTTTACGCATGTGTTTAATTCTTACCCATCAACCAGGTGTTTTACCGAAGTCGTTATTATTGCAATCCTCCCGGTATGCATTAAGACCTCGCTTCATTTTTATATTATGACTTTGTCTTTAAGTTTGACGTTTTACAAAAATGACCCGTTAAGGGACATATTTGCATTTTCCGGGTTCGAGTGTAAGTACACTCCCTCCCATTGCTTGTCTAAATCATTTTTCATGTTTGCGTTTTCTGGGTTCGAGTGTAAGTACACTCCCTCCCAATACTTGTCTAAATCATTTTACATGCTTGCGTTTTATGGGTTCGAGTGTAAGTAGACTCCCTCCCAATACTTGTCTAAATCATTTTACATGCTTGTGTTTTATGGGTTCGAGTGTAAGTACACTCCCTCCCAATACTTGTCTAAATCATTTTACATGCTTGCGTTTTATGGGTTCGAGTGTAAGTACACTCCCTCCCAATACTTGTCTAAATCATTTTACATGCTTGTGTTTTATGGGTTCGAGTGTAAGTACACTCCCTCCCAATACTTGTCTAAATCATTTTACATGCTTCTTTGTCCCTTCGCTCGGGCTCATTATCCTGATGTAATACGCTTCAGTCACTCGGTTGTGCGTTTACATAGGTTATATTATCTTCGTTCTAAACTCCTTGTTTGTGATTCTAATGGGAAAATTAGGACCCATGAAAACACATACAAACTTAGTGTCCAAACGAGTATTTAGACAAGATATATTTTCGTTACATACATAATTTTATTATTAAATTCTGAATCCGAACTCTCCACAAATTCCATAAACTCACACACCTTCGTTTCCCCAATGTAGGGCAACTTCGGTGTTCTCCACTCCCTTACGCTTCAACTTACGTATGCAGGATTTCTACGCAAAACCGTGAGTATACTCGATCTCATTTTCCGTTTATACACTGTGGGTGAAACATGTACACTTTATACAAATCATGAATCACGATTAAACTTGTTACATACACACTCTATCCGTTACAAATATGATATTTGTTATAGGTTCTAGTTACCGCATGCTATGTTATACTTGTGTTCTATATGCTCATTAACTTTGCAAGCCTACCTTAAACAATTATAGCGCTATAGGATTAACGAACCGCCGATATTCTTGTGGTGTTGTTAAATAAACTATCTTACTTCCTTGTCGTTTCGGCGACAATGGTATGCACGATTGCGATACACTTTGGTTTGACTTATAGTTAACACATGCTGGTATGATAACGAACAATGTATGCAATTTATCATGTTGGATACGAGACAACTTTAATTCATAATTATGCTATATATATATTCAAACTTGTATACTCGCCAAATTTTGTTGATCTTTATTTTAATACATGTTACAGGAAACTAGTTGATGATGAATGAAGAAACATACTTAGGGTGGATTAGAAATACACCTAGAATTTAAACTTATGTATTTTTTCATGTTGTTACGATCATTTACAACTTGTTGTACTTTTCTTTCCAAAACAATGTATTTTCTACTTTAGTATGAATGAAATTGAATTTCTTAAATATTGTCACAATTAGTCGTTATGAAGTCTCTTGCAATCTCGTTTCGTCTCATTCCAATGTTTCCACCATCGGTTGGGGTGTGACACTTTCACCTTAGCGCTATTCAACCAATGTCCCCACGAATCACCCGTTCTTTCACCCCCACACGGACCATAACCCTTTTCTCTCTCATCTCCTCTCACTAAAATAGTTGATCTATTCCACAAACCGCTATATCTCTTTTTCTTCTCTCCACGCCTACAATATCCTCCACTCTCTTTTCTACGTCCATGGAGCTCACAAACTTCCATTAGAGATGGTCTCATAATTCTAGCATAATCAGTTTTAGATAGTCATACGGGTGCTACCTAATAATATATCCATCTCAACACTATGAACAAAATTATATTAACACCAGGGCCGTCTATCAGGGGGTGCAGGAGGTGCCTGCGATCAGGGCCCAAATCAATACAGGGTCCGAATTTTTTTTTACATTTATATATATACAGGGGAAGGTTTAAATGAGAACGCTAAATATTGTGAGAACCGTGATATCAAATGAAAAAATCACGAGAACTTGGTCAAAAACAATTCAAATTCAAAAAAAAATTCTACACTTATCATTATTATTCGAATACAATGTTAGGAATTTAATTTACACGTTTAAATTTACGTGAATTCGTAAATAAAGAAAATTTACACATTGTAAGTTTGCCATTTACACATGTGTAAATTTGGTATATTTACACATGTGTAAAAAATCTAAAAAGAGTGATTTTGAAAGGAGAAATAAATTATTTGATGTTGTAAATTCTTTTTTTGATGTTGTATCTTAATTACAATGAGGTTTGTATTAAAAAAAATTGGTTTTGATTGGTTTTTTCATTCGTCCTCACGGTTCTCGCTATATTTAGCGTTCTCAAGATAACCCTCCCCTATATATATATATATATAGGGGAGGGTTTAAATGAGAACACTCATCTTTTGTGAGAACCATGAGAACAAATCTCAGCCACTCATTTATTTCCCTTGTATTTTAATTAAAAGGGTAAAGTGGTAATTAAACAAATTCCCTACAACTCTCTGGTTTCCATTTACACCCAAATTCCAGCACTACTTTTTTCCAATCTAAGCACACGATCTTTAGTCTAGGCACATGATCTTCAATCAGGAATCTTATCCAATGGATTATGGTTTGGAGTAATTGATCTTAAACTGTTTCGTTCCTAATCGCAGGTATGTTCTTCAATTGTTAATTGTTTGATACGGTTTTTGGATTCATTGATTTTTTTCTCAAATCAATATTTGATTCACCAATTAATTGTTTAATCGATTTTAGATTCACTTATTATTGTTCAATAGATTTTGGTATCAATTACTCTGTTTATGTATTGTGGGTTTTGTTCCACGATTTTAACACATGTTCCTATTGAGTTTGAAATTTGCCCTAATTAATTCTTATTTGATTGCAAGTACAGTTTATCCTAAATCATATGTAAGTATTAATGAATCACATGATTGATTGATGAAGCATGGTTCCATGACTAAGATTGATATCAAAACTCAGCCACAAATGTTAACTGAGGTTCTTTATCTTAGTTTTTTTTTTTACAAAGTGTAATTGTAAGGGTTATATAATGTTATTGATAATGACTACAAGCGTGTGTTTATATTGTGATGTAGGTTCATCTAAGACCAGCTAAGAGGATATTGTAACTGTGTGAGGTGAACCAAGGGTTCTATATTAAGTGTTATCAGTCATGAGGAACAATTTGAAGATTTGGATGAAGCAAGTGTTGGAGCTGATATGAGCCTCCCATCTTGTTCAGATTTACACATGTGTAACTACGAATTGCTTGCATCCCATCCTGTTCAGATTTACACATGTGTAAGTGTTGTTCTATATTCTTTGTAAAAAAGTTCTTCCTTGATACCAAATTTCAAGATTAAAAAAATACATTTCAAATGCATGTAGACTTGGTAGGATGAAACTGATGAGCGAGATTATGACAGGTTAATCGACACGAGTCGTGTTCATAGACTTTTAGCATATGCTACTGTTGTAAAATGTTGTTTCAATACTGGAAGATATGAGGACATCTATGCGTATGTGTGTGGTATTGAAGTGAAAAGGTTGTCTCAAGTCCATATAAGATGTTCAGTTGGCTTGCAAGACTGCATCAGATGAATGAGAATGTTGATGGTGATGCAAGGATTCTTATGTGTTCTTCATTCTTTGTACCTATCTTAGAAAAAGAATGTAATCATAAATCAAACATAAAACACTTCATTATATGTAACTACTAAGTACAGTTCTGTTAGAGAAATGTGGATGAAGAACAAACAAATATATGATTATGTATCTACTAATGTTTGAGGTTGTTTTAATGTTTTAAGGCAATAGCGCCGACTGCAGAAATGTAGCAGTAGCAACAGCTCAACAAAAATGCAGCACCGCTGGCTGCAGAAACGCAGTGGCGCAGCTGCCGTAACGCTGCAGCGCGCGGCTGCATATGCGCATACGTTTATACTTCGATTACTTGTAAATTTCCACTCAAAACTCAGTTTCGAACTAGTTTTTTTGTTTGTCGTTATATAGATAAAAATAGATAAAGAGAAGGGATTCAAAAACCTTCCTAAAATCACATATTGGCATATTGGAACATACTTTATATTCTTGTATAATTCAATCAATTTTTTAATGTCAAAATTAAAAATGTGATTCCTTTTATTGGTGACAAAATGTGACCATCTTTTACAATGACAAATCATTTTTTCTTTTTGATGCATCTGATACTGTAGCCAAACTTTTTAAGCAATCAATTTTAATGGTATAAGATTTTTAACTTGCTTTGGGTTCAATTTTTTTATAACCACGAATTAATATATCGTAGTTTGTAGACTGATTTTTAAAGTTCTCCTTATAGTAACACCATAGTGTATTATAAGAATCAAACACAGTGCGCGACTGTAGTAATGCAGGGGCACGATTGCCGTAACGCTGCAGCACGCGGCTTCAGAAACGCAACGTGTGGCTGCAGATATGCTACAGAAACGTGGCTGTAGATATGCGCGTGACTGCAGAAATGCAGTGCGCGGCTGCAGAAACGCAGCGGGCACGACTACCATCGTTTGATAATTAATCCAAGATAGTATTAAGCAAAAACTAAAAGTATTATATTGACCACCAAGTAGGATTTAAACCAAAATAGTATTACAAAAAAAAATCAAAAACATTAAATTGTCCAACAAATCGTAATCATTGACATACGGTAACCATGATACCATGAAAACATAAGTTATAATCCTTGATATACGCTAACGACACTAACATGGAGACAAGTCTTAATCCATAATATCATCTAGTCTTCTTGATGACGTCTTCTCGGTGAACATTCTCTTTCCAAAGTACAAGCTTCGTATCACTTTCAAGGCTTCTACAGTTGAACTCTCAAAGTTCTCTTTGCCATTTTAAAACCAACAGTAGAATGTACCATTTTTCTGAAATATGACTGATCAAAGTGACAAAAGTACAATATTATTAAGCCATCTATTTTTACTGCTATTCTAAACAAATAATATGGCTGACTTACACATGTGTAAATGAGCAGAACTGCTCACTTACACGTGTGTAAACAACCTACTTACATATGTGTAAATTGCACAATAATCATGTTCATTTGTTGTAATACCATTGTTTCAATGTGCACATGTGTAAATTGCTTAATTACAAAAATAATATTAACTTAGATGATTTACACATGTGTAAATTTGTTTTACACATGTGTAAGTTTCTATTTTACACATGTAACTGTTTGTTTTACACATGTGTAAATGTTCATATCTCTACCTTTTTTTAAACTATTACGATTTGCACATGTGTAAACCTTCATATTTATGCTTATTTTTTCAAAGTATTGTGATTTACACATGTGTAATCCATCATATATATGATTTACACATGTGTATACCTTCATTGTTATGTTTATTTTTTTAAAGTATTATGATTTACACATGTGTAAACCTTTTATATCTATGCTTTTTTTAACTATCATGATTTGCACGTGTGTAAATTTCCATATTAATGTTTCTTTTTTTTAACTATTAAGGTTTACACATGTGTAAACCTTCGTATATATGATTTACACCGTGTAAAAACATATGGAGATTTGTTGTACTTTTATTTTTTAATCTATTACACATGTGTAAACCTTTATATCTATGCTTACTATTATTTTTTAATATTATGATATACACATGTGTAAACCTTAATATATTTGCTTATTTTTTTAACTATTATGATTTACACATGTGTAAACCTTTATATTTATGATTATTTCCATGATTTACACATGTGTAAACCTTCGTATTTATGCTTATTTTCATAACTATTATGATATATACATGTGTAAACTTTCATATATATGATTTACACATGTGTAAAAACATATGGAGACTTGTTATAAAATTATCTCTAGTACATACCTTCAAGTTTGGCCTTTCCATGAAGTTTCTATGATCTGATTTCTCTCACTATCTTCATCGTCTCTGTTTTCCTTTCTAGTTTCTCATGCCTTGATGCTCCTGTTATTATATTACAATTACTTTTCTTTCTTAAATAAATGCAAGTTAATGTTTTAGTTTTTTTTCCCTTTCCTTGCATAAGTGAAGCTCTAGCCTTAGCTATAGTACTTAAATCCCTCACAACGCCTACCGTTTCATAAAACCAATAAACATTGTTGATTTAAGACTATGCAAATTAAAAAGAAAAACAAAAGACAGAACTTGAGCAAATATTTACCCGTATACCATCCATTTTTTCTCACACAGAGATTGTATTTCAGAACTCGTCCATTCGATAAGTAATTAGCAATCCAAGAAAAGTGATTTACAATCTCGATAAAATAACATGTTACTATTTCAAAATGTAATGTTGCAAACTTGTATAGTAGCTAGTGTAGAAAAGTCAGCAACTCAATGAACAATTAGACTTCAATTTTACAAATTTAAATCTATGTTTTTGCCAAAACACTTGAAAAAAGCAAGATATTGATATACCAGGTTTAAAGCTCTTCATATTTGAATCATCTTAAAGGAACTTATATAGACTTTCACATCATTTCAAAAGCTAAAATTCACCCAAGCAGAAATAAAAAAACAAGATGAAAAATGTTGATGTCATTTGAGCTAACATATATACTTAATCTGGTATCCATAAATTATAAGTACACTATCCTTTAAGAAGGTTAAGGTCTACTGGTACACAAAGAGGTTTAGATTTTAGTAGTGTATCTGGTTGACTAATAGAAATCCAACACAAAGAAATAGTAATAGACAGAATCCAACTCCAAACATAAATAATTGCTCAACTCTCTTAGGTCAAGTTGTAACTCAGTGATCAATTGGATTTCAAAATCACAAATTTGGTCAAATCTCAACTGATGGCAATGTCAAGCTTTCAATTTGCAAGCTACATATATATACAGGAATTTAAATTGGTGTTCCCATAGGTTAAATTACATGTAGTTATATCGCGAAACAAACAATAAACATCATTCCAGCCCTAATTTTAATGAAATAAAACAATAAAAAGTTGAAAAAACAAACCTTCAGATTTGTAGATTGATTCATTGAGGAAGATGGTAGATTGATTCATTCATCCTTTTCTTCCCAAAAAAACATTGCAGATTTGCATATTTACATCGTCAGCTCGATTTGTAGATTTACATCGTCGACTCGATTGTGGTTCATTCATCCTTTTCTTCCCATTAAAACATTTGATAACTTCAGATTTGAAGCTTGATTCCTTGAGGAAGAGGGTGGATTTAGAAGACGTCGATTCGCTTTCCTGGAGGAGAAGGTGAATTTGGGGGTGAAGGGGTAATTGAATATGATTTTACAGTATTGCCCCTTTTTAGTCTTATTTTAATGGTCCCCTTCTCATTAAAAACTCATTTAATCTTAGCCCTTGATTGATGATGATCTATGGATGGAAATTGTTCCTAGAGTTCTCACAAAAATCCATGTTCTCAAGATAACCCTCCCCTATATATATACAGTGGCGGAACTAGAACTTCAACTCAGGGGTATCCCAAAATTTTTTAGGGTGTCCTCGTACTTGTTCAGGGGTGTCCTGTGTATAAAAATCGGAAAAAAAAAATTTTTTTACACTACGGGTAAAAACTTGAGCCGTAGCCCGGGCTACGCCCGATTGCACTTAAGGTCCGCCCCTGTATATATATATATATATATTATATCTAAAAAAAATTCTGGATGTTTGTATAAATAAAGGCTGCTAAAAGACCCAAAGTTTTTTAAATAAGGGTCTGTTTAAAAGTTTAAAAAAAATGGTCCAATTAACAAGCTCAAGTGACTAGTCTAAACAAAAATAAGGGCCTGCTAGATCAAGGAAAGGAAACAAAATGTCGCACTGTCGCAGGCAATATAGTATATTGCACAGGGAATTGGGAAGAAGGAAACCAGAAACAAAGTGTCGATCATCATTCGATCAGATGAGGGAATTTCGTAATTTCGCAGTGATTCAGACTTTCAGTGATTCAGTCGCAGCACGGCAGCAGTGAGGAGATTTGCGAATAAGGCCCAAATTTGTTTTATCTATTTCATAACAATTATCATAGTATTAGTATTATGGGTTTTTAGTATTTATATATTTGATTGAATGATTGATGAGTTTATATTATATGAAGATTTGTGAATAAGGCCCAAATTTTTTTATCTCGAACAGGGCCAAAAAAAAAAATTTGATTTTCGGAGACGGCTCTGATTAACACCCTACATGATTTAATACCCGTAATAAGTGTTATGGATACCGAGTGATTTAGTAGTATGGTGTTTGCACCCCGTAAAAATGGTAAAAGTTTAGATCCTTATTAGGTGTAAAAAGTTGTCAATTAAAAAATCTAATACCCGTAACAATTGTTAGGGATTCCAGAGTTTTATCTTCATCGTCTTCCCCACCTTTTGATTTCGATCTACCAATACCATTTGATTCCTTATTCAAGCCACGTGTCATAATGACATAATCTAACATGATATTATTCTTTATCATCATTTTCTTATTTTTTATATAACATCCAACCACCATCAAGTTAATCTAAACTCCATATAACTCACTTGCAGTATTTTAATTAGCATAAGACTGCGACATATACATTTTAAACAAAAATTATAAAATTATATAAATTACTTTCAGAATATTTGGCTATTAAAAATAAGAAAAACCATTAAATATAAGTCGTTTCATTAATTAAATTCCACTAAATGGATTGTTGGGCTTCAATAACTTATCTATAAATTAAATTAAATGTATCACAAAGTAAACCAAAGATAAGGTTAGTTAATTATTTAATTGATAAGTATTTGTAATTAAAAATAAGGGTTGATGTTTATATATCAGATATTTTATTAGAATGTTAAATACTCAAGCTATAATAAGATGTCGTCGACCCGGTCCTTCTAATCGACATGTATTCACATCAAACGTCAATTACATAAATAAAACAAACGCATTTTCTTCGTTTTAAAAGAGGACTATGACTTGTTCATAAAAGATACAACAAAGTAAATCAAAGTACCAAACATCGCTCTTATGTTAGGCCTAAGACATAAAACCTAACTGTGTTATAAGGTTATATTGAATATTATGATGTTATCAATTGTAACATAGTGGTGGTGGCCGGTGGGTAGCTACCATGTTAAAAGGGCACATGGAATGCACCAAGAAAAGCAAATACATACTTATTTTGAAGTTGATTTTTTAATAACAAAATGATGTTGACAAATCATAAAAGTTAAAAGCTTCAGTTTATCCCCATAAAACATATGTTAGGTATGAAAAGATATCTATCCACTTGGAATAACCCATTGATATTGTTGAGTTAGAGTTTAGGATAGAAGAAGTCGAGGGTTTAATTCCTACGATATATGAAAGTTTAGTCATTAAAAAAAGGTATTAAAAGATATTTAATTAAGGTTCTCAGTTTAAAATATAAAAATTTAGCCAACAATACATAAATATATACTTGTAATACAAATGATAGATATATTTACTTGTATACAAAAGAATGCCTCAGTAAATAAACAATTAAAAGGAATCTTACATATGAAGATAAATTCAAACTATTTTTTTCTTGATTGAAGCATTAAGGACTAAAATAACAAAACGTTTAAATAAATTGGGAACACAAATTTCTTGCTTATTTCTTATCAAACTATTAAAAAAAAGTTTTTATGTTTAAACATGTTTGGTATAGTCCAAAACTTATCCTTCTAAGATCTTTTGAAAAACTTTTGTACGTGGGTCAAGACCAAAAACAACAAAATATGTTTTTCAAAAAGTAAACTTTGTTTCAGATTGAAGAATGAACGACTCAGGAATCAGGACTCGACCATACGTTAAATGTGAGTCTTTTGTACAAACGTATCAAAATTGTTTTTCTTCAATATTTAGCCAAATTTGCGGCCCACACGTAAGTAATCCTCTTCCATGCTAACAAATTTCAATTATTAAAATCTTAACTTCTTAAGTGATCTTTAAAGTTTTAGAAGCTTTTATTTCTGGAATATCAGTAAGAGAAAACGTGTCATGTGGAGATTTGGAATGGTTTAATGTTAAAGAAAAAAATAGGGTTTGAATTGGTTGAGGTTTGAAATGATGTAACAGTTTGGATTTTACTTTAGCCAGCGTTAGGGGGGGCGGGGTGGTTACTTTTTTGCACGTGATATACTTCTTCCACGCATGAATTTTACAAACAAACCACCGCCACTCAAACAAATTAACGCGTGATACATGGATTGCGTGATAAATTTCACGCGTGATGGGCATTCCGTGATAATTGGATGTGAGGGGGTATGAGGGTTTATTGTTGGGTGTTGATGACCATTTCCACTAAAAAAAATTGTGAGTGATGGAATAATGGTTGATGACATGGCGGAACTTGATTGGATGTTATGAGTGATGAGTGAATGATGAGTGATCACCACATCCTCCCCTTATGGATGCTCTTAGACACTCTCAATTGAACAAATTAAAAAGTTTATGCATAGTTAATTTATTAGCATTCGCGTAAATCTAAAATAACTTGTGTAAATGTGATCACACCTCTCTTACATTACATATTGTCTTCGCTCAATGTTTTTTGATGTTAATATTAAATAGTTTTTATGCCGACTATGCGTGCCCATTGAAATATTCTTTATATTTATATATCACATTCTTTATATTTATAGTATATGATATCTATTCTAAATTTTTATCACCATCAAGATTTTGCAGACGACAGTAACGAGTAGCCCACTAGCCCCCATCGTAGATTTGGTAATCTAGCGAGTGGCTCTATCTGTACACTCATCATGCATGATGCATGAAAATAATTAAAAGATGCTCCACTCATTGAAAAATATAAAATGTGAACTCATATAAAAGAGTAAATTGCCATTTTAGTCCCTGAGTTTTGTCCAAATTTGCCATTTTGATCCAAATAGTTTTTTTTTGCATCTGGGTCCCTGACTTTTCACTTTTATTGCCATTTTGATCAATTTGCCTAACTCCATCTAAAAATCCAGTTATAACCAAGGGTATTTTGGGAATTTTCAATTTAAATCTTTTCAGTTGCCATTTTGATCCAATTCTTAAAAAAACAAAAATATATATATATATATAAAATTAATAATGATTATTATTTTATTATATATAATAATATATATCATATTTACACATACATATCTAACATACATACATCAGTACACATACATCTCTCTCTTTCTCTCTATCTGTGCATCTTCCACCCACCACCATCAACACCTACCACCTTCCATCACCACTGGTTCTCGAACCGAACATGAACTAAGACCGACCCGAACACCCGAATCTGAACCGAGCAACTCCCGAAATCTGAACCAGATAACCACCTCCACTGCAGTCGCTGTGGCTCTGGCGGCCAACGCCGCCGTCGGCCACCACTATCATCATCATCAGAGTCGTCATCATCATCACCGCTCATCGTCATCATCGTCATCCACCACCTCCGCCGCCGCCGTAGCGGCGTCTCTGGTCGCCGGAGACGGCAACCTGCCGTCTTTCTTTCTATCTCGTCTCTGCGTCTCCCTCTCTCCCTCTCTCTCGTCTGCCATCACTGCGGCGCGCCGCCACCATAACGCGGTGGCCGGCTGTTTATTTGAGGGGAAACGGGGATGAGGGGTGGGTAGGTGTGGTTGGGGTGTGGCCGGAAAAACGGCCGGAGTCTCTCCGGTCGCCGGAGGTAAGAGAGAGTGCAGATGGTGTCATTGTGTGCTAGGGTTTGGTTGCAGAGATTTGAATGAAGAGTAACTGGATTTTTAGAGATGTATGTGTATATATGATTATTATATATAATAAAATAATAATCATTATTAATATTATATATATTTTTTTTTTGTTTTTTTAAGAATTGGATCAAAATGGCAACTGAAAAGGTTTAAATTAAAAAGAGTAACTGGATTTTTAGATAGAGTTAGGCAAAGTGATCAAAATGGCAATAAAAGTGAAAAGTCAGGGACCCAGATGCAAAAAAAAACTATTTGGATCAAAATGGCAAATTTGGACAAAACTTAGGGACTAAAATGGCAATTTACTCCATATAAAAACAATACCATCGTTCTTGAAGTCGAAACTCAAGTTTGTATTTAATATATATGCAACATCAAAAGGATTTGGTTAGATTGTTATTTACACCATCTATTATATACTATAATTTTGTAATATTTGTGGGTTAAGGAAGTTGTATGTTGTGCTATTTTGATTTTGAGTGTTTTGTGATGTTGTACAAAGTCTGTTGTATGTACAAATCGTTGATGCACATCTGCTGCCACGTATAGTTTTCATTTATCGCTCTTTTTTTTTTCTTTTTGTTTTCATTTTACCCATACAACTCAAAACCCTATAGAGAGAGATAGAGACAAAGTTAGAACTTAGAAGTGTGATGATGAAGGTGGGCCGGCGATTCTGCTCCGGCGAAAAAGGCTAACTAAGACGACCACGTCGGTAGTTTTATTCAGTGGTAGTTTTTTCGGCGCAGGGTTCCGACGACTACACTTCGATCACCATTATCGAACCATTTCAAGCTTTTTTTCACACTTTGCTTCACCTAACTAATCTGAATCTCACACCTGCATTCATTGGGTTAAATCCCCCAATTTTGTGCAGCGATGCTTCTTCCCTGATTTTAGGATTTTTAGAGACCCTGCTTCCTTAATCACGCGGTAAATATTGTTCATGTATTAACTTATTACTGAAATTAGTTTGAAAACTGTATTTTTTTTTAGGTTTTTGATGTTTACTTTTAATATTTATGTGTTTATGATGTTGTAATATTGCTTTTGTGCTTGTATGGAAGATATTGTTGTATGTTGTGATGTTGTGTTTAGTGAAGTTGTTGTGGATGATTGAGTTGTTTATCGAACATGAGGTTTTCTTAGGTGATGGAAGGTATGATGATGATAACTTGGTGACCATGTTGAAGCTCACAAAAGAATTACCATACTAGCCACACAAGTTTCCAACTATTGTGGTATGTTTGCCAAAACACAAATTACTGATATAAAAACATATTTACAATACCAGTTGACGCCAGGTGTCAAAAATATTTTTTATAGGTTCTAGTCAACTCCAGGAAACCTATTTGATAATCGTTGGTATCAACCCAGAAATGGCACAAATACCACCTGCGGAACCCAATGACGAAGACAATCCGATAACCACTGTTCATGAGTTAACCATGCCTGTCGTTGCAGAGAAACAGGTACTCAGGCAATACATTGATTAATCGAATATAAATTATGCATTGTCATGTTCATTAAGTAAGATGCAGCCCAGTAATGCTTCCTTTGAAACAATTAGAACAATTTACTAACAATAGTGAACGTGTGCGCAAATATCTGCGCAACTATTAGCCCTGCAACTAACGTAGAGCGGGAAGGATGAATCAGTTGTTAACCAGTTTTTTGGGTAGCTGATTAAGCTAATGTAACAGTAGCTAGCAGCGTGAATCCATGAAAGAAGAAGCTACGGCTCAAGAAACATAACATGATGTTAGGAAACTACCACATGACGTGTTAGTCACTTAACTTGTCGATATGTCAACACACTTAGCTACATAAACACACCTTTTGTAAAAGTTATGTATGTTGTAAAACATACTAAACTTCTTCATGTAAATATATATTAGCTTCTGGTATGAAATCATTTAGTCATAGCCGTAACGCGACGGGATCTTCACCTAGTTCATTATAAATGATACAAGTGCTACCTTTAGAACATGTGTAAGTACACACAGTAGTAATGTGTATAATAAATATATTGATATGATAAATTACGTACGTCTTGTATTAAATCATATATCCTTAGACCATTTGTAATGCATGGTTGTTCATACACTCTAGTATGTTCATCTCACACATCAACAACACATTCATCCTTCACCCAACATTTTTTATACAATTCCTTCATTCTTTTGTCATCCTTTCCTTTTCCTCGTTTATTTTTCCTAATCAAATTATTTATTATAATAAGGCAAACTAGATATAAATAATCCCAGCTTTCTCAATTTAGCCGATAATAATCCCAACTCAGTTATTGGCCGGTAATAATCTGAATTGGTCCACTTTTGGCCGATAATAGTCTGCGTTAAATATAGCTTAACAGAGTTAAGTTTTTTTTTTCCGAATTACAAACTGATGTTTTAGGGCTTTTGATTAGAACGAGGATACGAGTTGATTAATGTAAAATTTACCTCGAAATACTACCCCAAACGACGGAAACGTTGCATCAATTCGGGTGTTTAAACTTCTAATTAACAAAAATCAAGCCGTTTGAAGCATCGTTTCGAGGTAAGTTTTACATAAATCCACTCGTATCATCGTTCTGATCAAAATCCATAAAACATCAGTTTGTAATTCGGAAAAAAGCTTAACTCCGTTAAGCTATTTTTAACGGCAGACTATTATCAGCCAAAAGTGGACCAGTTCGGATTATCATCGGCCAATAACTGAGTTGGAATTATTATCAGCCAAATTGAGAAAGCTGGAATTATTTAAATCCAATTTGCAATAATTTGTTCAGTTTTTCCTACCATCTATCTATACCTATAATAAAAGAAAGGGTTAACTTTGTACAATAGTAACCAAGTTTCAAGAGTGTTCTAATTAGGTCACTCATAATTTTTTTTGTTCCAATTAGGTCATTCGAGTTTTATTTGATGTTTCAATCCTATATATTTTACCTAAATAGAAGGTCATCCATCCTACATGGCATTTATTTATGTTTTTTATTTAAAAAATTTGTTGACATGGCACATAAATGCCAAATGGGTTAGAAAAAAATGCGAAATAGATTTAAAAAATTGTAGAAAAGTTAAAAAAAGAGAGAAAAAAATTAAAAAAATGTGATTCTTTTTTCAAAATCTTTAAAAAGTTATCAAAATTTTTATAAAATCGTGAAAAATAGTTAGATGTCAGTAAATTTTTAATGAAAGAAAGTACTAATTACTCCTACACCAAAATCATTTAAATTATAGTCATAAAAGAAGATAAACAACTAACCATAAATAAATACCATGTAGGACTGTGACCTGCTATTCAGGTAAAATATATAGCATTAGAACATTAAAATAAAGTAGAATGATCTAATTGGAACAATAAATTTTATTAGTGGCCTAATTGGAACACTTCTAAAACTTCATTACTATTCTGTGGCATATTCCCTAAAAGAAACTCTATTGAGAACACATGTCAATCTGTCAGCCACTCTCTAATCATATTTCCCCACCTAAATGGTATTCACTTTATTTGGTCTCACGATTTAATCACTTTATTTGGTCAGGATTAATTCAAAAAATTAATTTCAATAGTTTGCTATTATCGAATTTCTAGATTCCAGTCATTCAAAAATTAGTTTCAAAATTATGGTTTGCTATCATCGGATTTCTAGACTCCGTTTATCCACTTAAGGAACTGGCCAACGAAATACAAGAAACAAATTGTTTAAATTACTAAACGTTTGTTAAAATTTAGATTTTTACTTGTATTATCAATTATTATTAGATTTCAAATTGAATTAGTTAAATTAATTTGTTAAATGTAGCCATGATATTTCTACGAATATATTAAATTAATAAACTTACAAATTCTAATTGATTAATTAATTTAAACCCTTAATTAAATTATCTATATGTTAGGATCTGAGTTTCTTAGATTGTGTTGTTTAATTAGAAATGAAAGATGAAACAGAGATTTAATGTGCAGCGGAAATGAAAATAAACTTTAACACATAATCAAGGAAAAATAGCTTTGAGCAAACAAGATTTCATTCAGTCAAAAGATTATATCTATTACAAAATTCAACTATGCATGCATGCAACTAGACTCCCCCTCAGCCTGAGCTCAGTGATTTTTTCATACAAGATTACTTGGTGAGAATGAGCTAATAGAACAGTACAGGTACTGTTCTATTTATAGTACAAACGAAACCACTGAGCATATTTGATGACGTCACCATGAAAGTGACATCTAACCTCCTAACAAACTCTAAACACTGTTACATGTAAACACTGGTTACATAAACACTGATTCAGCTTTCCACTGTTGTAGCCTAAGCACTGATACTGAGAATCAGTGCTTTCTTCAAACAGTGATCAGTCCTTGAATGGGCAGTGCTTTAGTCTTCAACAGTACTTGAGAGACATCAGTAGATAGAGCTTCACTCTTTATTCTTTATCAGTTCTTTGGCTTAACAGTTGTTGAGATGATCAGTTCTTGAAGTTCATCAGATGGTAGATAACCACTGTCAAGGGGAGAATCTAGTACAAACACTGCTTATGATGACCAACTGTAGAGAACCAGTTTTGGCTTTCATTATCATATGTTCTTATGGGCTTAACTGCATGGGCCAACAATCTTCCCCTAGAACAGATGATGCCTAAACACTTCATTATTTTTGGTCTTTATTCTCTGATCAGCTTTTCCCTAACTTGGCCCTTGAATTGCAGCTCAAAGTTAAGGGAATCTTCATCATCCTCATCCCTGCAAAGTTGAAGGTCTAAAAGATCTAGGAGATCAGCTGCATCCAGACCTAATGCATCCTCCCTTGAAATGTGTTCAACTTTTCCATTGGACTTGAGCAGAGTTAATACATGGGTCTTTTTATCAGACTTCCCCTTTAGTATTTTTGAGTTCAATGGATTTCTGGGGATAGACTTTATTTTATGAGAGTTTGGAGATGGAGGCCTGCTCATGAATCTTTTGGCAATTTCTTGTAACTTGGCTGAGTCAGGATTCTCTTCAATCATATGCTTGATGGCCACTTTCATGGTGTCAGCTTCTCTTTGTGCATCTTCTTCATCAATCTGCTTTTGCCTTTTTCTTTGATTTAAGGCAATGATGGAAGTGTCAGATGATGTGAACAAAGTTTTTAGAGAGAGGGTCTGCTGCTGTGTCTGCTGCTGTGGCTCATCAGCCTTTTTGTTCTTGTATGCTGGTTTCTTTGGTGTTGTAGGATCTGTCTCTCTTAGTTTCTCCAGCTTCTCATAAACCATGTCTGTATACTGCCTTGACCATTTCGAAATGGTTTTTGTTGTACTATATTTAGCTGCAACCAACTCAGCTTTCTTCCTCTTATACTCCAGAGTAAGTTCTGCAATGGTCTTTTTGTACTTATTCGAATCTGGTGCGGACCTTTTCATCTGAGGATCATTCTTTATTCTTTCAATTCTATTGACTTCAACTTTGAGAGCAATGAGTGGCCAGTCTTTGAATTGTTCAACTTTGGCAGGATAAAACTTTTCTCTCATGATCAGCTCTAAGAGATCTTTCCTCAGCTTTTTCTATAGGTCGGCATTTGGAGGTAGATTAGACATCTCTTTGCTTAAGTCTCTTGCATAATCTTCCAATTTCTTGACTTTACTAAGCCCATGCTGCATTCGACTTGAGATGTTACTATCACCTTGCCCTTTACCTTCATACTTGGCTTGTAACTCAGCTTGTCTGTTTTTGAGTTTCAGATATTCTTCCATATTCTTTGGAGGTCTGAAGCCATGAAGGGATGAGAACTTTCTCTTTGCAGGATCATCCACTGTATAGAATTGCCTCATTTCATCTTTAACTGCATGCAATTCTAGAGGATAGTACACAGCCAGTGGGATCCCTCTTGAAGGATCATGTCCTTCAATAATTTTTGAATCGATGAGTGGGTTTGATGGTGGAGGAATGAATGGTTCAGGGTTGGTTTGAATGAAAGGTAAAGATGATATAGGAGTAGGTGCAGGGATATCATCATCACTCACTTGAAACTTTCTTTTTCTAGTGTAAACCTTTTTAGGAGAAGGGGTTTTTGTAGGAAATTTGGAAATATGAATGAGTATGGCTTGGGAAGGGAATTGGAAGGTGGTGATTGGTTGACTAACAACTGTTGAAACAACTGGTGTTTCAACTGCTGTTGTCATAACAACTGTTGAAGTGTCAACATTTGTTGCAGCAGTGGATGGTATTGGTGATGATGGTTTTGTTTTGAGCTTTTTAGTAGGCTGTTTTTGAGGTGGTGGTGTTGGTTTGGGTGAATCAGTGGTTGTTCTTTTGGAACCAGCAGTGGTTTTGAGACCATTAGTGGTTGTCTTTGGTGATGAGGGTGATTTAGGATATGTGGCAAGTGGTGGTTTATTGTGTTTGTGGGATTTCCTTCTTTCAGAAGTACCAAGACCCTTTGTTTTTATTTCCCAATCCTTCATTGCCTTCTGTTCCTTCTTCCACTCCCTTTCCTTGGTTTCTTTCTGATTTTGAACAGTCTTTTTGTCTGCAGCTACTTCATCTGCTAGAATATTTAGGGTTTCATCAACTCCCCTTTTCTCTTCTTTTCTTTGTCAGATGTTTCATCAGTGGCTGCAGAAGACTTCTTCTCAGGCTCTGGCTTTTTGGTTGGCTTTTGCCTAGGAGTAGGTCTGCCAAACTTTTTCATGTCATGTTTCTCCCCCTTTTTGGCATCATCTTGATCATCATCATCTTTGTAGATAGATGCAGGGGCAGTGCCAGTAATGTTAACCAAGGCCTCTTTGATGGCTTTGATGTCAGCCTGAGTATCCTTGTATCTTGCATCAACCATATATCTGAGAAGTGCCATTTGATGGTTGTGCTGAGTTTCTGCAAGTACCCTTTGAGCTGTAATGATTGGCTGAACTGCATTCCATAGCTCTTGGGAATATTGTTGTGGAGTGGGTTGACTTTTGGAAGCTTCAACCAGAAACTCAATGGATGCATTCATTTTTGTAACAATTGTTTCCATAGTAGAGAGCCTCTCCGTCAAATCTTGTTTTTTTAAACCATCACCCAAGTGAATGGGATCATCTGATTTCCTACCAGTGGTAGTTGTATCAGCAGTTGAACCAGGAGTTGAACCAGGAGGAGTCTCCAAAGGTTCATCCACTGATGCCCCTTTGTCTTGGTACTGGGGACCTCCCTCTGCTGTAGTTACCTTGGAAATCACACAAGTGGTTAACTTGAACACACCAGTGGATACCTTGATGGCATCAGCAATGGTTGCCTTCAAGGAAGTCTGACTAATGTAACTACTAGGGGTGTAAACGAGCCGAGTTGAGCCCGAGCCCGACTAGGCTCGAGCTCGGCTCGTTATGTTTTTATGAAGCTCGAGCTCGAGCTCGGCTCGGTTCGAGCCTACTTCTCTAAGCTTGAGCTCGGCTCGCGAGTAAAACCCAAAGCTCGAGCTCGGCTCGACTCGGCTGAGCTATTTCGAGAACAGCCTCAAATGAGCTAAAAGCTCAGCTCGAGCTCGTTTCAACAGCGATTAAGCTAGCCAAAGCTCGGCTCGAGCTCAGCTCACCAATGTTATCATCATCATTATTATATTATATATATAAAAAACTAAAATTTTGTTTAGGCTCGCGAGCCTAAACGAGCTTTGTATTTTAGGCTCGAGCTCGGGCTCGATAACTAAACGAGCTCTATTTCAGGCTCGAGCTCAGGCTCGTTAAGGCTCGACTCGTTCGAGCTTTTAACCGAGCCGATCACGAGTAGCTCTCGAGCCTCTGGGCTTGTTTACACCCCTAGTAACTACTGTCCAGGTGTAGATCAGTGGATCCCACACCTGTAGTAGCTGCTCCACTTGAACTACCAACAGGAATTTCATAGAATTCCAGTGGTGTAACCTCCTCATCTGTTTGTGGGATAACCAATTGAGGGGATTCGGACACATCCATTGTTGTGGTTGTACTCTCAGTAATGAGTTAGTGAGAGGGGCTGTTTTGTGTCTAAAGCTCAATGGCATCAAACAGTGTTTTGATGGATGGTGGAATTTGTGACGTGGGGATAGGAGTTGAACGAGAATTAGCCCCAGGAGAAGGACTTGTAAGCATACTCTCAAGTGAGGGTAATACTTCATATTGAGGTGTCCCTGTGCATACAACCTGTTCCTTTTGTGAGGAAGCAGGAGGAGTTAAGGCTTTTGGTAGAGATCTTTCCAACTGTTGTGAGGAAGTAGCAACAGTGGTTATTGGTGACATTTGTGTTGTCACTGGATTAACTTCTGGGATCTCATCTTCCAGAAGGTCCTTCTTAGAGGGTTTGGTGGGCTTTTTGGATTTCTTTTTGGACTTTTTGGGAACTTTGGGTGGGGGTTGCACAGCAGTGGTTATGCTGCTGTGGTCACCATGAGTAGTGGGCTCAACAGCAGAAGTCTGAGGAGCAGATGTGGATGCATCCAAAGTTTGCTCAGACTCCTCTTTTTGTGTTTTGGAAGGTTTTGACTTTGACAACCTTGTAAAAGTTTCAGCAGAAAGACTATTTATTTGAAAAGAAGCACATTGGACAAGTACTTATGTACTGTCTTGTGGTACTTTCTGCTGTAAGTAATAGCTCAAAAGCCTTGGAAACAACAAGAAGGGTTTCTTCTTTTCTTTGATATTATTTACATTTTTAACCAAATCATTGAAAATTTCTTGGGAGTAATTAAAATCAGTTTCTGCCATTATAGCATACCCCAAGTATTGTATCTTCAAAGGAATTTCATTAAAAGATGTAGTTTTATTTGAAACACAGGTGAGCAGGCTATGAAACAGGAACTTCATGGGAGGTGGAAACTCTCCCTTTTGTATAGTGGCTTTTGTTAATTGTCCTACAAGCCCTCTTTTGATCAAATCTGTTTGATACTCATCCTTTGAGAAAGAATTTTTACTTGTGAGATCATTCATCTCAAAAACTTCTTATATGGATTGTGGTGTGATTGAAACCAGAATTTTTCCTACTTTAGATGTAATAGCCCAAGGCTTTTTGTTTTGAACTTCCAATTTAGCATTTTTCCAGAAATCACGTAGGGTATCTGGGTAGATGGGTGCGTTGCAGGTCAACAAAGTTTTATACTTTGAGGATGAAAGAGCATCAATGATTGAGTGTAAATCTTTGTTTTTACTTGTTTTCTCAAGTGTACAGAGGTAGTTGTGTTGGTTTATTAGAGCGAGAGCCATGGTGATTATGAGAAATTTGCGAATGGAGGAGGAAGATGAATGAGAGATGGAAACCGCTTTTGAAGGAATTTTGAATTCAATACGGCAGTGAAAACTCTGTTTGAGGTTTTAATCAAGGTTTTATGAGAGTGGAAAAGTGAATGCTGACGTGGCAGCGGTTACAAAGATCGGACGGCTAAGAACTGTCCACGTGACAACCTCTGATGAAAGGTGGAAGACAGTTGTTTAGGAAACCACTGATAGACAATATCAGTGGTTGACAGCAATGAAAATGAAAGCAGTGGCTGATTCAGTGGATAGCCATCAGTGATTGAAACACTGATGTTTGGTCAACAGTGGTCAATAAGGGAAATGAAGAAACAGAGGTTGGCTTTCAGCAGTAGATACTTTTCAACAATCAGATGTTTGAACCAATCAGTGGATATGACAGACTTTTAAGGATTAATGAAAAATTTCATTTTTAACTATTTTAGGATGGATTTTTGATTTTCTGAAAACATTTTAATGCTTTTTATTCATAGAAAAACAAGATTTTGCGTGTTATTCCATGTTAAGCATGCCAATCCTAGAGATCAAGCTTTCAAAGGTGGATGTGTCTAATGCTTTTGTTAGCACATCTGCCAGCTGATCCTTAGTTGGAACATGATGCAGAGAAATCAAACCTTTTTCATAGCAATCCCTCACAAAGTGATGTCTGATGTCAATGTGCTTGGTGGTTGAGTGTGAAACTGGATTTTTGATGATATTTTCAGCTGCTTGACTATCCAACATGAGGGGTGTCTTTAAAGCAGTTATACCAAAATCCAGCAGTTGATTTTGAAGCCACAACAGTTGGCCTGTACAACTTGCAGCAGCAATGTATTCTGCTTCAGTAGTGGATGTGGAAACAGTTGCTTGCTTTTTTGCTCTGCCAAGACACTAAGCAATTTCCTAGGAATTGACACCCTCTTGAGGTGGACTTCCATGTTGTGTTACATCCAGCAAAGTCATTGTCTGAGAAACCTGAAAGCTTGACATTTCCATCAGGTGGATACCAGATACCAAGTGTGGGAACACCTTTTATGTATCTGAATATCCTTTTTACAACAATAAGATTAGACTTTCTAGGGGCTGATTGGGATCTTGCACAAACACATTTTGCAAACATGATGTCTGGCCTAGATGTAGTTAGGTACAATAAAGACCCAATCATGCTTCTATAAAGAGTTTGATCAACCAAATCATCCTTCTCATCAGACATGACTATCTTGGTGGTTGCCATGGGTGTACTACATGGTTTGCAATCATTCATCTCAAATTTGGTTAACAGTTCTTTTGCATACTTGCTTTGATGAATGAAAGTACCATTTTGCAGTTGCTTAACTTGGAGACCAAGAAAGCACTGGAGTTCACCCATTGCACTCATCTCAAACTCAACTGTCATGAGTTTTCTGAACTCTTCACACATTTTATTACACGTGCTTACAAAAATGATGTCATCCGCATAAATTTGGACAATCATCAGATCTTTTCCTCTCCATTTTAAAAACATTGTTTTATCAATTTTACCTCTTGTGAAACCAATAGAGATTAGAAAAGTGGAAAGAGTTTCATACCATGCCCTTGGTGCTTGTTTCAGGCCATACAAATCTTTGTTTAGCTTGTAGACATGATTTGGATTAAATGGATCCTCAAAGCCAGGAGGTTGACAAACATATACTTCTTCTTGAATTTTACCATAGAGGAAAGCACATTTGATATCCATTTGAAACACCTTTATGTTGTGGTTGACAACAAAGGCTAAGAACAATCTGATAGCTTCTAATCTGGCTACAGGGGAAAAAGTTTCATCATAGTCAATACCCTCTTCTTGTCTAAAGCCTTGAACCACAAGCCTAGCTTTATTCTTAAAAATAATGCCCCTTTCATCAGTTTTATTTTTGAAGACCCACTTTGTGCTAATAGGACTCACACCCTCTGGCAGTGGTACAAG
The DNA here is from genome assembly GCA_030545235.1 of Helianthus tuberosus. Classification (NCBI taxonomy): domain Eukaryota; kingdom Viridiplantae; phylum Streptophyta; class Magnoliopsida; order Asterales; family Asteraceae; genus Helianthus; species Helianthus tuberosus. The sequence continues at coordinate 31,163,279 of CM060359.1, forward strand.
TTCCCATACTTGTTGTCTTTTGAACTGTTGGAGCTCTTCTTGCATAGCTTCTACCCAACTGTTGTCTTTCAGTGCCTCTTGGTACTTGACTGGTTGATGGAGTGATAGAAAGCCAGCAAAAAGACAAATGTTTTGGGATTGACTTCTTGTGAGAACCCCTTCATTGATGTTGCCAATGATTTGATCTGGTGGATGGGACTTCAGGAAGATTAAATCTCCCTTGTATGGAACAATGGCATTAAATGGGGAAGGCTGCAGATATGAATCATCTGAGCTAACATCTGTTGGTGACTTTGATGATCCAACATCTGTTTGAAATGGAAGTGGAGGGATAGGAGGAATGGGTATGGCACAATGTTGATTTTTATCCACTGTTGGCAGATTTTTATCAACAGTGGTTGAAGATATGGTGGCAGAGGTTGAAGGGCTACTTTAGTCAACAACTATTGATGCAACAGTGGTTGAGCTTTGACATCTATTTTGAACATCTGCTGCTCTGGTGGTGGATTTAAATTTTGTTGTGGAATCACAACTTCATATCCATTGTCTGATGGTGGAGATTGTGGTGTACCTGCATGGTTAGTCTTGACAGACACATCTTCAAAAGTAAATTTATCTAAATCAAACAATTCAGCAGGTTTACTGGGATTTTCAGAGATGAAAGTTCATTGAACTTAACATTCAAAGTCTCTTCCACACACCTAGTCCTTGTATTAAACACTTTGTAGGCCTTGTGTAACACCTCGAAAATTCACGTCCTATAATGTGTTGACACGTGTCATAATGTTTAAACGTGTGAAAGAAATATTATAGAAGGACTAAAGTTGACAAACGTGGAAAGTATGTGAATATACGTATTCTAAGTGTCAACTGTGAATAATTATATTATATATTACCCCTGCACGATGCTCATACCTTCAAACGAATAAATCATGGATCATACGAAGCTAAATGTGTGTGATTTCAAACTACAGGGACCAAATGTGTCAACATGTTTAAATTATACCTCTGAGTGACCTTTTGACGAACCCTAAGCTTTGTAAATATTAATTATGCTCACGAGAATGCACCATAAAAATTTCATAAAGTTTCGTTAACGTATGAGAAAGTTATGATCAAATTCGTGTGCGAAGCGTTAAAGCGTAAACGTCGAAAGTTAGGACTTTTCGGGTGAAAATAAAGTTACCCGGGGACTTGGCAAAGTGGGTATATGATTTAAGGCCTTAGTAGATAAATTGTGGAGGTTTAAAGTGCAATAAATCAGTAACTATTCGAGTTTTGAAGAGACAAGGGCTGAATCGCAAACAAAATCAAAAACCTGATCAGCAAGGGGGTCGCGCTGCGCGACGGGTCCCTCGCGCTACGCGAGGGTGTGCCCAGCTCCGAAAAAAACGCTGGTGGTCTGCCATTGCGTAATTTCGCGACCTCTACTCGTTTTTCCACTTCTCATGGCCCCTAAAACACCTCCTAAGCCCCTAGGACACCTGTTGATAGTTTGTGGGCACTCATAGACTTGTTTGTCAATGATTTGTGGTGATTGAAACCATTATAAATAGCCCTTCAAAGTCACAAACATTCTCACACCTTCATCTGATCATCTGGAGCCTTTCTGGAGCTAAGGAACTCTCCCAACTGATCATAAGTCGTACATAGGACCCTTGTAAGTGTTCTAATCCTTTCTTGTTTGAGTTTAGCTTAGTTAATTAGCTAAAAGTCAAACCGTCGTAATTACGGTTTGACTTCGAGATTAGTCAATAATGGCTCAGTCAAATCTCGAATTAAAAGTAGTTATAAGTTGGTATTTATGTGGGTAATAAAACCCCAAAAGGGTTTCCCCTGATCACCACTTTAACTAGTTCAAAAGTCGGGTCAAACATATACTTAAAAAGTCAACAGAATTCTTAAAAGGTCATTTATGCATAATTAGCTATCTAGGCCATGTATAACCTGTTTGATTATTGTTATAACTTAGTAATTAGTGTAAGAACATGTCCAAACCTGTTCAACCCGACTATTTCCTGTTTAGACCCGGTTCGGAACCGAAAGTCGCATAGTTTGACTTTCACTTTGACTTTCAGTTCTGACCCGTTTGGGCATATTTTAGAAATGCCTCAGAGCTTTAATTGGACTAGGATACATGTTAGAACAACCCTCTGTGATTATACACCTTGGTTCACTAGTTATCCAATTAATATGCATATTTCCGTTAATTGCTCATACGTTGACCGTTATGCCCTTATTACCTTAAAACATGATTTATGAAAATGTAAAAGTGTAGAAACCTTAGTTACTGATATATAAACTTGTATGCAAAGTTTGACATCAGTTTGACTTATAGATTAAGAGTTATGCTCAATATCGCAAAATTAAAGCTTTATGTTAATAAAACGGCGTAATTAGCGTATAGCCTAGTTAAGCCTACTTTTTGGTATCAAAATTAATACCCACTGATGTAATATATTATTTTGGGATTTTTAAATATTTTTAATTAATTTTTAGATGAGCATAACTAGTAGTCGTAGGCTTAATCCGGTAATTGTCGGTTTTGCCTTACGGGCCATAAAATGAGTTTTACTTATCAAAACGACTCCAAACCTTTTGCTACTGATCACATATGATAAATAATTTATTTTAAGCCTTCTGGAAATATAAAAATATCAGATTTAAGTATAGAACCCGGAAATGACCTTTAATCGCCTTAATTAGCGTTTTTAACGCATAGAATGTTTTAAAATCATATTGGACATACCCGGGTTGATACCTACTGATATATGAGGAAAATTATGATATTTTAACAGTAAGCAAAGGTTGATAAACTCAGACTTCGTTTTTGAGCTTTTCGGCTTATGTGAAATTACCAAAATACCCCTACGGGGCATAGTTTGGTTAAATATGATAAATTTCACATACATGCCTTAGCCTACTGTTATAACCCATCAAAATGAGTATGTTTGCTGTTTACATCAGACCTGTAACTCAGTTAAACAATTAAACTCTTTTACAAACTTTAAAATGACCAAACTACCCCTACGGGGCATAGTTTGTGTTTAAATTAGTTCGGGGCATAACGAAAGACATCCTACTGATGTTACAACATATTTGAAGCATATTAACTTAGGAAACCTGTATATGGCTCTTACGGATACCCGTTACGCATACTACGCGTTCGGCTCTGTTTATGTAACAAGTTTACATAAATTAGCCGAAACGGGTCAAACCTTATCAGTTTTATCTCAAAATCCAGAATGTGAATAATGAACCCATATTAAACAAGTCTTCAAACTTGTCGGGTCTGAATCACATTCTATCCGGTCTTCGCTTAATCGTGCGTACGAACCGTATCTTTGAAACTAGCCGGTCTAAGCTTAAGCTTAATTAAAGACCCGTTAGGATTCTAATAGGTTATTAAAAACCTTCGTTCCAGATTAGGAGCCCAGTAAAAGCTATCTGTACTTGCTGATTTGATATACGGCTGGGATTGAATTTATATTTAGCTCAGGTAAATACTTTTAACTTATTTTCCCTATACGGGCTTGGGTTACGGTACATAGCGTACCGCTTGATCGGGCATCAAATCTCCACGCTTAGTGGGTAGTTGAATAATTTGATCGGCTCGTTTTAAACAGATTTGTTTACTTTACAGCCTTTGGGGGGTTAATGACCATGTCCCGGATATCCCTGGCATCATCTTACGAGATTGGCCACGACCTGAGCACGGGGTGTAGGCGTACACCGTCCGTGTATAACTCATTATAGTGGTGTGTCTATTAATCTTTAACCCGGATACGTTCCGGGCTACTGAACGCATAAGTAACATGTAATTCGTTCACAAGATTATCATATTAAATAATTCTCCCAAGTTAAAAAGATTAATTTTGCCTCTGTGCATTTTAATCAATGTGTCAAGATATTTGGTGCCACGTGCATTCAAAACAAGTTACAAACTCTTTTTCCAAAATGAGTCAGTTGAATGTATTTACCAGTGTAAACTGACGTATTTTCCAAAAAAGCTAAATGCAGGTACTATACGAAATTGGCTGGATATGTCTCCTTAGCATCAATAGAAGTCTCGCAAGCTTAAGATGCCTAAAAGTCTGTTGAACTATTGTTTCCATTTTATGTCCGATCCTTCTGTGGATAAACTTCCGAATATTGTGACAATTGATATTACAATAATAAATTCGGTTGTATCATACTTTAAATTGCTTCCGCTGTGCATATTGATATTGTGTTGTTTGACTATTACGTTGCCAACCATGACGTCACGATACTCCCCACCGGGCCCACCGGTGACACGTGGAAATCGGGGTGTGACACCTTGGCAGTGGTTGAGTATCCCAGGTGATAACTACAATCTACTTTGGCTGCAAATTTTGAAATTGATTCTTTTAGATTTAAGATAAAACATGGGCAACCAAATATTTTGAAGTATGAGATCAGTGGTTTGATTTTATACATAATTTCATAGGCAGTCTTTTGATGCCTGGGGTTGATAAAAACTCTGTTCTGCACATAGCAAGCAGTGTTTACAGCTTCAGCCCAAAAAGTTAAGGGTAAACCTGAATCTGTAAGCATTGTTCTGGCAGCTTCAATTAATGTTCTGTTTTTCTTTTCAACCACCCCATTTTGCTCTAGTGTTCTTGTGATGCTGTACTGCCTTACAATCCCTTTTGACACACAGAACTCATCCAACTCCTTATTCCTGAACTCTGTGCCATTGTCACTTCTAAAGACTTTTACTTGCAAGTCAAATTGATTTTCAACCTGTTTGACAAAGTCTTGCAAAATGCATGCAGTCTTATCTTTAGAATGTAAGAAATAAGTCCATGTAAACCTAGAAAAATCATCTACAATTAATAAAAAATATCTTTTTTTTTCAAGCTCATGATTTTTACTGGGCCAAACAAGTCCATGTGCAGCATTTGCAAACATTTGGTTGTTTTGTACTCTTCAATGGACTTAAATGAGCTTTTATGTTGTTTGCCTTTTAAACAGGAAACACAATGCTCAGGACAAGTGAACAATTTTTGTAGAAGACCTCTTACAAGGCCTTGTTTTGACAAAGCAGTGATTGTCTTGAGATTTGTGTGCCCCAATCTTCTGTGCCATAATTCTGTCTCTTTGTTAGAGGCAGCTGAGAACAGACATACATCAGTCATAGGGCTCTCTTTTGACAAATCAACTACATAAACATTGCCACTTCTTTGAGCAACAAGTTAGGTTTTTTCATTGGCTATTATTTCTTCAATCTTTTTGACCATTTCTGGTCCAACAATCTTGCAACTCTCCTTAGTAAAGAATGACCCAAAGCCTTTGTCACTCATTTGTGAGACACTAAGGAGGTTGAATTTCAGATTGTCAATGAGATTAACATTTTCAAACTTGACATTTCCAGACTGAACTGTTCCAGACCCCAAAACCTTACCCTTAGAATTGTTACCAAAATATATATCACCTCCTCCATGAGTTTTGAATTCTTTGAGTAGTGCTCTACATCCAGTCATGTGCCTGGAGCCTCCACTATCTACATACCAAAGACTATCTAAGCATGCAGAAGCTCCCTGCACATCAAGTAAACAATTAGTTTAGGAGGGTCTCCAAAGCCAATAAGGCTTTGGATGGGGTTACAACATTGTCAGTGTCAAGTCCAGGAACATGGACAGTGGTTAGCTCAGGGGTTTGGACAGTTTTTGAACATTATTTCTCTAACCACTATTGTGGACCATTTCCTTTCAGATGTTGAAATCCATAAGGATGCCTGTTCACTTTTGGCTTAGAAGGCCTTTTGTAGGCCTCATAAACATGTGGGACCCTTTGGTATGGTGGTTGACCTTTTACTCTTTGGAATTGGTTGGCAGGTGGTGCATCTATCACTTGCACATCTCTTGGAGGAGTGTTTTTGTTCAGTTGTTTTGTAACAGCTATTTGGACAGACACAAATGGTTGTTGTTTCATGACAGGTTGTTTTGATGAACTCATGGGTGTTTTTGAAGTGTACTCTTTTCTTTTAACCTCAAAAGTTTTGAGGTACACACAATCATGAGTGAGATGATTGGTTTTTCCACAGATGGTGCAACTGTTTTCAGGCTCAATTATGCTTGTTTTATTAATGTCATATGCTTTTAGATGAAAACAATCCTTTGTGGAATGGTTTTTCTTTTCACAGAAATCACAAAACAGATTTTTAACCTTTTCTCTTTTCTTCCTCTTTTCAACTTCCTTTGCAACAGAGTTTTGAACCACTGTTGGGATGTCTTTAAGAGAAATGGCTTTGGCCTTAGGTGCTTTCACACCCTCAACTGTGGAAAAATCCATGGGTTTGAAATTCTCAAGGATGTCACACTCATCTGACCAGGTGGGTTTGAATTGATATTTTTCAATCTCCTCAAAGGTTGATGACCCCTCTGGTTTTTCCAAAATGATTTTGTTTCCATTTTTATCAGTTATGTTGATTTCTTGACCATCCTCGTTTGTTGGTATAATTTCAACCAACCCAGACTCATTTACAACAGTGTTTTCAACTTGGTCATATTTCCTGAAACCTATGCCAAATTTTACATTGCTTTTGATCTGTTTCTCTAGCATCACCTCATAACCTTTGCAGGATTCCACTCATTTTTCACAAGTGATTTGGATGGATTCCAACTCCTTTTTGCAAGCATGATATTTCTCTATCATGGCTTGAAGTTGGTCCTTGGTTATGCTGTGTTCATGTTTAAGACTGCAGATTTCACTTTCTTTTTCAAACAATTTGTTTTTCAGTTATTTAACATACTTTTCAAATTGTATTTCATCTTTTAGAATCTTGTCTTTAAGGTTTTCGTTCAACTCTTTAACATTAGCAAATGCTATAATGCATTTGTCTGAACATAGGTTTTTCAAGACCTGAGGTGATACCTTAGCTGCAGCCATCATGGCACAATCACAAACATTCTCACAAGCACTGTTGTTCTCTTTCTCCTTCTCTTCTTCCTTACACCTGGGTCAGCAAGAGGTTCTATCAGTGGTTTGGTTTCTTTCTCCAACAGCTGTTCACCAACAACAGCAGTAATCACTACTTCAGCAATCTCATCCACTGTTTCAGCACTGGATTCTCCTTCTTCAGTTTCCAGCCCTTCAGGAATTGAATCTAATGCTACAAAACAAAATTCATTAACAGGAGCATTATCCTTAGTAAATAGAGCAAAATTTTCATCAGTTAATTCATCAGACATGCTACTCCAATCAACAAAGCCTTGGGTAAAGAAGCTTTGCTGACTAGCCTCTGCTGGAGCAGATGTTTGTGCAGCATGTTGTTGTGCAGGTTGTTGCACTTGGGCCTGAGAGACTGGGGCTTGGACATACTGGATTTGAGGAACAGTGGTTTGAACATATTGCATTGGAACAGGTGTTACAGGATGTGCATAATGAGCAGTGTTTACATGAGCACCAGGGGTATTTTGGTAATAGTGCACAGTGTTTTGTGAGTTTTGAGGTCTAGGACTAGGATGTGTTATGATTGGTCCACTGTTTTGGCTTCTACATTCTCTAGCGAAGTGTCCTAGCCTGTTACACTTGTAGCACTTTAACTTTGATTTATCCAACCCAACTTTTAAGTTCCCATGTAACCCTGGAAATTTTCTCCCTGTTCTCTTATAAAACTTGCTAGTTCTTACACTCAGCAGTGCCAATTGATGCAATATGTCCATTTCCTCCAGAACAGTGGGATCAAAATGCTGGAGATCATTGAGTTCAAAGGATAAGTTGTCAGAACTCTGGTTTTCACTACTAGCTGTGAAAGCATAGTTAGCTGAGTAAGAATCAGAGTTGTTAAAATCTCCACCAGCAGTTATGTCAATGTAATGATCATAACTCTGATCCTTACTACTACCAGATTCCTCCTGATCCAGAAGGGTTGTGCTACCAAATGTGTAGTCATCAGCAACCTTCCCAGACTCTTGTAACTTCTTTTTCTGGTTCAACTCTCTCTCATAAGTGAGGAGTCGACCATGAAGTTGAGTCAGACTTAACTCTTTGAATCCAACAGAATTTCTGGTTACAAAAGCAATTGTGTCCCATTTTTCAGGTAGTGACCTTAGAAACCTACTATTTAGAGTTGATTTTGCAAATTCAACATTAACAAGTTTCAGTTCACCAATGAGACAACTAAAACGTTCAAACTGTTGTGTTAGTGATTCTCCTTTCACATGGCAAAATGTTTCATACTGTTGATTCAAAACCTCCTTGTTATTTTCTATCACCTCTTCTGTTCCACCGAACTGCTCTTTTAAAGCTCCCACAACTCTTTGGCACTGTTACAGTGTAATAGTCCAGCATAAATGTCATTTGGAAAAGTTGAGGCTACTATGCTAAAAGCCTTTGCATCTAATTCAATTTTTTTGAAAATCTTGTTTTGAGTAGTTTTCAGGGCTTTTAGGCATAAAGCCTTTGGGATCTTCAGTACTAGGCACCTGTGGAACATGTGGTCCATAGATGACTGACTTCCAATAGCCGGTATTTTGTTGTGCAAGGACATGACCCATCCTACGTTGCCAGATGTTGTACTCGGATCTGACAAGCATAGGTGGCTTGAAAAGAGTCCCGGTGTTGTGAGGGTCGTGTGATTGTGATGCCATCTTGGTTGATTTTATAAAAGTTTTCAGAATAATCAACTTTGTACGTGATTACCTTTTACTCTGTTTTTTTTTTCAACTGATACGAACAATTTTGAGTATCAATAAATTTGAGCTGAACTTTTATGTCAAATTGATTGTTAGATCGAATTTGACTGTCCTATGCTCTGATGCCAATTGTTAGGATCTGAGTTTCTTAGATTGTGTTGTTTAATTAGAAATGAAAGTTAACAGAGATTTAATGTGCAACAGAAATGGAAATAAACTTTAACACACAATCAAGGAAGAATAGCTTTGAGCAAACATGATTCATTCAGTCAAAAAATTGTATCTATTACAAAATTCAACTGTGCATGCATGCAACTAGACTCCCCCTCAGCCTGAGATCAGTGATTTGTTCGTACAAGATGACTTGGTGAGAATGAGCTAATAGAAAATTACAGGTACTGTTCTATTTATAGTACAAACGAAACCACTGAGCATATTTGTTGACGTCACCATGAAAGTGACATCTAACCTCCGAACAAACTCTAAACACTGTTACATATAAACACTGATTACATAAACACTGATTATACATAAATACTGATTCAGCTTTCCACTGTTGTAGCCTAAGCACTGATGCTGAGAATCAGTGCTTTCTTCAAAGGGTGATCAGTCCTTGAATGGGCAGTGCTTTGGTCTTCAACAGTACTTGAGAGACATCAGTATATAGAGCTTTAGTCTTTATTCTTCATCAGTTCTTTGGCTTAACAGTTGTTGAGATAATCAGTGCTTGGAGTTCATAAAATGGTATATAACCACTGTCAAGGGGAGAATCTAGTACAAGCACAGCTTATGATGACCAAATGTAGAGAACCAGTTTTGGCTTTCATTATCATCTTTTCTTTTGGGCTTAACTGCATGGGCCAACACTATACTACTCTATTCTATATCTATATTTATTTTATACTATATCAAAAAATATTTAATGATACGTGTCATATGTTTGGGGCATCTAATTTTTATTTTCCCCTATTTTCCTACTTATCTCATATTAATTAGATAAATAATAAATTAATATTAAGTTTTATCCAACTTAGAATGTTGAATATAATCTTTCCATTTTTCGAATAAAATATTATGTATTATTGAATAATATGTTTGACCATAATATCTTTGTTTCAATAATTATCTTTGCAATCACCAATTCTATCGTGTATTTACTATATCTGTTAACATTTTTTTATTAATTGGTATATAAAATTATATTTATTCAACCCGTGTAATACACGAGAGTCTTATAGATCTAACTTTTTTATTATTTAGTATACAAAAAGAAATTTATTCATCCTATATAATACACGGGGTTTTTTAAGATACAACTTTTTATTATTTAGTATATAAAATTATATTTATCAAATCCGTACAATACACGAGGTTATTAATGATATAACATTTTTTATTATTTAATATATAAAATTGCATTTATTCAAGGTGTGTAATAGACGGGCTTTTTGAAGATATATTGTTTTATTATTTAGTACATAAAATTACATTTCTTCAACCCGTGTAATCAATGTTTTAAAAACCGGTTTTTAAATCAAACCGGATTAGGCTAAAAAATGGTTCAACCGGGTTGACTAGCTAATTCTATAATTTCATAAATTACAACATCAACTCAAAAGTTAATCCAAAAATGTATGATTACATATTAAAAATGATCCAAAAGTAAATCCATAATAAAGAATAATTCAAAAGATAATCGAAAACCATTCAGTTTTCCAACAAGCTCTTTTAAATGAAAGTGTACGATATGTTTAAGCCATTTGAGTGTTGAATACATCAACTATTTTCGTTTCATACAATATTAAATAAGAACTTTTAGTTACGAATAACCATGATATATAAAAATTACATAAGATAAGTAACATATATAATAAAAAAAGTAACAACCCAAACTAAAATAACCTTGGGCCGGTACCGGTATTACGTTTCAAACCGGTATACCGGATTTTACCGCCGGTACAAACCTTATGCCGTTTCACTTATTTACCGGGGTGTTTCGTACCGGATTTACATCTGGAAACGGTAATACCGGTATAACCGGCCGGTATTTACCGGTTTTTAAAACATTGCGTGTAATACATGGAGTTCTAACCGAGTATAAATAATATAAAAAATTACTTTGTGTATTACGTAATTAAAACAGAAATATTATAGAAGTCTATTAAATTTTAAACTTTATTAAAAATCATGTAACTTAAAATTTATTATTATAAATTAGTAATTTCATTTTATAAAAATTTAATTACTTACATATTTACAAAATATAAGAAAGTTTATTATTACTTTTTTTGAAATCTGGCATGAACACTTAGCGCGTCTATGGCCAAGGACGCATTTGCTATAAACAACCATGGACGGCAGGACGGGTCCTCATAACATGAGTGTTCATCGCTTGGTCGGCATAATGTGTCGTGTCCTCGATCATGACCACCAAAAAACACTTCATTACGACTCTTATTTGGGTATCAAATTCAAACAATTATATTGTCGTCATGTTTTGTCGAAGGTACAAACTTTTCAATCGAGTCAAAGGTTGTCATGTTGGACAATTTAAATGATAGGCACCCATTTGATGTGCCACGTCAAGCATGAGTATTCCAACTGCCTAGCCTTAGACCGTGGGGTATGGTGGGGCTTGGGTTGGGCTTAGGTTGGGACATGAGTTGACACGTGGCTTGGGGGGGCAGACATGAGACGACCCACATTCAACACGGTATGGTGGGGCGGGGGTTTGGGGCGTGAGTTTGGTGGGCTTCGCTGGGCTGTTTGTTTTAAAACAACAAATTTAATTTTTTTAATATTTTTAAATAAAGAAAATTACATAAAAAAAATCCTAACGTTTATGTTTGTTTTTTTATCTCTTCTCTCATCTCCAAGACTAGTTGCAACTCGTCACCCTGTAGGTGATCAATCGGCTGGGATAGAATTTTCAAATCATCACGTCTTTGTTTCAGGGCATCTCTAGCGGCATCTCTAGCTTCTTTGCTCTTTCGTTGTTTGGCCCTTTGTTGTTGGAAGACGTTGAATGTATCTAACTTGCATGCAATGTCATCCAACTGGTCGCTGTATATTCCCCTACGCGAGCCCAAACTCCCAGTTGAAGGCGATGCCGTACCAGATCTTGATTTTTTAACACGCCTTTTTGCGGCATCTCTTCCATACTCAGGCCGGTTTGGGCTTGGCGAATCATCCAAAAGGTCCTCAAACTCTTGATCTCGTGCATCAGATTGGGCTTGGGACGAGGCCCTTGACCTTTTGGAAGACGTGTTACTTTCGCTACCACTGGGGATATTCGCCCACTTTGGATGGAACTTACAAATCTCCCAACAATGCATGAAACGGAAGTCGGTCCCCACATTTGATTTGAATTGAACCAATGCATTCATCACAATGTCGGCTTCGGTTTCACCACTTTTTGGGTTTTGCTTTGCTTTATTTAAATAACCACTATATTTTGTAAGTTGGGTGCTTATCTCGCTCCACTTCGAGGATAAGCTATCGTTTTCACGATAAGCCTCTCTTCCCAATTCTTGATGGAATACTCTACTAACCGCTTCCCACAAATGGGTTCGATGTTGAGAATTTCCTATTTTAATAAAAACAAAATTTAATATATTACAAAGTTATATAAAAAATAACCATTAATAAAAACAAAGTTTAAGAATACCTAAAGTTGCATGTTGAGATTGTTGAAACCAAGCCCTCGCCAATGCAAGTTCTTCAGGAACGGTCCATTTTTCTTGTTTTCGTTTGACGGTTTCAAGTGCTTTATCCGCCTCGGTTTTTTTCTTATGGCTTCTCTTTTTGATGGGTTTCGATGCGGAAGGACCATCGTTGGGTGGTTGAGTTTCGGGGACGGTTTCTTTTTGTGAAAGGTCGATGGAGGTTGGTGAAAGGTTGATGGGCGTTTGTGTAAACGAGGTAGGTATCGAATCATCGGTGTGTGGGAAGTTAGTAAACAAACGATTCCCAAGATAAGATGCATAACTCGCTTCTTGGGGCATAGAAGAGTGTATGAAAAATGGACGAGGCATTGGACGATTTGGTGGTGGGCTAGGATTATTTTCTTGGAATGCATACGGGTTGTTCGGGTCATAAGCACGGTTATGAGGATGCATTTTTTCGTTTTGTAGAAGGAGAATTGAAGATGATTATAGAAGATATGGTTGAATGTGGTAAAAAATGGAAGAAACTGTGAGTTTTATAGTGAAAAAATAAATTATTTTTTTAAGATAGCCGTTGGCCAACGGCTAGTTTGGTTTGTCCAGTGAGAGCCCGCCATATCAGCTTGGCCAGACCGCCCCACGCCCGGCTTGAAACCCAAATCCCAAGGGCCACGCCCCAACCCAAACCTACCCGGGGTGGTGGCTTGGGCGTTTTCCCCCAACCCACGCCCAAACCCCCGCCCCATACCCCACAGTCTTAATAAAATGACATAAACATAATCGTTACAAAATAACAATTACTAATTTTTTAAAGTTTGGTGAATATGGTAATTATTCAGTTAAAGTCGACAGCGATCATTACTAGAATTTCGTTAAAATCCAAAATAATTAGGTGGGTTCGAGTCCTACCAATGAGTGTAATTTGCTGTTAAAAAATAAATAAATAAATCCAAATAATTACTTCATCTAAAATAAATAAAAAGTCAAAAAATTGTTTATCTATTCATTTATTTTTTTAAACGACAAATTTGGATCACTGACGGACCACTGAAGTATCATCATGTCACTAGCAGAACCACCCGATCATATCAATCTCCACTAGGCTTTAATGTCTATACACTAATTCAAAAGTAAACTCAATAAATTTGAGAAAACCCTATTTATGAGACTTAAATTCAGAACCTAATGATCCATGGATCTTATTTCACTCAAAAGATTTCACTACACTATAATGGCTAAGACCACCCGTAGTGGGCGGTATTTTTAAAAAAATTTGAAAAAAAAGCCCCAAAACGCCCCCCCCCCCACTACACCCGGCGTTATACGGCGTTATTTTTGAAAAAAAAAAGGACGTTGGCGTTTTAATTAAAACGCTTAAAACTCACTTGGGCCAAGAGATGACCGTTGACAACGGTCAAATGTTTAACTTTTTTTTTTATTCAAAAATTTACCCACTATATATATATCACCCACTTTCTCCTATTTTTTATAAAAAAACTCTTACTTTCTCTCCTACTTCTTTTATATTTTATACAATCATGCATCCATTCCGACCCCCTTTTGGTGTCCCCGCAAGACCCATGAACCCGAACACAACCCAACCGCAACACACGTTTAACCTTCAAGAAATGGACCCGAGCATGTTAACGTACGCGGCTTACTTGAGTGGCGCCACTCCGTTCGTGCCTCCCCCCTTCGGCTATGGTCAAGCTGGCGGGTCGCAACCGTCACAACAACAAGCCGAACCCGAACCCGATGTCGATGTCGTGCCGGAGACGCAACCCGAACCGGTTCAAGAGAAATCGAAACGCGGCAGAAGGTCGCATAAGAAGAAGGAAAAGGACGAACCTCGACGTACAAAAACTACCGTTAAATGGACGAAGGATGAGGAATTCACGTTGACTCGGGCGTGGCTCGACATTTCGGAGGACCACGAAACCGGTAACTTTTATATTTTTTTTTACTTATTTTTACTTTTATTTTTAACATACAACTTATATTTTTACTTTTATTTTTTAAATTTGTAACAAACTTTCAAACGGGCCCCGTTTTTTTTTATAGGGTTCGTGCACTCTTTTTTAGCACGTGGGGTCAAGGCGAACATCGGGACAAAGATTCCATTTCTAGCAAATGGACCGACATCAACAACAAGTGTCATGCGTTCCAAGAAGTGTACCAACGTAACTTCGATAATCGCCCGAGCGGTGAAGCTGACGTCGGGGTTTTAACGAAGACTTTGGACGAGTTTGAGAGAACGAAATGCCCTTTCCCGTACTATAAGTGTTGGGATCTACTACGAAAAAGTCCAAAGTGGGCGCTAGTTAATCCAATGACGTCTAGTAGTATACGTCGAGCTAAAAGGTCAAAAACATCATCCTCCGTTGACCCTGAAACACCGGCATCGGATGCCCGCAATGTCGATCTAAATGAGGTGGTGGACGTTGACGAGGAACTTGAAGAAGAGTTGACCCGACCGCCCGGTAGAAGAAAGGATAAGCGAACCGGGAAAAAAACGGTCGAGTCGTCTTCCGATCTCGAGTTAAAGGAAGATTTCGAGGAGATGAACCGTCGTCTCCAAGACATTCGCGACCTCGGCCACCAACGTTATGAGATTATGAAAGAACGAGTGGCCAAAACCAAAAAGTTTAACGAGATGCAAGAGGCGAGACAAATGGAAAAAGGACATTGAGTTTTTGTCCAAACCTATCGACCACCTCCAAGGCGACGCGTTGATCCTTGCGCAAATGCGTCGCCAAAAAATTCGAGAAAAATATGGACTCTAGATCATCTTCTTTTTTTTTTAACTTTATTTTTTTTTCGGTTTTTTTATTTTCAGTTTTTTTCGGTTTTTTTTTATTTCAAGTAGTGTAATTTTTATTTTAAATTAATGAAGATTTTTATGTTTTAAATTAAAAAAAAATAATTGTGAAGTGATTGCTTGGGCGTTATTGGAATAATGGCCCACCACGCCACTTTTGGAATAATGCCCCATGCTGACTGGGATGACACGTGTCGAATAATGCCCCATGGTGGGGGCATTATTTTGTTTCACCACTACACATTACACATTGTCTAATAAAAAGTCAAAAATAAATTCATTTGATGGCCAATAAAAAGTCAAAAATAAAAAACTCATGGCCAATAATATTAGTGCTAACAATTCAATTCATGGCCTTCATCTAAATTAAATAAAAAGTAAAAAAAACTGGTTATTTATTTAATATTAGTGCTAACAATTCAATTCATGGCCAATAAAAAAACTCTTTCTTTTAATGAAAGTGATTGGATCATTATGTAATACCGTCTTTTTTAGTTTCAAATGTCCAATATAAAAATTGATTTATTTCAATCGGAGATGATCAAATAGAAAGTTTATTTTAGATAGAAATGATAGAAATCAATAAAATTATAACATGTGGCAAAATTTAAAATAAAGAGGAAGGGAATTTTGGTCAATCGTATCCAATCTTCTTCTTTCTTCTCCCCAGTAACTTCAAAACCAACCATTTTCAAAACCCACCATCATCAACATTTTCTTCACTTACTATCTCAATAATCACTACATTATAGTATGATTTTCGTCACCAATCAATGATTCAAACACTCAATCAACGTTTTTTTCAATTTTCTTGAAGAAACCTAGTTTAATTTTATACAAAATCTCATTTTTTCCCTGTGATTTTGAAGCGAATCACTCGATTCGTTTGATTCGATCGCTAATAAGTGTTTCTAACATTCAAATTTCGTCAATCGTTGAAAAATTCTGAAAATATCGGCTTCGATCTATGTAAGAAATTTTTGAATCGCATTTTTACGATCTGGGTTTTTGAATCTAGTCATTGCGTTTTACGATCTTGGCGGGGGTCCGGGGGCAGCGCCCCTGGGAGCAGGGTCCAAGGGGCAGAGCCCCTGGCTGGGGTCGAGCTGCCCCTGGTGTAAGTAAAACACATTTTTTAAGTGTTTTCTGGCCATTGCGTTTTAGAACTAAGACATTTTTATGTGTTTTCTAGCCATTGCGTTTTAGAAAAACACATTTTTGAAGTGTTTTTAGTTATTGCGTTTTAGGTAAAACACATTTTTAGATGTTTTCAGTCCATTGCGTTTTAGAGAGAACACTTTCTTTTGTGTTTTTAGGCCATAACGTTTTAGAAATATGACATTTTTATGTGTTTTTTGGCTATTGCGTTTTAGAAAAATACATTTTTAAAGTGTTTTTAGTCATTGCGTTTTAGGTAAAACATATTTTTAGGTGTTTTCAGTCCATTGCGTTTTAGAAAAAATACATTTTTAAGTGTTTTCTGGCCATTGCGTTTTAGAAATAAGACATTTCTTTGTGTTTTTGGTGCATTGCGTTTTAGGTAAAACACATTTTTATGTGTTTTCAGTCCATTGCGTTTTAGAAAGTACACTTTCTTTTGTGTTTTTAGGCTATTGCGTTTTAGAAATAAGACATTTCTTTGTGTTTTCTGGCCATTGCGTTTTACAAATAAGACATTTTTTTGTGTTTTTTGTGCATTGCGTTTTAGAAAAAATGTCATTTTTTAGGTTTTTTTCCATTGCGTTTTACGCGACTAGGTTTTTTTCATTGCGTTTTACGCAACTGGGTTTTCGAAAAAAAAATTCGAAAATATAGCAATAGTATACTCATTTTAAAGATAAAAAACGCTCGTTTTTTGGTGCAATTTTTATAAAAAAAATAATGTCGTATGAAAGAGTTATTACCGTTTAAAAAAATGAAGGGGAATTGGAGGAGAGAGAAACTATTGACTTGAATTGACTAGAATGCCCCTAGACAAACCCACGAGCCTCCTCTTTTCCTTCAATTTCACTTATTTAATCTTAGCCCTTGATTAAATAAACAGATGGTCAAGATTACTTCCGAGGCTTCCTACCCAAATAAACTTCCTATTATATCATAACCCTAATTTCAATATCTTAAAACAAAAGGTTGGTGACGTTTGCCACTGACAAACAATCTCCAAACTTTCACAGGCAAATAACCCTTAAACTCTAAACTACTTTTTCACGTGATTATTTTTATATACGTGTCGGTTTAAATTAACGTTTCAACTTAATTTTTTTAAAGACGAATAGGGTCAAATATATTGTATTTTCAAGTTAATTTTCATATACGTTTTCAGTTGGTTCACGTTTTGATGTAAACTAAAAAACAATATTTTTTTAACGTGTTTATTTTAGTGTGCGTGTCGGTATAAATTCAGGTTTCAACGTAAACGATATAAATTCACATTTCGACATAATTTTTTTTTTGAAAAATGAGTCTAGTCAAATATAATATGTTTTCATGTTTATTTTTTGTGTGTTTTCTATTTGTCTACATTTTGACGTAAACTGTGTTTGGAAACGAGTCGGATCTGTTGGGTTGTGGAGGATTTGACTAGCAGGGGTGTTCTTTGTTATACTCCTTTTGCAGCTAGCAGGAGTGTTCTCTGTTAGTGTAGTTTAAAGTCAACAACCCTAATTGTAACCCCTATATATACTTCTCATTCATGTACTGCAACTTTTGAGCACCTAATAAGAAGAAGAACTAGTTGTGGAGAGTGGATGTAGGTCAGATTAGACCGAACCACTATAAATCTTGTGTTCTTGTTCTTGTGATTTAGAGTGTGTGAGTGCGTGTGCTTGCTGATTATTGTTCTAGTGTTCGTGTGATTCGTGTTCTGGTCCTAACAACTGGTATCAGAGCTCAGGCACTTGATTGATTCACACAAACTAGGTAAGAGGTGAAGAAGAACACTTACCTGTCAAAGAACAAGCCGTGGTCTCGGGTTTCAGTCACAGTCGCAGACATAGCGTCTAGGGTTTCTGAACCAGCCGCCGCTAGTATAGCCGCCACCACCGCCGTCAGTTCCTAACTCCGATTAGGGCTCCGATTGAAGACTCTGTTGCAGATTGCGACTAGGGTTTCGATAACCCAGTAGCCGCCGCCTAGGGTTACAAAATTGAAGACCATTGTTGCTAGATATCGCATCTAGGGTTCCAAAATCAAAGATTAGGGTCTTTCATTTTGCACTTTGGTGACTGATTTTGTGGAGTGCAGAGAGCAGAGCGCAGGAAGAAGAAAGAACTGGGATCTTATCAACCTAAGAACTTAGAGAAACAGAATCGTACGCCAGTGATCAGTTGTTTCAGTGCTGATTTTCCTTTTAGTCTATTTTTTCGATTTTAGTTTCGTTTAGTCGTGTTATTTGTTATCATGGAAGAAAACGGGAAGGTGCAAATCGAAAAGTTTGACGGGAAAAAGTTTGATTGGTGGAAGATGCAGTTTGAAGCATTACTTTTTCCGAAGGACTTAGATGTAGTGCTCGAGGATGAAAGGCCAGAAAAAATGTCACAAGCAGATTGGGATAGGTTGGATAAGAAAGCCAGGGCAGTGATAACGCTTTCTCTATCGGAGAATGTTTCATTCAATATCCAGAAGGAGACCTCAGCTAGAGGAATGATGGCAGCATTATCGAACATGTATAAGAAGCCTTCTGCAGGGAACAAGGTTTATCTTATTCGAGAGCTTGTGAATACTAGGATGAGGGAAGGTGATTCAGTTACAGCGCACATCAATAAGCTAAACTCGATCTTGTCTCGTTTGGTGTCTGTCAACATCAAGTTTGATGATGAGGTCCAAGCCATATTGTTATTTTCCTCATTACACGATAGTTGGTCCGGAACCGTAACTGCTGTTACGAGCTCTTCAGATACGAGCAAGTTTACGTTTGTGAAGATGCGGGATCTTATTCTTGGCGAAGATGTCAGAAGAAGAAATTCAGGTGGATCATCGGGTGACTTAATGCATGTTGGCAGGGGAAGAAAGAATAATAGAGGTAGTGGCAGTAGTAACAGAAAGAGGAGTAAGTCTAGGGTTCGAAATGATGTGACCTGTTGGAACTATAAAGATGTTGGACATTTCATAAATCAATGTCCAAACAACAAGAAAGAAGTTAACACTGCAGTAGACCACTCAGATGATGAAGTTTTGATCTGTAATGTGGAGAGCAATGTGGATTCCTGGGTTATGGATTCGGGTGCTTTATTTCACGCTACCCACAGCAGTGAAGCATTAAGGAATCTTAAAATTAGGGATTTTGGCAAGGTACGACTTGCAAATGATGAAGTCTTTGATGTCACAGGCATGGGTGATATTGACGTAGTTACTCCAGTCGGATCTACGTGGACTTTAAGAGACGTGAGAGTTATTCCAGGCTTGAAGAAAATGCTTATTTCAGTCGTGCAGCTGGATGATCAGGGTCACGAGGTTAAGTTCGGTAGTGGACAGTGGAAGGTAATTAAGGGAAATTTAGTAGTTGCACATGGCAAGAAGAGAGGCTCATTGTACATACTCAGTGTACCGCCTGAGGGAGAGGTTCTCCCAGTTCAGAAGAAGACCAAGATCCGGTTCACAGAATCTCGTGGACAGAAGAAGGTTTGCTTTGCAGATGGCAAACATAGAGTCACAGGTCAGATTCAGGTTGAACGTGCTAGAAAAGGTTCAGTAAAACCAGTCAGGGGCATTCGTGGCAGTGGGAGCACGGGTTGTGCTTCAGTCAGAGTTACCAGATGACAGTGGGTTAAGAGAACAAGTATTCCAACTGTCAAAGTCTCTCCAGTTGATTATCTGCTTTATTCAGAGAGTGTTTGTTCTCAGGATGTTCCAGGATCAGGCAGTTCATGTCAGTGGGAGCCGATAGGGACAGAGAACGAGTCACGAGTAGTGACTGATGAGTTGAAGCTCAGTGGGAGCTTCAACGAGCCTTCAGGTTAATTGATGAGAAGGCTGCCCACAACTAGTGAAGATGAAGAGTTTACAGAGGTAGTTATGAATATGAAGTTGCATGGAGTACAGTTTGAAGTTGTCAAAGCCTCTAAGTGGGAGATTGTTGGGTTGTGGAGGATTTGACTAGCAGGGGTGTTCTTTGTTATACTCCTTCTGCAACTAGCAGGAGTGTTCTCTGTTAGTGTAGTTTAAAGTCAACAACCCTAATTGTAACCCCAATATATACTTCTCATTCATGTACTGTAACTTTTGAGCCCCTAATAAGAAGAAGAACTAGTTGTGGAGAGTGGATGTAAGTCAGATTAGACCGAACCACTATAAATCTTGTGTTCTTGTTCTTGTGATTTAGAATGTGTGAGCGTGTGTGCTTGCTGATTATTATTCTAGTGTTGGTGTGATTCGTGTTCTGGTCCTAACAGGATCAAATATAATATGTTTTCACTCGACGGTATAAATGCGAGTTACTATAGGTTTTGACGTCATACAAAGGTAAGGGTGGTGTAGTTGTTAGGTAGAGCTTCATTAAACAAACAAACCCGGGTTCGATTCCATTTCTTTTGTAATCGCAACGCTTATATAGGTAACACTGAGTTAGATTAGAAACTTTGAAATACGCGTTTTCAAATGGTTCACGCATTATATAACGTGTCGCCAGCTATAAACAAATAAGGCGTCGTCGCCGCAACGCGTGGCCTATGGCAACAATCTAGTTATTTTAAAATCGGTATGGTTATCGAAGCTGTTATATAATACTTTTTTTGAATTTTTGAAACTAGTTAAATTCTTCGTGTGCGTTGTGACGGAAAGTCGGTCGGTGATGGTTTGGTTCATTATGGTATATGTATAATACCGTCACTTGATATAGCAATCAAAAAAGATACGCAAAAGGATATCGATACTTCTTTTACATATATCGAAAACAATAAAAATGAATACCGGTGCCAGTGTTATTCGGTCATAATAGGTTCAGTCTGTTACAGTAAAGAATAAAAAAAAATCAATTAAATTTGAATAATTCGATTTTAAATAAAACTTTGATCGAAACATAGATAAAAATATGTAAGTCGCAACGTTATATTCGAGTTTATACAAAGTATTATATTATATTGTTAAAATAAAGAAAATAGTTAATGGTGTTACCTTATATAAAAAAAACTAAACTAAACTATTATATTATATTATGTTATATTATATGAAACCGAATACTGGTAGTTGTGCCAATGTTATTTGGTCATAATCATTTCTGTCATTCATACTATAGAATAAAAAAAACAATTATATTTGATATGTTTGATTTTAAATAAAAACATTGAAATTTTACAAAGCATTATATCATATTGTTGAAATAACGAAAAATGGTTAACGACATTACTTTAGATAAAAAAACCAAAGCGTGAGATTTCTTTGATGAAATGTACGTTTTTGATATTATATTATTAAAATAACATAAATGATAGTGTTACTTTATGTAAAAAACTAAAGTGTTGGACATCTTTGATAACATTTTTGTTTGTGATTTGATCATTTATACATTATTGTTCACAACTCGGTTTTGAGTAAAATTCATATCGAGAAGGAGATAAAAATAAGTGTGTCGCAATGACATGCTTGATATTTTATAAAACATCGAAATTTAAAAATTATAAGAGAAAAAAAAACAAAATATGTTTAAAGTAACTACTAGTGGAAAACCCACGCGTTGCGGCGGATTCGACAACTTAAAACGTTGTACTCGTTCCTGTTCGTTTATCAACGCTTTCGTTTATATTTGTTGTCTAGTTGGCATGTACTACTATTTGCTTCTGCAAATCTGTATAACGTTATTTTTCATCAACAACAAAGGACAACACTTATTATAATAAGAACACTTTTCTATTTGACTAAAAAGTTGTAGCAGAGTAATTAGTATTCATTTAACCAATATAATGAAGGGTTATTCTTTCTTTATGCAAGCATTGATACATTCGTTAATCGTATGCTATGAGAATGACAAATATTATACTACAAGTAGAAGATCACATAATTTGTACCTTAATAGCGAAAAAACAATAACCATAATCAAATGCTAAGTTTGAATCACGCGTAGTGAAATCCTACAAGATTAACAAACTTGCTTCAGTCTACTCTTATTTATGGGTTTCTTTGAGTCGATTTAATAGTAATCCGTCTACAAGATTAACAAACTTTCTTAATTCTACTCTTTCAACCAACTTATTAGTATTATTATTTATAAGTATAATAGAAATAGCAAAATACCATTGGTTCTATTTTTGGTTCATTTATTGTTTAGATTAAAAAAAAAACAAAATACTAGTACCCATTTAACATCTATTTGATGAATATACCATCGGTTTTATAAAGAAAAAGGCATTCCACTTGGATATATAATAAAAACAAAATATAAGTTACAAATTGGGACTAAAAGTTAACCCCGTTTATTTGGAAGTTCATAAAATCAAAACAAGGGGGAAATTCCAACTAAATTTTAATTTCTCAAATGTGGAAAGTCTACTTTATCTTCTAAAATTTTGATATAGTTTACGTTCCATCTCCAACATATATTTTAATAAACAATAGTGTTAAGTTTCGGTTAGTCTATACACTCGAGAAAAAAATATCGAGAGTTACCTGAAGTCGAGGCAGAAAGTAGAGTGTGTGGCCATCTGCTACACAACGAACAACAAGCCGATGACTATCCGATTTGTGGACGACCACTGATCTCCATTGCGTAGATGTTAGTAGGGGTGGGTTGAAACGGAGTGGGAACTCAAAAGACGAAGTAAATGACCGACCTTTAAATGGAAGTGGATTCAAACGTTAGAAATGATTCAATGATCACTGAATCGAGATTTCTGACTTTACTCACCATCATTGAAGTCCCATAATTGTCGTCATTAGTGTGGAACTATTGCGTTTGTGTTTCCTCAGCAGTTACAATCTTGTGGGCATCCCATCTCTTCAAAACCTCAATAATCAAAACAATATCTAATTACTTTACCTGCGATATTGATGTAACTCGGCCAGTATTTTATATATAAAAACTCTGTACAAATTTATATTCAATTATCCTCCAAATTACTTGTACTTAATTATTAATTGACAATTTAAATAGAATGTATATTTACATCTAATTTGTTAGCCACTAAAATAAATTTTAGTTCGATACATAACCAATTTGAATGTGACCATTCATTTGGATGTGACCATATATTTGATAATTTACAACTATGATATATTATTAATACCGTATATTTTGTGGTCGATAATCATTTAATCAATTTTACAATGCATAAATTTATTTAGAATAACAATTAATTTATATTTTTCACATGTCATCTTAATTATACGTTACAAAGGTGCCGGAATCCCTAAAGTGTCTTAAATTTTTAGACAATGCGTAAGTTTACCATCCTCTAAAATAGTTTGGTTCTCTTGTACATGTTGCTTCAAAATGTGTATACAATGTAAAATTATCATAAAGGTAGAAAATTTAGTTTCTTTAATAAGGTAGTATAGATTTAGATAATCATTTAATCAATTTTACAATGCATAAATTTATTTAGAGTAACAATTAACTTAGACTCTTCACATGTCATCTTAATTATAGGTTACAAATGTGTCGAAATCCCTAAAATGCCCCTAAAGTGTCTTAAATTTTTTGACAATACGTAAGTTTACCCCATCTAAAATAGTTTGCCTCTCTTGTACATGTTGCTTCAACATGTGTACACAATGTAAAATTACCGTAAGGATAGAAAACTCAGTTTCTTTAGTAAGGTAGTATCGTGAAATTACCGTAAGGATAGAAAATTCAGTTTCTTTAATAAGGTAGTATAGATATAAATATAGATAATAATAAAATAAATATAAAAACATTTACTATTCATTATCGATGAATTTTAATATGTAGATAATCGGCATGGCCGAAGTAGTTATATTTTCACTCACCGCTTCATTTGAAGCACACCCAATACCAAATATCTCAGTAATTTATTGTTAAAAATCTGTGTATTTACACTATGTAAGTTCAAGTTAATACTAAGAGTTAGTTACTGTTTTCGTCTCTGTGGTTTGTCAAAAAACACTATTTCAGTCCATTAGTTTAAAAATTACGATTTCAGTCCCTGTGGTTTCAATCGATCGGATAAAGTATCGTATCAGTTGTCATTATCTTCTATTCCTCTCTTTTTTCCGCGTCTTGCTTCAACCTTAGTCATTCGTCGACTCCACGTTGCTTCACTTTTGCCTTTTCGGTTGTGACCTCAGTTTATGCTTTGAAATGGGCCATCAAATCGTCCATTTTCGAACTGCCCCCTAATGAGGCTTGTTTTTTTTGGAGCCACTGCCCTTTTGGCTTTGTCCTTTCCCGTGGGACGTTCCTCCTCCCGAACTACATTCTCTTCCTCGTCAAATTCAGGCTCGTCGTTTAAATTTATCTGATAACGTGCGACCGAGCCCCCCACACTGGTAACTTCAAGTCTCTGAGGTTTTGGTCAGTTTAGCGGTTGCAACCTCATTTGGAACCGGCGCGCACTTCTTAGCGTTCTTCGTAACTTCCCACGCCTAGACGTGTGGGAAAGTATACCTATGGTCATCTTCGTATCCGCGCATCGCCTCTTTGAAAATGTTTTCTTCACTCCACCCACTTGGACGATGAGTATATACATTGTTATAATACCCAAAAAAAACGGTTGACGACAGGATGCATCTTCCGCCACTTGGAAGAGCAGAATCGATATCTCCATAAGGACCTTTTTCCATAATCGCAAGGAATTTTGCTAATGTTTCCTTCCAAAAACCATCTCCGGTTTGGTTGTTGCCTATATTTTGAAATGCAATAAAATTTATATATTAATTTTTAACAACATAATATTAAAAAGTTTAAAACAACAATATATGTGTTTACTTACAAACAACTGGGCATTTTGACGTACTAATCCACGCCTTAGCTACTGTCTCCTCCTCAATTTTTGACCAAGGTTACGGCTTCGGTTTCGGTTTCGAAGTTTGATCAATGGCTACACACGTCGTTTGCTTCCCTTTTTTTCGTTTGGAGGTTTGGGGTTGTGTTTCGGGCACAAATTCTTCAACCTCATCTTCTACGGGCTGAGACGATCCTACCGTTGGCGGTGAAGATTGTGGTTGCGATTGAAATTACGAGTTAAACGTGTTTCGCATTAATATTTGTTGCATCGATTGCATTTGTTGCATTTGAGTGAAAGCATTGGGGCTTAGTTGGAAACCCGCAAAAGAAAATTGTGATGCCGACCAATTCAAATCGATTGTTGGAGAGTAGGCGGGTAACGAGAAAATGTTTGGGTTCGGGTTGTTTCGATTGTAGGGATCCATGGCTAATATTTATAAAAATGAAGAGACGTATAAAAAAGTGAGAGAGATTGGGTTGAGATTGTTTGAAAAAATGGAATAAATGGTTAATATTTACAAAGGAAAAAGTGTTACACCCCAACCGATGGCGGAAACATCGGGGTATGGCACTGAGCGAAACAGATTGTCTAGAAGTTTCCATAATAATTATCATTACCAATTAATTTAAAGTAACATGTCCCATACCATGTCTCAAAAGGCAAACAAATTATTACAGACAAATCTAGCCAAATAGTTCTGTTCCGACAACTTAGATTTTTCAAATAGCCCAAGTGTTTATCTGCTTCTAGAGACCCTTGATTTCATTTGTACAGACAACTATTTGTTGGCCTCTAAGACTTTATTCTAGCCTCGATTTCCTAGCAGATAAGCATTCTAAGCACCTGTCACATACGTTAAAATAAAAGTCAATACACATAGTGTAAAGGTGAGCATACAAGTTTGATAATAGCATATAGAGTTTGAAAGCGTTACGCATAACCAGCACGTACACAGAGTGAAATGAGGCATGCTAGTTATCAACATGAACCTATCGATACCAATAACTGCGGGTTGACTGCCCAAGGCAGTTCGTAATACATGATCACCACTGTAATCCATGCAAATAATTGTCCTTAACAACCCCCAAGTGAACGGGTGCTGAGTCCAAACTAATAGTACTACCGTTGCTAAGGCAGGTAGACAGCATTCCATGTGTAAACATAACAAACAAGCATTCATTAAGTCACGTATATCATGCGGTAATGGTTAGCGTTTAAAGTATTGCGTAGTGTGTTCGATGTGATTTAGTATAGGTAACGTATGTAACACCCAAAAGTACATAAAGCAAAAAGGGATCGAGTATACTCACAGCGATGATGGATTGAAGGGAGCGCTTGAGAGTAAGGTTAGCCTGAATAGTTCGATAGCATAACAATAAGTTACGCGTAAAACGAGAATAAGTGTTGGTGGGTCGAACAGCTGGTCGATCGGTTGGCAGTCCGATCGGACAGCTGGTCGTGCGAGTGACAATCCGTTCGGACGGCTGTCCGATCGGATGGCCGTTCGGACGGCTGTCCGATCGGATGGCCGTTCGAGTGGATTGTTTCTTCCTTTAGGAAGGATGTGTTTGTGTATGATGGCTTGACTTTTGAAGTTTTCGTTGTAGTATCTTGAAAACATTGAAGTGTCCCTACCTTTCAGGTCGGTCGATCGGACAGTCGTTCGATCGGACGACAACCCGTTCGGTTGGCACTTCAGTGAGAACAAGTTCATAGTAAGGTGTCACTCGATCGGACGGTTGTTCGTTCGGGTGGCATCCTTTGTGCATTGAACATGTTGAAAATTGTTTAAGCGTTGAAGCTCAAATGCCTCATGATTCGGATGGCAGTTCGATCGGTTGGTAGTCCGATCGGACAGCAATTCGTTCAACATTCAAACTTCAAGTGTTGGCAAAATGGTTATGTGGGACCAAGGTGCAAGCCGTTCGGTTGGGCTGTCCGTTCGGACAGCAGTCCGTTCGGACGGCACTCCGTCCTGGTTAACCTGTTCGTTTTACACTTGGTTGTTTTGATAGTTTGTCGTTTTATCGAGATATTTTGATAACGTGTCAAGCAACAAAAACCTCGTCAACACTTAGTGCTCCTGACCGGATAGGAATCACCCAATCCCGATCAGTGGACGGTTCGAGACGACGTTCCATGTTTAACCCGGAATCGATAATCTCGCGGATAGAATACAGATCTTGAACCAACACAACCACAATAATGAGTAGTGAGCCGGCACAAGTCCCGATTCTATCTATTTTAAGTGCATTGAGTGTAAAAGAGTTGAAAGAAAGTTAAAAACCATCTTTCAATCCTTTTTCTTGTGAATATGTTTAGATCTGTGAAAGATCTTTGTTTGTTTATGTGGAAATCGGTTAGATCTAAGTTGTTCTTGGTGATTTGAGGCCAAAACATGAAGTTCTTCAAGAACACATGATGACGTCATCCTAGAACACCTTGAATCTTGATGATTTCACGGTTAAAAGTTAAGATTCAAAAGATAGAAAGGTGTAGGAGTGCGTGTAGATTAAGGAAGTACAAGATTTAGGACGAGATCTTACCGGAATCGCGAGAAATCTGAAGAAAAGTGAGGAAAACGAGCTGGTCGGTCAGAGAGTTTCCAAAAGTAGAAAGAATGAAAGTGACAAGGGTATTTATAGAGTTACCCAAAGAGGAAAGTGCTGGCCGATCGGCCAGGCAGCTCGATCGGTCAGCCTGTCTGATCGGACGGCAGTCCGAACGGTCGGCTGGTCGATCGGTTGGTTTCCTGATCGATCGGTCGCCTGACTCGAGTGTTCGGTGTGACGAGTTTTGCTGTTTCGATTGCGATTGCGAGCGTTGCGATGCGATGGATTTTCCTAGTCAAATTACTTTTAATCCCAACTACTCATATCTCACACTATCCCTTCTCCACTAATTATCATACCATTTCGATTGCGATTGAGTTCGATTGCGTTTGGGTTTCAATTGCGATTCGATTGATTACCACACTTAACATAATGTAAACATGCACAAGTAACACATAAGGCACACACACACGTATATATTAACCAAAATGTGTAATTCGAGTTGCGAGTGCGGTTGCGATTCGATGTTGATTAAGCTAGATCGATTAGCGTTTAGTTGACTTTATCGCATTGTTACTTCCTATAGTTTACAGTCGTACGTCGATTAAATAGCGATTAACACACGTCAATTATTGTGATTATTGACACTTACTCCACATAATATAACTAAAGCGAAAATAAAATAGACTAATTACAAGTCAAAGAAGTCAAAACAGGAATTGAGTTAGAAGAGACAGATCGCAATTAGCAATCTTGTCTTCCTTTGACTTCAATCTTGACTTTGACTTTGACTTCAGAAACACGGGGTGTTACAGCCTCCCCTAGTTGAGGGAATTTCGTCCTGAAATTAGGCCGAAGCCGTAACAAACAACTGCGGGTACTTCGCCTTCATGTCGCTTTTGAGTTCCCAAGTGAACTCCGCGCCTCGCTTGCCTTCCCATCGGACTTTCACAATAGGAATGCGCGAGCGCCTAAGCTGCTTGGTTTGGCAATCCATGATCTCAACAGGCTTTTCCACGAAGTGTAATGTTTCGTTCACTTGTAGATCCTCTAATGGAACATGTAAATCGGGCTCAGCTAGGCACTTCCTGAGGTTTGAGATGTGGAAAGTCGGGTGAACGTTGCTAAGTTCTTCCGGTAATTCGAGTCTGTAAGCCACTTTACCGATTCTTTCTAGAATCTTAAAGGGTCTTACGTATCGAGGCGCGAGTTTCCCTTTCTTGCCGAATCGGACCACACCCTTCCAAGGTGAAACCTTTAGGAGTACGTAGTCACCAACGTCAAATTCGAGGGGCTTGCGTCGTCTATCGGCGTAACTTTTCTGACGATTCCGAGCTTTCGTTAGATTGTCTCGAATTTGGAAAATTTTGTCTGTCGTTTCTTGCAATAGCTCGGGACCGGTTAATTGCGAATGCCCAATCTCGTGCCACACAATAGGCGATCGACATCTTCTTCCATATAGTGCCTCAAATGGTGCCATTTGTATGCTGGAATGATAACTGTTGTTGTACGAGAATTCGAGTAACGACAGGTATGTATCCCAATTACCACTTAAGTCAATGACACACGAATGGAGCATGTCTTCAAGAGTACGAATCGTTCTTTCAGTCTGACCGTCGGTTTGTGGGTGGAAAGCGGTACTTAGATTAAGCGATGTACCGAGAGCCGTTTGAAACGTTTCCCACAGTCGCGAGGTAAACCGAGCATCACGGTCAGAGATGATGTCGCGAGGGGTACCATGATTACAAATGATCTCGTTGGTGTAGATTCGGGCTAATCGCTCTACCTTGTAGTCTTCCCGTATTGGCAAAAAGTGAGCAGATTTGGTCAAACGGTCAACAACAACCCAGATGCTGTCGTGACCTGATGACGTGTGCGGAAGCTTTGTTATGAAGTCCATAGCTATACTCTCCCACTTCCACATAGGGATAGGTGGTTGTTCGAGTAAGCCAGAGGGTCTTTGGTGTTCGGCCTTGACTCTTGCACAAGTCAGGCACTTCCCAACGTAGAGAGCAATATCCCTTTTCATACCAGGCCACCAGTACTTGTAGTGAAGGTCCTGGTACATTTTTTCGGCATCGGGATGAATAGAATACCGGGATTTGTGGGCTTCGTCCATCAAAATATTTCGCAATTCGGTCCGTTTAGGGATCCAGATTCGGTCCAGATAATGGAATATCCCATTCGGCTTATTCACAAGATGAGTCCCATCGTGATAGATTCGTTCATTCTTCAAAGTGCGTTCATTAAAACAAGCATGTTGGGCTTCGCGGATGAGGGTTTCGAGGTCGTATTGGGCTTGGACATTGCGAATGCTGAGCAAATAGCTCCGTCTGCTGAGAGCGTCGGCAACGACATTTGCTTTGCCTGGGTGATAACGAATCTCACAGTCGTAATCGTTGAGAAGTTCTACCCATCGGCGTTGACGCATATTGAGTTCCTTCTGATCAAAGATGTGTTGTAGGCTCCTATGATCGGTGAAGATCGTACACTTTGTACCATACAGGTAGTGTCGCCAAATCTTTAACGCGAAAACAACTGCGCCTAGCTCGAGATCATGGGTTGTATACTTCTTCTCGTGAATTTTGAGCTGACGAGATGCGTAAGCTATAACCTTGTCTCGTTGCATGAGAACACAACCAAGACCAAGGTTGGAAGCATCACAATAGACAATGAAGTCGTCGTTTCCGTCGGGCAATGTGAGAACAGGAGCATTGCAAAGCATGTGCTTGAGGGTTCGAAAGGCAGTCTCTTGTTCAGTTCCCCAAACAAAAGGCTTGTCTTTATGCGTAAGGGCGGTAAGCGGCACAGCTATCTTTGAGAATCCTTCGATAAATCGTCGATAATAGCCCGCTAGTCCGAGAAAAGAACGGACTTCAGACGGGTTCTTTGGCGTAATCCAACTCTTGACTGCTTCAATCTTCGCAGGATCGACGTGAATACCCTGACTATTGACAATGTGACCTAGAAACTGAACCTCCTCTAGCCAAAATTCACACTTAGAGAACTTGGCATAGAGTCGATTCCCCTGGAGTAATTCGAGTACCAAACGTAGATGTTGCGCGTGTTCGGCCTTCGATTTGGAATAGATCAAGACATCGTCGATGAATACGATGACGAAACGGTCGAGATATGGTTTACACACGCGATTCATCAGATCCATGAAAACCGCGGGTGCGTTGGTTAAACCAAAAGGCATAACAACGAATTCGTAATGGCCGTATCGAGTGCGAAACGCGGTTTTGGGTATATCCTCCTCTTGAATGCGTAACTGGTGATAGCCTGAGCGTAGATCGATCTTCGAAAAACATGTAGCACCTTGTAGTTGGTCAAACAAATCGTCAATGCGAGGTAAGGGATAGAGGTTCTTGATAGCTAACTTATTCAATTCCCGATAGTCGATGCACATCCTGAACGACCCATCCTTCTTTTTGACGAAGAGGACTGGTGCGCCCCAAGGAGAGGTGCTCGGGCGAATGAAGTCTTTCTCAAGTAATTCCTGAAGTTGGTTTGAGAGTTCACGCATTTCTGACGGTGCGACTCGGTAGGGAGCTTTGGCAACAGGGTTGGCTCCAGGAATGAGGTCGATACGAAAGTCGATATCACGACTTGGGGATAAACCTGGGAGATCATCGGGAAACACATTCGGAAATTCACACACAACGGGAACATCGTTTACTCCCAGACTACCTTTCTTTTCCTTCTCCGCTACTACAATGTTAGCCAAGTAAGCTCTGTATTCCTTGCGAAGATACTTGCTAGCTTGGACACATGACATTAGCTTGAGACCTTTCGAAGCAGTTTCGCCATAGACACACAATAAATCACCATTCGCGAGCGAGAATCGAATCATCTTATCGAAGCACACAACTTCAGCATGGTTTTTGCGAAGAAAGTCCATGCCTACTATGACGTCAAAACTTCCGAGTTGCATCGGAATAAAGTCGATTGGGAAGATGTGATTGTTGAGCTCAAGAGTACAATCACGAAGAACAGAGTTAACGGCGACAGTTCTTCCAGTGGCGACTTCAACATCGAACGTCGAGGGGAGATGGGAGCGTTTACGACTAAGGAGTTTCTCAAATTCGAACGACACAAAGCAATTATCGGCTCCAGTATCAAACAAACACGAAGCATAAATACCATTCACAAGGAACGTACCATTGACCACGTTGTTGTCAGCCTGAGCTTGGCGCACATTGATGTTGAAGGTTCTGGCGCGTGCGGCTTGTTGTTGTTGTTGCTGCTGTTGCTGCTGGTGAGGCTGCTGCTGTTGGGGCTCTTATTTCACCACCCTGTTCGGGCACATGTTCGCAAAGTGGTTGGGATCACCACATGCGAAGCAGACTCGGGCGTTGATCGCGGGTGCCTGAGCCACTTGTTGGCCTTGCGGGGCTGGGAGCAGAGCTTGATGAGCAGTGACTTGAACTGGGGCTTAACGGGGACCAGTACGACAGTTGGCAGTGAAGTGGCCGTACATGTTGCAGTGAGCGCAGAAACGACAGGCGAGACCCACCGGGTGATGATAAGAGCATGTCGGGCAAGCCGGGTGGGGGCCTGTGTATGCACGCTTTGCTGGTGGTGCATAAGCAACTGGTGCTGGACGGTGATGGGGCTACTGCTGGGCCGGTACGGCTTGAAGTGGAGCAGCAATGGTAGTGACAGCACAGTTCTTGTTGCTGGAGTTGTTGTTGTTCTTCTTCTTCTTGCGGCGTGAGGACTTGGATGATTGAGCGGCGGCGGTTTCAGCAGTTGGTGTGGCGGTGACTTGGTGCAGATGCTTCGAAGTTTTATCCCAGACACCAGCCTTGACCCGCTTGTCGTTGATCTCAGCGGCCAGTAGGTAAGTCTCTTCGATCGTTGTAGTCTTGGCCGCTTTCACGAAATCAGCAACGCAGTCAGGCAGGGCTCGGATATACTTCTTGATTGCGATCTCCGGAGTCTTGACTTGATCAGGACAGATAATGCTGAGCTGTTTGAAACGAGCAGTGAGTGCAGCATTTTCTCCATCCTTCTGCTTTATGTGCCAGAATTCATCTTCTAACTTTTGGCACTCATGAGGAGGGCAAAATTCTTCCAGCATGACTTCATTGAGCTCGTCCCACGACAGACCGTAGGCTGCATCATTCCCACATTTGTTCCTCTCAGCCGTCCACCAGTCTAAAGCGCGGGACTGGAAGACGCCAGTTGCGTTGAGAGTGCGTAGGTTATCTGGGCAACCGCTCTGTCGTAGTGTGACCTCGATGGAGTCAAACCATTGGAACAAAGTTGTAGGGCCTTCTTCTCCGGTGAACTCTTTCGGTCCACATGCCTTGAATTGTTTGAAGCTGAAAGTAGCTTTGGGAGTCTCAGTTCGGGATTCCTCAGATGATTTGCTCATGTTTTCGAATATCTCGCTGATGACTTGGGGAACCACTTTCGCCATTTGTTTAGTAATCATAGTGGCGAGACGTTTGTCAGCTTGCTTTCGGCGAGCATCTCGAGAAGCGCGATTCGATGTTGATTAAGCTAGATCGATTAGCGTTTAGTTGACTTTATTGCATTGTTACTTCCTATAGTTTACAGTCGTACGTCGATTAAATAGCGATTAACACACGTCGATTATTGTGATTATTGACACTTACTCCACATAGTACAACTAAAGCGAAAATAAAATAGACTAATTACAAGTCAAAGGAGTCAAAACAGGAATTGAGTTAGAAGAGACAGATCGCAATTAGCAATCTTGACTTTGACTTCAATCTTGACTTTGACTTCAGAAACACGGGGTGTTACAAAAAGGTATTGTTTTTTAATTGAAAGAGTCGTTCAATCGCTATATTATTTGAAAATAGGCTCGGCGAGAACGTCTAGGGCTTGCTGAATGCGACGAGAAGAGGCAAGGGGGGCAGTGTCGTCGTCCCTTGACGTGGTTGGCGCCCCAGAGAAGAGCCCCACACCCCTAAGCCTGAGTTGAGCTCTCGTAGATTAAACCAGCCAAACTTAAATTTAAGCGAACTTGAGCTCAACTTGACTCGCTTACAATTTCTATTCGATGAATAGTAAGTCAAGGTTTTCTTAAGTTTTAATTCCACTCTGTATACTATAATACATCTTTAACCCATTTAAAAAATAAGAGTGTTCCTTTAGTATCATAAACTATATTGAGTAGCAGGCGTGTCAGTATTGTACTAAACTATACTTATATCAATCGAACACCGGTACCGATATTAGTATTATTAGAGTTGTTATAGGTATTCATTTTTTTTTGTTTTCGAGCGATACCATAATAAACCTGAATTAATAGGATTGAACAATATCACATTGAAATCGGTATTGATATTTGTTTTTATGGCTTTTAATCAATGTGATACATATGTAGACATCCTTTTAAGCATATGACAACTTTATTGTTATTTTTTCGCAGAATCATCGCACCGATGAAACTTATATAAGTAATTAAATAATTATGACACTTGGTAAATATTATTAAGATACACTTCTAAGTGGAAAATAAAACCTACTTTATTTACTACGGTCCAAAGAAATGGTCTCAAAAAGATATATACCATGCCCATCTCAAGGAAAACGAAAATCAAGATTAGGCATGCCGCATAAGAAAGATATATCAAGTACAAGTTGTCTATTTGTCATGGAGTCCCAATGCATTGAACTCATTAGTAAAATTCATGTTAATTAAGTATCCGATGTTCGAATAAAATCATTTATTGATTATTTTTTAAGAGTGACACTAGTAAAAGATCATGGGTTCACCGGAACACATAACTTCTTGTGTTATTTTACATACCAACTAAAGATCTTTTTTGGCGTTTAACAAAAAAAAAAAAAAAAAAATTAAATGCCGCCAACCTTTTCTCCTAGAATGATTGTAAAAGAATAAACTAAAGTAAACAAGATTCGCCAATGAGTTGGTGGTGGAATGGTAAAATCGTAAGGGAGAGATCTGTGTTCCAAGTGACCCAAGTTTGATTCCTACCCTCACCATTTAGTTTAAGCAACACCTGGTGATGATAAGAGACTAGGGCTAGGCGAGTAGGCGGCGATCGCTAGTTCGATTCTTGAACTAAGCGGGTTTTACCTCACCACACTGTCGTGTCTTGGGGCGAGTGCTCACGGGCTTCAGCCTTAGATGAGGGTTTTCCCCGGTTCAAAGGCGAATGTATCTTGATGTGGTGAATTTCGTCAGTATCCCATTTGAAGGATTCATTGACCGTTAAAAAAAGTAAACAAGATTCTTGCAAATCAAGTAAATGCCCCATGTATGATTGGCAAAGGTTGGGTGGAGTTTGTAGCGGGTCGAAACTAGTTCCATACATGATAGACAACTTTAAAAAGCACGTCTAATTGGTCCCAATCAAAAAGGGTTGCATTGTTTCTTAAACTAACAAGTAACAACAATTACCATACTCATAAACATTAGGTTGCATTGTTTTTCATTTGCAATTTTTTTCTAACGTCTAATTCATAGACCTACCAAACATACTCTGAAATCCACGCTTTTATATGCTCATCATGGGGATTAAACCCTCAATCACATGGGGATAAACACTTTTTCCGACACATTAATATCGCTAAACCACAAGCCCTTTAATCTCAATTCTAATAAATATCACTATGGGTTCAAATATGTCTCTAGGAGGCCACTTTTTGTTGCAAATCCAGATTCCCTTTGGCTAAATTTTTATTGTGGCAAGAACCAATCTTTTAAGCAAAGCGACATACTTGAACCGCTAGTGATGTTAAATCTCTTTTAGAAACAACCACAACCAATAGTTGAGACACAAGTCACACAACTTATCCTTGCAAGCATACAACCTTTTTGGGTTTGTCATGTTACCATATAGGAAAATTGTAAGTCTCAATATTACCATATAGGAAAACTATAAGTCTCAAAATGGTTAAAAGGAAAAAAGATGAGGTGGGAAATGATGTATTTCATAACTATCATTTACAAAATTAACTATTATTAGAAGAGGATTATGTGGGAATGAGCATCTTAGGGACTATTAGGTCTTGAGTTCGATTCTCACAAAAGGTTTTTTCTAAATTTATTGGGTTTCCTCCTGAATTTGTGTATATGCATTATTGTCTAGTGCAGATGAATATGATCAGAAGGTTTCACTAGTGATACAATGATACTCTAGCGATTCGTTAGTGATCCAAATTTGTCAGTTAAAAAAAATGCTACAAAACAAAATATGATACCAAGATGTATAAAAACGAAACCAACTGTTCATAAAATAAGTATTTCTTTCGTCTATATTTTATTTTTTATTTATTTAGTTTATCTATACAAATTGAAACGCCAAACACGTATTACAAGTTTTTTTTTCATTAAGTTAGAAATCAAACAACAGCAATTTATTAGAAGCGGTATATTTATGTCATAGAAGTAGTATTAGAAGCATAGAGGCCGGTAAACATATAAGATCACATTATCGTGTGAAGCGTACGCGAGCATCTCAACCACACACATGACCTACCATAGGCCTTCAATTGAACGCAGTGGCACATAGTAATCAACTTGACATAATTACACACGTTATTGCATAATTACGCACGGGTTGGGTTAAGCCCTAATTACGCACGTTATAAAAAAAATCAAAACCCACATGCCACCAACCATGAAAATTACGGATGTTAAACTCACAATTACGCATTGGTTGTTTCAAAACCCTAATTACGCATGTTATATACATAATCACGCAAGTCATACAAAAAATAAGGAAATACACGCGTCTCAATCTCCTGCTCACGTATCTTTGCACGATAAGTTACTATTGTATTCTACACTTTCTCTACAAGCATATATATATATATATATATATATATATAGAAAGGTTAACATACAAAAAGCCTTATCGTACTTCACATACGCGACAAGCGTAACCGTCGGATCAGGGTATAATCACGCATGGAACATATAATCACGCATGGGAACATATAATCACGCATGGGATCAGTTTTTTTTTTTGATAATCACGCATGGAATCCAAAATCACGCACGTTATTTTGATCAAAATTGTAATTACGCATGTTATACACTTGGTCGCGTACGATAATGTACGATAAGGCCTTTTGTACATTATACTTTCTATATATATATATATATATATATATTACAAACACATACATATATAGCAAAGTAATATACATTTGTTTAACGCATGAATATGTCATATAATCCATTTTTTCCTTCAGAAAACTGAATTATATCATAAAAGATAAATATACATTTTTGTTATCAAAATTTATAAGTATATTCAGTAGCATAATAATATAGAAATCCAAAAGATACCGTAGCTATAAACGACATCTAAACCCACCAAAAGGTGACATTTTACCAACTTTTTTGATGTTTTACTGGTTTAGAAAAGTAATGATGCAATAAAACATAATTTATTATGAAAGGAGTATCTAATTTTAAACATGATGATAGAATGATGTCATATTCAAAGTTATACCCATTTTCTTAATGGTAGTACGAAGTAAACCACTATAATATATTGCTCTTAATGGTAGTACGAAGTAAACCACTATAATATATTGTGTTATTGGATTTTATCACTCTAAACTATTGGCTATTAGCCGCTGCCACCCCTAACTATCACTTTGACGTCCGTCACCCCCAACTTAACACTTAGTGTGTTCTATCACCACATCGTTAACTGATCACTAACTTTAGATCTCGTTACTATACTTTTGGGTGTGTCATAGGGATCTTGGGACACCCCAAATGTATAGTAACAGGATCAAAAGTTAATGATTATTTAACGACGTAATGACAGAACACACTAAGTGTTAAGTTGGGGGTGGCGGGCGTAAAAGTGATAGTTGGGGGTGGCATTGGCCAATAGCTAATAGTTAGGGGTGATAAAATCCAATAACCCTAGTATATTGCTATACCAAAAGTATACATGCTTTTGAAATTTAAAAAAATTATACCTTAATTACAATTATAATATGATTATAGTACAAGTAATTGACGGGTCAATAGTAGGGCATTTTACGGAATTTTTTTTATAGTTTGACCTTTAAATTTTCGTTGATAGAGTAATTAAAGTTACAAGTTTGTTTCGGTCACTTTATTTTGTTGAATCAAATATTTGTATAAGGGGAGGAGGGGTGGTCACTAGTGATAGAATTCTATCACTCTCATTATCCAATCAACTCATGCCATGTCATCACCCAATATTCTATCACTAGTGATAGAAATGTAGTGGGGGTGGTCACTAGTGATAGAAAATAGCTATTTAAAAATAGCTAACAAAAGTTGAGGGGCTAAATTTGAACTTTTCATCAAAGTTCTATAAATGAAATCTCTGCAAAACAACATGGAGGCGGCGGACCAACATGGACCAACATCAAAGTTCAACGCGTGAAGGAAATAACGCGTTTCAAAAATCACGCGTGATGGTGGGTGCGGCGGCGGTGTTCGTGGTGGTATCACTCGTTATGGGGTGGCCATAACGGACCACCCCGCCTGCTCTAAGGAGTCTTTAAATTTTCCACACATACATATATAAGTAATTATTATTTTTTAATGTATTAGCAGCAAAATCCAAAAACTACCAAAACTAAAATTATTAATGGCATTTTGAATCCATATTTGATTACATAATTAAAATAAAAACAAAAATAATATTATAAGATATCATAATAGTAATCGATAAGAGCAATTCTATGTGAAATGTTAGTTTTTTAGTATGAAATAAGAACACTAGTTAAAATATAATAAAAACACGACGTACCCCGACAAAACAATCCATTCATTAGACATTAGACATTAGACAATAGTACAAGATTTGGAAATAATATCTATTTTGTTAACTATTGAATGAATATTATATTGCTTCATGAATTATTTTAAGGCTAAATGCAAACCGACATTTATTATATTAATTCAAACTGTCAGTTTAGGGGAAATCAAAAGGAGTGACAACATTTTGATTAAGACTCCTAATTTTGTTTGCCTTTCTCTAATATCCAGAGATAAAATATATATATTTTTTAAGGCTAAATGCAAACCCACCCCATTATCGTCGCCTGACTCCGCCAAGAGGGGACGCCATTGGACTCCCGCTCCACTCGACAATCAAATCATTCAACAACGTATGTTTAAAAAACCTAATCGTTCATATAAATGTTTAAATTAGACGAAAAACTATACTTTAAACACATTAGTAGTATTTATTGTTGGGTTTAATATGTGAAAGCTTTGCGCTTTTGGGTTCAACGGATCAATCGGGCTTGGTTCTAATTATTAAGTAATCAATCCATGATGTAATTGTATTCTTTTAGCATCTAATAATAAATAAACCCTTGTAATCAGTAGACGTATGCCAGACCTATAGTACAAGTAATCTAGGATTGGGCCTAGAGCCTCCAAAAAAACAACCCTACTTAAGACCATGGGGTATGGTGGGGCGGGGGTTTGGGGCATGGGTTGACACGTGGAGTTCGAGCCCTCCCGCTGGTGAGTGACGTGTCCGCGGGGCGTGGCTAGCCCGGCGTGGCTCGGCCAGGTATATTAAAATTAAAAAAAAAATCTAAAATTAAACATGGTCCGCTATACCCTAGCCAACAAGCCAATAAGAGCCGGCCACATAGGATCGCTAGCATGCCCCACGCCCAGCCTTAAACTCCGGCCCAAGGGGCAACGCTCAAACCCAAGCCCACCCGGGGTGGTGACTTGGGCGTTTCTCTCCAACCCACGCCCCCTACCCCATAGTCTAAAAGAAAATTAATATGCTAATTATTGATATTAGTACTAACTTATTGTTTTAAATTTCTTTGATTCCTTATACAAGCAAACCAGTCTCTCTCTATTATAGTTGTGTCAGACTTTTTCTTGATCCCAAGCACGGATAAAAGAATATAGTTTATAACAATCAACGAAGGAAAAAGGTCCCCGAAATTTCATTTCATCTTCGACCTCTAAAAAAGTTGAAACGACCCTAATGTCACCTTGACCGAACCACGTTATATTCTCATATTCTTTATTTTTTGCTATTATGTATGTGTTTGTTTCTGTTCCTAGGTATTATCCTACATATACATTTACCAAGTTAGGGGAATAGTGTCAGGCAGCTGCCTGACACTCCCCCATTGGACCAACACGTTTATTGTTTTATATCCATTTTAAAATTACGTTTTAGCCCCCAGCTCAAAATAAAATTACGCTTTTTGTCCCCATCTCAAAAATTACGATCTTGCCTTCAATTCAAAATTACGACTTTGCCTGGCACTCTCCCATTGGACCAACCAGTTTATTATTTTATATCCATTCTAAAATCACGTTTTTGTCCCTCTTTAAAATTACGGTTTTGTCCCCAACTCAAAATAAAATTACGTTTTTATCCCCAGCTCAAAATTACGATTTTTCCCCCCATTCAAAATAAAATTGTGGTTTTGCCCTCAGCTCAGAATTACCTTTTCGCCCCCAGTTCAAAATAAAATTTTGTTTTTGCCCACAGCTAAAAATTACGATTTTGCCCTCTGTTCAAAAATGTGAATTTTCCCCGTTTAAAAAATTGTGATTTCGCCCTCATTTCAAAATTACGTTTTTTCCCCAGTTCAAAATAAAATTATGTTTTCGCTCCCAACTCAAAATTACGATTTTGCCCTCGGTTCAAAATAAAATTGTGCTTTTGCCTCCAGCTTAAAATTACGACTGCGCCCTTAGTTCAAATTTATATTACGTTGTTACCCCAAGTTCAAAATTACGAATTTGCCCCTGTGAAAATTTATAATTTTGCCCCCGGTTCAAATTTACAGTACTGCCATTACTTTAGGTTTTGGCAAATTACGATTTTACCCAGTCAAAAAATACAACTTTCCCTCAGTTAAAAATTACAATATTGCCATTGTTTTAGTTTTTTCTATCAAAACTATAAAAGTGTTTTGTTTTAATTGGTTGACTCGATTTAATTGTTTTTCGTGTCAATGAGCTAACTAACACTCGCTCATTAATCGGCAATCGCCCCGCAACATGGGCGGGGCATCAACTAGTTATCATATATTTCAAAGAATTTTAGGTTATATTATTTTAATTAATCCAAAGCAAATAATAATAACTAGAAAGAAAAAAAAAGGTAGCTTAAAAAGGGAGTAAATTGTCAAATGGTCTCTAAGCTTTGGTTACTTTTAATACTTTAGTCCAAAACTTAAACCTTTAGAATTTTGGTTCCTGTGGTTTCAATTTTGTTGTCATTTTCATCTAAAAGCAAAATTTTGTCAGATTTTTCAGTTAACATTCAGCTTTTTCCATGGTTGCAAAAGTCGCTAGGCGCTCCCTAGTCGGTCGACTAGGGAGTTGAGAGTACTCGGCCTTGGTGGAGAGTATTCGGGGAGTACTCGGACATGTAAAATTATAAAGAAATTAGTTTTTGGAAATTAAATATATGTCAAATAACATAAATTTACTAATATCCATAACAAAATACGTGAAAATGATATTCATGCTTTAATATGATATGCATAGAAATTATGTTTTATTATTTTTTAAGTCAAACTCGGCCCGAGTTGACCTACTAGATACGATTTTGGCCGAGGTTGACCGCGTTTGACCGATTCCAAGTAATTAGACGGAGTTAAAAGAAAGTCGACTCGGCAGCCTACCTTGTAGCGAGTACTCGGAGAGTACTCGGCCTTGGAAACCTTGTTTTACAACCATGGCTTTTTCTGACAAAAAAGAAAAAAGGAAAAACAGAATGTTAAGTGAAAAATCTGATCAGATTTTGCTTTTGAATGAAAATGACAACAAAACTAAAACCACAAAACCAAAATTCAAAAGGTTTAAATTTTAGACTAAAAAGACAAAAGTGATCAAGCTCATCATTCTTTCAGTGTAATCCTTAAAAAGGTAACACAAACTAACATTTGAAAGTATACTTCCGGGCAAGTGCTTTAAGTCAACCACGAGTAAAGAATCTATCGAAGCCTCCCCTCTCTCGCTCTACCGTTTTTCTGGTACACTTTCTCTCTCTACAACTATACGTATATACCTACCGTCTCTACTTTTGTGATTTTTTGTTTCTTTATCATTGATTTTATCTTTGATTTGTTTGTTTATCATTGATTTTATCTTTGATGTTATTGGTCTGATGATAACTCCTGTAATGCTGTTCATAAATCTGGAGGTTAATCTATGTAGATATTTATTTGGTATGTGGTTTGAATGAAGCTGTGGTTAACAATATGTTGTTGATTAGTTGACTTTTTATGAACTCATAAATAAATAATTTTAATTGGAGCTGGTTTTGTTTGAAGATGAATTTGCTTCATGGTGAACAGTAGTTTTATATGTAGGTTGTTGTTGTAAGTGACAGCGGTTGAGGAGGAGAACGAAACCTTCCTTGTAAGCGGGTGAAAACTTCCTCACGGGTGAAAATAAAACCATTAGTTCCTGGATGGCCAACCCACCAGGGACAAAGCGGACAATATCTTGGTACTATTTACTTAGGTTGTTACAGTTGTATTGTATGCTTTTAAAGTTGTTATCCACCGGCCTGGCGAGCAATTCGTCGGGTGAAATAAAACGGTGAGTTCCTTGATGGGCAACCTTTAACGGGCAATATCCTGGCACGGTTTACTTGGGCTGTTACAGTTGTACTGTATGCTTTTAAAGTTGTACTCCACCGGTATCCTGGGTGAGC
Organism: Helianthus tuberosus; assembly: GCA_030545235.1. Classification (NCBI taxonomy): domain Eukaryota; kingdom Viridiplantae; phylum Streptophyta; class Magnoliopsida; order Asterales; family Asteraceae; genus Helianthus; species Helianthus tuberosus. Next base: position 31,205,527 of record CM060359.1, read on the forward strand.
ACTTTGTCGGGTGAAAACAAATCCTTGAGTTCCTGTATGAGCCAGGGGGCAAAACGGAAAATATCGTGACACGGTTTACTTGGGCTGTTAGAGTTGTACTGTAGGCTTTTAAAGTTGTACTCCACCGGTCTCCTGGGTGAGCAATTTGTTGGGTGAAAACAAAACCGTGAGTTTCTGGATGGGTAACCCATCGAGTTAAAGTGGACAATATTCTGGCACGGTTTACTTCGGCTGTTGCAGTTGTACTGTATGCTTTAAAAGTTGTACGCCACCGGTCGGCTAATTGAGATAACTCTGTTATCGGTATTCAATTTTTTAAACAATTTTCAGTGGTTAGAGAAATGGTCAATTTTAATGTTGCTTCATGGATTTGAGGCCCTCTGGCCTATATAGATTTTGTGATTCTTATGTATATTTGCTGTTTGTTAACATCATTGTCATCATTTAATTGATTTTTTTTACCATATATTAAGTTTTTAATTGCTGTTTTGTGTCACAGGAATTACCTTCTGGTGTTTTGTGACCCTTGCTTGAAAAGGTCATAGAGTAGACACCAAATATAGAAGGTACTGAATAATCCTTAGACATTATGCATGACTGGCCCTGTGGCCATAGCGGACAACTTCGAGCCAACACTTTCCTTTTCAAACAGAACAAGATCTCTCGATATAGCATCACTTTACGGCCATGACAACAATGCTGCTATAACAAATGGCGAATCATCTCGTCCTTCAGTTGAAACCGTCACCACATTTGGAGAACTCAAACTCCAAAACGGAGAGTTTTACTCCGGTTTTCTTCTTGGAAATGTACCCGAAGGTTCAGGAATGTACGTTTGGTCAAACGGCTGCAAGTATGAAGGCGAATGGCGACGTGGAATCTGGCATGGTTATGGAAAGCTTCATTGGCCGTCAGGGGCGTTTTACGAGGGAGATTTTTCAGGTGGGTATATGCAGGGGACGGGAACGTACATTCGCGCGGATAAACTAGTTTATAAAGGTCGTTGGCGGTTGAACCGCAAACATGGGTTGGGTTATCAAACTTTTCCTAATGGAGACGTGTTTGAAGGGTCGTGGATTCAGGGTTCACCGGATGGACCGGGTAAGTATTCGTGGGCTAACGGAAATGAGTATTCGGGTAACATGAAAGCGGGAAAGATGTCGGGTAAAGGTACGTTTACGTGGACGAATGGCGATTTGTATGAAGGTAGTTGGTCGAATGGAGTTATGCACGGTTTTGGAGCTTATACGTGGAGTGACGGTGGTCGTTACGTTGGCACGTGGACATTCGGGGTAAAAGACGGAAAAGGAGCGTTTTATCCGAGCGGGTGCAAACTTCCAGCTAGACAAGAACTATACCTTCAAGCGTTAAGAAAACGAGGTTTGTTATCCGACTTACAAAAGTTCAAACAAGTGTCACGTATTCAGCACGCGTCTTCCATCGATATGGGGTTGTTTAAGATCGGTGGTGGTCGATCATCTCATAGTAATTCATCCGAAAAGTTTTCGAAAGACAACCTTTTGGACGAATCTCGTAACAAGAATGTTTCGTTAGAAAGACGGTGGAGTCTAGAGGTTGCTATCGAAAAAGTTATGGGAAATGATTTGGCGTCTATAATGTCGGATTCGGGTGGGGAGGATGATACCAAGACTCCGATTCTCGAACGAGAATATATGCAAGGGATTTTAATCAGCGAGCTTGTCGTTGACAGTAGTTTTTCGGCGGGTTCTAAACGAGAAATGAGAAGACAGAGGAAGTTGGTGAAAGAGGTTAAGAGGCCCGGGGAAGCAATTATTAAGGGTCATAGGAGTTACGATTTAATGCTCAGTTTACAACTTGGGATCAGGTACATATTTGCTTAGAAATTTGTGGTATTTTACGTTTATCATATTAAACCGATGACCAATAGCTTTGCTATGGGTGAGATTAGGGCTGCAAACGAACCGAACACGCACAAGACCTTGTTCGTGTTCGTTCGTTGAGGAAATAAACGTGTGCATATTCGTTTGTTAATTTTAGGTAGCGGACGTTTATGAACATAGACTAATGTTTATGAACACAAATGAAAACAAACGAACACAAATGAACAGAATATATAAACACCGACACTTATTAAACATTTTATTTGTCGGAATTTTGAAGTATTTAAATAAAATACAAAACTAAAAACACTAATGAACTATGGAACACAAACGAACACGTTACTGAACGTTCACGAACATAAATGAGCGAACGCGACCTCTATTCATGCTCGTTCATTTAACTAAACGAACATAATTTCTTGTTTGTGTTCGTTCATTTATTAAACAAACAAACAAACTTCCCGCCGAACAGTTTACGAACTGTTCGCTAAACGTAGGTGGGATGTACTTTGTATATTGAACCGATGAACACTGAAATTCTAAAAATGTGATTAGGTACACTGTCGGAAAAATAACACCGGTTCAGAAGCGAGAAGTACGGACATCGGATTTCGGCCCGAGAGCTAGCTTCTGGATGCAATTTCCTAAAGAAGGATCTCAACTAACGCCTACTCATCAGTCTGAAGATTTTAAGTGGAAAGATTACTGTCCAATGGTTTTCAGGTTGGTTATTCGGTATTGTCATATAACAACATAAGGTTTGTAAACACATATATTATTTTCGGGGTTCTGAAATGACTTGTTTTTGTAATTACACAAGGAACTTGAGAGAGATGTTTAAGATTGATGCTGCTGACTACATGATGTCGATTTGTGGCAATGATGCTCTTAGAGAACTTTCGTCTCCTGGGAAAAGTGGCAGCGTTTTTTTCCTGTCGCAAGATGATCGGTTCATGATTAAGACGTTGAGGAAATCTGAAGTACAGGTATCCAAATTATATGAACTATTTGATTCAGGTTTACGATTGATCTCTTATCGGGTCAAATGGGTAAAACAAAAAAAACAAAACTTTTTAGGCTCTCACTTTTAGTCAGCTGTGTCTAGGGCTACACTGACTTGTGTTAAGTTTTAGGTCCTTCTGCGGATGCTTCCGGACTATCACCGTCATGTGCGGACATACGAAAACACACTGATTACTAAATTTTTTGGTCTCCACAGGATAAAACCATCAAGTGGTCAAAAGGTAACATATAGTTTTAGTTTCATCAATAAGCAACTTTTTTGTACTAAATATTTTGTCCTGGCGTACCTAATATAGTTTATATGATTATTTCAGTTTCGGTTTGTAGTAATGGGAAATATGTTCTGCACAGAAGTAAGGATTCATAGACGATTTGATTTAAAAGGCTCCTCTCTTGGGCGGTCTGCTGACAAGGTTGAAATCGATGAAAACACGATACTCAAAGATCTTGATCTAAACTACTGTTTTTATCTAGAACCTTCTTGGCGCGGTGCTCTGTTAAAGTAAGTATGTCAACTTTTCTACAACCAATTTGTAGATATTGTTCAAGGCATTCCTGTTTTTTTTGCATTTTCATGTAAGTGGCTGTAAAGAACCGAAAGAACATGAACAAGGCCTTGTTCGTGTTCGTTCATTAAAGAAATGAACATGAACACAAACAGATGTTCATGAACACAAATGAACGCTATATATATTCATTTAAAAATACAATCTACATTTTTCATTAGAAATATTATGAAGAATCCACCAAAAATAAAATAAATACTTAACATAATTAATACAAAAATTAAGAAGTTTTTCAAGCTTCTGTTACTGAAATTGAGATGATCAAATGAGGGATGTTGGCGGAGGCGTACAGTAACTCTGGTTTCAGATTTTAAAAACTGAAGCCAATAAAATAAAAATATAATATACAAAAACCTTTAAATGAAAGAACACAAATGAGCGTACATAAATGAATGAACACATTACCGAACGTTCACGAACATAAACGAACGAACGCAACCTCTGTTCATGTTCGTTTATTTGACTTATCGAACCGAATTCCTTGTTCGTGTTTGTTCATTTATTAAACGAACGGACATAAACGAACTTCCCGCCGAACGGTTCACAAATTGTTCGCTGAACGTTTGGTTAGTTTACAGCCCTAGAACTAACTTCATATTTCTATCAGCCACAACTGATTCCTTAAATATCAATGATTCATATTTACTAATATTATATACCATGGTTTCAACTTAAGACGACATGACCATATTTGTTTTTATATATGCAGTCAGATTGAAATTGATAGTAACTTTTTAGAAGCTCAGAACATTATGGATTACAGTCTTTTGCTCGGTGTTCACTATCGAGCCCCGCAGCACCTAAAATCATTGATGTCTTACAATCAAAGTGGAACAGCAGATGGGCTGGGAATAGTTGCCGAAGAGGGTGTTGCATCTTTCGGTTTGACATACCATATTTCGGCACTTTAAACATAAAAAAAATGCTAAATATGTTTTGGTGGCTCGATTGCAGAATCTATGGCGGATGAGATATCACCCCAAGGTCTTGTTTTGGTGCCACATGGATCTGAAGATGGTAGCGTTGTTGTGGGCTCGCACATACGAGGAAGCCGTTTACGGTCATCAGCTACTGGTGATGTGGAAGTTGATCTCCTTCTCCCTGGCACAGCAAGGTATTATAGATTAGTAGAATTGGCAATTTGAACGGTTTTACGTATTAATTAGTAAATTTGGATTATGTTTTATCTCTAGCAGGTAAAATGGGTTAAGCTAAACGATTTAACTAAAAAGATAACAGGTCAAATGGGTTGGTCTCTGACCCGTTTGCTGGCTAGTCCAACCCAATCCGACCCGTTTCGACTTTGCCTAGAAAAAAAAAAGATTTTACCCAAACTCATTTTGACCTTTTATCCAATCCGCTGTATGTTATCTTTAGACTGTTGACAAACAATGTTGGTTTGATTCTCCAAATAGACGTTTTGTTCGATCGGATGACCTGCTTTATTAAGTGGTATGACATTATGTTGCCTTGACTTCTATACTTCCGATTTTACCCTTTAGAGCTTTAGGTCTTATTTGCATTTTGTGGAATACATGGCAAAGGATCGGTTAATGTTGGCGAGATCAAGGTTTGAACATAGAAAAAAAAAACTCTTAACAAAACATCATCACATATTGAATTACTATATGAAATTAGACACAAGAAGTCTAGCATACAAAAACATGTCACAAGTAAATTGGGATGTAAACCAACCGAGCTACGGTTAGCTTGTTTAACTTAACAGAGCTCGAGCTTGAGCTAGGCTCGTGAGTAGCTTTTCTAGCTCGAGCTCAGCTAGGGCTTTGCTTGTTCATATACTTTTTTCAAGCTCAAGCTCAGCTATAATTTGTCTAGTTACATGACGGCCTAGCACATGTGACGCCATCTTGAGTTATAAATATTTGTGCATGTATCGGACTTAATCTTGGAAAATTTCTTGAAAACTCACTTGGTTATTACCAAGCCTAACAAAATGGTCGAGTGGGGGTTGAAACAAGTTCCGACCAAGTTGGGTTCAGATCAAAACAAGCCGAAATATATAAAAAAAATATGTCTAGTTTGGGTCATAACAAGTTTTGACAAAATGGGTCGCTCTGAAGTGGGTCATTTTAGAAAAAAAAAAGTATCAAAATAGGTTCACATGCTATATTTGCTTTTAGATAGTGATGGTGGTGGCTGTTGCGATATGTAGCCTTCGGCCCAAGTGGCCCAACCGAGAATTAGAGAGAAAGAAGGGAAAGGGTTCGGCCGGCCCTAACCCTAATGGGCCTAGTTTGTTAGTTTCTTGTTTAGCAAGATTAGCAAAAGGATTAACCCTAATTCTAGCGTATAAATATATCTCTTGTACTTGTAACTCATTATCACTCAATAATACAAAAACCCGTCCCTGTGGACTTAGGTTGCACACTGCGACTTAACCACGTAAATCTCTCGTATCAGATTTCTTGATTTTATGTTTATTTGTGTTTGTGTGTTACTCGTTTGATCCTAACAGCGGCGACAGTTGTGATGGATATGGTAGTGCCGTCCGAGATGGTCATAACTAATTTTTAATTGTTTTTTTTTTTTGGTAATCAATAATTACTAAATTTTTTTTAAAAAATTGGCAGGTTACAAATACAGCTAGGAGTGAACATGCCAGCAAGAGCAGAGCTTCTTCCAGGTGAAGAAGAAAAACAAATGTTTCATGAGGTATATGATGTCGTGTTATACCTCGGTATCATCGACATATTACAAGAATACAATATAACAAAGAAGATTGAACACAAATATAAATCATTTCAATTCGATTCGCTTTCCATTTCGGCTGTGGACCCCACATTTTACTCGCAACGCTTTCTCCAGTTTATTCAGAAAGTATTCCCTCAAAACGGTGCAGCAACAAACTAAAACCGATCTACTCGATGTTCAACAACACGATCGCAATGTCGAAGACCGGAGGGATGAAAGTATAACTAGGGAATTAAATGCATTGCAAGGTACAGAAAATGAATACTCTGAATTTTGTAACATGTTGTATCTGACATTCAGTTCTTAAACTTTTTTATTACATACAGATTGTTATTTCTTCTTTCATGCTGTTTTTATTTATTTTGCTGTGTGTTAATATCCTTGCAATACAAAAATTAGGGGTGTAAATTGCTAACGCTACACGAAAGACGACATGAAAATAATATGGTTTTGGGTTGTCATTTACAGCCCGTTGAATACACAAGTAATCTTTGGGTTTACATGTTTAGGGGATGGATCATGAGAAAACTAGTTTAAATGAGAAAACCAAAAAACTAACCAAAAAAAAACCTAAAAACATACCAAATTTTTTTTTTTTTTTTTACAATTTTTTATAGAAAAATCGCTACTTTTTATGCATGGAAAAACCTAAACCACTTAACCCACCCCCCACCGACACCCCCCAAAAACCTAAACCCCCCACCCCACCCCCCAAAAACCTAAATTCACCCTCCCACCAAAAGCCTAACCCCCCACCCTCCCGAAAACCTAAAACTAAACCCTAAACATAAACCCGAAAAAAACCTAAACCCCCCTCCCCCCCACACCCAAAAACCTAATCCTAATCCTAAACCTCCAAAAAAACAAACCCTAAAAGCTAAACTAGACTCAAAAAGCTAATTTTAAGCATGTAATGCAATTGTAGTACATGTTATATTGCACATGTGCACTACTATAATAATAGTATTGAAAACAAGACGACACCATAAATCTTTTTTTATGTCATAAAAAATATGCCCGAATATACTTGAATGAAAGATACAAAAATTTGTGATCTTATGGTGCCATTTTTGTTTTAAAATGATAACGTATGGAGAAATGGGAAATGTTTGAAAAGTTATATATTTTTTTTTTCTAATTTTACCCCTCCTTCGTTAAAAGTCCCCCCTCCTTCATTAAAAGTCTCCCACCTCCTTTTTAGTGGTTTTTAGTTAGTTTTCTACTTTTCTCATTTATATCTAGTTTTCTCATGATCCTCTCCCTACATGTTTAACCCATTTAGGGGCTGTTTGGTAGCCTCTGAATGGTCATTAAGAGGCTACCTCTTAATGGAACCATTAAGAATTTTACCAATGAGAAGGTAGAAGAATGTGACATGTGATGATTTACCATTCAGAGGTTACCTCTTAACCATTCAGACTTGAGGTTACCTCTTATTCATTCAGAGGTTTTAAACCATTAAGAAGTAACATCTGAATGGTCATTAAGAGGCTACCAAACAGCCCCTTAGTTAGACTGGTTGGGTTGACATGGTTAACATGTTTGATTAAACATGTTGACATGTCAACCTGCTTAACAAGTTGAACCCGACAACCCATTTACGACCCGTTTATTACAACCCACCGACCAGTTTATGACCCTTTAACACGTGTACAATCCATTTATTACCCATCAACATGCTTAGATAAATAAGTTAAACAAGTCATGTTAAGATTACACGATTTTAAGTATGTCCGTGTTAGGACTCATCTTTTTGACCCTTTTAACACGTTTACAATCCATTTATTACCCATCAACCTGCTTAGATAAGTAAGTTAAACAAGTCATGTTAAAATTACACGATTTTAAGTATGTCCGTGTTAGGACGGGTCTTTTTGACACAAATAAATTTATGACCCTATAACACGTGTACAATCCATTTTTACCCATCATCCTGCTTAGATAAATAAGTTAAACAACTCATGTTAAGATTACACAATTTTAAGTATGACCATATCAGGACTGATCTTTTTGACACGAATAAATTTACGACCCTTTAACACGTGTACAATCCATTTATTACCCACTAACCTGCTTACATAAATAAGTTAAACAACTCATGTTAAGATTACACGATTTTAAGTATGTCCGTGTGAATAAATTTATGCCCCTTTAACACGTGTACAATCCATTTATTACCCATCAACCTGCTTAGATAAATAAGTTAAACAGATCATGTCAAAATTACACGATTTTAAGTATGTCCATGTTAGGACTGATTTTTTTGACACGAATAAATTTATGACCCTTTAACAGTGCACAATCCATTTATTACCCATCAACCTGCTTAGATAAATAAGTTAAACAACTCATGTTAAGATTACACGATTTTAAGTACGACCGATCTTTTTTGACACGAATAAATTTATGACCCTTTAACACGTGTACAATCCATTTATTACCCATCAACACGCTTAGATTAAAGGTTAAACAACTCATGTTCAGAGTACGCGATTTTATGTGTGTCCGTGTAATCATTGATGTTTTTTACACGAATAAATATATGGGTTATGTTTGTTTCAACCAGTCAAACTCAAACTGAAACCCGTTAAGTTGCCAACCCGAATCGATTGTAAACCCAAATAAAAACAAATGTATATACAACTAGAAGACAGGGTGACCCACCTGGATATAAGGTTCAGAATGGAGCCCCATTTCAGTCAATGGCAATTAAATATTGTAAACCCTACATGGCAGTTTATAGTAACATCATAACTCTCCTTTCCCTCTGAACGTGTGGGGTTTGCCCTTTGTTGTTTTTTTTTTTGAACATTTTAATATGTTTGATTTTTAGTTATAATGGAGAAAAGTACATTTTTTTGTTTGTAGTAAATAGAATGGCATTCTTTTGACCAAAGGACTTAACGTAACGACGGATAGCTTGTAAGGTCACCATTGCACGACACATTGCGTGTAAAGGTACATTTAATGGTTTGAAGACCGGACTGGGACCGGTAGCGGTACGATAAATGATAAATCCTCTGGTTTACTAGTTTAACATTGGTTGATCAACAAAGGGAGGAATCTTACCGGTATCAATGACGATAATAAATAGTCAAATCAAGTGTATTAGGATTAAATCACATTATAAACTTATGCACAAATGGTACATTCTTATTCACATTTTATCTTATCGACAAGATGATTATTTTACAACAAACTTCACATTATTGGATGAACTACCCAAGTATTATTATGTAAAATTGAAACTTATAAGTAGTTTTTAAATAACAGGATAAAGTCATGAAATTATCAATTTGTGATTTAGAGTTTCAGTATTGTTAGTTTATTGAAAATTTTCATAAATTGTTTTAAGTGAATAACCTGAATTAGTCGTGCACAAATTAGGTATTGAGCCATATCTGGTTCCGGGTTGAAACCGCTTACTAGTATGGTTGACAAGGTCAAAGCCGGGCAGAGCAATACACGGGTCGAGTATGGAACCGGATTTTTGAAAGGAAGTGATTGATTTTTTCCGGTTCTAGTTTTGTGTCTTGACTGGTTCAAGTCAATCATAACCAGTTTCAAATCATAGGGTATAAAATCAATATACTCCTGGCGGGTAGTGTCAGGTATGGAACCGGGGACATCATTTGTACATCTGTAACAATCACAATGATATTATTGAAACTTGCTTGAATATGAATAACCCCCTTTAGTATTTTATGTATACTCTTATGCGAACTAATACGTCCACGTGAACCCTTTTTCGGTATAGCTTTTGCCATATTTTATCATCTCATAAATTCGAGTGATATATCCATTTCATGTAAAAAATGACCCCCCCCCCCCGCGCATATTTGTATATTGGGTCTTTAATGAGTCTTATTATCCTTGTCTTTGTTTATGTCTTGGATTGGAACAAATTACTATAATTCGTCCCCGACAACGGATTAGTCGACATTTTTCACAAATGTTACGAACAAAAGCTGTTATTTTCTTATTTGTTTCTAGTTTTTTGCCAGGTCAAGTTCCGTACCCTTTCGTCACTATGTAGCGACTTAATCTTTCCATGTTTACCTAATACACAACACTAAATTTAATTAAAAAAAAAATAACCACTAAAGTTCTAAACAATACCTAACTTTCATAACTGTTCCATTCAAATCCCTTACATTCAACATTTAAAAAAGGTATTGAATTTAAATAATCTCAACTTTTATCAATTGGTTAATAACATTTCCAATTTTTGATTTATACCACACTACTCCCAACTTCCAACTTATTTTCCTCTGGCACTCCCAAACTAACTGAACACTAACTCAGTTAGTTTTTTACTAATGTGGCACTTATGTGGTAGTGTGGCATCTGACGTAGCATTTGAGGTGCCTGTTTTGATGACGTGTTAGCTGATGTGGCGTCTGACGTGGCTTTTTGATGACGTAGCAGCTGATGTAACATGGCTGGGTAACGTGGCAGTTGATGTCAGCAAACTGAGTTAGTGTTGGGTTAGTTTGGGAGTGTTGTAGTAGGAAAGTAAATTAAAAGTTGAGAGTGGTATGGTACAAGTCTAAAATTAAAGTGTTATCGACCAATTGGTAACCGTTCGTGTTATTTAAATCCAATATGTCTTTTAAAAATATTAAAAACTTTACTACTTTAGTCATCTTTTACTCCAAAACAAATGGTGAAGGACTTGCATTTCTCTTGAGAGATGCAGGTTTGACTTTCACTTGGTGCAGAGTGAGGATCTGGTGGGCAATGATAGGAGACCCAAGAAACCTGGGTTGGATCCTTGAGCCAAACGGGTTTTACCGGTAATTTCATCGTCGTGCCTACGGGCGGGTGGGTTACCGGGTTTTCCCCGGAATTGGTGGTGGACTCGGGTTACTCTCGGAGTACTCCGTTTGTCCAGTGGGTGCCCCAAGAGTGTCCGGGATTGAGTTTGTTGGCCGTTAAAAAAAAAAAAAAAAACAAATAAAAACAGTAAAACGGGCAAAAACCGAAACGTCCGTTTCACGACCGGATTCGCATCTCACTTCCACTCTCCAGATAGAAACAACTCATCCACCAGGTATCCATGCTTTCTCTCTCTAGATTCTCTCTCTAGAATCCACCAGGTATCCATGCTTTCTCTCTCTAGATTCCCTAATCAATCAAACTTTGTGCAGAAACTGATCGATCACACACAGTTGCGAGATTTGTTCGAGATATATAGATACAGAAACCTAATTTTGGATTGAGAAATATGAGTTCGTCTTCTGCTCAGTATGCTCTGTCGTTTAAGATCTTATTGATCGGAGATTCAGGTGTCGGTAAAAGTAGTCTTCTCGTCAGTTTTATTTCGAATACTGTTGACGATCTAGCTCCTACTATCGGTAATTTTGATTTCTGATATTTGTTTTTTGTTTTAGATTTTGTTCCTTCATTGAAATTAGATTTTGTTAATTTTGTTATGATTTATTATGTATTTCTTAGAAATGTAGTTTCATAAACCGTTTGAAAATGAAAATTTATATGGATTTTGTTGTAATTTGCACAATAGACGGAAACTTAATAGTCGATACACGGTTAATCTGCACAAGTAATTTACTTAGAACTGCGAGGAGAATCGCATAAGCATTTGTACATTTTACTTAGAACTGCGAGGAGAATCGCATAAGCATTTGTACATTTTACTTAGAACTGCGAGGAGAATCGCATAAGCATTTGTACATTTTACTTAGAACTGCGAGGAGAATCGCATAAGCATTTGTACATTTTACTTAGAACTGCGAGGAGAATCGCATAAGCATTTGTACATTTTGCTTCAGTTGTGGGGCTGACTTGTTTATCTTCTGTGCTAAAGCAGTTGACTTCATTTGTTGAACAGGTGTTGACTTCAAAATGAAACAGTTAACTGTTGCGGGGAAAAGATTAAAACTTACAATTTGGGACACAGGTATGCATGCATTAGCAGTGATCATATTGGTAACTTCTTTATGTTTGCGTGCAATGTCGATATTTGTATCTTTCTCCCCAGACAATAATAATCAAAGCATGCAAGTTAAATGATTAAGTAGAATTGTAGGAACAGACAGAGAATTGATGTCAATATCTTCATCAAGGGTTTCTGATCTGTGATCTGATGATGTTTGTTGCAGCTGGTCAGGAGAGATTCAGGACATTAACAAGCTCTTACTACAGAGGTGCCCAAGGGATTATTCTTGGTACATCATCACTAATTTTATATCCCAAGTTATAAAATAAGCCGACACATTTCTTTGCAGTAATATATATTATTATATTGCACATATTTGAAGCTTAAGTAGAGTTGATTCATATGTATAGATATCACTTGCTCAAAGCAAGCTGCGTTTTACTTGGTCTAATTTATGATCAGTGGGGTATTGGTATGGTCGGTCCCCTGAGTTGTCTATGACGAGTTCTCACGGTTGTCAAAAGAAATTACATGTTGTTCACCATGTCACTACAAGTCTATAACTAATATCTGCCATGTGACGTGGAAAAAAAAATACTAGTCCTACTATTTCATACTCATGTAGCAACTTTGTAACGTTGTTAGCCCACATATCTGCCATGTGACTTGGAAAAAAAATATATAGCTTGGATATTGATAATATACGTGGTGTATTTCGTGTTATTTATACTTTGATTGCTTGCTCTTCCAAGCTTATTTGGTGATATATTAACCAAAGACTTTATGTATTACAGTGTATGATGTTACAAGGAGAGAAACATTCACAAACTTGTCTGAAATATGGGCTAAAAGAGTGGATCTATATTCCACTAATCAAGATTGTATCAAGATGCTTGTTGGAAATAAAGTTGACAAAGTTAGCTCCGTATTCTCTTTTAATGCACTACATACAAGTGCTTATGCGTTCATGCAATTCTCTGCTTAAGATTGGTTTTGTATTTACGTACGCGCGGTCATTTTTACTTTTTAGGATTCTGAAAGATTTGTGAGCAGGGAAGAAGGTGCTGCTCTTGCAAAAGAGCTTGGTTGTATTTTTCTTGAATGTAGTGCTAGAACTCAAGAAAATGTACACCAATGTTTTGAAGAGCTTGCATTAAAGGTAAAGTTAGTACACTCCTAATCCCTTCAGTTTTTTTCACATGTCTAAACACTATTAGTTTTCTTGATTGACAAACAAGGCGAGACCTACGTAAATTCCCTGAACAAAACAATATTTTAATTTCTTGATTGCCTGATGTGATGATTTCAACTCAATATACTTATTTATGAATATGCTTGCAAACGAACCGAATGTTCATGAACTGTTCGTGTACTTGTTTGGCAGAAAGTTCGTTTATTTAATAAACTAACGGACATGAACAAATTTTTTTGTTCATTTGATTAAACGAACGTAGATGAACACACATGTTCGTTCATTTATGTTCGTTTATTTATATTCGTTTAAATTTAAATAAATACATAGTTATATTTATATAGAGGCCGGTTAATGTACAAAATGTCTTAACGTACGTTTTGTACGCGATGCATTATCAACATGGGAATTGGGTTTATAACATGCGAATTCCCTTTTCCTTTATCACATGCGATTTCAAAATTTGTTTGTCATGCGATTTTAGAGTTATTTATGAACATGCTAATTCCCACTTTCCTTTATCACATGCGATTTCAACAAAATCTTGTACATGCGATTTTCATTATTTTGTAACATAACGTGCGACTTTGCCATCGCGTACGCAACGTACGTTAAGGCATATTGTACGATATACTTTTTCTATTTATATAAATGTAAACATAAAAGACGCTTTCTAACTTGTTACATAAATATAACTAATTGATAATTGGGCTTTCCAATTGAACTAATCGTAATTAATCAATAATTTATATTAAAAACTACTTTATGCCCGTTTATATTCGGTTATTTATGTTTATTTGTGTTTGTTATGTTTGTTTAGTTATTTCATTTGTGTTGTTTTATGTTTGCTAAATTATGTCCATCTAAGTTTGTTTATTTATGTTTATTTACGTTTGCGAACTGTTTGTTTAAGCTTTAAACAAACAAATATAAACGAACATGAACATGTCCATTTTCTTAGTGAACGAACATGAACAAAAAAATGTGTTCGATTATTATATGTTTCGTGTTTGTTCAATTCGTTTACAGGCCTACTTACAGCGGTTTGGGTTGACTATTATTATTATTATTATTATTATTATCTAAAAGAGGTCAAATAAAAACATTAACCATCTAGCCCACATTGCCTATTTATAAACTGTCCATAAAATGGACAAGAAAATGTATTTGCGGGTCAACCCGACCCGTCCAGCCTACATTAACGATGCCTGACGATATTGCAGATAATGGAGGTTCCGAGTCTTCTGGAAGAAGGGTCTACGGTAATGAAGAGGAACATAATGAAGCAGAAACCAGAGCACCAGGCCGCAATGAATAATGGTGGATGTTGCTCATAGAAGTGCATGTAAATTTGTAAGTAATTTCTTCAAGTGGGGTGGATTTATATTTTTAAAACAAAACAGCAAGATCATCTACTACCTCGTACGTGTAAAGTTGTCTTTGTAAATAACCTGTTACTCATTGGTGATTTGTTGTGAATTTTTCTAGTAACAATAAATAATTGGTTTGATTTTTGAAATATGATTTTGCTTTCTTTATCAATCACATCAAATTTGCTACTTTTTCAACATCAAATTTGCTAATATTTCAATATTATTTTGAAAATTTTAAAAGTGTTTTTGAATTAATTTTTTTTATTGTTAATCACCATAATATATAGATTGTTAGAAGGAATTATTTACCAAGCATTAGAATAACAAATTTCATATATAAATATATGGATTAGGATCAAATACAAAGACTCCTAATTGTTTGAAGGATTTTTAGAGTGTGTAAAAAACCCACTACACAAAAAAATCTAAACACCCACCACCACCCAAAAATGAAAAACCTAACCCCCCCCCCCCTTCCCCAATCACCCACCCCAATTTTTTGTTTTTTTTTTGTTTTTGGTGGAGGGTGGGGTTTTTTTTTTTTTTGTTTTGGGGGGGGGGGGGGGGGGGGGGGTTAGGTTTTTGGGTGGTGGTAGGGTGGGGGTGGGTGTTTAGGTTTTGGGTGGTGATATAGTGGGTTTAGGTTTTAGGTTATTGGACACTTGTCACTCTATAAATCCTTCTTAGACCATGTGTAGTGGTTTAGTGAATAATGCCCCCATCCTTGGGCATTTTCTGCCATGTGGCAGTCAGTGTTGTAAGAATCGCTAGGCGCTAGTCGGGCGGTGAGGTACCGACTAGTGATTAATCGGGATTAATCGGATTGAGATTTTTAGATGTAATTTATATATATATATATATATATATATATATATATATATATATACATACACAATTTTATATGTAATTTTTAAAAGTAGACATGTTTTAACCTCTGATTGACCCATTTTTTAAGTAACTGGAAGGAATTTATAAGGTTTGGTTGAAATTTGGCCTGCGTCTGGCCAAAATTTGGCCAGAATAGGACCGCCGTTGACCGTCTAGCGATTAATCGACCATTAATAAGTGAACCTCCGATTAGTGATTAATCGGAGACTAGTCAGGATTTTTACAACCATGGTGGCAGTCTAGTTAGCAAGGGGGCATTATTGGGCGTTTTTACAAAAAGGGGCGTAGTGGAATAATGCCCCAACCAATCATCACCCAATTATTAAGTAAAAAAACATTGTTAAACAAAAATAAAAACCGAAAAAAGAAATAAAAAATTACAATGCTAAAAAAATAAAAAACATAAAATAAAAATAAAAAAAACTGAAAAATAAAAAATAAAAAATGAATACGGGCTATTTCTTTTAATTACATTGTTAATGGGCCTTCATTTAAAGATCAAACACACTTTTCTCTGCAAACATATCAAACACACTTTTCCTCTTCTCCTTCGTAATACCCACTTTTCCTCTTCTTCTTCATTTTGAAACCCTAGCCCCCATCTTTCTTTTCTCTGCTAACATGTCAAACACACAAAAATTAATTGTATTTGACATGGAATAATCTTATTGGCCAAACAACTTGAAGATCAGCGTGTTTCAAATCACGCCAGAGGGGGGTTTATTGAGAAATAACGCCGGAAAACGCCGGCGGGGTGGTGACCGGGCGTGTTTGGGGGGAGAAAACGCCGGGATCTAGCCCACTACGGATGGTCTTACACTTCTTACAATTAGGAGCCTTTGTAGAATAACTTAACCCATATATATATATATATATATATATAGGGTAAGGATAGTGTAAAAAGGGCCTAAAGTGTGAGAAGTGTATTATAACACTATATATAATACTATATAACATCATATAAACACCGTATAACAATATGTAACATCATATAACACTATGTAACACTATGTAACACTATATAACATTATATAACAAATATAACACTATACATCTATCATAGACATGCTATCAGACAACCTATAGTGTTATATTTGTTATATAATGATATATAGTGTTACGTAGTGTTATATGGTATTATATGGTGTTACATATTGTTATACGGTGTTTATATGGTGTTATATAGTATTATATATAGTGTTATAATACACTTCTCACACTTTGAGCACTTTTTACAGGATCCTCTACCTATATATATATATATATATATATGGTAGGGTTCATGCGAGAACCACCTTTATTGCGAGAACCAATGTGAACACAACCAAAAATACCAAAAAACCCTAAAAAAACCTAACCCCCCCCCCCCCCAAAGCTAAATGCTAAAAACTAAACCCCCCAAAAAACCTAAAGTAAAAGATTTACACCATTCATGTCTCTACGGTCTATATAGAGGCATGTTGGCTACCTGGTCGCGGGTTAAGGGAATGGTTTAGTAAGGTTCTTGCCTTGTTTAGTGTATAGATCCTGCAAGGACCTGGTTCAAGCTTACTAGTACCTCCTTTAATACCCACTGGTATTGGATGGCGAGTGTGCGAATGGCTTGAACCCCTCATATGTAAACTACTATTAATACATTAAACCACCTACTTGGGATTGTATCCTTGCTGACTCAAATCACTTAGCCGAGGGTAACGTTACATTCAAAAGAGGTGCCTACCACTTTTCGCATTAATAACTTAATTAATTATCTTTCAATATTCCGACCCTTTGGGATTGTATCTTTGCTGACTCAAACCACTAGGTTGAGGGTAACGTCACCTTCAAAAGAGAGGCCTACTACTATAACTAAGATAATCTCTTAAAAAGTCCGAAAGTGCGAAAATCATCAAATGATACATAAAAGACGAGTCGGATCCAAGTGATTCATCTTGTCTATCTGTTTTTATTTTATTTTTATTTCTGCATGTTTAGTTTTTATTTTCATGTTTCAACCCTTTTCTCAAAAATTTAGATTTATTAGACGTTTAGGATAAACCGATACTAAAAGCTCTTGTGTCCTTGGACGACCTCGGTATCTTTCCAACGCTATACTACGCTCACGATGGTTGCACTTGCCCAAGTGTGTTTTTAGTGTTAGTAGAATATCGTGTTTTATAAATTTAAAACTTGACTAATGCAAAAAATTGGGCTTAAAATATTAATAAAATCATATTACGCTTCGCACACACCAAGTTTTTGGCGCCGTTGCCGGGGACACAAGGATTTTAAGAAAGTTAAGAATCAACGGCCTAATTATTTTTTTCTTATTTTTCTATTTTTTTAGGATTTTTCTTAAATTTTTCAGCTTCTACAGACTTCAGCACGGGCCGTGCTCAGCCATACACGGGGTCGTGTCCATCTTTGTTACTGGCAATCCTGTTTTAAGTCAGACAGTAGCTGATCACAGGGCCGTGCCCACGAAACACGCCCCCATGTCCAGACTCCAGCTACTGAAAAGCAGAACCGTAAGATCCCGACGGTTGGTAATTTCTGACAAAAACATGAGTGATATTGATTATTTTTACTTTCGCTCCTCTTATGATGAATGGTGTCAAATATGTGGTGGATTTCATAAAGATTTAGAATGTTACTTTCTAAATTACACTCCCCACTATTTAGACATATCGTTTCCTTGTAACCTTAAGATGGGCGAAAGTAAAAATGAACCCTATCACACCCCCGAATGCCCTCAACAACTTCATTTAGATGACATAACTCCCGAAGAATTATGTCAGCTCGAAGAAATAATCCTCAAAATATTAAAAAATCTTGAGATGAAAACAAGTTATTCATCACAAGACGACAATTGAGGAGAATTATTGGGGTCGCATTCGGATTCTAACAACATCGTCGATACCGAAAACACCTCCAACTCTTGTGAGGACTTGAGCGATAGTCGTCCCTGTGTCGATTGTGCCGTGAAGGACTCTCCATCGGTCTCCGCCGATACGTTCATAAACCTGAGCGATTCGACATACACATTCTTTAACGAGAGCCCAGATAAGGGGAATAAAGGTCGGTTTCGACCATCGGTATTTAGCTTAGGTTTTACCATTTCCGATAACCTCTTGCGTTCTTGTTTAAATCAAGAGCAATTAAGGTACCTTAGACATTTCGGTGTTGTTCCCTCCAGTAAGGAACCACCTGATCCGGATAAATTCCATAAAATAAGACAAAACTTCACAAAACTCTCTAACCACGGGGTCGTGTCCAGTCAACACGCCCCGTGCCCACCTAAAAATTGATCATGGGGTCGTGTCCAGGCCAACACGCTCCGTGTTCAAAATACAGAGAAAATGTATCAGAGTCTTGTCTGACCACGGGGCCGTGGTCAGCGTGCTGTCGTTTTCTATAAAGTCAGCATGATTCCTGCACATTTGGACCCATTCCAAAGACCAAGATCTGCTGGAATCTTCACACATACCCTACAAGATATATTGCAAAGAATGTTCGCAACAACCATCTTGTCTTTACCACTTTTGTCTCTTGCCTTCTTCTCCAAAAACTACTCAAACCTCTATTAAAGCTTGAAACTTCCATGTCTTCAAAATGTCTCATAGTTTAGAAAAATAATTTAAAACAATAAGATTCCTTAATTAAAAAAAGCTGCAGAATGGTGGCCACAGGGCCGTGCCCAGCGAACACGGGGCCGTGGCCGGAGTTACAGTTTCATTATGTTAAACTTTTCGATTTGTTTTCTTAGAATGTCGAGCTAGAACAACGGAATATCTTCAGCTCACTCAAGAAACAGTCGCAGAGTGCGTTACTTAATGTCGCTAAGAGAAGCACTCGATGAGATAACATCCGTGGATGAGGTTCTCATTGACCGTATCAACTATCTAACGGTGGGGCTAGAGAGTAGCTTCCAAGAAATCAACCTTTTGCACCAAATGTTGAATATTCTTGCAATGCCGCATATGGAACCAATCTTCCCACAAGAAGATTGGAATTTGGTACAAGAAGTTGTTAATCCCACCGGATGGGACGACATTCCCCCGGAACCTTCTCTAGACGCCTTATAAGAGGTTCCGGTAGAGGTCGTACCTCCTCCACATGAGGTGGACAATGAGCCCGTCTTCCTTCTCCCTCGGGAGATAGAGAAGTGGCTCAACGATGTGTGAGGAGCACCCTCCAGGAAGAAGTTCTATAAGCCTTATTCAACCGGAAAATTTATTTTTCGGGTTTTCGTTGTTCTTATAACAAAATTATCTAGGATAGAACTTCTTTGTGGTTTAAATTTTTTTTGCATTCTAGGACCTACCTATTTATATTAGTTTTTAGTTTGTACTTTTTATTTTCTAGGAACTATGTATGTCACACTTTTAAATGAATGATGGTTTAAATTATTGATTGGTGTTTGGATGATGTTATAATGGTTGAACACACTCGAAAAGGTGGAGGTTACCAAGGGAACGTTAAAACCACACCCCATGCACGAAAACAGAGCCTCCCGACAATTTTCCAGCATTACAGCAAGTTCAGCACGGGGCCGTGCTCAGCCCAACACGCCCTGTGCCCAGGCTCTGTAGAAATTTGCCCAGTTCAGTTAACTGGACACGGGGCCATGCTCACTGAACAAGCCCATGTCCAGCTTCTGTTAAGTTTTGTTACTAGCGATCTGACCACGGGGCCGTGCCCGGACCAACACGGGGGCGTGGCCAGACCCCCAGTAACATAAAATTTTGTTTTTCAACACCTTTTTACACATTCAATCAACCTAAAAACTTATTTTTGAGACACATTGAGTACAATGTGTAATTTAAGTGGGGGGGGGGGGGGGATGCTAAAACCTTGAATTTTGCAAGTCCTAATAAGAAGCCTTACACAAAACTCTATTGGAACCGCTAATCACCCCAATTTTTTTTTCAAATATTTTTAATTTTTTTACTTGTCTCGGTTTAATTTGGGAATTAGAAGTTCTAAAAAGGTTATATTTTACAAATTTACAACCAATAGCGTCGTGATAAAAAGAAACAAATAAGAAAATTATGAAAAAGCATGACAAATCTAATTAAAATTTGAATATATATAATTGATCACATTATAAACCTATTCTCATAACAAGTGAGTTTTGAGCGTTTATTGAGCATACAAGCATATATCTTTAAACTAAATGCTCATTTTTCGTTTCTTGTGTGAATAGCCACTTGGTTCTTACAACTCTAGAACTTGCCACGACGATACATTCCCGTTCCTTACTAACTTAAACCCAAGTAAGTAAATGATGGAGGCATTAAGACTAACCCATTTTCCTTTCAACACCATTATTTTTCATTTTTATCACCTACCCAAAATCCCTCTATTTAATCCCTTTGAGCCTAAACTTTTTCATTTCAAAACCCACAAAACAAACACCCTTTACCCACCAAAATCCTTTTTCTTTTTCAACCCCTTGTTTTAGTAAAAAGCTCGGTTATCTTGTAACGTCTCCTATAAAAAAAACAAAAAAACAAAATGAAAGTCTTGCAATAAACAAACAAGTCCTCAAAGAAACTTTGTTTGAATATGCTTAGTTTGAATAAAAGTCACAAAAACAAAAAGTTTTACGACGACCGACGCTTTTTACGCTTTTAGCCCTTTTTACTAACCACTAACTAAAACCACCTACCCTTAGCCCAAGCTTAACTCTTTCCCAAAGTCCTCTTGATATTTACAAAGGTTTGTAGTTAAAAAAGAGGAGGTTTGATTGCTTGGCAAGCATATGGTAGAAGTGAGTTCCATGCCGGTCTCGAGTGTTTCACAAAAATACATATTCGGCTGAGTGTTGAGTGATCTCCCGTGAGGTATGTGAACTTGTATATAAATGTAATTTTAAAAAGGCATGTTATGTCCAAATAAGTAATTTTTCTTATATAATGTTCTAAATAAATCATAACGAATAGGATTGTAAATAAAATAAAAATAAAATCCAATAAAGATCTTGGATTCCCGACACTCAAAGACAAGCCCAAAACTTCTCTTTTATCTATTTCATTTGGGTGTGTAAGCCACATATTAAAGAGTTTTGCTTGAGGACAAGGAAAGATTTAAGTGTGGGGGTATTTGATGTGTCAAAATGTAACATACAAATTACATCAAATGAGGCATAAAACTAACCCTTTTTTAGTACTAATGTTGGAAAAAGTATGTTTTTGTCTTCCTTTTGAATTTACAGGACCAAATTAGCTTAAACGAGCAAAAGGAACAAGTATACAGCCAAAACCAACACAAATACAAAGAAAAGTAATAAATGTGACATGCCCAACCCCTCGGCAGCATCCCCAAAGCAAAAACACGTAAACAGAAGAATTACCACGGGGCCGTGCCCACTAGACACGGGGGCATGGTCAGATGCCTGCAGAAAAGACAAAGCTGTAGAAGCTTCCACGCCCACCACGGGGGCGTGCCCAGTTCGACACGGGGCGTGGTCAACGCTAAGATACGCATAATCTTGCAAAATCTTGATAGTACATATACGATTCTGCCCACGGGGCCGTGTGGGGCCCTCTGCCGACAAATGCATTTAATGAAGGAAGAGAAAAGGCTGGACACGGGGCCGTGGTCAGGGCTCTGTGCAGTCTATAAATAGGGGTGCTTGGTTCACTTCAAATGCATACCTTGGCAAACCACTACTCTCTCAATTTGCCACCATTCCACCACCACTACACCACCAACACCCACCACCATCATCCATCTTTAGAATGTGTAGTAGTCTCGGGATCCAAGATTGATCGTAAGAGTTCTTGCCAATCAAAGGCCATGTTTGGCTAAGCCTCTTACATCACTTGGTGAAGACAAATCTTTTACGTATTACTTTTGATTTTTAATCTTTCGACACTTTTTATTTGGTTTTGTATTAATAACTTTAATAACTAGTTTCTTATGTTGAAGGTGAATTGTGTTTATCATTTGTCCGTGGTGTCTTGGCATTACTTTACTGTTTATATAAAGTAAAAGATTTACACCATTCATGTCTCTACGGTCTATATAGAGGCATGTTGGCTACCTGGTCGGGGGTTAAGGGAATGGTTTAGTAAGGTTCTTGCCTTGTTCAGTGTATAGATCTTGCAAGGACCTGCTTCAAGCTTACTAGGACCTCCTTCAATACCCACTGGTATTGGATGGCGGGGGTGCGAATGACTTGAACCCCTCATATGTAAACTACTATTAATACATTAAACCGGCTACTTGGGATTGTATCCCCGCTGACTCAAACCACTTAGCCGAGCGTAACGTCACCTTCAAAAGAGGGGCCTATCACTTTTCGCATTAATAACTTAATTAATTATCTTTCAATATTCTGACATTTTGGGATTGTATCCTTGCTTACTCAAACCACTGGGTTGAGGGTAACGTCATCTTCAAAATATGGGCCTACTACTATAACTAAAATAATCTCTTCAAAAGTCCGAAAGTGCGAAAATCATCAAAGGATACATAAAAGGCGAGTCGGATCCAAGTGATTCATCTTGTCTATCTGTTTTTATTTTATTTTTATTTTTGCATTTTTAGTTTTTTTTTCATGTTTTAACCCTTTTCTCAAAAATTTAGATTGATTAGACGTTGAGGATAAACCGGTATTAAAAGCTCTTATGTCCTTGGACGACCTCGGTATTTTACCAACGCTATACTACGTTCACGATGGGTGCACTTGCCCAAGTGTGTGTTTAGTGTTAGTAGAATATCGTGTTTTATAAATTTAAACTTGACTAATGCGAAAAATTGGGCTTAAAATATATAAAATCATATTACGCTTCGCACACACCAGTGACCATGGAGATTGTGACGAGGGTGATCAACACATGGTGTCTGCACATGATGATCAAGTCAATGTAGAGAGTAATGATATCGAAGCTGGAGATGTAGATAATGTTTGTGATGTAGAGGTCACCGATGATTGTGATTTTGATGGCGGTTTTTCTGTTGGTCCCGGTCATGTGTGTTATGCGTGTGACATATATTGTTCTTTACCCATTAAGGTGACGTTTTGTGTTGAATGTTATAAATATATATAACTAAACACGTTAAGGAGGTGATTAGTTTAATTGATGTATTGTTTTGTTGTATTGTTATATTTCAACTTTCGTAATGTTTGTACTTATTTGTTTCATCATGTTTCAATTTATTGCTCTCGTGCCTTAAAAAACTAGCACAATCTATTTATTGCCTACATGTATTATATAAAGTACCACCTAATCTGTGTAGTAAAAGTTTACACAAAAATTTTGGCATTATCCAAAATCATATATAATAGATGTTTTTTAAATGAAGCTACGAATCATCATAAACTGTTTCACGTTTTCCAAAACACCTTCAAACTAACAAAAAACAACTATCAACATACAAAGTATTTACCATTACATGCCTCTCAAACAAACCACGACATCTTCATTTAGTGGATCCACCTATGTTAATATTAATTCTTTTGTAGAAGTAATGAACTTGAAATGAAGTATGTCACCATCCCTGAGATTGTTGGCACGCATGAAATTTACGCAGTCTTCTATTCCATACCGTTTAGTGTCTCTGTTCTTTTCAGATTTCACTCTCTCTACTGACATTTTTTCCTGCAAATTTCTGACATTGAGTTGATGCAATTTTGCTGTGAGGCCTGCTCTCTTGGCAACTTCATTTGGAAGACGCTACATTTATGTACAGTTATGTTACAAATTGACAATGCGTATAAACTATATGGTCAACAATATACAAGGATAATACATACCAGCCGATACTCTGCTTTGCGAGTAAACTCATAAATCTCATCATTGTAAACATCCTTAGTATGGTGCACATGTTTCTCTTTCTTTTCCATTGTGATCAACATTTTTCTAACTCTCTTGCTCTCTTTGTTTATTTGATCATTATAGTTAATTTTTATTTCACATGACTGTATGTATTTGTACTAATTGTTTCATAATAATCATTAACCAATTTATTAAAAATCTAATACATACCAAACGTGTGTTATGATTATGGTGAAATCTTGAAACATTAGGTGTATGAACTTCAATAGGCCATTCAACATCTTTGTGGGTAGCTTCTTTTGATTGTAACACCTTTACAATTTTCTTATGATGCCTTTTTTTTTGCCAGTAAACTTGAATATTATGGTAACATCAGATTGTATAAACAAAAAGATTCATTTGTAAATACTTAAAAAATAGTTTAGTAAACTTAAAATCATGTTAAACTTACCTCTTTATTGGGGTGACATTCTAAAACTTTTGTTGTGTTAGCTTTTGTAGTGCATTTGGCATGTTGGTGGATACCTCCTTTTGACTTCAATTTTGTTTCCATCCCTTGACATATTTGTTTCCCTCGACATCAAACTTTAAGTCAACATTTACGTGGATTTAGTGTTAATAAATACATTATTATGAAGATGTATTTGTTATCAAAACATAATATTACAAGAATTGGATTCAGTGTTATCAAAGATCGGTTACCTAAGTATAGAATGTTTCTCTTGGGATTTCCATAATTTCATCTTCTATGAGTTCTTTATTTTGTAAGTCCACTTGAGTTTCATTTCGACAAGCTGTCATCTGAAATACATGGTTATCTATCTTTTTGAAAACCATCAAATCTTCATGCTTTAAACCAATTTTGTCACAGAGTTCTGGCCATCCTTGTGTAATTGCAAAACATTGATGTATTTTCGTTGATTCTACAGTCCAATACGTACTGGCAGCATATATTTGATATGAGCTGTTTGGTTGCTGGTACCCGAGAAACTTTTTAACATAACCATCTGATATCACCTGGAAATACAAGAAGTACAATTTCTTGGACATCTAGTTAATCATGAAGGAATTCATGTGGATCCCACAAAGATCGAGGCGATTACTAAATGGAAAGTCCATGAATCAACAACAGAAGTAAGAAGTTTTCTTGGACTGGCAGGATATTATAGACGGTTTATCCGAGATTTTTCTAGAATAGCTATTCCTTTAACAAAACTGACCTTCAAATCAGTTAAGTTTGAATGGGACCAAAACAAGAAGAAGCTTTTAGAATTCTTGAGCAAATATTAACCAACGCACCCATACTCGCGTTACCAGAAGGAACTGAAGACTTTATTGTGACACTTCTAAGTTAGGTTAGAGAAATGCAGGAAATAGTAATTAAGAACGATACTGAAAAATTAAAAGGAATGATTAAGGAATTAGAATAAGGAACAAATGGAATTTGGAGATTCCATTAGAAAAGAATATGGATACCCAAACAAGGAAACCTACGCCACCGAATTTTAGAAGAAGCCCATAAGTCTAAGTATACGATACATCCTGGTAATGATAAAATGTACCAAGAGTTAAGAAAGAATTTCTGGTGGATAGGAATGAAAACGAATATAGCCACCTATGTTGCCAAGTGTCTAACCTGTTCACAGGTTAAAGTTGAACATAAAAAACCCTCAGGTTTATTGCAGCAACTAGAAATGCCGATATGGAAATGGGAATTGATAACAATGGACTTTGTTACTAAATTACCCAAGACACTAAAAGGTAATGATGCAATCTGGGTGATTGTAGACAGATTAACCAAATCTGCTCATTTCTTACCAATGAAGGAAACTTTCAGTATGGAACAATTAGCCAAGTTATATGTAAATAAGATAGTTTCATTCCATGGAATTCCTTTATCTATTGTTTCTGATAGAGATAGCCGTTTTACTTCTCATTTTTGGACTAGTTTCCAAAAAGCAATGGGAACCAAGTTAAATCTAAGCACTGCTTATCATTCTCAAACGGACGAACAAAGCGAAAGCACAATTCAGACAATGGAAGATATGCTTAGAGCTTGTGTAATTGATTTCGGATGAAATTGGGACGATCATTTACCATTAATAGAATTTCCCTACAATAACAACTATCATACCAACATCAATGCTGCACCATTTGAAGCACTTTATGGACGAAAGTGCCGAACTCCAGTCTGTTGGGCAGAAGTTGGAGAAAAACAACTGTCTGGAACAGAGATAGTACAGGAAACAACGGACAAGATTATTCAAGTCAAGGAAAGACTAAAAGCAGCACGTGATCGACAAAAGAGCTATGCTGATAACAGACGAAAACCATTGGAATTTCAAGTAGAAGATAAGGTATTATTAAAAGTTCTCCATGGAAAGGAGTGGTTAGATTCATAAAAAGGGGAAAGCTAAGCCCCAGGTATATTGGACCCTTTGAAATTACTAAAAGAATAGGACCAGTAGCTTACCAGCTACAACTGCCAGAAGAAATGGTAGGAATACATGATGAATTTCATGTATGTAATCTCAAGAAGTGCTTAGCAGATGAATCCTTAATGGTACCTGATGTGTGCAAAATGCAACATATAAATTACATCAACTGTGGCATAAAACTAACCCTTTTTTAGTACTAATGTTGGAAAAAGTGTGCTTTTGTCTTCCTTTTGTATTTTCAGGATTAAATGAGCTCAAATTAACAAAAGAAGCAAAAAGACAGCAAAATCTAACATAAATACAAGAAAAGGAACAAACGTGACATGCCCGACCCCACGACAGCATCTTCCTAAGCAAAACAAGAAGACAGAAGACTGAACACGCCCCGTGCTCATCCAGCACGGGGGCGTGCCCAAGTGTCAGCAGAAAAGACAAAGTGGTAGAAGCTTCCATTGCCCACCACGGGGCCGTGCTCAGCGGGGCACGGGGCCGTGGTCAACTATAAGATTCGCAGAATCCAGGCAAATCTTTATAGTACAGATATGCTTCTGCACACGGGGTCGTGCTCAGCGGACACGGGGGCATGGTCAACTAATACAGACAAGCTGCAATAAATGAAGAAAGAGAAGGATGTGGACACGGGGCCGTGCCCGAGCTTCTGTTCAGCCTATAAATAGGAGTGCTTGGCTCAAGCTCAAACCATCCCTTGGCACACCACCTCTCTCACACTTCACCCACCACCCACCGCCACCATAACACCATCATCCACCACCATCATCCATTGTCCATCATAAAGTGTGTGAGTCGTCTCGGGATCCAAGATTGATCGTAAGAGTTCTTGACAATCAAGGCCATGTTTGCCTAAGTCTCTTACATCACTTGGTGAAGACAAAGTGTCTAGTGTAATACTTTTTATTTTTAATCTTTTCGCACTTTTTACTTGGTTTTGTATTAATGACTTTAATAACTAGTTTCTTATGTTGAAGGTGATTTTTCCTTATCGTTTGTCCGTGGTGTCTTGGCATTATTTTACTGTCTATATAAAATAAAAGATTTTCACCATTCATATCTCCACGGTCTATATGGAGGTATGTTGGCTACCTGGTCGGGGGTTAAGGGAACGGTTTGGTAAAGGTCTTGCCTTGTTCAGTGTATAGATCCTGCAAGGACCTGGGTCAAATTTAGTAGGACCTCCTTCAATACTTAACGGTATTGGATGGCGGGGGTCCAAACTCTTTGATCCCCTCATATGTAAGCTACTATTAATACTATAACCCGGCTATTTAGGACTGTATCCCTGCTGACTCAGACTACTTAGCCGAGGGTAACGTCACCTTCAAAAGAGGGGCCTACCATAATTCGCATTAATAACTTAATTAATTATCTTTTAATAATCCAATCTTTTAGGATTGTATCCTTGCTGACTCAAACTACTAGGTTGAGGGTAACGTCACCTTCAAAAGAGGGGCCTACTACAATAACTAAGATAATCTCTTAAAAAGTGCAAAAGTGCGGAAATAATCAAAGGTTACACTATACACGAGTCGGAACCAAGTGATTCATCTTGTCTATCTGTTTTATTTTTATTTTTATTTTCAGCATTTTAGTTAGTTTTTATTTTTCTTAGTTTAAAACATTTTTCTAAACTTTTTGATTTGATTAGACGTTGAGGATAAATCGGTACTAAAAGCTCTTGTGTCCTTGGACGACCTCGGTATCTTACCAACACTATACTACGCTCACGATGGGTGCACTTGCCCATATGTATGTTTAGTGTTAGTAAATATCGTGTTTTATAAATTTAAAACTTGGCTAAAGAAAGTGTAAAAGGGCTTAAAATATACTTAAACTTATATATACACTTCACACGCATCAAGAGGGGCGAAAGTAAAAACAATCCCTATCTCTCCCTCGAATGCTCTCAACCGAATTTTCTAGGAGAAATGCTTCTCGATGAATTATTTCAATTAGAAGATCTAATTCTTAATTGGTTAACATAACTTAGGAAAGATTTCAATGATCTATTCCAAGACAATAACCAAGAAGAAGGATTGGGCTCGCATTCAAACAACTTCGTTGTTTCCGACGGTACTTCTAACTCTAGTGAGGACTTGAGCGATAGTCGTCCCTGCGTCGATTGTGCCGTGAAGGACTCCCCATCGACTTCGTTCGATGCATACATAGACCTGTGCGATTCGACATACACCTTCTTTAACGAGAGCTCGGGAAAGGGTTGGACTTGTCCACCTACATATAGCATAGGAATCACCCTCACCGACAACCTCTTGCGTTCTCATCTTAATCTAGAACAATTAAGGTATCTTAGGCACTTTGGGGTTGTTCCATCCAGTAAGGAACCGCCCGATCCGGAAAAGTTTCTTAAATATAGACAAACTTCATAGACAGCTTCTAGACACGGGCCGTGTCCAGGTCAGCACGCCCCCGTGTCCACCCAAAGATTCCCTTCTGATTTTGTCAGAATACGGACAAAAATGTGTCAGGATTCCATCTGCACACGGGGCTGTGTCCAGCCGACACGAGGCCGTGCGCAACGTACTGTCGTTTTCTATAAATGCAGCCAAGAATACTGCACATTTGAACCATTCCAGGGACAGAGATTTGGGGAATATTCTCACATACCATCCTAGGTATTTTCTAAAAGAAGTTTCTCAACTATCTTCTTGTCCTTTCCTCTTTTATCCACTATCATCTTCTTCAATTTTTCTTTCCTTACACCTCCATTAAAGCTTGAGACTTCCATAATTTCAAGCTTTATTGAGATGTTTGTTAGATTTTTGTTCATGGAATCTTGTTAAGAATAAGTTCTACAACAATGTTTTAAGTTGTTTCTGTTCAGAAATGCTTTAAAAATCACAAAAACAAAATTAAAACTCTAAGATTCCTTGTTCTTAAATCATGCAGATGTCTGAACACGGGGTCGTGTTCATTGAACACGGGGCCGTGTCCGAGGTACTGGTCCCATAAAATTGAACTCTTTTCGTTTTGTTTTCTCAGAATGGCAAACAGAACAAGCTGAAACTCCTCGTCACATTCCAGAAATAGCCGGCAGGGGAGAAGATCATCAACGGTTGAGGATTCTCTTGTAAACTATGTTTACGCCCTAAGAGAAGCCATTGATGAGATAACAGGGGTGGAAGAAGCATTGGTCGACCGTATTAATCATCTAACGGTGGGACTAGAAGGATCTCTCCGGGAAGTCAACCTTTTGCACCAAAGGTTGAACATTCTCGCCTCTCCTCCTTTGGTGCTGATTATCACACAAAGGGCATGGAATGTGGTACCAGAAGTCATCATTCCGGCCGAATGGTACGCCTTACATCCGGAGCCCCCTCGAGATATACTACAAGGGGTGCCGATTGGTGTTGCTCCCCCTCCACAAGATGTTGAGGAACTTGAAGCCGCCTCCCTTCTCCCGAGGGAGATAGAAGAATGGCTCTAGCAACATCTAAGGGACACCGCTCGGCTTGGAGTTCTACAAGACTTTTAGAAACCGGAAAACTATTTCCGGAATTTTGGTTCTTATTGAAGAAGTAGAGCTCCTAGGGATGATTTTACGTATCACTTGACCTATCTAATTTAGGATTTTTAACTTTTATTTTCTGCTTTATTTTTCATTTTTTTAGGACTATTATGTAATTCTCTCTATGACTTAATGAATGATGGTTTTAGTTAATTTGGTGTTTGGATGGTGTTGAAATGAATAAAACACACTTGAGATGGCAAAGGAAACAAGGGAAACTTGAACGAGCACCCCATGCAGGAAAACAGGACCATCCGACAAAATTTCTTCGTTTTCAGTAAGTTCGGCACGGGCCGTGTCCGCCCAACACTGCCCCGTGCTGCACAGTCTGCAGAAATACCCAGTTCAGGTAAACTGGACACGGGCCGTGCTCACCCAACACGCCCCCGTGTCCAGACTTCTGTTTCTCTTGATTTAATTTTGTTACTGACACTTGAACACGGGGCCGTGCCTGGACACCACGGGGCTGTGTTCAGCGCCTAGTAACACAAAATTTTTGCTTTTTCACCCTTTTTACACATTCAATCAACCTAAAAACTTATTTTTGGGACACATTGAGGACAATGTGTAATTTAAGTGTGGGGGGGGGGGGGATGCTAAACCTTGAATCTTGCAAGTCCTAAATACAAGCCTTACACAAAACTCTATTGGAACCGCTAATCACACCAAATTTTTTCAAAAATTTTCATTTTTTTTACTTGTCTAGGTTTAACTTGGGAATTTCAAGTTCTAAAAAAAAGGTTATATTTTTACAAATTTACAACCGATAGCGTCGTGATAAAAAGAACCAACATAAGAAAGTTATGAAAATGCATGACAAGCTTAGTTAAAATTTGATTATAAATACTTGATCACATAAAAACCCATTCCCACAAAAGTGAGTTTTGAGCCTTTATTGAGCATACAATTACATATCATTAAACTAAATGCTCTTTTTTCGTTTCTTGTGTGAATAGCCGCTTGGTTCTTACAACTCTAGAACTTGCCACGACGATACATTCCCGGTCCTTACCAACTTAAACCCGAGTAAGTAAATGATGGAGGCATTAGGACTAACCCTTTTTATTTCTACACCATTATTTTTTCTTTTTTTTACCACCTACCCAAAATCCCCCTAGTTAGCCCCTTTGAGCCTAAACCTTTTCATTTCATAACCCAAACCAAACACCCTTTCACCCACCAAAACCTTTTTATTTTTAACCCTTTGTTTTAGTAACAAGTTCGGTTTTTCGTATGACTTTTCAAAAAAAAAATTTGTTGATGATGAAGCAAAAGAAATAAACAAGCAAGTTCATCAAAAATAACTTTGTTTGAAATTATGGCTTCATCAAAATAAAAAAAGTTTGAAAATTAGAGAGTCTTACGAAAACCGATGCTTTTTACGTTTTTTCGCCCTTTTCTACTAACCACTAACCCAACCACCTACCTTTAACCCAAGCCTAACCCGTCACCGAAAAAGTCCTCTTGATATTTACAAAGGTATATAGTTAAAAAGGAGGAGGATTGATTGCTTGGCAAGCTTATGGTAGGAGTAAGTTCCATGCCGCTCTCGAGTGATCCACTAAAATACATTTTCGGTCGAGTGTTGAGTGATCCCCGTGAGGTATGTGAACTTGTATATAAATGGAATTTTAAAGAGGCATGTTATGCCCTAATAAGTAATTTGTCTTATGAAAAGTTTTAAATAAATCATGACGAATAGGATTGTAAATAAATAAAAATGAAACTTAATAAAGAATCTTGGAAATCCTGACACTCTATGACAAGCCCAAAAATTTTCTCTTCTACCCATTCCATTTGGGAGTGTAAAGCCACATTATAAAGAGTTTTGCTTGAGGACAAGCAAAGATTCAAGTGTGGGGGTATTTGATGTGTGCAAAATGCAACATATAAATTACATCAATTGTGGCATAAAACTAACCCTTTTTTAGTACTAATGTTGGAAAAAGTGTGCTTTTGTCTTCCTTTTGTATTTTCAGGATTAAATGAGCTCAAATTAACAAAAGAAGCAAAAAGACAGCAAAATCTAACATAAATACAAGAAAAGGAACAAACGTGACATGCCCGACCCCACGACATCATCTTCCCAAGCAAAACAAGAAGACAGAAGATTGAACACGCCCCGTGCTCAGCCAGCACGGGGGCGTGCGCAAGTGTCAGCAGAAAAGACAAAGTGGTAGAAGCTTCTATTGCCCACCACGGGGCCGTGCTCAGCGGGCATGGGGCCGTGGTCAACTATAAGATTCGCATAATCCAGACAAATCTTCATAGTACAGATATGCTTCTGCACACGGGGTCGTGCTCAGCGGACACGGGGGCATGGTCAACTAATACAGACAAGCTGCAATAAATGAAGAAAGAGAAGGATGTGGACACGGGCCCGTGCCCACTGGACACGGGGCCGTGCCCGAGCTTCTGTTCAGCCTATAAATAGGAGTGCTTGGCTCAAGCTCAAACCATCCCTTGGCACACCACCTCTCTCACACTTCACCCACCACCCACCACCACCATAACACAATCATCCACCACCATCATCCATTGTCCATCATAGAGTGTGTGAGTCGTCTCGGGATCCAAGATTGATCGTAAGAGTTTTTGACAATCAAGGCCATGTTTGCCTAAGTCTCTTACGTCACTTGGTGAAGACAAAGTGTCTTGTGTAATTCTTTTTATGTTTAATCTTTTCGCACTTTTTACTTGGTTTTGTATTAATGACTTTAATAACTATCTTATGTTGAAGGTGATTTTTCCTTATCGTTTGTCCGTGGTGTCTTGGCATTATTTTACTGTCTATATAAAATAAAAGATTTTCACCATTCATATCTCCACGGTCTATATTGTGACAACCCTCAAATTCCATGTATTCCGTACAATTTATTATTGATAATGAAAGTGCTTGACGACTGTGTGGAATTACTTAACTGCTTTCTGATAATCTGTGTTATATTTACATGCGCCTGTTAACACACTAGTAATGTACAGAAAAGTCATTAAATAGTCCGTTATAATTTCCTAAGTGTTAGAAATTAAAAATGTTACAAAAATATATATATATAAGACACCGTACGGAATAATTAAACACTTTAACAGAACAGTATCCGACCGAACAACCGGACATTACCCGGGACATCAAATATTTGTCAAACACACTATTTAATTATTTTTGGCTAGTCATGATCCCCGTATGCCATAACACCCACTAAAAATCCTATATCTAATATAAAATATCAAATTCTACAACGTAACTTATACTTACATTTTAGTCACAATTTTTCATTTAGACCCCCCCCCAAACGATTTCAATTCCCATGTGGACCCACCAAATATATCCACCATGCCTTCTGTTGGTGCATTCATCTGTTGTCTTCGTCTTACATCGAGTCTCGGGTTCGTTGCGGTTTTGGTCAAGTATGATGTCATGATGACATCATCAATATGACATCATCAATGACATCATTACATATGAGACAAAAAGTTGCATGTGCACTTGAAGATGAAATCAGGAAACATGTGAGTAGATTCGCTCATGTAACATGTCAATAGGTCCGCTTTTATGTTCTAGATGAGGTTCGCTCATGTGTCATTGTGTGAGGTCCGCTCATGTGTTCAAAGTCTAGTTCGCTTATTTGTCAAGTCCATAAGAGCGAACCTGCATATCTATAAATAGGGGCTGTTAGAGCGAATCACATATTGACACACACACACATAGAGTAGTAGGTGATTGTCTTCCGGTGAGCCACGAAGTGCTGCCGAAGTGTTGTAAGGTCTGTAATCGTTTGCATATCAATATAAACAACAGTTAAAGGTGAATAGTTGCTGAATTACGCCGAAACACTTGTTTCCGCCTCTTGTTTTGGTGAAAAACTCTTCTAACCGACTCGTTCGGATCCGAAATCGATCCTACACCTTCTTGATTTAATCTAATTCTTTATATGGATTGGTTACTTGTTGAACTAGGCATATTATTTGAAGGAAGATTATATTTACAAGATCATTCATTTCACCTCTTACAACACTCAACCCTCACCTCACTCTCTCTCTCTCATTTCGGTTCCACCACAACCGAAACCACACCCCACCATCTCCAACATTCATCTTCTTCATTTACATAGTCCATTCAAAGCTTAGTGTTCATCCATGGAAGGTGCAACTTGAAGGGGTTTCAAAGGAGCATTGTTCTTGCTTAGTTTTTCACCTTTTCTCATCACATTTCTTCACTAGAGTTCATCCCTAGCTAGAGGCTAGTAGTAAGTCTCATTTTGCCTTGGTTCATCTTGTTCAAATTTATGATTTGTAGTATGATGTGTTGTTGTTTAAATCACTAAATTACAAGAATACTAGAAAATGTGAAACATGAGTTATGAACATAAAAGCTACATAAAAGTTTACTTATGTCTGAATCATGAAGCGGAATCTTGTTGGTTTGAGGGTTGGTTAAATCATACTGGATGTTTAAAAGTTGTTTTCTTGTTAAACCCGTTAATCGGACACTTGTAACACGATTAATAACATTTAAACTTTAAAATAACATGCTGATGTACTTTTTCAGCCGCCTTCAACAGGCTGTAAACGGACTTTAATAAATCGAAAAACGGAATTTCTGAAGCCTAAATCGTGTCTTTTCGAAAAACGAAGAAAATGGCGCTGGAATTGTATTTTTCTGAGGTCGGTTACTATTTTAAAAGTCTGTTTTCGTGACAGCAGCTAAGGCTGATTTTAACTGCAGTAAAATGGGTCATACGTTTTCAGTCACAACTTGAAATCTAAACCGAACCAGCCCCTGAAATTTTATCAATATGGTCACTGATGTATTTGTGACCCCCCAACTGGAATTTCGACAAACGGACTTACGAGGAATTTTAGACGAATTATTCCGTAAACTGTGATCAGAATGTGACAAATCTGATCACAGTTCGGTAAACGATTTTCTATAAAATATTGGTAATGAACCGGACCCCGATATTTTTACACAATAAAATATGGAACGTTCAAGACATCCTGTAAAAATTTGGGAATTTTTAGAATAATTTAACTATTTTATTAAAATGTCCGAAAACAGCCGGTTTTGAATATAAATGCTGAAAAGACATAAGTTGTGACTCGCGTGTCTAAATGTCGAATATGCTATCTGTGAATGATCTAACATTTATATATGTTATGTGCATTATCGTATGTTTGATTTTGAGTGGGGAATGGATGGGAAGTATATATGGGCATAAACCGTTAAAGTGATGCATGTTATGTGATAGATACGTGTAGGAACTTTGTGTTCTATTTGAAGTCACTAATAAACTAAGTGGTAATCGTACTAGGACGTGATTGACCGACCTT
The DNA here is from genome assembly GCA_030545235.1 of Helianthus tuberosus. NCBI lineage: Eukaryota > Viridiplantae > Streptophyta > Magnoliopsida > Asterales > Asteraceae > Helianthus > Helianthus tuberosus. Next base: position 31,241,117 of record CM060359.1, read on the forward strand.
GACTGTTAGCTACTTTTGAGAGTCAAACCGAGCAACCGAGGTGAGTTCACACTCTTAAGGCATGGGATTCCCGGTGGGTTGGGAATGGGATTGAATAACTACTCGTACTATCATTACTATTAAACTACTTTTCACCGTCCTTGGATTGAAGGGCACGTACGTAAAACCTACGTACACTCACACTCACTACGGTCCTTGGATCAAGAAGGGCACGTACAAACACGACTAGTTGACACATGGGAAGCCCCCACTAATCTTCGCACACATGTTTGGGAAACCGCGATACGGCCACTAATCATCGCACACATGTTTTAGAAACCGCGATCCGGCCACTAATCATCGCAAACATGTTTGGGAAACCGCGATACAGATAACTAAGATACTTGGTTTACGAAATGAACAAATGATTCACGAACACTATAACTAAACAACCAACTGTGAATTCACTCAACTTTGTTGTTGACTCCTTGTTACATGCCTTGCAGGTCGTTAGGAATCTATGGAGCTTGCATCGGAGTGGGAAGAGTCGTTGTGTACCATGCTAAACATTTGAAACGTTTAAACTCATGATTTGGTTTTAAACTTTATGCTTCTGCTTGTAACTTAAACTATGTTTTGTTTAGACACCAATTGTATTGTGTTGGATTTTACAAACTACTTACATGCTTGTTCAATATGATTGGTGGCTTGATCCTGGTCACGTCACGCCTCCAAGCGGTGGTACTCCGCATGGTGGATTTTGGGGGTGTGACAGATTGGTATCAGAGCCATTGGTTATAGTGAAATTGGTTTTAATAAGGGAAAAACTTTTTGTTAAAACCAGACTATAACCTGTACAGTGTTCAACAATCCACAACGACGCTTCGCTCCACGTGCAAGACTCAACATTATAGGTAATATGGTTTATGTTTGTATTACCTACCTGCTAGTAACACATTTGATCATAGTATGCATTAGCTAGTGTAATAACTGCTATTTGAACCTTGTGTGCTTACTCTCTTCTGTCATCCCACACTTACGCACCTTGCGACACCTTCTTACGTGTGTTCCTTCTATATGAAGATCATGAGTGAACGTCTCGACATGACCCAGGGTCAGCTAACGACCTTGATTAACGAACGAATTGCTGAAGCCTTAGCAACCCAAACAGGGAGTCAACCCATGCACCTTCAAACACGCATGGGCACCTTCAAGGCGTTCCTGGAATGCAAACCTCCCACTTTTGACGGCACTGAAGGGACAATCGGCCTTCTACACTGGATCCGAAGAATCGAATTTACATTCGAAGAAAGTGAAAGCCCTACCAACAAACGAGTGGAGTACGCTACTGGCATGTTGCAAGGGAAAGCGTATTCTTGGTGGAACGCACAGGTTCAGATGCTCGGGTTGGCAGACGCGAATGCCACCCTCTGGAGCGACTTCAAGGATTGGATTAAGGAAGAGTTCTGCCACCTGGACGACATACTGAAACTTGAGATAGAGTATTATGGTTTGAAGATGGAAGGATCAGAGATCGAGGCATACACAAAGAGGTCCAATGACTTGGCTGCCTTATGTCCTAACATGTCACAACCCATATCTAGGCGAATCAAGCTATACCTCAGAGGCTTAGTCCCGGAAATCCAAGGGTCTGTAAGTGCGGCCAACCTTCCCACAATCCAGCAAGTCATTCGTTTGGCACACCAGCTCACCGATCAGGCAGTGGAAGAGGGCAAGCTGCCCAAGCGTGTTAGCACTACTGCTACTGGTGCTCCCAGCAGTGACAAGCGCAAGTGGGATGGAAATTCGGGCAGGGGTTCCACTCCAGTTCAGTCCCAGCCCCAGCGACGAAAGACAGATGAACACTGGAGCCCCAGTCAGCAGTTTTCTGGAAAACAAGGTCAGGGTAGATACAAGGGAAATCACCCAAAGTGCAATCGATGTAGTTTGCACCACAGCAGGCCGTGCAACAAGGGTCGTTGTCAGAGATGTAGCAAGTTGGGTCATGAAGCCAAAGATTGCCGAAGCTTACGTCCTGCGAAGCAGAACCGAAAACAGCGGCCACAAACTCCCCAAAACCAACAGCAACACCAGCAAGGTAATAAGGGATGCTTCCAGTGCGGTGCTGAGGGTCACTTCAAGAGGCACTGTCCTCAGCTGAATCAGAATCAGAACAACAACCAAGGAAATGAGAACAACAATGGAGGCAAAAACGGGGGTAACAATAACGGCAAAGGTCGCACCTTCGTGATTGGTCAGGCTGACGCAAGGAACGATCCCAACGTTGTGATGGGTAAGTTTCTTCTAGGTGATTTCTTTGTTACTGTTTTATTTGATTCGGGTGCCGATACTAGTTATGTGTCCTTAAAAGTTACTCAAATGCTTAAGCGCACCCCAACACTTTTGACCGCCAAACACACGGTAGAGCTAGCAAATGGTAAAAGTCTCGAGGCCACACACATAGTTAAGGGTTGTAACCTCGTTTTAGCTGGTCAGACTTTCTCTATCGATCTCATCCCTATCACACTTGGTAGTATCGACGTCGTTATGGGGATGGATTGGCTATCTCATCATCAAGCGGAGATTGTTTGCAAGGAGAAAATCGTCCGCATTCCTCGTTCTGGTGAAAAACCTCTGGTGATTCAGGGCGATAAGAGTGGTGCTGTTGTAGGCATTATCTCTTTCCTTAAAGGCCCAGAAGTGTTTGCATAAGGGCCACACTACCATTCTGGCACTCGTTACTAACACATCCACGGAAGAGAAGAGAATTGAAGACATTCCTATTGTGCGTGATTTTCCTGAGGTATTCCCTGAGGAATTACCTGGTCTTCCGCCTCATCGCCAAGTTGAATTTCAAATCGAGCTAGCCCCTGGAGCAGCTCCCATAGCTCGAGCACCTTATCGTCTAGCTCCATCGGAACTTGAAGAATTGTCCATGCAATTACAAGAACTCTTGGAAAAGGGTTTCATACGTCCTAGCTCTTCGCCCTGGGGAGCTCCAGTCTTGTTTATAAAGAAGAAAGACGGTACCTTCAGAATGTGTATTGACCACCGTGAACTCAATAAGGTGACCGTAAAGAATCGTTATCCTCTCCCGCGCATTGATGACTTATTCGACCAGTTGCAAGGGTCGAGCTATTACTCCAAGATTGATTTGAGATCGGGATACCATCAGCTGAGAGTCCGAGAGGAAGACGTCTCCAAAACAGCATTCAGAACTCGTTACGGCCATTACGAGTTTCTGGTTATGCCATTCGGGCTGACGAATGCACCAGCGGTCTTCATGGATCTCATGAACCGAGTGTGCAAGCCTTACCTGGATAAGTTCGTTATTGTGTTCATCGAGGATATCCTGATCTATTCTAAGAGTCAGGAGGAACACGAGCAGTATCTACGACTTATGTTGGAACTTCTTCGAAAAGAGCAATTGTATGCCAAGTTTTCAAAATGTGACTTCTGGCTTCGCGAAGTCCACTTTCTAGGCCATGTGGTAAACAGGGATGGGATTCATGTTGATCCATCCAAGGTTGACTCAATCAAGAACTGGCCTGCACCCCGCACACCAACAGAAATCCGCCAATTCTTGGGTTTGGCAGGATATTACAGAAGGTTTATCAAAGATTTCTCCAAGATTGCGCAACCTCTCACTTCACTGACTCAGAAGGGTGTCATCTATCGTTGGGGTGATGCACAAGAGTCCGCAATTCAACATCTAAAGGATAGACTTTGTAGCGCGCCTATCCTCTCATTGCCCGAAGGCACCGATGATTTCGTGGTTTATTGCGACGCTTCCATCCAAGGACTTGGTTGCGTATTGATGCAACGTGACAAAGTCATTGCCTACGCATCACGCCAACTTAAAGTTCACGAAAGGAACTACACTACTCACGATCTGGAGCTGGGAGCAGTTGTTTTCGCGCTTAAGATATGGAGACATTACCTGTACGGTACCAAGTGCACCATTTACACCGATCACAGGAGTCTCGAGCATATCTTCAAGCAAAAGGAGTTGAACATGCGTCAACGCCGATGGGTTGAGCTCTTGAACGATTATGAATGCGCAATCAAGTATCATCCGGGCAAAGCAATATTGTGGCCGACGCCCTCAGTCGAAAGGATACTATACCTAGGCGTGTACGTGCTCTACAGCTTACCATCCAATCTAACCTTCCCGCTCAGATTCGCGATGCTTAGGTTGAAGCATTGAAAGTAGAAAACATCAGGGCTGAGTCCCTACGAGGATCGAGGCAGCGGCTAGAACAAAAGGAAGACGACGCTTACTATGTAACAGGGCGCATCTGGGTCCCACTGTATGGAAACCTACGCGAGCTTGTGATGGATGAAGCACATAAGTCTCGTTATTCGGTACACCCTGGTTCGGACAAGATGTACCACGACCTCAAGACTACGTATTGGTGGCCTGGCATGAAAGCTCACATAGCAACCTACGTCAGTAAGTGCTTGACTTGTGCTAGAGTCAAGTCTGAATATCAGAAACCATCAGGCCTACTTCAACAACCGGAGATCCCGAAATGGAAATGGGAGCAAATTTCCATGGATTTCGTGACCGGCCTGCCCAGATCTCAACGCGAAAACGATACCATTTGGGTGATCGTAGATCGACTGACCAAGTCTGCACATTTTCTGGCTATCAAAGAAACGGATAAGTTTTCTACTCTTGCAGACATTTACCTAAAGGAAGTGGTATCAAGGCACGGAGTGCCAACCTCTATTATATCTGATCATGACGCTCGTTTTACTTCTGAACTGTGGCAAGCAATGCACAAGTCCTTTGGCTCACGTTTAGATATGAGCACCGCTTACCACCCGCAGACGGATGGGCAATCTGAACGCACCATCCAAACCCTTGAAGACATGCTTAGGGCATGTGTAATCGATTTTGGTAATGGCTGGGAAAGGCACCTCCTGCTGGTGGAGTTTTCGTACAACAACAGCTACCACACCAGCATCCAAGCCGCTCCGTTTGAGGCATTGTACGGACGCAAATGCCGATCACCTCTCTGTTGGGCAGAAGTTGGTGACAGCCAAATCACTGGCCCTGAACTTGTGGTAGATACCACCGAGAAAATTGCTCAGATACGACAGCGAATGGCGGCAGCTCGTGACCGTCAGAAAAGCTATGCTGATAAGGGAAGAAAACCACTCGAGCTCCAGGTTGGGGATCGAGTGCTATTCAAAGTCTCACCTTGGAAAGGTGTAGTTCGTTTTGGCAAACGAGGTAAACTCAATCCGCGTTATGTCGGACCATTCGAAGTCATTGAGAAAATTGGCAAAGTCGCCTACAGGTTGAATCTACCTGAAGAACTCAGCGGAGTTCACAATGTGTTCCATGTGTCGAATCTGAAGAAGTGCCTGTCAGATGAGACCCTCATAGTTCCTCTGAAGGAACTCACTATCGACGACCAGCTGCGATTCGTCGAGGAACCTGTAGAGAATACTAATCGAGATGTTAAGATCCTCAAGCATACCAGGATACCTCTGGTCCGAGTTCGTTGGAATGCTCGCCGTGGCCCAGAGTATACATGGGAACGAGAAGACCAAATGAAACTCAAGTATCCCCAACTGTTTAAGAAAAATGCAACCACTACTGAGGCTGAAGCTACTGCAGAATTTCGGGACGAAATTCCAAATCAACTGGGGGATGATGTGACACCCCAGGAAAACCAGGAAAACAACGCAACTTAACTAGCTTCCTCAGTAACCAGGTGCTAAATTTCGAGACGAAATTCTCTTAACAGGGGGAGAATGTGACAACCCTCAAATTCCATGTATTCCGTACAATTTATTATTGATAATGAAAGTGCTTGACGACTGTGTGGATTTACTTAACTGCTTTCTGATAATCTGTGTTATATTTACATGCGCCTGTTAACACACTATTAATGTACAGAAAATTCATTAAATAGTCCGTTATAATTTCCTAAGTGTTAGAAATTAAAAACGTTACAAAAATATATATATAAGACACCGTGCGGAATAATTAAACACTTTAACGGAACAGTATCCGACCGAACAACCGGACATTACCCGGGACATCAAATATTTGTCAAACACACTATTTAATTATTTTTGGCTAGTCGTGATCCCCGTATGCCATAACACCCACTAAAAATCCTATATCTAATATAAAATATCAAATTCTACAACCTAACTTATACTTACATTTTAGTCACAATTTTTCATTTAGACCCCCCCCCCCAAACGATTTCAATTCCCATGTGGACCCACCAAATATATCCACCATGCCTTCTTGATTTAATCTAATTCTTTATATGGATTGGTTACTTGTTGAACTAGGAATATTATTTGAAGGAAGATTATATTTACAAGATCATTCATTTCACCTCTTACAACACTCAACCCTCACCTCACTCTCTCTCTCTCATTTCGGTTCCACCACAACCGAAACCACACCCCACCATCTCCAACATTCATCTTCTTCATTTACATAGTCCATTCAAAGCTTAGTGTTCATCCATGGAAGGTGCAACTTGAAGGTGTTTCAAAGGAGCATTGTTCTTGCTTAGTTTTTCACCTTTTCTCATCACATTTCTTCACGGAGTGGGAAGAGTCGTTGTGTACCATGCTAAATATTTGAAACGTTTAAACTTATGATTTGGTTTTAAACTTTATGCCTCCGCTTGTAACTTAAACTATGTTTTGTTTAGACACCAATTGTATTGTGTTGGATTTTACAAACTACTTACATGCTTGTTCAATATGATTGGTGGCTTGATCCTGGTCACGTCACGCCTCCAAGCGGTGGTACTCCGCATGGTGGATTTTGGGGGTGTGACATATATGGAGGTATGTTGGCTACCTGGTCGGGGTTAAGGGAACGGTTTGGTAAAGGTCTTGCCTTGTTCAGTGTATAGATCCTGCAAGGACCTGGGTCAAATTTAGTAGGACCTCCTTCAATACTTAACGGTATTGGATGGCGGGGGTCCAAACTCTTTGATCCCCTCATATGTAAGCTACTATTAATCTATAACCCGGCTATTTAGGACTGTATCCCTACTGACTCAGACTACTTAGCCGAGGGTAACGTCACCTTCAAAAGAGGGGCCTACCATAATTCGCATTAATAACTTAATTAATTATCTTTCAATAATCCAACCCTTTAGGATTGTATCCTTGCTGACTCAAACTACTGGGTTGAGGGTAACGTCACCTTCAAAAGAGGGGGCCTACTACAATAACTAAGATAATCTCTTAAAAAGTGCAAAAGTGCAGAAATAATCAAAGGTTACACTATACACGAGTCGGAACCAAGTGATTCATCTTGTCTATCTGTTTTATTTTTATTTTTATTTTCAGCATTTTAGTTAGTTTTTATTTTTCTTAGTTTAAAATATTTTTCTAAACTTTTTGATTTGATTAGACGTTGAGGATAAACCGGTACTAAAAGCTCTTGTGTCCTTGGACGACCTCGGTATCTTACCAACACTATACTACGCTCACGATGGGTGCACTTCCCCATATGTGTGTTTAGTGTTAGTAAATATCGTGTTTTATAAATTTAAAACTTGGCTAAAGAAAGTGTAAAAGGGCTTAAAATATACTTAAACTTATATATACACTTCACACGCATCAGTACCTCTAAAGGACATAGAGGTAAATAAGACGCTTAAGTTTGTGGAGAAACCCCTGCAGATTGAAGATAGAAAGATGAAGAATCTCAAACACAAGAGATTAGTTCTAGTCAAAGTGAAATGGGATTCTAAGAGAGGGCCAGAATACACTTGGGAGCTCGAATCAGAGATGCGAAAGAAATATCCACACCTGTTCTAGTAGACCTCGAGGACGAGATCTAAAACAAGGTGGGGAGGATATAACAACTCTCCCAAAACCATTAAAATACTCCTATACGTCCTAAAATACACCCCGTATACGAAAAACGAACCTAATATACCTTTATATTATTAAAAATCAAATAAAACAAAAATTATTGGTTCCTTGCGGGGAGCGACCCAGTCAATCTAAGACTGTCGCGGGCCGCGACAAGGTGGCACCAGGTGGTACCACATTACGCCACGTGTCCCCCTAGTGTGAGATCTACGGTGTGAGTCAACCAAGCTAGGGCCTACCCTAGTGGCCTCGCGGGTCGCGAAGGCCTAGCCTTGTAACTATCGCGGGGCGCGAGAGACCTCCGATCAGACCTATATAAGGAGGCCTCTGCCTCATTCATTCTCGTTCAATTCTTTTCTCTCTAAAAGCCCCTATAATAGCAATAGTAGTGCTCGATATTATACCCCTAAAAAGCGAAGCTCTGCCTCGTTGTAAGTATTATAACCCCCGGTTACATATTAGTTACTCTGCCCGATTGATCTATAGCTCCGTAACGCATGTCATGGCTCTGCCTGACTTAGTCGTTGGACTTCTGTCTCGGGGGTATAGCTAATGTAAATTGGGTTATCTTACTAACACGTGTGCATTGTTTATTTTTAACAGATTATAACCAGGAAGTCACGAGAAAGCAGTAGTATTATCTAAAACAGCAACGTGAGTACATCTGATTTTTGTAAACTGTTTTTACCAAACCTCAATTATTATAAAGTATATTTAACAGTGATTCAGTCTATGTATTCTACCATTACTGTTGGTATGTTGGGGTTTTGTATACATTACTTGTTACTACACTGTGAGTAGTAGCATGACCACAAGTCAGTATTGACAGTACCATGGGTGGTAATCAGGTAGACAAAAACATTGTAATTGCTCTCAATACTGTAAAGATATAAAATCCTGTTTTGATTAAACTGGGATGCACTTGCCAGTATTTCTTACTGTAAAACTTTTTAAAACGCGTTTCAGGTAACAAAATGTGAAAGCCAAATAGAAGCCAGCTGGAGAGCACTGGATGCTTGGAAAAGTGGCTATAAAAGTTACCTAAACAAGAAAGAAGTTTTGTTTCAATAAATTAGGTTTTATCCCTATAAACATATTATAATGGAAACTTGGGTTATTTTTCCCATGTATTTATTATTTTTAAAAGTGTGGTGTTTTAACTCTGATAAACTATTTCCTAACTACGGTCCTGATGTTTAATTTCCGCTGCCAAATTAATAAACACCGATACCACTAATCTGGATCTCGCGGCCTCCCGCTCCTGGGGTAGGGGTCGGGGGTTGCGACATTACTTGCATCTAAAGTTAAAGTGATTAATCTACTTTTTTTAGCAACCAGTTAACATGTATAATTTTTTTATTTCTAATGTCAGTTGTTTGTTTATTTTTTTATAATAAATGTTTTGTTTTTTAGAGCAAGCTTGATTTGGTATTGATTTGGTTCATCCTAGCAAAAGTAGACAATATGATGGTGCGGTTACGTTGGGCTGTTACAGATGGTATTAGTGCCAGGGATTGGACTGGTGTGCCAACGAGGATGTTGGGCCCTGTAAGGAGTGTGATTTGTAACATCCCACATTGGTTGTGAAAGGGGAATGAAGGCTTCCTTGTAAGCGGATTGATACCTTCAACATCACGACGCGTTTTAAATCAGTGAGGAGATGATGGTTCGTCTTGGCCAAAGCGGATAGCATCATGGTGCGGTTAGCCTAGGATGTTACAGATATACATTATATTATTATCAAAACTTGTCACTTGTCACTCTGTAATAGCTTCTTACAGTTTTTTTTTAAACCCCTTTGTATTATAAGTCCACCCTTATTAGTAAAATGTAAGTTATTTGATTGTGTGTGGTAATGGGATGTTATAGTGGGCATTTGAGCGGTACAAATCATTTTTGATTGTGTAATCTCTTTGTTGTAACATTGAGCATTCAAAAGAATCTTCCATTTGTAATGTTAAATTATCAGTTTTTTATGGTACATTAAAAGTTTGACAAATATAAGTTAAAAGTTATTTACTAATATAAATAACAAATAGGAAAACACAACTAAATTTATAACTAAATATGAACTTCAACTACCATTTAGAAATTATAATTCTAAACAAAATATGTCATCCATGCCATAATATACTAATAATTATCATCAAAGTTAGACTACCAACCAAGCAAAAAAACACCATAAACTGTACCAACATGTCCAACCAAAAACCATCAAACGATGACGACAAAAGACATTAGTTTATATACCAGATAACGTTAACTACTAAGTTTGGTTGACTGCATCCACATGCGTCAACATGAGGAGGTTTCCTGATTCTACATAAGTCAAATACATAATGTCACCCGCACTAATATCATTTTCTTTCATGAAACTTGCCCACCCTTCAATCGCATACCTAAATCCATCTCCATCCTTCTGTTGCTTAACTTTCTTCACAACTATTTTCCCATTCATGTTTCTGACATTCATCTGATGCACCTTCTTTGTTAGCCTTGCCCTGTTTACAACTTCTACAGGTAATCGTTGCATTGATGTAAGAGTTAATAAGTATATTAGCCGTGTTGGAATATAATTGTCAGCAACAACAAATATCAATTGTTAATTTACGAATAAACATAATTTAGTATGTATTATCTATTATAGTTATTCTATGAAGGCTATGAGTGAAGTTATACTTTATTGTTTAAAAAACGACTGTTTTAAGTTTTTTTTGTCGCAAACCAAGTTGAATTGTTATGTGTTTAACTGGTAATTTTGTACGTATAAATAGTCTTAAGGATGGTGTTGTAAATTGTTCTCATTAAATAACAGATGTCATACCATTCGATAATTTCCTTTCCTGTTGAATCGATACGCATCACTTTCTTGAACATCATTTTGACGTGCAACACGTTTTTCGTCTACATTGCTTACCTTCAACGCCATCCCACCTCTTTTCCCGTTTTTGTTAACCTTATCATTACAAACATCCATTACCTTTTAATATATATATATATATATATATATATAGGGTTAGGTTAACGTACAAATGCCCTTATCGTATATTACGTATGCTACAATCTCAGCCGTCAGATCATCTTCCCGCATTGAAATCGCATGTTGTTTTTTGTAACAATTTCGCATGTTGGTTTTTTAACATGTGATTTCATCAAAATTATCACATGCGAAATTGTTACAAAAAAACAACATGCTATTTCATAAAAAATTATCACATGCGAAATTGTTAAAAAAAACATGCGATTTCATCAAAAATTATCACATGCGAAATTGTTACAAAAAAACAACATGCGATTTCAATGCGGGAAGATGATCTGACGGCTGAGATTGTAGCATACGTAATGTACGATAAGGAATATTGTACAGTACACTTTCTCTGTATATATATATATATAGTATATATGTTAATGTATAAGAAATATTTATCGGAATATTTTCTTAACTTATGCTTAACTTACCAACGATCATCCAGTTGCTGACACGGTAGAATGATCATAAGTTGTACGGCATACCAGCTGTTTAGGTTCTTAAGATGTAGAATCAGATGCAATATGTTTACCTTTCTTTTTAACCTGTTATTACAGCCCGTAACATTAAAGCAAATTACATAACCCTACAAAAAGTAAGGTACCTTTGGCTAATTAAATAGTTGTTTCTCTTCACATCACACCCTTAGAATAAAACACTTGAATTAATAAACACAACTGCAAACCATAATTTAACCTTTAAATGAAATACAGTATGTAAACAATTTGCTAATTCGGTTCTAAGGACACCTTTTTATGTAACCGACAAAAAATTCACTAAACCATCGTCACTTTACATTTAACAACCAAACCGACGTGCAGTTCGAAATAAAAAAATGTCCAAGCCGACCTTCTCCTCCATCCACCAATTCCCCTTCGATTGGTACCGTTTTACACACTATATATCCCACACGACCACCAGAATTTCCGGCCATGTTCCTACAATTAAAATCTCTACAATTTGGTAGCCAATACCAGGAACAATCAAAATCAATCTCGGAGGACTGTGGGATGATGCATACTAATTCTTCAAACGATCTCGGCAAAAGACAGTCCAAATCGAAGTGTTCGAATTCCAAATCAACAAACATTTAACAATACGATACAAGACAATCCCTGAAGAGACCATGGAATCATCATCAAAATTCAGAATCAACACAGAGAAAATTGAAATCAGAAACGGCAAAGAACTGCCATGAATGTCAAGATCAAACTAGAAAAATTGAAATCTTACATAACTTTACAACAAAGGGCAGGGTTCAAAATCAATCGAAACAAGGATTCTGCGAAGAGCGAAAACCGACACCCCAAAGAACGAGGGTACGAAATCATTACAATTTTCATTTCCGTATCACAATATGATTTTGATTGAAAACACACGATCAGACTCATCTTCATCAGAATTCTTTTTTTTTACATAAAAGAAAACCTAAAACCTAACTTGGAAGATACGAGATTTAAATCTGGAAGTCAAATTATTTATTTTTAACTTGGAGGGACTCAAGTTTAAGATTTTATCATTTAACACACAAATTTGTGTTTTTTTTTAAATCTAAGCCATCATTTTTTATCAAACATTAATAGCGTTTTGCGTTATCTGTGTTTAGTATTTATACCGTTGTCTTTTACATATATTTATTTCAAATTATTAATATTAATTAAACAACGCATCACACTAATTAACCCTTGCCCTATCAAATAATAAATTAATATAATACAAATCATATCAAACAAAATACTCTCCATTAATCTTATTTGTCTATGTATGAAATTGTTTTGTATTTTTAAATAGTTTAAGCATATTTATAAAACTATTTTAAATCAATTTGTTTTGAAAACATGTTTATTCGTATTGTCTACATATGAAACTAAAGAATTTTAGCGTCTCATAAGTAGTGAGTGATACAAAATACTTTCATATTTAACATCCCGCTGCAACGCGCGGGTTAGCGTCAACTCGTTAAACTACAATCGTCAACTAAATATGTATAATAATATGAACAAATAACTTATCCGTTATGATGTTTCAAAGACTTACATCTTCTTTTGTCTGGTTTTTTCCCTTCACTTACAAAACTCTTTCTTTCAGACTTCAACTTTTCTTTTCCAACACTTTTCTTATTCACTTCATGTTTCTCATTAGTTTCATACATCTGCATCCAAGATTTTTAAAATTCATTAACATCCGAGGATCAATATATTGTATTGTAAAAATATGTAAACTTATTACCTTAGTAATCAACTGGTCGATTGAGTCTTCTTGTTCAGTGAAGATCTGTTATATGATAACATCCGTAAATAAGTCGTATTGTCTAGCAAACCATTTTAACTTACTTTAAAATACTTACAGAGTTGAAGTGTTCATAGTATGTGTCTTTATGTATTTCAACAACTGAGTTGTCTTTAGTTGTCTCCTTCTTACTAAAAACAACATCAACTCCGCTACGAAAAAGTGTCAATCCAAACAAATCGTTGTCCGTTTTCATCAACATCAGCATATCATCGTCTTCTATGTCAAGATCTTCAAACAACTCCGGACACCCTTTAGCAAAAACGTAGCATGCGTTTATTTTTTCAGTCTCAACTTTCCAACACTGACCTGCTGCGTATGTTATAAGAATCTTTCACTGGGCAATAACAGTAAAATTTGTTCACGTAAGCTTTTGGAATGACCTGAAAAGTCGTGTAATATTTTATAAACATATATTCATTTATATCATTTACTGACAAGTATAACAAAAAAAACAAATTCCTACTAACATATAACTATACTTACTATGATCTTTAAATCTCCGTAACGGTTGACTGTCAAGAACGATTCATCACAAACGTTTTCTATGAAACAATGTATTTGTAGACATTTTTCTTTGATTATCCTCAAAACCAATAAGGTGTTCTTTGTCAATTCAAGACCTTTTACGATACTTACCCATCCGTCAGTGACAACACTTTCACCACTTACACTTCTCAGCCATGCCGAACAGCTTATTCCACTTTCATGATTTATCGTTACCTTTGTCCGTTGCCAATAATCTCCTCCCACAAGCTCAACAAACTCAATTGGTAATGCCAGTAGTTATATTTACTAATTTCAGTTTACGTAATAAAGTTTACATCTACTTAATGTAGGCATTACAACATACCAGTTTCAATGATTTCGGGTCTTCTAATTGTTGGCCCCAGTTTGGACTTAAAACAATTCTTTTCACGTAATATGCAAGTGATTTCAGTAGATGTGAAAAAGTGTGTGGAAATGGAAATCAGACTTTCAAGAAACAAGACCTACAGAATTATCAAGTTTATATCACTTTGAAACAAAATGGTTTACAAGGTGATTATAAGATTATTAACTATTACAAATGAATACTTGAATTCTGAGGGTGAGAGGGCAATGGAGTTTTGTAGTATGTATTGAATGCTAAGCTTAACTCAATTGTTCTCTGCTTGGTGAGCTTTCTATTTATAGAAGGCTAAATACATGAATAAACAATTGTTTATTCATGCATTATTTCCTGCAAAAAGTAGCTTCTTGACATATTCATTGAATCCAATTATCAAGTGGCTTTTGTCATCATGATATCCAATAATGTCAACTTGCTTCGGTTATTATGGCAGGATAGAGCTGATTTTTAGACAAGTGGGGTATTCATCAGAATTTCTGATAAACCACTTCATCAGAAATTCTGGTGAACAAATCATCAGAAAATCTGATGATCAGAATCGTCAGAGACTGATGACATTTCATCAGAAATATAATCAGATCCATCAGAAATGACCTTCTCTGATAATCTTCTTCAGCTCTTGATCAACTCGTGATTCTTTGAAGTAGATGTTGTTCATTTCAGTTGTCCTATCCGATCTTCTTCTTCTTGTTGTGATTTTTAGGACTGTTATCTTCTTCATAGATCCAGTTAAATCTGATTTTCTTCAATACTTACAAATAAAGTTTCCTAACAGTTTCCCCCTAAGTATTGTAAGAAAATGAACTATCTCATGAACAGAAAATTTCCAAATAGTGGAAACTTAACATTTGTAAAATTAAACCAGTTACTGATGTTCTGAAAAACAAATTACATAAAAGATGAAAATTCAAATAAACAAGTTCTTCAAGTCAGCTTCAATTTCTTGTGCACATCTCCTTTCTTTAATTGCTTCTTGTAGGAGATATACTTGTTGCAGATGTCATACATGTCCTTGTACCAGGTTCTTTCTTGAATCCATTCTTCAATCATTTGTTCAATTTCTTTTATGTGACCTTCCAAGTTCTTTCCTATCTTCTGAAGTTGTTTTTGTCTTTTGTTCATACCTTTCATGTTAAACTTCAGAGTTTGGTTTGAGTACTTGCAGATATCAACACTTCTGAACAGAGCTTTGTTTCTTTCAATATCTCTGAAGATGACACCATAGTTATTTCTTTCATTTTTACTTGGTAGTTCAATGATGTCTCCAGATCTTGCATCTTCCAATATCTCTGAGGGAACTTTTGTCTTTGGTGATCTGACATAGACCTTTTTGTTGTGCACATGCTCATAGTTGATGCATAAATCAAAGTCTGAAAAAGCCATTCTTTCAAACAGCTGTATTCCAGCCTTTGATATGCCCTTTAATGCTCTTCTGACTTCTTTGTTGTTTTTCTTTTCCTTTTCATATAGATCCTTCGTAAACATGATGTCTAAAGGATGTAACTTGTCAGCAATTTCTTCATCAGTCACTTTTTCTTCTTCCCTATTTTCTCTTAGAAATGTGTATCTGTTCTGCACATAAGTTCCTCCAACACCATCAGTTGCAACTTTTACTTCATCCACTTTTAAGATTCTTTTCACTGGATTCTCATTCTTGTAGTGAATGCTTCTTGGACCTCTTTTTATCCCCTCTTCCCTTAAAGCCTTTCTGACAGGAGTCAGTGGTCTTGGTGGTACATCTTCTTTTGTCAAATAATATTTCACCCGATTGTATTCAGGGAATATCATTATATCCCTGTCAATCTCTCTAACTAAGATAGACTGAGTTTTAGAGATTTTTCTTTTAACAATCTATGGTTTTCTTGAATCAGCTTCTTGTTCCCATTCATTCATTGTTTACAGATTCATCAATTTACTCATGGCAGTTTCATTAGAAGATGTTGGTTTTGGAACATGTTGAGAAGTTATAAGTTTCAAATCTGTGATAACTTGAGGTTTTGAAGTTGCCAACCTTTTCAGCATCTTATCTTTTGAGACATTTGGAGGTGGACCCATCATAGTGGTTCCGACTTTGGTGATTGGTGTAGCTGATGATTGTTGTGGGGTTGACTTTGGAGCTTATTGGTGTATGCTTTCAACAGGAATTTCTTTCATGAATTCTTTGGGATCCACTTTGGCCAATCTTGCAATGTTGAATTGCATTTTCTTCACCAGTTGTTGCACTTCTCTTACCTGATTTGAGTTGTTGGCTATGCTTTTCTGAACTTTGGTAAATTCAGTTTGAGCTCTAATTTGCATAGCAGCCCATTCTTTTGACAGCTTCTCAAGGGCATCTGTGATACTGTTGTTGCTTGCCCTTAGGATGGTGACTTCCTCTAAAACTCTGTTTGCACTGCTTGATTGTCTTGATTCCACAACATTTGCAACTTGTGTCTTGATCTTTTCTATTTCTGTGAGAATCATCTGGATTTCTGGTGCAGAGATGTTGGATTCTAGTGCTTTTTCTTTCATCTTTTGAAGAGACTTAAGTGCTTCAGTGTTCCTTTCAGTTTGTGTCTTTATCACCTCCACTGATTCTGATAAAGTCTTTATGTCTGCCCTTTGACCTTGTATCTCTGACAGCAACATTTCAAGCTTTTGTTCTACTGGATTTCTTTTGCAGGCTTTGTAAACATTCTCCAGGACAGTTTCCAAATTTTCTTGATTCATGGGTGTTTCAGGGATATTTGGAACAACAGATGTTCCCTCTAACATTCCAGCTGCAAACACATCAGCTGCTGTTTTGGAAATGATAGGGTCACTTTTGGCTTTACCAGATTTTGATGCAACCTTAAGTGTACCAGAAACATCTCCACCAGAAGTGAAAAACATATTTTCATCCTGGATTTCCTTATGTCCTTGAATCATATCAACATATGATCCTCCATAAGTTTTTGAGGTAAACAAATTACCTTTTTCCAGATTTCCTTGATCAGTTCCCTGATCTCTATCTGTTGAGATCTCATCCTCTTCCTCATTTTCTTATTCAAAGTTGAGATGAATGGAACTAGTAACCTCTTCATCAATATCAGTTTTTCTATATTCTATCTTGTAAGAAACATTAATTGAACCTTCTGAGTTTGTTTCTTTTGAATGAGTATGAATTAAAACTGTTTTTAAAAGAGATGTACCAGCAACCCGAGACTCATCATGATGTATAACTTCAGTGGCTTCATTTGCAGTACCAGCAAAGTGAGTTTCTTCATAATGTTGCCCTTCAGCATCTTCATGAGTTCCTCCAGCAATATGAGATTCTTCATAGTGTTCATGTACTTTCTCTTGATGAACATCAAACTCAAGATGAATTCCACCTTCATGAATTTGTTGGTTCTCTGCATGTTCTGCTTTATTTTCTGGTGAGTTTGTTATCTTCAGAATTCTTTCTCCTCCTGCAGCCTCTGTTTCTGATGACCAGGACTTCTCAATTTCTTCCTCTTCTGGTGATGAAGAATAGTTAAAAACTTCTTTGCTAGGTTCTTCTGTTGGAAAATCTGATTTAGCAAGAAGTTCTTCATGTTGTAATCTGTATTGTGAGTCTGGTGCAATGAGGCACAACATGCTTTCTAGTAACTCAGGGATATCTTTGTTTGATTCCCATCCATGAGTGGCACTCCAGGCTTTCATGGTATTTGAACTCCATATATCTTCCAAAATTGGCATTTCTATGTTTCTTTCAGCAAATGTTTCAGAAAAAAGATTGAAATGAACCTTGGATATGGCAGGTGTGAGGTTATTCTTCCATTTCTGGTAAGGATTGATCTTTTGAGTAGGTTAAAGATTTCTGTACCATAATCAAGTTTGAACCCTGTTATGAGTCCATACATGATTGTCAGAATAGCTTGACTGACTTGATCAGCTCCTCCTATCTTTGAAGTGAGGCATTTGTTTAACACTTCCATCATCACTTGCCAGATGGCTGGCATTTCATTTCTTCTTACTGCTCCAATTTTGTTGATCTTCTTTTTCTTGTAACCAAGCTCAATTATAAAGCTTATCAACTCTTCTTTGCTTAGTGCTTCAACGTAATTTTCAAGAACTGGAAGTTCAAGCCATTCTCTTATTCTTGCAGGAGTTAATTGTTGGTGCACTTAGTGTCTGTTAACTTTGTCTTATTCAAGTATTTTGTCTAGATAGGTTTGAATGAACACACAACAGGGTCAAAACTAGGGTGTATATATGTTTTAGGAAGGTAGTTCGCTTGAACATGGTAGTGGTCAGTCTCAAGCGAAACCCTATCA
The DNA here is from genome assembly GCA_030545235.1 of Helianthus tuberosus. Lineage (NCBI taxonomy): Eukaryota > Viridiplantae > Streptophyta > Magnoliopsida > Asterales > Asteraceae > Helianthus > Helianthus tuberosus. The sequence goes on from CM060359.1 coordinate 31,259,451, forward strand.
GATGAGTTCGCTTGAACATGGTGATGGTCAGTCTCAAGCGAAACCCTATGGTTTGCCAGTCTCAAGCGAAACCCCCCTAGGTCTATATATAGTGGTGTGTGTTGTTCATTTGAAGCGAACTGGTTAGTGTGTGTAAGGGAAGATGCTGTCGGATTTGCTTCAGAATACCTTGTAAAAGCATGGAAATTAATCAGAAAAGATAGATTAAAGTGAAACTAGCTGTTGTGACTTCTTTTACGTTGATTCCGCCTTCGTATTTGAAGATGAACATCCTTAACTGACATTTAGAGGTCGTAAAACGGCCCAACAAGTGGTATCAGAGCTCAGGACGAGGAGTTCATACCATAGCAGCTTGATATTACCGGATTCTCTACTTTCTATTCATTTCTTTTTATTCTTTTCTGATCTGAATGAGTTCCTTCGGTTGAAATTGTCTGATTTTTGAGTATTACGTGCGGATCAGTCAATTCATAAACCCTAGAAAGTATTAGATCATAATTCAAAGTAAAACTCAATAATTTTTACAAAATTCGATCAGTTTCACGTTCAGACACTTTGAACTCAGATCTACGGCATTTTAGTGGACGAAATTGAACTTTATACATATCATCGTGATCGGAATTGTGTGTAGAACAATCCTTGAAAGAATCAGATTAAAATTCAGACTTAAACTGATAAAAAATGGACTAAAACAGCCTTTCGCTTGAAAGTGTTCGTCGTAAAAGATCCATTTCGCTTGAAAACAAAAGGTTTTCGCTTGAAATAACGAACCCTTTCGCTTGACAAGTTCAAGCGAACTAGTTTACTGGGCTTTCGCTTGAACTGTTGCACATAATTCAACCATTTCGCTTGAAAGTCCAAGCGAAATAGAAGGTTTCGCTTCAAAGTGTCCTGTTTCGCTTGAACCTTCTATATTTCGACCATTTCGCTTGAACTGTAAAATTACAAGCTGTTTCGCTTAAACAGCTTTCGCTTGAAATTGTTATTTTTCAAAATCAAAATTTTTCTAAGTGTTTGATTGTTTTTTCAGGTACATTCAAGATGGATGACATATTCTTGAACCCGTTTAGCGATATGTACGCATTTGCTGGAAATTCGGGAGACGATACATCTTCAAGCAACAACAATGAGAACCCATCAAACGTCAAGAAGAAATTATCGGATGCTTTAGAAGTTGAAAGTGCTTTCGGAACTTACAACAAACCACCGAAATTGATGGCTATCGAGGAGTATAGTCGGTGGGCAAAGAAATTCGAAGATTGGTTGAGGGCTTTTGCATTTCTGAGCTGGAAAAAAATGGATACGATAATGGAGGCAAAGAGGGTGAAACTTTATCAACATCTGATGAAATAGAGTCGTTTGTTGCTGAGCAGAAATGTGTGGCATTATTGTTTCAATCCGTGCGTGAAGATAAAATTTCTTTGATTGATTACTCTAGTGCTAAAGATCTTTGGGCAAAATTAGAAAAGAAATGTATAGGTAGTGAAGAAATCAAGAAAAACAAAAAGAAACTACTTAGGAAAGATTTTGATATGTTTGGATGTTTAAAGAATGAATCAGTATAAAAAATGATTGAGAGGTTTGGGCATCTAAAGCTGGAATTAGATAGACATGGAATTAAATATTCTGATGATGAGCAAGTAGACAAGTTGTTCGATTCGTTGCCAGACGAGATGGAGTGGAGATATTATGCACTGATGTTGAAGAACACTATTGTTCCTGAAAAGTTGAAACCAGATTTGGTGATTGAGAAACTTGAAATTCACGAATTGGAATTGAAGAAGACGTACAAAGTCAATCATTCATCTTATCAACATAATTTGGATCTATATTATCCAAAGAGCATGATGCCAAAAGCAACTTCTCCCAAAACTGCATTTTCTGCTGAAAATGTATTCACTACAAGCAAAGAAAGTCAAAGCAGTCAAAGCAGTCAAAATCACAGTGGTTATCACAGTGGATCTTCATCATCTGCAAGTCATTCTGATGAAAAGAATCGTTTTCAATGCAACATTGCAATAGACTTGAAAAATGCTCAGAACTTTGATGAGGAGTCGGCCAAACAACAGATGATCTTCCTAGCATCGGTGTTAGAATCGTATGAAGGGTTAGTAGCTGGGAAGACAGGCAACACCAATCTGACGAAAGAAGATTATGATCAGATTGATCCTGAGGAAATGGAGCTGATTGATATTCGTTGGGCAATGGCGAGTGCTGTTCGTCGAGCACAGCGTTTCATGGAAATTACCGGCAGGAAGACAATTGGTGGTGCATCTACCAAGCTGGGGTTCGATAAGTCCAAGGTGACATGCTTCAAGTGTAAGCAGAAAGGTCACTTCAAGCGAGAATACAGAAACGCATATGTTGATGAGTCGGAGAATCCTTTCAGAGATGATTACTACAAGAAGGCAATTTATCACCAGAATAAATATGAGCCGCCTAGATTGAAGCAGCTTGAAGACAACAAAGAGAAATCTAGAGCTCTTGCAGTGATTCACGACGATGAAGGTTTCGACTGGAGCGAACTGCTACCGGAGGAAGATGCAGTTGGTTACGCTTTCATGGCAAAGAATGAACCTGTTCCGTGGAAAGACAACAGAACTGAAGAACAGAAGTATAACTACAGACGGTTGTTGGCCACAAACAGAATGATCAGAATATCTGGTATCTTTTCAGAAGCAAAGAGAGCAAATATATGGGATCCAGACAGAGAGTGTTATCTTGATCCATATGGAAACATTGCTATTGATCACAACACTCTTGATTTAGAGGCCATAATCAAAGAGTTAAAAGATGATGATGATTATTGGCAGAATAAATGGTGGGGAACTGGAGACGAGAAAGAAAAAGAAGAGAAAGAGAAGAAGGAAAGAGAAGAGAAAGAGATAGAGAACACAAAGAAGGTTGATACCGGGATCATTGACACGACGCAGGAGTTGAATGCTGAAAATCTCGAAAAAATGGCTGACAAAGTGCTAGCTGCTAAAGCACTTGAGGTAGACTCTAACTCCAAGTCTGAGTCAAAAAGCCAGGTCAGTTAAAACTTGTCAACGAATGTGTCAGGTAAGAAAGTTGATGGGGATGTTGATTGCAAAAATTGCATCAAAGAATGCAAATTTTGTAACACAGTCACGTATCTCAACGGTAAGAAGGTTGATGATCTGACAGCCAAAGTCAGAAACGTTGAGAATCAAATTCTTGATCGTGACAAGATGGTTAAAGCTTCAACTGAACGGATAAAAGAATTAACTAACAAAATTGAAAATGATAAAACTGATCATGAGAGGATTAGACAAGAAAATGAAAAGTTAGTTCTTGAAAACCGTCAAATCACTGAAAAATTTGAGAAACTCAAAACCACAATGAAAGATAATGATGATCGAAATGGTAAAACTTATAAAGAAAACATTCAACTAAAAGCAGTGCTTAGAATAAAAGAAGAATCAATCAACCAACAACTGGATGAAATCGCTAAACTGAAACTTAAAATTCAAGAGGCTGAAATTGAAAATGAGCGAATCCAGTTGAAGCTTAAGAGTTACAATTCCGCAAGCTTTGTTTTGCAACATATTATTCCCAAACCCATCGGGAAAGACAAAGCAGGTGAAGATGTGTACTCTGATGGAACCGGGGTGGGTTTTCATCAAGTTCCACCACCTGTTCTTGATAATTACACGAAAAAGCAATCTGGGTTGGTTGAAATTGAGGAAGAGAGTGAAGTTAAACTTTCGGAGAACATTGATGTTACTTTTTCTACATCATCTGATGATAGTGTTCAGACAGAGATTGTTAAGAGCACAGCTGAAAGTGTTTTGTTGTCTGATTCAGCTGAAGATGATGAATGTTTCTTGAGCAAATACATTCCGAAACAAAAATCCAAAAACAACTTAGGTGATGAACCGGGTCTTGTGATATACAAGATGGCTGGATCTGATAAGTTGTATTCGGATTCTGAGTTTCCGATTGAGAATGTTAATGTGAAAAAGTTGACAAATGTTTTCAAATTGGTTGAAATTGAGATGTTAGAAGTAAACAAACTGAGTCAAACAAAGAGGCAAATGAATTTTGAGAAAGATAAATCTTACTACAAAAAACCTGTTGTTCCACCACGTTTTTATAATGACAATCGAAACAATTGGTCAGGTGGTTATCGGGGTGGTAAGAGTTATCAGAAAAGAAATGCTTCAAACAAGAGGTTTGCTGAAAAGAAGGTGTTTGTGAACGGTTCAAGTTCACTTTCTGATGAGGAAAATGAAATCTTTTCAAAATCAAATAAAGAGTTCTTTGAGAAAAGAACTTCACAGTATCAGTCTGAAGGCACAAGTCGAGTTGTTGATACTCGAACATGTTTTAGATGTAATCAAGTTGGTCACATTGCACGAAAGTGTACTAATGTGAAACCTAAGACTGAAACTGTGAAGATTCAAAAGAAGAAAGTTGACGAAAAGGGTAAAGCACCAATCGTTGTTGAGAAAAAGAGTGTGAAAAATGATAATACCAAAGTGAAAAATGAACTTGTAAAGAAAGTGGTAACTAAAAATGACAAATTTTACAAGCAGGTTGCATTATCTCAACAAGTTTGGAAACCAAAAACAGAGATGAAAATTTCAACTTCAGAAGTGAAAAAGGCTGAAGAATCAATTTCGGTTGATTATGATGCAAATTTTCCACCTTTGAAGGCTGAAAATTTCAAAATTCAAATTGCGAGAGTCAAGGTTACACCTAAGGCTGATGAAGCCTGGGTGGACACCATGTTTGAATAAACAGTTTGAATTGCCGGAGCTTCCTTGATCGCGAAGCATGAATCGGCATCTTTATTGAAGATGGTTAAGTCAAAGTTTATTTTGTGCAGGATCTTCCACAACTTGTATCCAGATGGATCATCGATAGTGGAGCATCTCGACATATGACAGGGAAGACTGCGTTGCTGTATGATGTGAGAAACATTAATGGTGGTTACGTAGGTTTTGCAGGTCATGAAGGTGGTAGAATTATTGGTGAAGGAACGTTATCCAATGGGATTGTGACGTTTGAAAGAGTTAACTACATCACTGAGCTAGAGAACAATCTGCTTAGTATCTCGCAGATTTGTGACAATATGTATACTACTCACTTCACAGACAAAGAATGTTTGATTTTGAAACCAGGATTTGTTATCCCTGAAGAATGGATTATCATGCGGGCACCTAGAGTGAATGATTTATATGTGTTAGATATGAGTGTAGCAACTACAACTACTGGTCAAGCACATTGTTTTGTATCTAAAGCAATTGAGAAAGAATCAAAGTTGTGGCACCGAAAGATGGGGCATATTCACCTAAGGAAGATGAATCACTTGGTGCACAACGATTTGGTTATGGGAGCTCATGTCAAAGGTTTTCATCTGGAAGGGGAGTGCATTAGTTGTGTCAAAGGCAAGCAAAAGAAAAAGTCACACCCTACAAAACAAGTCAATTCAGTTTTGTGTCCTCTGGAAAGACTTCACATGGATTTGTTTGGTCCAGTAAATGTCAAAAGTATTACAGGGGATCTCCACTGTCTTTTGGTTACTGATGATTATTCCAGATTTTCGTGGGTTTCTTTCTTGAAGACGAAAGACGAAACGTTTGATAGTTTGATGGCGTTGTTTAGAAAGATTGAGAATTTGTACCAAAGGCGTATCAAAAGAATTCGAAGTGATAATGGTACTGAATTCAAGAATAGTAAAATGGAAGAATTTTGTAATGAAAGAGGGATATTGCATGAGTTTAGTGCTCCGTACACTCCACAGCAGAATGGGGTTGCAGAACGCAAAAATCGGACACTAATCGAGACGGCTAGAACTATGCTCACAGATTCAAAGTTACCGATAAATTTTTGGGCTGAAGCTGTTTCTGCCGCATGCTATACGCTCAACAGGGTTCTTACTGTCAAGAAGTTCAACAAAACATGTTTTGAGCTGATCAATAATCGTAAACCGAATCTGAAGTATCTTGAACCGTTTGGGTCTCCCTGTACAGTTCTAGATTTTCAAGGAAAATTCGGTGAAAAAGGCTTAGAAGGAATATTTGTGGGTTATGCAAGTCCGTTGAAACGTGTATTCATTCCAAGCTTGAAAACGATTATTGAGGCATATAATGTTGAATGTCAAGGTTATACTATGCCACCGCAGAATCCTGGAGATTCATGGCGTTATCATTATGACAAACTGTGGGATTCGTTTGACATGAGAGAAGAATCAGAGGAAGAAGAGGATTTCTTTGATGAGTTGGATATTTTGCGTGAGTACGAGTCACAGCAACGGTTTCCAGCTGAGTATTCAAGGCGACCACGGGAAACTTCGAATGATGATGAAGCAAGACTGAGTAATGCTGGTGAACATGATGATGTCCAACAGAATGAAGTTGCTCAGGATAATCAGTCGGTTCCGAATGATAATCTAGAAACTGAAAACATGCCGGTTTTTGATCATGGTGATTCAGATTCTGAGGGGGAGCAAATTCAGATTTCAAGTCAAACAAACCAAGTTGGTGAACAAGATGCAGAGCAGAATGTTTCTAATCTGGAGGGAAGTGTAGATGTTCCAAGTGAAGTGATGCCGCGAACTTTTTCATATCATCCAGAGGAGTTGATCATAGGAGAATTGCAAGCTGGCGTTCGCACTCGAAATCAGATTGATAAAGGGCTTACATGTTTTTATACAAAAGTTGCTCCTTTGCAAACTGAATTCTCATTGAGTTGTTTTATATCGCAGGTTGAGCCAAGAACTTATAAAGAGGCGCTTACTGAAGATTCTTGGGTCATTGCAATGCAGGAGGAACTTAGTCAATTCGAGAAATTGGGAGTGTGGAAGTTAGTTGATTTGCCAGATGGTCATAGAAAAATCAATACAAAATGGGTTTTTAAATGCAAGAGAGACGACAGAGGAGTTGTTGTTCGTAACAAAGCTCGACTCGTTGTTCAGGGCTTTAGTCAACAGGAGGGAATTGATTTTACAGAAGTCTATGCTCCTGTAGCACGACTAGAGGCAATCAGAATTTTTCTTGCATTTGCGTCTTGGAAGAACTTCAAAGTATATCAGTTAGATGTTAAATTGGCGTTTCTTTATGGGAAGGTTAAAGAGGAGGTTTATGTCGGACAGCCGCCGGGCTTCACCGATCCAATCCACAAAAACAAGGTCTACTTATTGGACAAAGCGCTGTATGGTTTACACCAGGCCCCGAGAGCTTGGTACGAGACTTTGTCTCAACACCTACTAGCCAACAAGTTCATTCGTGGAAAAGTGGATGCCACTCTCTTCACTAAAGAGGTCGACGGTCATCTTCTTATAGTTCAGATTTATGTGGACGATATAATCTTTGGGTCGACAAATGAAAATCTATGTAAAGATTTTGAATCAGTGATGAAGCAAAAGTTCGAAATGTCATCAATGGGGGAGATGAAATTCTTTCTGGGTCTACAAGTTGAACAACTTCCTGAGGGAATTTTCATTCACCAGTTAAAGTATGTTCATGATATTCTAGAGAAATTTGGGATGTCAAGTTCTACTCCAGCTGCTACCCCACTTGCAACAAATCATGGGATTCACCCAGATCTCACTGGAGACAGGGCTGATGAAACTTTTTATCGATCCATGATAGGTTCTTTGATGTACTTAACTGCTTCACGTCCTGATATCATGTACCCAACGTGCCTCGCAGCAAGATTTCAATCTAACCCGAGAGCTTCGCATATGATCATTGTGAAGAGGATATTGCGCTACCTGAAAGGAACTCCTTCATTGGGGTTGTGGTATCCTAGAAAAGGCGACTTTACGCTCGAAGGGTATTCCGATTTGGATTTCGGATGCTGCAAAGTCAATTCAAAATCAACAACTGCAGGATGCCAGTTCTTTGGTTCTAGATTGGTTACCTGGCAGTGTAAGAAACAAACGTCTGTGGCATTATCTACATGTGAAGCGGAGTATGTTTCTGCTAGCAGTTGCTGCTCTCAGATCCTGTGGATACAGCAACAGATGCGCGACTACGGTTTGCAGTTTCTTAACACACCTCTTTTTGTTGATAATGAGGCCGCGATAAATATAACAAAGAATCCAGTACATCACGCTAAAACAAAACACATAAAAATTCGTCATCACTTTATTCGTGATTGCTTTGAGAAAAAGTTGATACGAATTGAGAAAATCCACACTGACGAACAGAAAGCTGATTTACATACCAAAGCTTTTGATAAAAATCGGTTTAAATATTTATTAAAACTAAACGGTATGAAGCTTCTTTCGGTGTCGGATGGAATTATTGGCGTTGATGAGAGTACTGTTGCGGATGAAGACGAGAAACAATCTGCAATGGTTTGTCGATTTTTTACTTGTTTTGGTATTTAGGGGGAGTAGATAGATGTATATAGTTTATTTTCAGAAAATACAAAAACAGTAAAAAATGCAAAAATACAAAAACATGATAAAATCTGAAAAAAAAGCTTGTGTATATAGGGAAAATGATAGTACATCAGCTAGACAATTACAGTATGCTAAAGATTTGTAAAGTTTAAATGAGTTAAACAGTCTCACTGATGATGCGTCGATAGGTTTTCGCACATTTAGTAGATTTATTCGGGATATAAACCTAAATTTCAAACTTGTGAAATTCGTGGGGAACACTACTTGGATATATAGGTAACCCCTGAAATCTCGTTTGAAAGGTCTCATAATCTGATATACTAGGTCTTTATACTCAATGATGTCTGGGGTATTATTCCGGGACTTCTGTTGAACGGTAGTTCTGACCTAGTCCTTGGCTAATACTTTCTGCGAATGCTTGAAACACAGCATAAACCCTCAGCATGCCGATGAAACAATAAAATTGATAGTCGCTGCTGTTGTAGCTAAAAGATCCTCTAAAGGGGACATACCGTAAAGTCAAAGCTGATATCTCTCTGCGTATACGGAAGTATCGACCTGAGATCCCTCGGCCCTCGCATACCTAATTTATGTACAGATATCATTGTAGTATACTCACCTGTAAGACTGATTATTGGGATTCTGGATACGGGAGTATATTCAAGAGGTGGGACACATGAATGAGCTAGTCCATAAGACATCTAATTCGTATCCTGAATAATTTGAAATTTGTGTGAGAATTTAAGATGGATCAGTATATCGACAATCGAGGTGAATTGTTTAATTCTGAGTATGTAATCACAGCTTAATGGTACTTGTGATTTGTCTGATAGCTGATATGATTCCCTGACACGCTCGTCAAAAATATGTTTGTAAATAGTTTACTTTGTTTACTTTCTGCAATTTAAGTTTTCTGTATTTCATTTCTTAGTTTAGAACACTTTATAAAATCCAAAAAGATTTTATTTCTGCTTTATTTTCCGACAAACCAAAGTGGAGAGTTGATTGTTGGATTCTCAGATGATTGAAGCAGATGCAGGAGGTTCTGGACTGAAGAATGAGGAGAGCTTATCTTGATAGAGTTTGATTTATTGAAAAGTCAAAAACAAGTTCATTAATTTGATACTTGTTATTTTCAGAAAATGTAAATTGTTGTTTTCAAAATCAGTTTGTTTTGTCAAATGATCAACCAAGGTCATTAAATTGGACTTGGTAGATTAGTTGAGTAATCAGGGTCATTAACTTGAACCTGAATACTTGAGTGGATTGCTATAACTGATTGAGTTTGTGATTTATTGTTGGAAAGATAGTTTGTAATAATTGATGTTTGAGACACAGGTTTTGGACTTCATTATTCCCATGGAAGCTAAATGTTAAAGCTTGAACCAGATCAAGATCTTAGATTCTAGCATATCGAGAGGGGGAGTCTGTGAAAGGGGGAGTCTGGATCAACGGTCAAAGGGAAGTCTGAAGATGGAGCCAGGACAAGATTGTGAACCTGTGATGATAGATTGTTTATGATGAAAAGACAAAGTTGGAGATTGTTAAAGACAAAGACTTGAAGCCGAAGACTTCGTCAACATCCAAGGGGGAGTCTGTTGGTGCACTTAGTGTCTGTTAACTTTGTCTTATTCAAGTCTTTTGTCTAGATAGGTTTGAATGAACACCCAACAGGGTCAAAACTAGGGTGTATATATGTTTTAGGAAGGTAGTTCGCTTGAACATGGTAGTGGTCAGTCTCAAGCGAAACCCTATCAGATGAGTTCGCTTGAACATGGTGATGGTCAGTCTCAAGCGAAACCCTATGGTTTGCCAGTCTCAAGCGAGACCCCCCTAGGTCTATATATAGTGGTGTGTGTTGTTCATTTGAAGCGAACTGGTTAGTGTGTGTAAGGGAAGATGCTGTCGGATTTGCTTCAGAATACCTTGTAAAAGCACGGAAATTAATTAGAAAAGATAGATTAAAGTGAAACTAGCTGTTGTGACTTCTTTTACGTTGATTCCGCCTTCGTATTTGAAGATGAACATCCTTAACTGACATTTAGAGGTCGTAAAACGGTCCAACATTAATGTTACAGAAACATTTCCCCATACATGAGTAGAGACCTGATTTTCTTCATCTTCAGTGAAAGTATAAACAAATTGCTGTAGTAACTTTTCTGGTACTTCTCTTCCTTTTGTTAGTGCTCCTGAGATTGGACATTTCATAAGATATTCTACCAGAAGTTGACATCTTACATCATATTCCGAATGCTCTGTATTCATCAGCAGATTATTTTCCTTCATTGGTGGAAATTCCGAGTCTTCAACAAAAGGTTCATCATGTTGAACAATTGGGATGTTGCGGTTTACTTCTGCCATCGTTGAATTTTGTGAATTAGGGTTTGAAATTTAGGGATTTTTGGATTTTGAGTGAAGAACAGGGGATGTTTCAGTTTTCAGTACTTGCGAAGAAGGTGAGTGATTTTTGAAATTCTGTTAAGTGTGAGTTATATAGTGAGGGTTTTAGCAAAGATTTGTGGGTTTATGGAGTTGAGGGGATATGGAACGTGTCATGTAATGGCGGTTAAAGGATTATTAATTGTCTTTATTACCGTTAGATCGTGCGATGTGAGTTTTGGTTCAGAAAGTAACCGTTGGATCGTGGGTATCAAGACATTTAATGACGGTTGATTGTGTAATTGTAGAATTGTCCTTTCAACTTGTAGTTTCTTCAATCATTTCTTCACACAAGCTTTAAACTGAATTTTGATTGGAGAAAACTATCGGTTATATGACACTTTTTCATTTTTGTGGACCCCATTTTGTCAAAGGTCCAATCAGCTTTCCTCCTTTCTTCTTTATGAGTCAAGGTTCCATTCTGATGAAGTCATCAGAAACTCAATTATAAATTCTGTTAAGAGCATGTATTTCCTTTTGTTTTGACTTTTGTTGACCTTTTAGATGTGGTCAACAGAAGTCAACAATTTTTAACAGAATTTCTCAATTGAGATTCCCCCTAAACTTGTGACCCCTTTCAACAAATTTTGAAGTTTCTCTTTTGATTGATTTAAGATATAATAGTATCCTTTTTTTTTGAGATGAGAGGGAATGAGATAGGATCAGAAGACTTACATATGATTTTCTGGTGTCATCCAAGTCTCTTAACTTTTCTGTTATTTTCTAAAACTTTTCCATTTTTTTTAATTTTAACAGAAAAAAATTAGAGAGGCATTTTGAGTTTGTGTTACCAGATTTTATTTCCTTTTATCAGAACTCAGATTTTTGAGTCAAAAATTTTGTTTTCTGATGATCATGATTCATTGTGAATATTTATCCTCTCGTTTGTCTTTACCCATTTCTCTTTTCCCAAACCACAAGCTAAATGACAAAGAAACATAAGTAATATACTATATTAACAAAGAAAATTTACACACCAAGATTAAACAGAAAATGACTTAATCAAGGTCTATTCCTTCTCCATGATCCATCTCAATGAGCAACCATTGATCAGTTATCAAACCAGTATGCTGATCAGTAGGTCTGAGCATGCTAAGATTCATGTTTTGTTGAAGTTTCATCTCTGCTCTGGGATAACCTACAGGAACACCTCCAAAGCCCAGCTGGCTTGTGATTATCCTCATCAGAAAACGAGGATAAATCAAAAATGGCCTGCTAGACCACATATTACTTGCAAAATCTTTTATCAAGTAATATGAGAAATTGTAAGGTGTCTCTAGAACGAGTGCTCGTATAGGTTCCATCAACCTTTGGGATGCTTCATGCTGATTGATGATCTTCTTTGAGAAACATGTACCCATTTGTGTGATCAGATACTACCATGGTTTTATGAAGCCATTTTTGGTGATTACTCGTGGTGAGTTTACACGATTGTAACCCATCTGCTCCAGTGTCTCATCTATTTCTGCCTTGGTGAACATCAAGACTTCATTATCATCATTGAGTTGTAACACTGTCCTGATGATACCTTCAGTTACCCAAACCTTTTGGTTTAGCACCGTACTTTTGATAACCATCTTATCTCTGCCCTCATATTCTGACAATGTTGCATTTTTCCAGAACATTTGAAGAATGTCTGGGTAGACCATTATATTGGCTGTGAGGGCATATTTCAAATTACTCGCCATGATCAGATTCAACACTGTTTGGCATCCTTCCCATTGAGGACCCTCAAGGTTGGTCCTCAGTTTGAGGTTATGATAGGGATGGTAAGGCAGTGGGAAACGATTAGCTTTGATGGTAAGCATTTTTGTGCGTGTGAGAGAGTGTGAGATGAAGAAGAAGATGAAGTTGTAATTTCTAGGGTTTTTCTTGTGTGATGGTGACAGTTTCAGCTCAAGGTGGTGATCATTTATAGTAAACTTGAAGTTTCCCATAAATGACATCTACCTACTTATAGATTTTGTTCACCACAATCTTTGTTATTTAATATTATATCAGATGGCATAAGGAATAAGTGAGATAAACTCTCCTGCATTAAATGATTTAGGCGGCCATTTTCTGATAATATATCATGATTACCTACCAATATGTCACTTCAGTGTATTTAATGAAGGAGAAAAAAGCATTACAACTATCAACGAGTTCCCAGAACGTTTTTCTGCCATATGACGTTATCAGCACTAAGAAGAAAATAAAAAATGCAAAGAAAATACAAACACTACTGTTTATGAATATGCAGATGTGAGATACTAATAAGGATGATGACATGCATGAATTCGTTCTAATGATCAACGATGATTTCAAAATTTTCAACATGTTTTCTAATGAGTTATCAGAATTTCTGATGATTCAACAGATATTCTGATGAAATATCAGATCTTCTAATAATATATCAGATTTTCTGTTGATACATCAGATTTTCTGTTGTTTTATCAGATTTATAATCCTCTTTCCTTTTGATTACCATTGAAACAAATTGTCAAGCATATTTCTGGTAATAAGGTTATTTGAAACACCTTTATTACAGATTTGACCAAAATTTAGCAGATTGTACCTCAAGCCTTCAACATAGGCTACTTTCTTTATGGTCAAACATCCATACCTTATGCATCCATATCCCATGATCCTCCCTTTTACTCCATTTCCAAAATTTACTATTTTACCCAGCTTTGAAACAAAGTTGCTGAGTAAGCTCCTGTCCCCAGTCATGTGCTTGGAGCTTCCTGAATCGCAGTCCCAGATCTGCTGCACATGATGGTCCTGAAATGGAAAAATTAGAGGGTTTTTTGTACCCAAACTTGCTTGGGTACTCTTTCTGATGAGATTTTAATCAGATTATTTTCTCTTGATGGCCTTTCATCAGAATATCTGTTAAATGTTGAGCCATAAACAGATTTTTCATTTTTCTTTTGGAGATGGTGTTGAACATGAAGTATGTCAACACACATACAAGATTCTTTATCAGAATTTTCTGATATTCTTTCTTGTGATGGAATAAGTGGATAGTTTTGAAAAGATGAGTGAACTACTTCTTGAACATTTAAAGATTTTTGTTTGCATTCACTTATCTTTGCTTTGAAGTTGGGTTTTTCAAAAGAGTATTCAGAACAGGTTGATTTGCATGATTCAGAATCAGATTCTGATGAATATTTATAAGAAATCTGATGGGTTGCTTTTACAAAGACAGTGGGTTTTCTTTCTCTTGTTTTTACATATCCCAAACCCTCTCCTTTGTTCTTTGGTGTGGACTCAATGAAGTTTATGAATTCTTTAGCTTGTTGAAAACCTCTTACATTAATTTCTTTATCATTGATTTTCTTGTAAAGATCTTTTCTTTCATTTTCTTAGAACTCAATTTTAGCTCTGTGATCTAATCTTTCTTCTATTAGTAATTGGTTTTCAAGTAAGATTTTATTCATGGTCCTTTGCAACTCATCAGATTTTTTACTATCTGATTGTTGTTTATCTTGCAGATTTAGAAAATCTGACATGAGCTTGTTTAGCTTGTGTTCAAGAACAAGATTGTCTAAATTTACCTTTTGTCCTGAAGTTTCTGGTAGGTCATCAGAAAGTGCCATAAGACATAAATTAGCCATTTCTTCTTCTTCTTCATCAGAAGAATCATCAGATAGCCATGTATCTGTCCCAGCAATTAAGCTAACTTGTTGCTGCTTCTTTGCTTCTTCCAGCTTCTTCTCATAATAAGCAACATCCTTCAGCTTCTTGGTCTTGCATTCTGATGCATAGTGGCCTCTCTGCTTGCACTTGTAACACACAACTTCAGCCTTTCCCTTATCCTTAGATCTACCTTCTTCCTTAGATCTCCCATCCATCCTCCCTCTGTCACTTCTCTGGTATCTTTGGCCTCCTCCCCTCAACCTCTGCTCAAATGTTTTGGTGAGTAGTGCTATTGCTTCAGCAAAAGCTGAAAAATCTGATGATGTATCAGAAATTTTAAGATTTTGACTGTTTGAAGGTTGTGGATCATTGGTAGGTGGTGTTCTTTGTGAGTTTGAGATAAGAGCTAAAGATCCCCTTCTTTGAATGCTTTCTTCACATATTTCTTCCTCTTTAGGGACCAGGATGCTGTATAAGTCATGAAGACTCATATTACCTAGTTCTAAGGTTGAGGACAAAGTCATGGTTAGACTTCTCCACACTCTAGGTAAGGCATCCAAAGATTTTATGTTTCTTTCATCATTTGATTTTGTTATTCCAAATTTATTTAGCTCGTTCAAAAGTTTTGTAAATCTTTGATATGTTTCATTTAATTTTTCATTAGGTAAACTTTTGAACCTCTCATATGAGGAAACGTTGTTTGTTCTCTTGTTTCTTTTCATCCTTTCTCCTCTTTCACAAAGATTTTCCAACTGATCCCATATTTCCTTAGCTGATGCACATGCATCAACTTGTGAAAATATGTCATTGGGGATAGCCATTATTAAAAGTGACTTTGCCCTTTCATCCCCAACCACCTTTTCCTTGTCTTCCGGGCTCCAATTTATTTCACTTTTGGGAGCTCGGGAGGCAGGGATTGCAAGTGATTGGTCAGTTGCTGGAATAGGTGGTATTTCAGTCATTGGTATATGTGGACCCCTTTCAATGGATTGAAACAAAGCTCGGTCATAACCATTAAGGAAATTGACCATCCTGATTTTCCATTGAGGGTATTCCTCTCTGACCAGAGTCGGAGGTTTAGACATAGAACCAATGTTAAAAGCATTATTCCATGATTGAAAGCTGGCCATATTTAGAGAAAAGAAGATGAGCGATTGATCGTTTGAAAATGATTTATTCAATCTGCTCTGATACCAATTGTTGGTCCCAGTTTGGACTTAAAACACTTATTTTCACGTAATATGGCAAGTGATTTCAGTAGATGTGAAAAAGTGTGCGGAAATCGAAATCAGACTTTCAAGAAACAAGACCTACAGAATTATCAAGTTTATATCACTTTGAAACAAAATGGTATACAAGGTGATTGTAAGAATATTATCTATTACAAATGAATCCTTGAATTCTGAGGGTGAGAGGGCAATGGAGTTTTGTAGTATGTATTGAATGCTAAGCTTAACTCAGTTGTTCTCTGCTTGGTGAGCCTTCTATTTATAGAAGGCTGAATACATGAATAAACAATTGTTTATTCATGCATTATTTCCTGCAAAAAGTAGCTTCTTGACATATTCATTGAATCCAATTTTCAAGTGGCTTTTGTCATCATGATATCCAATAATGTCAACTTGCTTCGGTTATTGTGGCAGGATAGAGCTGATTTTTAGACAAGTGGGGTATTCATCAGAATTTCTGATAAACCACTTCATCAGAAATTCTAGTGAACAAATCATCAGAAAATCTGATGATCAGAATCGTTAGAAACTGATGATATTTCATCAGAAATATCATCAGATCCATCAGAAATAACCTTCTCTGATAATCTTCTTCAGCTCTTGATCAACTCGTGATTCTTTGAAGTAGATGTTGTTCATTTCAGTTGTCCTATCAGATCTTCTTTTTCTTGTTGTGATCTTCAGGACTGTTATCTTCTTCATAGATCCAGTTGAATCTGATTTTCTTCAATACTTACAAATAAAGTTTCCTAACACTAATAGACACACTTATGACTTATAAATTATTGACTTATAAAAGTTAATAAGTTGTAATAAGTTGTTTTTATAGTGTTTGGGTTATCTTATTTAAGTTATTTTTGTGTGTTGAGAAGTTGTTTTTGATAAGTTAGTATTTGTAACTTCACTTATGACTTATATAAGTTAATAAGTCCTTTTTGAGAAGGAACCCCAAAAATAAAAATTTTTATAACAGAATCATATGTTTTAATCCGTATTTATGTTTGATTACCATTTTTTTCATATATTATCCTCATTATACTGTAAACATTAATTCGACAATGTCCATAACATGCAATACATAAGATATATATCAACTATACATAACATATGAGAGGTTGAAGATGATTGAAACCTAAAATCAGATTTAACGTCTACACGCAAGTTATTCGCCGGAGAACCCAGCATATGTCGCCGATTAAGTATCTAACAGAGGTTTAAAAAACTAATCGAACTTAAACCGCTAAGATTCACAATCAGAATTTACCTTTTTGTCGATCAAATCTCCGGCGGCGATGATCTTCAAGGAGCTATGAAATGCCGGTGATGATGAAGTTCATTTGATTGTGAGAGATATGATGTTGATATCGTATCTTTTGTAATCTTTTATATTTTATTGTTTGTTTAATTAAATAATGAAATACTTAAATATTGGTGGTATGGATAGTGTTAATATTAGCCATGGTACTGCAAGTAATTCTACATATTGTGTTATTGCATCTGATTATTGTGTTTTCCAACTAGTTGGGTTTTCTATATATTAAGTTATATGTTCTGGTCATTGTGTTTTGTTTGTTATCCAATGTGTTTTAATTTGTTTTTCATTGTGTTTTAATTTATTGTCCATTGTGTTTAATCTGTTGTCCACTGTGCTAGCTTCTTTGATAGGAGAGTTTCATGTTAACTTTTGTAGCTTATTTTTTTTACTGTAGTTATACTTATTTAAGTTGATTATGAAGAAACAAGTGTTGATAATTTTTATTAACACTCAAATTTAAGAAAATGTTACTATGGATATTGATTTTATTAAATTAAAATATAAAGAAAGATTAAAGACTGAAATATGCATAGAATATTACACGCTACAATTAACACTTCCTAGGATTTCGACGACTCTCGCCTTCTTCCACGCGATTTCATTCTTTCTTTTGTTTTGCAGATCGGCTAGGATGTCGCAGATTTTCTGATCCTATTTCAACAGTTGTGTGATAAACTCTTCTGCGTTGTTCTTGAAAGCTGATGGAGGAGAGTGGAGGACTTCATCAAGCAATCCGATGCTGCTCTAGGTTCGCTTGTAATTGTTATCACTGATGATGCCGACTTTTCTGTTTAGTTCTTCATCTGCTCTCTTTTCTTTAAGCGACCATCTAGAGAATTGCGTTTTAACAACGATGGTGTCTAACCAGTGGTAGAAGCATCTGTTTGTCATCTAAAGTATTGATGGTGTAGCTGGTTTTGGTTTGTTTTTTGACAAACAGTTTTTTAAAAGACAGTTGCTGATGTTTTCAATCAAACTTATCATCGGCCTTTTATAGTGTTTAAACTGGGTCTTATGGTAAATGAAGAGGTTAATTGTAATTATGATAACCTGTTTTTTTTAAGGTTTAAATTTTATCCGTTGGGTCCTTTGGGTTTCTTGATTTTAATTTTATTAGCTTTGCCATGAGAACTTATTTTTGAAAGGTTTTGCATTAAAAGCTCCTTGTTTTTAAATATAAATTTACATGTTTATATTAATTGTACACGTTTTTCCCTCATAGATTATTAAATGTACAGGGAATTTAAATCTGACATTTGGGCTGTTAGATATTTCACTATATAATATTATTGCCAATTCACGTATTTTTCATCACGTTTTACTAGCAAGATACCTTTCTTTCACATCAGTTGAGTAATATATAACATACCTTGGCGCCATACACTTCTGCAGAGTCTGATGATTTAAAGCAGCGATTTATCAAGCAAGTTGAGGAGCAAGTATATGCGGATAGGGATACTCTTCAAGAGCTGAAGAGGTGTTTTGATGGACTTCACCTTGGTCTATTCACGAAAGACCAGGTTTCCAGAAACCTGATGGCGATGCCTTCGACTTCCGTTCGTGACCTTTGTGCTGTCAGTAATATAGAGTGCGGTGATAGAGATGTGGAGTTCATGGCGATGCTCAGGGATATGCATCAAGAGGTTCAACACTCGATGGAGTTGAAGCTAAAATTTCTTAATTCTTGCTGTTAGATTTTTAAATTTCTGACTGTTATTGTTAGATTTGAAAGTTTCTTAGTTTAGTAGTCGATGTAGTTGTTACTCTTTTAATGTCATAAACTTTAATCGTATTAATCTTTCTTGACGCATTTTACTTTTACTTATTTAAGCAAGCATAAGTGTTATTAGATAGCATAGATATAGAACCTAAGGATTGCAGATCGATATTGATGTTGATGTTAAATTGTGTCTGAATTTGATTTAGTTTATGCTGATGTTAAATTGTGCCTGAATATAGAGTTGCAAACATGAAAAAACACTATCTATACCATCAACATCTAACTTTGATAGATCTCATCTATCTTCATTTAATGGTGTTAGCAATTGCTTTGTTAATCAATTTACAAATAATTACTTTAATATTTTAAATTGTGCGATTAGATGTAAGATTTTAAGTTAGTATGTATGACAATTCGATGTATGACAATACAAGAACAGTTGTAGTTACTAATCGCAATCGAATAAAAAGTCATCATTATCTTAAATATAGACACCGTTATTGATGTTCTTAATAGTTGGATAAGAAGTCATTGTGATATTAAAATATGCAGAGCGTTTGGATGGTGTTAATCATATATACCCGGACCGCGGATGGGTAAACTACTAGTTATCTCTTGTGGAGAGACTAAGTTTCAATCCTTAGGAGGTGTAAGTATTTAAGGGGAAAATTAGCCGTTCAAAAAAAAGTTTTATTTATTATTGATTATTATGTATAGAGCATTTGCGGAACACTTTTTCACTAAACAGTTTTATTGTTTATTTATTTTTTATTATTTATTTTATTGTCTTTTGTGTACCTTCTCAGTCGTTAGTATTGTCAGCTATACCTCTCACTTGTTTAAAAACTTGAGTAAATTATAAGCCCTTTATGTTTACACCAAATTGCAGGCGTTGTCCTTTTTCGAAAAGTTTACAGGTGGTGTCCTTAACCTTCCAAAATCTTTCACGTTATGTCCTTTAGACCAAAGCCAGTTAGATTTTTTGGTTAAATCTAGTCATGTGCCTTGCACATGAGGGCATTGTTGTCATTTCATCTATTCAAGGACTATTGTGTAAAATAACTTATGTTTAGGGACTAGTTGGTAATAAAATGAAAAATCAAAGAAATATAATATGTTTGTCTCCATCTCTTTGTCTCTCTCTACTGAAACCTCAGGAGCCCTACTTAACCTAAACCCTAACCCTAGCAACAACAATGGCGGACGATCCAACACTCTCCGATCCAATTCCGCCGCTCTGCTCCTCCGTCTTCTCCTGCGACCTCTCAAAACTGTAACGGAAATTGCTCTTGTAATTGTTCTCGAAATTATGGTTTGGATGTTGTTGGATTCCTTAATATCACGTTACCGGACGATTCGATGGTGGTACAGAGGTTGTGATGGTGGTACAGAGAAATGGAGTACAGAAAAACCGATGGTGTCGGTTGTGGGGCGGTGCTGGGTGGTGGGTTAGGGACGGCGGTGGTTGTGGAAGGTGATTAATTGGGTTTATTTGTTAGAGTTGAATCGAGATGATCTGAATAATGAATCGAGATGATCTGAACAATCGCCATTAACAACTCTTTTCAGCATCTTCTTCTTCCCCTCGCATCATTTGATCCGTCAAACTTATTATTAATCCTTCTCTCTTGCCTCCTAATTTCCATTTATTAATCTCCGGATTTTCTGCTATTACATGTGGTGATGGATTATTTGAATTGAATTGAATTGTTTTCAAGTTTTTGTTTGAATTGTATGTTATCATTTTATGAAATTTATGTTCTGATGGTTGAATTTGATGATTGTTGTTGTGTTTAGGTGGAATTGGGTAGCAGCGCTCCGGGGAGGCGAGTGATGACTCAGGCTGTGTATTGGTCGTTCCAACTTTCCGGCAAGGTTCCGACATCTCAGGCGAGCGGTGATGGTGGCGGGTGGAGTTCTTGAATTCCAGATACATAGAGAGAGAGAGAGAGTTTATATATATTTTTTTTATTTTTAAGTTTTGTAGAAAATAGTCCCTGAATAAAAGTTATTTACAAAATAGCCCCTGGGAATGTAAATAGACAAATATGCCCTCATATGCAATGCACATGACCAGATTTAACCAAAACATCTAACTGGCTTTGGCCTAAAGGACATAACGTGCAAGATTTTGGAAGGTTAAGGACACCGCCTGTAAACTTTTGGAAAAAAGGACAGCGCCTGCAATTTGGTGTAAACATAAAGGACAAAACTTGTAATTCACTCTAAAAACTTTATAAAATATCATTTTGATCCCGTTCAAGTTTTACATGCTTATTTTTATGTACATCGATCAAATATAATACGTTTTCCTTCTTATTTTTATGTACGCTTTCGGTTGTTCTGCATTTATCATAAATTTTATTTTTGTGTACGTTAGATGACATTTGGTAATTAAGATCCTAAAAATATACATACATTTGAAATTATCTCTCATACTCTATTCAATTTCATGACATTATATTTAATTAATTAAAGACACTATCAACTTATACCATATACATTCTATTCTATTCTATTCTATTCTATTCTATTCTATTCTATTCTATTCTATTCTATTCTATTCTATTCTATTCTATTCTATTTCATGACATTATATTTTGAATTAATTAAACACACTAACAACATATACCGTATATAAATAAGCATTTCAAAATGTATTAACGAAAGAAAACAAAAAAGAATCAGAGAGTAGTCTCATTATTGTCCGTTATCCTCCCGCCAATGGAAGGTGTAACGAACTTAGTTAATACACCAAAACGCCGTCGTACTGTACCTTTCAGTTTGACGGAAGAAGACTTTAATCACCGTTTCTCAACCAGCAGTGTCGGCCACCATTGAATACATGCTCGTTTTTTACCGTTAACTTTGACGGACGCCAACTTCAACCGCCGTTACTCTACCTGCGGTGACAATGCCGGCGATAATGGAGTCTTAATTTCAAACGCCGGCGATAATGGAGGCTGTATGGCGTTAATTTCAGCGGGCCGGCCTTACACCACCATGGACGCCAGCGATAATGGAAGTTGTTTGGACCTAATTTCAACCGTCGACCGTGGTTACTCCACCAGTGCCGTCGTAATTAATCGTTCAACGATCATCGATTGCAGCAAGATAAATGCTGAGGCTTCGGGTTTTGATTTGATTCCGATAGGATACAGATTCTTACCCGCTGATGTAGAATTAAGCACCCATTTTCTATCGAGCAAGATAAAGAAAGAAAATTTGTTGAGAATCCCAATACACGACGCTAATGTTTACGGATTTCATCCAAAAGATCTTGCAGGTTTGCTCTTTACATCAACGTCTGTTTTTTTAGGTATTCAAGATTCCAATGCGTGTTACTGAATCTTTCAAGAAGTGTACACATTAATTTCTAAAATACATAGTTTGATTGTAACATGAGAAAAATCATGAAATACTATTAGGGAGGGGGCGTTTGGTTCGCGAAATGTTTTGGAATTTGTATAGGAATTATAATTTGAGGGAATTGGATTTGGAATTTAAACATTACAATTGGAATTGGAAATTCTTGGAATTGGAATCTCAATTCCATTTTTGTTGTGTTTAGTTGTCAAATTAATTGGAATCCATCACCCCGTCACCCACAACCCCCAGTTCACGTCAAATCATTTCGTGTGGAAACGGTTCGATTCGAAACAATACGGGTCGAAACCCGTATTACTTTTAAAGTTGGTTGATGATCAACACGAAACAGTTTGTATTCTAGCAGTTTTTATTTTGTTCTAGTTTATATATTTTTAAAGCATTCATTTCATTCACTTTTCTCTATGTTTTCTTTATTTGGCAAGCTAATACGTAAACATATGTGCAACATCACTACAATTAAACATTGCAACTATGGTGGTCATCAGTAACGTTAAATATATTCTATCTACATCAATGTGGACTGTACAAGATATATATATATGTGTGTGTGTGTGTGTGTGTGAGGTTCATTGGGGAACACCAAAAAAGTGGGGAACCCCATTAGGTGCCCTTCGATCAATGTAATCTATGGTTGTGATATAATCCAATGCTTTTAATTATAAAAACACACGGAAGGGTATTTTGGTCACACAATTTTACAAACCTATTCACCATTTTGTCACGGAGTTATTCTTAAACTCTCGTGCGGCACTTAGAATACTTCTAAGTTCAGCCTTTTGGATGTGTTTGGTTATGTATAACAGCGGAAGTCTTAGGTTTGTGAGGATTACAAGTATGATTTTGTAGTGCGATACTACAACAAAGATGGTTATGTATTACTTGAACAAAGTTACAAGTACAAAGTGTTTACAGAAGTTGGGTTATGAATGAGTTATGAGGGGTTATGTGGGGTGATCTCAAAATGAGACCTTCATCACCTATTTATACTAGTTCATACTAGTTCTAGAGAATTCTTAACTAGAGAATTCCATACAAATATCTAGGATATTTATGAGCTAAAATTCTAGAGAGTTTCTTCGATATATCCATGACTTCTAAGTGTTTTCATGGTCATTCTAGAGTGTTCTTGGCTGATCTAGAGTCTTCTTATGGTGCCAAGATGTTCCAAAATTGTAAATTTCTTCTCATCACTATGTAAATTGAAGAAATATGTTCCAATATGTCTCCTAGAACCTCAAATGCTCTAGATACATCAGGTGTCAGCCTGGATCAAGGAGCATCTGCAAATTACAAAATTATCATGTTATAATACATCTTCAACCGTTGAGGTATAGTTCAACTTCAAATTATTAGAAGAATGTGAAGCAATAACCAGGTATAAGACAACCCTAATGTAACGCCACGTATCTTCGTATTTCTGTTTTAGACACTTCGTATTTGTACGCTATTGTCGAGGCGCTACTCATAATAAAAATTCGTATTATTTACGCAATAAACCGTTCAAATACGTACTTATACGCAAACCAGTACTTTCCAGTTTGCAATTACGCGCATGACAAACATTAAGACATTAATTCATAGCGTATCTAGATGAAAACTAACTTAAAATGGCTCTTGGTAGGCCTTGGAACGTCTATCCGATTTTACAATACGCAAATGGTAATTTGCGGGAAAACTGCTAAACGTTAAACGTTAAACGAACTGACACATGACGGAATGCTGACAACGTCAAAAATTTTGATACGTTTAGCTTGGTAATCAAATTTTATTATCCGTGATCGAAATCAGATCGAAAAACATATTTGAAACGTCCACCGAAACAACTCACGCGTTATTTAACGAAACGACGAACATGCGCGACAAATATCAAATATCGACGTTATCTTACACGTTTTTGAACCTAAAACTATATGTTATGGCACAATTAGACAATCGGGTTCGAAAACGGGCCCTGAGAATGCTATTGGATCGCGCTAACGAATCGAAACGAGTTAACGAGCCTTGGGCCCAAGCCCACTTAACAAAAATCTTGTATTAAACCCCCTGGTCTTCTTGTTTCAACATAAAAAAAACCCTACAACAGATCATAAGCAGCCGCACCCCCTCTCCTGTTCGCTCTAATCTCCGACGACCGGAACGGAACTCCGGCGAACTCTGGTTCGACACCACTTCCGGCGACCAAACACACCACTCACTCCTCCACTCTCTTTCTCCGGTGACACACACCCCTACACCCTCTCATCTCTCTGTTACAATATCAAGTCTCCAGAAGGTTCGAAACATCGTCGGAGCGAACTAAGTCGCCGGAGAAATCCTCACACCACCACAACACCTTTCACTTTCTCTGATTCGATAACAAACCATCGGAGTTCGAAGTTTCGTTGGAAGAACTCGCGTCGTTTTCGAGTTATAGCACGACGTGGGAGAATAACCAAAGCCACTGAAGCCGCACAGGATTGACTGTAACTCGTTCCTTCTTCATTTTTGGATAACCATTTCGTACTCTTGGATTTCCCAATCTTTTAATCGTGCGTTATTTCACAAGGAACCTCCAAACGCAACCAATCTGAGCATACTCGACCCTTTTTACGTTTTAACGCATTTTTTGGGTGCAACATGTATATAAAATCCACTTTACACCATCGATTATAATCAAACACACAATTCATCGAACACGTTCGTTGTTATGCTTAGGTTGTTAATACTTGTTAGTTTCAACTTGTATTCCCATGATATTGTTATGCTTAGGTTGTTTATGCATGCTAGTTTAAAAATCGTAATTTCATATTATTTGCTATGTTTAAGTTGTTTATGTATGCTCGTTTCGACGTGAATAATAAATGCTATCTGAATTTGAGACAAACTTTTATACTTATAATTATATTCAAACTTGTATGCTCGCTAGTGCTTTTGTACTGATCCATGCTTTTAATACATGTTGCAGGATTGTGACAGATGAATCCGGTAGGATTGCCTAGAAATGCATTTAAACTTTATTGCTCGTTGTATTGTAATTTGCTTTCAATTTTGTTGTATTTTGTTTCCAATACTTGTAATAATTAATTATCAATGAAATGAATTTAATTATTTGAATACTTATTGTGCATTATTTATTTTAATCTTGTGGTATTCTAGTTCAAACCATGTAAAATGTAATTATTAAATACTTGACACAAAATAGCGTTATGAAGTCTCTTGCAATCTACACACTTCGTCTCATCCCGATGTTTCCGCCATCGGTTGGGGTGTGACACCTAATTTACAAACCGAAGAAAATATGCTCCAATATTTCCTCCTAGAACCTGATACACTCAAGATGCATCAGATATCAGTCTCGATCATGGAACATATGCTAGATTCAACAATATTGTTCAAATACAAAGGCCAATTAACCAAAAACCCATCAGTTTAGAGACTACAATAAGCAAAAAAAGCTACAAAACATAAACATAAATCTACATAACAGAAACAATGAAAAGAATCAGGTTAAATTAAATAAAACAATTAGAAATTATTAACATGTTAAAACAAGTTTTTTTTCTAAAAAAGCTACAAAACAGAAACATAAATCTACTTATAATCATAATTTCATATAATCAGCTTAAATTAAATAAAACTTAACTGATAATCGCAAATAAATGATACCTTAAACTACAAAGAATCAATGAAAAGAATGAAACGCACATAGAATGTTATTTAAAATGTTATACATACCCATCTCTATATAAATCAAATTTAATTAAAAATTATTAACATGTTAAAACATTTTTTTTCTAAAAAAGCTACAAAACAGAAACATAAATCTACATATAATCACAATTTCATATAATCAGGTTAAATTAAATAAAACTTAATTGATAATCACAAATAAATAATACCTTAAACTGAGATTTAAGATCTGAAACCCTAGAAACTAATACTGCGTAGATCTCAGTCAAAATCGGCACCAGCTAAAGTTTTGTAATAGTTTTCCGCAAGCAGATCTGAAAATATGTAGATTATTAATGTAGATTCGAAAAATATCAGCCGAAATCTGAAAAATCGTACACGGATGGTGCTAGACCTTCTATTAAATGGCAGTGGTTGTTGCTGGTGGTGTTTAATGTTTGCGTTCGCTGATGCTGGTGGCGTATTGTGGTGATGGTGTATGGTGGTGATGGTGGCGGCGTATGACGGTGACTCAGAGAGAAGCTAGAGTTTCAAAATGTGGATGGATTCTGTTTGTAAAGCTGGAAGTAATTAGATATTATTTTTGGACAAAAATGCCGCTGTTACCTTGTTCCCCACTTTTTTAGTGTTTCCCAATGAACTCTCCCCTATATATATATATATATATATGTGTGTGTGTGTGTGTGTGTGTGTGTGTGTGTGTGTAGGGGAAGGATCCACTAGAAAGTGGATTTTGCCTAAGAAGGATTATGATGATGACATGTGGCACTCCTAATAAGTAGGAATGAAGGGCATTTTTGTCCTTATAAATAGAAGTGAAAATGACATATGACATCTTTTTGTTTTTTAAAAATACAACAAAAAACATCTAGCACAAAAAATCTAGCCATATAGCACAAAAAATGTAGTACAAAAAAATATAGCATGAAGAAATCTAGTATAAAAAAATATAGTATGAAAAAATTCAGCAAAAAAATATAGTACAAAAAATTCCAGCACAAAAAATTGAGAAAAAAAATTTAAGACAAAAAAATTAAGCACAAAAAATTTAACACAAAATTATAGTACAAAAATCCAGCACAAAAAATGTTATACAACATAGAAATACAACACATTTTAGTGATTTTTTTAGTCTTCATGTTTTATATAGCAATATGGTACTCAAATTAAAGATAAAAAGACGCTCGATTTTACGGTGAATTTTTTATGAAAAAATAACGTCGTATAAAAAAGTTATGAACGTTTAAAAAATGGGGGTGGAATATGCATGTGCCTTGCATGTGGAGAGAGAAAGTCCATAAATAGGATTTTCCAAAGATACCATTGCACTCCTCCTTTCTCCTACACTTTCATCTTAACCATTGATTTGAAAAATGAATGGTTAAGATTCTTTCTCATCCTACTTAGGCTAATGGATATGGGGACCGTCCCCGGAGCGTCCAGGAACGGCGCCGCCCACTACACCATGCCACCCCCTCCGTCCCCGTCTTCAACGTCAAGAACAAGACGTTGGAGCCGATCCATGTGAAGACAAAAAAACGTGGGGACCGAGGCTATTTTTGACCATTAAATAAAAAAAAGGAACGTTGGGCATGGCATAAATTTGTGTGTGAAACACAAAATTGGATGATTATAGGGTTTGTTTTCATGATGATGGTTGAAGATTAAGTGAGAATTGAGAAGAAATTTACCATGGTTGCTGGTTTGAGGAGGAAGAAGCCGATTTGCTGGTTTGAGGAGGAAGAAGCCGATCCCTAAAAAAACCCTAAATATGGTTAAATATAAATTATTGATTTGGGTTTGGGTGAAACATGTATGAGCCCAATTCAGAAAAAACTTTTCTGCAAGCTACTGGGCTTATAGATTATGTTGGGTCATTACTTTGTAAGTTTTAGATTATGTTTTTTTTAAGTTATGTAATTTTTGGTTTCTAATATTAATGAAAATATTTTTATTAATTTATTTGTTAAAAGTTAAAAAAAAGTGGAAGATTAAAAAAATAAAAAATTTAAAAGTGGTGGGGTAGGATCATCTAGGACCATCCTCCCATTTCCACTAGTTTTGTGGGATGGACCATCCTTGGGAGGACTATGATGTGGCGTCTACGAGGCGGATCATCCTCCAAGGGAGGATGGGCACCATACCCTCTAGCATTAGGCAAAATAAACTTTTTATTTGATATTACCCTATGTATGTATATAAAATGCACATACATCATGCTTTTATTTACATGTATATGTGTGTGTATGTATGTATGTAAAATGCACATACATCATGCTTTTATTTACATGTATGCACGCATTAGACATCTAGGTAAATGTAACGTATTATGTTCGATATGATGATGTGAAGTTAATATAACTGCCGTGTCCCCCAAATGAAAAGTTTTAGCTAGGTTCCACCATTAACTAATTGTTTGTTCAATTTGTATACACAGCGGAAGCTACTGAAGGAATTTGGTATTTTTTCGCATCAAGAAACCGACGGTGATAAACGTCCAAACCGAGGGGCTGGTGGTGGTTACTGGAGAACCTCTAGTGTGAGAATAGTGATCAAAGATGACAAGGGTACTAAAGTTGGTGAAAGGCAAACCCTGGCATATTATGAAGGCAGGCATTCAATCAAATGGCACGAAAACCTGTTGGTTGATGAATGAGTATATACATGCTAATGTCGTTAAGGTTTGATCAAATGCTTCCCTTTGATTTGACTCATATTGATTCTGTACGTATATTCACATGTTGATATATAGCTATTTTAATAATTCTTTGCAGCTTGATGAATACATACTGTGCAGAATTTATAAAACACCAAGGAAACAGCAAGCCTAAAGCTTCATTAATCAAAGCATGCTGATCAGAACAATGTGGCTACTCAAAGTATGAATATTACTGCTTTCATGTTGATAACTATCTTCTGGTTCTGGATTCTAACTTCATTAATTTGTTTTTTTCTTTTTTAGTTTTTGTTTGTTTTTCTCTTAGTTGTTTGTTTGGTGAAATTGCTTCTTAAAACCAAAGAAGTCTTGGTCTAATGGGGATAAAAGATTGTGGGTATTGTTAGGGGAGAATTTTCCAATCCTAAGGATCACGGATCCTCAAGTACTGCCAGGATTACGGATCCTCAATTCTGTTTGAATTAAGGATCCTCAGAAGGTGTTGCAGGATCAGGATTCAGGATCCTCATGGTCATCCTTACACTAACGATTGTATTTGCTATGTTTGAGTTTGTTTTGCAGGAGTATACGCCTTAGACTTGGTCTTGCCGATATTCTTGGAGAATATGCTCTCAATATTCCGCACATACATGGCTTAGTGAACGTTATGGAGATCGTGGGAAGCTAGCATGAAATGCGGATAGTTAGTTAGTTTAGTTATTTCTAAATTTAAAAGGGGATAACAAGCTTGAATTAGAACACTTGGCTAATTTAGCAAACACATACTCTCGAACAGCTCTCGACAGTTTACTTGGCGATTTCATACACTTTAACACTTTTGCACACTAGTGATCCTTGTAACAAGCTTGTTATCATCCCGAGTTGTAACATTTTTCTGTTTAATCTTAGTTGGTGATCGGTAGTTTCCATCACCCAAGGTTTTTTATGCCGGAGATCAATTCTTGATCAAGGGCTTTTTCCTCGTATAAATCCTTGTGTCACCTCTTTATTTGATTTGCAAGTTGTTCATAGATTCAAGCATCACACCTCACAACAAAAGATTTGGTTGCATTATCCTTGCTTGAGAAGTTTTTGTTTTTGTGATCATTTCGGTCCGTTACAACCAAGCAGATGGCTTCTTCAGCAAAGAACACTTCAAGTTCAATGCCGACAATCAGTTCTTCACAGGGCGTTCCACCTTTGCCTTCACCACCTTCTGGATCTCAGAAGAATGCTGAAAATGTTGCAAAGAGACCAAGCCCCATGTTTTCAAAACCACCAACTTCTTCTGTTTCTTCTAATCCTACTAATAGTGATCTCTTTACTTTGATTTTGAAGATGAAGGACCACATACAACAGTAGGATAAAACCAACGAAAGGATCCTCAAGGAGATTGGTGATATCAAGAAACAGAAGTGATCAGTGGAGGATCATTCTCCATTGATGTCTAGATCGCTGAATTTCGACACTCCAGTCATAACCTCCCAGCACTCTGCAGCTCCGGATGTCCAATACCTGGGTGGATTAACAGGAATGCGCTCTGGATCATCGGCAATGACTCAGGCTCTAGGATCCTACTTTCAACCTTCAGGATCCTCTGTTCAGCATCAGGGATCCTTCTTCCAGCATCAGGGATCCTTCGCCAGTTTAGGAGGGTACATGGGGACGCAGCCAGCTCAAGGATCCTCTCAGGTTCAAGGATTCTCTCAGGTTCAAGGATCCTCCTTTCAGCCTCAAGGATCCTCATCACAGGTTTTCGGATCCATGGATTATCCTCCAAGACCCCCATTTCCAGCACATCAAGGATCCAACATCTCTCAGGATCACGGATCCTTACGAAGTATGCAGCCTGGAAGTTTAGATGTTCATCAAGGAGAGTTCATACCAATGCAGACCATTGCTTCCTCTGGTCCATCAGTCATACCAGAATCCCGCCAATATGGATTCACATATGCAATTCCAAACTTGAATCCTCTGGGAGGTAACACTTTCAATAATTCTTATAACACTAACCATGGCTCTATGCAGGATACAGGTATCAATCAAGCTATGGCTAGGGAATTACAGAAGCTGAAGGATATGATATCCAGCGTTCTAGGAGTGGTTAAGCCCATCCCTGAAATTGCAGATGGGAGCCATAGGATATCTCGTTTTGCACCACCTATTTGTGATGCTGAGATACCCAAGAGATTCCAAATACCAACTATGAAGCTGTATGATGGTTCGACGGATCCAGAAGAACATGTAGCTCAATATAGAGAAAGGATGGAGATCAACCCCATCCCAGAGAGGTTAAAAGAAGCATGTCTATGCAAGGGTTTCGGATCCACACTCACAGGATCTGCTCTTAAATAAAGTCTTCCCCCTTACTCTATGTAACACCTCGAAAATTTACGTCCTATAATGTGTTGACACGTGTCATAGGTTTGAACGCGTGAAAGAATGTTCTTGAAGGACTAAAGTTGACAAACAGTGAAACTGTGTAAATATAAGGGTTCAAAGTGTCAACAATGAATAAATATACTTTTCAATAACCCTACATGATGTTTATAACCTTAAACGAATGGATCATAGATCATACGAAGCGAATTGTGAAAGAAAGTGAGAGATTACAAACTACAGGGGTTAAATGTGTCAACATGTTTAAGATATACCTCTGAGTGACCTTTTGACAAACCCGAAGCTTTGTAACGATTAATTATGATCACTGGAATGTACCACAAAAATTTCATGAAGTTTCGTTATCGTATGAGCAAGTTGTGATAAAATTCGTGTGCAAGGGTTAGAACCGTCAACATTGAAATTTAGGGCTTTTCGGGTGATCACAAAGTTACCCGAGGACTTGACAAAGTGGGTATAAGTATTAAAGCCCCTATATATAAATTACAAAGTCTTAGCATACAAGAAACAGCTTGAAAATGACCTTTCGGGGGACCAAGGACCAAAATGCAAATAAGAGAAACATGTTCACCTGATCCGGATGGCCCAGGCGGCCCGCATCAGGATTACAAAAACTCAAAGCGGGCCGCGTCCGACCTACAGGTGCAGAAAAAACAGGCAGCTGCCTGTTGATGCATGTAACCGACTCCAATCTCATTTTTTCGAAACTTTGGGCTGCCTAAGATGGTTTCTAGCTAGTAGGGGACTTGTGGATGATAATGCAACACCCCTAGACTTATGTGTTGATCATCTAAGAGTGTTTGAAGCCTTATATCAAGACCCACATGTTACCACATTGTTCATTCATCACTTCTGAGCATTTCCAGAGCATTCAAGCAGGCCACAAGCATTTCAAATCATCCATTGGTCGTGTGTAAGTGCCTTTGATCCTTCTTGTTTGAGTTATACTTAGTTAAAAGCCTAGAAATCAAACCGTCGTAACTACGGTTTGACTTTGTGATAAATCACAATCGGTCCAGAGATTTGTCGAATCGAAAGTTGTTATAAGTTGGTATTTATATGGTTAATAAACCCCTAAAAGGGCACTAACTGATTCGAATCCTAACTAGGTCGTTTGTCGAGTCAAAGGTTGTCCGAAAAAGTCAACAGAAACATTAATCGCATATTTAACGATACGGAAAGCGTGTAACCTGTTTTATCAGTCATATAACTTGAAAATAAGTATAAGAACTTGTCTACGCTTGTTTGATTCGACAACTTTATGTTTTGAACCGATTCGGAACCGAGAGACGCAAAAGTTTGACTTTTGCTTTGACCTCAGTTCTGACCCGATTTATATAGGTTTAGACATGCCTTAAAGTTCCATTAGGACCTAGTTGCATGTGTGTATAAGCCTCTGCGTTTATACCACTCGAATCCCTAATCGTCCAATGTTTCCGTTAAACGCCTAAATATTGACCGTAATGCCCTTATGACCATAAAACGAGATTTTTGAAAATGTGAAAGTGCCATAATCTTAGTTACTGATTTTTAGACTTGTACCAAAAATTTCACATCAGTTGGAGGTCTAGATTAGGAGTTATGCTTAATGACGTAATTTGAACGCTTTTAAGTAATTAAACGGCGTCATTAGCGTAAAGCCTATCTAAACCCAATTTTTGACATCAAACCTTTTACCCACTGATGTGATATAATATTTTGGGATTTTTAAAGATTTTTAATTATTTTTAAACTGATCATAAGCTAGGTTTATCGCCTCGATTCGGTTAATACCAAAAATACCCTTTTCGGCCATAAAATGAGTTTTACAAATCCTTTTAACGCCAATCCAATTGCTACTGATTTTAAATAATAAATGGAGTATTTTGAGCCTGTTTATTTGATCAGAAAACTCAGAATCGTATTTTAAACCGTACATCGCTTAAAACGACTTTATACGCGTATTTAACGCATAGTTTGGGTTTAAAACTATTTTAATATATAAGACTTATTACCAAAGGTTATAACCTGTTAAAATAAGCTATTTTACTGATCAACTCAGACCCGGATCACAGGTGTCTAATTAAACCCTTTTTATAATCTTTAAAATGACCAAAATACCCCTACGGGGCTTATAAAGAGATTAAACTCGTTTTGGGCATCATGGGTGATATCCTACTGATATCACAACTTATTTAAGGCATGTTAACTTAGGAAAACTGTTTAGGACTCTTACGGATACCCGTTACGCTTCATGCGCGTTCGGTTCGGTTTATGTAACTAGTTTACATAAATTAGCCGAAACGGGTCAAACCTCATCGGTTTTATCTCAAAATCCAGAATGTGTATCATATACCCATATTAAGCAAGTCTTCAAACTTGTCGGGACTAAATCACATTCTATCCGGTCTTCGCTTAATCGTGCGTACGAACCGTATCTTTAAAACTAACCGGTCTAAGCGTAAGCTTAACTAAAGACCCGTTAGGACTCTAATAGGTTATTATAAACCTTCGTTCCAGATTAGGAGAACCAGTAAAAGATACTTGCACTCGCTGATTTTGAACTATACTTACTCAGGTAAATACTTTTAACTTATTTTCCCTATACGGGCTTGGGGTACGGTATATAGAATACCGCTTGGTCCAGCATTGAATCTTTAATCGAATAGAGGTTAAATCATTGATATGCTCTGTTTTGAAATGTTTTGTTTGCTTAAAGCCTTTGGGGGGTTAATGACCATGTCCCGGATATCCCTGGCATCATTTTACGAAATGGCCACGACCTTAGCACTCAGGTGTAGGCGTACACCTGTCAGTGTCTCATTATATAAAGTGGTGTGTCCATTGATCTTTAACCCGGTCTACGGACTGGGCTACTGAACGCATAAGAAACATGTAAATCGTTTACAAGTATTATATATTTACATAATTATCCCAAGTTATAAAATATTATTTGTGCCTTGTGCCTTAAATGCATTTTCTTAAACTCTTTTCAAAATGAGTCGGTTGATTGTATTTACCAGTGTAAACTGACGTATTTTCTTAAAAAGGTTAAGTGCAGGTACTACGCGAAATAGGCTGGCTTGTCTCCTAGCATCCACATTAAGTCTCGCCAGCTTGGATGTCATAAACTGTTGAACATTTGTTTCCTTTTATTTGAATCTACCTGTGGATTTATATTCGACTATTTGTGATACTTAATATTACAATATCGTTTGGTTGAATTAAATCTATACTTTGCTTCCGCTGTGCATTTAAATATTGTGTTGTTTGACTATCATGTTGCCAACCACGTCACGATACTCCCCTACCGGGCCCACCGATGACACGTGGAAATTCGGGGTGTGACAGGTTGGTATCAGAGCCAACACTGAGTGAATTAAACACTAACCTTTTGTGTTTAATCTCAGTTACACAATTGCACATTCCTAAATCTTCGAGTCTAGACAAAGAACTTAGGAATAATCCAAATTGTTCAAATTTTTATTTAATTAAATTTTTGTCCTTTATTTTTCCTTGTTATTACCTTGTGTATTTTAACAGGTACAATAATGCCGCCAAGATTTAGACGAGGTGGTCGAGGAAAGGAGCCAGCTAGCGCCCCTAACGACCATGAGGCAGGGCCTTCATATCGACGAACTTCTTCTACAAGGAATGACGAAACGAGGGAGCTATGGAGGACCTATGAAGACTCTGCCAGACGATCTTTTTCGCACGCCTCCACACCTCCATATCATGACTCTTATGGGCCTCAGTCAGAGAACGAACCCCACAACCCGCAACGTTTCTTTGGCGACCCTACTCCTGTTTTTCAGGGTCAGTTTAACCCAGCAGAGTACCTACCAGAGCACGTGGGCTTTAACCCTTAGGACCAGAGGATCACTTTTCGGGTGATCAAGATATGGACGAGGACACAGATCCCGTCGAGGCTTCAACCGGATCCTTGAACCATCCTTTCGTGATATCAGACGGTTCATCTTTTCACGGAACACCATACCAGGGACCGGATAGTCACATGGCACGGTTCGAACGGTGTGAGTGGTACTATACACCATCTGAACACTCATCACCTCACCAGCAGCCGCCACTGCAGCAGCAAGATCCCTCTGGGGATCCACGTTATGAGGCAGTCACACCACCGCCTCCACCGCCGCCAGTGCATCTAGAGCCTCCAGAGCCACCAAGACGTAGGAGGACTGGTGCACGGATCTCAGCACGAGAAGTTGATTTTCGTCTCAACACTCCTCAACACTCTAGCGGCAGCCATTACCCGCCTACTCATGAAGTCCCACAGATGGGTGGACCTTCTGTCCCAGTTTCGGAGGTGAATTCAGCACCGATTGTACCGCCATCACCGGGTTTTGGCCACCCAATCCCTGCTTATACTGCTCCGGCAGCTTACAACCCATATGGACCACCAGCATACCATGGCTATAACTATGCTGATGATCCTTACAACGTGGCATCAAGCTACCTTGCCCATAATAATCCTGAGGGACCATATGGACCCCCTTGGGGAATGGGATACCCAGCTCGGGGGTATCAAGCACCTGTTCAGCCGCCACCACAGTACCAACCACCACGGGCTCCTCCTCCTGAGCAGGAGGAACTCCGCCGAAGACTGGCTAAAGTGGAGCGAGACTTCCAGAAGGAACGTAGGAAGAATGAGGGATTTATGAGTGGGTTGGCAAACTTGCTTAAGGGGAAGAAGAAACGGGATCGTTAAATCCCCATATATATATTGTTGTATTTCCTTGTTTAAATCAAGTCCCTACGTGGACATTTATTTATGTGTGTATGTAGTCCCTGCGTGGACATCTATCTTTGTACTTAGTCCCTACGTGGACTTGTCTTTATTAGTCCCTACGTAGACATTTACTTTTGTAAATAGTCCCTGTGAGGACATGTGTTATCAGTATAGCTCCTGCGTGGGCAAGTATTTGTAAAAGTCCCGTTTAGGGCAGAAGTGTACTACTTGTATATTAAATGGAATGTTAAGTTTGGAAATTTTATTTCTATCATTTAAAGCATTTATATATTATGCATGAAATAAACAAAATAACATCATTCCTTTTGTAAATGATCTGCCTATTAAATATCAATTAAGGATCTTAAAGGTAAAACCTAGCCTACATGTCATTATAAGACTTGGCCAAAATGGTAAGACCTGTATAAAAGATTCCAATCCCAGTTAACGTCTGAAAACATGTTAACACTCCTGGCAGATGTGATTCGTTAAAATCACACACGTCATTCTATATAAGGATTCTTTAGAAGATTCCTGACCCAATAAAAATGATCTCTGAATCATGGGTTAAATCATTAATAAATATGATCAGTTCTTTTTACCATCCATTGGTAATGGAATGCCTACGGGCCCTTCTCATTTTCAAATGAGACAAAAGACAGTATTAGTCCGTGACCCTGTCTGATAAAGGTAATGAACTTTGTTCAAACCTTCATGCTTTGATTCTCTGAAATCATAGCTTAAAATCTATATTGTCCCTGTGACTAGGCCTTATGTGCTAATAAAACTATTATCGTTTTATAATTAGGATAAATTATATTAGAAATCCTAAATTGATGTGAGTAATAAATTAACCATATATGGTCTATGTTACCACGGTTAATAAAAATTGCCATAAAAGACAATTCTATAATAAACTCACCAATAAGTTATTGTCGATATGTTACAGTTCAAGATACATGGCAGACTCAAACGAGGTCAACAGTCACCCAGGGATAGTGAATGATAATGCCCGTGTAAACGTAGCAGGTGCAGAGTTACAAGCTATGATAGATAATGCGGTTAATAGAGCTATGGATAGACAACACCATGGATCAAATGGTACCCATACGAGGACCCATTCTGCATCACACACTAGAACACCCTCCAGGACCCACACTGCCCACAACAGTAATTCTCACCACTCCTCGAATCAAAGGAGTAATCCATCCCAAAGAGTCATACAGAACCAAGAACCTCGTAATAGGGGTTGCACCTATAAATACTTCGTGTCGTGCAAACCCAGAGACTTCAATGGGGAAAAAGGAGCTGTTGATTGCATGACGTGGATGGATGAAATGGATACTGTGGTGGATATTAGTGGTTGCCATAATAGGGACATTGTGAAGTTTGTCTCACAGTCCTTCAAAGGAGAAGCCTTAGCCTGGTGGAGATCTTTGATCCAAGCCACAGGGAAAGTCCCATTATACAACATGACCTGGGAACAGTTCATGGCACTAATCAAAGAAAATTTCTGCCCTCAACATGAGGTTGAGAGAATTGAATCTGATTTCCTGGCGCTAGTCATGAAAAACCTGGACTGTCAGGCCTACCTTACTACTTTCAATACTTTGTCAAGGTTGGTCCCTTATTTGGTGACTCCGGAGCCTAAACGTATAGCTCGTTTTATCGGGGGTTTGGAACCGGAGATCAAAGCAAGTGTAAAGGCCTCCAGACCAACCACTTTTCGGTCAGTAACGGACATATCGTTGTCTCTGACCTCAGATGCTGTCAGGCTGAGGTCACTGAGGAAAACTGATACCGAGAAAAGGAAGCGTGAGGACGACAACTCACGACGTTCAGATAAGAAGCAGAAGGGAAACAATGACTCTAAGAAGGGGTCAGGATTTAAGAAAGATGGTCAGCAGTCGGGTGAAAAACCCAGATGTAAAATTTGGAGAAAGCACCATTTTGGAAAGTGCAGACTTGACTCAAAATCCCAATACCAGCCAAGGCCTTGTGGGATTTGCAAGTCTACGGAGCATAAGACCCTGGAGTGCAAGAAAATAAAGGATGCAACGTGTTATAGTTGCAATGAAAAGGGGCATATCAAATCCAACTGCCCAAAATTTACAAGGAAGAATGAAGAGGGGAAGAAGACCAATGCGAGGGTCTTCAGGATGGATGCTAAGGAAGCCGTCAAGGACGACAACGTGATAACAGGTACCTTTCTCGTAAATGATGTTTATGCGAGAGTGTTATTTGATTCAGGCGCTGATAAGTCGTTTGTAGATAATAAGTTTTGTGAATTGTTGAAACTACCTGTTAAGACTTTAAGTGTGAAGTATGAGGTGGAACTAGCAGATGGCACTTTAGAAACCGCTTCAACCTTATTAGATGGATGTTTCATATCCTTTAGGAACCACTCTTTTCCCTTGTCCCTACTTCCTTTAAAACTAGCCGGTTTCGACATAGTTTTGGGTATGGACTGGTTATCACATAACCAGGCCCAGATTATTTGCAATAAGAAGCAAGTGAGGATCAAGACTTCGTCTGGTGAATCACTTACTATCCAGGGAGATACCCAGTATGGGCTGCCCGAGAAAATGTCTATACTCAAAGACTCAAAGTGTTTGAAGAAGGGTTGTGTCATCTACATGGCACAGGTGATTATCGATGAGCCGAAACCCAAGATTGGAGATATCCCAGTCATTTCTGAATACCCAGAAGTATTTCCTGAAGAACTACCTGGTTTGCCACCAGATAGGCAAGTGGAATTCAGGATTGACATTATTCCTGGATCAGCACCAGTTGCAAGGGCGCCTTATAGGTTGGCACCAACAGAGATGAAGGAATTGAGGACGCAGCTAGATGATTTACTAGCCAAAGGTTTCATCAAACCTAGTTCGTCTCCTTGGGGAGCACCGGTTTTATTTGTTAAGAAGAAGGATGGATCGATGCGTCTGTGCATCGACTACCGCGAGCTTAATAAGGTTACTATCAAGAATAGGTATCCTTTGCCCAGAATCGACGATCTGTTCGATCAACTTCAAGGGGCGAGTTTCTTCTCAAAGATTGACTTAAGGTCAGGCTACCATCAATTGAAGGTTAGAGATGAAGACGTGCACAAAACAGCATTTAGGACTCGTTATGGTCATTACGAGTTCCTAGTGATGCCTTTCGGGCTCACTAATGCACCGGCCGCATTCATGGATCTCATGAATCGCGTTTGCAAGCCGCACCTAGATAAATTCGTCATCTTTTTCATCGACGACATTCTCATCTACTCAAAGAACCAAGCTGACCATAAAAAGCATCTTCACTGCATTTTGGAACTACTTCATAAAGAAAAGCTCTATGCCAAGTTCTCGAAGTGTGAATTCTGGCTTCGAGCAGTCCAATTTCTTGGGCATGTTGTTAGTGAGCATGGTATCCAAGTAGATCCTGCTAAAGTTGAAGCTGTCATGAATTGGCATGAGCCAAAGACGCCTACTGAAATTCGTAGCTTCCTAGGTTTGGCAGGATACTATAGACGATTCATAGAAAACTTCTCAAGGATTTCTGCACCCCTGACTTCGCTGACACGTAAGAAGATTAAGTTTGATTGGGGTCCTAAGCAGCAGGAATCCTTCGATATTCTGAAACAAAAATTGAGCAATGCTCCAGTACTGACATTGCCTGATGGAATAGAGGAGTTTGTAGTTTATTGTGATGCATCACACACCGGGATGGGATGTGTGCTTATGCAGAAAGGCAAAGTCATTGCCTATGCTTCACGTCAGTTAAAGGTGCACGAAAAGAATTACACCACCCACGATTTGGAGTTGGGTGCCGTTGTATTCGCACTAAAACTGTGGAGGCACTACTTATATGGAATTAAATGTGTGATCTATTCTGATCACAAGAGCCTTCAACATCTGTTCAACCAGAAAGACTTGAACATGAGGCAACGCCGTTGGATGGAAACTCTTAATGATTACGATTGTGAAATAAGATACCATCCCGGCAAGGCGAATGTAGTCGCCGATGCCTTGAGTCGGAAAGAAAGAGTGAAACCCATCCGAATCAATGCCAAGAGCATGGAAATAAAGAACAACTTGATAGAAAGGTTGTTAGATGCACAGAAGAAAGCTGTGCTGGAAGCTAACTATCCTAAAGAAAAGCTAGGAGTAACTGAGGAGCAGTTATCTCTTAGTAAGGATGGAATTCTTAGATTGAATGGACGGATATGGGTTCCAATTTATGGAGGACTACGAGATGTTATCCTCCAGGAAGCCCACAGCTCTAAATATTTTGTTCATCCTGGAGCTGATAAAATGTACCAGGATCTAAGGGCAAACTATTGGTGGATAGGCTTGAAGAAGTCTGTAGCTACCTATGTAGCTAAATGCTTGACGTGTGCGCAAGTCAAGGCAGAACATCAAAAACCGTCAGGTTTGCTACAACAGCCTGAACTTCCTACTTGGAAGTGGGAAATGGTAACTATGGATTTTATCACCAAGTTACCTAAGACAAGGAAAGGAAATGACACCATCTGGGTGATAGTTGACCGACTGACTAAGTCAGCACATTTCCTACCTATTAAGGAGACCTACAGCTCTGATATGTTAGCCCAACTGTACGTTGATAAGATTGTAGCTCTACATGGCATACCTGTAGCTATTATCTCTGACCGAGATACTAGATACACATCACATTTTTGGAAGAGTTTCCAACAATCTTTGGGCACACGTTTGAATTTTAGTACGGCTTATCATCCTCAGACTGACGGTCAGAGTGAGCGTACTATTCAAACGTTGGAAGACATGCTACGTGCATGTGCGATCGATTTGGGAGGTAGCTGGGATAAGAACCTGCCATTGATTGAATTCTCCTACAACAATAGCTACCATACCAGCATAAAGGCTGCGCCTTTTGAGGCATTATACGGTAGAAAGTGTAGATCGCCTGTTTGTTGGGCGGAAGTTGGAGAAGTCCAGTTATCAGGACCAGAGATCGTGTTCGAAACGACGGACAAGATTTTCCAGATTCGTAACAATCTCCAAGCTGGCCGGAATAGGCAGAAGATTTACATTGATCCAAATCGTAAGGATTTTCACTTCGAAGTAGGTGAAAAAGTCCTACTTAAAGTGTCACCCTGGAAGGGAGTGATGCGATTTGGTAAGAAAGGTAAGCTAAGCCCGAGATACATAGGACCTTTCGCGGTTATCGAACGTGTCGGGTCAGTTGCCTACAAGTTAAACTTACCTGAAGAGCTCAGTAGTATACACAATGTGTTCCACATCTGCAATCTGAAGAAGTGTTTCGCTGATGAATCAGTGGTTATACCCTATACAGATGTGCATATCGATGAGAGCTTGAAATTTGTAGAAAAACCTTTGTCGATCGAAGATCGACAGGTGAGGAAGCTTCGAAGGAAGCATATACCTTTTGTAAAGGTCAAATGGGATGCCCGAAGAGGTCCCGAATTCACGTGGGAGGTTGAATCCACGATGAAAGAAAAGTACCCTTACTTGTTTCAGTAAATCTCGGGTCGAGATTTCTTTTAAGGGGGTGAGGATGTAACACCTCGAAAATTTACGTCCTATAATGTGTTGACACGTGTCATAGGTTTGAACGCGTGAAAAAATGTTCTTGAAGGACTAAAGTTGACAAACAGTGAAACTGTGTAAATATAAGGGTTCAAAGTGTCAACAATGAATAAATATACTTTTCAATAACCCTACATGATGTTTATAACCTTAAACGAATGGATCATGGATCATACGAAGCGAATTGTGAAAGAAAGTGAGAGATTACAAACTACAGGGGTTAAATGTGTCAACATGTTTAAGATATACCTCTGAGTGACCTTTTGACAAACCCGAAGCTTTGTAATGATTAATTATGATCACTGGAATGTACCACAAAAATTTCATGAAGTTTCGTTATCGTATGAGCAAGTTGTGATAAAATTCGTGTGCAAGGGTTAGAACCGTCAACATGTTCACCTGATCCGGATGGCCCAGGCGGCCCGCATCAGGATTACAAAAACTCAAAGCGGGCCGCGTCCGACCTACAGGTGCAGAAAAAACAGGCAGCTGCCTGTTGATGCATGTAACCGACTCCAATCTCATTTTTTCGAAACTTTGGGCTGCCTAAGATGGTTTCTAGCTAGTAGGGGACTTGTGGATGATAATGCAACACCCCTAGACTTATGTGTTGATCATCTAAGAGTGTTTGAAGCCTTATATCAAGACCCACATGTTACCACATTGTTCATTCATCACTTCTGAGCATTTCCAGAGCATTCAAGCAGGCCACAAGCATTTCAAATCATCCATTGGTCGTGTGTAAGTGCCTTTGATCCTTCTTGTTTGAGTTATACTTAGTTAAAAGCCTAGAAATCAAACCGTCGTAACTACGGTTTGACTTTGTGATAAATCACAATCGGTCCAGAGATTTGTCGAATCGAAAGTTGTTATAAGTTGGCATTTATATGGTTAATAAACCCCTAAAAGGGCACTAACTGATTCGAATCCTAACTAGGTCGTTTGTCGAGTCAAAGGTTGTCCGAAAAAGTCAACAGAAACATTAATCGCATATTTAACGATACGGAAAGCGTGTAACCTGTTTTATCAGTCATATAACTTGAAAATAAGTATAAGAACTTGTCTAGGCTTGTTTGATTCGACAACTTTATGTTTTGAACCGATTCGGAACCGAGAGACGCAAAAGTTTGACTTTTGCTTTGACCTCAGTTCTGACCCGATTTATATAGGTTTAGACATGCCTTAAAGTTCCATTAGGACCTAGTTGCATGTGTGTATAAGCCTCTGCGTTTATACCACTCGAATCCCTAATCGTCCAATGTTTCCGTTAAACGCCTAAATATTGACCGTAATGCCCTTATGACCATAAAACGAGATTTTTGAAAATGTGAAAGTGCCATAATCTTAGTTACTGATTTTTAGACTTGTACCAAAAATTTCACATCAGTTGGAGGTCTAGATTAGGAGTTATGCTTAATGACGTAATTTGAACGCTTTTAAGTAATTAAACGGGTCATTAGCGTAAAGCCTATCTAAACCCAATTTTTGACATCAAACCTTTTACCCACTGATGTGATATAATATTTTGTGATTTTTAAAGATTTTTAATTATTTTTAAACTGATCATAAGCTAGGTTTATCGCCTCGATTCGGTTAATACCAAAAATACCCTTTTCGGCCATAAAATGAGTTTTACAAATCCTTTTAACGCCAATCCAATTGCTACTGATTTTAAATAATAAATGGAGTATTTTGAGCCTGTTTATTTGATCAGAAAACTCAGAATCGTATTTTAAACCGTACATCGCTTAAAACGACTTTATACGCGTATTTAACGCATAGTTTGGGTTTAAAACTATTTTAATATATAAGACTTATTACCAAAGGTTATAACCTGTTAAAATAAGCTATTTTACTGATCAACTCAGACCCGGATCACAGGTGTCTAATTAAACCCTTTTTATAATCTTTAAAATGACCAAAATACCCCTACGGGGCTTATAAAGAGATTAAACTCGTTTTGGGCATCATGGGTGATATCCTACTGATATTACAACTTATTTAAGGCATGTTAACTTAGGAAAACTGTTTAGGACTCTTACGGATACCCGTTACGCTTCATGCGCGTTCGGTTCGGTTTATGTAACTAGTTTACATAAATTAGCCGAAACGGGTCAAACCTCATCGGTTTTATCTCAAAATCCAGAATGTGTATCATATACCCATATTAAGCAAGTCTTCAAACTTGTCGGGACTAAATCACATTCTATCCGGTCTTCGCTTAATCGTGCGTACGAACCGTATCTTTAAAACTAACCGGTCTAAGCGTAAGCTTAACTAAAGACCCGTTAGGACTCTAATAGGTTATTATAAACCTTCGTTCCAGATTAGGAGAACCAGTAAAAGATACTTGCACTCGCTGATTTTGAACTATACTTACTCAGGTAAATACTTTTAACTTATTTTCCCTATACGGGCTTGGGGTACGGTATATAGAATACCGCTTGGTCCAGCATTGAATCTTTAATCGAATAGAGGTTAAATCATTGATATGCTCTGTTTTGAAATGTTTTGTTTGCTTAAAGCCTTTGGGGGGTTAATGACCATGTCCCGGATATCCCTGGCATCATTTTACGAAATGGCCACGACCTTAGCACTCAGGTGTAGGCGTACACCTGTCAGTGTCTCATTATATAAAGTGGTGTGTCCATTGATCTTTAACCCGGTCTACGGACTGGGCTACTGAACGCATAAGAAACATGTAAATCGTTTACAAGTATTATATATTTACATAATTATCCCAAGTTATAAAATATTATTTGTGCCTTGTGCCTTAAATGCATTTTCTTAAACTCTTTTCAAAATGAGTCGGTTGATTGTATTTACCAGTGTAAACTGACGTATTTTCTTAAAAAGGTTAAGTGCAGGTACTACGCGAAATAGGCTGGCTTGTCTCCTAGCATCCACATTAAGTCTCGCCAGCTTGGATGTCATAAACTGTTGAACATTTGTTTCCTTTTATTTGAATCTACCTGTGGATTTATATTCGACTATTTGTGATACTTAATATTACAATATCGTTTGGTTGAATTAAATCTATACTTTGCTTCCGCTGTGCATTTAAATATTGTGTTGTTTGACTATCATGTTGCCAACCACGTCACGATACTCCCCTACCGGGCCCACCGGTGACACGTGGAAATTCGGGGTGTGACACTCTATTACTTAATTTGCTAATCTAGTTAATCTGTTTAATA
The DNA here is from genome assembly GCA_030545235.1 of Helianthus tuberosus. Classification (NCBI taxonomy): domain Eukaryota; kingdom Viridiplantae; phylum Streptophyta; class Magnoliopsida; order Asterales; family Asteraceae; genus Helianthus; species Helianthus tuberosus. Next base: position 31,303,760 of record CM060359.1, read on the forward strand.
ATAAATTCTCATGTAGTAGAAAATTTGAACGTTTAACTAGTGATCTATATAGGGTAACGCAAGGTCAAAATGAATCACTTAGGGATTACATCACTAAGTTTAGTAAAGAATCCTTAGACATTTCTAACTTGGATATTGCTATGCCTGTAGAAGCCTTTAAAATGGGTTTACTTAGAGATTCATTATTCTATGATGATCTTGTCATGACCCCTTGCTGAAATCTTGATGAAGTGAGAACCAGGGCCCTTAGGTTTATCCGGTTGGAGGATGACAAAAGGATCCAGGAAAGACTGGCAGGATCCTCAACGCAGGAAAAGCAAGGATCCTACTTCAAGAATAACAAGTTCAAGTCCTACAACAAGTCTAATAACCAGAATGTGCATGCAGTAGAACAAGAAGAGGATGATGAGGATTATCCTCCAATTTCTGAGTACTGTTTTTCTGTTGATAACAATGAACTAATTCTTGCATTGCAGAATCTAGGTGAGAAAGCAAGATGGCCAAGAAAAAGTGATAAACCAGCCGCAACAAAGGACAAGTCCAAATGGTGTGCATGTCATGAGGATTTCGGGCATCTCACTGAAGAATGTATTGCACTGAGAAAAGAGATTGGTTACTTGTTAAGCAAGGGACACTTGAAGGAGCTTTTGGGAAGAAAAAAGTCAAGGATCCAGGATCCTGAAAGGGTTCCAGAAAGGGCTCCTGCCCCTCCAGCAGATGCACAAGTTATAAACTTCATTTTAGGTGGATCAGACATTTGTGGTACTTCCTTTTTAGCAGCCAAGAGACATGCCAAGGAAACCAAGATGGATAATGGGGATAGACCCATTCGAACTTCCACTGTTACCAAGGATAAAATTATAACTTTTGATGAGGATGATCGTGTTGATATCCAGGATCCTCATCATGATGGTCTTGTTATCACTTTATTTATATCTAACCACTTTGTTCGCAGGATCCTGATAGATGGAGGAAGCTCGGTAAACATCATTCAGCTTGATGTCCTCAAGAAGATGAACATCCCTGAATCAGATATTGTACCAAGATCCTCAGTTCTTGTGGGATTCAGTGGAGAAACCAAGAACACACTGGGGGACATCGAACTCCCCATCTATAGTGAAGGACTTCATTCTTATAAAAAATTGTGTGTTATAGATTGCTTATCCTGTTGTAACGTTATCCTTGGCAGGCCATAGATACATGACATGAAGGCAGTCCCATCTACCTATCATCAATGCGTGAAGCTTCCTAGTCCATGGGGAGTGGTGAAAATTTTGCTACACGTCATCAATGAAGCCAGCCTCAAGACCAAGGGAGCAATAGCAATTAAAGCATCCTCCGAGAGATGACTTGGATGCAAGGGAACAGGATGTGAAAGATATCCTTATGGATCCTCGGGATCCTGAATCCAAGATCTTCATAGGATCAGGGATCCTCAACAACATCGAACAGGAGCTAATATCCTTCCTAAAGAAGAGAAAGACTACATTTGCCTGGAAACATGAAGACATGACAGGTATTTCTAACGATACAATTACTCATAAACTTGGCATTGACAGGTCATTCAAACCAATACACCAAAAGAGGAGGAAGTTTGCACCTGAGAGAAATGCCATTATCCAGGAGGAGGTAGATAAATTGCTCCGGGCAGGTATGATAAGAGAGGTCAAGTATCCAAGGTGGTTAGCCAATGTGGTGGTTGTTCAGAAGAAAAACGGAAAGTGGAGGGTATGTGTCGATTTCACTGATTTAAACAAGGCATGTCCCAAGGATCCTTTCCCATTACCCCACATTGACTCCATGGTGGATGCTACCGAGGGTCATGAATTGTTGACTTTTATGGAAGCTTCATCTGGATTTCAACAAATTCAGATGGAACCATCTGATCAAGAGGATACAGCTTTTATGACCCCAACTGGTATATATTGTTATATTGCTATGCCATTTGGACTAAGAAATGCAGGTGCTACTTATCAAATGCTAGTCAATATGATGTTCAAGGAACAAATTGGACACACTATGGAAGTCTATATAGATGACATGGTGGTTAAGTCTAAGAAAGCTGAGGATCACCTTAGAGACTTGGAGGAAGCATTCAATATCCTTGATAAGTTTAATATGAAACTAAATCCTTCCAAGTGTCACTTTGGTGTTAAAGCAGGTAAATTCCTAGGTTATATGGTGACAAAAAGAGGCATTGACGCAAGTCCAGAGCAAATTAAGGTTATTGTGAATTTCAAGTCTCCTGCCAATGCCAAGGATGTGCAAAGATTGACAGGCAGGATCGCAGCCTTGAACAGGTTCATATCCAAGTCATCAGAAAAATGCAAGGAATTCTATGACATTTTGAGAAAGAACAAGAAATTTGAATGGACTGAAAAGCATGAAAGTGCTCTCAAAGCTCTTAAGGATTACCTATCCTCAGCTCCTGCCTTGATGAAACCAGAAAAAGGGGATGTATTATCCTTATACCTCGCGGTATCCTCTAAAGCAGTAAGTGTTGTCCTTGTTAAGGATCACGAAGGTACACAACATCCTGTCTATTATGTAAGTAAGAGTTTGCTTGATGCTGAATCCAGGTATTCACATTTAGAGAAACTTATTCTTGCTTTAATTATGGCATCTACTAAATTAAGACATTATTTTGAAACTCATACCATTATTGTTAAGACTAACTTTCCAATTAAGAATGTTCTCAGGAAACCTGAAATGTCAGGAAGGATGGCTAAATGGGCAGTGAACCTCAGTGCTTATGATATAAGATATGAGCCTAGAACTGCCATTAAATCCCAAGCCTTAGCTGACTTTGTGGCAGATTTCAATAGTGACTTGCAAAGGGAAGCTGAGTTAGAAGTCCAACAGCTTGAAGAAACTAAGGATCCTTGGATACTCTTCACTGATGGAGCTTCTAATGTCAAAGGAACTGGACTTGGAATACTACTAAAATCGCCACAGGGGGACATAATACCCCACGCCATAGCTTGTGAGTTTCAAACTACCAACAATGAGGCTGAATATGAAGCCTTGATAACTGGTTTGCAAATTGCCAAGCATATGAGGATCATGTATTGTCACGGCTCCCCGACCCGGTTTGACCCGTTTCAGGAGCCGCGGGACAGAAAATCCCGTGGTATTTATTTAACAGCGGAAGTTTTCTTCAGGATCTTTTTAATATGCAAAATATTTCCCGATTATTTTATTTCACAACTCGGGATAAAACCCGGTAATTTACAATCTTGAGATTTCACGGAGAAATCTTTTATTTTAAAAAACATGTTTCTTTATTTTATATTGAGCCACTTCCTTAAGCTGATAGTGCTTCACGACACTTTTCATGGATCACAACAGATCACCTGAAACATGTTTGAAAAAGGTTTTGTCAGTGGGAAATACTGAGTGAATCATTCATTTTACTAAAATGACACATTTGTTATAATTTACAGTATTAAGGGAGATTACAATGTTTCAGATATCAACCAACTACCCACAGTAATTGTCACTCGACTCGTTTCTGTGACTATGGTCAGATCACCCATTGGCTAACTCGTTGTCCAATGGTGACGGGAAATAAGTAATGTATACAAAACCCCACATACTGGCTGTAACTTGGTGATTACATAAACTTAATCACTGTAATTATAACTTTTGAAAATAAACATGCTTTTGTAAATAATTTGATAAAAAGAGAATGACTCACATTGCAGATTTAATTTGAGCAGAGCCTAGCCTACTGATTAGCCTTTTTAACCTAAATTTAATAACAGGCACACAATTCGGTTAGTAACTTAATACATCATTTACGATAACTCACGAGATCAAACCCTCACATCGAATGACAAAGTGCGATACTTAAACATCCATCGAATTAACGACGAATGACAAAGCATAAACCCTAATGTGGGTAGCACTTAAACATCCATTGGATAGTTTAATCGATCGGACATTGAATCGTATCACCGATCGAGTTATTACCCTGATTGCGACAGCACTTCGTGATTTGTGTGTGTTTTGATAGTAATTCTACTATAACTCAGCGTATATTTTGAGTTTTAACGTCGTTTCAGTGCCCAAAATCAAGTCCCAGACAACCCTATTTATACATGCAATTTGACCCAGTCGCGTAGTGCGACTGGTCACCCCTATAGTCGTCGCGCAGCGCGACTGCTTACCTATTTTCATAGGGTAGCCCTGTGTGTAAGTAGGCTTGCTGAGTTGACGGTTTTGTGAAATTCAATTTCGACAGATAGTTATGTGGATAATCGTAACTAGGATTTACCCCCCTGAGTTTTAGGGGCCCTGATCCTGATTCCGATTGTTCTGAAAATTTTAGGGTTTGTACAGAATCACTTGGGTGTCTCAATTAGGGTTTCCTATTGGATGAAATAATAAAATAAATAATAGTTTTGATGAGGGTTGTTACATTCTCCCCACCTTAATAAAAATCTCGTCCTCGAGATTTACTGGAATAATTGAGGATACTTTCGCTTCATTTCTGATTCCAGTTCCCAAGTGTATTCGGGTCCTCGTTTTGAATCCCACTTGACTTTAACTAAAACTAGTCGCTTGTGCTTGAGAAATTTCACCTTTCGATCTTCTATCTGAAGAGGTTTCTCAAAAAATTTTAACTTTTCGTTTACCTCTATGTCTCGAAGAGGTACTACCAGAGATTCGTCGGATAGACATTTCTTGAGATTGGATACATGAAATACATCATGTACTCCAGCTAACTCCTCTGGTAGTTGTAAACGATAAGCAACTGGTCCTATACGTTGGATCACCGGAAATGGTCCTACATATCTGGGACTTAGCTTTCCTTTCTTACCGAATTGAACAACTCCTTTCCAAGGGGAAACTTTCAACATTACTCTGTCTCCAACTTGGAATTCTAATGGCTTGCATCTATTGTCTGCATAACTCTTTTGACGATCTCGAGCAGTCTTAAGCCTTTCCTTGATTTGAGTAATCTTATCGGTAGTTTCTTGTACTATCTCGGGACCTGACAATTGATTTTCTCCTATTTCTGCCCAACAAACCGGAGTTCTGCACTTTCTTCTATACAGTGCCTCGAATGGGGCAGTTTCAATGCTTGAATGATAACTATTGTTATAGGAGAATTCAATTAAAGGTAAATGATCGTCCCAATTTCCACCAAAATCTATTACACATGCTCGGAGCATGTCTTCTAGAGTTTGGATCGTCCTTTCACTTTGCCCGTCTGTTTGTGGGTGATATGCTGTGCTTAAGTTTAGTTGAGTTCCCATTGCTTCTTGGAAACTTTTCCAGAAGTGAGAAGTGAAACGACTATCTCTATCTGATACAATGGAGAGTGGAACTCCATGTAGAGATACGACTTCATCTACATACAACTTTGCCAATCTTTCCATGCTAAAGGTTTCTTTCATTGGTAAAAAGTGAGCAGATTTGGTTAATCGATCCACAATCACCCAAATTGCGTCATTACCTTTTCTGGTTTTGGGTAACTTAGTAACAAAATCCATTGTTATGAGTTCCCATTTCCATACAGGCATTTCTAATTGTTGTAGTAGACCTGAAGGTTTCTGGTGTTCTGCCTTAACTTGTGAACAAGTAAGACACTTAGAAACATATCTAGCTATATCCTTCTTCAATCCTATCCACCAGAAATTTTTTCTTAAGTCTTGGTACATCTTATTGTTTCCTGGGTGTATGGTATACCTAGACTTATGGGCTTCTTCTAAAATCTTATTTCTTAATTCTCCCTGCTTAGGTACCCAAATTCTATTTTTGTGGAATCTCCAAATTCCATCATCTCCTTGTTCTAATTCTTTTATTCGTCCCTTCATTCCTTCAACATCATCCTTGATTGCTGTAGCTTGAACATTTTCCAATTGTTCCATTAAATCTAACTGTAGATTTAACCTAAGAGCACGAACTCGTCGTTGCTTTTCATGGTATTTACGACTTAAGGCATCTGCAACTACATTTGCCTTTCCTTCATGATATTGAATATCACCGTCGTAGTCACTTAAGATTTCCATCCATCTCCTTTGTCTCATATTTAACTCTTTTTGCCCAAATATATATCTTAAACTTTTATGATCTGTATAGACAGTAAATTTACTTCCGTACAGATAATGCCTCCAAATTTTCAGGGCAAAAATTACGGCTCCTAATTCTAATTCACGAGTCGTATAGTTTTCTTCGTGCTTTTTCAATTGTCTTGAAGCATACGCAATTACCTTCTTGCGTTGCATTAGCACACATCCAAATCCTAGTTTTGAAGCATCACAATATACTTCAAAATCTTCAGTTCCTTCTGGTAAAGCTAGGATTGGAGCATTGGTTAATTTCTGTTTCAAGATCCTAAAGGCTTCTTCTTGTTTAGGTCCCCATTCAAACTTAACTGCTTCACAGGTTAGCTTAGTTAATGGTACAACTATTTTGGAAAAATCCTTAATAAACCGTCTATAATATCCAGCTAAACCTATAAAACTTCTAATTTCCATTGCGGATTGCGGAACCCTCCATTTGGTAATTGTTTCTATCTTAGCAGGATCTACATGAATACCTTCATGATTCACCATGTGTCCGAGAAATTGCACTTCTTGCAACCAAAATTCACACTTCAAGAATTTGGCGTAAAGCTTTTCTTTTCTTAACAAAGTTAAGAGTGAATGCAAGTGCTGACAGTGTTCATCCTGACTTTTGGAATAAATAAGTATATCGTCTATGAAGACAATTACAAATTTATCCAAATACGGTTTACAGATTCTATTCATCATGTCCATGAATGCTGCAGGTGCATTCGTTAACCCGAATGGCATGACTGTAAACTCGTAATGACCATACCTAGTTCTGAAAGCAGTCTTAGGTATGTCTTCTTCTTGTACCTTCAATTGATGATATCCGGAGCGTAAATCTATCTTAGAAAAATATCTAGCTCCTTGAAGTTGATCGAAAAGATCATCAATCCTAGGTAATGGGTATCGATTCTTAATTGTAACCTTATTCAATTCTCTATAATCAATACACATTCTCATCGAACCATCCTTCTTTTTCACAAACAACACTGGTGCTCCCCACGGGGATGAACTAGGTTGTATGAAACCTTTACTTAGTAATTCATCTAATTGCTTTTTCAGTTCTAACATTTCTGTGGGTGCTAACCGATAAGGTGCCTTGGCTATCGGTATAGTTCCTGGAATTAGATGAATCCTAAATTCTACCTCCCTATCTGGTGGTAATCCTGGTAACTCTTCTGGGAATACATCTGGGTATTCTGAAACTACAGGTATTTCCTTAAGATCTTTACCCTTAGTGCTAATGATTACCGAAATCATATACACTATTCCTTGCTTTCGTTCATAACTAGCAACTTTCATTACTGATATGAACTTCATGGGTTTACGTGGTTTATCTCCTGTAATTGTGATTATTTCCCCAGTAGGTGCCTGAATTTCTATGGAATTTTTATCACAAAGGATTCGAGCATGGTTGGCTACTAACCAATCCATTCCTAACACAACATCAAATTCAGCTAATTTCGTAGGTAATAGGTTTGCAAAGAATTTATGACCTGAAAGTTCTATATTTTCCTTTTGCAAAACTTTATCTATACTAACAGAATTTCCGTCTGCCGTTTCGACTGTAAAAATCTGCCTAAGATTGGTTAAAGGTAAATTAAGAGCTTGGCATAATGAAGTATTGATAAAACTTTGGTTTGCACCAGAGTCAAATAATACTTTGGCGTAAATATTGTGAACTAAGAACGTACCAGCTATCACATCTGGAATGAGTTCTGCTTCTTGAGTAGTCAGCTGGAATGCTCTGACATTCTTTTTAGCAGCTCCGTCTGCAGCTTTGGCTTTGTTGTTATCAGCTGGTTTGACCAACTTAGACATTCTGGTTTAAAATGTCCTGTTTCTCCGCAGTTATAGCAGACTCTTGTTTTCTTCCTGCAGTCTTCTTCGCGATGTCCTATAGCTTTGCAAAAGTTGCAGATTACATTACATCTTCCATAATGTTTCTTTCTGCAAAACGGCGAAGTTGAAGATTGCCCTGTTCCTCTTCTCTTGAAGTTGCTATTATTACCCACCCGAAATCCTTGGGTAATTTTCTGAGCCAGTTCCTTTTTCCTATTTTCATCTCTTGTGCGTACCAGTTCGTCAGTGAGGGTATTAGCTAATTCCACAGCATCGTCAATAGTGCGAGGTCTAGCAGCTTTAACGATATTGCGGATTTCACTAATTAATCCCCAAACATAACGGGAAATGAGTACCGGTTCTGGCGAAGCCAGTGTTGGTACCACTCTAGCATATTCAAAGGAATGTCGAAGTATAACCGCGACAATCTACACCTATCATTCGATGGTTTAGAAACTTATTTGCCATTTGATCTTTTTCATATTCGGGATAGAATTTTCTTTCTACAAGACCTTTAAATTCTTCCCAGTTCATGGCATAAGCCCTATTTCTTCCTTTAGCCTGTAGCACCGTGTTCCACCATTCTAGCGCCCCTTCTTTGAAAAGGTTTGATGCGTACATGACCTTATCATCCTTGTCACATTTACTTATGGCAATTACTGCCTCGGTTTTCTCTAACCAACGCAGTGCCGCAGTCGCTCCTTCATTGCCTGCAAATTCAGCGGGTTTACAAGCAAGAAATTCTTTATAAGTGCAACCAGGTGTTGCAGCTTTCATTTTCTTAGGGAGCGGAGCTTGCCGTGGTTCATCATCATGATTAACATGATCATTGCCTCCGTTTACGCTATTACTGAAGTTATCTTCAGAAATACGTTTGCTAGGAACGATTTGTTGAGGTTCGATTGGATTTTTAACAGCAGCAACTATTGCTGGAATAGCATTAGCTATCCCTTGAGCAACGATATTTTCTATATCCTGCCTAGTCATATATTGATCCCCCGGTTGTTGCTCAGATTGATTAACCTCATTAACTGGTTCATTATTAGCGTTTTCCATCTGATAATTAATTTATAAATAATTAGTATAGAATAAGAAACAATCCAATATAAAAATTAATCGTACATAATTATGTAAACAAATATACAATCAACATTGTAAAATTTTCTTTCATTCGATAGATTATATTATGCTTCCATAAACATTTTTATCTTACAACCATTTTATTGTTTATTTTACACATATTGATTTATTGTTTATTATACAAACATAGCTTTACCAACCCATTATCTCTTATCATTTATCTTTCTAAAAACGAAGCTCCCTTTCATCATACTTCCAGGAAATTTGCCCCCTATCTCTCGGATCCTATTCCCAGCATCCATTAACTCTTCGCCAAAATGACGGAGTTCAGCCATATTCTCATTACTCATCGGTGGATTTGGCAGAGGTTCTGGATCGAATTGAGGAAGAAAGGAATAAGGACTGTTGATAATATTTTGGAATTGCCAGTCATTTGTCCACCATTCGTATATTCCCAGAGGTTGAGGATAGATTATAGGTTCTGGAATTGCTGGTTCTAAGTTTATAGGGAGTTGAGTTTCAATAGGACGAGTAAAAACATTTGTATTGACAGGCTGAATAGTATCACAGCTTGCCAATATAAAATCTAGCTCTTCCTGCAATGTCATTTCCTGAGTTTGTTTAGAACTTTCTCCAACTTCTACCTGAGAACTTCCTCCAACCTCCATTCTTATTTGCTTAGAATATTCATCAAACTGTAATCCCATCTGCCTAGACTCTTCCCCGACTTCAATTCCCTTCCCTTTTTCTAAAGGATTTTCTATTTTAGGCATCTTTCTAATGACGGGCTTCCTCCTACGCACATGCCTCCATCCTACAAATCTCCTTCTTTTCTTGGGCTTGGGTTTCTGTGGTGGTGGTGAAGCATTAAATTCAATAGGTTGCTCCATATCAGGAAAATACCCAGTAAATTCTTTAGAAACTTCTATGTTTACAGGGTAGAGGTTGAGATTCTCTAGGGCTTCAGATAAATCATTCATGCTGTTTAACATATATGTAAAAATAATAAGTTAAAATTTTATAACAATTTTAAAAGATAACCTTCAAATATTATTGCATACTGTGTAACTACCAAACAACTAAAATTTAAAACACACTATGTTTTACAGTAAATTTATTTATTTACTGGAGAACGTTTCTGACTTATAAGTGATTAGGGTGCTAAAACTGAAACAAGTTATTTAAATATTTTCATTGACTGCTACGATGGCTAGCATATAGAGATTTGCCCATTTTTTATCTAACTTGTCTTCCCAAGGTGGGTTACTAGTTATTTCCTGGTTAACTTTCTTTTCTCGGGATTTCTTTACTAGGAGAAAGTGGTTCCTCATATTGTGCCTTTCGCACAAATATACCTTCTTCAGGGATTGCAGAGTAATTTGAGGGTTTGGTTTGGGATGAGCTTCCCTTCTCGTTGGATGACCTATCTAATTTAAGATAGATGTTTGACAACTTTTGCTTACCCATACTGTAACTAACAAATAGTCAGTTAATAAAACACATAATCACAAAATGGCAATCAGTAAAATTAAGTATTTTCTAAATACTTAATAGGCTTAAATCAGTGGCTCTGATACCACCTTTTTCTGTCATGGCCCCCGACCCGGTTTGACCCGTTTCAGGAGCCGCGGGACAGAAAATCCCGTGGTATTTATTTAACAGCGGAAGTTTTCTTTGGGATCTTTTTAATATGCAAAATATTTCCCGATTATTTTATTTCACAACTCGGGATAAAACCCGGTAATTTACAATCTTGAGATTTCACGGAGAAATCTTTTATTTTACAAAACATGTTTCTTTATTTTATATTGAGCCACTTCCTTAAGCTGATAGTGCTTCACGGCACTTTTCCTGGATCACAACAGATCACCTGAAATATGTTTGAAAAATGTTTTGTCAGTGGGAAATACTGAGTGAATCATTCATTTTACTAAAATGACACATTTGTTATAATTTACAGTATTAAGGGAGATTACAATGTTTCAGATATCAACCAACTACCCACAGTATTTGTCACTCGACTCGTTTCTGTGACTATGGTCAGATCACCCATTGGCTAACTCGTTGTCCAATGGTGACGGGAAATAAGTAATGTATACAAATCCCACATACTGGCTGTAATTTGGTGATTACATAAACTTAATCACTGTAATTATAACTTTTGAAAATAAACATGCTTTTGTAAATAACTTGATAAAAAGAGAATGACTCACATTGCAGATTTAATTTGAGCAGAGCCTAGCCTACTGATTAGCCTTTTTAACCTAAATTTAATAACAGGCACACAATTCGGTTAGTAACTTAATACAGCATTTACGATAACTCACGAGATCAAACCCTCACATCGAATGACAAAGTGCGATACTTAAACATCCATCGAATTAACGACGAATGACAAAGCATAAACCCTAATGTGGGCAGCACTTAAACATCCATTGGATAGTTTAATCGATCAGACATTGAATCGTATCAGCGATCGAGTTATTACCCTGATTGCGACAGCACTTCGTGATTTGTGTGTGTTTTGATAGTAATTCTACTATAACTCAGCGTATATTTTGAGTTTTAACGTCGTTTCAGTGCCCAAAATCAAGTCCCAGACAACCCTATTTATACATGCAATTTGACCCAGTCGCGTAGCGCGACTGGTCACCCCTATAGTCGTCGCGCAGTGCGACTGCTTACCTATTTTCATAGGGTAGCCCTGTGTGTAAGTAGGCTTGCTGAGTTGACGGTTTTGTGAAATTCAATTTCGACAGATAGTTATGTGGATAATCGTAACTAGGATTTACCCCCCTGAGTTTTAGGGGCCCTGATCCTGATTCCGATTGTTCTGAAAATTTTAAGGTTTGTACAGAATCACTTGGGTGTCTCAATTAGGGTTTCCTATTGGATGAAATAATAAAATAAATAATAGTTTTGATGAGGGTTGTTACAGGTATCTTGAGGTACATGTAGATTCATTGTTAATTACTAATCACTTTAATGGATCCTATGTTGTTAAAGGTGAAAAGCTAATCAAATATTTGGAGATTGTCAAAGAATTGGCACTCTCTTTTGTTTCCTTTAGTTTGACACAGGTACCCAGAGAAGAGAATGCAGAAGCTGATGCATTGGCCAATCTAGGATTATCCTTGAAGATTCCAGAGGATACCAAGATCCCTATTATCCATGTCCTAAGCCCTGCTATTGAGGATCTTGTAGCTATGGAGATAGGAGAGGATTCTATAATCATCCCTAGTGATGATACACAATCTCATTCAGGATCATGGATCCTTCCAATCGTGAGATATATTCAATATGGAGAGATTCCTACAGGAGAAAACCCCAGGGCCTTCAAAATTAAGGTATCTCAATTTACAATATTAAACAACATGTTATATAAATGATCTCTTGCAGGACCATATCTAAGATGCATTGAGGATGCTGAAATCCAAGAAGTCCTAAAGGACTTTCATGAAGGAGATTGTGAAAACCACACTAGGGCAGGGAATTATTCTCAAGGATCCTGAGGACAGGATACTATTGGCCTACTATGAAGAAGGATGCTGTGGATTATGCCAGGAAGTGTGATCCTTGTCAGAGATATAGTAACATCCTTCACCAACCGGCAGAGCTCTTGCATCCTATATCCTCTTCTTGGCCATTTATGAGATGGGGAATGGATATAGTTTGTAAACTTCCCAAGGCACCTGGTGGAAAAGTATTCATGCTTGCTATGACTGATTACTTCTCAAAGTGGATAGAGGCTGAAGCCTTTGCTCAAGTCAGAGAAAAAGAAGTGATATCCTTTATCAAAAGAAATATTATTTCTAGATTTGGTATTCCTTCTGAAATTCTTTGTGATAATGGATCCCAATTTATTGGGAGTAGAACTACTGACTTTTGTGACAGCTGGGGGATTAGGATGATAACATCAACACCAGTCCACCCACAAGCTAATGGTCAAGCAGAATCATCTAACAAGATCATCATCAATAATTTGAAGAAGAAGCTTGGAGCCAAGAAAGGAAAATGGGCAGAAGAGCTACCTTATGTACTATGGGCTGATAGAACAACTCCCAAGAATGCTACTGGTCAAACTCCATTTTCTTTGGTATTTGGAGCAGAATCAGTGATCCCTACAGAAATAGTGGTTCCTACTGCAAGAACAAGCATCCGTGATCCTGAAGGAAATGCTGAAAACTTGGATACTATAGAGGAGCTCAGGGATTTGGCAAGGATAAGGATGGTTAGTTATCAACAAAGGATGGCTGGAGCCTACAATAAGAATGTCAGGATCAGGAAATTCCAAGTTGGCGATATGGTGTTGAGGAAAGCATTTCAGAATACCACCAACCCTGCTGATGGAAAGTTGGCACCAAAGTGGGAAGGCCCCTATTTGATTGAAGCTAAAGCAGGAAAGGGGGCATATCGATTGCTAACAATGGAAGGTGATTTGCTACCAAGAGCATGCAATGCTGTCCACTTGAAGAAATATTTCATGTAGTAAGGATCCAGGATCCTCAACCATTATCATGATCGATATCCTCGAAGGATCCCTACAGGATAGAGGATCCTCATTTTGGTAATGATCTAATCTCAAACCATTTCATTCTTTAATTATCCTATATACAAGGAGAAGGATCATGGATCCTTTATCCTCTTTTCACTTGATTCTGAGTTTTGCCGAAGGTTCGTGTATCCTTAATAAAGGATTGAGTATCCACAGAAGTCTCCAGTTATTTGGGCTTGACCCCAGTTATTTGGGCTTGACCCCAGTTATTTGGGCCTGTCCCCAGTATCGCCAGTAGCGCACGATGATCCTGGTACAGTTCATGGCAATGGGACCAGTACCCGCTTTAGGGGCTGACAATTTCATTGTACTGGCTGTATCCGGGATCCTACGTATAATGGTAGACGTACCATACATCCGTTCCTAAGGTTTCTAACGTTTTCACGTTAGCTAAGGTTTTGGCATTTTCATGTCACTAAGTTTGGATAGTCGCCAGTGAGGGCCATACTCCAGTTTACACAAGATCCTTTGGGCTTGTTCCCAGTTTTTTGGGCTTGTCCCCAGTATATTGGGCTTGTCCCCAGTTGCTAACTCTTCTCTTATATTGGCTTAGTCCCAAGTTATGTTCCATTTCAGGTTTTTGAAGTTAAACAGCCAAGGATCCTTGATCCTTACCTTCTACTAAAGTTTGTCTTTTGGTTATCCTGATTGTAAATGTTAAAGGTTTAGGATCCTAACTTAGACCCTCAGGTATGATCCCTAATTATTTTGATTTTATTCATCATTTATATAAGTGACCCTTATCCTTTGACAACAGGATTCATGATCCTTGAGTTACATTACTTTTTTGAATTTATCGATTATAAGATATTTGATCCTTGACCATATCCTAAAGCTTGTTGATATGATCTATTAAACTTTTCTTCTTTACTTAATAAATTCAAACAAAGTGCATAATAGCAACTGAAAGGTAAAGTGTATACAAATGTAACAACACATGATAAGCCAAAAGATTAAAGTTTTATTTATTCACAAAATGTTAAACCCTTAAAGGTTGTCAAAATTGCCAACCCAAGTTTCTACCAGCAATATGTGGCCCATCCACTTGGGTTAGCAAAGGGTGTCCATTGTGAACAGGTCTTAAAAGTGCAGGAAATATAAGATGGCAGGATAACAAGTGGTTTCATCCCCCGAACAGAGGATCCCTCCACCACCTATTATCCTACCTATTGTTCAAAGGATCCATGATCCTCAACCCTAATAGCTATTGTTTAGTTATTACAACCCAGCATTGTTTAAAACATCACAACCAAAAAACTTTCAAATCCTAAAAAATGGGCTCCGGCCGCGTCTACATAAATCCATCATCGCCCATTTCTGCAGCTCACACCTTGGCTGCATCACCACCAGCATCAGCACCGCCAGCTTGATCCTTCCCGCTGCCACTTGCCTCAATTGCCAAGACCTCTGTAGCCTCTTACTCATCATCCAGCTCAGCCAGCATAGCCTTCCAGCCCTCCTGGTCCCACTTGGTCCTGTCAAAGTCAGGATCCTCATCCTCCTACGCCATCTGGAGTTTGATCTTGTACATAGTGATGGCAGCAGAGACTTTAGCATCCTCCATCACCTCAGCTTTCACATGATCAGCATTAATCTGGGCCATGACCACCTGCTTCTTTGCCAGATTGAGATCTTTCTCGAGGGAGGAAATGGTTTGATCCTTGGCCAGGAAGATTTTCTGAAACTCCAAATGCTTCTGCTCAGCCTCTTCAACGTATGCATCAAAGAGCATCTCGACCTCGGAGAATTTCTGCAAAAAGAAAAGGTAGGGTTCAGGATCCATTATCCTCAAGTGGGCAGGATAATTAGTGAGGATCAGTGATCCTTACATCAGCAAAGTATTCCTGAAACTGGTGGCGGATGAGGGGTGTTTTGGTCAAAAATCAGTCGAGGATAATGCAACCAAACTCTCTGTTACGGGGTATGATGCTTGAATTGGTAAACAACAATCAGGATCACTATGAAATGAATTGCACAGGAGACACAAAGATTTGTACGAGGAAAAAGCCCTTGATCAATGAATGATCTCCGGCATAAAAAACCTCGGGTGATGGAAACTACCAATCACCAACTCAAATTAAACAATAATTCTTTTACAACTTCGGATGATAGCGAGCTAAATACAAGGATCACTATAGTGTATCGTGTAGAAATGTATGAAAAATGCTAAGTGTTTTGCCGAGAGCTGGTGAGTGCAGTTGTACGAGTGTGTGTAGCCAAAAAATAGCCAAGTGTTGTCTAATTAGCTCGCTACCCCTTTTAAATTTAGTAAAATATCTAAATAACTAACTATCCGCAATTCATGCCTTCTCCCCACGATCTCCATAACGTTCACCATGGTCAAGCACGTGCGGAATAAACGTGGAATATTCTCCAGGAACGTTACCAAGACTAAGTCCAAGCTGGTACTCCTGCAAAACAATAATGAAATCACAGCAAACAATCATTAGTATAAGGATCCTTAGGATGATCCATGATCCTGATCCTGAAGCACTTCTGAGGATCACTAACTAACACAGAAGTAAGGATCACCAAGCAGGATAACAATTAAGGATCACGGGTCATTAAGAAATCCTCCCCTAACAATTTCCCCCAAAATATAAGGAGTAATATTGTAAATAAACGAGTTGTATTTTGTTGATCTTATCCGTAACAGACTAACGGATAACTAGCCGTTGAAGACGGACTAGCCGTTGCAAACCTGACGTCACTGAAGTGACAATCCTGCAAATCATCATTATAAATAGGAGTTAGAGATAGGATCAATTTGCATTTAAATCCAAGAGAAACTCCCTTTAAATTCTCAGCCGAAGATCAATCAGGTATCTCTTTTCCTATTTCTCCTTCTCTTACTCTGTTTTTCTTTCTTTACCAACATTACGTTAAGAATGATGCTCCGGTCCTCCCCTGCCAAGGATCACCAGAAGGATAGCCCCTTGAAGAGTCAAGGGATCATCAAAGACTCAGCGAATGAGAGGTGTTGCTTTACCGATCCACAAGTAGATAAGATCCGGCACTGCTTTCCGGCGAACACCTTTTTCAAACCCTTCGATCCCACTGTTCTGAGCGACTATATTTCTGAGACATGGGTTGCCTTTCCGGTTACCCCATTCACCATAGGATACACCTATCCTTTTCCAGCTTTTACCCAATCCTTTTTCTCCCTTACTGGCATCTCCTACATCCAAGCTATGTCGATGATCTGGAGGGTCTTATATACCCTTGAAAGGATCATAGAGCAGGAAGGGATTGATTTAGGAATGTCAGAACTGGCAGAGATGTATGATCTCACGATGTTTGGATCCCACCGATATCTGTTTAAGCGAAAACCCGGCGAAGAACATCCCATTTTTAAAGCCACCAAGAACGATACAAACTGGAAACGACGCTTTTTCTTTGTTAGAAGGGATACCATTCCAAACGGAAAGGATCTACCAAGGAAGTGGTCCACCCATGGTAGGACAGAGGATCCTGAGAAGGATCACCAGGTAATCTTGCTCTTGTGATAGGATCACTAACCCCCTTTTGTTTTATGCAGCTGTCACTGTTTCACACCTCATACCGTCTCCTGATACTAAGGAAAGGCTTGTTGTTTTTAGAAGACTCTGTCCTGAAACAAGATCATTCAAGACAATCACCCAGGATTCTCAAGAGGCATCCTCAGGCTCAGTCACCATGTCAAGTAAGTATCCTGCTTTTTATATAGTTAAAGATTTAAATAAATAGTTAAATAGAAATAGGATAAGGATACTTATCTTGCTTTGAATGTATAGGTGCCGGAAAAGCTTCCAAGCCTGCCTCCCAGTTCAACATGGCCGACCTTGACACTGTTCGATCCAGAAAGAAGAAGGCCATTGCCAGCCCTAGTGTCTCCATCCCCAAGGCACCCACTAAAGGAAGGGGTGGCAAGAAGAGGAAAAACTATGAGATAGAGGATCTACAAGGCCTGCCACTGATCTGCCACCAGTTCCTTGAATACTTCAATGACGTGAGGATCACTAATTCTGCCTAGGTATCCTACTCATTTGAGGATCACCTGATCTTGAACTGCTTTGTCTCTTTTGCAGAAATTTGCTGAGATTGAAGACTACGTGGGGAGCATTGAGGAGCTGGATAAGAAGATTGCTGACCTCCAACAAGTTGCAGTGCTCAAGGATCTTAAGATTGCTGATCTCGAAAAAGCCCTTCAAGACGCCAAGACTAAGACAGCTAAGATCTTGATCGACGTTGACTATGAGAAGCATGATCTCATAGAAGGTGCAAAGGTCTCCGCTGCCATCACAATGTACAAGACAAAACTGAAGATGGCCCAGGAGGCTCAAGATCCTGACTTCGACAGAAGCAGCTGGGATGTTGAGGGTTGGAAGGCGAGGTTAGCTGATCTGGAAGATGATGAGGAGGCTGAGGAGGTTTTGGCGATCGAGGCTGGAAGCAGTGGAAAGGATCAGGTGAAGGATACCGAAGCTGGAGGGGATGAAGATGCAGCGAAGGTGTAGGCTGCATGATTTGGCGATGATGGACATTCCTAGACGTAGCCGGAGCCCAATTTTTTAAATTTGGTAGTAGTTTGTTTTGTGGTTGTGCTGTTTTAAAACAATGATGGTCTGTATTTGAACAATAGTTTTAGGATTAAGGATCTAGGATCCTTTGGACAATAGGTAGGATTACAAATGGTGGAGGGATCCTCTGTTTGGGGGATGAAGCCATTGTGATCCTGCCGCCTTTTGATTTCCTGCACTTGCTATAACCGCATAAACAATGGACACCCGTTGCCAACCCATGTGGACGGGCCACGTTTTGCTGGTAGAAACGTGGGTTGGCAATTTTGACAACCTTCGACAGTTAAACCTTTGTTAATAAAATAACTTTAATCTTTTTTGGCTTATCTTATGTTGTTATCCTTGTTTGTCCTTTTAATTTTCAATTGTTTTGATGTACACTTGTCTGAGTAAGAAAAGTTGAACAACTTAGATAAAAAATTTAGGATATGATCCAGGATCAAATATCCTATAGCTGGAAAATTCCAAAGGGTGGTATATTTTAAGGATCATGAGTTCAGTTGTCAAAGTATTAGGGTTATTCAAATAATCAATGAATAAAATCAAAATAGTTAAGGATCATACCTGAGGATCCAAGTTAGGATCCTAACCCTTAATACTATAACCAGGATAACCATAGGAAAAACCTTAGTAAGAGGTAAGGATCAAGGATCCTTGGTTGTTTAACTTCGAAGACCTAAAATAGAACATAACTTGGGACTAAGTCATTATAAGATAAAAGTTAGCAACTGGGGACAAGCCCAAAGGATAACTGGGGACAAGCCCAAGGATAACTGGGGACAAGCCCAAGGATCGTGTGTGAACTGGAGTATGGCCCTAACTGGCGACTATCCAAACTTAGTGGCATGAAAATGCCAAAACCTTAGCTAACGTGAAAACGTTAGAAACCTTAAGAACGGATGTATGGTACGTCTACCATTATACGTAGGATCCTAGGTATAGCCAGTACAATGGAATTATCAGCCCCTAAAACGAGTACTGGTCCCACTGCCATGAACTATACTAGGATCATCGTGCGCTACTGGCGGAACTAGGGTCAAGCCCAAATAACTGGGGTCAAACCCAAGTAACTGGTTGCTTTTGTGGATAATCACCCTTTTGCTAAGAGTACCAAAATGAGGATCATATGTGCTTTAAGGATCCTTTAAGGATATTTATCATGTGAGGATCATGGATCCTTATCACATGAAGTATTTCTTCAAATGGACAGCATTCCAGGCTCTAGGTAGCAAATCACCTTCCATTGTTAGCAATCGATATGCCCCCTTTCCTGCCTCAGCTTCAATCAAGTAAGGTCCTTCCCATTTTGGTGCCAACTTTCCATCAGCAGGATTGGTGGTATTCTGAAATGCTTTCCTTAGTACCATATCACTGTTTTGGTCAAAAATCAAGCAATGACAATGTAACCAAACTTTCTGTTTGGTCAAAAATCAAGCAATGACAATGTAACCAAACTTTCTGTTGTGAGGTATGATGCTTGATTTGATGAACAACAATAAGGATCACTATGAAGTGTGATGAACAAATGACACGAAGATTTATACGGGGAAAAAGCCCTTGATCAAGAGTTGATCTCCGGCACAAAAAACCCCGGGTGATGGAAACTATCGATCACCAACTCAAATTAAACAAACAATCTGTTACAACTTCGGATGATAGCGAGCTAAGTACAAGGATCACTATAGTGTATCGTGTGGAAATGTATGAAAAATGCTAAGTGTTTTGTTGAGAGCCAGTGAGAGCGGTTGTATGAGTGTGTATGTAGCCAAAAATAGCTAAGTGTCTCTACAATAGCTCGCTACCCCTTTAAAAATAGAAAATATCAAGCCTAACTAACATTCCGCAAATAATGCAAGTCCTCCACGACTCCACAACGTCCATTTCTGACCAAGCACATGCGGAATAGACTGAGAATATTCTCCAGGAATGTCGCCAAGACTAAGTCCAAGTTGATATTCCTGCAAAACATTTACGAATTCAAAGTAGACAATCGTTAGTACAGGGATCCTTATAGTGATCCATGATCCTGATCCTGCAACACTTCTGAGGATCACTACTTCAGACAGAATTGAGGATCACTAAATCCAACAGTAAATAAGGATCACTGGTCATTTAGAAATCCATCCCTAACAATTGCCCCCAAAATATAAGGAGTAAATATGTAAATAAATGAGTTATATTTTGTCGATCTTATCCGCATTTAACCAACGGATAACTAGCCGTTATAAGCGGACTAGCCGTTACGATCATGACGTCAGTGATGTGGTTATCCTGCAGAATCATCATTATAAATAGGAGTTAGAGATAAGGATCGATTAGCATTCAAATTCAAGAGAACTCCCTTTAAATTCTCATCTGACGATCAAGCAGGTAACTCTTTTCCTTTTCTTCCTTTACGTTTTCTTCCTCCGTTCATCTTTCTTTACCTTCTTCAAATCAAGATGATGCTGAAATCCTCACCAGCCAAGGATCATAAGAAGGAAAGTCCTCTCAAGAGCCAGGGGATCCTCGAAGATTCGGTGAAAGAAATATGTTGTTTCTCTGATCCACAAATAGATAGAATCCGCCACTGTTTTCCGGCAAATACTGTTTTCAAACCATTTGTTCCCACCGTTTTAAGCGATTATGTCTCTGAAACTTGGGTAGCTTTCCCAGTCACACCTTTCACAATAGGATATTCGTATCCCTTTCCAGACTTTACCCAATCCTTTTTCTCCCTCACCGGCATCTCCTATATTCAAGCTATGCCAATGATCTGGAGGGTCTTGTATACCCTTGAAAGGATCATTGAGCAAGAAGGAATTGACTTGGGAATGTCAAAATTAGCCGAGATGTATGACCTTACCACATTTGGATTCCACCGATATCTATTCAAGCGTAAACCCGGAAAAGAACATCCCATCTTTAGAGCTACTAAAAAGGATATCAACTGGAAACGGCGGTTCTTCTTCGTCAGAAGGGATTCTATCCCGGATGGCCAGGATTTGCCGAAGGAATGGAGCACTCATGGTAGGATAGGAGGATCCTTAGAAGGATCACTAAGTAAGCTCATTCTGATAATGATTACTAATATGCTTTTGTTTCTTTTTGTACAGCTATCACATTCTCGCATATTATTCCTTCAGCTGCCACCAAGGGGAGACTTGCTGCCTTTAGAAAGCTTGATCCTGAAACAAGATCATTCAAGACAATCACCCAGGATTCACAAGAGGTATCCTCAGGCTCTGTCACCATGTCAAGTAAGTATCCTGTTCTTTTTATATTCAAATGTTTAAATAAATAGTTATATATGAGTAGAATTAGGACACTTATCTGTTTTGGGTGTGTAGGCGCTGGAAAATCATCAAGATCCGCTTCCAAATTTAGTGTCACTGAGCTTGACACCGTCCGATCCTCCAAGAAGAAGCTTCCTGCCAGCCCAACTGCTTCGATCCCCAAGGCACCCGCCAAAGGAAGGGGTGGCAAGAAAAGAAAAGCCTCCGAAGCTGAGGATCTGCAAGGTCTGCCCCTGATCTGCCACCAGTTCCTTGAATACTTCAACGAGGTAAGGATCCTTGTCCCTGCTTTAGGTATCCAGCTTATTTGAGGATCACTTGTTCTTAAACTGTTCTTTATCTTCTTTGCAGAAATTTGCTGAGATTGAAGACTATGTTGGGCATGTCGAGGAGCAGGACAAGAAGATTGCTGACCTCCAACAAGTTGCATTGCTCAAGGATCTTAATATTGCTGACCTCCAAAAGGATCTCAAAGATGCCAAAGCTCAGACAGCTACAATCCTGATCAACTTCGATTATGAAAAGCACGAAATCCCAGAGGATGCCAAGGTCTCCGCTGCCATAGCCATGTACAAGACCAAGCTACAAATGGCTCAGGAAGCTCAGGATCCTGCCTTTGACAGGAGCAACTGGGATGTTGAAGGCTGGAAGGCAAGGCTGGCTGAACTGGATGACGAGGAAGAGGCTGAGGAGGTTCTGGCAATTGAGGCTAGTGGTAGTGGCAAGGATCATGGTGGTGAAGCTAGTGGAGCTGGAGATGGTGATGCAGCGAAGGTGTAGGCTGCAACAATGGGCGATGATGGACATTTCTAGACGTAGCCGGAGCCCATTTTTTTTTAGTTTGGTTATGGTTTTTTTGTTTTGATGATGTTTTGATAAACAATGGTTGGTCTGTACTTGAACAATAGTAATTAGGGTTGAGGATCATGGATGATCCTTTGAACAATAGGTAGGATTACAAATGGTGGAGGGATCCTCTGTTTGGGGGATGAAGCCATTGTGATCCTGCCGTCTTTAATTTCCTGCACTTGTTAGACCTACAAACAATGGACACCCTTTGCCAACCCATGTGGACGGGCCACGTTTTGCTGGTAGAAACGTGGGTTGGCAATTTTGACAACCTTAAAAGGGTTTAAGCTTTTGTGAATAAAATGACTTTAACTTTTTGGCTATATCCTGTGTTGATATCCTTATTGTTATTTTATTTTTCAATCTATTGTGATGTTCATGTCGTTTAAACTTATCAAGTAAGGAAAAAAATTTAAAAATATCCCTTAAGAGTTAAGGATAAGATCAAGGATCACATAAAAAATAATTTAAGGATCATAATTTCAGTTGTCTAAGGATAAGTGTCACTTAAATACATAATGAATAAAATCAAAACAGTTTAGGATCATACCTGAGAACCCAAGTTAGGATCCTATCCTTCAACACTTAAAATTAGGATAACCCAAGATACAAACCTTAGTTGAAAGTAAGGGTCAAGAATCTTTGGCCATTTATCTTCACAAACCTGAAATAAGATATTACTTGGAACTGAGCCAATATAAGATGAATGTTAGTGACTGGGGACAAGCCCAACAATTCTGGGGACAAGCCCAATATACTGGGGACAAGCCCAAAGGATAACTGGGGACAAGCCCAAAGGATAACTGGGGACAAGCCCAAAGGATCGTATGTAAACTGGAGTATGGCCCTTACTGGCGACTATCCAAACTTAGTGACATGAAAATGCCAAAACCTTAGCTAACGTGGAAACTTTAGAAACCTTAGGAACGGATGTATGGTACGTCTACCATTATACGTAGGATCCTGAATATAGCCAGTACAACGAAATTGTCAGCCCCTAAAGCGGGTACTGGTCCCATTGCCATGAACTATACCAGGATCATCGTGCGCTACTGGCGAAAATGGGGACAAGCCCAAACTGGGGACTAGCCCAAACAACTGGATACTTCTGTGGATACTCAACGCTTAGTTAAAGATACCTGAACCTTCAAAACTCGGAATCAAGTAAAAGGAGGATAAAGGACGCAGGATCCTTATCCTTGTAAGAATAAAAAGAATGAAATAGTTTAAGATTGGAATGTTACCAGAAAGAGGATCATCTGTCAGCGGGGATCCTTCGAAGATACTTGTCTGGTAAGGATCATGGATCATGATCACATGAAATATTTCTTCAAATGGAC
The DNA here is from genome assembly GCA_030545235.1 of Helianthus tuberosus. Lineage (NCBI taxonomy): Eukaryota > Viridiplantae > Streptophyta > Magnoliopsida > Asterales > Asteraceae > Helianthus > Helianthus tuberosus. Next base: position 31,327,319 of record CM060359.1, read on the forward strand.
AGCATTCCAAGCTCTAGGTAGCAAATCACCCTCCATTGTTAGCAATTGATATGCCCCCTTTCCTGCTTCAACTTCAATCAAATAGGGTCCTTCCCACTTTGGTGCTAGCTTTCCATCAGCAGGATTGGTGGTGTTTTGAAATGCTTTCCTTAATACCATATCCCCAACTTGGAATTTCCTGAGCCTGACATTTTTGTTGTAAGCTCCAGCCATCCTTTGTTGATAACTGGCCATCCTTATCCTTGCTAAATCCCTGATTTCTTCTATAGTATCCAAGTCTTGAATCAAGTTTTCAGCATTTTCTTCAGGATCACGAACGCTTGTTCTTGCAGTTGGAACCACCATCTCTGTAGGGATCACTGACTCTGCCCCAAATACCAAAGAAAATGGAGTTTGGCCTGTAGCATTCTTGGGAGTTGTTCTATCAGCCCACAGCACATAAGGTAGTTCTTCTGCCCATTTTCCTTTCTTGGATCCAAGCTTCTTCTTCAAATTGTTGATGATGATCTTGTTGGATGATTCTGCCTGACCATTAGCTTGTGGATGGACTGGTGTTGATGTTATCATCTTAATTCCCCAACTGTCACAAAAGTTAGTGGTGCTACTCCCAATAAATTGGGATCCATTATCACAAATAATTTCAGAAGGGATGCCAAATCTAGTAATAATATTCCTTTTAATAAAGGATATAACTTCCTTTTCTCTGACTTGAGCAAAGGCTTCAGCCTCTATCCACTTAGAGAAGTAATCAGTCATAGCAAGCATGAATACTTTTCCACCTGGTGCCTTAGGAAGCTTTCCAACTATATCCATTCCCCATCTCATGAATGGCCAAGAAGAAGATATAGGATGCAAGAGCTCTGCTGGTTGGTGAAGGATATTACTATGCCTCTGACAAGGATCACACTTCTTGGCATACTCCACAGCGTCCTTCTTCATAGTGGGCCAATAGTATCATGTTCTCAGGATCCTTGAGAATAATGCCCTGCCCCCAGTGTGGTTTCCACAATCTCCTTCATGGAAATCCTTTAGGACTTCTTGAATTTCAGGATCCTCAATGCATCTCAAATATGGTCCTGCAAGAGATCGTTTATACAACATATTATTTAATATTGTAAATTGAGATACCTTAATTTTAAAAGCCCTTGGGTTTTCTCCTGTAGGAATTTCTCCATGTTGTATATATCTCATGATTGGGAGTATCCATGATCTTAAATGAGACTGGGTATCATCACTAGGGATGATTGCAGAATCTTATCCTATCTCCATAGCTACATGATCCTTGATAGCAGGGGTCAGGATATGGATAATAGGGATCTCAATATCCTCAGGAATCTTCAAAGATGATCCTAGATTGGCTAATGCATCAGCTTCTGCATTCTCTTCCCTTGGTACCTGTGTCAAACTAAAGGATACAAAAGAGAGTGCCAATTCTTTGACTATCTCCAAATATTTGATTAGCTTTTCACCTTTAACAGCATAGGATCCATTAAAGTGATTAGTGATCAATAAAGAATCTACATGTACCTCAAGATACCTGATACTCATATGCTTTGCAATTTGCAAACCAGCTATCAAGGCTTCATATTCAGCCTCATTGTTGGTAGTTTGAAATTCATAAGCTATGGAGTGGGGTATTATGTCCCCCTGTGGCGATTTTAGTAGTATTCTAAGCCCTATTCCATTCACATTGGAGGATCCATCAGTAAACAGTATCCAAGGATCCTTGGTTTCTTCAAGCTGTTGGACTTCTAGTTCAGCTTCCTTTTGCAAATCACTACTGAAATCTGCCACAAAGTCAGCTAATGCTTGGGATTTAATAGTTGTCCTAGGCTCATATCTTATATCATATGCACTCAACTTCACTGCCCACTTAGCCATTCTTCCTGACATTTCAGGTTTCCTGAGAACATTCTTGATTGGGAAATTAGTTTTAACAATAATGGCATGAGTCTCAAAATAATGTCTTAATTTGGTAGATGCCATAATTAATGCAAGGATAAGTTTTTCTAAATGTGAATACCTGGATTCAGCATCAAGTAAGCTCTTACTTACATAATAAACAGGATGTTGTGTACCTTGGTGATCCTTAACAAGGACCGCACTTACTGCTTTTGAGGATACCGCCAAATACAAGGATAACACATCTCCCTTTTCTGGTTTCATTAAGGCTGGGGTTGAGGATAGGTAATCTTTAAGAGCTTTAAGGGCATTTTCATGCTTCTCAGTCCATTCAAATTTCTTGTTTTTCCTCAGGATGTCATAGAACTCCTTGCACTTTTCTGAGGATTTGGATATGAATTTGTTCAAGGCTGCGATCCTGCCAGTCAACCTTTGCACATCCTTAGCATTGGCAGGAGATTTGATATTCACGATAGCCTTAATTTGCTCTGGACTTGCTTCAATGCCCCTCTTTGTTACCATATATCCTAAGAATTTACCTGCCTTTACACCAAAATGACACTTAGACGGACTTAGTTTCATATTAAATTTATCAAGGATATTGAATGCTTCCTCCAAGTCTTTAAGGTGATCCTCAGCTCTTTTGGACTTAACCACCATGTCATCAATATAGACTTCCATAGTGTATCCAATTTGTTCTTTGAACATCATATTGACAAGCCTTTGGTAAGTAGCACCTGCATTCCTTAATCCAAATGGCATAGCAATATAACAATATATACCAGTTGGGGTCATAAAGGCTGTATCCTCTTGATCGGATGGTTCCATCTGAATTTTTTGAAATCCAGATGAAGCATCCATAAAAGTTAACAACTCATGACCCGCGGTAGCATCCACCATGGAGTCAATGTGGGGTAATGGGAAAGGATCCTTGAGACATGCCTTGTTTAAATCTGTAAAATCGACACATACCCTCCACTTTCCATTTTTCTTTTGAACAACAACCACATTGGCTAACCATCTTGGATACTTAACCTCTCTAATCATACCTGCTCGAAGTAGCTTATCTACCTCTTCCTGGATAATAGCATTTCTTTCAGGTGCAAACTTCCTCTTCTTTTGATGAATTGGCTTGAATGACCTGTCAATGCCAAGTTTGTGAGTAATTATATCCTTAGATATACCTGTCATGTCTTCATGTTTCCAGGCAAAGGTGGTCTTCCTTCTCTTGAGAAAGGATACTAGCTCTTGTTCAATATCGCTGAGGATCCCTGACCCTATGAAGATCTTGGATTCAGGATCATCAGGATCCATGAGGATTTCTTTCAAATCCTGTTCTCTTGCCTCCAAGACGTCTCTTGAAGGATACTTTAATTGCTATTGCTCCCTTGGTCTTGAGGCTGGTCTCATTGATGAAGTATAGCAATTCTTAGCCTCCTGTTGATCACTCTCAATTTTCACCACTCCCCATGGACTTGGAAGCTTTACACACTGATGATAGGTGGATGGAACTGCCTTCATATCATGTATCCATGGCCTGCCAAGGATAACGTTACAACACGATAAGCAATCAATAACACAAAACTTTTTATAAGAATGCAATCCTTAATATAGATTGGGAGTTTGATGTCCCCCAATGTATTCTTTGTTTCTCCACTGAATCCCACAAGTACTGAGGATCTTGGGATAATATCGGACTCTGGGATATTCATTTTCTTGAGAACATCCAGCTGAATGATGTTCATAGAGCTTCCTCCATCTATAAGGATCCTGCGAACAAAGTGGTTAGAAATAAACAATGTAATTACGAGACCGTCATGGTGAGGATCCTGGATGTCAACACGATCATCCTCATCAAAAGAAATGACTTTATCCTGGGTGACAACGGAGGTCCTGACGGGTCTGTCTCCATTATCCATCTTGGTTTCCTTAGCGTGTCTTTTTGCTGCTGAGAAGGATGTACCACAGATGTCTGATCCACCGGATATGAAATTTATGACTTGTGCATCTGCTGGAGGAGCAGGAGCCCTTTCCGGGATCCTTTCAGGATCCTGGGTTCTTGACTTCTTTCGTCCCAAGAGTTCCTTTAAATGCCCCTTGCTCAACAAATAACCAATTTCCTTTCTAAGTGCAATACATTCTTCAGTGAGATGCCCAAAATCCTCATGATATGCACACCACTTGGATTTATCCTTTGTAGCAGCTGGTTTATCACTTTTCCTTGGCCACCTAGCTTTCTCACCTAGATTCTGCATTGCAAGGATTAGTTCATTGTTATCAACAGATAAACAATATTCAGAAATAGGAGGATAATTCTCATCATCCTCTTCTTGTTCCACTGCGTGCACATTCTGGTTATCAGATCTGTTATAGGACTTGGATTTGTTGTTCCTGAAGTAGGATCCTTGCTTATCCTGTTTTGAGGATCCTGTCAATCTGTTCTGGATCCTTTTGTCATCCTCTAGGCGGATGAACCTAAGGGCCCTAGTCCTTACTTCATCAAGATTCCTGCAAGGTGTCATAACAAGATCATCATAGAACAATGAATCCCTAAGCAATCCCATTTTAAAGGCTTCAACAGCCGTAGCTATATCCAAATTGGGAATATCTAAGGATTCTTTACTAAACTTAGTGATATAATCTCTAAGTGATTCATTTTGACCTTGTGTTACCCTATATAGATCACTAGTTAATCGTTCAAACTTTCTGCTACAAGAGAATTGACTATTGAACAAGTTAACTAAATTAGCAAATGAGGTAATAGAGTAAGGGGGAAGACTTAGCAGCCATTTAAGAGCAGATCCTGTAAGTGTGGATCCAAATCCCTTGCATAGACATGCTTCTTTCAACCTTTCCGGAATTGGATTGATCTCCATCCTCTCCCTGTATTGAGCTACATGCTCTTCTGGATTCGTTGAACCATCATATAGCTTCATTGATGGTATCTGGAATCTTTTAGGTATCTCAGCATCACACAAAGGTGGTGCAAAACGAGATATCCTATGGCTACCATCCGCAATCTCAGGAATGGGTTTAACCACTCCTGGTACACCGGATATCATATCCTTAAGCTTCTGCAGTTCCCTAGCCATGGCCTGATTGATACCTGTATCCTGCATAAAGCCATGGTTAGTGTTATATAAATTATTAAAAGTGTTACCTTCCACAGGATTCGAGTTTGGAATTACGGATGTGAATCCATCTTGTCGAGACTCTGGCATGATTGAAGGACCAGAGGAGGCAATGGTCTGCATTGGTATGAAGTCTCATTGATGGACGTCTGAGTTCTGAGGTTGCATATTTCTCGAGGATCCTTGATTTTGAAGGGGGTTGAATCCTTGGAATTGTGATGATCCTTGAACAAGGGAGAATCCTGGGACCAGAGAGGATCCTTGAACCTGGGAGGATCCTTGGACCTGGGAGGATCCTTGGACCTGGGAGGATCCTTGGACCTGGGAGGATCCTCGGACCTGGGATGATCCTTGGACCTGGGAGGATCCTTGGACCTGGGAGGATCCTTGTACCGCATGCATTCCCACATATCCTCCTGACGTGAAGTATCCCTGATGCTGAGAAGAGGATCCTAATGGTTGAGAAGAGGATCCCTGAGGCTGGAAGCAAGAGCCAAATGCCTGACTCATTGTTGTTGTCCCATAACGCCTTCCTGATGGTTCACCCAAGTATTGCACGTCCGGAACTGCTGAGTATTGTGAGGTTATGACTGGAGTGTCGAAGTTCAGCGATCTTGGCATCAGAGGGGAGTGATCCTCCACTGATTTCTTCTGTTTCTTGATTTCATCGATCTCCCGGAGGATCCTTTCGTTGGTCTTATCCTGCTCTTGTGCATGATTCCTCATCTGCAAAATCAAGGCATAGAGATCATTAGTAGTAGGATTAGTTGAAACAAAAGAAGTAGGTGGTTTTTGGAAAATAGAAGTTGGTTTCTTCGCAGCATTCTCAGCATTCTTCTGGGATCCAGAAGTTGGTGGAGGCAAAGGAGGAACGCCTTGTGAGGAACTGAATGAGGGCATCAAACTTGAAGTATTCTTCACTGAGGAAGCCATCTGTTTGGTTGTAGCGAACCGAAATAACCACGAAAACACGAATCTTTCTAAGAATGAAGCACCAATTGCCCCACGGTGGGCGCCAAACTATTTTGGTCAAAAATCAAGCAATGACAATGTAACCAAACTTTCAGTTGTGAGGTATGATGCTTGATTTGATGAACAATAATAAGGATCACTATGAAGTGTAATGAACAAATGACACGAAGATTTATACGGGGAAAAAGCCCTTGATCAAGAGTTGATCTCCGGCACAAAAAACCCCGGGTGATGGAAACTACCGATCACCAACTCAAATTAAACAAACAATCTGTTACAACTTCGGATGATAGCGAGCTAAGTACAAGGATCACTATAGTGTATCGTCTGGAAATGTATGAAAAATGCTAAGTGTTTTGTTGAGAGCCAGTGAGAGCGGTTGTATGAGTGTGTGTGTAGCCAAAAATAGCTACGTGTCTCTAAAATAGCTCGCTACCCCTTTAAAAATAGAAAATATCAAGCCTAACTAACATTCCGTAAATAATGCAAGTCCTCCACGACTCCACAACGTCCATTTCTGACCAAGCACGTGCGAAATAGACTGAGAATATTCTCCAGGAATGTCGCCAAGACTAAGTCCAAGTTGATATTCCTGCAAAACATTTACGAATTCAAAGTAGACAATCGTTAGTACAGGGATCCTTATAGTGATCCATGATCCTGATCCTGCAACACTTCTGAGGATCACTACTTCAGACAGAATTGAGGATCACTAAATCCAACAGTAAATAAGGATCACTGGTCATTTAGAAATCCACCCCTAACAATCACCAACTTGGAATTTCCTGATCCTGACATTTTTGTTGTAGGCTCCAGCCATTCTTTGCTGATAACTGGCCATCCTTATCCTTGCCAAATCTCTGATTTCTTCTATAGTATCCAGGTCTTGAACCAAGTTCTCATCATTTTCCTCAGGATCACGAATACTTGTTCTAGCAGTTGGAACCACCATTTCTGTAGGGATCACTGATTCTGCCCCAAATACCAAAGAGAATGGAGTTTGGCCTGTAGCATTCTTAGGAGTTGTCCTATCAGCCCAAAGCACATAAGGTAGGTCTTCTGCCCATTTCCCTTTCTTGGATCCAAGCTTCTTCTTCAAATTGTTGATGATGATCTTATTGGAGGATTCTGCCTGACCATTAGCTTGTGGGTGGACTGGTGTTGATGTTATCATCTTAATCCCCCAGCTATCACAAAAGTTAGTAGTTCCGCCTCCAATGAATTGGGAACCATTATCACATATAATTTCAGAAGGAATACCAAATCTAGTTATAATATTTTTTTTAATGAAGGATATAACTTCCTTTTCTCTGACTTGGGAAAAAGCTTCAGCCTCTATCCACTTGGAGAAGCAATCAGTCATAGCAAGCAAGAACACTTTTCCACCAGGTGCCTTAGGGAGCTTACCAACTATATCCATGCCCCATCTCATGAATGGCCAAGTGGAGGATATAGGATGCAATAATTCAGCTGGTTGATGAAGGATATTGTTGTGTCTCTGACAAGGATCACACTTCTTAGCATACTCCACAGCATCTCTCTTCATAGTTGGCCAATAGTATCCTGTCCTCAGGATCCTTGAGAATAATGCCCTCCCCCCAGTGTGGTTTCCACAATCTCCTTCATGGAAGTCTTTTAAAACTTCTTGGATTTCAGGATCCTCAATGCATCTTAAATATGGTCCTGCAAGAGATCGTTTATACAACATATTATTTAAAATTGTGAATTGAGATACCTTAATTTTGAAAGCCCTAGGGTTTTCTCCTGTAGGAATCTCTCCATGTTGTATGTATCTCATGATTGGAAGGATCCATGATCCTGAATGGGATTGATTATCATCACTAGGGATGATTGCAGAATCCTCTCCTATATCCATAGCCACATGATCCTCGATAGCCGGGGTCAGAATATGGATAATAGGGATCTTGATATCCTCTGGGATCTTCAAGGATGATCCTAAATTGGCTAATGCATCTGCCTCTGCATTCTCTTCCCTTGGTACCTGTGTCAAACTAAAGGATACAAAAGAGAGTGCCAATTCTCTGACTATCTCCAAATATTTGATTAGCTTTTCACCTTTAACAGCGTAGGATCCATTAAAGTGATTAGTGATTAACAAAGAATCTACATGTACCTCAAGATACCTGATCCTCATATGCTTAGCAATTTGCAAGCCAGCTATCAAGGCTTCATATTCAGCCTCATTGTTAGTGGTTTGGAACTCACAAGCTATAGAGTGGGGTATTATGTCCCCCTGTGGCGATTTTAGTAGTATTCCAAGCCCTGCTCCTTTGATATTTGAGGATCCATCAGTATAGAGTATCCAAGGATCCTTGGTCTCCTCTAGCTGCTGAACTTCTAACTCAGCTTCCTTTTGCAAATCACTACTGAAATCTGCCACAAAGTCGGCTAATGCTTGGGATTTAATGGCTGTCCTGGGTTCATATCTTATATCATATGTACTAAGCTTCACTGCCCACTTAGCCATTCTTCCTGACATTTCAGGTTTCCTGAGGACATTCTTAATTGGAAAATTAGTTTTGACGATAATAGCATGAGTTTCAAAATAATGTCTCAATTTAGTAGATGCCATAATTAATGCGAGGATAAGTTTTTCTAAGTGTGAATACCTTGATTCAGCATCAAGTAAACTCTTACTTACATAATAGACAGGATGTTGTGTACCTTCGTGATCCTTAACAAGGACGGCACTTACTGCTTTTGAGGATACCGCGAGATATAAGGATAACACATCTCCTTTTTCTGGTTTCATCAAAGCCGGGGCCGAGGATAGGTAATCCTTAAGAGCTCTTAAGGCACTTTCATGCTTCTCAGTCCACTCGAATTTCTTGTTCTTCCTTAGGATATCATAGAATTCCTTGCACTTCTCTGAGGATTTGGATATGAATCTGTTTAAAGCTGCAATCCTGCCTGTTAACCTCTGAACATCCTTAGCATTGGCAGGGGACTTGATGTTCACTATAGCTTTGATTTGTTCTGGACTGGCTTCAATGCCTCTCTTTGTCACCATATATCCTAAGAATTTACCTGCTTTAACACCAAAGTGACATTTTGAAGGATTAAGTTTCATGTTATATTTGTCAAGGATATTGAATGCTTCCTCCAAGTCTCTTAGGTGATCCTCAGCCTTTTTTGATTTTACCACCATATCGTCTATGTAAACCTCCATAGTTTGTCCAATTTGATCCTTGAACATCATATTCACTAGCCTTTGATAAGTTGCACCTGCATTTCTTAGTCCAAATGGCATAGCAATATAACAGTATATACCAGTTGGAGTCATAAAGGCTGTATCCTCTTGATCGGATGGTTCCATCTGAATTTGTTGAAATCCAGATGAAGCATCCATAAAAGTTAACAGTTCATGACCCGCAGTTGCATCCACCATGGAGTCAATGTGGGGTAATGGGAAAGGATCCTTGGGACATGCCTTATTTAAATCAGTGAAATCGACACATACCCTCCACTTTCCATTTTTCTTTTGAACAACAACCACATTGGCCAACCATCTTGGATACTTGACCTCTCTAATCATACCTGCTCGGAGTAATTTCTCTACCTCCTCCTGGATAATAGCATTTCTTTCTGGTGCAAATTTCCTCCTCTTTTGATGGATTGGTTTGAAGGACCTATCAATGCCAAGTATGTGAGTGATTATATCTTTAGATATACCTGTCATGTCTTCGTGTTTCCATGCAAATGTAGTCTTTCTCCTTTTGAGGAAGGATATGAGGTCTTCCTTTATTTCGCCAAGGATCCCTGATCCTATATAAACTTTAGATTCAGGATCATCAGGATCCATAAGGATTTCTACTACATCTTGTTCTCTTGCCTCCAAGACATCCCTTGGAGGACGCTTTAATTGCTATTGCTCCCTTGACTTTGATGTTGGTTTCATTGATGAGGTGTAGCAGTTCTTAGCCTCTTGCTGATCACTATCAATCTTCACTATTCCCCAAGGACTAGGAAGCTTCACACATTGATGATAAGTGGATGGGACTGCCTTCATGTCATGTATCCAAGGCCTGCCAAGGAAAACATTACAACAAGATAAACAGTCAATAACACAAAACTTTTGGTAAGAATGTAGGCCTTCGATATAGATTGGGAGTTTAATGTCCCCCAGAGTATTCTTAGTCTCGCCACTGAATCCCACGAGCACAGAGGATCTTGGTATGATATCGGATTCAGGAATATTCATCTTCTTGAGGACATCAAGCTGGATAATGTTCACAGAGCTTCCTCCGTCTATAAGGATCCTGCGAACAAAATGGTTAGAAATAAAAAGAGTGATAACCAAACCATCATGATGAGGATCCTGAATGTCAACACGATCATCCTCATCAAAAGTTATAACTTTTCCTTCGGAGACACTGGATGTTCGAATGGGTCTATCTCTATTATCCATCTTGGTTTCCTTTGCATGTCTTTTAGCTGCAGAGAAGGATGTTCCACAAATGTCTGATCCTCCAGAAATAAAGTTTATAACTTGTGCATCTGCTGGAGGGGCTGGAGCTTTCTCTGGGATCCTTTCAGGATCCTGAGTCCTTGACTTCTTTCTCCCCAATAATTCTTTCAAGTGCCCCTTGCTCAACAAGTATCCAATTTCTTTTCTCAGTGCGATGCATTCTTCTGTGAGATGCCCAAAATCTTCATGATATGCGCACCACTTTGACTTGTCTTTAGTTGCAGCTGGTCTGTCATTTTTCCTGGGCCATCTAGCTTTATCACCTAAATTCTGCATTGCAAGGATTAGTTCATTGTTATCAACAGAAAAGCAATATTCGGAAATTGGAGGATAATCCTCATCATCCTCTTCTTGTTCAACAGCATGCACATTCTGGTTATCAGGTTTGTTATAGGATCTGAACTTGTTGTTCTTGAATGAGGATCCTTGCTTCTCTTGCTTTGAGGATCCTGCTAACCTCTCCTGGATCCTTTTGTCATCCTCTAGCCGGATGAACCTAAGGGCCCGGGTTCTTACCTCGTCTAGATTCCTGCATGGTGTCATAACAAGATCATCATAGAATAATTAATCCCTAAGCAATCCCATTTTAAAGGCTTCAACAGCCGTAGCTATATCCAGGTTAGGGATATCTAAGGATTCTTTACTAAATTTAGTAATATAATCCCTTAATGATTCATTATGACCTTGGGTTATCCTATCCAGATCACTAGTTAAACGCTCAAATTTTCTACTACAAGAAAACTGGTTATTAAATAGGTTAACTAGATTAGCAAACGAGGTAATAGAGTAAGGGGGAAGACTTAGCAGCCATTTAAGAGCCGATCCAGTAAGAGTGGATCCAAATCCCTTGCACAGACATGTTTCCTTTAACCTTTCTGGGATGGGATTAATCTCCATCCTTTCCCTGTACTGTACTATGTGTTCTTCAGGATCTGTTGAACCATCATACAACTTCATGGTAGGCACATGGAACCTCTTGGGTATCTCAGCATCACATATTGGTGGTGCAAAATGAGATATCTTGTGGCTCCCATCTGCAATCTCCGGGATAGGCTTGACCACTCGTGGGACACTTGATATCATATCCTTTAACTTTTGCAATTCTCTGGCCATGGCATGATTGATACCTGTATCCTGCATAAGGCCATGGTTAGTGGTGTAAGAATTATTGAAAGTGTTACCTCCCATTGGATTCAAATTAGGAAGAGCGGATGTGAATCCATATTGTTGAGGCTCTGGAATGACCGATGGACCAGTAGAAGCAATGGTCTGCATTGGAATGAAATCTCCCTGATGGATATCGGAGCTCCCTGATTGCAAACTCCTTAAGGATCCCGGAATCTGGAAGGATCCCTGAAACTGAGAGGATCCTTGGACCTGGGAGGATCCTGGGACGTAGGAAGATCCTTGAACCTGGGAGGATCCTTGAAACTGAGAGGATCCTTGAACCTGGGAGGATCCTTGAAACTAAGAGGATTCTTGAACCTGGGAGGATCCTTGAAACTGAGAGGATCCTTGAACCTGGGAGGATCCTTGAAATGGCCAGAATCCTTGAATCTGCTGCGCTCCTGAGTATCCTCCTGAGCTTACGAAGGATCCTATATGCTGAGGATAGGATCCTGCTGGTTGGAAGTATGACCCTAAAGCCAGAGTCATTGCTGATGATCCGTAATGCACTCCTTTTGGCCCTCCCACATATTGAACATCTGGAACCGCTGAAGGCTGAGAAGTTATAACCGGAGTATCGAAATTCAAAGATATGGGCATCAGTGGGGAATGATCCTCTGCCGATCTCTTCTGTTTCTTGATGTCTCCAATTTCTCTAAGAATCCTTTCATTGGTCTTATCCTGCTGCTGTATATGCTCCTTCATCTGCAAAATCAGAGTAAACAAGTCACTAGTAGTAGGAGTATAAGAAGCAGAAGAAGTTGGAGGTTTTGAGAAAATGGGAGTTGGTTTCTTCTCGGCATTTTTCTGAGGTCCAGAAGGTGCTGGAGGCAAAGGTGGAATGCCCTGGGATGAATTGACTGCAGACATCGCACTGGAGGTGTTCTTTGATGATGAGGCCATCTGCTTGGATGTAACGAACCGAAATGATCACAAGAATGAGAATTTCTTAGGAATGAAGCACCAATTGCCCCACGGTGGGCGCCAAACTGTTTTGGTCAAAAATCAGTCGAGGATAATGCAACCAAACTCTCTGTTACGGGGTATGATGCTTGAATTGGTAAACAACAATCAGGATCACTATGAAATGAATTGCACAGGAGACACAAAGATTTGTACGAGGAAAAAGCCCTTGATCAATGAATGATCTCCGGCATAAAAAACCTCGGGTGATGGAAACTACCAATCACCAACTCAAATTAAACAATAATTCTTTTACAACTTCGGATGATAGCGAGCTAAATACAAGGATCACTATAGTGTATCGTGTAGAAATGTATGAAAAATGCTAAGTGTTTTGCCGAGAGCTGGTGAGTGCAGTTGTACGAGTGTGTGTAGCCATAAAATAGCCAAGTGTTGTCTAATTAGCTCGCTACCCCTTTTAAATTTAGTAAAATATCTAAATAACTAACTATCCGCAATTCATGCCTTCTCCCCACGATCTCCATAACGTTCACCATGGTCAAGCACGTGCGGAATAAACGTGGAATATTCTCCAGGAACGTTACCAAGACTAAGTCCAAGCTGGTACTCCTGCAAAACAATAATGAAATCACAGCAAACAATCATTAGTATAAGGATCCTTAGGATGATCCATGATCCTGATCCTGAAGCACTTCTGACGATCACTAACTAACACAGAAGTAAGGATCACCAAGCAGGATAACAATTGAGGATCACGGGTCATTAAGGACTATCTTTCTGGTGATCCTTGGCAGGGGAGGATCGTAATTTCATTATGATTTAAAGATTTCGAAGAGGAACAGCGAAAGAAGATGAAGAGAGAAGGGAAAGAGAAGTACCTGATCAATCTTCGAATGAGGATTTAAAGGGTGTAACGCACGAATTTAAATGACTTATGATCCTTATCTCTAACTTGAATTTATAATGATGATTTTGCAGGATTGTCACTTCAATGAGGTAAGACCAGCAACGGCTAGTTCGATCTAAACGGCTATATATCCGTTAGTCAGTTGGAGATAAGATCAAAAATATAACTCGTTAAAATTACACTTTACTCCTTATATTTTGGGGGCAATTGTTAGGGGAGGATTTTCCAATCCTAAGGATCACGGATCCTCAAGTACTGTCAGGATCATGGATCCTCAATTCTGTTTGAATTAAGGATCCTCAGAAGGAGTTGCAGGATCAGGATTCAGGATCCTCATGGTCATCCTTACACTAACGTTGTCTTTGCTATGTTTGAGTTTGTTTTGCAGGAGTATACGCCTTAGACTTGGTCTTGCCGATATTCTTGGAGAATATGCTCTCAATATTCCGCACGTGCATGGCTTAGTGAACGTTATGGAGATCGTGGGAAGCTAGCATGAAATGCGGATAGTTAGTTAGTTTAGTTATTTCTAAATTTAAAAGGGGATAACAAGCTTGAATTAGAACACTTGGCTAATTTAGCAAACACACACTCTCGAACAGCTCTCGACAGTTTACTTGGCGATTTCATACACTTTAACACTTTTGCACACTAGTGATCCTTGTAACAAGCTTGTTATCATCCCGAGTTGTAACATTTTTCTGTTTAATCTTAGTTGGTGATCGGTAGTTTCCATCACCCGAGGTTTTTTATGTCGGAGATCAATTCTTGATCAAGGGCTTTTTCCTCGTATAAATCCTTGTGTCACCTCTTTATTTGATTTGCAAGTTGTTCATAGATTCAAGCATCACACCTCACAACAAAAGATTTGGTTGCATTAACCTTGCTTGATTTTTGACCAAAACAGGTATATTCCCGAAAATAGGATTCTGTTTGTGTGTCATGAATTAATTTTGTTTGTGTGCATAAAGATTTAAATTGTGTTTGGAAATCGAACCAATACATACTATTTTGACTAAGGTATGACACAAATTAATGAAGGATTGCACCTCTTCAGTTGTGATACAAAATAATTGGCCATAATTACCCTAACTATCTAAGCTTATGTTAACTTAAGGTGTGTGAGGATGGTGGTTTGATCATTACATGGGATATGACTTGCGTGGTAACCCCCCCCCTCAATCCATTCATGGTTAAGACCACCCATAGTGAGGGGTTTTTGGGCGTTTTATCCCTGAAAAACGCCTCAAAACGACCGTTAGACTTCCCCCCTGTAACAACTCTCATCAAAAGTCCTAATTATTATTTTAATTTGGCCAATAGGAAACCCTAATTGAGAAACCCAAGTAATTCTGAATAAACCCTAAAATTTTCAAAACATTTAGAATCAGGATTAGGGCCCCTAAAACTTAAGGGGGGTAAACCCTAAGTTGATAATTATCTCTAAAATGCGTTGTATAGGTTTCAAATTAACGAACTGTCGATACATCAAGCCTATACTAGTGACAAGGCTACCCTAGAGTAGATGTGCACCCCAGGCGAGTCGCGACAACATCACCATCATCTCCCGCGACACGCGGGGGAATCCAATTTCACGTATAAATACTGGGCATTGGGACTTGAATTCTGTCTTTGGAATGACGTAAATTCGCTTTACGTAGACTGAGTTATCACAGAAACAGTCCACTAAACACACACTAATCACGAAGTGCTGCCACAATCAGGGTAATAACTCGATCGCTATTACGATTCAACGTCCGATCGATTATAACTATCCAACGATTGTTTAAGTGCCGCTCAAATTGAGTTTATACTTTGTTATTCATCGTGATTTCGACTTGAATGTTTAAGTGTTGTTCGAAATCGGACTATACTCTGTCATTCGTTGTGAATCCGCTGAATTGTTAAGTATTGCACTTGTAAATCGTTGTGAGGGTTTAGTCTCGTGAATTGTCGTAACTCCTGTATTAGTTACTAACCTGTTGTGTATGCATTATTATTTAAATTAGGTTAATCAAGGCTAATCAGTAGGCTTATATTCTGCTCGTTAAATCTACAATGTGAGTCATTCTCTTTTTATCAAATTATTTTCAAAATCATGTTTATTTTCAAAGGTTATAATTACAGTGATTAAGTATATGTAATCACCAAGTTACAGCCGGTATGTGGGGTATTGTGCACAGTATTGCTGTTTTATCACTTTAGGTGGGCGAACCTAAAATTAGTGATATTCGTCATTCATTGGGGCAGCCAATGGTGATATGACCACAGTCACCGAAAAGAGTCGAGTGACAAATACTGTGGGTAGTTGGTTTGATATCAGAAACATTGTAATCTCTTAATACTGTAAATTATAACAAACGAGTCGTTTTAGTAAAATGAATTATTCACTCAGTATTTCCCGCTGACAAAACCTTTTTCAAACATGTTTCAGGTAATCTGTTGTGAGCTCAGGAAAAGTGCCGTGGAGCACTACAAGCTTAGAAAAGTGGCTCAATGTAAATAAATAAAGAAACATGTTTTGAGAAATAAAGATTTCCCAGTGAAATCACTTTATTGTAAATTACGGGATTTATCCCTATATTATATATATATATATATATATATATATAAACAAGCAGTTTTAATATTAATCGATCCTGTTTAAAAAGACTTCCGCTGTCACCAAATTAGATACCATCGGATTTCCTGCCTCGCGGCTCTGGACCGGGTCAAACCGGGGCCGAGGGCCGTGACAGGAAAAGGTGGTATCAGAGCCACTGATTTAAGCTTACTATTGATTTTAGCCTATTAAAGTTATTGAGAGATACTTATGAAATTTAATTGCCATTCTGTGAAAACATGTTTTATTAACTGATTAATTGTTGAGTTACAGTATGGGTAAACAAAAGATTTCTGCTATCTACCACAAATTAGATACTGCACCCACAGAAAAAGGAACCTCTTCCTCCAAACAACCAGCAGATCTGGAAGAAGGGATTTTTGTCCGTAAAGCAAATTATGAAAATTCTCTCACCCAAGATAAAAGAAATTTGATTCTTAGAAAAGGACAGGAGAAAATAAAGAAACCCCAAGTCAAGAATGTGAGGTTTAATCCAGAAATCCAGGAATTAGGCAATAGGTCACCTTGGGAAGACACATTAGATGAAAAATGGGCAAACCTTTATATGCTAGCTACCGTAGCAGAAAATGCAAACCTCTAAACTATCAATAAGCCTGGTTTAGTAGAAAATTAATCCCCAGTAAATAAATAAATTATAGTGTGTTCACTTTCCTGTAGTCTTTTGTACAAATCTGTATGCAATAAAACTTTAATGTTTATTTGTAAAACTTTGTTCCAAAGTTTTAACTTAGCATTTTTGTGCATTTTTGCATATATGCTATCCAGCATGAGTGAGATATCGGAAGCATTTCAGAATCTCAACCTCTACCCAGTACCAATTGAAGTCTCCCACGACTTTACTGGTTATATTGCTGACATAGAGGAACCCCTGGAATTCCAAGCTCCACCGCTGGAAAAAGCAAAACTTAAAAAGAAAAGAAGATATGTAGGATGGAGGAAAGTGCGCAGGAGAAAGCCAGTTACTAGGAAACTCCCCAAAATAGAAAACCCTATAGACAAAGGAAAAGGAATCGAAATCGGAGAAAGTTCTAATCCAGCAGAGATAGAAATCAGGAAAGATTCTAAACAAAAAGGAATAGAAATTGGAGAGAGTTCTAGACAAACTGAAGAAATCACATTTCAAGACGAAATAGACCGTCTACTGGCAAATTGTGATGTTATTAGCCCTATCCATAATAATCTATATCCTTACATAGAAACCCAACTTCCTGTAAATCTGGAACCAGCTATTCCAGACCCACTAATCCACACTCGACCTTTAGGTCAAATGGAAGAATGGTGGACAAATGACTGGCAATTCGAAAATATTATCAACAGTCCTTATTCTTTCCTTCCACAGTTTGATCCAGAACCTATCCCCAATCCTCCAATGAGCAACGAAAACTTAGCCGAACTCCGTCAGTTCGGTGAAGAGCTGATAGGTACAGGGAATAGGATCCGGGAAATGGGGGAGCAAATTTCCTGGAAATACGACGAAAGGGAGCGTCGCTACTAAACTGCTAGTTGACCAAAGAATAGTGGGGTTGGGAAGAATGTCTGTATAATAATAATAATAGTTACATATAAATCTGTAAAATGGGAAATAAAACATTGTAAGATAAACAGTGTGTATGGATGCCTATATAATATATAAAGCAAAATAGAAGTCGAAACATCGACAATTTTGGATATATATCTGTGTTGTAAGATTTTATGTGCTTCTGTGTAATTGTTTTATTTATAATCATTTGATACTAATAGTTATATTTTTAAATAATTATCAGATGGAAAATGCTAGTAATGAACCAGTTAATGAAGGGAATCAATCTGAACAAAATCAGGAAAACCAGTATATGACTAGACAAGATATAGAAAATATTGTTGCTCAAGGGATAGCCAATGCTATTCCAGCATTCGTTGCTGCTGTTAAAAATCCAATAGAACCGCAACAAATCGTTCCTAGTAAACGTACTCAGGAAGATAATTTTAGTCATAGTGTAAATGGAGGCGGTAATCATGACGATAATAATCCATGACAGGCTCCACCTCCTAAGAAAATGAAAGCCGCAACACCTGGTTGCACTTTCAAAGAATTTCTTGCTTGCAAACCTACTGAATTTGCAGGTAACGAAGGAGCAACTGCAGTACTGCGTTGGTTAGAGAAAACCGAAGCAGTAATTGCAATAAGTAAGTGTTCCGAAGAAGATCAGGTGATGTATGCGTCAAACTTGTTCAAAGAAGGGGCGCTAGAATGGTGGAACACGGTGCTACAAGCAAAAGGAAGAAGGATGGCTTATGCTATGAACTGGGAAGAATTTAAAATTCTTGTAGAAAGAAAATATTGTCCTGAATATGAAAAGGAACAAATGGCAAATAAGTTCCTAAACCATCGTATGGTAGGCGTAGAGTGTCGTGGTTATACTTCGACATTCTTTGAATACGCTAGAGTAGTACCAACACTGGCTTCGCCAGAACCGGTACTCATTTCCCGTTACATTTGGGGATTAATTAGTGAAATTCGTAACATCGTTAAAGCTGCGAGACCTCGCACTATTGACGATGCTGTGGAATTAGCTAATACCCTAACTGATGAACTAGTGCGAACAAGAGAAGAAGATCGAAAGAAGGAATTGGCTCAAAAGATTACCCAAGGATTTTGTGTGGGTAATGATAATAGGTTCAAGAAAAGAGGAAGGAGACAATCTGCACAACCGCCTTTTTGCAGCAATTGCAAAAAGAATCATTTTGGAAAATGTAATGTAAATTGCAACTTCTGCAAAATGGCAGGACATCGTGAAGAAAATTGCAAAAAGAAAACCATAGTCTGCTATAACTGTGGAGAAACAGGACATTACAAAACAGAATGTCCTAAATTGACTAAAACCACAGACAATAAAGGCAAACCAGCTGATGGAACAATAAAGAAGAATGCCCGAGCATTCCAGCTAACCACTCAAGAAGCCGAACTAATTCCCGACGTCATAGCTGGTACGTTCTTGGTCCACGACGTTTATGCAAAAGTGTTATTTGACTCTGGTGCAAACCAAAGTTTTATCAATACTTCATTTTGCCAAGCCCTTAACTTACCCTTAACCACCCTTAGGCAAATTTTTACAGTCGAAACGGCAGACGGAAATTCTGTTAACATAAATAAGGTTTTGCAAGAAGGAAAGATAGAACTGTTAGGCCATAAGTTTTCTGCAAACCTGTTACCTATGAAGTTAGCCGGATTCGATGTAGTGTTAGGAATGGATTGTTGATAGCCAACCATGCTCGAATTCTTTGTGATAAGAATTCCGTAGAAATCAGTACTCCCACAGGAGAAGTAATTTTAATTACAGGAGATAAACCACAAAAGCCACTAAAATTCATTTCAGTGATAAAGTTGGCCAGTTATTCAAGAAAACAAGAAATGGTGTATATGATTTCGGTAATCATTAACACTAAAAGTAAGAAACTCTCAGACATCCCTATAGTTTCAGAATACCCAGACATCTTTCCAGAAGAATAACTGGGTTACCACCTGATAGAGAAGTAGAGTTTAGAATTCATCTAATTCCGGGTACTACACCAATAGCTAAGGCACCTTATCGATTAGCACCCACCGAAATGCTAGAATTGAAAAAGCAGTTAGATGAATTATTAAGCAAAGGATTTATACAACCTAGTTCATCCCCTTGGGGAGCACCAGTGTTGTTTGTGAAAAAGAAAGATGAATCGATGAGAATGTGTATCGATTATAGAGAACTGAATAAGGTTACAATTAAGAATCGATATCCATTACCTAGGATTGACGATCTTTTTGATCAACTTCAAGGCGCTAGGTATTTTTCTAAGATAGACTTAAGATCCGGATATCACCAGTTAAAAGTACAAGAAGAAGACATACCTAAAACTGCTTTCAGAACTAGGTATGACCATTATGAGTTTACAGTAATGCCCTTTGGACTAACAAATGCCCCAGCAGCATTTATGGACATGATGAATCGGATCTGTAAGCCATATTTGGATAAATTTGTAATCGTATTCATTGACGATATACTTATTTATTCCAAAAGTCAGGAAGAACATTGCGAACACTTGCATGCACTCTTAACTTTGTTAAGAAAGGAAAAACTTTATGCTGAATTCTCAAAGTGTGAATTTTGGCTGCAAGAAGTACAATTTTTAGGTCACATGGTGAATCACGAAGGAATTCACGTAGATCCTGCTAAAATAGAAGCAATCACTAAATGGAAAGTCCCACAAACAGCTATGGAAATTAGAAGTTTTCTAGGCTTAGCCGGATACTATAGACGATTTATTAAGGATTTCTCTAAGATAGCTGTACCTTTGACTAAGTTAACCTGTAAAGCCGCTAAGTTTGAATGGGGACATAAGCAAGAAGAAGCTTTTAAGATTCTAAAGCATCGATTGACAAAAGCTCCAATTTTAGCATTACCCGAAGGAACAGAAGATTTTGAAGTATATTGTGATGCTTCAAAATTAGGATTTGGATGTGTGTTGATGCAACGCAAGAAGGTAATTGCGTATGCCTCCCGGCAGTTGAAAAAGCACGAGGAAAATTATACGACTCATGATTTAGAATTAGGAGCCATAATTTTTGCTTTGAAAATCTGGAGACATTATCTGTATGGAAGTAAGTTTACTGTTTATACAGATCATAAAAGTTTAAGGTATATATTTGGGCAAAAAGAGTTAAATATGAGACAAAGAAGATGGATGGAAGTTCTAAGCGATTACGACTGTAATATTCAATATCACGAAGGAAAGGCAAACGTAGTTGCAGATGCCTTAAGTCGTAAGTATCATGAAAAGCAACGACGAGTTCGTGCTCTTAGATTAAATCTACAAGTAGATTTAATGGAACAATTAAAGAAAGTTCAGGAAACAGCAATCAAGGACGATGCTGAAGGAATGAAAGGTTATATAAAGGAACTAGAGCAAGGAAATGATGGAATTTGGAGATTCCACAAGAAACGAATTTGGGTACCTAAGCAAGGAGAATTAAGAAATAAGATTTTAGAAGAAGCCCATAAATCTAGGTATACTATGCACCCTGGAAACAATAAGATGTACCCAGATTTAAGAAAGAACTTCTGGTGGATAGGAATGAAGAAGGATATAGCAAGATATGTTTCTAAGTGTCTTACTTGTTCACAAGTAAAGGCTGAACACCAGAAACCTTCAGGACTACTACAACAATTGGAAATGCCTGTATGGAAATGGGAACTTATAACAATGGATTTTGTTACTAAATTGCCTAAAACAAGAAAAGGTAATGATGCGATTTGGGTAATTGTGGATCGATTAACCAAATCAGCTCATTTTCTACCAATGAAGGAAACATTTAGCATGGAAAGGTTAGCCAAATTGTACGTAGACGAAGTAGTATCTTTACATGGAGTCCCACTCTCCATTGTATCAGATAGAGATAGTCGTTTCACTTCTCATTTTTGGAAAAGTTTACAGCAAGCTATGGGAACTCGACTAAATTTGAGTACGGCATATCATCCTCAAACAGACGGACAAAGTGAAAGAACGATCCAAACTCTAGAAGACATGCTTCGAGCATGTGTAATAGATTTTGGTGGAAACTGGGATGATCATTTACCATTAATTGAATTCTCCTATAACAATAGTTATCATTCAAGCATTGAAACTGCTCCATTTGAAGCACTATATGGAAGAAAATGCAGAACTCCAGTTTGTTGGGCAGAAATAGGAGAAAGTCAATTATCACGTCCAAAAATTGTACAAGAAACTACTGACAAGATAACTCAGATCAAGGAAAGACTGAAAACAGCTCGAGATCGTCAGAAGAGTTATGCAGATAATCGCCGCAAACCGTTAGAATTTCAGGTCGGAGATAAAGTACTTTTGAAAGTTTCTCCTTGGAAAGGAGTAGTTAGATTCGGAAAGAAAGGAAAGCTAAGTCCAAGATACGTAGGACCATTTTCTGTGATCCAACGTATAGGACCAGTTACTTATCGTTTACAATTACCAGAAGAATTAGCTGGAGTACATGATGTATTTCATGTATCCAATCTCAAGAAATGCTTATCAGATGAATCACTGGTAGTACCTCTACAAGATATAGAGGTAAACGAAAAGCTAAATTTTGTTGAGAAACCTCTTCAAATTGAGGATCGAAAGATTAAGTTTCTCAAACACAAACGACTAGTTTTAGTCAAAGTCAGATGGGATTCAAAGAGAGGACCAGAATACACTTGGGAGCTGGAATCAGAAATGAAGAGAAAGTATCCTCATTTATTCCAGTAAATCTCGAGGACGACATTTTTCTTAAGGTGGGGAGAATGTAACAACTCTCATCAAAAGTCCTAATTATTATTTTAATTTGGCCAATAGGAAACCCTAATTGAGAAACCCAAGTAATTCTGAACAAACCCTAAAATTTTCAAAACATTTAGAATCAGGATTAGGGCCCCTAAAACTTAAGGGGGGTAAACCCTAAGTTGATAATTATCTCTAAAATGCGTTGTATAGGTTTCAAATTAACGAACTGTCGATTCATCAAGCCTATACTAGTGACAAGGCTACCGCAGAGTAGATGTGCACCCCAGGCGAGTCGCGACAACATCACCATCATCTCCCGCGACACGCGGGGGAATCCAATTTCACGTATAAATACTGGGCATTGGGACTTGAATTCTGTCTTTGGAACGACGTAAATTCGCTTTACGTAGACTGAGTTATCACAGAAACAGTCCACTAAACACACACTAATCACGAAGTGCTGCCACAATCAGGGTAATAACTCGATCGCTATTACGATTCAACGTCCGATCGATTATAACTATCCAACGATTGTTTAAGTGCCGCTCAAATTGAGTTTATACTTTGTTATTCATCGTGATTTCGACTTGAATGTTTGAGTGCTGTTCGAAATCGGACTATACTCTGTCATTCGTTGTGAATCCGCTGAATTGTTAAGTATTGCACTTGTAAATCGTTGTGAGGGTTTAGTCTCGTGAATTGTCGTAACTGCTGTATTAGTTACTAACCTGTTGTGTATGCATTATTATTTAAATTAGGTTAATCAAGGCTAATCAGTAGGCTTATATTCTGCTCGTTAAATCTACAATGTGAGTCATTCTCTTTTTATCAAATTATTTTCAAAATCATGTTTATTTTCAAAGGTTATAATTACAGTGATTAAGTATATGTAATCACCAAGTTACAGCCGGTATGTGGGGTATTGTGCACAGTATTGCTGTTTTATCACTTTAGGTGGGCGAACCTAAAATTAGTGATATTCGTCATTCATTGGGGCAGCCAATGGTGATATGACCACAGTCACCGAAAAGAGTCGAGTGACAAATACTGTGGGTAGTTGGTTTGATATCAGAAACATTGTAATCTCTTGATACTGTAAATTATAACAAACGAGTCGTTTTAGTAAAATGAATGATTCACTCAGTATTTCCCGCTGACAAAACCTTTTTCAAACATGTTTCAGGTAATCTGTTGTGAGCTCAGGAAAAGTGTCGTGGAGCACTACAGGCTTAGAAAAGTGGCTCAATGTAAATAAATAAAGAAACATGTTTTGAGAAATAAAGATTTCCCAGTGAAATCACTTTATTGTAAATTATGGGATTTATCCCTATATTATATATATATATATATATATATATATATATATATATATATATAAACAAGCAGTTTTAATATTAATCGATCCTGTTTAAAAAGACTTCCGCTGTCACCAAATTAGATACCATCGGATTTCCTGCCTCGCGGCTCTGGACCGGGTCAAACCGGGGCCGAGGGCCGTGACACCCCCCCCCCTCGGCGTTGTTTTCAAAAAAAAATCCTCCAAGACGTCATTTTGTCCACGCCGGAGATGAATTGAATTGGCCAATGACATATATTCTACTTTTTGGTTGGCCAATACCCTTTTTTTGAATGTTTTTTTCTATATTTAATTTTTTACACCTCTTTTAACATAATGCCCCACAATCCTCACATCCCTACTACACCCATTTTAGAAAAAAACGCCCCATAATGTTCCATTGTTTACTGAGATGACACGTGTCGCACGATGCCGATGAGTGGGGGGCATTATTCATGCTCTCTACTACACATGGCCTAAAGAGTGGTGAATGAGGATTAGGGGTGAGCATACAGCCGAATTAACCGAACCGTAACCGAAATAACCGAAAAAACCGAACCGAAATAACCGATAAACGAAATAACCGAAGGGTTGGTTATTTATATTTTTAATAACCGATTTTTGCGGTTCGGTTATGGTTAGTTATGGTTATTCTTATTTTCATAACCGCAAATAACCGAACCGAACCGAATATTTTAAACATAGCCAAATCCGTAGCACCATAAGTCTTTAAGTTTGTATTTAAATGCTTAACCATGGCCTAATCTATATGTATCTTTGGTGAAGTATTTGAATGTTTTAACTTTTAACCATGACCCAACCTTATTGGCCCATTACATTTTACACTAACCATGACCCAACCTTATTGGCCCATTTAAAGTCCCAACATTAGAAACAATGAAAATAACCGACCTATAACCGAACCGAAACCGCATTAACCGCAATAACCGAATAACCGAAACCGCATTAACCGAAACCGAACGGTTATGATTTTTTGATAACCGCAGTGTGCGGTTATGGTTTCGGTTATAGGTAATAACCGAACCGAACCGCACCATGCTCACCCCTAATGAGGATTAAGTGATGTGGCACATGTGTAAAGGGTGATTGTGATAATTAGAAACATCACCACGTACCCTAATAATGTGACATAATTACATAATAATTAACTACAAAGAATAAGTTTAATATTCGATCTAACACAAAACCCCTAAACTAGACTTTGTTTTTTTTTTTTTTTTTCTTTTTTTCTAATTTAAGAGTAACTATGATTGTCCTCAACATCCCTCTCTTGTCTCGGTTGAGTAGCATAGCTTCCGTTGCTTGTGTGTGCTTTCTTCCTTAATGCTCATAACCTAGCGATACCACTCCATGATATCCAAATATACTCCAACTCTCAACGGATCAAAGAAGGTTTTCTTCTATTTCATGTGTTGCAGAGAAGATACATGGCGAAATATATAAACAAATAAAATAAAGCTATATACATGGGAATGATAACTATATGTGAAGAACATAAGGAAATTGTTACTTCAATAAATACTTCACGGGTTAGGATCAAATACAAAGGATCCTAATTGTAAGAAGGGTACAAAAGCTCCTAAAAAAACTCACTATACACAAAAAAAAAAAATTAAACATCCACCACCACCCAAAAACCTAAACCCCCACCCCCATCACCCACCCAAAAAAAAAAAAAATCTTTTGCCGAGGGGGTGGGGGTTTAGGTTTTTGGGTGATGGTGGGGGTGAAGAATATACGGAAATTGGCGAAATATATAAACAAATAAAATAAAGCTATAGGGGAGGGTTCATTGGGGAACACTAAAAAAGTGGGGAACAGGGGAACACTTTTAAAAATTATACTTAACATGTTAAAAAAATATTTTTCTAATTTTTTTTCGGCGCTTTTTCTTATAAATACAAGTAGAAACATTTTTGATAAAAAAAACAAAAACTAAAAATATAAAAAAATGTTTAAAAAACAGTTATATCTTATAGAATTAACTTAACATGTTAAAAATATTTTTTTTTTAAATTTTTCAGCGCTTTTCTTTATAAAAAGGAGGAGAATCTAGTCGAGTAAAAAAATATTTTTTTCTAAAAAAAAAAAAATTTAGCCTTTTTTTAATTTTTTTTTTTAATATTTTTAGTTTTTGATTTTTTTTATTAAAAATGTTTCTACAAGTATATATAAGGAGAAGCGCCGAAAAAGATGTTTAGAAAATTAATTTTTAACATGTTAAGTTAAATTTTTAAGAGTGTTCCCCGGTTCCCCACTTTTTTAGTGTTTCCCAATGAACCTCACACTAAAGCTATATACATTGGAATGATAACTATATGTGAAGAATATACGGAAATTGTTACTTCAATAAATACTTCACGGGTTATGATCAAATACAAAGGATCCTAATTGTAAGAAGGGTACAAAGGCTCCTAAAAAGACCCACTATACACACAAAAAAAAAAAAAAATTAAACATCCACCACCACCGAAAAACCTAAACCCCCACCCCCATCACCCACCAAAAAAAAAAAAAAAAAAAATCTTTTGCCAAGGGGGTGGGGGTTTAGTTTTTTGGGTGGGGGTGGGTGTTTAGTTTTTTTTTTAGGTTTTTGAGGGGGGGGGGGGGGGGGGGGGGTTAGGTTTTTTGGGGTTTTCTTGGTGAGTTATAGTTTTTTTTTTTTTTTTTTTTTGGGGGGGGGGGGGGGGGGGTTAGGTTTTTGGGTGGTGGTGGGGAGGGGTGGGTGTTTAGGTTTTGGGTGGTGATGTAGTGGGTTTAATTTTAGGTTATTAGACACTTGTCACTCTATAAATCCCTCTTACACTTCTTACAATTAGGAGCTTTTGTAGAATAATTTAACCCCTTCACATATAGAAGTCTTTTTTTTTTTTTAAAGGATCACATAGAGAAGTGTAGCTAAACCTTGTTGGTGCTTTCCAATAATACCCATATCCTTAGCAATTACGTCCCAAATCTTGTTTTAGGTAACTAGTCTATGTGCTAATAATAACTACTCCCAAAAATGGTCATTTAGTAACGAATATTTCCAGCGCAAAAAAAATAGTCACAAATTCACATTTGTGATGCATTTCTAACGGTCTAACGGAATAAAACCCAAGTTCTTTTCAACAACTTTGCGACACATAAAAGAATCCAAATCTTATCACAATTTTCAACAAAAAGAATAAGTGGCGACAATTGTTGCCGCTAAGGCCAAGTTTATCGATGCTAAAGGTATTCAATATCTACAAAGCCCATGAGGGCAATAGTGATTTTCGTCTTTTGGCTTAAATGGGCGACATGGGGAATAGGCCTGGCACTCTTTTATTGACCCAACAAATTTACGATTTTATCCCGCTTTAAAATTTCGATTTTGCCATCAGTTTAAAATTATGTTCTTATCCTCACTTAAAAATAAATTCACGCTTTTGCTCCCAGCTAAATATTTCAATTTTGCCCCCGGTTCAAAATTACGATTTTGTCCCGTTTCAATTTACAGTTTTGCCATTAGTTACTTCCCCTTAAAATTACGATTTTGCCATCAGTTCAAAATTATGTTTTTACCCCCACTTAAAAATAAATTTACGCTTTTGCTCTCAGCTAAAATTCCAATTTTGCCATCAGTTCAAAATTACG
The DNA here is from genome assembly GCA_030545235.1 of Helianthus tuberosus. Taxonomy (NCBI): domain Eukaryota; kingdom Viridiplantae; phylum Streptophyta; class Magnoliopsida; order Asterales; family Asteraceae; genus Helianthus; species Helianthus tuberosus. The sequence goes on from CM060359.1 coordinate 31,354,685, forward strand.
ATTTTGCCCCGTATAAATTTATAGTTTTGCCATTAGTTTTTTTCTCACAGCCAAGTTACGATTTAACCTCAACGTAAATTTACATTTTATCCATCGGTTTTGTTTCTTTTCCTGGTGAAATTACAATTTTGCCCCCAGTGTAAAATTACAGTCATGCCGGCAGCTTCCTGACACTCCCTCATTGGTCCATTTAATTTACGATTTTATCCCTGAATTAAAGCTATGATTTCACTCTCAGTTAAAAATTACGTTTTTTCCATCGTTTTAGTTTTTTAGCAAAACTATAAAGGTTTTTTTATTTTAATTGGTTTACTCGATTTAATTTTTTTTCGTGTCAATAAGTTGCCTAACACTGGCTCATTAGTCCTGAAAAATTACAGTTTTGCCCTTAGCCCAAAATTACGGTCTTATCATCGTTTTTTTTTTTTCCTAGCAAAATTATAGTAGTCTTTTTTTAATTGTTTGAAAATTATTCGGCCATCGCCCCGCAACACAGGCGGGGCATCAACTAGTTTTCAACATTTACCATGACAGGGAATAGTATCTCCCTGCCATTGGTTCAAATGGGCGGCCGGCCCTCTCCTATTGGACCAACCAATTTATTATTTTATACACACTTTAAAATTATGTTTTTGCCTCGGAATAGTGTTTCCCAGCCATTGGTTCAAATGGGCAGCGAGCAATACCCATTGGAACAACCAGTTTATTATTCTATACCCACTTTAAAATTACGTTTTTGCCCCCAGTTAAAAAATTTGGTTTTGCCCCAACTTCAAAATACATTTACCATTTTGCCCCGAGCTAAAAAATACGATTTCGCCATCGGTAAAAAACTTACGCTTTTACCCTTAGCCAAAACTACGTTTTCGCCCCAGTTAAAAACAAAATCTCTCAAAATTACGATTTTACACTAGTTTATTATTTTATACCCACTTTAAAATTACGGTTTCGCCCCCAGTTTAAAATTACGTCTTTTCCCCCAGTTCAAAATAAAATTATGCTTTTGCCCTTAGCTAAAATTTACGATTTTCCACTCGGTTAAAAATTACAATATCACCCTCAATTCAAAATTATGTTTTTGCCCCAAGTGCAAAATAAAAATATGGTTTTCTCCTAGCTAAAAATTAGGATTTTACCCTCCAGATTTTTTTATTTTTATTTTTCCCTCAAGTAAAAATGAAAATATGACTTTGCCCCCAGCTCAAAATCGTGTCAAGGAGCTGTTAATTGGTTGAGAAATATTCGGCCATCGTCCCGCAACGCGGGCGGGGCATCACCTAGTTATATAAATAAACGATAACAAGAAACTATAATATGTGAGAAATTCGAGGTTTGGAACGATACGAAACTATATTATGCGTGTGAGAAACGTGGGATTTTTACCGATATGGGATACTCTCTACTTTCATTTTTTTATGATTATACCATCTGTAGTAGGGGCATTATTGAGCGTGGAATTGGGCTCAAACGCCCCAAAACAATTGGAGCACTGCCCCCTACGGCATTTTCTTTCGAAATCCGGGTTGGGTGTTTCCCTTAAAACACCGGTTTGTTTGAATTGTTCGAGATGTTACCGTTTTACGGTAACGGTAATAAAATAATAAATTTCAATTTTTTTAAATTACATTTATTCACCTATTTAAACCCAACCTCAACCCATTTTTATATACTCTCACCTCTTCTTATAAACTCTGTATTTTTTCTTTATAAAAAATACACCATACCATCATCCCGCCGCCTTTTTGGTGTTCCATCTCGCCCAAGCAATCCAAACTCATATCTCCCGAACAACACCAACCGCTACCAACCTATAATTACCAAGATTAAGACCCAAATACGATGGGGTACATGCAACTACTAAACATGTCGCAGCAATATTTTCACGGGCCACTCGAACATCAACATGGGCGGTACGTATGGTTCCCAAGTAAAAGCCGAGCCCGAGATCGAGACGGTGCCAAAGAGACACAAGTCGAGCGCAAACCCAAGGCACCTCAACGTGGATTTATCAAAATAATCTGATTACTCGTCTATAATTCTTCTACAACTTCTTACGTACGCTATAACGTGTCACACATTTCATTTCTCACATGCAATTCTTTCATTCTAGTTACTTATTTCGTCAACCTTCACAGTTTGACCCTTCAAGGCCAAACTGACATTTCTTAACTATCGTATATGCATTGAGGTACACGCTCGTACCTTTTTTCATTCATGCTTGCTTGCAAAGACATTCATTACATCATTTCGGTATTTTTGTTAAAACTTACCATTCTCGTTCATACTTAAACCATTGTCCGGGTCGTAGCCCGTCATTAATTATGACTCCTAAGAGTTGATTACTAACACATCTAACACATAACTGGTTCAAAACTTCTTTCTTTCGTTTTTTTTTTAAACTTAGGTTTGCACGCCCATTATGATCATTCTTTTGTTCATTTACTTTACATTCACTCATATGACTCGTTTGACACAACCATGGTCAAACTATCGACACATTCTAACGTGGACTAATTTCATCCTTTTTATATATTAAATCTGTCCCGCGGATTCAAACGTAACATCCATACCTTTCATTACTTCTATGTTTCGAATTCGTCTAGCGGTTCCAAACGTACCATTCATACCTTTTCTTCCTTCTATGAATTGAATCCATCTCACAGATTCAAACATATCATTCACATCTTTCATTCCTTACATGTGTTGAATCCGTCTCGCGGATTCAGACATATCATTTCTACATTTCATTTCCTTGAATCCGTTTTACGGATTCAAACATTCTATTCATGCCTTTCATTCCTTGAATCCGTCTCGCGGATTCAAACAGGTCATTCATACTTCATTACTTTCATGCTTCGAATCCGTCTCGCGGATTCTAACATATCATTCATACTTTCATTCTTTTCATGCTTCGAATCCGTCTCGCGGATTCTAACATATCATTCATACTTTCATTCCTGAAAGTCTTACGTTTCTCTTTACCCTCACGTCCACCTACTACCTAATTCTAACGGACATACCTGTAACAATTATCACGGTCTCACGAATGTCATATGTTTCCTGTGTACTGGCCAGGTACACAATCCACATACTAGTTTCGTGTCTTCGCGTAATCGCCACCTTATGTCCGAAGAATTAAGTTTCGGCATGTGTATCATTTTCAAAACTTCATTGCCATATCACTATTATATTTCATTTAAAATTTTCTTTCACTCGCTTAATTATGCCACTTCATACGCCCACAGGTTAAATTTACATACCTAGGGTCCATTTGTCTTATCACTTGCCTTGATGCAGGTTCTAGACCGCATTCACGGATCATCCTTTCCAAGCATTTATGCTTACCTTACACATAATATAACCGTTAGTTTCTTCATATGAATGCATACATACACGTTTTCATTCCATTTCTACCTTTAGATCTTGATCGAGTCGTGGATTGTACGGGTTCCTTATCACAAGAGCACACAGGTTTGAGTTCAAGTACCTATCCTCTCGTACTTGATTCTCTCAAACCAGGGCTCTGATACCAACTTGTAAGACCCTAACACGTAATTGACAAAAAGTCGCATCAGAAATTCATGCAATAAAATTTCTTTCCTTATAAATACCTTGACCTTCTCAAAAGTTCATTTTAACATAACCCTCTCACATAAAGCCATCAATCGACTCATTTACTAAATAAAAACATAACCTAGGTTTACTATATTACATACACCAACGTCCCCGTACAATCTATCTTGCGACTTGGTCCTCGATCTCCATTCCTTGATGATCCTCCGTGACCCGATCAACCTGCGCTCACCACATACATTAATAACGTTAGCACACATTATAAACATAAATAAGTTTCCTTCTTGTTGACTTTTCATTTCATTATCTCTTTTCATTCCAGCTTTCCATCACATTATACAATCCGTGGCGAGACTTCCTTATTGTACCTGTAATACACTTCGTTCACATGGCACGCTATTATTATCGTCAATACTCAATCTCATTGAATACATGCGTACATACTCACATATATGCATACGTTCGCACATAACCACTTGCATACATGTACATACAAATACTGCCTACGTACACACCTACATACATACATACATATATTCATATCTTCACGCTTGCCTACATACGTGCATACGCTCATATATATCTACTTGCATACATACAAACATACATACATTCAATCATACATACAAATTATAATCATACATACATACATACCTTCATGCGTATCTACATCTCCTAAAACATAAAATAAGTTGATCATACTTAGCTTACAGGAGTTTAAAAACGCATTTAAACGGGTTCATGGAACAAAACAACAAAATAAACAATTTTCGGAATCAGGGGGGCTAGACGCTACGCCTAGCCCCTTTTTTGACAGCAAGTTGCTTAATTGCTGCTGCAAAATTCCCAGCCAACCCAAGTTTCACGAAAATGGACATAACTCATTCGTTTTTGATCCGTTTTACCCGATTCTTTTTCCTACGTGATCATAATTTAATTCTCAATCACATGGAGTTAACATCCGACATCCGGATTAACAAAATTCTGAACTTTTAAGCTATCGACTTATTACCTTTTTACAAAGTTTTGACCCGTTCATGCATTTATCAAAATAATCTGATTATTTGACCTCGATTCCTCACGAACCTTATAATTTCAACGTTGTTTATCATAAAGGATTGAATTCTTGGATGTCTTGCATCCTCTTAACACATTTTCGCTCAAAAGCTTATTTTGACCCGTTATGGGTATTTACGCATTAAATGGTCTATGACATACAAAACCATACTCTTCGCTTTTAAACTTGACCAAAACATTACTCTAATCGAATAGCTTGTTTCCAAATGACTTTTAAGGTCGTTTGCCCAATATACCTATCAAGGGCGTTTTTGTCAACTTTGCTCCATCCTTTACAACAAAGGACTTCATTGCATATTTAACCAATCCTACTACTTAACTATAACTCTAATCACACATACCTTGCTCGAGTCAAAGCTATGACCCGTTTTAATACTTCATCCACTAAGTTTCTAGTTAATAACAACGCAAATCCTTTCGCTATTCACCCTGTGAATTCATAGTACTTGACAATAAAATCATTATTAGACATTGTCAAATGGTAATGTCTTCACCATTTGACCTGTTAAGTCTAAATGTCCATTTTATCCTTGTGGGACTTTAGTTAGTCATTATCCCATCCATGTAACTTATTCCTTCGTTAACTCGTAACCAAAATCACCATAATACCCTTTTTACCCTTTTTGACCATCAAACTTAGTTTCTTAACATAATCACATGTTCCGACCCATATCAAAACTTGTCGGAACATCATAATTCACATATTTACTTACCATGTTTGTAATCTACACATTAAATAGATATTCTACCAAAAAGGGGTGTAAGCTTTACTTACCTAACATCTGAATATGCTTCCCGTGCGCATTAGTCCCGTTTGACCCGCTTCTTTCCCAAGCTTCCATGTCGCTTATCAAGCATCAACTATCATATATCATTCTCAAGATAGTTAGCTTGTTCATCATTCATCACACGGATCTTATTTCGGAATTATCATTCAAACTCAAAACATACTAATCTATCAAATCCTAGCCGAAATCCTTTAAACATTTACACACGTATGTGATTTCAAACATCATTAACAACAACATATCATCATATTATACAAAACCCACTTCATGACTACATTGTTAATCACTTACTAGTGATCTAAACTCAATTATCTCTAATTTCGTCATACCCTTGGTGTGTGTACCACCTTCTAAACATAAGGTACAACTAATTCATGCACAATCTTCTAATTTCATACATAATTCATCAAATCCTCCTACTAATTAACATATATCATTCACACATAAACATTCAAACATATTATAATCTTGTTTCTTTCATTTCTTCTAACAAGACTCCATATTATTCACATAATACATCAATATTCAACAAGAATTAGACATGGATGATGATTCAACTCATCATTCTCACCATAACTAATGGGTTTCACCTCTAAGCATCAAATTAACTTTAATAATCCATAACCCATGTTCTATATGATGATTCTAACATATCCTCATACTCAATTTCATACGAATTCGCAATTTACAACATAACCCACTTCGTGCATAATCACCAATCTAACTTTTAAGACATACCTTATAATCCCCTTGAGTAGGTGATCATTAATCCATGTTCCTTTTTGAATTTGAGCTACAATTAACCCTTCAATTTGGTGATCTTCATGATTAAGGTTCTTGAGCTCTCATGGAGCTCCTGGCTTCTTCCAGAACACACCATCGTGTGTGTGTATGTGTGTATTTTTATTTTATAAATTCAACTTTCATTTACCCCACTTTAGTCCCTCAAGTTTGCCACTAATTATAATTGGCACAACTCTCATCCTTTAATTGTTTCTACCATACTCTTAACTAGGTTAAATAACCTAGTCATTTATTTCTTGATGTCCCATATCATAACATTTAACGAATATAAACACTCGGGTTTTGGGGTGTTACAGTAATTCTTCCTATTTGCTTCTACCTCTTCTTTTGTCTAAATAGACAATGTGTCTTTTCTAAAACATTTCACACAATACATACTTGAAGATACTCATATTCCACAATCGAAACGACTCACTAGAATAGGGGTGATTCCCGCCTTTGGTGACGAATTTCAATCCACCTTACATGTTATTTTGCACGAAATTTCACCATCAAGTCAGGAATGATATCCGTATCTTGATGGGAATTTCCATTTCATACTCTGGTGGTTCCTCTTTGATGAGTTAAGATTTTATCTTGTTTCGTTCAATAAACCACATTTTTTGGGACGAAATTGTCAAGCTAGGATTGACATCCACACCTTGGTGACTGGTCCCGCTCTACGATTTCCAATTTCACCAAAGTTTTGTATTTTCAATCAAATTAGGGACATGGACTAACTGGAAGGGTAAAATACTATTAATCGTCTGGCGACGAGAGTATTATACCTATTAGGCCAAAGCATGTCTCCCTAATTCGAAAGGACTTGCGATTCACTTTGGAATAGTCGAAGCTTCTAAACCCGAAGCACTCCAATACATATCAAGCCTCTCTTTTATAATAACGTAACTTTTATGCGATTTAATACTTGTTACCTAATCATCGTTTTTTTTACACAATAAATTAATACACGCATACTGATACGCTATACTTGATTCGGGGTTACTGGACATTCTTTATGTGATGAACTGGTCATTAGCTTCGTAAGAAGTCACACCTTAACGTATATAGTTCTTGTGAAGCACTATAGGAGTAGTGCACCGCCACATGGATTTGTGGTTACATTAAGTTAAACTTTTACGGTCTTTATAGCAACGAAATGATGACATGTGCTATAGAGATGATACTAGCGGACACGTTGGTTCGAATTGTTCGAGCCTCACCTCAACATATATAGTGCTTGTGAAGCACTATAGGAGTAGCGCACCGCCTCATGGACTTGGGGTCATGTTAAGTTAAACTTTTACGGATCTTTTCATAGCAACGAAATGATAACATGTGCTATGATTAGATGACGCTTGCGTTAAACGTTGGGTTGACATTTTGTCATTAACTTCGGATGAAGCCTCACCTTAACATATATAGCACTTGTGTAGCGCTATAGGAGTAACGCCCGCCGCATGGACTTGCGTTCATGTTAAGACATTCATACATACTTGCGGACACGATGGTTTAACCAGTGAGATCACATGCCAGTAATGCGTTAATCTAGTTAATTAAATATCTCGTGTGGACTATTCAAAGACTTTAATCATACTCATACTTATAACCTCTCTCATACTTAAATACCAATCATGCATGCATACTTAAAATTCTATACGCTATCGTTATCACTCGTAATACGTTAATGTACCCCGACCCGTACACTACTAGTACAAACTATGCGGATCATGCACATACCAAAATAATCACGGATGCATACGAGATTATATTGGTAGATGCATGAAAACCATTGTAGGTTCTACTGTGTATCATAACGGGGAACGTAACATGACACCGAGTCGCGAAACGGACGTAACATGATACGAACATGGTGGATACGCCGCTGGTACTTCCTATATATAAGTGTTCATATCATATTACCAAACTTTCGTAAAAACGTGTCATGAGAAATTCGGTGTTTCCCCTATCATATTGAGTACAAACTTTGATCACTCACAATCTATTTCTCGGTTATACCCAAAACACACTTCGAAACTGCCATCTTTCCCCAAGGTCTTCCTCTTGAATAAATTTTGAGACGAAATTTCCTAAAGTAGGGGAGACTGTAACGCCTCGCATTTTCATATTTTTATATTTTTAGAAAATTTAAGTTCGTTTTTCTATTTTTAGAAAATCAGATCGGAAAACGGATTTTAAACGGCCAACACCACATTTTCGCGATTTTTGCCGTAAACGGCGAACGGACGCGTGAACGTCTACCGACACTATATCACGTACAATTAACCCAAAAATTTTAATTTACGAGGTTACGGATAATTCGGGTTTTGAAAACGGGTTCGTAAGTACGTTTGGGCCACTTAAAACTCGAGATTGGCCTTGTAGGCCTTGAGCCCAAGCCCATTAGAGAAACCTAGTCCATTTAAGAGTTCAAAACCCTATTCTCTCCATTTTTTTTGTTTCAGCTGACACTTCCTTGTTCCCTCTCACTTTTGAGCTGAAACCCCATCCACAAAAATTGATCTCAACAAAGCCCTATGTGCTCTCTCCCTCTCTCCGTCTCGATCTGACATCGGTGACCGGGGCCGCACCTCCGGCTTCCGGTTATCTCCGCCAAACGCCACCCACAACACCTCATCCTCCCTTCTGTTAACCACACATCTGAACCCCTTCCTTCGACCTGGGCAATCTGCCGACCACCACCACAACCGATTGGTGGTGGTGCGATGACGAAACGAAGAGAGACAAAGAGAGTGAGGCTGAAGAGAGAGAGAGACTGTTGAAACGAGAAAAAGAAAGCGACGAAAAACGCCGCTTTCCGGCGATGAACCGTCGGCAGCGACGGAGCCGTGGTGGCGGCGGCGGTGTTTGTTTCGACGGGACGGTAAACCCCGTCTCCCCTGTTTTCTTGTTCATTTTTATTATATATTTTTTTATGGCGATGAACTGGTATGCTAATGATTAACAATGATGCTGTTGGTGCCGTTTTCCGGCGGTCTACGGCGGAGGAGGTTCTCAGACGAACCGATGTTTCTGGCAAACCGAAACCTTCATCACGTTCTACTCCCTCACACTTTCACAACACCTTTCGTAAAACCTTTGCACCCTTGTCGGACAACCGGAGCTTGCCGGAGTTAACAAGACCCATCGGAGATGCTCGGGCATCATCTTCTCCTTTTGGTTCGCGCTGGTTCACGTCGGAACTCGGTCCATTTCGTTCCGGATAATCACTCTCGTACGTTCGGTGTTTTCTGAACCTTTCTCCGTGTGTTATTTTATAAGGAATCGCAACGCAACCAATGTGAGCATACTCGACCATTTTTTTACGCTTTAAAGCATTTTGGGTGCAACATGTATCAACTAACAAAATCCTCTTTATACAATCAAACATATTCGACCACTCAATCCATCGAACACGTTATTTGTTATGCATAGATTGTTTATGCATGTTAGTTGCATATCTACGCTAATTGTATTGCTTAGGTTGTTGATGCATGTTAGTTTCAATTTGTTTATCCATGCTATTTGTTACGCTTAGGTTGTTCATGTATGCTAGATTTAACTTGAATGTAAATTGTCACGTTGGTTTGAGATAAACTTTTATACTTATACTTATGTTCAAACTTGTATGCTCGCCAATACTTTTGTATTGATCTATGCTTTTAATATATGTTGCAGGATTCTGATGATGCAAGGAATCTAGTAGGATTGCCTAGAAACGCATTTAAACCTTAATACTTGTTGTATCGTATTTTATTTTCAAGCATGTTGTATTTTGTTTCCAAACCTTGTATTAAACTGTTATTAATGAAATGAAATTTTAGTTCTCTTATGCTTGTTGTTATTCAAACTTGTTATATTCTAGTTCAAGCAATGTAAAAAAAAGTAATTATTAAATACTTGGCACCGATAGCGTTATGAAGTCTCTTACAATTTAATTTTCGTCTCACTCCGATGTTTCCGCCATCGGTTGGGGTGTGACAAAAGCGATGCGCATATCTTAACAAAAGCGGTGTATGAGTACAACTCGACGCAAGGGTCATTTGCATACTTTAAGTGTTGGAAGCTTCTACGTGGAAGTCCAAAGTGGGCTAACGTACCAACCATGACGTCTAGTAGTAGGCGCAAGGCGAAACGATACAAAACCTCTTTCTTCGGTTGATACGGAAACGTCCACTTCCGATGCTTGAAACGTCGATTTAAATTATCCCAACAACGAGGATGACGAGGAGGAGGAAATGGATTTGCCCCAACCTCCCGGTAGACAAAGTGGGAAAAAGGGGGTAGGACGAAGTCGTCTTCGGCGTGTGTCGAAATGAAAGAAGATATACGAGACCTTGGGCATCGGCGTTTGGAAACGTTGCAAGAAAGAAACGCCGAAAATAAAAAGTTCGTCGCGATCGAAGAAGCAAGGCAAATGGAGAGAGACATCGAGTATTCGTCTAATCCGATCGATCACCTCCAAGGAGACGTCTTGATCCTAGCACAATTGCGTAGGCAACAAATCCACGACAAATAAGGACTTTAGAACTTTATTTTTAGTATTTTTTTTTACCATTCGTATGTTTTTTTAGTATTTTTCACATGTCTTGTCTTTATTTTTTAGTATTTTAATTACTTTAATGTATTTTTTTACTTAATGAAATATTATTTGTTTTAATTTTTCTAAAAAAGAAACTAAAAATAAATAATGGGCTAGTGATTGAATCGGGCCTTATGAAACATTATACCACTACACCCTTTTTTTTAACTTCACATCCCATAATACCCCGAGTGTCACGTGTCGTTTCATGCCTAAGGAATGAGCATTATGATAATGTTCCACTACACGTGGTCTTAGGCTGGGTGTCGTCACCCGCTAACAACACCGACGCTAGCGCCTAGCCACGTCGGACTAGCCGCAAGGGCGAACGCCACAACGGCCGCCGTGAGGGTATGAAACTAGATCCCCCATCGTCACATGAAATTGAGTCTTAGATACCAATTTGAATATTTGACTATAGTTATATAACAAGATAAATTATTGTTTTAGATTATTATTTCCGTATTTGAATTTTGTAATCTCATATTACATATATGGATAACTATTAAAATTATCAAAGTTATTGAAATAAATTTAACGTTTTAAATATAAACATTTGATTTACTAATTAGTTCCACCTTTCGGATTTTCCGAAGCAAAACATCTTGAAAGAAAAACTGCATTAACTTGCTTCATTTCAATAAGCTTTTGTTTTCTTATGGCGTCATATAATTTGATCAAGATGATCTTAGAGCTTAACATTTTACAAATCATGGGCTGGAAGTGTAGCCCTACATGTTTCTATTGTTTTTGTTTTTGTGTAACTTATCAATTTAAACCACTAACATTATATAAACTCATGTAGCCCATTTGTTATGTCAACTGATTATTTAAGAAATGTATTTTAAGTTGGATCTATAGCACATTTGCCTATATCTGTTTGGTTTAGTTTTAGATGAGCTCACAGTAACTCTTTTAAGTACAAACCTTATTCTTGTAACTTCAAAGTAATATAAATTATGTTTGTACGGCCACAATAGTGATGCCCAATATCTATCTATCTATCTATCTATCTATAAATGAGATTGATTTGGGCCATGTGGCATGTGATTTGGGACATTTTTGATGATGTAGCAAGCTTTGGTGAAGGTGGATTTTGAGTTTAGGAGGGAATCCATCTCAATTCTCTATACATAAACCAAAATTCTCAAAACACAAACCAAAAAAGTGTGGGACGCGGGATCCGGCTGAGGATTCGGGTCACCCAATATTAAAAAACGGATCCCTTATATTTTTTGAAAGGCTTTATTCCTTGACACAATTCCATGTTTTCACAAACCCTAGATCTGAAGCTCCTGTTTCTCTCTTCTTTGACAAGCGATTCCAAAACAATCTAAACAAGGGTGTCTTGCACATCATCAAGAAGAAATTCTTAGGGATTTTAATTCTTCCACTACAAGGTGAGTATATCTTACAATTGTGTTGTTTTGTGTTTAGTTTTTTCACGAATTCAATTATGAGATTAGGGTTTATTTTTGTTCAGATTACGTTTTTTTTACAAATCAGTCAGATTATGGTTGTTTATTGGACATCGATTTGTTTTTTTTTTCATCAATTGCAACAAGGTGTAACCGGTGGCGGCTTACAAATAAGGTATCTTAGTGCCATCTCTGCTCAGTCTCTGCAATCATCAATGGTTTTTCTTTACCCAGATTTGGAAGAATTGAATGTTTGTGTTGGCGCGTGTTCACCATACTTAACCATCAATGGTTTTAATTTACGCATTCTTTGAAGCCTGGTAAAACAGTTTTTTTTTTTTTAATTTGACTTTTGAATCAGTGTTTGCAGGTGTTTGAATCACAATGTCAAAAGAGTGTGTAAATTTGATTGTTAGGTGTGTACTTGATCAAACCTAAATACTGTTTATTTATGTTGTTAGATCTTATAGGATTTTTTTTTGTTCAAAACCCTTTCGGCAGATCCTAATGTTTTTTGTTGTTATTTTTTTGTAGATCATTCCACATAATTTGCAGGTATGTAATCTATATTAGATATTTATGTATTGTAAATGTTTAATGTCAATTTTTTATGATTTTTTTTTTTTTTTTTTTGTAGATCGAACATGTTATAGGTAAGTTTAATCAAGAATCTATAAAAAGATCTAAGGTAAAACTACATGATTAAGGTTAAATACTGTTTCTTTATGTTGTTCGATCATGATTCATATGAAATGATGTTTTGTTTGTTTTTCATCATGATTCATATGATGTTTTGTTACAAATACAATAATTTTTTATGATTTTTCTGTTTTTTTTTTTTTTGTTGACGATGATTTTGCATTATCCGATTCGAATCATATGAAATTATATTTTGTTGATGTTTTGATTGTGTTCTTATGTTACTCATATTTTTATTTATAGTCTTTTAGTTTGTTGTTGATGATGATTTACAGTGTTTTGATTTGTTATTTGATTTGCGTTCTTCAATTTTTCGTATTCTATTTTGATATTCTTCGTATTTCATCCGACAAGATGGTAAGGGTTTATTAAGGCTTTCTAGCAATGTACTGATTGTGAAGATTAGTTTTTTTCCAGACAACATTCTTCATTCGACAACTAAGGTATGAATTGAATCAGTGGTCTCGAACTTCTTCTCAGGTCCATGAATGTGATTGATTTTTTTTTCACAATCATCTAGATATTTATTATATTATGAATTTATTAAACTCATTGGTTTTGAATTTAAGTTTGAATAATATTTAACTATTTAAGGAAATAGTTTTGACTGATTATTTCAAAATTTGAATTTTTGAAATTTATATCACTTATGGATACTTATCAAAGTTGTCTAAATTGTAACGTATTTCCAAATTTATCAAGATAACTTATATTAAAGTTTAATTGATTCCAAATTTTGTGTTAGTTTCCATAATTTACGACAATCACATTATTTTTCAAGTTTCTCAGAATTTGGAAAGATATATAGCATTTGTTTTAACCCTAAATGACCTCTCTGTATGTCAAACTAGGTTCTGTTGTTGACGCACAAGCCTATTAAACACACAATAATTGAAAACACACAATCACATTATTTCCAGCCATTTAAAGAATTTCATAGATGTTTAAAAAATGTATTTTTTTTATTTTAAGCCTATTTTTTTTTTGGTGTGTTATAGGTATTTTATATGTACGAGTATGCCATACGGTTCAAGTTCTGTTGAGTCCTCAGTAAGCTTTTTAAATTTTTATTTTTACTTCAAGATATTAAGATATTCTTATTAACTATGCTGGATTTTTTTTTTTTCTCTTTCTTGAGGAGTTTTGAATTAGTTCGCTTTTCAAGTACTTTGCTTCTGAAGGTAAAATTTACAGAGAAAATTACGAGAATTAGATAAACTTCAAGAGAACTTGAACATTAAGCGAAATATCAAGAGAACGTTATTATTTCTGTACAGTTTCCTTGCTCAGCTTACTACGTCAACGTCTTCCGGTTACTCTGGATTGAGTTCCTCTTTTATGAAGTCAATGTCTGATGAGTATCTATCTAATATTTCCTTTAGTACGATTGGAGCATTAAGAGAAATATCCCAAGTATTCTTACAATTTTTATTATTTTTTTATTATACGTATTTTTTTAACTTTCATAATGTAGTAAATTATATACTATCTATACAGAAAAAGTTTGTTATTATCCTGGAAACAATTAAGAGCTTTGCTTCAGAAGACTCATGGTTTTACAATGCATGTAAAACTTTCAACAAAAAGGTTCTTACTAACACTATTTGCAAGGACAAGGAAGATGGAAGTCAAGGATATGATGAAGTAACTGTCTTGGAGTGCCAAACTGATCGGTGCAATAAAAGGACTCTGTTCCCAGGTTAATTTACTTGATTCATTTATTGTCCATATCATGAAACATGATCGATCGTTAATAAAATCTTATTTGAAATTTTTATAGGATAAAAGTTCTAATATGTGTTCAGGATTGTACCGGGATTGTTACTTTGACGTTGTTTGAACGTGAAGTTGTTAAACTGATAAAGGTTAACGCAAACCAGCTGTTGGATAAAAACATGGAGGTAACTTATATTTTCCAAATACCATTTCCTTAATTGCTTTATACGTTTTAATGTTTTTATGTTACATTGTTAACTTTATAATAATGTGTATCAAACAGTTAGCCAGCGAAGGTAACTTTCCTAAGGAGCTGAAGGCATTGCTAAATAGGAGGTTTGCGTTTAAGATAGCCATAGGTTCGTTTAACATAAAAAGCAAATCAGATGGCTACTCGGTGTCGAAGTTGACTGAAAATCCTGCAATCATCAAAGATCTTGATAGGCATTTTGATGCTTGCCAGGTTCGAAAATTATTCTGTACGTTAGCTTTACTTTTTGTTATAAAAAACTTATAGCACTTTACAACATTTATTGAAACATATGAAATAAATACAGTCTGCTGATGATGAACCTTTAAATGTTGTTCCTTTTGATTCAAATCCAACTGTTAACATCCAAATCCGGGTCTGTGAAACAAATTCTTTAGTTCTCTAATGCTTCAATATTTTGTCATTCACCTTTTTTTTCAACTGTTTTTTACCTTTTTAATTTTATTTTACAGGATTCTGTTTCCCGTACCGGTGATGACGGCACGCCGATGTCCAATTTGAACAATAGCATGTTTACTACACCCTTCGGAGTGGATAATTGTTGTTCTTCGAAGATGCTGGAGAATGAACTTAAGCGTAATTTGGATGCCGTTTATGATGTGGATTTATGTTCATCTCAGTCTTCAACTAAACCGCGTACGGGTGATTGTGAGAACAATGAAGGTTTGAATGTGAAGGTGGGTCTTTTGAATCCAAAGCTGGAAAAGTAGTCTCAGAATCTAATAAACATCTCAGTTTCTTCAAACAAGTTTTCAATGTTTTTTTTTCGTTCAATCGTATTCAGAACATTTGTGTCAGTACTTGATGTTGCTTTTTACTCAATGTTTGTTGCGGTTTATCTTGATTTTCGTTTATTATCGTTATATCAATAAGAGATGATATTATTAATTAGCATTTGTATTTTTTTTGTACGTCGAGTTATATTTATTATACATCGTTTTTTTATTACATTAGCATTAAAAACTTTTATTTTTATTACATTGAAATTCAATACTTTAATGCGTTGACGTGATGTTAGTTTGTTACCCAACATTCCAACATCGATGTTGTTTTATTTTTAGTGTGGTTTTGCATTGTTATATCAATAGCATGAAATTATTGTTAATCACTTTATTGTGGTTTGTGATCTATATATCCATAGAATATGATAGTATTTATCAGACTTTGCATTTTTTGTATGTAATTATGTTTATAGTTATTGTAGTTCTTGATATTGAATATAAATAAAGAGTTATTATTAATTATTCTTTGCATATTTTAAATTTTATGTACAAATGTTTTTAATTGTGTTATTTATTTATTCATAGAATATATACATATTATTATACATAACTATTAACAATGTACAATCCAAATATAACATTATAATAACATTCTTAGTATATAAATTATTTTAGTCAACTTTTTTTGGGGTTTTTTTAAATAAATAATTAAATCACCAGTGAATGTATACTTACAGATAGTATTATATGTATTAATTTTTAACAATTCTTTACATTTATACAAGAATTTGCTTATCATATGTGAATCCCAACCGGTTTACTAAAATTAATTTAAATTTCCCTTCATAAAAGAACATTCCATTTATAATATCATTTTATATAAATTACAACATACATCTCCATTACATATCAACTTTCAACCTATTCTTTGGTTTCTTCAACCAGGTACTATGCAAAATTCTAAAGTAATACACAATCTCTTTTTCATGTATCAATACAAACTAATATCATTTATGTTTTATTATACGTTTCCATTTTACTAGGTGTTTCGTATAATGGATCAAATTCCGTTTGATGTTGTGATCATGGAAATTTTTGTTAGGCTCCCTCACAAATCACTATGTCGGTTTAGAAGTGTATGTAAAAAATGGTATGAAGATCTTTCAAGTTTTGAATTTTTACAGAGGCATACGAATCACGTTAGTAATATAGTGGTAAGATGTTAATGTCGTTAGATAATTTTAATGATTACAAAATTAATATTTCTTTATACAGCGTTCATATTAATCGTCAAATTCTTTCTCATATCTGTTACAGGATGAACTATTGGAACAAGGCATGTTTCCAGATCCGTTTGACATTTGAGAACCTGCATGGGCGTTCATTTTCTTCATCTATTTTGTATTTTGCTATGATTGACTGTTTTTTAAGTTTACGAATAATAAATCAATTATCAATCTTCTTATTTGTTTCCTTTAATCAAGCACACTGTTGATCGTTTTTATTCATTCTTCTTTATTATTTATTATTTATATTTATTATTATCAATATTATCAATTATCAATTATATCAAATTGAAATAGATTTATGTTCAATTTATCTAATTATGGATTGAATATTGTCATTCAAATTTATATAATCGGTTACATCTGATGCTTAAAATAATATATTCTCATTAATTATAAATATTTCAAAATTCAAATTTTGAGTCACTATTTTCAATCAAATTTATATAATCTTTTACATCTCATGCTTAAAATAGAGTATCCTAATTACTTATAAATTATTATAAAATGAAATAGATGTATGGCCGCTTTATCTAATTATGGAGTCAACATTTTAATTAAATTTTATATAATCCTTGACATCTCATGCTTAAAATAAAATATCGTCATTAATTATAAATACTTACCTTCAAATGGAATTATAAATAAAGCATTTGTTAGTGGGTCGGATTAGATGTGTTGACACAAGATGAACTATTGGAACAAGGCATGTTTCCAGATCCGTTTGACATTTGAGAACCTGCATGGGCGTTCATTTTCTTCATCTATTTTGTATTTTGCTATGATTGACTGTTTTTTAAGTTTACGAATAATAAATCAATTATCAATCTTCTTATTTGTTTCCTTTAATCAAGCACACTGTTGATCGTTTTTATTCATTCTTCTTTATTATTTATTTCACATATTTATTATTATCAATATTATCAATTATCAATCATATCATATTGAAATAGATTTATGTTCAATTTATCTAATTATGGATTGAATATTGTCATTCAAATTTATATAATCGGTTACATCTGATGCTTAAAATAAAATATTATCATTAATTATAAATATTTCAAAATTCAAATTTTGTGTCACTATTTTCAATTAAATTTATATAATCTTTTACATCTCATGCTTAAAATAGAGTATCCTAACTACTTATAAATTATTATAGAATGAAATAGATGTATGGCCGCTTTATCTAATTATGGAGTCAACATTTTAATTAAATTTTATATAATCCTTGACATCCCATGCTTAAAATAAAATATCGTCATTAATTATAAATACTTACCTTCAAATGGAATTATAAATAAAGCATTTGTTAGTGGGTCGGATTAGATGTGTTGACACAAGAGGTTATTATCTCCAACTCGGAATTTCGGTTTGCTTTTGTATCTATTATTGTGGTATTTTTGTTTAAATTGTCATTCATCTTTATACGATTCATTATTTCTCTGTTATATGTTTGTAGATCATTAATGTTTCTTGGTTGCTTGCTTCACAAATTCATATACATAAATCTTATCATTTGTTTCATATGAATTTTTTTAGGATGGAACCTCTTGAGTTTGAAATTTTTGCTCACGAAATTCTACCAAGGCTACCAAGTAAATGTGTTGGACGATTTAAATCAGTTTGCAAGCAATGGCGTTATGAATTGTCTTCACCTATGTTTTCTATTATTCACTCTCGTCGTATGTCTAATTATGAACATCGTAAGCTAATCACATTGAGTATGTCATCGATTTATATTGACAATTTGATTGGAGGAAAGGTAGACATTTCTTATAGGAAGTTTATTTCCTTCCCCGTTGATACCCCTCTTTCCAATCTAACGATTCTTGCTTCTCAATATGGTCTTTTACTGATGTGCATCCAAGGTCCTTCAGACCAATTGATTCTGTGGAATCCAACCACCAATAAATTTTTGAATTTGTGTCATAATAAACCTAAAAGTTTTTTCGATATCAAGGCAGATGCAGTTGGGATTTATCTAGACTCATTTAACGATGTTAAAATATTACATCTCCAACATCGTATGGATGATGTTGTACCTCGTGTGTATTCTCGGAACACACATCAATGGAAAACTTTAACGTTTTTCAAAGGACCAGATTACGCTTCAAGGTTATATTTGTGGTCTCCCGGCACTTTATACAACAATGTTTTATATTTTGCATTTCCACACTATTGGGCGCTTGCTAAAAGTTATATGATTGCTTTTGATGTGGTTTCTGAAACTTTCTCAAAGGTTTCAATACCACAATGTACTCATGTTGTTGCTCGCCAAAGCAGGTTTTTCAAAATCCGCAACACACTTCATATGTTTGTTGTCGTAAAGACCCATGCTATAAATGTGAAGCTATTTAAATTTCAAGATCAAGGATGGTCAGAAGTGTCTTCTTTTACAAAGCTAAAATCAATTTCATTTGAGTCGTGGCTTAAGAAGTTAGTTGAGAAAGGAGGAGAAACTTGGTATTTTATGACCGACTGGGGTAGTATGATTGAAATAAAAATTGGCACGAAAGATTTTCAATACTTACAAGACGCTGAGACCTTTCAAGGACTATATAACGTAGCATCTTTTGAAGAGACCGTTGTGTCACCTACAGTTTAGCATTAATATGTTTTTCGTATCAAATTTATTGTGATTTAATATGTAACATTTTTATTTACTATCACTTTTACTACTCATCATCTTATGTTATTTATGATATATGTTTTTTTATCCAAATTTGATAATAATTAACAATTCTATCCTTATTGCCATTTTACATTTATAAATCAACATGTATATATACTAACTGTAAAACTGTAATAGATAGACATAGCTAACAACTAATTATTAATTTCGCACACTTATCAGGATTTAAATACAATTTTCAACTTAATACTTTTGTAAAGTTTCATATTTCCCAAATCTTTTTTAAAAAAGGATTTAAATATTTATTCATTTGATAATTTTAAGATTGTATGTGGGAGTGGACATCCTGTGAAATTATATAAAAACTTTGTATATTTCTAAAATCTCGATCCTGTGAAATTGTTATGGTTGTATATACAAATTTAAAGAAAAATATAAATATAAACATCCTAAAATTAAATGACATGTAATTTCCGTTCATTATATTATAATATTAATATTGTATTTTATAATTAGTTGAATTTTTTAAGTTGATTTGATTTGCATTGGAAACCTGAATTCATCATCACCATCCTCGAACTTACTTCAATCATCATCACCATTTCTCCTTTTAGCCATTTTCTTACAATCTTCTCCTCATTAGCTTATATCCATCTTAGGGTTTCAAACAAGCATTTGCTCAAATCAAAATCAAGTCATCAATCTTTCTTCGTCGCATCATATTCCACAACCGTAAGTATCTGCACCTTCAATCTCTTCAAACGTCTCTGTTGTTATGATCGTATTGGAATTTCAATAGCTATAAAATGTTTAATCACAAAGTAAATGAACCATATTTATCTTTAATTTTACTTCCACAAGTATGAATGTTGTATAATTCCATGTTTCTTTCTTTGAAGAGTTTGTGTAGTTTCTATGTTCAATAAGAGTTTGTGTACTTCCACAACGAATTTCATTGGTGTTTTAGGCCGATTTTGATATCCATTATAGTTTATAAATATATTTAATATTATTTTTCACCATGAAGCCGAAATTATTTTTTTGATTTGTAGATGTGTTATTTGTTTGATATATGAATGATAATTCAAGAATCTGTAATTTTTTTTATTCTTAACCTTTCAGTTCAATCGGGTATGTTATTTAATGTAAGATCTAATATATCTATGTTATTAATTCAGGTGAAATCATGAATTAATCGTTTGTGAAGATTCTAGAAGACCCAAAATCTTTAAAGCTGGTATGATTATTTATGTTTGACTGAATAATATGATGTTTAATAGCCTAATTCATATAATATTTATTTAACTTCATTATATACTTAATAGTACTATCTTTGTATTCAGGAGTTACCTCTCACTTTTGTTTATAACCATTGGGGTCGACCATGGCCACGTATTGATCTCCAGATCTGTCATGAATGTGGCAAGTCTTGGACCGTAACGATGAAAACATTAAAGTCTAGACCGGCTTTGGCTGATGGTTGGGCAGCAGTTGTTAAAGGCCTTCAATTGTCAAAGGATTCACTGTTGCTTTTCAAACCTATTCGACATGATGTTGTTTACACAGCCAAGACCGAAAAAAACGGATGTGCGAAATGTTATTAGGTCGAGAACTGGCGTCAATTTATGGCTGACAACAACTTGATTGATGGTGTGATGCTTGATTTCACCTTTGTTACTTCAAAAAACACCATAATCTTGAAAAACGTCTGATCCGGTTAGTAAAACTCTATATATCTATAATTCGTAGTTAAGTGGTGGTTGATATGAACTAAGCTTTTGTTGGTTGGTTAACGTTTGTGTTTTGAACAAGTACCTTTGTTTATGTTTATTGTCATATCCGTTGCTATGCTACTCATTAATGTTTTCAATCTGTATGTCTATAACTTAATTATACCATTTTGTCTATATGAAGCTATATTGGATTTTGTTATGATACTAATATATATCTTCTAAATGTGACTTATCAAAGTAAAGATTAAGTTGCAATCATAATATCAAGCCATGTTATTTAAAGGTACTAATTAAATTTCATTGCTTTTGGAAATCAATTTAATCTATCCACTACATATTATTTAAAAAAAAAAAAGTTTTTCTAATTTATGTAAAGACAATATAATTATAAGCATAAATCTAAGCAATGTAAACATCTATGATTTTACATACAATCCACCTAAGAATTTTATAACATACTTTAAAAGGATAGTTGGGAAACAAGTCATTTGGATACAATGTTTTATTTGATCAATAAAGACACATGAATATTTTTTTACATAAACAGTTTGAATTTCCAAATTAATTTATTTTTAAAAACAAACAAATTGAATTTAAAACCATCAATAACGTAAAATTTAGTACTTTCTTATATTTTTAAAATCAAAGTATATATATCTTTAAGGTTTCGAATTTGTTAATAAACTAAACATTAATAATTTATATTTTGTCTTTAATTTTTTTCCTTTGTTAATATCAATTTATAAAATATTTTGTAAATCAAACAAACTATTGAAATTTGTCTCTGTAATTTTGAGAATGTCGTGTATGTTTACCAATGCATACTCCATCCATAGATTTATTTTTTAATTTTGAGGTAATAATTTTGTTTACAAATTGACAATCTATTATTATGAAGTAAGATTTTACCTCATATGTTTAACTTTTAAAGTTTCAAAAACTACTTTTAGTATGTTTCGTAAATAATATGTAATTAATAGGTCAAATATAGTTACGTAAATAATATTATAACAATAATAAATAGATTTGAAGATTATGCATTTGAAATTTGGATTGTACTACAGTCAACTTTCAACCCGTCTGACCCATATGTGTGGTAGTCAACTAATGTGATTGTGCATATCAAAATATATTGTGTTTGTGTGTTTCAAAGGTTGGTGAGAGTGGTGGTGTTAAAGCCTTTGAGAATTGATTACAGTATTTTAGTTTTTGTACATGTTAAGTGTTATAATAAAGAACGGACACAATATTAATAAAGTTCTAATAATCTGTTATAATAAATAAAAGTATTTTTTTTTGTGTCGTGGGTCATTCAGTGAGGCAAATTTCTGCCTCCGGTTCTTGCCCAAAGTTTCTGACCTTACTGGCAACCCTAATGACTACAACTTTCAATTCAAAACAATTATAAAACAAGTTTGTTCGCAACCCTAATAAATACAACTTTCAATTCAAAACAATTATAAAACAAGTTTCTGACATAGTTTGATTAATATAAAGTAAATTTTCCTACCCGCGAAGTTCGTTGGTGATAACCTAGTTTAAGTATATATTTTTAATGGCAATCCCACGTGGGGTTGAAAGATATATGTGAACCAAATTAAAGTATAGGGTTGAAGGATATATATGAGAACCAAACTAAAGTATACATATGATTTAATTACGTGTTCATTTCAACACGGTTAAATATATTATATAATTTACTTTGAGTAATCACTGTTAAATATATTATATAACTTAAACACACGGGTACTTAAACTGGTTATACGTTATATTAAGACATGGTTGTCAAGATACAATTTTCAATATAAGTTATAACTATCATACATTATATTAAAAAAAAACATCATTAAATCACTGTAAATAATATACGCTTTTATCCCAATAGTTCTATTTTCCTCTTATACTTTTACACTAAAAAACTAAACATACGATTGTTTTTTTTTAAACGGCGCAACAACACGTCAACCGCCACCATTTTTTCGTTCGTTTGTTCGGGTCAAAACACCACGTCATAGGTACCACGTCACCATTTTTTTATATTGTTACATTTTGTTCTGTTGTTTGATTATTTACACATATATTTTGTAGTTTTGATTCATACATTCCTTTAACGTTGGATTCATATGTGGACATCCGCTGCAACGCACGATGAAAAAAACCTAGTTCGTGTTAACGAGCGGGCAAACCCCAACTAAGAAATACCAAAAAATTGAATTAATCTAATATTCCACTATTTTGATTCTAATTTCAAAAATATAATATTACAAAACACAGAGTCGATTGTCAACCCGTTCCATTACTAGATAAAGGTGTCGTGGTGAAACCAACTCCGGCTCCATCACGACCACCACTCTCAAACTCCTTTATCAGCTCGGGATCAACATTTTCCTCAGGTTCCCAAGTCGCTTCTTCTAAATCCGTCCATTTCACTAAATACTCATTCTTCCCTTCCTCCCCATCCCGTCTCCCTATCACACACTCGGCCACCGCATACTCCAACCCATCTTCGAAATCCTTAACCAAGTCTTCCGCGATCAACGCGGCTTTAACCCACTCGTTATCCTCACCATCCTTCCACTTCACCAAATACTCGAGATTCTTCCCCTTCCCTCTCTTCTCCATTATCTCCTCCACCTCAGCATACTCGAATATCGCGCCCTCCAATACTTTAATTACACTTTCCAACCCTAATCTTCTAGCAAATTGCACCGGGTTCCCCTTAGGCGTCGAATTCAAAACTTCACGCGCCAAATCTAACGGCGTCCGCCCTCGGTCATCCCCCGCCTCGGGATCCGCCCCAAACTCCACCAATAGTTTCGCCACACCCGGCCTCACATACCCCGCCGCCATATGCAACGCCGTCAAACCACCGACATTATCCCTGTGGTTCACGTCGGCGCCGGCGTCCACCAAAACCCTCACACACGACTCTGACCCTAATCCGGCGACGAACAGCAGCGCCGTCCGGCCGTCGCCGTCGACGGCGTCCACATCCCGGCCGTCGCCGGAGTTAATAATCTCCTTCAGTGCTCGATCATCAGCCTTTTTGGCGGCGACCCACCAAGGGTTTTCGTACTCCGCGACGACGTCGGCGGCGATTAAGTTCCCCGGAACCCACGTCGGCGCGTGATCGTCCTCCCATTCGATTAAGTACTCCATTCCGGCGCGTGAGTCCATTGCTCTGCTTCCGATGATTGCTTTGACTTCTCCGTAGGTTTCTTCTTCGTTGTAAGTAGAGAATTGAGGTGGGTCGGATTCAGATTGAGATTGGGGTTGGGGTTCTATGGTGGATGAAGTGGCGGAGACGGTTAGGGTGGGGTGGCGGTACGGTGGCCGGAAACGGAGGTAAAAAAGGCGGGAAATGGGTGGCGGAGTGGTTGGGTGGAGTTTGGAAGAGAGTTTGAGGCCGGAGAGAGAGGGGTTTACGCAGAGAGCGTCCATTTGGTGGTGTGGAGATTGGTGGTGGAGGTGGTTTTGGGTTATTGATGGAAAGAAAGACGATAGGATAAGAAATCACATCCAAAAACAAAATTTTGATGTGGAGGGCTTTTTGGTCTTTTTAGCTTTTGTAGGTCCATATGGCTAATTGTGTAATTTTAGGATATTATTATTTTAAGTTTTTGTTTTAGTGGAGTTACATTTGATCTTTGGTGGTGTAGGACACGCGTTGCGGTGGTGACGACTTAAGTGTTTATAGCTGACGATATGTTATTTGATTTGTTAATCATATAAAAACGTATGTTTTGATGTATTCGATCTAACTCAGTGTAATATATATATAAGCATTGCAGTTACAAAAGAAATAGAATCGAACCCGAGTTAGTTCATAGACTGAGGGTTCCATCTAACCACTTCACCACTCTTACCTTTGCAGCAAAACTTAGCGGCGTCAAAACGTACAGTAACTCGAATTTTTATCATGAAGACGTATTATATTTTACCCGACTCGTTTCTCAGAAAAATTGCGTTGAAAGTGAATTTGTAATGACACCTACATAAAAATTAACTACGTGAGAAATAGTTTTTTTTTTCTTTTAAGCTGAAGAATGAAAATATAGATGATAAATTTAAAAAACTAGAACTCAAAGTATGTGAAAAATGATATTTTATCATATTTTTAAAAGGTATAGGGTGTAAATAACAATTTTGAAAGTATAGGGAACAACAAGTAACAAGTAGAAAAATAAAAAAAGAATAAAACAAAACGAAAAGAAAATAAGGGAGAAAAAGAATAAACAAAATGAAAAGAAAAATAAGAGGAAAGAAAATTTTAAACACCAGCTATTACTCGTACATGTATCATTGAAGATTCTGAAAAAAAAAACCAAAAAAAAAAAAAAATTGGAACAGATGAGAATCGAACCTGGCTCTTTAAGTAAAGAAATAACCAATCTATCTACCTTTTAGGGGGTATTTGTTTTTTTTTTTATGAAAAACACTTCAGAAACTCTTATGTTTGCCCCACGCAGACCACGCGCAGACGTTTGAGTCTGCAACGTGTTTGTTTTTTTGGGAGAGATTTCATTAAAAAACCACTTCCAACCCTCTTCCTCGCACACAGACCTTGCCTCAAGTCTTCACACCTCTTCCAAACCTCTGCACATCTAAAAAAAACCTAGCTTGCTTCTTCTCCACAGCTGACCCCCATCCTTCTTCTCCGTCACCGCTCATCTCCGTGCTTCTTTTCCACAGTCGAATCTTGCATCCTTCTTCTCCGTCACCGCACATCTCGTCACTCACATCTCTCGACAGCCTTGCTCTCGTAAGTCCACTCTTCATTCTCGTTTTGTATTGATTTAGAATGACGGATTCAATATGAGATAGTGTTATTCTTGATGTTGAGTGTTGATTGTGAGTTTAGTGAAATGCAGAGTGTTTGATGTTTAGGTTTTGAAAGTTGAAACCTAGTGATCTGAAAATGCAAGTCTGGGTGCTTTTGTGCTTTATGAATGTTTGAATTTTGTTGATTGCTCGTTGATTTTGATGAGTTCACTGATGCGTAGGTTAAGGAAATAGTTTAGATCGAAGGTGTGTTTGATGTTTAGATTTTGAAACCTGTTGCTTATCCATATACATCAGTTACATCTGTAAAGTGGTAATCAGTTTGTTTGAAGTGGTAATCAGAAGATAAAAAACAAACAGTCTTCTTCTTGCAGACTATAGAGGTTTGGTCTACCTCTTCAGCTGCAGATGTCTGCAGATGTGGTCCGCAGACTGCAGAGATTTTAATTTGTCAACGTCCTCGTAGCCAACCATATGTATATAAAATAACTGTCGGCGACATTTCATGTGAGAGCCACCGACCATTGTTTTTAAGAGTATATAAATTTTACTGCTTCGGTCCATTGTGCTCTATTTGCTTTCGAAAATGGTTTCGGATTCGTTAGGGGAGGCAGGCCACTTAGCCTTTTTCAAGCAGTTGCTCTATACCACTCGGGTTACACCGCCACCGGTTCGATAGGTGGCGCCCAACGAATAGTGGTTGGGGTGTGTATTTGCAAGTGGAATTTAATGGTTTTCAAAAGATTATGACCGTTCAAAGGTCGTTTTGAATTTCAATTATTATGATTTTTTAAACTTATATTGTACTTATAAAAGCATACATAAAGCACACCAAATTTACAAAAATTTAACCACAAACTCTCACATACTCTCATCTCTATATATTCATAAAAAAAGGCAAGAAGACAGATAGTTTTGGTCACCTCTTGGTTGGACGTGTCTGAAAAAAGACGAGGAGCCGTTGCATTTTGGAACATCCTTATTTCAAGAATTTCGTCGTCAACGCATAGGTGAAACCAGTCACTCTTTGCACCAAGCTTTGTCAAGGTTTTGTACTATGTTCTTGGAGGTTTGCAAATTTTATCAACTCTTCAACATCATGATGGCTTACAGTGAAGGCTTAACAAAAGCAGAAGGGACTGTTGATGTCCGTCAGGAATGCCAAAATATAAACAATAGAAGATTTACTCACATTTCGTCCCGGCAATTACTAAGAAACCATCCTTGACGCAACCAGTTGTGCATCCGGATGCCGACTCCGACGGTTCAGGGATTGATGATTCGTTTAGTTATCTAGTTTATTTAGGTTTAGTTATCTAGTTTGTGTAATGTTTTTTATTTTAATAATTTTATGTATGTTTTAAATTTATTTTATTTAAAATTTTTCATATTTCAAGTTATTTTTTATTTATAAATAAAAAAGAAGAGGGTAATTTAGGGTAGTGGTGCCACCAAATTGGGTAGTTTAGAGTAGTGGATGGATTGAGTGGTGTAGCTGGACAAAATTAAAGGATGCTAGGGTAGGAATGGCAAATGGTCCTTTCCCCTTATATGTTGATAAATGTTACACTACCATATGTCTTCTTATTGTGTATAATTTACTTTCAAATTGGTGACACTACCATAAAAATATACAAAGATTAAAACCAGTGCGCAACTTTCAAAGATTGAAGTATTTTGTTGAACATAACGGCATAGAAATCTGGCAGTGACATGACAATAACCCTTTTAACATAGTCAATAAGTATTTTGAGAACAACTACCAAGGCTTGACATCCTTTTACCTCCATTGACTACTTTAACCAATGACAACTATAGCATCGTTTAGAGATTAGTACAACAAAGTCAATAAGTTGTTACTTTCCTCAATAACCCTCTTGACTGATTGATCCCCATTGT
The DNA here is from genome assembly GCA_030545235.1 of Helianthus tuberosus. NCBI lineage: Eukaryota > Viridiplantae > Streptophyta > Magnoliopsida > Asterales > Asteraceae > Helianthus > Helianthus tuberosus. Next base: position 31,382,649 of record CM060359.1, read on the forward strand.
GGTTTAATGAAACCATTTCATTATCAAATGGTCATAAGTACCCTATTATCTCAATCAATTTAATTTAAGCATATTAACCCTATAGATTGCAATCGCTTATATATTTACCCATTTGACCCATTCTTGGTTTACACCATAGGGTCTCAACCCAACCATTAATCGTTTATCACCAATTCATGATTCATCATAATTTTACCTATTTGACTCATTCATGGTTTACACCATATGGTCTTATCTTAACAATATACCGTATATCACTGATATGTGATTCATCGTAATTTTACCAATTAGACCCATTCATGATTTACACCATACGGTCTTATCTTAACAATTTAGCGCTTATCACCAATATATGATTCATCATGATATTACCTATTTGACACATTCTTGCTTTACGCCACATGGTCTTATCTTAACAATTTACCGTTTATCACCAATAGGTGATTCATCATAATTTTACCAATTTGACACATTCATGGTTTACACCATATAGTCTAATCTTAACAATTTACTGTTTGTCACCAATATATGATTCATCATAATATTACCCATTTGACACATTTATGATTTACACTACAGGGTCTTATCTTAACAATTTACCGTTCATCACCAATATGTGATTCATCATAATTTTACCCATTTGACCCATTCATGGTTTACACCATACGGTCTTATCTTAACAATTGACTGTTTATCACCAATATGTGATTCATCACAATTTTACCCATTTGAATCATTCATGGTTTACACGATATGATCTTATCTTAATAATTTACCCGCGAACCACATCCGGTTCCTAGTCATTTCAATCTATTATAATAACCCTCGTTATTAACTAATATATTTTTCCATCACATAAGTAGTGGTTCTATTCCAGAAGACGTAAGCTTTACTTACCTTGCGTCCATTCGAGTTTCCTTGCGTACTTGACCCATTTGACTCATTCCTTTTTAAGCTCCCATCTAGTAGTGGTTCTATTTTAGAAGAGTCAAACTATCACATCATATCCATAAGATGATTAGGTTATTCATCCAATATCATGACCATCACACCTTATGGTTTTTTATACCACAATTTTCAATAAATTATATTATAGGTCAGCTTAACTTTTAAAAGTCAAACTGCTAATTGACATATATAGATGCACTAACAATTTGTTCCCTCTTGTTCCCGTTAATGCAACTACTTGCATTGTTCTATATGCAAGTACCTTAGAGTCTTAACCACACCCTATTACGCCACCCGGGGTGGTGATTATTTTGTCCGTGATGGATTAACTCAACGCGTGGAACTTGGCCAAATACCACCGCCACCCCCTTGCCATCACGCGTGGATATTTTTGTCCGTTATATTTTTGACGCGTTATCTTTTGGGGATGTGAGGGAAATTGTTGGTTGGGGGGAAATTGTTGGGTGTGGTGGTGAGTAGGGGTGTTCAAGATCAGATTATCCGGTTTTCGGATATCCGAAAATCGGATATCCGAAAATTTCGGAGAGTGAATATTGATATCCGAACTTAAAAAAAAACAAAAAATCAGTTTTCTAAGTTGATCAAAACTAAACCTGTTTACGGTGAAAACCTGTATTCAATTTTCAGAGTTTATAATATCTAATACATTTAACAAACTGATAATAAAATTCAAGCTTAAACACCACAGAATATTCAAAATTGCTGAACATATTATCTATCAAACACATGGATATATACAGAGTACATCAGCCTTTAAAATTGCTGGACATATTGTTGGACAGTGGACACATCAGCCTTCAAAATTGCTGGAAAATAATGCCTTCAAAATTGCTCAACACCAACCATTTTTTAAAAACAAAAGTACGTTAAGCGGACTTGCTCCTTCCATCAACTGTTTCATCAATGATGATGGTGGGTTGTTCCAATGTCAATTCCATCATATCTACAATAATAGAACAAAAAAAAAAAAAAACATAGCAATTAAGAATACATATGTACAAAAAAGCAAATAATAACTTATTATCATTACAACCTTCTTCCAATATCTCAATATCAAAAATGGTATCTGCAATCTGAGTTGTTTTCATCAGGATTTTCAGAAACTAACTCACAATCTGAGTTGTTTTCATTAGGATTTTCCATTCACTCTACAAGAAAATACAGAACAGCAATTCAGGAATCAAATCTGGAACAACAAATTACTAGATCTAATACACCAATGAAAGCTAACATACTATATCTAAACTGATAAATAACGATTACACTGTTAAAGTTGTTACCTGTTGTAGTAGAAATTAGAAGATTTGTGATGAAGATGTGAACTCACAAACCAAACAATATCCAAGTATCTACAATCAATTAGTATGTACAGGTTAGATACACATCTCAAACGATCTTGTATGTTAGATATACATCTCAAAAAGCGAAATTTACTGTTAGATATAGAACTTACCGATTAGGGACGCCGGATCGGAGAGGCTCGACGATGGTGACGCCGGATCGGAGAGGCTCGACGAGGGAGAGTGGCGCTTGAAGACGAACGGATGGCACTTGAAGATCGGAGAGGATCGAGGGAGGGCGGCGCTGTGAACGAGACTAGAACGAAACCCTAGTTTTTTTTCAAGTGTGAATGCGCATGTTACTGAAAGTATGAAACATGACATATCTATTTTAGGTTAATGGATTTAATATATTAAAATATATCTATTTTTTTATTTTTAAGATTTCGGATTCGGATAATCCGAATATCCAAAAATTTTTAAAACTGACATCCGAATCCGAACCCGAATTTTCGGATTATCCGATTTTCGGATAACCGAATTTTCGGATATCCGAATTTTCGGATATTTCGGATACGGGTTTTTGGATATTTCGGATTCGTTTTCGGATTCGGATATTTTTGAACACCCCTAGTGGTGAGTGATGATCATTTCCACTAAAAAAGGTTGTGAGTGATGGAATAATGGTTGATGACATGGCGGAACTTGATTGGATGTTGGGAGTGATAAATTGGTGGTGAGTGATGACCACCCCTACCCCCTTAAGTGTGAATCATTCATCAAAGTCATATTCATATCCATATCAAGACCAACCTGGGCCTAATTATCTGTCATTAGGTAAACTTTTATAAAAGCCACATTTTCAATGCTGCACTTTTGTGCATCAGCTATTCACAACATATTTTGACATCTTTAACATTTAAATCGGCTTTTCATGTTCAAAGATGGATTCTAAAGAGCTCAAATACCATTCCAAGTATATATGGTACACCTTCTAACGATTTTTTAATGACTTTATATGATTTTTTCAAAGATCAGGATAACACACAAAATGATCCCAAACAACATGCTAAGAAAACAACATAGCTGCCGAAATTGTAAATTTTGACCGATTTAACACCTGAACCAGGTCTTCATTATTCAAATATGTAATAAATTATTCTCGGAGGGCTTTCCGAATATATATAAGGCTTGTCTACATAGGAATTTATGTGATTTTATATGCTTTTTACAAAACAGTTCTGTAACTCTTTACAATTCTAATTTCCACTTTCTTTGAAGCATTTTTATAAACACTTGGTGTGAGTATCATATAAAAGGCACAATGTACATGTATACCATGCTTAACTTCCTAGCGCATAGCATCAAGCACCACTTTTCTTACTAGTCAACAAATTTCATGAAACCATTAATATATTGTTATGGGTCATTTTCTGAACATATATCCTGACTAATATTCTGGCTTTGATTGTTTATTTGTGATCAGGATACCGAATCAGGATATTGGTAACATCCTGATACGATATCCTGGTAGTAACTAATTAAACCACGTGCAGATTAGAAAGTGCAAGTCTCCAACGTTCAAGTGGACTTCTTCTCCCCAAGACTCGGGCAAATCAGTTGGGTTATAGACGTTGAAGCCGGAAGACGTGGACTACAACGTTCACTTGAGGAATATTTGAAGCATCCCGGTTTAATAGGGTAGTTTGTTATTTTCATTTTACTATAAAATGGGATTGATCGGATCAGATTAGGGATACAATCTTTCGCACACTCTTTCTCTCTACTTGCAAACACTCACAACGCACTAACACTTGTACTCGAATTACATTGTAACACTTAGTTGATCCGCATCATATCCTGCACTGTATCCTGATATTTGAAGCAATAAGAAGAACAAGGCAGCTGCGATTGTCAGCTCCCGAGGTTTTATGCCGGCGATCTAGATTGATCATGGGCTTTCCTCGTACATCTCGTGTCACCCTTTACTTTTTTGTTCATTGTTTGATCATAGATATAGTTCAATATCTTGAGCTATATCGTGAACCTGTTTTTGTAAACAACTTAACTAGCATATTTTCAACACACGTTTTAAGCACACTACCTCACTTAACTAATTTGATTACTTAATTTCTTCGGTAATTTTTGACCAAAACAATTTGGCGCCCACCGTGGGGCAAGTGGTGCTACTTCTACTAAAAGTTTTTGCAAAATCGATACTTGGTTTTCTATTTTCAAAACTTTTTGTTACATTATTTTCAATGGCCTCGAGATCAAACATGAGCTCTTCCACCGTGTCTGCTACAACCTCTGCAACAATTGGTTCGATGCTTCCGCCACCTCCTCCGAGAATGCAAGCCTCCTCACAGGGAACTGAAAGTCATGTGGCTCGGGATGTTATCCCCGCTCGCAATATCCAGGGATCTGGTCCTGTTTTGGCCTCTAATGAAGAAATTCTAAATTTGTTTGGTAGTGTACAGGAACAGATGAGGCAGCAGTAGGAAACTAATCATATGCTGATGAGAGAGATACAACTCTTGAAATCTGGCCCAAGTAGGCCTGCTGAAGATACTATCACTCCCTTGCAACCCAGGGCTTTGAACTTCAGTTCTGCAGTTTATACCGAGGATAACCGGGGAAATATTGTGCCTAGCCATTCCCAGAATCATACTCCTGAGATACCCTCTTCAGTAAGAGTACCGACTGTGAGGAGCTCAGGATATGCTTCAGGATATGGCCAGAATCCTCAGACTGGTAATGTATCTAATAATAATAATAATACTCTTGCTACTAATGGTGTTGGATCTATGCAGGATGTAGGTATGACATCAGCATTTTCCAGGGAGCTTCAAAAACTGAAAGACATGATATCCAGTGTACCTAGGGTCGTCCAGCCAATTCCAGAAGTGTTCCAGGACAGCCACATGATATCACGGTTCGGGTATCCCATGTGTGATGCTGAAATCCCAAAAAGATTTCAGACCCCCAACATGAAACTCTATGACGGAAGTACGGATCCTGAGGAGCATATTGCCCAGTATAGGGAGAGGATGGAGATCAACCCTATCCCTCCAGATCTAAAAGAAGCATGCCTGTGCAAGGGTTTCGGTTCTACCTTAACAGGATCAGCCTTAAAATGGCTCCTAAACGTTCCTCCTCACTCAATTACTTCATTTGCTCATTTAGTTAATTTATTTAATAGTCAATTTTCTTGCAGCCGGAGTTTTGAGAAACTAACCAGTGATCTTTACAGGATAACTCAAGGGCCTCAAGAATCCTTGAGGGATTATGTGAACAAGTTTAGTCAGGAATCCTTGGATATCCCACATCTTGATGTTGCAACAACTGTGCAGGCTTTCAAGATGGGATTACAAAAGGATTCTCAATTTTACTAGGATCTTGTAATGAACCCTGCAGGAATCTGGATGAAGCTCGTAACAGGGCTTTAAGATATATTCGGTTGGAAGATGACAAAAAGATGCAAGAAAGGATGAATTCGTCAACAACCTATGAGTCAACCAACAGGAAATCAGAATCCTCGTACAAACCATATCGCTCTAAGCCATATGGCAGAAATGAGAGCAAGAAAGTGAATGCTGTTGAAGATGAGGATCCTGAGGAGTATCCTAAGTTGTCTGAATATTGCTTTTCCGTTAATATACCTGAACTAATGTATGCTATGCAGGGTTTAGGAGACAAAGCAAGATGGCCCCGAAAAAATCAACAAAAGGCTGATTGGAAGGACAAGTCCAAATGGTGTGCTTTCCATGAGGACTTCGGACATGTTACCGAGGATTGCATCGCTTTAAGGAAAGAAATAAGCTATCTCTTAAGCAAGGGATATTTGAAGGGCCTCTTGGGAAGAAAGAAGAATAAGGGTTAGGATCCTGAGAAGGATCCTGAAAGGGCAGCATCACCTCCTACGAATGCAAAAATAATTAACTTTATTTCAAGAGGATCCGAAATCTGCGGCACATCATATTCTGCGGCATAAAGGCACGCGAAGGAAGCCAAAGCAGAGAGGGGAGATAAGCTAACCAGGATGTCAACCCTCACGACTGACAAAGTGATCACATTCGATAATGATGACAGGGATACTGTCTAGGATCCTCATCATGATGCTTTATTAATAACGTTATATGTTGCTAACCATTTTGTGCGCAGGATATTAGTGGATAATGACAGCTCAGTCAACGTAATTCAGCTGGAAACATTGAAGAGGATGAATGTATCCCCGATGGATATTACTTCGAAGTCCACTGTGCTCGTTGGTTTCAGTGGAGAAGCTAGGAATATCGTAGGAGAGATAAAGTTGCCCGTGTATATTCAAGGGGTCAACTCAATGCAGCGCTTTTGTGTCATGGACTCTCTATCCTGCTATAATATTATATTAGGTAGGCCTTGGATCCATGATATGAAAGCTGTTCCGTCAACCTACCTGTTTTGGTCAAAAATTACCGAAGCAATTAAGTGATCAAATTAGTTAAGTGAGGTAGTGTGCTAGAAATGAGTGTCGAAAATATGTTAATCAAATTAATTGCAAAAACAGTTTCAGGATACGGCTCAGGATATAGAGCTGTATCTGTGATCAAACAATGAGCAAAAAAGTAAAGGTTGACACGTGATGCCTTGTTCTTCTATTACTTCAAATATCAGGATACAGTGCATGATGTGATGCGGATCAACTAGGTGTTACAATGTAATTCGAGTACAAGTGTTGGTGTATAGTGTTTGCTAGCAGCTAGAGAGTAAAGTGTGCGAAAGAGTGTGTGTAAAAGTTGTGTGCCTTAATCTGATCCGCCCTATCTATTTATAGTAAAAGAAATGCAACAAACTACCCTAATAAACCGGGATCCGGCGGATATTCCCCACTTGAACGTTGTAGACCTGGTCTTTCGGATATTCCCCACTTGAACGTTGTTGACTCGTTGTTACATGCCTTGCAGGTCGTTAGGTACTTATGGAGCTTGCACGAGGAGGCGTGGTCGTTGTGGGACATGGACAACTGTGTGCCATGTTAAACATTTAAACATTTGAACTTATATTTGGTTTTGATTTAATCATTATGCTTCCGCTTGCAACTTAAAGTATGTTTTGTTTGGACACCAATTGTATTGGTTGGATTTTTTTATTTACTTACATGCTTGTTCAATATGATTGGTGGCTGGATCCTGGTCAGTCACGCCTCCAGGCGGTGATACTCCGCGTGTGGATTTTGGGGGTGTGACAGATTGGTATCAGAGCCATTGGTTATAGTGAACTTGGTTTTAAAAAGGGGGAAAAGTTTTTTTAAAAACCAGACTATAACCTGTTCAGTGCTCGACGATCCACAACGACGCTTCGCTCCACGTGCAAGACTCAACACTCTAGGTGGTATGATTTATTTTTGTATTGCCTACTTGCTAGTTTACATTTACATTGTGTGTTGCATATGGTATGCCCAGTTTGAGTAGTAGCATTTTATCTATTAACCCTGATGCGTTATATATGACACCCGAATGTTTACTTGAAATTTTGACAAGTGGTGGTCAAATTATTTTCTGTTCCCTCGTCACCGCACTACGACCATTGTTTAGGTGTTCTAGCTAGTCATACGCTTATCTAGACATGACGTCGCCATCTGACCCTCCGTACATTCGGATTGTACGTCAACATTCACGAAGACCAGACCTGGCTCAAACGTTCTTGGATTTAGGAGAACTATACCTACGCATCCCTGTTGACGAACCTTATCACCTTCGCCTGTCATCGTCACCAGAAACGAAGCAGCCACAGTTACACGCCTTCGTCGTTTTGCAGCTCGCAACCTTACCCACCAAACTCTATTTTGGACAAATGATACACTCGCGCGACCGCGATGCAACGAACTTCCCTTTTTGTGCCATGCCGCCATGCACCACTACTGGAAATTACTTCTAGACAACAGATTAGCTGGTCGAGTCCTTCGGTTATTGATGGACCCCTGTTTTCGCTCGATTCTTCGTATGAACCTCATTAATTCCCCGTTTCTTCGACTGGCAACTGATTTAACGAAATGCCAACAACCATACCATGATTTTCAATGATCACAAGACTACCTTATTACCTTGTTGGATGGTTTATTCTTATTCTACTTGATTAGCCCTCACGTATACCCAACTTAGCGAATGGAAGCCATTACTGGTGAAATAGTCTTCAGGACAATTGGGGACAGAGTTGTGGATCACTCAACCTACCGGAAAACACGATAATTTATACGTTTACCTGACCCACCTTACACTAAAAGAGACGTACTCTAATGTCATGATAGTTTTTCTTTCATATGCGGAATCTTTGCACTAGGTCTTGCACCAACACGTGAATATTGATTAATGATATGTCCAATTTCTACCATTGGCTTAGACCAAACCATCTCCCTCTTACCACAGTGACCTTACGTTCTCACTACTCCATGCTGAGATACTGAAACGAACACGCTCTAGCTTAAAGAAAGTGGAAGGCTCGACTTTCGATCATTGGTGATCACTCCTCGAAACCTTGAGGGTGGCGGTGTATTGTTGATACGATCATACTCCCTTGAACACGTTTTCGCATTTTTCCTTTGGAACCTCACAACTACACAGACGTAAGTTGGATTCATTCGCACGACCCAAGGAACTATCTAACTACTGGTTTTCGAATGAACTTATGGTTTTTGAAAACAACTTTAAACTGAACATACCTGAAGAACTCAGCGGAGTTCACAACGTATTCCCCGTGTCAAATCTGAAGAAGTGTCTGTCAGATGAGACCCTCATAGTTCATCTCATGGAACTCACTATCGACGATCAGTTTTCTATTCGTCGAGGAACCTGTAGAGATTACAGACCGAGATGTTAAGATTCTCAAGCATACCAGAATACCTCTTGTTCGAGTTCGCTGGAACTCCCGTCGTGGCCCAGAGTTCACCTGGGAACGAGAAGACCAAATGAAACTCAAGTATCCCCAGTTGTTCGAGAAAGGTGCAACCACTACTGAGGCTGAAGCTACTGCGGAATTTCAGGACGAAATTCCAAACCAACGGGGGAATGATGTGACACCCCAGGAAAACCAGGAAACCACGCAACCTAACTAGCTTCCTCAGTGTCTACGTGCAAAATTTCGGGACGAAATTTCCTTTAACTTGGGGATGATGTGACAACCCGTAATTTAGAGGTATAAATCGTTCGTTTCGCTCTTATGAATAAATAGATATACTTATCTATTTCCGACAAATTAAATTTATACTCGTTTAGTTATTGTGTGCAAACTTGTAGTCGAAACCAAGTCCATTTGGTGATGAATCTACCCGAACCGTTTGGACCATGACATAAACCGCATAGCATCAACTTTGAGGCCCGAACCCTTAACGTGAATATTATACATCTATGTTAGTTGGTTAAAAATAAATCTCTATTAGTTATTCTTATCTTTATAATAATGATAGATTACATAAGTAAACTAACCCAAACCAAACTCCCTAACCCCCCTGTGCGTACACTTAACACCAAATATATATATATATACAACAACAACAACCATACCCAGTAAGTCCCACATATAGCCGAGCTACTTATAGGGTCTGGGGAGGGTGGGATGTAGACAGGCCTTGCCTCTATCCCTAGGAATAGAGAGGCTGCTTCCAGAGAGACCCTCGGCTCGAGAACGAACAGCAAACCAACACAACAAGTCAAAGAATATATCAAGAATACAGAGATAAGAAGTCGCCCATTAGCAAGAAAGTGATCTGGGTCGCACAATATAATGTAAAAATCATGTATCATAGCATACAACATTATTTGGGCATAAACACAAAGTAAATCATGTATAGTAGCATACAACATCATTTGAGCATAAACACAATAAGGCAAACACTGGAAAGGTCCCTTTAAGAAAAATAAAAACCTATGTCCCTGAAAATCCACCTAAGACCTTACTACAATATCCTCGAAAAGTCCTTAACCCTAATCCTACGCCTCCACGAAGCCCTTTCGTGGACCATGTCCTCAGAAAGATGCAACTCTAGTAAATCATGCCTAATCTGCTCATCCCATGTCAGTTTGGGTCTGCCTCTTCCTCTCCTCCCCTGCACAGTAATAGTCTCCACTACTCTAACTGGAGCCGTCGCTTCCCTCCGCTTCACATGCCCAAACCATCTCAATCTCCCCTCCTTAATCTTCTCTGATATACTAGCCACTCCTAGTCTATCCCTAAAAACCTCATTTCTTATTCGATCTAACCTCGTGTGTCCACACATCCACCTCAGCATCCTCATCTCTGCTACCTCCATCTTGCGCGCTTGTGTCTTCTTGGTAGCCCAAATATATATATATATATATATATATATATATATATATATATATATATATATATGTTGTTGCGTTTCCCTGTATAAAAGTCAGCCCAATCAACTCAATTGTGTAACAGCCCAATCGCATGGAATTGAGCCCATCATCATTAGCCGGCCAATGGAGTCCACCGCCAAAACTCTCATATATATGTATACGTAAATTATTACTTGATGAAGTTAAACTCTAGACCAAAAATCAAACCCTACCCCCTCTCTCTAAACCTTGCGATCGGCAGTAGCTACCTCCCTCGTGAAGTTTACTTCGGATCCGGAAATATCAATACCTTAACTCGTTTGGTTAGTGTAAATCTCTTTATGCTCTAAATTAATATCTTTGTTATGCATGTGTATACCTTAACTCATGATCTTGATAACTGATGTTGTTATAATTGATGAATAATATGTTATGTTATGGTGAAATTGTGTCAGAGCATGTGTGGGTAATTAATGAAGGTGATGTGCATAATATTAGCATGTGAAAGCATTAATATTGTCAGCCACTATTTTCTTAATTTCATATGATTGTATATATGTGAGTTGTCGGCTTTGTTGTAAGGATTCATCAGGATACTTTCAATCAATTATGGGGTATATGACGGTTAACCTGATTAGATAGCAAGGATTGTGTGTAAAAATTATTATGATTATTCTTGAATTGTATATTAATATTATGTGTTTATTGATGAACTATTATCCTATTTGGAAAACTTTGGTGTTAAATGTCTTTGGGCCAAGAATTAACAACAGGTTTATAACAACTAGTACATAAGGGTATATGGGCTTACATGATTAATTAGATATGCACTAGTGTTGGCAAAACATCATATGTATAGTTAATTCTTATATGAGCATGAATATAATTGAGATTTGGGTTTTGTGTTAAGTCTCGGGCTGTGTTGGTGGGCTGTTTGGATCAGGCCTGCCGCACATAGGGTAAAGGGGAGTGGACCTGACGACTAAACCGAGGACCTGAGTGGGCCGGAGGTCGGTGGGCCGCACTTTGGTGGAACAGCGTTTTAAACGCAGTGGGCCGGGTTATCGGGATGATTTACATGATGAACATAAGCTGTTAAAAGTGTTACCATTAAATCATGATAGTATCAATTTGGCCGCACACCTCATGAAAACATTGTGTCTTATCTTTCTATTGATGGACTGTGATTTAGTGTTGGGCCATAGGTTTATCACATGAATTGTACACTGTTGAGATGTGGGATTTTAAATGTAGTTATACAAACAGAAGGATACTTGCATATTATTAACTTATAGTACTTGCATAATATGTGGTATGACATGCGTTATGTGATTATTATTAACTTATGGTATGCTATATAATAACGCTATGTGATCATGAAACTGTTTGTGAAACCGTATGTGTGTAAATGGGTACACATGTGGAACATGATATTGTATGCTACTTGACTTGTGACATGTACCAATACGTAAAATATTTAAATACGAATCTAAATTAATTGAGATGTGGTAATTATAATAGGACGTGATTGACTAAAGTGTTTTAACAAGTAAACTATCTGCCGAGCAAACCAAGGTGAGTTCACACTTTCCACAAGGCATGGGATTCCCAAGGGTTGGGAATGGGTAAAGGATTGAAACTGAACCTGCGTGATCTCCTGGTTTGGGACACGTACACACCCTCTTTATTGAAGGGTGACAACCTGTGATAAGTGTTTAATCGGAACCTGCGTAATCTCCTGGTTTGGAGATTACGTACACACCCTCTTTATTGAAGGGTGACAACACAGATACTAGACCAAAACTCTCTATCATGAAGTCCCTCCTTTTTATATCGACTTAATCGCCGAGCCAATGGCGAGCGGGTCATTAGTTAGATAGCGCTATTTAGGTTTGACAAGCCTCACACCGTGCCGCAGAGGATGGGCGTGAACTAATGGATCTGGGCACTAGTCAATGATGATAGACATTGACGTCAGGGCACCAACTTACTTTAGTCAGTGGTCGATATGGTAAACAGGTCTAGTGGTTAACATGGGGAAGCCCCCACCAACTATGGATATGTTTGGGAAACAAGGTAAAATGATTAACTTACAACTTACAAATGAATTCCTGGTTTTTGAAACAACTTAACAATGAACACCAACTGTGAACTCGCTCAACTTTGTTGTTGACTCGTTGTTACATGCCTTGCAGGTCGTTAGGTACTTATGGAGCTTGCACGAGGAGGCGTGGTCGTTGTGGGACATGGACAACTGTGTGCCATGTTAAATATTTAAACATTTGAACTTATATTTGGTTTTGATTTAATCATTATGCTTCCGCTTGCAACTTAAACTATGTTTTGTTTGGACACCAATTGTATTGGTTGGATTTTTTTATTTACTTACATGCTTGTTCAATATGATTGGTGGCTGGATCCTGGTCAGTCACGCCTCCAGGCGGTGATACTCCGCGTGTGGATTTTGGGGGTGTGACAGATGAACCAGTCCCAACCCTCATGAGTCAAAACCTTATACGAGAACCAGAAAAAGAAATTTGCTGCTTCAATAACGTTGATATCGCTGCCCTGAAGGATTCCGGCGCCTTTCCCATCGGGACAGTCATTCGCCCTTTTGATCGGGAGGTCCGATCAGACGTGTCATCAGACGAGTGGGTCTGCTTTTTCGCCTACCCCTTTTCTCTGGGGCTCTGGTATCCATTTCCACCCTTCATCTCTCGTTTCTTCGACCTCACCGGCCTTAGTTATGCCCAAACTATGCCAATGGTTTGGCGAGTTTTGATGGTGCTAGATCAAATCAAATCTCGCCATTGCCCTGACCTGTGTATTGAAGACCTCCCCATAGCATACCGGTTGAGGTCCCATGGTGATAGCCGTTTTCTTTTGTTCTCCACCTCCAAGAGCCCTTTAGTCCTTAAAGCCACCAAGAACGAAGACCAATGGCGGCGAAAGTTCTTTTCCGTGAAAAGAGACTCTATTAACAAGGGTTTCGACCTGCCGGTTAGATGGTTAACCAAGGGTAGGATCTAGGGTTTTAGAAATATCCCCAAGTGTATCCTTAAACTATATCCCAGACTTATATCCTGATGTTTTTGTGCAGCGAACTTCAGAGATTTAGCACCCCCAAGTGCAGAATCACAATCCAGGATCAAAGAGATCTTCCGACTTCCTGCTGCTGAAAGAACTTTCTCCCTGTCTCTTACAGATTCAAACCAAAAGTCAAGTTCAGAGATGTCTGGTAAGCATATTCTCAGTAATTATCTTTATTTATTAAACCGACTATCTCTTAGAGGTATGATAAGTTTAGAAAATATCTTCCCTTGTGCAGTACCAATTGTCAACCTCGAAGGCTTCCAACTTGACGAGTTGGATAGTTACTCTAGCCTTGTACCTGTCAAACAAGAATCTAAGCCGAAGTCGTCTGCCACACCAAAGCCTACCACTTCAAAGATCACTACTGCTCCTAAAGCTCCTCCGGCATCCAGGACCTGAGCCTCTAGCTCCCGGAAGAGAAAAGAAATGGATTATCCAGCTGCCTCTGAGACATTCTCTCTCGAGAACCATAGATTTAGTGAAGCCACTTCATTCCTCAAGCAGGTAAAAATTCCCTTCCGATATCCTGAACATGCATGTTAATCATTATCCTGCACATTTCATATTGATACATGTGTCTTTAACTGCAGGGCTTGGAACGTCTCATGCACTTGTATGAAGACGCTTGTGGGCTTAATAAGATGCTGGAGATCAAGCTCGAAAAGGCTGAAGCCAGTATAGCTGATCAAGGAGTGATTGCGGCCGCCAAGTCCCAGCATTATGAGGATAAATTCAAGACAATGACCCAGGAGCACCAAGCTGCTCTTCACAAAGCCAATGAGGATGCTCAAGCCAAGCTAGATGCTGTCCTTCTTCAATACCAGCAGGATATGAGTTCCTATCGGGACAGTCTCAAAGCATCCGTTGTTATTTCCCTTCTCCAAGCCAGGTTAAGGATGGCTTATGAGGCCAAAGCCGTGGGCTTCGAATGCCCCTCCTGGAATGTCAAGGCTTGGGAAGCGAAATTACAAGATCTTGGAGGCCATCCGGTTGCTCATCCCGCAAAGCACGCTGGTGAAGAGCCTTCTAAGGCGGCAGAGGAAGTGGCCAATGCTGGTGATGATGCCGAGAAGAATCCTGAGGGTGATGCTGGTGCAGATGCTGGGAAAGAGCTTGCTGATCAAGAAGGTGCTGCCCCCTAGGCGGCGAAGTGGGCGATGATGGATATACGTGCCAAGGCCGGAGCCCATTTTTTTAAATTCCGTGGTTGTGGTTTGTACAAACAATTTACTTTTCCTGTCGTTGAACAATTTATATTTCCTGCACTAGAACAATATGATGACCAGAGGTGGATGGGTCATGTGTTTCAGGATGAAGCCCCTGGTCATCGGTTAGTATAAGTTGTTTTGGATGATGCAACGGTTGGAGGTGGATGGGTCTCATTTTGAGATGAAACCTTCAACCGTTGCGCAAATATGGTTAAAACTAATCGTGCTTTTGGCGGATGGGCCTCGGTTTGAGGTGAAACCAAAAGCACAACTTTTGACTTGTTAATATAACTACCTCTTGACTTATTTGTTGTCGTCTTTTAGATTTTTGCCATGCGTTACTTAGTTAATTTTGCAAAATATCCCGATTAATATATTCAGTGATATATTATGAAAACCTTTTTCAAATAGAATTTCTAAAAATTCAATTAATTTCAGGCAAAACTTCTAAAGAATAAAAGATAGCCCATTTTCTAAAACCTGTTTTGATAATACTTGTTTGGTCAGGGTTTTCATTTTCAAATCAAATATTTCAATCAAATATCCCGAAACGTATTCCAAAAATACATTTCGAAGATATATCCTAAAGATATATCCTTAATCAAAGTTAAACAATTCATTTAAGGTTCACAAAGGAAAGATCATACCAGGAATTAAGTGTAGCCCTAGTATTAAATTCCAACCCCTTTCGTGACTTCTCCTACTAAGATGTCCCCAGCTCGAGACACTTAGCTCAACTTTGATCCTTTGTGCTTCATACATTTACTTTAGATGGAATGTCCCTTGTGCATGAAGTCCTCAAACACTTAGAAAATTTTTGAACACTAGTTCCAATTGTATATACAATTTTTTGTGTTACAGGGGTAAAACCCAAAATATACTGGAAATAAATCCTTTGTATCCTGGGGAAAATCCCAAATTTTCGTGCGCTATAGGCGGGAGTGTATAAACTCCAAGACTTAGAAAGGTGAAAACCTTTAAACCTTAGAGAGTATGAAAATACCCTTTCGTGAGAGAGGGTGATCAATCCTCATATACCTTAAGGATTCAGGATATAGCCAATAGTAACGAAATTGTCAGCCACTTTTACATGAACTGGTCCCGCCACCTTGAACTATTCCCGAATAACTTGCACTCCAGGCGGGGTGTTTAAACCCAATTCGGAAGAAAGGTGAATACCTTTAAACCTGTGAAGGGATCAGGATCCCTTAGACGTGAGAGAGGGGGCCAATCCTCTAATCTTCCGAAGTATCCTAAATGTATATCCTGGTGCTACATCCCGAAGCATATACTGCAAAACAATCGTAAGCTTAGGTGGGTGTTAGCCTGGCTAACACCCCTCCGATGCTTAAGTCAGTAATGGGTTCAAAATAGTAAATAATATCAAAATTTGATAAAAGAGACAGAATCCATACCACCCTGAGTCAGAATTTGAATTCCATACTCACTTAAAATAGAGCTTTAGATGTATAGCTTTCCAGGATCTCGGTAGCATATCCCCCTCCATATTCTTGAGTCGGTATGCTCCCTTTCCTGATTCTGATTCAACCTCATAGGGTCCTTCCCATTTCGGAGCCAACTTTCCATCAGCAGGATTAGTAGTGTTCTGAAAAACTTTTCTTAATACCTAATCTCCAACCTGAAATCTTCTAGTCCTTATATTCTTGTTATTTGCTTTAGATATCCTCTGTTGATATGCTGCTATCCTTAGCCTTGCAGCATCTCTTGTCTCATCAATAGTATCCAGTTCCTGGCATAGGACTTCAGGATTCTGCTCAAGATCCCTGAGGTTGGATCTCGCTGTAGGTATCACCATTTCTGTCGGGATTACCGCTTCTGCTCCAAACACCAAAGAAAACGGGGTTTGGCCAGTTGCACTCTTCACCGTTGTCCTATCAGCCCACAAAACAAAGGGTAATTCTTCTGCCCATCTTCCTTTCTTAGCCCCTAGTCTCTTTTTTAAGTTGTTGATAATTATCTTGTTCGAGGATTCTGCTTGTCCATTTGCTTGAGGATGCACCGGAGTAGACGTGATCATTTTAATTCCCCAACTCTTGCTGTTGATGCACGGAATGTCTGTTGACTTTGTCTTTATCAAGTCTTAGGTCAAGATAGATCAACATAGGGTCTTGAAAAGCAAAATCATGTATTATGTTGATAGGTTCGCTTTTGTGAACATGTGTTGTCATAGGTTCGCTTATGTGTCAGATAGGTTCGCTTATAGGGTATCATGTGGTCCGCTTATTTGTCATATAGGTAGGTCCGCTCATATGGCAGTCCATATGAGCGAACCTGATCACACTATAAATAGGCAACATGAGCGAACCTGATATGATTATTCATTCGTGTACGTTGGAGCGGACCGTGTTCATGCTTGTGGTGTCGAAACTCTGTCAAAGTTGATTAAAAAAGCATCAATAAAGAAGGAATTGAATAGGAAAAGCTGTGTAACTTTGCGTGTACTGATTCCGCCTTTATACGTGAAGATGAACATCCTTGACTGACTTTTCAGGGTCACAAAACGGTCCAACAAGTGGTATCAGAGCTTCAGGACGAGGAGTTCATACTACTACAGCTGAATCTACAAAATTCTCTCATTTCTACTCATTTTCTCTCATACTTTTTCTGTTTGAACTAGTTCCTACGGTTGAAACTGCCTGATTTTTTAGTATAATGTGTTAAATACAATAATAACAAACCCTTGAGAAGTTCAGGCTTAAAATCGGATTAAAAGTGACCTAAAACTGCTCGTGAATAGGTTCCGCTTTTCTGTCATTATTGGAGGTTCGCTTTTTAGGTCCGCTTATTAGGTCACATTTGTTGGAGTTCCGCTCAAGAGGTCTGCTCATAGTTACAGTTATTTGAGATCCGCTTTTGTGGTTCGCTCATTATGACTTTGTAGAGGTTCGCTTGTGTGGTTCGTTTGTTGTGACATAGTCTGGTTCGCTCTTGTGGTTCGCTTATACAGACAACACTTAGGTCCGCTTATTTGATCTTAGGCAGTTTCGCTTATTCGGACTTAGTAGTTCCGCTTATTTGAACCTGATTGTTTCGCTTATTCGGACATTATTACTTTCGCTTATAGGAACACTATTTTAATTTCGCTTATTGTTACATAAGTGAATTTACTTATCAGTCACAACTGATTTCGCTCGAGTGTACATTTTGATTGATTTCGCTCATTTGTCATCAAAATTGATATTTCGCTCATTTGTCACTATCTTTCAAAATTTCAAAAATTTTACTAAGTGATTGTTGATTCTTGCAGGTATATTCAAGATGGATGATATTTTCTTAAACCCGTTTAGCGACATGTACGCATTCGCTGGAGATTCCGGAAACGATGATTCTTCGTCTAGCAATACGAATGAGAATACGCCGAAAGAGAAGAAAAAGGAAGCTTGGGAATCAGAAAGTGCATTCGGAACGTTCAATAAACCTCCAAAGTTAATGGCTATCGAGGAATACAGTCGGTGGTCAATAAAGTTTGAAGATTGGTTGATGGCATTTGCATTTCCCAGCTGGAAAAGTCTGAAAAATGGTTATGCCAATGGAAACAAAAATGGTGAAACTTTAAGAGCAGCTGAGGAGATTGATTCGTTTGTAGCTGAACAAAAGTGTGTGGCATTGTTATTTCAATCCGTCCGGGAAGACATTATTGCCTTGATCGATTATTCAAATGCAAAAGATCTTTGGGAAAAGTTAGAAAAGAAATGTATAGGTAGTGAAGAAATCAAGAAAAACAAAAAGAAACTACTTAAGAAAGAGTTTGATATGTTTGGATGTTTAAAGAACGAGTCAGTTTGTAAAATGATAGAAAGGTTTGGTCATCTGAAGCTGGAATTAGTAAGACATGATATCAGATATTCTGAAGAAGATCTTATCGACAAATTGTTCGATTCGTTGCCTGACGAGATGGATTGGAGATATTATGCGCTGATGCTGAAGAATACCATCAAAGCACCAGAAAAGTTGACATTAGATTTGCTGATTGAGAAACTCGAGAGTCACGAGTTGGAACTGAAGAAGACATACAAAGTCAATCACTCATCTTACCAGCAGAATTTGGATTTGTATTATCCAAAGAGCATGATGCCAAAAGCAACTTCTCCCAAGACTGCGTTCTCTGCTGAGAATGTATCCACAGCAAGCAAAGAAAGTCAAAGTGGTCAAAGCAGTGGAAGTCACAGTGGTTTTCACAGTGGATCTTCATCATCTGCAAGTCATTCTGATGCAAAGAATCGTTTTCAATGCAACATTGCAATAGACTTGAAGAATGCTCAGAATTTTGATGAGGAGTCGGCCAAACAGCAGATGATCTTCCTAGCATCGGTGTTGGAATCGTATGAAGGGTTAGTAGCTGGGAAGATAGGCAACACCAATCTGACAAAAGAAGATTATGATCAGATTGATCCTGAGGAAATGGAGCTGATCGATATTCGTTGGGCTATGGCCAGTGCTGTTCGTCGAGCACAACGTTTCATGGAAATTACCGGCAGAAAAACAATTGGTGGTCCATCTACCAAGCTGGGGTTCGATAAATCCAAAGTGACATGCTTCAAGTGTAAGCAGAAGGGTCATTTCAAACGAGAATGCAGAAACGCTTATGCTGATGAGTCAGAGAATCCTTTCAGAGATGATTATTACAAGAAGGCAATATATCATCAGAATAAATCCGAGCCGCCTAGATTGAAGCAGGTTAAAGACAATAGAGAGAAATCTAGAGCTCTTGCGGTAATTTACGATGACGAAGGGTATGATTGGAGTCAAGAGGTTCTACCGGAAGAAGATGCGGTTGATTACGCATTCATGGCGAAAAACGACGATCCTATTCCGTGGAAAGACGATAGAACCGAAGAGCAAAAATATCAATACAGAAAAATGATTGCTGAAAACAAAATAATTAGAATATCTTGTATCTTTCTGGAAGCGAGGAGAGCAAATAGATGGGATCCGGACAGGGAGTGTTATCTTGATGAATATGGAAATATTGCAATCGATGACAAAACGCTTGATATCGAGGCCATAATCCAGCAGTACAAAGAAGAGGATGAGTACTGGCAGAATAAATGGTGGGGAACTGGAGACGAGAAAGAGAAAGAAGAGAAAGAGAAAAAGGAGAAAGAAGAGATAGAGAAATCAAAGAAAGTTGATACTGGAGTTATTGACACAACGCAGGAGTAGAATGCTGAGAACTTGGGAAAAATGGCTGACAAAGTGCTGGCTGCTAAGACACTTGAGGTAGACTCTAACTCCGTGTTTGAGTCAAAAAGCCAGGTCAGTTCAAACTTGTTAACAAATGCGTCAGGTAAGAAAATTGATGGAAATGTTGATTGCAAAAATTGCAACAAAGAGTGCAAATTTTGTAACACAGTCACGTATCTCAACGGTAAGAAAGTTGATGATCTGACAACAAAGGTCAGAAGCATTGAGAATCATATTCTTGATCGTGACAAAATAGTTAAAGCTTCAACTGAACGGATAAGAGAATTAACTAGACAAATTGAAAATGATAAAATTGATCATGACAAAATTAAACAAGAAAATGAAAAGTTGATTCTTGAAAACCGTCAGATTTCTGAAAAGTTTGAAAAACTCAAAAGCACACTGAAAGATAATGATGATCGAAATGGTAAAACTTTTAAAGAAAATGAACATCTAAAAGCAGTGCTTAGAATAAAAGAAGAATCAATCAACCAACAACTGGATGAAATCGCTAAACTGAAACTTAAATTTCAAGAGGCTGAAATTGAAAACGAGCGAATCCAGTTGAAGCTTAACAGTTACAGCTCTGCAAGCTTTGTTTTGCAACACATTATTCCCAAACCCACCGGGAAAGACAAAGCAGGCGAAGATGTGTATTGTGATGGAACTGGGGTGGGTTTTCATCAAGTACCACCACATGTTCTTGATAATTACACGAAAAAGCAATCTGGGTTGGTTGAAATTGAAGAAGAAAGTGAAATGAATCTTCCGGATTCAATTGATGTCACGTTCACATCTTCCAATGACGATAGTGTCCAAAATGATATTGTAAAAGGTGTTGTTGAAAATGTGCTAAAAATGGATAGTGATACTACTGAGGAAGATGGATGTTTCTTGGACAAGTACATTCAGAAACCAAAATCCAAAAACAACTTAAGTGATGAACCGGGTCTTGTGATGTACAAGATGGCTGGATCTGATAAGTTGTATTCGGATTCTGAGTTTCCGATTGAGAATGTTAATGTGAAAAAGTTGACAAATGTTTTCAAATTGGTTGAAGTTGAGTTGTCAGAAGTGAACAGTTTGAAACAAACAAAAAGGCAAATGAATTTTGAGAAAGATAAAGCTTACTACAAAAAGCATGTTATGCCATCACGTTTTTATAATAACAATCGAAACAATTGGTCGGGTGGTTATCGGGGTGGTAAGAGTTATCAGAAAAAGAGTTTTCAAAACAAAATGTTTGCTGAAAAGAAGGTGTTTGTGAACGGTTCAAGTTCACTTTCTGATGAGGAAAATGAGATTTTTTCAAAATCGAATGAAGAGTTTTTTGAGAAACGAGCTTCACAGTATCAGTCTGAAGGCACAAGTCGAGTTGTCGATACTCGAACATGTTTCAGATGTAATCAAGTTAGTCACATTGCACGAAAGTGTACCAATGTGAAGCCTAAGACTGAAACTGTGAAGATTCAAAAGAAGAAAGTTGACGAGAAGGGTAAAGCACCAATCATTGTTGAGAAAAAGAATGTGAAAAATGACAACATCAAAGTGAAAAATGACCCGTAAAGAAAGTGGTAACTAAAAATGACAAATTTTACAAGCGGGTTGCATTATCTCAACAAGTTTGGAAACCAAAAACAGAGATGAAAATTTCAACTTCTGAAGTGAAAAAGGCTGAAGAATCAATTTCGGTTGATTATGATGCGAATTTTCCACCTTTGAAGGCTGAAAATTTCAAAATTCAAATTGCAAGAGTCAAGGTTACACCTAAGGCTGATGAGGCCTGGGTGGACTCCATGTTTGACTAAACAGTTTGAATTGCCAGAGCTTCCTTGATCGCGAAGCATGAATCGGCATCTTTATTGAAGTTAGTTAAGTCAAAGTTTGTTATGTGCAGGTAGGGCTGTAAACGAACCGAACGTTCAGCGAACAGTTCATGAACCGTTCGGCGGGAACTTCGTTTATGTTCGTTCGATTAGCTTAACGAACGAACACGAACAAAAAATTTTGTTCGGTTAGCTTAGCGAACGAACACGAACACAGGTCTCGTTCGTTCGACTGCGTTCGTGAACGTTCGGTAATATGTCCGTTTGATTATATTAAAAAAATAATAAATAATAAACCTTTTATCTAAATATATTGAAAACTTGAAATCCTATTTTTTCTAAGTTAGCTAAAATTTGGACATTATAAGACATTTTTTGGGATAATTGTATGTAAGTTAGTTAAACTTTATTCATTGTTTGGTTGGGTGGTAGACTTCTTGTATTTTAATTTATCATTTGATGTTTGTATTTAACTACTTATTTCCAATGTTTAAGGATAACAATGTTTTCATTTTTTTGATTTTCAAGTTAAATGTTCGTTTGCATTCATTTTTATTTTCTTGCGTTCGTTTGTGTTCGAGACCAGCGTTCACGAACTGTTCGTGAACAATTCAATTTCCTTAACGAACGAACACGAACATAAACTTATGTTCGGTATGCGTTCGTGAACAGTTCGCGAACACGTTAATTTCCTTAACGAACGAACACGAACATGGTCTTGTTCGTGTTCGTTCGGTTCATTTACAGCCCTATGTGCAGGATCTTCCAAAACTTGTATCCAGATGGATCATGGATAGTGGAGCTTCAAGACATATGACAGGGAAGACTGCGTTGCTGTATGATGTGAGAAATATCAATGGTGGTTATGTAGGATTTGCAGGTCATGAAGGTGGTCGAATTGTTGGTGGAGGAACGTTATCCAATGGGATTGTGACGTTTGAAAGAGTTAACTACATTACTGAGCTGGAGAACAATCTGCTGAGTATCTCGCAGATCTGTGACAATATGTATACTACTCACTTCACTGATAAGGAATGTTTGATCTTGAAACCAGGATTTGTTATTCCTGAAGAATGGATTATCACGCGGGCACCTAGAGTGAATGATTTATATGTGTTGGATATGAGTGTAGCAACTACAACAACAGGTCAAGCACATTGTTTTGTTTCTAGAGCAACTGAGAAAGAATCGAGATTGTGGCACCGCAAGATGGGGCATATTCACCTAAGGAAGATGAATTACTTGGTGCACAATGATTTGGTTCTTGGAGTTAATATCAAAGGTTTTCATCTGGAAGGGGAGTGCATCAGCTGCATCAAAGGCAAGCAGAAGAAAAAGTCACACCCTACAAAGCAAGTCAATTCAGTTACGAGACCTCTGGAGAGACTTCACATGGATTTGTTTGGTCCTGTGAATGTCAAAAGTATTACAGGAGATTACTACTGTTTGGTCGTTACTGATGATTATTCCAGATTTTCGTGGGTCTCTTTCTTGAAAACGAAAGACGAAACGTTTGACAGTTTGATGGCGTTGTTCAGAAAAATTGAGAATCTGTACCAAAGGTGTATCAAAAGAATTCGTAGTGATAATGGTACTGAATTCAAGAACAGCAAGATGGAATAATTTTGTGATGAAAGAGGTATATTGCATGAATTTAGTGCTCCGTACACTCCGCAACAGAATGGAGTCGCAGAACGTAAAAACCGGACGCTAATTGAGACGGCTAGAACTATGCTCGCTGATTCAAAGTTACCGATAAATTTTTGGGCTGAAGCAGTTTCCGCCGCATGCTATACGCTCAACAGGGTTCTCACTGTCAAGAAGTTCAATAAAACATGTTTTGAGCTAATCAATAACCGCAAACCGAATTTGAAGTATCTAGAACCGTTCGGGTCACCCTATACGGTTATAGAGCCTTTTGGAAAGTTTGGTCCGAAGTGCATTGAGGGTATATTTGTTGGTTATGCAAATCCGATGCGACGTGTCTTCGTTCCAAGTGAGAAGCGGATTATTGAAGCTGGAAATGTTGAATGTCAAGGTTATACTATGCCGCCGCAGAATGCTGGAGATTCATGGCGTTATCATTATGACAAACTTTGGGATTCGTTTGACATGAGAGAATAATCAGAGGATGATGAAGATTTCTTTTATGAGTTGGATATTTTGCGTGAATATGAGTCACAGCTAAGGTTCCCAGCTGAGTATTCTAGCAGACCACGGGAAATTTCAAATGACGATGAAGCAGGTCCGAGTAATGCTGGTGAACATGATAATGTCCAACAGAATGAAGTTGCTCAGGATAATCAGTCGGAACAGAAAGATAATCAAGATGCTGAAAACTTGCCAATTTTTTATCATGGTGATTCAGATTCTGAGGGGGAGCAAATTCAAATTTCAAGTCAAACAAACCAAGTTGGTGAACAAGATGCAGAGCAGAATGTTACTAATCTGGAGGGCAATGTAGATGTTCCAAGCGAAGTGATGCCGCAAACTTTTTCTTATCATCCAGAGGAGTTGATCATTGGAGAATTGCAGACAGGCGTTCGCACTCGAAGATAGATTGATAAAGGGCTTACATGTTTTTATACAAAAGTTGCTCCTTTGCAAACTGAATTCTCATTGAGTTGTTTTATCTCGCAGGTTGAGCCAAGAACTTACAAAGAGGCACTTACTAAAGACTCTTGGGTCAATGCAATGCAGGAGGAACTTAGTCAATTCGAAAAGTTGGGAGTGTGGAAGTTAGTGGATTTGCCAGATGGTCAGAGGAAGATAAACACCAAGTGGGTGTTCAAGTGTAAGATAGACGATAGAGGAGTTGTAATTCGCAACAAAGCTTGACTCGTTGTTCAGGGATTTAGTAAACAGGAGGCGATTGATTTTACTGAAGTCTATGCTCCTGTAGCACGACTAGAAGCGATCATAATTTTCCTTGCATTTGCGTCTTGGAAGAATTTCAAAGTATATCAGCTAGATGTTAAATCGGCGTTTCTTTATGGGAAGGTCAAAGAGGAGGTTTATGTCGGACAGCCACCGGGCTTCACCGACCCAATCCACAAAAACAAGGTTTACTTATTGGACAAAGCGCTGTATGGTTTACACCAGGCCCCGAGAGCTTGGTACGAGACTTTGTCTCAACACCTACTAGCCAACAAGTTCATTCGTGGAAAAGTGGATGCCACTCTCTTCACTAAAGAGATCGACGGTCATCTTCTGATAGTTCAGATTTATGTGGACGATATAATCTTTGGGTCAACAAATGAAAATCTATGCAAAGATTTTGAATCAGTGATGAAGCAAAAATTCGAAATGTCATCATTGGGGGAGATGAAATTCTTTCTGGGTCTACAAGTTGAACAACTTCCTGAGGGAATTTTCATTCATCAGACAAAGTATGTTCATGATATTCTAGAGAAATTTGGGATGTCAAGTTCTACTCCAGCTGCTACCCCACTTGCAACAAATCATGGGATTCACCCAGATCTCACCGGAGACAGGGCTGATGAAACGTTTTACCGATCCATGATAGGTTCTTTAATGTACCTAACTGCTTCACGTCCTGATATCATGTACCCAACGTGCCTCGCAGCAAGATTTCAATCTAACCCGAGAGCATCGCACATGATTATTGTGAAGAGGATATTGCGCTACCTGAAAGGAACTCCTTCATTGGGGTTGTGGTATCCTAGGAAAGGCGATTTTATGCTCGACGGGTATTCCGATTCGGATTTCGGATGCTGCAAAGTCAATTCAAAATCAACAACTGCAGGATGCCAGTTCTTTGGTCCTAGATTGGTTACCTGGCAGTGTAAGAAACAAACGTCTGTCGCGCTATCTACATGTGAAACGGAGTATGTTTCTGCTAGCAGTTGCTGCTCTCAGATCTTGTGGATACAGCAACAGATGCGCGACTACGGTTTGCAGTTTCTTAACACACCTCTTTTTTTTGATAATGAGGCCGCAATAAACATAACAAAGAATCCAGTACATCACGCTAAAACGAAACACATAGAAATTCGTCATCACTTTATTCGTGATTGCTTTGAGAAAAAGTTGATACGAATTGAGAAAATCCACACTGACGAACAGAAAGCTGATTTACATACCAAAGCTTTTGATAAAAATCGGTTTAAATATTTGTTAAAACTGAATGGTATGAAGCTTCTTTCGGTGTCGGATGGAATTGTGGGCGTTGATGAGAGTACTGTTGCGGATGAAGACGAGACACAATCTGCAATGGTTTGTCGATTTTTTACATGTTTTGGTATTTAGGGGGAGGTATAGGGTAAATATTTCAGAAAATACAAAAACAGTAAAAAATGCAAAAATACAAAAACATGATAAAATTTGAAAAAGAGCTTGTGTATATAGGGAAAATGATAGTACATCGGCTAGATAATTATAGTATGCTAAAGATTAGTAAAGTTTAAATGAGTTAAACAGTCTCACTAATGATGTGTCGATAGGTTTTCGCACATTTAGTAGATTTATTCAGGATATAAACTTAAAATTTCAAACTTGTGAAATTCGTGGGGAACACTACTTGGATATATAGGTAACCCCTGAAATCTCGTTTGAAAGGTCTCATAATCTGATATACTAGGTCTTTATACTCAATGATGTCTGGGGTATTATTCCAGGACTTCTGCTGAATGGAAGTTCTGACCTAGTCCTTGGATAATACTTTCCGCAATGCTTGAAACACAGCATAAACCCCCAGCATGCTGATGAAACAATAAAATTGATAGTCGCTGCTGTTGTAGCTAAAAGATCCTCTAAAGGGGACATACCGTAAAGTCGAAGCTGATATCTCTCTGCGTATACGGAAGTATCGACCTGAGATCCCTCGGCCCTCGCATACCTAATTTATGTACATATATCATTGTAGTATACTCACCTGTAAGACTGATAATTGGGAATCTGGATACGGGAGTATATTCAAGAGGTGGGACACATGAATGAGCTAAGTTCATAAGACATCTAATTCGTATCCTGAGTAAATTGAAATTTGTGTGAGAATTTAAGATGGATCAGTATATCGACAATCGAGGTGAATTGTTTAAGTTTGTGTATGAAATGAAGCTTAACGGTACTTGTAATTTGTCTGATAGCTGATATGATTCCCTGACATGCTCGCCAAAAATATGTTTGTAAATAGTTTACTTTGTTTATTTTCTGCAATTTAAGTTTTCTGTATTTCATTTCTTAGTTTAGAACACTTTATAAAATCCAAAAAGATTTTATTTCTGCTTTATTTTTTACAAACCAAAGTGGAGAGTTGATTGTTGGATTCTCAGATGTTTGAAGCAGATGCAGGAGATTCTGGACTGAAGAATGAGGAGAGCTTATCTTGATGGAGTTTGTTTATTGAAAAGTCAAAAACAAGTTCATTAACTTGATACTTGTTATTTTCAGAAAATGTGTAAATTGTTGTTTTCAAAATCAGTTTGATTCGTCAAATGATCAACCAAGGTCATTAAGTTGAACTTGGTAGATTAATTGAGTGTTCAGGGTCATTAACTTGGATCTGAGCACTTGAGTGGATTTCTAAAGCTGATTGAGTTTGTGATTTATTGTGGAAAAGATAAGTTTGTAATGATTGATGCTTGAGAAACAGGTTTTGGACTTCATTATTCCCATGGAAGTAAAATGTCAAAGCTTGAACCAGATCAAGACCTCATATTCTAGCATATCAAGAGGGGAAATCTGTGAAAGGGGGAGTCTGGATCAACAGTTAAAGGGAATGCTGAAGATGAAGCTAGGACAATATTCTGAACCTGTGAAGATAGAGTGCTTATGATGAGAAGACAGAGAGTGGGAGAAAAGACTAAGACTGAAGATTCGGAGCTGAAGACTTCGTCAACATCCAAGGGGGAGTCTGTTGATGCACGGAATGTCTGTTGACTTTGTCTTTATCAAGTCTTAGGTCAAGATAGATCAACATAGGGTCTTGAAAATCAAAATCATGTATTATGTTGATAGGTTCGCTTTTTGTGAACATGTGTTGTCATAGGTTCGCTTATGTGTCAGATAGGTCCGCTCATAGGGTATCATATGGTCCGCTTATTTGTCATATAGGTAGGTCCGCTCATATGGCAGTCCATATGAGCGAACCTGATCACACTATAAATAGGCAACATGAGCGAACCTGATATGATTATTCATTCGTGTACGTTGGAGCGGACCGTGTTCATGCTTGTGGTGTCGAAACTCTGTCAAAGTTGATTAAAAAAGCATCAATAAAGAAGGAATTGAATAGGAAAAGCTGTGTAACTTTGCGTGTACTGATTCCGCCTTTATACGTGAAGATGAACATCCTTGACTGACTTTTCAGGGTCACAAAACGGTCCAACACTTGCAAAAGTCAGTAGTCCTTTTACTTATAAATTGAGATCCATTGTCACAAATTATCTCAACTGGTACTCCAAACCTAGTCAGGATATTCCTTTTTATGAAGGATACCACTTCTTGATCTCTAACCTGAACAAATGCTTCTGCTTCAACCCACTTGGAGAAATAATCCGTCATTGCCAACATGAAAACCTTTCCTCCTGGAGCCTTTGGAAGCTTTCCCACTATATCCATACCCCATTTCATGAACGGCCAAGGGGAAACAATAGGATACAGCGGTTCAGCAGGCTGATGTAATATGTTACTATGTCTTTGACATGCGTCACATCTTCGAGCATATTCTGTGGCATCTTTCCTCATCGTCAGCCAATAATATCCTGTCCTCAATACTTTTGAGAATAACGACCTGCCCCCAGTATGGTTACCACAATCCCCTTCGTGTATATCCTGAAGTACTTCTTTGGTTTCGGGATCCTCCAAGCACCTCAGATATGGTCCTGCAAGAGATTTCTTATACAAAATGTCATTTATAATAGTGAATCATGATACCTTCATTCTAAAGGCTTTAGGATTCTCATTCTTTGGGATGTGTCCTTCCTTGAGATATCTCATGGTTGGAGCCGTCCAGGATTTAGGATCCTCCTCGGGATACTCATTATCAGGATCCTGAATACTCATTACTTCCTTATCCTGAGGATTCGTCGCAGGATATAGGATATGTAATATTGGTATTTGGGTTCCTTCCGGTATCCTGACCGATGATACCAGATTTGCCAAGGCATCAGCTTCAGCATTTTCCTCTCTTGGTACCTGTTCAAGTGTAAAAATATCGAAGTATCCTGCTAATTTTTTGAGATTTTCAAGATATTCAGCTAACTTTTCACCTTTTACTGCGTAAGATCCATTGAAATGGTTAGTAATCAACAGGGAATCAACATATACTTGTAAACATCTAATATTCATATTTTTAGCCAACTCTAATCCTGCAATCAAAGCTTCATATTCTGCCTCATTATCAGTAGCAGGAAATTCACACCTAATAGCCTGGGGTAATATGTCCCCCTGTGGTGATTTTAGTAGTATACCTAGACCTACACCTCTTACGTTAGATGCACCATCTGTATACAATGTCCAGCATTCTAAGTTTTCTCCTAGCTGCTGTACTTCTAAGTCTACTTCATTTTGAATGTCACTACTGAAATCAGCCACAAAGTCAGCTAAAGCCTGAGACTTTATGGCATTTCTAGGCTCATACACTAAGTCATAAGCACTTAATTTTACTGACCACTTAGCCATCCTACCCGACATCTCGGGTTTCCTAAGCACGTTTTTAACAGGATAATTGGTTTTAACATGAATCCTATGTGTCTCAAAATAATGTCTAAGTTTCGTTGATGCCATAACTAGGGCTAATATTAATTTTTCTAGATGAGAATATCTAGTTTCAGCATCTAATAAACTTTTACTAACATAATAGACAGGATACTGCTGACCTTCATGATCTTTTACAAGGACAGCACTTACTGCATTCCCTGATACTGCAAGATATAGGGATAATGGTTCGCCATCATCAAGCTTCATCAATAAGGGTGCGGTTGAAAGATATTGCTTCAAATCCTGCAAGGCTGCTTCATGCTTTGCTCCCTATTCGAACTTCTTATTCTTCTTGAGGATATCATAAAATTCCTTGCATTTTTTCGAGGATCTTGAAATAAATCTGTTCAATGCTGCTACTCGGCCTGTTAACCGTTGAACATCCTTCATATTCGAAGGTGATTTTATATCCAGGATAGCTTTGATTTGCTCCGGGCTTGCCTCTATGCCTCTTTTGGTCACCATATATCCTAGAAACTTTCCTGCCCCCACTCCGAAATGGCACTTAGCAGGATTCAGTTTCATGTTATATTGATCCAGGATATCAAACGCTCCCTTAATATCCTGGAGATGATCCTCAGCCTTTTTAGATTTCACCACCATATCATCAATATATACCTCCATGGTGTCCCCCAGCTTGTCTTTAAACATCATGTTTACTAACCTCTGGTATGTTGCACCTGCATTTTTCAAACCAAAGGGCATAGCAGTATAATAATAAATACCTGTGGGTGTCATGAAAGCAGTATCCTCCTGATCAGAGGGTTCCATTTGGATTTGCTGAAATCCTGAAGAGGCATCCATGAAGGTTAACATCTCGTGGCCGGCGGTAGCATCTACCATTGAATCAATATGAGGTAGAGGAAACGGGTCTTTGGGACATGCTTTGTTTAAGTCTGTGTAATCTACACAAACTCTCCATTTCCCATTTTTCTTTTGTACCACGACTACATTCGCAAGCCATCTAGGAAACTTCACTTCTCTAATCATCTAGCTCCTTAATAGTCTTTCAACTTCCTCTTGGATGATCACATTTCGCTCCGGAGCAAATTTTCTTATCTTTTGTTGGACCGGCTTGAATGACCTGTCAATACCAAGCTTATGTGTTATAATATCCTTGGATATACCTGTCATATCCTCGTGCTTCCATGCGAATGTTGACATCCTGCATTTCAAAAAGTTAGTCAATTGATTTTCAATATCCTGAGGGATATTGGTTCCTACGAGCACCGAGATATCCGGATTATCCTGATCCAGGATAACTTTCTTTACATCCTGTTTCGAAGCCTCCATGATATCCTGGGCCCGCATCTTTAATTGCTATGCTGCATTAGGCTTGGTTGATGAGTAGCATTCCTTCGCCTCCTGCTGATCACTATCAACTTTGACGACCCCCCAAGGGGTAGGGATCTTGATGCACTGGTGATAAGTCGATGGCACAGCCTTCATGTCATGGATCCATGGCCTGCCTAGTATGATGTTATAGCAGGATAGGGAATCCATCACACAGAAGCGTTGTATCGAGTTGACCCCTTCAACATACACTGGCAACTTTATCTCCCCTACGGTATTCCTAGCCTCTCTACTAAAACCAACGAGCACAATGGACTTCGAAGTAATGTCCATCGGAGATACATTCATCATCTTCAACGTTTCCAGCTGAATTATGTTGACAGAGCTACCATTGTCCACTAATATCCTGCGTACAAAATGGTTAGCAACATATAATGTGATTACAAGGGCATCATGGTGAGGATCCTGCACAGTATCCCTGTCATCACTGTCGAAAGTGATCACTTTATCAGTTGTAAGGTTAGTCATCCTGGCTGGTTTGTCTCCCCTTTCCGTCTTAGCCTCCTTTGCATATCTCTTGGCCGCAGAATACGAAGTCCCACAAATGTCGGATCCTCCTGAAATAAAGTTAATTATTTTGGCATCTGCTGGGGGTGATGCTGCTCGTTCAGGATCCTTCTCAGGATCCTGCCCTTTATTCTTCTTTCTTCCCAGCAAATCCTTCAGATATCCCTTGCTCAATAGGTAGCTTATTTCTTTCCTTAGAGCAATGCAATCCTCAGTCACATGTCCGAAATCTTCATGGAAGGCACACCATTTGGATTTATCCTTCCAATCAGCTTTTTGTTGATTCTTTCGAGGCCACCTAGCTTTGTCTCCTAAACCCTGCATAGCATACATCAACTCAGGTATATTAACAGAAAAGCAATATTCAGATAATTCAGGATATTCTTCAGGATCCTCGTCTTCAACAGCATTCACTTTCTTGTTGTCATTTCTGCCATATGGCTTGGAGCGATACGGTTTATACGAGGATTCTGATTTCCTGTTGGTCGATTCGTAGGTTGAGGTAGAATTCATCCTCTCTTGCATCTTTTTGTCATCTTCAAGGCGAATATATCTCAAGGCCCTGTTACGAGCTTCGTCAAGGTTCCTGCAGGGATTCATTACAAGATCCTGATAAAACCAAGAATCCTCTTGTAACCATATCTTAAAAGCCTGCACAGCTGTTGCAACATCAAGATGTGGGATATCCAAGGATTCCCGACTAAACTTGTTCACATAATCCCTCAAGGATTCCTGAGGTCCTTGAGTTATCCTGTAAAGGTCACTGGTGTTTTGGTCAAAAAATCTGTTGAGGATATTGCAACCAAACTCTCTGTTATGGGGAATGATGCTAATAATGTAGAATAATAACAAGGATCACTTCAATGTAAATCGCACAAATGACACAAGGATTTATACGGGGAAAAAGCCCTTGATCAAGAGTTGATCTCCGGCACAAAAAACCCCGGGTGATGGAAACTACCGATCACCAAGCTCAAATAAATGAATAAATGTTTACAACTTCGGATAGTAACGAGCTAGGTACAAGGATCACTATCGTGAAATGTGTAAAAGTGAGTGAAAATGAATGAATGTTCGTCGAGAGCTTCAAGTGTGCGAGTATATGAGAGTGTGTAACTGAGAAATGACTAAGTGTTCTAATTCTAGCTCGTTACCCCTTTTTAAAATAGAAGTTAACTACACTAACTAACTATCCGACTTTTGTGCCAAGCTCCCACGTTCTCCACAACGTCCATTTTTGGTCAATCGTGTGCGAAATGCCCGCGGAATATTCCTTAGCACCGTTGCCAAGACCAAGTCAAGCTTGTAATTCCTGCGGAGTAATACAATACACAAATAAACAATCGTCAGTACGAGGATCCTTAAAGTGATCCATGATCCTGATCCTGATCCTGAAGCTCTTCTGAGGATCACTATCTGTCACAGAAGTAAGGATCATTAATTAGGATAACGAATAAGGATCACTAATTGTTAGAAAATCCTCCCCTAACAATTGCCCCCAAAATATAAGGAGTGATATGTAAAATGAGCGAGTTATGTTTTCTTGATCTTATCTGCAACTAACTATCGTAAATATAGCCGTTATTGTTGAACTATCCGTTGCAATCGTGACGTCACAGAAGTGACAACCTGCACGATCATGATTATAAATAGGAGATAGAGATAGGATCAAATGCATTTAAATTTTCAGAGAGACTCCCTTTATAACTGCATTCCGAAGACGATCAGGTACTCTCTCTCTCTATCTTCTTCCCTCTCTTGCTCTGTTTTCATCACTTTCCATCAAAGATGTTGCTCCGAAATTCCCCAGCCAAGGATCACCCAAAGAACAGCCCTCCGATAAGCCAGGGGATCATTGAAGACTCCATTAAAGAACGCTGCTGTTTCAATGATGCTCAGATCGATAGGATCCGCCACTACTTCCCGGCGAACACCGAATTTAGGCCTTTTGACCCCAATGCCCTGAGTGATCATATCTCCGACAAGTGGGTTGCTTTCCCCGTCACTCCGTTCACCATAGGCTATACATATCCTTTTCCCACCTTCACCCAATCTTTCTTTTCCCTAACCGGCATCTCTTATATTCAAGCCATGCCGATGATTTGGAGGGTTCTGTACACCCTTGAAAGGATCATCGAGCAGGAAGGTATAGACCTAGGAATGTCAGAGCTGGGAGAGCTGTATGATCTTACTACCTTTGGTTCTCACCGCTATTTGTTTAAACGTAAACCTGGTGAGGAGCATCCGATCTTCAAAGCCACCAAAAACGATGCTAATTGGAAGCGGCGTTTCTTTTTTATCAAGAGAGATTCTATTGAGGATGGAAAGGATCTTCCCAAGAAATGGGCTACCCATGGTAGGGTGGAGGATCCTAAGAAGGATCACCAGAAACTTTCTTTTGATGTAAGGATCACTTATATTTTTGCTTTCTTGTTATGCAGCTATCACCGTCTCACACCTCAGATTATCCCCTGCTGCTAAGGAGAGGCTCCTTGCTTTCAAGAAACTTGATCCTGAAACAAGAACTTTCAAGACAACAACCCAAGATTCACAGTAGGTATCCTCAGGCTCTGTCACGATGTCAAGTAAGTATCCTTGTTTAAAATTTAAATAAATAGTGAAATATAAATTAAGAAAAGATACTTATCTTGTTTTGATTGTGTAGGTGCTGGAAAATCCACCAAATCTGCTTCCAAGTTCAATGTTGCTGATCTCACTACTGTCAGATCCTCCAAGAGAAAAGCTCCTACCAGTCCGACAGCTTCGGTTCCCAAGGCACCCCTTAAAGGAAAGGCAATCAAGAAGAGAAAAGCCTCTGAAGCTGAGGATCTGCAGGGTCTGTCTCTGATCCGCCACCAGTTCCTCGAGTACTTTAATGAGGTAAGGATCACTGTCTCTGCTCGTATATCCTGTTGACATATCCTGCTGATATATCCTGCTGATTTGAGGATCACTTAATCCTGACCTTATCCTTTATCCTTTTTGCAGAAATTCTTTGAGATCGAGGATTATGTTGGCCACGTTGAGGATCAGGATAAGAAGATTGCCGACCTCCAGCAGGTTGTTGTGCTTAAGGACCTTGCAATTGCCGATCTTCAGAAGGAAGTCCGGGATGCCAAACAGGAGACGGCCAAGGTGCTGATCAATGTTGACTATGAGAAGCGTGAGATCACCGAAGACGCCAAAGTCTCTGCCGCCATAACAATGTACAAGACCAAGCTGCAAATGGCCTTGGAAGCCCAGGATCCTGCTTTTGACAAGAGCACCTGGTATGTTGAAGGCTGGAAGGCAAGGCTGGCTGAACTGGACGATGAAGAGGCTGAGGAGGTTGAAGAGATCCTGACAATTGAAGCTGGAGGCAAAGGTGAAGGTGGTGAAACAAGTGGAGCTGGAGGTGATAATGCAGCGAAGGTTTAGGCTGCATGATTGGGCGATGATGGACATTCTTAGACGCAGCCGGAGCCCAATTTTTAAACTTGGTAGTAACTTTTTGTGGTTGTGATGTTGAACAATTTAATGGTTTGTACTTGAACAATAGGTTTTAGGATTAAGGATCATGTATGATCCTTTGGACAATAGGCAGGATTGCAATTGGTGGAGGGATCCTCTGTTTGGGGGATGAAGCCATTGTGATCCTGCCGCCTTTATATTCCTGCACTGCTTTTGAACTTATTATCATGGACACCCTTTACCTACCCCAGCGGACGGGCCACGTTTTGCTGGTAGATGCTCGGGTAGGTAATTTTGACAACCTTTTAAGGGTTAGTCTTTTGTTAATAAATAAAATCTTAACCTTTTGTCGCTTATCTTGTATTGTTATCCTTTTATTTCTCAAATTCTCCTTTGTTTTGATGAACATTTATTGAACAAGTCAGATTAAAAATGTTTAGAGCATGATCCACGATCAAATATCCTATAGTTAACGAATCCCAAAAAGCAATATATTTTAAGGATCACAAGTCTAGTTGTCAAACTTTAAGGGTTATTCAAATAAGTAATGAATAGAATTAAAAATAGTTAAGGATCATACCTGAGGATCCAAGTTAGGATCCTAACCATAATAAGAATAACTGTAAGATAAACCTTAGAAAGAAGTAAGGATCAATGATCCCTAGTTGCTTATCTTCAAGGACCTGAAATAGATCATAACTTGGGACTAAGCCAATATAAGATAAGAGTTAGCAACTGGGGACAAGCCCAAGGATAACTGGGGACAAGCCCAAGGATAACTGGGGACAAGCCTAAGGATAACTGGGGACAAGCCCAAGGATCGTATGTAAACTGGAGTATGGCCCTAACTGGCGACTATCCAAACTTAGTGACATGAAAATGCCAAATCCTTAGCTAACGTGAAAACGTTAGAAACCTTAGCTAACGTGAAAACGTTAGAAACCTTAGGAACGGATGTATGGTACGTCTACCATTATACGTAGGATCCTAGGCATAGCCAGTCAATGGAATTATCAGCCCCTAAAACGAGTACTGGTCCCACTGCCTTGAACTATGCCAGGATCATCATGCGCTACAGGCGGAACTGGGGTCAAGCCCAAATAACTGGGGTTAAACCCAAGGAACGGATTGCTTCAGCGGATAACCAATGTTATGCTAAGGATACCTGAACTTTCAAAACTTAAACTCACGTGAGAGATGGATAAAGGATACATGATCCTTATCCTTATATGAGAAAATAAAGAAATGAAATAGTTCAAGTTTAGGATATTACCTAAGTAAGGATCACCGATACTTTGAGGATCCTTTAAGGATATCCTTACCGTGAGGATCATCTGTGCCATGAGGATCCTGCTCACATGAAATATTTCTTCAAGTGGACAGCATTCCAAGCTCTTGGTAGCAAATCACCTTCCATGGTTAGCAATCTATATGCCCCCTTTCCTGCTTCAGCTTCAATCAAATAAGGGCCTTCCCATTTTGGAGCCAATTTTCCATCAGCAGGATTGGTGGTATTCTGAAATGCTTTCCTTAGTACCATATCTCCAACTTGAAACCTCCTGATCCTGACATTTTTGTTGTAAGCACCAGCCATTCTTTGCTGATAACTGGCCATCCTTATCCTAGCCATATCCCTGATTTCTTCAATAGTATCCAGGTCTTGAGCCAAGCTCTCATCATTCTCCTCAGGATCACGGGTACTTGTTCTTGCAGTTGGAACCACCATTTCTGTTGGGATCACTGATTCTGCCCCAAATACCAAAGAGAATGGCGTTTGACCAGTAGCATTCTTAGGGGTTGTCCTATCAGCCCAAAGCACATAGGGTAGTTCTTCTGCCCATTTCCCTTTCTTGGATCCAAGCTTCTTCTTCAAATTGTTGATGATGATCTTGTTGGATGATTCTGCCTGACCATTAGCTTGTGGGTGGACTGGTGTTGATGTTATCATCTTAATCCCCCAGCTGTCACAAAAGTTAGTGGTTCTGCCCCCAATAAATTGGGAACCATTATCACATATAATCTCAGAAGGAATTCCAAATCTAGTTATAATATTTCTTTTAATGAAGGATATAACTTCCTTTTCTCTGACTTGGGCAAAAGCTTCAGCCTCTATCCACTTGGAGAAGTAATCAGTCATAGCAAGCATGAATACTTTTCCACCAGGTGCCTTAGGGAGCTTACCAACTATATCCATACCCCATCTCATAAATGGCCAAGAGGAGGATATAGGATGCAATAATTCAGCTGGTTGATGAAGGATATTGCTGTGTCTCTGACAAGGATCACATCTTTTAGCATACCCCACAGCATCTCTCTTCATGGTTGGCCAGTAGTATCCTGTCCTCAGGATCCTTGAGAATAATGCCCTGCCCCCAGTGTGGTTTCCACAATCTCCTTCATGGAAGTCTTTTAAAACTTCTTGGATTTCAGGATCCTCAATGCATCTCAAGTATGGTCCTGCAAGAGATCGTCTATACAACATATTATTTAAAATTGTGAATTGAGATACCTTAGATTTGAAAGCCCTAGGGTTTTCTCCTGTAGGAATCTCTCCATGTTGTAAGTATCTCATAATTGGTGAGATCCATGATCCTGATCCTGAATGGGATTGAGTATCCTCACAAGGGATAATTGCAGAATCATTTCCTATCTCCATAGCCTCGTGATCCTCGATAGCCGGGGTCAGGATATGGATAATAGGGATCTTGATGTCCTCCGGGATCTTCAAGGATGATCCTAAGTTAGCCAATGCATCAGCTTCTGTATTTTCTTCCCTTGGTACCTGCGTCAAACTAAAGGAAACAAAAGAGAGTGCCAAACTTTTGACTATCTCTAAATATTTGGTTAGCTTTTCACCTTTAACAGCGTAGGATCCATTAAAGTGGTTTGTGATTAACAATGAATCTACATGTACCTCAAGATACCTGATCCCCATATGTTTTGCAATTTGCAAACCAGCAATTAAGGCTTCATATTCAGCCTCATTGTTAGTGGTTTGGAACTCACAAGCTATAGAATGGGGTATTATGTCCCCCTGTGGCGATTTTAGTAGTATTCCAAGCCCTGTGCCTTTGACATTTGAGGATCCATCGGTATAGAGTATCCAAGGATCCTTAGTCTCTTCTAGCTGCTGGACTTCTAACTCAGCTTCTTCTTGTAAATCACTACTGAAATCAGCCACAAAGTCAGCTAATGCTTGGGATTTGATGGCTGTCCTAGGCTCATATCTTATATCATATGCACTTAGCTTCACTGCCCACTTAGCCATCCTTCCTGACATCTCTGGTTTCCTGAGGACATTCTTAATTGGAAAATTAGTTTTAACAACAATAACATGAGTTTCAAAATAATGTCTTAGCTTAGTAGATGCCATAATTAATGCAAGAATAAGTTTTTCGAGGTGTGAATACCTGGATTCGGCATCAAGTAAACTTTTACTTACATAGTAGACAGGATGTTGTGTACCTTCATGATCCTTAACAAGGACCGCACTTACTGTTTTTGAGGATACTGCAAGATACAAGGATAGCACATCGCCTTTTTCTGGTTTCATCAAAGCCGGGGCTGAGGATAGGTAATCTTTGAGGGCTCTTAAAGCATTTTCATGCTTCTCAGTCTACTCAAATTTCTTGTTCTTCCTTAGGATATCATAGAATTCTTTGCACTTCTCGGAGGATTTGGATATAAATCTGTTCAAAGCTGCGATCCTGCCTGTTAGCCTTTGAACATCCTTAGCATTGGCCGGAGATTTGATGTTCACTATTGCTTTGATTTGTTCCGGGCTAGCTTCAATGCCTCTCTTTGTCACCATATATCCTAGGAATTTACCTGCTTTAACACCAAAGTGACATTTTGAAGGATTAAGTTTCATGTTATATTTGTCAAGGATATCGAATGCTTCCTCCAAGTCTCTTAGGTGATCCTCAGCTTTTAAGGATTTTACCACCATATCATCTATGTAAACCTCCATAGTTTGTCCAATCTGATCCTTGAACATCATATTCACCAGCCTTTGATATGTTGCACCTGCATTTCTTAATCCGAACGGCATAGCAATATAGCAGTATATACCAGTTGGAGTCATGAAGGCTGTATCCTCTTGGTCGGATGGTTCCATTTGGATTTGTTGAAATCCAGATGAAGCATCCATAAAAGTTAACAGTTCATGACCCGCAGTTGCATCCACCATGGAGTCAATGTGGGGTAATGGGAAAGGATCCTTGGGACATGCCTTATTTAAATCGGTAAAATCGACACATACCCTCCACTTTTCGTTTTTCTTTTGAACAACAACCACATTGGCCAACCATCTTGGATACTTGACCTCCCTAATCATACCTGCCCGGAGCAATTTCTCTACCTCTTCCTGGATAATGGCATTCCTTTCCGGTGCAAACTTTCTTCTCCTTTGATGGATTGGTTTGAAGGATCTGTCAATGCCGAGTTTGTGAGTGATTACATCTTTGGATATACCAGTCATGTCTTCGTGTTTCCATGCAAAGGTAGTCTTTCTCCTTTTGAGGAAGGATACGAGGTCTTCTTTCATTTCGCCAAGGATCCCTGATCCGATATAGATTTTGGATTCAGGATCATCGGGATCCATGAGGATTTCTACCACATCTTGCTCTCTTGCCTCCAAGACATCCCTTGGAGGATACCTTGATTGCTATTGCTCCCTTGACTTCGAGGCTGGTTTCATCGATGAAGTGTAGCAATTCTTAGCCTCCTGCTGATCACTATCAATCTTCACTATTCCCCAAGGACTAGGGAGCTTCACACATTGATGGTAGGTAGATGGGACTGCTTTCATATCGTGTATCCAAGGCCTGCCAAGGATAACATTACAACAAGATGAACAGTCAATAACACAAAATTTTTGATATGAGTGTAGGCCTTCAATGTATATTGGGAGTTTAATGTCCCCCAGGGTATTCTTAGTTTCGCCACTAAATCCCACGAGCACGGAGGATCTTGGTAAGATATCTGATTCAGGGATACCCATATTCTTTAGAACATCAAGCTGGATAATGTTCACTGAACTTCCTCCGTCTATAAGGATCCTGCGGACAAAATGGTTAGATATGAAAAGAGTAATAACTAAACCATCGTGATGAGGATCCTGGATATCAACACGATCATCCTCATCAAAGGTTATGACTTTTCCTTCGGAGACACTTGATGTTCGAACTGGTCTTTCTCCATTATCCATTTTAGTTTCCTTTGCATGCCTTTTAGCTGCTGAGAAGGATGTGCCACAAATGTCTGATCCTCCAGAAATGAAGTTTATCACTTGTGCATCTGCTGGAGGGGCTGGAGCCTTCTCAGGGATCCTTTCAGGATCCTGAGTCTTTGACTTTTTTCTTCCCAACAATTCCTTTAGATGCCCCTTGCTCAACAAGTATCCAATTTCCTTTCTTAGTGCAATGCATTCTTCTGTGAGATGCCCAAAGTCTTCATGGTATGCACACCACTTTGATTTATCCTTAGTTGTAGCTGGCCTATCATTTTTTCTCGGCCATCTAGCTTTATCACCTAGGTTCTGCATTGCAAGGATTAGTTCATTGTTATCAACACAAAAACAATATTCAGAAATTGGAGGATAATCCTCATCATCCTCTTCTTGATCAACAGAATGCACGTTCTGGTTATCAGATCTGTTGTAGGATCTGAACTTGCTGTTCCTGAATGAGGATCCTTGCTTATCCTGCTTTGAGGATCCTGCTAACCTCTCCTGGATCCTCTTGTCGTCCTCTAGCCGAATGAATCTAAGTGCTCGGGTTCTTACCTCATCTAAGTTCCTGCGTGGTGTCATAACAAGATCATCATAGAAAGACGAATCCCTAAGCAATCCCATTTTAAAGGCCTCAACAGCCGTGGCTATATCTAAGTTGGGAATGTCTAAGGATTCTTTACTAAATTTGGTAATGTAATCCCTTAATGATTCATTATGACCCTGGGTTATCCTATACAGATCACTAGTTAATCGTTCAAATTTTCTACTACAAGAAAACTGATTATTAAACAAGTTAACTAGATTAGCAAATGAGGTAATAGAATAGGGAGGAAGACTTAGCAGCCATTTGAGAGCTGATCCAGTAAGAGTGGATCCGAATCCCTTGCACAGGCATGCTTCCTTTAAGCTTTCTGGAATTGGATTGATCTCCATCCTCTCCCTGTATTGTGCTATGTGTTCTTCAGGATCCGTCGAACCATCATACAGCTTCATTGTTGGCACATGGAACCTCTTGGGTATCTCTGCATCACAGATTGGTGGTGCAAAATGAGATATCTTGTGGCTCCCATCTGCAATCTCTGGGATAGGTTTGACCACTCCTGGAACACTTGATATCATATCCTTTAGCTTTTGCAATTCTCTGGCCATGGCATGATTGATACCTGGATCCTGCATAAGACCATGGTTAGTAGTATAAGAATTATTAAAAGTGTTACCTCCCATTGGATTCAGATTAGGAAGATTGGATGTTAATCCATATTGTTGGGGCTCTGGAATGATCGAGGGACCAGTAGAAGCATTGGTCTGCATTGGAATAAAATCTCCCTGATGGACATCTGAACTTCCTGTTTGCAAACTCCTCAAGGATCCTGGCATCTGGAAGGATCCCTGAAACTGGGACGATCCTGGAACAAAGGAGGATCCTTGAACCTGGGATAATCCTAGAACAAAGGAGGATCCTTGAACCTGGGATGATCCTGGAACAAAGGAGGATCCTTGAACCTGGGATGATCCTGGAACAAAGGAGGATCCTTGAACCTGCTGCATTCCTGAATATCCTCCTGAATTCGTGAGGGATCCCATATGCTGAGGATAGGATCCCGCTGGCTGGAAATATGAACCTGATGCCTGGGTCACTGTTGTTGTCCCGTAGTGCACTCCTTTCGGTCCACCCACATATTGAACGTCTGGAGCCACTGATGGCTGAGAAGTAATCACCGGAGTATCAAAATTCAAGGATTTCGGCACCAGTGGGGAATGATCCTCTGCCGTTGTCTTTTGTTTCTTGAGATCTCCGATTTCTTTGAGAATCCTCTCATTGGTCTTATCCTGTTGCCGTATCTGATCCTTCATCTGCAAAATCAAAGTAAACATGTCACTAGTAGTGGGAGTGTAAGAAGCAGAAGAAGTTGGAGGTTTCGAGAAAATGGGAGTTGGTTTCTTCGCAGCATTCTCAGCATTCTTCTGGGATCCAGAAGGTGGTGGAGGCAAAGGGGGAACGCCTTGTGAAGAAGTGAACGAGGGCATCAAATTTGAAGCATTCTTCGCTGAGGAAGCCATTTGCTTGGTTGTAGTGAACCGAAATGAGCACATAAATGCGAATTTTTCTAAGGACGAAGCACCAATTGCCCCACGGTGGGCGCCAAACTGTTTTGGTCAAAAAATCTGTTGAGGATATTGCAACCAAACTCTCTGTTATGGGGAATGATGCTAATAATGTAGAACAATAACAAGGATCACTTCAATGTAAATCGCACAAATGACACAAGGATTTATACGGGGAAAAGCCCTTGATCAAGAGTTGATCTCCGGCACAAAAAACCCCGGGTGATGGAAACTACCGATCACCAAGCTCAAATAAATGAATAAATGTTTACAACTTCGGATAGTAACGAGCTAGGTACAAGGATCACTATCGTGAAATGTGTAAAAGTGAGTGAAAATGAATGAATGTTCGTCGAGAGCTTCAAGTGTGCGAGTATATGAGAGTGTGTAACTGAGAAATGACTAAGTGTTCTAATTCTAGCTCGTTACCCCTTTTTAAAATAGAAGTTAACTACACTAACTAACTATCCGAATTTTGTGCCAAGCTCCCATGTTCTCCACAACGTCCATTTTTGGTCAATCGTGTGCGAAATGCCCGCGGAATATTCCTTAGCACCGTTGCCAAGACCAAGTCAAGCTTGTAATTCCTGCGGAGTAATACAACACACAAATAAACAATCGTCAGTACGAGGATCCTTAAAGTGATCCATGATCCTGATCCTGAAGCTCTTCTGAGGATCACTATCTGTCACAGAAGTAAGGATCATTAATTAGGATAACGAATAAGGATCACTAATTGTTAGAAAATCCTCCCATAACAACTGGTTAGTTTCTCAAAACTCCGGCTGCAAGAAAACTGACTATTAAATAAATTAACCAAATGAGCAAACGAAGTAATTGAGTGAGGAGGAACATTTAACAGCCATTTTAAGGCCGACCCCATCAACGTAGAACCGAAACCCTTGCACAAGCATGCTTCCTTGAGTTCCGGAGGGATAGGGTTAATCTCCATTCTTTCCCTATACTGGGCAACATGCTCTTCAGGATCCGTAGTCCAACATACAGTTTCATGTTGGGGGTCTGAAATCTTTTTGGGATTTCAGCATCACAGATAGGATATGCAAAGCGGGATATCCTGTGGCTGTCTTGGGATCCTTCCGGAATTGGCTGGACCACTCCAGGTACACTAGATATCATGTCCTTCAATTTCTGAAGCTCCCTAGTAAATGTTGACGTCATACCTGCATCCTGGAAAGACCCATTGTTGTTAGTAGCAAGAATATTATTATTTGACACATTACCGGTCTGAGGATTCTGGCCATATCCTGAAGCATATCCTGAGCTCCTCACAGTTGACATCCTGACCGAGGAGGGTATCTTAGGAGTATGATTCTGAGAATGGCTTGGCACGATATTCCCCCGATTATCTTCAGTGTAAACTGCAGAACTGAAGTTCAAAGCTCTAGGCTGCAAAGGAGTGACAGTTTCTTCAGCAGGTCTACTTGGGCCGGATTTCAAGAGTTGTATCTCTCTCATCAGCATCCGATTGGTTTCCTGCTGCTGCCTCATCTGTTCCTGTACACTACCAAACAAATTCAGAATTTCATTATTAGAAGCTAAAACAGGAGCAGATCCCTGGGTACTGGGTGCGGGGATAACATCCCGAGCCACATGACTTTCAGTTCCGTGTGAAGAAGCTTGCACTCTTGGAGGAAGAGGTGGAAGCACCGAACCAATTGTTGCAGAGGTTGTAGCAGACATGGTGGAAGAGCTCATGTTTGATCTCGAGGCCAGTGAAAACAATGTAGCAAAAAAATTTGACAATAGAAAACCGAGTAATGATTTTACTAAAGTTTTTAGCAAAAATAGCACCACTTGCCCCACGGTGGGCGCCAAATTGTTTTGGTCAAAAATTACCGAAGCAATTAAGTGATCAAATTAGTTAAGTGAGGTAGCGTGCTAGAAATGAATGTCGAAAATATGTTAATCAAATTAATTGCAAAAACAGTTTCAGGATACGGCTCAGGATATAGAGCTGTATATGTGATCAAACAATGAGCAAAAAAGTAAAGGTTGACACGTGATGTACGAGGAAAGCCCTTGATCAATCTAGATCGCCCGCACAAAACCTCGGGAGCTGAAAATCGCAGCTGCCTTGTTCTTCTATTACTTCAAATATCAGGATACAGTGCAGGATGTGATGCGGATCAACTAGGTGTTACAATGTAATTCGAGTACAAGTGTTGGTGTATAGTGTTTGCTAGTAGCTAGAGAGTA
Organism: Helianthus tuberosus; assembly: GCA_030545235.1. Taxonomy (NCBI): domain Eukaryota; kingdom Viridiplantae; phylum Streptophyta; class Magnoliopsida; order Asterales; family Asteraceae; genus Helianthus; species Helianthus tuberosus. Next base: position 31,427,139 of record CM060359.1, read on the forward strand.
AAGTGTGCAAAAGAGTGTGTGTAAAAGTTGCGTGCCTTAATCTGATCCGCCCCATCTATTTATAGTAAAAGAAATGTAACAAACTACCCTAATAAACCGGGATCCGGCGGATATTCCCCACTTGAACGTTGTAGACCTGGTCTTTCGGGTTCAACGTCTCTCATATAACAGATTTGCCCGAGTCCTAAGGAGAAGAAGTCCATCTGACCGTTAGTAACCCACAGCCTCTAACCTGCACGTGGTCAATTTATTTAACACCAGGATATCACCCAGGATGTTACCAATGTCCTAATCCAGTATCCTGATCACAAGTAAACAACCAAAAGCAGGATATTAGTCAGGATATATACGCTCAGAAAATGGCCCATAACACTACCATCAATGCATCAAGATCCCTACTCCTTGGGGAGTTGTCAAGGTGGAAAGTGATCAACAGGAAGCAAAGGAGTGTTATTCTTCTTCAATGAAATCCTCAACAAAACCTAGTGCAGCATAGCAATTAAAGATGCGATCCAGGATATCATGGAGGCTTCAGAACAGGATGTAAAGAAAATTATCATGGATCAGGATAATCCGGATATCTCGGTGCTCGTGGGAACCAATATCCCTCAGGATATTGAAGATCGATTGACTAATTTTTTGAAATGCAGGATGTCAACATTCGCGTGGAAGCACGAGGATATGACAGGTATTTCCAAGGATATTATAACACATAAGCTCGGTATTGACAGGTCATTCAAGCTTGTCCAACAAAAGAGAAGGAAGTTTGCTCCGGAGCGAAATATGATTATTCAGGAAGAAGTAGAGAGGTTATTGAAGTCCAAAATGATCAGAGAAGTCAAGTTTCCAAGATGGCTATCAAATGTAGAGGTGGTGCAGAAGAAGAATGGGAAATGGAGAGTTTGTGTAGATTACACAGACTTGAACAAAGCTTGTCCCAAAGACCCATTTCCTCTTCCTCATATTGACTCAATGGTGGATGCTACTGCCGGCCATGAGATGTTAACCTTCATGGATGCATCCTCAGGATTCCAGTAGATCCAAATGGAACCTTCAGACCATGAGGATACTGCCTTCATGACACCAACAGGTATTTATTGCTACACTGCTATGCCCTTTGGTTTGAAAAATGCAGGTGCAACATATCAAAGATTAGTGAACATGATGTTCAAAGACAAGCTGGGGGACACTATGGAGGTGTACATCGATGACATGGTAGTAAAATCTAAAAAGGCTGAGGATCACCTCTAGGATATTAAGGGAGCATTTGATATCTTGGATCAGTATAACATGAAGCTAAATCCTGCTAAGTGCCATTTCGGAGTGGGGGCAGGAAAGTTTCTAGGATATATGGTGACTAAAAGAGGGATAGAAGCAAGCCCAGAACAGATCAAAGCCATCTTGGATATCAAATCACCTTCTAACATGAAAGATGTTCAAAGACTGACATGACGAGTGGCAGCATTGAATAGATTTATTTCAAGATCCTCAGAAAAAACGCAAGGAATTTTATGATATCCTGAAGAAGAACAAGAAGTTTGAATGGGGAGTAAAGCATGAAGCAGCCTTGCAGGATTTGAAGCGGTATCTTTTAACCGCACCTCTATTGATGAAGCCTTAGGATGGTGAACCATTATCCCTGTATCTTGCAGTATCGGGGAATGCAGTAAGTGTTGTCCTTGTAAAGGATCATGAAGGTCAGCAGTATCCTGTTTATTATGTTAGTAAAAGTTTATTAGATGCTGAAACTAGGTATTCTCATTTAGAGAAATTAATATTAGCCCTAGTTATGGCGTCAACGAAACTTAGACATTATTTTGAAACACATAGGATTCATGTTAAAACCAACTATCCTGTAAAAAACATGCTTAAGAAACCAGAAATGTCAGGTAGGATGGCTAAGTGGTCAGTGAAATTAAGTGCATATGATCTAGTGTATGAACCTAGAAATGCCATAAAGTCTCAGGCTTTAGCTGACTTTGTGGCTGATTTCAGTAGTGATATTCAAAGTGAAGTAGACCTAGAAGTTCAACAGCTAGGAGAAAGCTTAGAATCCTGGATGTTATATACTGATTGTGGATCTAATGTAAGAGGTGTAGGTTTGGGTATACTACTAAAATTGCCACAGGGGGGCATATTACCCCAGGCTATTAGATGTGAGTTTCCTGCCACTAATAATGAAGCAGAATATGAAGCTTTAATTGCAGGATTAGAATTGGCTAAGAGCATGAATATCAAGAGTTTACAAGTATTTGTTGATTCCTTGTTAATCACTAACCATTTTAATGGAACCTATGCAGTTAAAGGGGAGAAGTTAATCGAGTATCTCAAAAATCTCAAAAAAATAGCAGGATTTTTGGATATTTTTACACTTGAACAGGTACCAAGAGAGGATAATGCTGAAGCTGATGCCTTGGCAAATCTAGGATCATCAGTCAGGATACCGGAAGGAACCCGAATACCGATATTACATATCCTATATCCTGCGACGGATCCTCAGGATAAGGAAGTAGTAAGTGTTCAGGATCCTCATGATGAATATCCTGAGGAGGATCCTAAGTCTTGGATGGCTCAAATCATAAGATATCTTAAAGAAGGACACATCCCGAAGGATGAAAATCCTAAGGCCTTTAGAATGAAGGTATCACAATTCACTATTATAAATAATGTTTTGTATAAGAAATCTCTTGCATGACCATATCTGAGGTGCTTGGAGGATCCTGAAACTAAAGAAGTGCTTCAGGATATACACGAAGGGGATTGTGGTAACCATACTGGGGGTAGATCGTTATTCTCAAAGGTATTAAGAACAGGATATTATTGGCCGACAATGAGAAGAGATGCTGCAGAATATGCTCGAAGATGTGATGCGTGTCAAAGGCACAGTAATATATTACATCAACCTGCTGAACCACTTTATCCTATTGCTTCCCCTTGGCCATTCATGAAGTGGGGAATGGATATAGTAGGGAAATTACCAAAAGCTCCAGGAGGAAAGGTCTTCATGCTGGCAATGACTGATTATTTCTCTAAGTGGGTCGAAGTTGAAGCGTTTGTTCAAGTTAGAGATCAAGAAGTAGTATCCTTCATAAAGAGGAATATCCTGACCAGGTTTGGAGTACCAACCGAGATAATTTGTGACAATGGATCTCAGTTTATAAGTAAGAGGACTACTGACTTTTGCAAGAGTTGGGGAATCAAAATGATCACATCCACATCGGTACATCCTTAAGCAAATGGAAAAGCAGAATCCTCAAACAAGATAATTGTCAACAATTTGAAGAAAAGGCTTGGAGCTAAGAAGGGAAGATGGGCAGAAGAATTACCCTTTGTTTTATGGGCTGATAGAACAACGGTGAAAAGTGCAACTGGCTAAACCCCGTTTTCCTTGGTATTTGGAGCAGAAGCGGTGATCCCTACAGAAATGGTAATACCTACAGCAAGATCCAACCTCCGGGATCCTGAGCAGAATCCTGAAGTCCTATGCCAGGAATTGGATACTATCGATGAGACAAGAGACGCAGCAAGGCTAAGGATGGCAGCATATCAACAGAGGATATCTAAAGCATATAACAAGAATATAAGGACTAGAAGGTTCCAGGTTGGAGATTGGGTATTGAGAAAGGCTTTTCAGAATACTACTAATCCTGCTGATGGAAAGTTGGCTCCGAAATGGGAAGGACCCTATGAGATTGAATCAGAATCAGGAAAAGGAGCATACCGACTCAAGAATATGAGGGGGATATGCTACCAAGATCCTGGAATGCTATACATCTAAAGCTCTATTTCAAGTGAGTTTGGAATTTAAATTCTAACTCAGGATGGTATGGATTCTATCTCTTTTAATATGTTTTAATATTATTTATTGTTTTGAACCTATTACTGACTTAAGCATCGGAGGGGTGTTAGCCAGGCTAACACCCACCTTAGCTAACAATTGTTTTGCAGTATATGCTTCGGGATATAGCTCCAGGATACACATTCAAGATACTTCAAAAGATTAGAGGATTGGCCCCCTCTCTCACATTTAAGGGATCCTGATCCCTTCACAGGTTTAAAGGTATTCACCTTTCTCTCGAATTGGGTTTAAACACCCCGCCTGGAGCGTAAGTTATCCAGGGATAGTTCAAGATAGTGGGACCAGTCCATGTAAAAGTGGCTGACAATTTCATTATTGTTAGCTATATCCTGGATCCTAAAGGTATATGAGGATTGATCACCCTCTCTCACGGAAGGGTATTTTCATACTCTCTAAGGTTTAAAGGTTATCACCTTTCTAAGTCTTGGAGTTTATACACTCCCGCCTGTAGCGCATGAAAATATGGGTTTATCCCCAGGATACTTATGGGATTTTCCCCAGGATACTAAGGATTTATCTCCAGTATATTTTTGGGTTTTACCCCTATAACACAAGAACTGTCCAAACAGTTGGAACTGAAATTCAAAAATTTTCTAAGTGTTCAAAGACTTCATGCACAGGGGACATTCCTTCTGAGGCGATTGTGTAGAGCTCAAAAGATCAAATTTGGACCTAGTGTACTAAGTATCTCGAACTGGGGACATCTTAGTGGAAGAAGTTGTAAAAGGATTGAAGTTCGATACTAGGGTTACACTCTATTCCTGGTATGATCTTTCCTTTGTGAACCTTACTTAAGTCATTTGAACGTTTGAAATTATGTTTGGAAAAGGTTTAAATATCCTGATTAAGGTATATACTTAGGATATATTCTCGAAATGTGTTTTCAGAATATGTTTCAAGATATTTGGTTGGAATATTTGGGATATAATACTTGGGGTTAGAAACTAATACTCTGGCCAAACAAGTATTATCAAAACGAATTTTGGAAAATAAACTATCATTTTTTCTTTAAAGAGTTTATCTGAATTGTTTGAATTTTGAAAAACCCTATTTGACGAAAGTCTTTGTAGGATATCGCCGAGTATGTTGATCAGGATATTTTCAAAAAATAATTGCACTAATTTTGCAAAGTTGAAATCTAAACTAAGCAATGCGTAACAAAAAATTAGAAGGAGGTGGTATTATCTAAAATAAGCAATACTAGTTGATAACCAAAGGCTTCATCCTAAAACCTAGGACCCATCCACCTTTGGTTATCAAATCGTCTCAATGCAGGGGAAGAAATTGTTCAAAGGGCAAAAAATAAAATTGTTCAAACAAACATAACCCTCAAATTTAAAAGAAATGAGTTTTAGGGGGCAACGCTTTCTTCGTTCATCGCGTCTTCACCAGCATCCACTTCAGGATTAGCTTGAACCTCTTTCTCAGCCTCGTCGCCAGCACCCGTTAGTTTCTCCATCGCCTTTGAAGACCCTACAGCCGCAGATTTGACGGGATGCTCCACGGGATTACCTCCAAGAGTTTTTAGCTTGGTCTCCCAGGCGTCGACGTTCCAAGAAGGGCATTCGAAGCCCAGGGCTTTGGCTTCGTAAGCCATTTTTAGCCGAGCCTACAAGAGGGAGATGACGACGGAGCCTTTGAGGCCTTCCCGGTAAGTGGCCATATCCTGCTCATGTTGGGCGTGTGCAGCGTCCAGGTGGGCTTGGGCTTCATGAGTGGCTTTTTTGAGAGCGGCATGATGCTCCTGAGTCATGGTCTTGAACTTGTCTTCGTAGTGTCGAGTTTTGGCAGCAGCTATCATACCTTGGTCGGAAATGGTAACCTCAGCTTTCTTTAACTTGGACTCGAGCATCTTGTTGAGCCCACAGGATTCTTGATACAAATGAACCAAACGTTCAAGGCCCTACACCCAAAAACACAGGTATTATGATAACCAGGATATTGGTTTGACATATATGTGCAGGATGTGGAATAGGAATTTATACCTGGTTAAGAAAGGAAGTCATGAACCCACTTGCCTCAATGAACCCATGATTCTCATAGGGGAACGTATCGGAGATGGTAGGTGAATCAGTCTCTTTTCTTTTGCGAGAACCTGAACTCCGGGGCTTTGTGGCTGGTGAAGGCTTGGGTATGATGATGGCTTTGGAGCTGCTAGGCTTGGATGAGGCCGTAGCCTTGGGACTGGGATCCTTCTTGACCTGGACGTGGTCGGAGTAACTATCCAGCTCCTCAAGATCGAAAACTTCTGGGATCTTGGCTGGTGCTGCATAAAGGGGAAATTCTAAATCCTTATTACTCTTTCATTATATTACGTTAATCAATTATTTACGAAATAACTTTTACCAGACATATCAGATGATGAATATTGACTGGAACTTGGGAGGTGTGTGGAAAAACTCCTGTCACCTTTCGGTAACTGGTAAATTGCTTTGATTATTTTTTCGGATTCTGCAGTAGGAGGGGCTACTTCTTTAAAGTTCACTGCATAAAGGCCAAAGAAGAAAATATTAGCACAGGATAAAGGCCTGGAAAAATCTGGGGATATTCTTGAAACCCTAAACCTTACCGGTGGTTAACCACTCCACCGGAAGGCTAGCACCCTCATAAATGGAGTCTCGCTTGACAAAGAAGAATTTACGTTGCCATTCATCCTTGTTCTTGGTGGCTTTAAGTATAAGGGGTTTGCTGGAAGTTGAAAAGAGCAAGAACCGACTGGAACCGTGTGATCGGAGGCGGTAAGCAATCGGGATATCCTCGATGCTGAGGTCAGGACAATGAAGATTTTTGATTTGGTTGAGTACAATCAGTACTCTCCAAACCATGGGCATGGTTTGGGCAAAGGAAATACCAGTGGTTCGGAAGAATTGCATCATGAATTCAGGAAATGGATACCGAAGACCTAGCGAGAAAGGGTATGCCGGAAAACAGACCCAATCGGCAGAAGAAACATCTGATCGAATTGATCAATCAAATGGTCTAATAACCGTGCCATCGGGGAAAGCGCCGGAGGCTCTCAACGCTGCAATATCTGCGTTATCAAAAGCACAGATCTCCTTCTCGGGATTTTTGAGAAGGTTTTGCTGGACGAAGGTCTCCAACGATTCACCGGTTTGAGAGAAGGTTCTAGTGGCCATTGGAAGTAGAGTAAAGAGATTAACAGGAAATGAGGAAGGGATGAGTAATTACCTGGAGACTCTGTTGATGATATTTGGTTTTCAAACAAAAAGAGAGAAGATATAGGGGCGTAATGGATATCCATCGAGTGAAAACCACGTAGGGAGTTGCGTAGTGCTATCTTGACCGTCGTTCCAATTTATTAACCTCGATTCGAGGGATAAAATTTAAAATATATCTGTTGGAATTGGTATACCAACATATATATTTTGGGGACAATTGTTATGGGTCATTTTCTGAACATATATCCTGACTAATATTCTGGCTTTGATTGTTTATTTGTGATCAGGATACCGAATCAGGATATTGGTAACATCCGGATACGATATCCTGGTAGTGACTAATTAAACCACGTGCAGATTAGAAGTTGCAAGTCTCCAACGTTCAAGTGGACTTCTTCTCCTCAAGACTCGTGCAAATCAGTTGGGTTAGAGACGTTGAAGCCGGAAGACGTGGACTACAACGTTCACTTGAGGAATATTCGAAGCATCCCTGTTTAATAGGGTAGTTTGTTATTTTCATTTTACTATAAAAGGGGATTGATCGGATCAGATTAGGGACACAATCTTTCGTACACTCTTTCTCTCTACTTGCAAACAGTCACAACGCACTAACACTTGTACTCGAATTGCATTGTAACACTTAGTTGATCCGCATCATATCCTGCACTGTATCTTGATATTTGAAGCAATAAGAAGAACAAGGCAGCTGCGATTGTCAGCTCCCGAGGTTTTATGCCGGCGATCTAGATTGATCAAGGGCTTTCCTCGTACATCTCGTGTCACCCTTTACTTTTTTGCTCATTGTTTGATCATAGATATAGTTCAATATCCTGAGCTATATCCTGAACCTGTTTTTGTAAACAACTTAACTAGCATATTTTCAACACACGTTTTAAGCACACTACCTCACTTAACTAATTTGATCACTTAATTGCTTCGGTAATTTTTGACCAAAACACATATAGCTAGCATAAATTCAAATTATTTAAGCTAATACACCAAATTAACTAATAATAATCATGGTTTCATCCCACGTTGAAAACCCACTTCACACCATTCATGAACCTTCATTCAAACTTATTAATTACTCAAATTACACCCACATACTTACTAATTTAGTGAGTCCAAACAAAAATATTATATCAACTGATGTTGTAGTGTTAAAATTCATACAAGACTTTTATTCTTCAATAATTCTCTAACATGAAAACCACCACCAAAAGACATTCTACAACTTACCTTGCATTTTTGTTATTTGTAACACCCAAAAACGGGTTTGGTGATCAAACCACGTTAATATTAATGAACGGGTAAAATACCGTTAGTGGTAAAAGTTAAACCCATGAATATTAGGATTTAAATAAACAAACCGAATATTAAATAAAAGGTGAACAAAATCTTTTGAGAAAATAAAAGTTTACAAGAGGCCCGAGTTAACGGGACTTAAAATAAAACGGGTTATAACCTCCCTGAACCCACTAAGTTAACTATGAATGTTTAACCTAGTTAATAAGAGGAAATATTGTTGAAAATAAGTAGGTTGTAGCCTACTTAACAACTAACCAAACATGAGGGACTAAAGTGGGATAACTTGAAAGATGAATTATTTAAAAGAAAAAAATAAAACAAAACACACACTAAGTGTGTGTTCTGGAACGACCAGGAAGGCTCATGTGACATTTGTGCTCTGTACACGATGTACGATGTAAAACAATATCAATTATCAATAAAATTATGTGTTTTGGTGTCAATATTTGTGTATTTGTGTTTGACGATTTCACGATTTGATTCTAGTTCGATTTCAAGCTTAAAATCGCTTTCAGGAAAGTTATACGCAAACTGATGCGTAAACGTAATCAGTTTAACGCGACAAACACTCTGGAATAGTGACATAGTCTTAACATACCTTAAATAACCTTTACATAACTTAGAAATAAGTTTTGGAGGGTTTGATGTGTCGAAAACAAGTTTATTCGATCGCAGGGACTATTTGTGACAAACTGCGAAAGTATGCTGATTTGTACAGTAACGAACATTCCAAAACTTGGTCCTAAGCTAAACATACCCTAAATATCCTTTACATAGCTTAGAAATAAGCTTTGGGGGGTTCGGTATGCGAAAATAAACTTATTTGATCAATAGGGACTAAAAGCGTCAAAAAGTGCATAAGTTTGCATTTACGCGCATATCTTACGTTCTGAACATATCCGGACATCCAAAAATTTTTGTAATCATTAAAATATTTTATTTTAGTGATTGGAAAGCAAAAATACCATTCGTCGCGTAATTTGGATCGTTTTCGCGTCCGTTCGAGTTTTCGTCGTAATTAACCGAATAACGTGACCGTACGACCAAACGAACTGACATCCGAGATGTTTTTAAGTATATTTCATGTTCCCTATGCTTTAACATCATTGTAGAGCCTTGAAATGGGGTTAACGGGGCTTAAACGTGTCAAAAATCAAGTTTTAAGCATGCAGGGACCATTTCTGCCATTTCAGGAAACTTTTAACTGACCAGCCTCGCGCCACGCGCCAGCCCAGGGAGTCCCTGGTGCACCACGTGAGGGAGACAGTTTCTAGAATAACCAGTTTTCAGCAAACAGCAGCTGAATCCTAGTTTTAATCCTTGGTTTTTGCAATCTATGGGTTGGTTTGTGTGTTTAGCAAGCTGATCAATCATGGATTAACAAGTGTATGGCCTAGATCAAGCCTCATAACACATGGAATGATCCAACTGATCCAACCTTTCTATAAATAGCTGGGGTTTTCTCATTTGTTCCTTGCTCATTGATCTGATTTGCTCTAAGTTGAAGCTCTGACATTGTTGAAAGCTTCATACCTAAGTATTTTAGTTCAAATCTTCCTAGCTTGGACCTTTTGTAAGCTTCTTTCATGCTTATTTATGCTTTTCAAGCATGGAAGTCAAACAGTGTTTGACTTTCTGCTTTGACCATGAATTGGTCAACACAAAGTTCGTTTGAACTTTGCAACGTGAGCGTAATCACGATGGTTATAGTCCCTTGTGACTATAACTACAGATTACCACGTTGATTAGTCGAAGTGATGAGTCAAAGTTTCGGTCAAAATGCCGATTATGCGCATTTTGCGACGAAGCTATTTTCGGATATCAAAACACTTTGTTTTGATATCAAACTTGTTTTCTAACTTAGTTAAACATGTTTAACTCGTCACTTTTAGTCTAGTGCTTGTTTAGGGTCGTAAGTCAAGCGGTCTTGACAACCACTTAGACTTTCGAACCGGACCCGTTTGGGCGATCATTAGGATCCGACCAAACATATTTTGTGACCATAGTTGTATAGCGAATAACCTTTCAAGGTTATACCTTATGGTCACTTGGTTTAATTAGTTGTATGATAGGTAGTTTATATGCCTTAGGAAAATGACCAAAATGCCCTTTTCATGCATAATTTGTATTTAAGCATATGTAATCTAAATTTTGTCACTTAAACTGATTATACAACCTATTTAAACATGTTAGGGCATATAATACTTGTCATAGAACTAGTTAGGCGTCTCGAACGTAACGACGCGTTAAGTAGCATAGACTACCTTAACAGGCCGTAAGCACTTAGGATAGGTTCCTGTAAGTCCCAAAAACTGGATCTTTCAGTGATATCAAACAACACCAAGTTTGTGCGGAATGCAAACTTGATGTGATTCAAGAATAAAGACGAAAAATACGAAATACGAAGAACACAACGAATCACCTTTAAACACTTGCACACGATTCTATTACTATCAACTAGCAAAACCGTCTAGTACAAGTGTTCACAAACAATCGCCTTCCTCTAGCTCTCTCTAGGAATTTTGTAACAATGAGGTTCAAACCCTAAAACAAGTTGAAAACTTGTTTATATACATAGACAAGCCCACTTCCCACATGGGCTTCCCTTGGGCCTGCTTGGCCCACATGGCCTATAGCTTGGCCCAAGTGACCTATAAAGGTCCAAAACCTAATATAACTAACCCGGTAAAGCCCAGTTCGTAACCATAGCCCGTTATGTTAATTTGATGCGTCAGTCTCACACTTTAGGGCCTAACAGTTCCAATTTAGAATGTAGGCTTTGTTAAACCATATCACATGAGTTCCAATACTCATTTGGTTTACAAGACCTCATTCTACCCTATCTTCTGATTTAGGTGTCGATTTATTAACTTAGCGATCCGATTACTAGGTGCTACTTGATTTCCTTGGTTTGCTCAAGCTTTGTTAAGTTCATTTAATCAAGGATACTTTGCATTTCAATGTGAGTACATAGTTCCCCTATTTTACTGTTTTCAATTGTTTTGGGGTGATTCATATGTGTTAAACGATTTCGATGCTTTCAACGACGATTTCAAAAACGAATACTATGGTTTATATTAAACATAACGATTTCGATAATGTGAACGAACTTGCTGGGACGTAATTACATAACGAATGACATTCATTAGCTTTGGTCGAGCCGACCAGTAGTATGTTATGGTACCATAGGATCTGACAAATCCCGTTATCAAACTATCACCATGGTTATGTGTGGGGATATGTGGGTAATGACTGAACCTGATGATTGTTAACTTACCCTGTGGTGGTTTGTTAATACGAGTTGAACGATCGACGAGTTACGAAGGTTTGAATGTATTCCGCGAGACGACCAAAAGTAGTTTTCACAATTAAAACGAGAACGATTTGAATGATTGAACGATTTTGAACAATTGAACGATTTTGAATGATTGAACGATTTTGCACGATTTAAACGATTGAACGATTTGAACAAGATAAACGAATTGAACGACCGAATGGTTTTTGGGTTGTGATTAGATAATGGGACGGGTGTAATATGATAAAAGCATGGTAGATACGCCGCTGGTACTTCTTATATATAAATGCTTTCATCATATTATATTCCGTGGCGTTATTTAGTTCACTTGGGCGAACTATTTTAAATGACGACACGCAATGATGTTTACTAAACGATATAAACCATACGAGTTTTATTACGAGAACGATTTACAATTTGGTTTACATAAACAAATGTTTTGAGTTAAGATTCATGTCAACGAGATTTTAAAAATTATAACCAACTTATTTTGAGCTGGTTATTCATAGTGTGATACTAAACTCTTTTCAAAACGATGTTTTCAGTTATCGACTCTTGCAGTCAAATGAGGTATTGCAATACGAATTCGAGCCATGAATCTGACACTCTCACAAAACCTATGTGCTCGCCGGCATTTCTTTGCTGACTTTATTTTTACATATGTTTCAGGTGGTGTTTAATGATGTTGATTGCTACTAGGATGCATGCTCACTTAGGACCGGACGAGGCCTTAGTGACTTAATAACGATGATAGTCGATATGTGAACTTGGTTGTTTTAACTTTAAGACAATGTAAATGGTTAATATTTAAATAAAACGAAACTTTTTAATCCATGGTTGTGAGACAATAATTATGTCGCTCCACTCCTCGACGTTTCCGCCGCGGTTTGTTGTTTTACGCGGTCGGGGTGTGACAGCTCAAGGGAGCCAAAACCCTAATTCAACCAAAATCATCAAATTGAAGGGCTAATTGGAGCTCAAATTCATGAATGAATGTGAATTAATGATCACCCAAGCTAGGTGATCATAAGGTATGTAAAATTTTGATGTTTATGAAGTTGTGAAATTTGATGAACATCACAAGTTGCGATTTATGTATGAATCATAGAGGTTATGGCCGAATTAGTGATGTATACTTGCTTAGGAACAAAACCCTAAGTGAAAATTATACATATGTTGCTATGATTTGAGTGTTTAGATGATTTACCACACTTAGATAAGTGGGTTTTTAAATAATATGATGAAATTGATAATATAAATATGTTTAGAATAATCATACATAAAAGTGATTAGAAGGTGTTTGAATAATCTATGAAATTTGGTATATGATCATACTTGCCATGAGATGGGATTTTGTATGATACAAAGAAATTGACGTTAAAATCATGTTATAGATACTTGAAATCATGTTGCCTACTAGTTAGTTTGTAAAATTTGATTTCATTAAGTATTCGGATGAAATGCCTATGTGAGTTCGATGAACCAATTTGTACATTTGTATATGTTAATAAGTTAATTGACTTTTAAAAGTCAATCTGACCAATGATAAGATCGAATAATAAATTCGACATAAAACCTGTAAGGTGGAATAGTCGTGATTGATAATGACTAATCCAACCATCTTATGAATTATAATGATAGTTTGGCGCTTGACAAGCTAGGTGGAAGCTTGGGAAAGAAGCGAGTCAAACGAATCAAGTATGAAGGAAAAGCATAATTTGGATGCAAGGTAAGTAAAACTTACACCCTTTTTATAGAATGCCTATTAATTCTATGGGTTATGAACATGATAAGATAATGTTTGAAATATAATGTTCCGACGTAAATTGATACGGGTCGGAACAAGTGAGAATGATAAGAAACTATAATTGATGGTAAAAAAAAAGGTAAAACGGTAATTTAGTCATGAAATGACGAACATACAATGAGTTTTAAAATGTTACCTTATAGTGTAACTCATATTGAGAAAAAGGGTAAAATGGTAATTTAGTCAGTTGTTGACGAATGTAAGTTGAAGTTTAAAAAATACCCTATGACGTAAGCCAAGATGGGTTAAAAATGTAAGAAAAAGGATTTAAAAAATATGACCTTATGGTGAAAATCCGTAATGGGTCAAATGTGTGTTTTGGTAAATAAATACCATGTTGTTATAAATATAAAAATGTTTGGTCGTTTAGACCAAACGGGTCAAATGGTGATGTTAACACCATTTGACAATAATGACTAATAAGTGCTTGTTGAGTCTTATGCTCACAGGGTAAAACGACATATGAAATTTGCGTTGCTATTAATTAGCAAATTATTAAGGCAAGGTATTAAAACGGGTCAATACTTTGACCCGAGACAGGTATGTGTAAATAGGATTATAGCTAAAAAGTGCGATTTTGGTCAAATATGTTGTTGAAAGTCCTTCGTCGCATAAGAAGGGACTATAATTGACCAAAACGCCCTTGAATGATAAAACGAAGTTTTATGATCAATTAAGTCTTTGATAAGTGTAAAAAGTTAAAGGTATAAGCCTTTTTGGGTCAAACGCCTCAAAATGGGTCTTTTTCGTAAAATGACTATCCGAATGGTAGAATTCGTAATAAATAGTTGACTATATTAAATCAACCACGAATATAGTTGTGGTGGAAGATAAGTAGATATCTTAATGTGAAAATAAGATATAAATAAAGGGGGAGCGTGATATAAGCTTAAAATGCTCAAATCCTTTAACGGGTCAAAATAAGTAAACATGTAAAACGAGTTACAGATGTATAAAAACCCATGAAAAAAAATCCTTGGAGAATAGGAAACAAGTATAGTATGACGTTCATGGGAATTTGAATGCAAACCAATAAGTTTGTTTGATAAATCATGAACGGGTCAAAAGTCTTATAAATAAACACAAAGCCGAGGGCTTAAAATCTATAAAATTCTTAATCCGGATGTCGGATTTTAACTCTATATGATAGAGAATCAAATTACGATCACGTAGGAAGAAACGAGACGTAAAATGGATAAAAATTGGAGTTATGAACGTTTTCGTGAAAAATGGTATTGCTGGGAATAAATATGTAGCATTAGTTTTCGAAACTGTAACAACCCGATTTTGGAAGTCAAAGTACAAGTCAAAGTCAAAGGAAGAAAAGATTGCTAATTGGAATCTTTCATTCCTTTCTTAATCATTACTTGTACCTCCCGAATCACTAATCGATAATTGAAATTATGTTAACTTAGTTGTATTATGTGGAGCTACAATGCAATAATCGCAGTTAATCGCTAAAACGCTATCTCATCGCTATCACATCGCAACACGAATTATGAGTTCTGGATATTGTTTTACGTGTGTGTGTGTTATTATGTGTTACTTGTGCATGTTTGTATTGTTTGAAGTGATGTTAATCGCTATCGCAATCGCAACTCTATCACAACGCAATCTCATTGCAACACAAAACGCAGAATGGGTATGTTTAGGTTTATGACTGTTAGTTAGATTACTTGAATAATTAATGAGAAATACTATCGAAACGCTTACTCGCATCGCAACGCTCAATGCACGAAATGAAACATCGAAAACCAACTCGCCAAACCCATCTGATTGAATGACCATTCGATCGAATGGTCATCCGTCTGGATGACCATCTGATCGGATGGCCATCCGATCGAACCGCCTCTCACTTGCACTTCTGCACCGCCTTTTCTCCTCATTGCCTATAAATAGCACCTGTCACATCATATGAACAGTGATGTGACAGCTCTCGTTCGACCAGCACGTTCCAGCTCTCTTTTCTCTCGATTTCTCACGATTCTTGTAAGTTTTCAACCCAAATCTTGTACTTCTATCATCTACACACACTTTCTCATCATTTCTACCATTAAATCTTAACTTTTCACCATGAAATCTGTGGATTTGAGGTGTTTAAGGGTGTTGTCATCATGGAGTTCTTATGAACTTTGAAGTGTGACTTCATTCCACCAAGAACAACTCAGATCTAAGTGATTTCAACATGTTTAAACACTGATTTCGCAATAATCTAAACATTCACTAACTAATCTCAACTTTTCTTCTACTTTTCCTAACTTTTCACACTAAACCGTTAGAATCTGGGCTAGTTCGGGTTCACTACTCATTCTCTGCTATAGACCTGGGCTAAGGATGGATGCCTAACGAAGAGATGACCGGTACACTGGTTGAACATGAACAAACGACAAGAACAGTTAACTAATCGGACGGGGTGATTCCCATCCGATCGGATGACTTGGACTTGGTGGAGTTTCCGTTGTTTGACACGTTGTCATACCGTCTCGATGTAATCGCAAAACTCTCCAAACTTAGCAAATTTTTACAAAGTTTCCAAGACGAACAGTATAACAACCCTCCTAAAATATTTCCGACACCCTTAATATATTTATAAATGTACCTATACGTCTTAAAATGCACCCCGTATACGAAAACCAAGCCCAAAATACCTTATATAATTAAAAAATAAAATAAAAACAATTTTTCTTAGTTCCTAGCGGGCCGCGAAGACCCTTAAGGAGTCATACGCGGGCCGCGACAGCTCAAAACCAGGGCCGCACCCTGAGGTGCCACGTGGCATAACGCGTGTGGAAGCTATGGGTCGAATCAGCCAAGCTAGGGCCTACCCTAGCTAGCCTCGCGGGCCGCAAAGCCCTTGGCTGAGACCTTCGCGGGGCGCGACAAAACCGTCGACCAGCCCTATAAAAGGGGCCATTAGCTTTCAATTTCAATTTGTTCATTCTCTCGATCTCTCTCAATATTCTGCATAGTATACATAATACTCGGGCATAATACCCCCCCCCCCCTAAAATAACGAAGTTCTGCCTCGTTGTAAGTATTTTAACCCCCGATTACGTATTAGATACGCTGCCCGATTGACCTAGGGTTCCGTAACGGCTGTCGAGGTTCTGCCCGACGTAGTCATTGGAATTCTGTCTCGGGGAGGGTATTACTAATGTAAATATTGGGTTATTATACTAACGCGTGTGCATTGTGTAATTAATAGATAATCACCAGGAAACCCTAAAGGAAAACCCTAAAACAACAATGTGAGTAATCTCCTTTTTGTAAACTGTTTTACAAAACCTCAATGCTTTACATTATAATTAAACAGTGATTGAGTATTTGTAATTCTACAATTATCGTCAGTATGTTGGGGTTTTGTATACAAAATTTGTTACTACACTGTGAGTAGTAACATGACCACAAGTCGGGTCGACAGTACCGTGGGTGGTAATTAAAGTAAGAATTGGAAACAAATGTAATTGCGCATCCTCCCTCAATACTGTAAAACGGTTTTACATGTCCTGATTAAACTGGGATTCACTCACCAGTATTTTCCACTGATAAAAATTTTTGAAACGCGTTTCTGGTAACAAAATGTGAAAGCCAAATAGAAGCCAGTTGGACAGCACTGAAGGCTTGGAAAAGTGGTTATAAAAGTTACATAAATAAAGAGATGTTTTATTTAAATAAAATAGGGTTTATCCCTATGAAAATGTGTGTATTTGAAACTTGGGATTTTCCCATGTATTTAATATTAAAAAAGTGTGGTATTTTACTCTGATAAAATATTTCCTAACTACGGTCCTGATGTAAATTCAGCTACCAAATTGATAAACACCGATACCACTGAAACTGGTCGCGGCTGCCCGTTCCCAGGGTATTAGGGGACGGGGGTTGCGACAGAATGTGGTATCAGAGCTTAGCCACTGATTTCAGCCAAAGAGGTGTTCTGCTGACATTGAAAGTATTAAATTTTGTTAGGAAATAATAAATGAAATTATGTGCATACGTGTATATTATTATTTTGTGTTATTTAACAATTTGTTAGTTTACAGTATGAGTGATCAAGGACCTTCGGACGCTTACCGTCAGTTGTCCCACTCTCTTAGGGATGAAGGAACCTCTTCACAGTCTACCCCCTCGGGGTATTCGGCTGATACTGAAGATGGGATATTCGTGTTCAAGGCCCAATCTGAAGAGCCATTCCCTCCCAAGAAGAGAGGATGGTTCAGCAGAGGAGCACATGAACGTAGAAAAAGGATGAAAAAGTTACAACAGCAACGAGCTTTAGTAGCCGCTAAGAGAGAAACAGATTCCCACACTCAGGATATGCTCAATAGGAGTCTAGCAAATTTTCATATCTTAGCAACTACAGCTGCAGACCCTAATCTAGAGCAACTCATAGCACACCAGTCCTTATCACTGTTTCCCACACAACCAATGGAAATTGAAGCCAACCCAGAAAACCAAATCCCAATGCCTGACTTTGACCTAGCTGAGATACCTAGAATGCCAGCACCCCATCCTTCAGATCCTGACTACGACCCGTGGTTTGACGACCATAGGGATTACCAGCAACGCTACCCAATACCAGAAGACGAACCCATGCCAAACCTAGCAGCTTACCCAAACTTGGACCCTCTAGATCCCTACTATGATAATGACCAATACATCAAGGAAATTCTAGAAAATCCTTACCCTTACCAAGAACCTATGCCCCAATTCCCAAACCCAGTACCAGCCCCTGCACCACCCATGAGCGCTGAAAATGTGCAAGAGCTCTGAACCTTTGGTGAGGAGATTTTAGAAAGAAGTGAGAGAATGAGGCAGATAGGAGAGCAACTCGTCTGGAAATATGACGAGCGTAATATGGAGTTCTGGATGAACCCATACCAGTAATAATAATAATAATAATAATAATAATAATAATAATAAAATAATAATATATAATATGTGTGTATGTTTGAAAAAAAAATCTAGTTAATAGCTATGGATGCATAATAGTATTGTAATTTTAAATTTCAGTTTGTGCTAGACGCATAATATATAAGAAAGAGTAAAAGTCGCAATGTTCGACGATTTTGATCAATATGCGTGTTGTGTGATCGTTTGCATTTAATATTATTTTGTGATATTAATATGTGGTAAATGTTTAAAATTCAGATGGACAACGAAGTGAACCAGGAAAACCAGAATAACAATAATAATGGAAACCAAGTGGATAACAGTGTCATCCAACACATAGTGGCACAAGGAATTATAGACCCAATGCCATATATTATCCAAACAGTTAGGGAAGCTGATAATAAAAGTAACAATGGCAGTAAACGACCTACTGACCCAGAAAACAGCGTAAACAATGGACCCATACTTCAAGTGCCCATTCCCAAAAGAAGAAGAACCATGTCTTATGGTTGTTCTTATAAAGAATTCTGGTCTTGTAAACCAACGGAATTCTTGGGCAATGAAGGGGCCGTTGCAGCTCTACGCTAGACAGAAAAGACTGAGGCAGTCTTAAAAATAAGCAAGTGCACGGAAGAGGATAAGATAATGTTTGCTTCCAATCTGTTTAAAAACTCAGCCTTAGAATGGTGGAACACTATCCTCCAGTCTAGGGGAAGTGACCGAGTCTACAATATGGAATGGGAGGAATTTAAAAACATGGTGGAAAGGAAATTCTGCCCTCCCAATGAAGAAGAACAGATAGCAAATAAGTTCCTAAACCTTAGAATGCCTGGACTGGATAGTAAAGGTTACACTACGCTATTCTTCGAATATGCTAGGATAGTACCAACCCTTGCATCACCAGAACCTGTATTGATCTCCCGCTATATATGGGGATTAATCAAGGAGATTAGGCATGTAGTCAAGGCGGCTAGACCTCAAACTATAGAAGAAACTGTAGAACTAGCAAACACCTTGACTGACGAGTTAGTATGTACGCGAGAAGAAGACCAGAGGAGGAACCTAGCCCAAAGGCTTACTCAAGAATTTCACTTTGGAAATTCTAACCGTGGGAGAAACGTAGGTTCTACCTCTGCACCTTACTGTAAAGCTTGCAAGAAGAAACATTCAGGAAGATGCTCCACTTACTGTAATTTCTGCAAGATACCGGGACACAAGGAGGAAGATTGTAGAAAGAAACCTCGCAATGGAGTATGTTTCAACTGTGGAGAAAAAGGGCACATCAAGCCACACTGTCCGAAACTAGCTCCAGCCATGGGCAACAAGACTACTAAAAATGCTAGAGCAATTGCTATGACAGCAGAAGAAGCCAAGATGATTCCGGACGTGATAGCTGGTACGTTTTAGTTAATGATGTTTTTGCTAAAGTATTATTTGACTCTGGTGCGAACCAAAGTTTTATTAATACTTCATTTTGCAAACTTCTCAATCAACCATTAACTAAACTCCCACAAGAATGTCTAGTAGAGGCAGCAAATGGGGAAACCATCAAGATTACCGAAATCTTACAGGAAGCAAGAATCGAATTTTTAAATCAAAAGTTTATTTTGAACCTTTATCCAATGAATCTGGCAGGATTTGATGTTGTATTAGGAATGGATTGGTTAATAGCCAATAAAGCCAGTATTCTATGTGATCAAAAGTCAATCCAAATAAATTCACCAAAGGGTGAAAAGATCACAATTAAAGGAGATAAGTCAACTAGACGCACAAATAAAGAGATGTTTTATTTAAATAAAATAGGGTTTATCCCTATGAAAATGTGTGTATTTGAAACTTGTGATTTTCCCATGTATTTAATATTATAAAAGTGTGGTATTTTATTCAGATAAAATATTTCCTAACTACGTTCTTGATGTAAATTCCGCTGCCAAATTGATAAACACCGATACCACTGAAACTGGCCACGGCCACCGGTTCCCAGGGTATTAGGGGACGGGGGTTGCGACAAACAGGTTACTGAACGGACTGCTGTCCGACCAGATTGCCATCCGATCGAACGGCAATCCGAGCGGACGACCTGTGGTGGTTGGACAAATTTTCACAAAGTTTCAAGGAAGTTAGTTTCAAACGAATCGCCATCCGATCGGACGGCCATCTGTCCGGATGACCTGAATTGTGGAAACTCTTCTTGTTTTATAAAATGCTACAACGAAAACTTCAAAGTTCCATCATACACAAACACATCCATCCCAAGCAAATGATGATCCGACCGAATGGCCATTCGACCGGATGACCATCCGTTCGGATTGTCATCCGATCGGATGACCCTTCGTCACCCAGTTCACTTGCACCGTTTTACGCATCGCTCATCGCTTATGCTATCGTTCTGTGATCAGGCTAACTCTCCAGCGCTCCCTTCAATCCAAGAGAGTGTTTATTTACTAAACACAATCTGTGAGTATACTCGATCCCTTTTTGCTTTAAGCACTTTTGGGTGTTACATACGTTACCTATATCAAATCACATCGATCACACAACGCAAACACATTTTATACGCCAACCGCCCTGCATGTATACGTGTTACTCAATGAATGCTTGTATGTTATGTTTACACAGTGATTGTTGCCTGACACCTTAGCAACGATAGTACTATAGTTTGGACTCAGCACCTGTCATGGACGGGGGTTGCTAAGGGTATTTCTTCACGTGTCACAGTGGTGATATGTGTTGCGCACTCTACAACTCGCAGTCACGTCTGTGCATATTTCATTGTCGATAACCTACTTGCTTCACATTTTACATGTTACATGCTGGTTACGCGTAAATCGCTTTCGCTACTATTATACTACTAAACTTGTATGCTCACCTTTACACTATGTGTATTGACTTTTACTTTAACGTATGTGACAGGTGTTTAAGATGCTAGGATGCTTGCTATGTGGAACCAAGTTAGGGAAAGTCTAGAAACAAACAATTAATATTTTGAGTTGTCAGAACAATGATTTGTTTTGAGATATCTATGTCTGTAATAACTGTTTTATTTTGATAATTTATGGTATGGGACATAATGTTAATTATCTGGTAAATTAGTTGTTATGGATTTCTCCTGGACAATCTGTTTCGCTCAGTGCCGCGCCCCGATGATTCCGCCATCGGTTGGGGTGTGACAGAAACTTTCTGTGGAAAACAAGTTTTCGCGCCCCGCGACGGATGTCGCTCATTTTGGTCGCGGCACGCCACGAGTCTTCGCGCCCCGCGAAGGACTTTATTGATCCTGTCGCGGCCCGCGACGACATAAAAGGCTGGCAAAATGTTGTTGTTTGCTTGTTTGGGTCTTATGGACTTGTTTAGACATGTTTTAAACACTCAAAACTAACTCATTTCATGTTTTATGAAATGTAGGTATAATGTAAGGTACCGGAGGACGATCAAGCTCAACGAAGAACCGAACACTATCAAGTTTCAAGCTTCCGCATTGCGTTTTGTCATCACGCCTAAACGACAATATAATATTTGAAATGTTTTAAATTTCAAGAAGTTTTAAGAAACTCGTATTTTCAAATGTATTTGTAATCGTATAAACGCTTTTATATGCGAGAATTAAATGTAAAAATTTATATTTAAAATAAGGGTCTTACATGATTAGATGGTGAGAATTCCTTAATCATGCAAAGTTTTTAACACCCAGTTTGACCCTGATTTGGCTGAATTGCATACCCTGTTCTTTAGAGGATTTTCTCCTCTAAATGTCGACACACATATACATGTCCGGGGATTTTCTTTAGATAAAAGCCAATTTAACACTTGCCATTTCAACCCCTCATGTTTGCTATTTGATCACTTTTGTCACAGAAGTTGATTCCTTCCTATTTAATTCTTATTCTAAATAAGTTAGTTAACTTAGTTATGTTATTTCATGCCAAAACATAAGAAACATACTAATAAATTACAAATTGAGGTTTTGGGGCGTTACATTAAAGCTGGATTTGAATACGATTACTGAATTCTGACCGAACTTAAATATGAATTCAAATTTCTAGTTTATCAAATTCGATTCAAATACTAAATATATGCCAATGTGGGGCTAGCCCACTTGGTAGAGGTATTGCCTCTTAGAGGAGATGTCCCAGGTTCAAATCTAGGCATAAGCGATTAATTTAGGATTATTGGTATAATAGGGTAGGGGTAAGTGTTGCCATTCAAAAAAAAAAATACTAAATATATCAATTACATAAAAAAACCACATCCAAAACATCCAAGAAGATATTCAATGTGGTAACATCCCAATTACAATTTCACGAAAATTGACAAAAATATTATAAATCAACAACCGAAATGGTCATCTACAATTGATATATAGTTGGTTGATCGTTTATGTTTTTTTTAGATTTTAGAAAATTTAGTATGTACATTTCAAGGTAGTTGTTTATTGAATTCGGGTTGGAGTGTTAAATATTGAATGTTAGAAAATAATAGGCCCAAATATAAAATAGATCCTTATTCTTTAGAAAACATTATTTGTGTGTGTAAATAGTTATGTATGTAAGGCAAATAGTACTAAATAAAAAGGAGCAATAACGTCCTCTTGTTTTATCAAGTGGGAAGCTATTGCTCATTTTTTAGTTCAAAAACTCCTATATAATCATACTAAAGTCTTATCTATTTGTAGATGGAGCTTCAATAGCAACTAAGTCTAGAGGGAAATTATGAGCATTACGCTCATGCATAACTTCCATACCAAGGTTAGCACGGTTAATGATATCAGCCCAGGTGTTAATAACACAGCCTTGGCTATCAACTACTAATTGGTTGAAATTGAAACCATTTACGTTGAAAGCCATAGTACTGATACCTAAAGCAGTGAACCAGATACCTATTACAGGCTATATAAAAATAGCAACAAAATGCATAATTTGAATTCGAATCAAATCGAAAATCACAAATCAATATTCAAAGACTTAATTCGAATTTTCAAAATCCAAATTTGAACTTCAAATTCAAATCGAGCTGAATTTCGAGTTTCGAGTTTTTTCGAGTCTGATTCGAACACTGAACACATCTAATGGTATATAAGATGTAGGGGTGAGCAGAAAACCGAAATATCCGAACCGCAACCTAAATAACCCATGGTTACGTTAGGCGTTCCCTAGTCGGTCGATCGGGGAGTTGAGAGTACTTGGTCTAGGAGGAGAGTACTCGGGGAGTACTCAGACATGTTAAATTATAAAGACATTAGTTTTCGGATATTCAATATATGTCAAATGACATAAATTAACTAACATTTAAAACAAAATACGTGAAAATGATATTGATTCTTTAATATGATAGGTATAAAAATTATGTTTTATTTTTTAAAGTGAAACTCGGCCCGAGTTGACCTACTAGATCCGATTATAGCCGAGGTTGACCGCGTTTGATCGATTTTGAGTAAATAGGCGGAGTTGAAGAAAGTCGCATCGACAGTCTAACTTGTGGCGACTACTCGAAGAGTACTCGGCCTTGGAGACCTTTTATGCAACCATGAAATAACCGAACCGAAACTAACGGTTCGGATTTTTAATACCCAAAAATTTCAGTTTGGTTTTCGGATAACCATATTCAATAACCGAAAAAATTGAACCGGGACCGATAAGTTACAATAGTAGGCCTAGTCTATGTATTCTTATGTTTATATTTATGTTGTTTAAGTGTTTAACCCATGCTGGTAGGAATTATTAATTTTATTCTTGAATGTTAAGTATTTATAATAAAAACATCAGCATATTTATTTATAATTATAATATTTTATCTATTGTCTACAAGAAATCACAAAATTTAATATCAAAATTAAATAATCTCCAAAGTATTATAAATGAAAATGTCTTTATAAAAAAATTGGAGATACATAAAAAAAGATTGAAAAATTAGGTTTAGGGGAACAACATTAATTACAAAGGTTAAATATAGTAACTTAAATATAAACATCTAAGAAAGTTTCTTAAATTTTGGATTATACTATTTATTTTTTAATCTTACATAATTTTGTTCCAAACACCGAAAAAACCAATAAAAAACTGAAAAACTGAACCGAACCTTTGCTAAAACTGAAAAATCTGAAACTTAACGATTTTAAAAGACCAAAAACCGGACATTTCAGTTATAGTTTGGTTTTACCATAAAACCGAACTGAACCTTACACACCCCTAATAAAATGTAACACCCTTATTGTTGATACATTTTGTGTGGACGCGTCACGTTCGGTTCGACACTTTTACGGAATGAAGACCAAGTCGGATATCCTCTTATCCTACTTGGGTCCGACAAGTTTGTCTCATTTGTAATGTAATGTATAAATGAACAATGCATGTTGCATACTTGGTTTATCTCTGTTTGTGTGTTTATATCGGTCTGCAGCAAACTGTTAACAGTTTGCAGCATATCCTGTTTGGCAGTTCTCGACGAAACTCCAAGTTTCGTCGAGCTCTTGTATGACGAAACTCCCAAGTTTCATCTAAGCTTCACCATGAAGAAACTCCCTTGTGGAGAAACTCTAAGTTTCACCATGAAGAAACTCCCTTGTGAAGAAACTCTAATTTTCACCATGAAGAAACTCCCTTGTGAAGAAACTCTAAGTTTCATCATGACGAAACTTCCCTTGTGATGAAACTCTAAGTTTCACCATGCTAAGTGTTGAAACTCTAGGAGTTTCGTCAACCTTGAAGTTTCGTCGGCCCCCTTTCAAGTTTCGTCATATCTTGTGTCATGCTGCCTATATAAACACCACATAGTTTCACTTTGAAACTATGAGAGCATAACCCACTGTGAAAGTTTACTTCAAACATTGTGTGTATCTGTTTGAAACTTGTTCTCATCTAATCAATTGACTGTGATTCATTGGTTATTTTGTGTTGTTATCATTATCTGTGTTTGGTTTGGCATCGTCACGGGGATTCCGCACTCATGACCGTGTTTGTGATAAACAAGTGATTTGGTTTCGTTAATCGATCCTCCGAGAATCGGGTGACCCTCGTCTTGTTAAACAATGGGAAATGAAACAGAAAAAGAAACAAAGAAAAGAAATTGAAAAGGTTTTAAAACCAGAGGTTATCCAAACACAGTCTGTTAAGTTAGAAGTTAAACTTGAAAAACAGAAACAAATTTGGAAACCAAAAACAGTAAATGTTTCAGGGGAAGCTCAATCAATTCCGAATCATCAGGAAATCGAAGTCACAATCCTCGATGATGACGGACTACCCAAGTCTATGAAGGCTTGGGTCCCCATCTCCAACTAATCTCTGAATGAGTGTGCAGGATGTTCCAGGAGGAACTATTGATAGTCTTAGGATTGTTGATAGTGGGGCGTCCATGCACAAGATTGGCGACATGCGGCTTCGACACATTGTTACATCTAGGAGTTGTTGCCTTTGATGGAGAGAGAAAAAGAAAAGAAGAATATGATGGTGATAGAATGTCTGGTGACAGAAATTGAAAGCTTCGACAAAATGAAAATCATTCTAAAGTTTGATTGTTAAAGGCTTTGATCGGGTCCCCAGGATAGATTCAATCAAAATGTACGCACCTGCAGCACGTCTGATGTTCAAAATCAACAAGATGAACGTGCAGTGTACATTTCTTCGCGGTGTAATTGAAGAAAATGTGTTTGTTGAACAAACCAACCGGGTGTGCGGATGCATTGGCATGGATTGAACAACCGCACACTACTTCTCAAAGAGAAAGTCAAAAACCTTCGCTGGTGCAATGTGGAAGACCAGCCGGACCCAAAGGTTTATGATCTTGTTGCTGTGAAGAGATTTCTCGGTTAATTGAAGTAGTTGCAAATTCGACCTTGAAATCCACACCAGGTGGATATCCTGTTTGGGAGAGCACTCAAATTCCTGGAAATGCACGAAGCAGTTGCAGGATACGGTTTTGATTTTCTAATATCTCCTATACTTGTCGATATTTTAACTGCTTTATGAATTATTATCATCTCGTACAGCACTCTTTGGCCAAACACGTTGATCTCAAATATCACCTCACACGTGATTGTTTCACTATGAAACTCGTCAATGTTGTCATGGTACGCACCGCTTACCGACGTGCCAACTCATTTTTCCAGAATTTGATAAATCATTTCTGATTAACTTAATTTTGGTGAACGGCATTGAGGTAAAACATGAGTTAACCGACATCGGGAAATCGTTTTCGTAAATACCTTTGTGTTTTTAAAATTTATCATAGTTTGTTGATTTTAGGGGGAGTAAATCCAAAATTTGAAAATTCAAAAACATCAAAAAATTTCAAAACACAAAAACAATAGAAAAACAAAAATGAGTTTCCTGGTGAGAAAAAGAGAAAATGATAGTAAATCAGTGGTCTGTCGAAACCTCTTCGAACTAAACTTAAAATGAAAAACGATAAGCAGCTCTATATAAGATGTATCAATAGGCTCACAATCATTTTAAAGTGTGCAGGGTGATATAAACCTTGTTTTGGTTAAAAATTACCGAAGCAACTAAGTGATCAAATTAGTTAAGTGAGGTAGTGTGCTAAGAAAATGTGTTGAAATTAGACTAGTTTAGTTGTTTACAAAAACAGTTTTCAGGATACGGCTCAGGATATTGAGTTGTATCTATGATCAAACAGTGAGCAAAAAAGGTAAAGGGTGACGCGAGATATACGAGGAAAGCCCTTGATCAATCTAGATCGCCGGCACAAAACCTCGGGAGCTGGCAATCGCAGCTGCCTTGTTCTTCTATTCCTTCAAATGTCAGGATACAGTGCAGGATATGATGCGGATCAACTAAGTGTTACAATGTAAATTCGATACAAGTGTAAGTGTTTAGTGATTGTTTGCAAGTAGAGAGAAAGAGTGTGCGAGAGATTGTGTGTCCCTAATCTGATCCGATCAATCCCTTTTATAGTAAAAGAAACCAACTAACTATCCTATTATTCTAGGATTCAGCGAATATTCCATATGTGAACGTTGTAGTCCACGTTTTCCGGCTTCAACGTCCATAATATAACTGATTTTCCCGAGTCTTGAGGAGAAGAAGTCCACCTGACCGTTAGAGACTGGTTACAACAATCTGCACGTGAGTTAATTAGTTACTACCAGGATATCGCATCAGGATGTTACCAATATCCTGATCCGGTATCCTGATCACATCAAAAGAAACATAGTTATAATATTAGCCAGGATATATGAGCAGAAAATCGCCCATAACAATTGTCCCCAAAAATATATCTGTTGGTATACCAATTCCAACGGATATATTTTTAATCTTATCTCTTAAATCGAGGTTAATAAACTGAAACGACGCTTGATATGACTTGGTGCAACTTCCAACGCGATATTTACTCTTTACCCCCTATACTCAGCCCCTTATTTAGCTGATTTATTCAGCATTATGATCATCACTTTCCAAGCCATTCCTCAGGTATTTTCTTCCTCTCTTCTTCTCTGTTTTTCTTTTCTTTGAATTTCTTGGTCGATACCTCTCATGGCATCACGAACAAGATCACGTTCAAACGATCCGGTCCCAACCCTTGTGAGTCAAAACCTTATCCGAGAACCGAAAAAGGAGATTTGTTCCTTCAACAATGCTGATATCGCCGCCTTGAAAGATTCCGGTTCCTTTCCTGCCGGAACAATCATCCGTCCTTTTGATCGGGAGGCCCGATCAGATGCAGTATCAAACGAGTGGGTGTGTTTTTTCGCCTATCCCTTTTCCTTGGGACTCCGATATCCATTTCCACCCTTCATCTCCCGTTTCTTCGAACTTACCGGCCTTAGTTATGCTCAAACTATGCCAATGGTGTGGCGAGTTTTAATGGTGTTAAACCAAATTAAATCTCGTCATTGCCCTGACCTATGCATCGAAGACCTTCCCATAGCATATCGATTGAGATCCCAAGGCAACAACCGCTTTCTTTTGTTCTCCACCTCCAAGAACCCCCTAATTCTCAAGGCCACTAAGAACGAAGATCAGTGGCAACGAAAGTTCTTTTTCGTTAAAAGGGAGTCTATTGACAAGGGTTTTGACCTGCCAGTTAGATGGTTAACTAAGGGTAGGATTTAGGGTTTTAGGAATATCCCCAAATATATCCTTAAACTATATCCTTGACTGATATCCTAATATTTTGTGCAGCAAATTTCAGAGACCTAGCACCCCCAAGCGTAGAATCGGAGCCCAGGATCAAAGAGATCTATCGACTTCCTGCGAGTGAAAGAACCTTCTCCCTGTCTCTCATAAGCTCAAGTCAAAAATCAAGTTCAGAAATGTCTGGTAAGTATATGATTAGATTGATTATAGAGTATAAGTGTTAAGAATTAAACATTTCTCCCTTTGTACAGTGCCGGTCATCAACCTTGAAGGCTTCCAGCTCGACGAGTTGGACAGTTACTCCAGCCTTGCACCTATCAAGCAAGAATCCAATCCAAAGCCAGCTGCCATGCCAAATCCTAGCAGTTCGAAGACTGCTACTGCTCCCAAAGCTCCCCCAGCATCCAGGACCCGGGCCTCCAGCTCCCAGAAGAGGAAGGAAGCAGACCATCCTGCTACACCCCATGTATTCCCATTCGAGAACCATAGGTTTACGGAATCCAGCAAATTCATGACAGGCTTCCTCAACCAGGTTAGTATCCTTGACCTATATCCTGCACCATATGCTGATTATAAATGTTAATTAAGGCTGATACCTATTTTCTTATTTTGCAGGGTCTTGAACGCCTGGTTTTGCTCTATGAAGACGCATGTGGCTCGAAAGTCATGCTAGAAAGTAAGCTGAATAAGGCCGAAGCCACCATTGCAGACCAAGCAGCGATTGCCACCGCCAAATTAGAACACTATGAAGCCAAATACAAGGCAATGGTCCAAGAGCATCAGTCTGCCATCCAGAAGATCACCCACGAGGCTCAAGCCAAGTCCGACGCCGCCCAAGTTCAACACGAGCAGGATATGGCTTCATACCAGGAAAGCCTCAAGAATTCTGTTGTCATCTCCCTCCTCCAGGCCAGACTGAAAATGGCCTATGAGGCTATGGCCTTGGGCTTTGAATGCCCTTCTTGGAACATCAAGGCTTGGGAGGTGAAACTGAAAGATCTTGGTGGTAATCCTGTAGAGCCTCCTGTAAAGTCTGCTGTGGAGGAGCCTGCCAATGTGGCCGAGAGGGTGGACGATGCTGGTGCTCCAAAGGATGCTGGTGGTGATGCTGGGACGGATGCTGGAGAGGATGCTGAGAAGGATGTTGCTGACGAGGTCATGATGGAAGAGGAAGCTGCCCCTTAAAAACAACGAAGTGGGCGATGATGGATATTTGTGCCTAGGCCGGAGCCCACTTTTTTAGATTTGATGGTTATGGTTTGTGGTCCTTGAACAATTTACTTTTCCTGTCTTTGAACAATTTATATTTCCTGCACTAAGACAATATGATGGCCAAAGGTGGATGGGTCTTGGGTTTCAGGATGAAGCCCTTGGTCATCAGTTAGTATAATCTGTTTTGAACTATATAACAGTTGGAGGCGGATGGGTCTCGGTTTGAGATGAAACCTTCAACTGTTAAGTAAATACGGTAAGAAACTAATCGTACTTTTGGTGGAGGGATCTTGGTTTGAGATGAAACCAAAAGCATAACTTTTGACATGTTAATAATATAACTTCCTTTTGACCTTATCTATCATTGTTGTTTTTTCAATTCTTATTATGCATTGCCTTAGTTTAAATTTCAATGTTCCAAACTTGGTACGATTATTTGTTGAAAACATCCTGATCAACATACACACAAATATCCTATAAAGACTTTCGTCAAATAGGGTTTTTACAACTCAAATAATTTAGATAAAGTTTTCAAAGAAAAAAGGACAGTTTATTTAAAATTTGTTTTGATAACTCTTGCTTGGCTAGAATACAGTTTTAGTTTTTAACCCAAGTATTATATCCCAAATATTCCATCCAAATATCCAGAAACATATTCCAAAAATATATTTTAAGAATATACTCTGAGAATATATCCTAATCAAGATACCTAAGCTTTTGCCAAACATAGCTTCTAGGATTCAAATATGATTTATAAAGGAAAGATCATACCAGAAATAGAGTGTAACCCTATTCTTCAAACTTCAATCCTTCCAACGATGATGTCCCCATTCTGAGACACCAGGTCCAAGCTTGACCCTTTGAGTTTTACGCAGTTGCCTTAGTAGGAATGTCCCCTGTGCATAATGCCTTGTAACACTTAGAAATTTTTTGGACATCAGTTCCAATTACTTGAACAATTCTTGTGTTATAGGGGATAAACCCTGACATATACTGGAGAATAATCCTTAGCGTTCTGGGGATAAACCCATAAGTATTCTGGGGAAAATCCCAAATTTTCATGCGCTACAGGCGGGAGTGTATAAACTCCAAGACTTAGAAAGGTGAAAACCTTTAAACCTTAGAGAGTATGAAAATACCCTTTCGCGAGAGAGGGTGATCAATCCTCATATACCTTTAGGATCCAGGATATAGCCAATAATAATGAAATTGTCAGCCACTTTTACATGGACTAGTCCCGCTATCTTGAACTATCCCTGGATAACTTGCGCTCCAGGCGGGGTGTTTAAACCCAATTCGAGAGAAAGGTGAATACCTTTAAACCTGTGAAGGGATCAGGATCCCTTAAACGTGAGAGAGGGGGCCAATCCTCTAGTCTTTCGAAGTATCCTGAGTGTATATCCTGGAGCTATATCCCGAAGCATATACTGCAAAACAATCCGTAAACTAAGGTGGGTGTTAGCCTGGCTAACACCCCTCCGATGCTTAAGTCAGTATTGGGTTCAAAAGAATAAACAATATTAAATATATTAACAGAGATAGAACTCATACCATCCTGAGTTAGAAATTAAATTCTAAACTCACTTAAAATAGAGCTTTAGATGTATAGCATTCCAGGATCTCGGTAGCATATCCCCCTCCATATTCTTGAGTCGGTATGCTCCTCTCCCTGATTCTGATTCAATCTCATAGGGTCCTTCCCACTTTGGAGCTAACTTTCCATCAGCAGGATTAGTAGTATTCTGAAAAGCTTTTCTTAACACCCAATCTCCAACTTGGAACCTTCTAGTCCTTATGTTATTGTTATATGCTCTGGATATCCTCTATTGATATGCTGCCATCCTTAGCTTTGCTGCATCTCTTGTCTCATCAATAGTATCCAATTCCTGGCAAAGGGCTTCAGGATTCTGCTCAGGATCCTGGAGGTTGGATCTCGCCGTTGGTATCACCATTTCTGTTGGGATTACCGCTTCTGCTCCAAATACTAAGGAAAATGGGGTTTGGCCAGTTGCACTTTTCACCGTCGTTCTATCAACCCATAAAACAAAGGGTAATTCTTCCGCCCATCTTCCCTTCTTAGCTCCAAGCATTTTCTTTAAATTGTTGACAATTATCTTATTTGAGGATTCTGCTTGTCCATTTGCTTGAGGATGTACCGGTGTGGATGTGATCATTTTGATTCCCCAATTCTTGCAAAAGTCAGTAGTCCTCTTACTTATAAACTGAGAACCATTGTCACAAATTATCTCAGCCGGTACTCCAAACCTTGTCAGTATATTCCTTTTTATGAAGGATACTACTTCTTGGTCTCTAACTTGAACAAATGCTTCAGCTTCAACCCACTTGGAGAAATAATCAGTCATTGTCATCATGAAGACTTTTCCTCCTGGAGCCTTTGGCAATTTTCCTACTATATCCATTCCCCACTTCATGAATGGCCAAGGGGAAGCGATAGGATAAAGTGGCTCAGCAGGTTGATGTAATATATTACTGTGTCTTTGACACGCATCACATCTTCGAGCATATTCTGCAGCATCTTTTCTCATCGTCGGCCAATAGTATCCTGTTCTTAATACCTTTGAGAATAACGACATGCCCCCATTATGGCTACCACAATCCCCTTCGTGTATATCCTGAAGCACTTCTTTAGTTTCGGGATCCTCCAAGCACCTCAGATATGGTCCTGCAAGGGATTTCTTATACAAAACATTATGTATAATAGTGAATCGTGATACCTTCATTCTAAAGGCCTTAGGATTTTCTTCCTTTGGGATGTGTCCTTCCTTAAGATATCTCATGATTGGAGCCATCCAGGTCTTAGGATCCTCCTCGGGATACTCATCATCAGGATCCTGAACACTTACTACTTCCGTATCCTGAGGATCCGTCGCAGGATACAGGATATGTAATATTGGTATTTGGGTTCCCTCTGGTATAGATTCGCCAAGGCATCAGCTTCAGCATTATCCTCTCTCGGTACCTGTTCAAGTGTAAAAACATTGAAATATCCTGCTAATTTTTTGAGAATATCGAGATACTCGATTAACTTCTCACCTTTAACTGCACAGGTCCCATTAAAATTATTAGTAATTAACAAGGAATCAACAAATACTTTTAAACCCTTGATATTCATGCTCTTAGCCAATTCTAATCCTGCAATTAAAGCTTCATATTCTGCTTCATTATTAGTGGCAGGAAACTCACATCTAATAGCCTGGGGTAATATGTCCCCCTGTGGCGATTTTGGTAGTATACCCAAACCTACACATCTTACATTGGATGCACCATCAGTATATAATGTCCAGGATTCTAAGGTTTCTCCTAGTTGTTGTACTTCTAGATCTACTTCATTTTGAATGTCACTACTGAAATCAGCCATAAAGTCAGCTAAGGCCTGAGACTTTATGGCATTTCTAGGCTCATATATTAAATCATAGGCACTTAATTTTACTGACCACTTAGCCATCCTGCCTGACATCTCGGGTTTCCTAAGCACATTTTTAACAGGATAGTTGGTTTTAACATGAATCCTATGTGTTTCAAAATAATGTCTAAGTTTCGTTGATGCCATAACTAGGGCTAATATTAGTTTCTCTAAATGAGAATATCTAGTTTCAGCATCTAATAAACTTTTACTAACATAATAAACAGGATACTGCTGACCTTCATGATCCTTTACAAGGACAGTACTTACTGCATTCCCTGATACTGCAAGATAGAGGGATAATGGTTCACCATCCTCAGGCTTCATCAATAGAGGCACAGTTGAAAGATACTGCTTCAAATCCTGCAAGGCCGCTTCATGCTTCTCTCCTCATTCGAATTTCTTATTCTTCTTCAGGATATCATAAAATTCCTTGCATTTTTCCGAGGATCTTGAGATAAATCTGTTTAATGCTGCAACTCGCCCTGTTAATCATTGGACATCTTTCATATTTGAAGGTGATTTGATATCCAGGATAGCTTTAATCTGCTCCGGGCTTGCCTCTATCCCTCTTTTCGTCACCATGTATCCTAGAAACTTTCCTGCTCCTACTCTGAAATGGCATTTAGCAGGATTTAATTTCATGTTGTACTGGTCCAGGATATCAAATGCTCCCTTAATATCCTGGAGATGATCCTCGGCCTTCTTGGGTTTTACTACCATATCATCGATGTACACCTCCATGGTGTCCCCCAATTTGTCTTTAAACATCATGTTCACCAATCTCTGGTATGTTGCACCTGCATTTTTCAAACCAAAAGGCATAGCAGTATAACAATAAATACCTGTTGGTGTCATGAAAGCTGTATCCTCCTGATCTGAGGGTTCCATTTGGATCTGTTGGAATCCTGAGGAGGCATCCATGAAGGTTAGCATCTCATGACCAGCAGTAGCATCCACCATTGAATCGATATGAGGTAGAGGAAACGGGTCTTTGGGACAAGCTTTGTTCAAGTCTGTGTAATCTACACAGACTCTCCATTTCCCGTTTGTCTTTTGCACCACAACTACATTTGCCAGCCATTTAGGAAACTTCACTTCCCTAATCATTTTGCTCTTTAATAATCTTTCAACGTCCTCCTGAATGATAGTGTTCCGCTCTGGGGCAAATTTTCTTCGTTTCTGTTGGACAGGCTTGAAAGACCTATCAATTCTAAGCTTGTGAGTTATAATATCCTTGGAAATTCCTGTCATATCCTCGTGTTTCCACGCGAATGTTGAAATCCTGCATTTCAAAAAGTTAGTCAATTGGTCTTCAATATCCTGAGGGATTTTGGTTCCTACAAGCACCGAGATATCCGGATTATCCTGATCCAGGATAACTTTCTTTACATGCTGTTCTGAAGCCTCCACGATATCCTGGCCTCGCAACTTTAATTTTTATGCTGCACTAGGCTTTGTTGAGGATTTCTTCGAAGAAGAATAACACTCCTTTGCTTCCTGTTGATCACTTTCCACCTTGACAACTCCCCAAGGGTTAGGGATCTTGATGCATTGATGGTAGGTTGACGGAACAGCTTTCATATCATGGATCCAAGGCCTACCTAATATAATAATATAGCAGGATAAAGAGTCCATGACACAAAAGCGCTGCATTGAGTTGACCCCTTCAACATACACGGGCAACTTTATCTCTCCTACGGTATTCCTGGCTTCTCCACTGAAACCAACGAGCACAGTGGACTTCGAAGTAATATCCATCGGGGATACATTCATCCTCTTCAACGTTTCCAGCTGAATTATGTTGACTGAGCTGCTGATGTGTTAAAAATGCAACATATAAATTTCATCAAATGAGGCATAAAACTAACCCTTTTTTTAACTAATGTTGGATAAAGTGTGCTTTTGTCTTCCTTTTGTATTTTCAGGATTAAATGAGCTCAAATTAACAAAAGAAGCAAAAAGACATCAAAATCTAACATAAATACAAGAAAAGGAACAAGACGTGGCATGCCCGACCCCACAACAGCATCTTCCCAAGCAAAACAAGAGATCAGAAGACTAAACAAGCCCCGTGCTCAGCCAGCACGGGGGCGTGCCCAAGTGTCAGCAGAAAAGACAAAGTGGTAGAAGCTTTTATTGCCCACCACGGGGCCATGCTCAGCGGACACGGGGCCGTGGTCAACTATAAGATTCGCACAATCCAGCAAATCTGCATAGTACAAAGATTCTTCTGCACCACGGGGTCGTGCTCAGCGGACACGGGGGCGTGGTCAACTAAAAAGACAAACAGCATTAAATGAAGAAAGAGAAGGATGTGGACACGGGGCCGTGCCCACTGGACACGGGGCCGTGACCGAGCTTCTGTTCAGCCTATAAATAGAAGTGCTTGGCTCAAGCTCAAACCATCCCTTGGCACACCACCTCTCTCACACTTCACCCACCACCCACCACCACCATAACACCATCATCCACCACCATCATCCATTGTCCATCATAGAGTGTGTGAGTCGTCTCGGGATCCAAGATTGATCGTAAGAGTTCTTGACAATCAAGGCCATGTTTGCCTAAGTCTCTTACATCACTTGGTGAAGACAAAGTGTCTAGTGTAATACTTTTTATTTCTAATCTTTTGCACTTTTTACTTGGTTTTGTATTAATGACTTTAATAACTAGTTGCTTATGTTGAAGGTGATCTTTCCTTATCGTTTGTCCGTGGTGTCTTGGCATTATTTTACTGTCTATATAAAATAAAAGATTTTCACCATTCATATCTCCACGGTCTATATGGAGGTATGTTGGCTACCTGGTCGGGGGTTAAGGGAACGGTTTGGTAAAGGTCTTGCCATTGTTCAGCGTTTAGAGGTCCTGCAATGGACCTGGGTCAAATTTAGTAGGACCTCCTTCAATACTTAACGGTATTGGATGGCGGGGGTCCAAACTCTTTGATCCCCTCATAAGTTAACTACTATTAATACTATAACCCGGCTATTTAGGACTGTATCCCTGCTGACTCAGACTACTTAGTCGAGGGTAACGTCACCTCCAAAAGAGGGGCCTACCATAATTTGCATTAATAACTTAATTAATTATCTTCCAATAATCCACCCTTTTAGGATTGTATCCTTGCTGACTCAAACTACTGGGGTGAGGGTAACGTCACCTTCAAAAGAGGGGCCTACTACAATAACTAAGATAATCTTTTAAATATGTGCAAAAGTGCGGAAATAATCAAAGGTTACACTAGATACGAGTCGGAACCAAGTGATTCATCTTGTCTATCTGTTTTTCTTTTTATTTTATTTTTCAGCATTTAGTTAGTTTTTATTTTTCTTAGTTAAAAAACATTTTTCTAAACTTTTTATTTTGATTAGACGTTGAGGAGAAACTGGTATTAAAAGCTCTTGTGTCCTTGGACGACCTCGGTATCTTGCCAACACTATACTACGCTCACGATGGGTGCACTTGCCCATATGTGTGTTTAGTGTTAGTAAAATATCGTGTTTTATAAATTTAAAACTTGGCTAAAAATAAGTGTTAAAGGGGCTTAAAATATACACCTAATATATATAACACTTCACACGCATTAAGTTTTTGGCGCCATTGCCGGGGACACAACAGGTAGCATTCAAAACGTTGAAAAACACTTCTATTAAATCAACTAGCTCAAAATTTCTCCGAGAGACCACAAGGCGCGTTACCAAGTAATACCGAAACCAACCCAAAGGCGCAAGTACACCTCATCACGTTAAGAAACCGAACCGTGGGTCCCGAGGATACGCCATTACCACCAGTTGAAGGAAGTCAACGCCAAAGCACTACTTCACCCACACCTCAACCAGAAAAGGCTCCTTCAACAAATCAAGAGCCCACCAAGACTCACCCAATTCCGTACCCCGGTAGGTTAAATCATCAAAAGACCGATGAGCAATTCGCAAAGTTCGAAAGTTTACTAAAACAATTGCATGTTAATATTCCTTTTATTGAGGTCCTAACCCAAATGCCTAAATATGCAAAATTTATGAGGGATTTCCTCACTCACAAAAGGAAAATTGAATCATTGCAATTAGTTAACTTAGGCGAAGAATGCTCCGCTTTAGTACTCAACAAACTTCCACAAAAGAAAATCGACCCCGGGAGCTTCACAATTCCTTGCTCGATTGGGAAGTCCCCCGTCCGTAATGCTTTAGCCGATCTTGGGGCTAGCATTAACCTCATGCCCACGTCAATGTTCAAGCGACTCGGCCTAGGAACAACAAGCCCTACAAAGATGAGCATACAACTCGCCGATAGGTCCGTCAAATTTCCACAAGGTGTCGCTAAAAATCTGCTGGTCAAGGTTGACAATTTCGACTTTCCAACCGACTTTGTCATCCTAGACATGGAAGAAGACACTGATGTCCCTCTCATCCTCGGGAGGCCATTTCTTGTGACACCTGTGTCACTGCGACCATCAAACAAATGCCAAACCAATGAAATATTGTATTTCATACTTTGGACTTGTATAAATATGTGTAGCTTTTGCACATATCAACTCTTGTTCGATTTCAAGCTCTAAATCGCTTTCTGGAAGGTTATACGCGCACTAATGCGTGGATATAACCAGTTTAATGCAACGAACACTCCAGAATAGTGAAATAGGCTTGACATACCTTAAATAACATTTACATAACTTAGATATAAGTTTTGGAAGGTTTGGTGTGGTGAAATCAAAGTTTATTCGCTTATAGGGACTAAATTTGACAAACTGCGAAAGTATGCCAATTTGAACTATAACAGACATTCCGGAACATGACCATAAGTTAAACACACCTTAAATAGGCTTTGAGGGGTTCGGTGTGCTAAAATAAACTTTTGTGTCATTCAGGGACTAAAAGTGTCAAAAAGTGCACAAGTTTGCACTTTCGCGCATAACTTACGTTCTGAATACATCCGGACATCCAAAAATTTATGTAAGCACTAAAATATTTTATTTTAGTGTTTGGCATAAGAAAAATCCATTCGTCGCGCAATTTGGATCGTTTTTCGCGCTTATGCGCATTCCGTCGTAATTAAGCGAACATCGCGATCGTACGGCCAAACGAACCAACATCTAAGATATTTTTGAGCATGTTTCATGTCCACAATGTTTAGGCATCATTTTAGGGCCTTAAAGTTGGCTTTACGGGCCTTAGAAGTGCCAGAAATGGGCTTAAGTATGTGCAGGGACTGAAACTGTAATTTTTGAAAGTTTGTTCTGATCTGACATGGCCAGGCGGCCCGCCTGAGTTTATGTGCATCCTGAAGCGGGCCGCGTCCGCCTTCTGGACCAGATTAACTGCATTTAATAGCAGATCCAGCTGTTTAATCAACAACCACACACTCACACATGCTTAGTCAGCTGATAAGAACCATTTTTAGCCACCATAACTTTCCGACACTTGTACGGATGCGATTATGGCACGATATTCGACAAACGATCTTAACGGTTACCCGAAAACTATAAATAACCCACCCCACAACTTCAAAACCCACTAGAATTTTGATCTTAGAAACTCTAAGTTGAAACCATTGTTTCATACCTGAGATTCTTGGATCGAGATTAGCATTCGGGGACCCTTCGTAAGTATTCTTTCGTTCTTTTTTTGCTTTTCGAGTCTGAAAGTCAAACTTTGTTTGACTTTCTGCGTTGACCAGTTTATGGTCAATGCGAAGTTCGTTTGAAGTTCGCAACGTGAGTGTAATCACGTTGGTTATATTCCCTTGGGACTATGCCTACTGATTACCACGTTGTCTAGGGTCGTAGGGTAAGCGATCTGATAAATCGCTTATACCTTCGAACCCGACCCATTTGGTCGATCATTAGGATCCGACCAAACACATTAGGTGACCATAGTAGGTAGGGAATAACCTTTCGAGGTTATACCTTATGGTCGCTTCGTTAAGTAGTTGTATGATAGGTAGTTTATATGCCTTAGGTAAATTACCAGAATGCCCTTTTCATGTATAATTGGTAATTAAGCATATGTAACCTAAACTTTTGTCACATAACTGATTATGTAACATGTTTAGGCATATAACACTTGTCATAGGACTAGTTAGACGGTCCGAACGCGTTTCACGCGAACGACGCGTTAAAGTAGCATAAGCTACCTAAAGGGGTCGTAATGGGTCGTAAACAATTATGTTAGGTTTCAATTAGTATGTAGGCTTTGTTAAACCATATTACACGAGTCTCCATACTCGTTTGGTTTACGAACCCTCATGCTACCCGATCTTCCGATTTAGGTCCGGTTTATTAACATAGTTACCTATATTAGGTGCCGTTTGATATCAGTGATCTCTAGCATTGTTTGGTTGTCACTCAAGGACTACTGAGCATTCTCAAGTGAGTACATAGACCCTTCTTTTACAGTTTTTCAAACGTTTTGGGGTGGAACATATGTGCCTACTTGTTACTTTCAAGCTTTCCTGTTTTCACATCATATACATGCTATGTTCGTTAGTACATTATAATACATGATTTCATTACATTTCATGCTAGGTGTGCCCATTGTGTGCATTACTTAGTACATCGTTTTACATTACATTTCATGCTAGGTGTGCCCATTGTGTGCATTACTTAGTACATCGTTTTACATTACATTTCATGCTACGTATGTCTATTGTTGCATACTTAGTACAGGTCACATGCTACGTATGTCTATTGTTGCATACTTAGTACAGGTCACATGCTACGTATGTCTATTTGTTGCATACTTAGTACATTTGTTATTCATCACATGCTTACATTTTGGATACATATTACATGATTTACATTAGACATGAACATTTTACTTTGGTAGTTTGGTTTGAGTAAGTGATTAAGTAACGAGGCGTGTGTAATATGATACAAGCATGGTGGATACGCCGCTGGTACTTCCTATATATAAGTGTTTGTATGGTATTACATATCGTAGCGTTATTTGAATCATTTCAGTTTGAGACATAGAACATTTTATACAAATAACATACTTTTCACAAAACATTGATTTACAAACAACTTATCTTATACAAACTCATCTTACATGGTTATTCATTTAACCATACATTATTCACTTATTTATACATATCATCTGAACTCATTGTTTTTCAAATGATTTACAAGACAAAGCAAATTACAAGGTTCATGATTAAACATTTTTCTCAAACATAAGTCATGAATCCTATTTTCACAAAACCTATGTATCTCACAGGCATTTTTATGCTGACGTACCTATTTTCACATGTGTTTTCAGGTGATGATGTATAGGACTTATCAAGACATACTTAGGCGAACCTGTGCCTTAGTGACTTAAAACGAGACAAAAACTAGTTAATTTATGTTATGTACTCTTTGTTTCTTGTTTAAACAATGTAAACTCTCATGTTTGATTAATAAAACGAAACTTTAATTGCCATGGATTTGAAACGATTAATTCTGTTACAACACTCCCCGACGTTTCCGCCACGTTTTGTATGTTCTACGTGGTCGGGGTGTGACATTTCTAGCCACCGCCCAAGCAGTGGTGGATATGAATGACGGAACTTTAACATTGAAGTTTGGGGATGAGGAAGTAAAATTTGAATGTGGAAAGAAAGTAGAGGAAGAAGACCCGGTCAACTACATGAAGGTCATAGACTCAAGCTTGGATGACGCTCTCCGACGGTGTAGCATGGGATGCAATACATCCCACTTGGGTAACATGTGACCAGGCTTTGGGTCTAGCCAAGGACCCTTATAAACGTGGCGCACCACGGAGGCATTCCGCGGAACTACCCTTAGTTTAGTTTAGATTAATTTTCTTGTTTTCTAGTTAGTTTTAAATTTCAGGAATAAAACACACTTGAGATGGCAAAGGATGCAAGGGAAACTTGAACCAGCACTCTATGCGGGAAAACAGAACCGTCCGACAAATTTCTTCGTTTACTGTAAGTTCGGCACGGGCCGTGTCCACCCAACACGGCCCCGTGCTGCACAGTCTGCAAAAAAAGACCCAGTTCAGGTAACTGGACACGGGTTGTGTTCACCCA
The DNA here is from genome assembly GCA_030545235.1 of Helianthus tuberosus. Lineage (NCBI taxonomy): Eukaryota > Viridiplantae > Streptophyta > Magnoliopsida > Asterales > Asteraceae > Helianthus > Helianthus tuberosus. The sequence continues at coordinate 31,468,232 of CM060359.1, forward strand.
ACACGCCTCCGTGTCCAGACTTCTGTCTCTCTTGCTTTGATTTTGTTACTGGCACTTGAACACGGGGCCGTGCCCGGACAACACGGGGCCGTGTTCAGCGCCCAGTAACACAATTTTTTTGCTTTTTACACCTTTTTACACATTCAATCAACCTAAAAACTTATTTTTGGGACATATTGAGGACAATGTGTAATTTAAGTGTGGGGGGGATGCTAAAACCTTGAACCTTGCAAGTCCTAAACACAAGCCTTACACAAAACTCTATTGGAACCGCTAATCACCCCAAATTTTTTCAAAAATTTTCATTTTTTTTACTTGTCTAGGTTTAACTCGGGAAATTCAAGTTCTCAAAAAGGTTATATTTTTACAAATTTACAACCGATAGCGTCGTGATAAAAAGAACCGACATAAGGAAATTATGAAAAGGCATGACTAGCTTAGTTAAAATTTGATTATATATACTTGATCACATAAAAAACCCATTCCCACAAAATTGAGTTTTGAGCCTTTATTGAGCATACAATTACATATCATTAGAACTAAATGCTCATTTTTCGTTTCTTGTGTGAATAGCCGCTTGGTTCTTACGACTCTAGAACTTGCCATGGCGATACATTCCCGGTCCTTACCAACTTAAAACCCGAGTAAGTAAATGATGGAGGCATTAGGACTAACCTTTTTATTTCTACACCATTATTTTTCTTTTTCTTTTTTTACCACCTAACCAAAATCCCCCTAGTTAACCCCTTTGAGCCTAAACCTTTTCATTTCATAACCCAAACCAAACACCCTTTTTACCCACCAAAACCTTTTTCATTTTTACCCCTTTGTTTTAGTAACAAGTTCGATTTTTTGTATGATTAAAAAAAAAAAATTGTTGACGATGAAGCAAAAGAAAATAAACAAACAAGTTCATCAAAAATAACTTTGTTTGAATAAATAGCTTCATCAAAAATAAAAGTTACGAACATAGAAAGTCATACGAAAACCTACACTTGTTACGCTTTTCGCCCTTTTCCTACTAACCACCAACCCAACCACCTACCTTAAACCCAAGCCTAACCCTTAACCCACAAAGTCCTCTTGATATTTACAAAGGTATATAAGTTAAAAAGGAGGAGGATTGATTGCTTGGCAAGCTTATGGTAGGAGTAAGTTCCATGCCGCTCTCGAGTGATCCACAAAAATACATTTTCGGCCGAGTGTTGAGTGATCCCCGTGAGGTATGTGAACTTGTATATAAATAGAATTTTAAAGAGGCATGTTATGCCCTAATAAGTAATTTATCTTATGAAAAGTTTTAAATAAATCATGACGAATAAGATTGTAAATAAATAAAAATAAAACTAAATAAAGAATCTTGGAAATCCCGACACTCAACGACAAGACCAAAAACCTTCTTTTCTACCCATTCCATTTGGGAGTGTAATAGCCAAATATTAAAGAGTTTTGCTTGAGGACAAGCAAAGATTCAAGTGTGGGGGTATTTGATGTGTTAAAAATGCAACATATAAATTTCATCAAATGAGGCATAAAACTAACCCTTTTTTAGTACTAATGTTGGAAAAAGTGTGCTTTTGTCTTCCTTTTGTATTTTCAGGATTAAATGAGCTCAAATTAACAAAAGAAGCAAAAAGACATCAAAATCTAACATAAATACAAGAAAAGGAACAAGACGTGGCATGCCCGACCCCACGACAGCATCTTCCCAAGCAAAACAAGAGATCAGAAGCCTGAACACGCCCCGTGCTCAGCCAGCACGGGGGCGTGCCCAAGTGTCAGCAGAAAAGACAAATTGGTAGAAGCTTTTATTGCCCACCACGGGGCCATGCTCAGCGGACACGGGGCCGTGGTCAACTATAAGATTCGCACAATCCAGCAAATCTGCATAGTACAAAGATTCTTCTGCACCACGGGGTCGTGCTCAGCGGACACGGGGGCGTGGTCAACTAAAAAGACAAAACAGCATTAAATGAAGAAAGAGAAGGATGTGGACACGGGGCCGTGCCCACTGGACACGGGGCCGTGCCCGAGCTTCTGTTCAGCCTATAAATAGAAGTGCTTGGCTCAAGCTCAAACCATCCCTTGGCACACCACCTCTCTCACACTTCACCCACCACCCACCACCACCATAACACCATCATCCACCACCATCATCCATTGTCCATCATAGAGTGTGTGAGTCGTCTCGGGATCCAAGATTGATCGTAAGAGTTCTTGACAATCAAGGCCATGTTTGCCTAAGTCTCTTACATCACTTGGTGAAGACAAAGTGTCTAGTGTAATACTTTTTATTTCTAATCTTTTGCACTTTTTACTTGGTTTTGTATTAATGACTTTAATAACTAGTTGCTTATGTTGAAGGTGATCTTTCCTTATCGTTTGTCCGTGGTGTCTTGGCATTATTTTACTGTTTATATAAAATAAAAGATTTTCACCATTCATATCTCCACGGTCTATATGTAGGTATGTTGGCTACCTGGTCGGGGGTTAAGGGAACGGTTTGGTAAAGGTCTTGCCATTGTTCAGCGTTTAGAGGTCCTGCAATGGACCTGGGTCAAATTTAGTAGGACCTCCTTCAATACTTAACGGTATTGGATGGCGGGGGTCCAAACTCTTTGATCCCCTCATAAGTTAACTACTATTAATACTATAACCCGGCTATTTAGGACTGTATCCCTGCTGACTCAGACTACTTAGTCGAGGGTAACGTCACCTCCAAAAGAGGGGCCTACCATAATTTGCATTAATAACTTAATTAATTATCTTCCAATAATCCACCCTTTTAGGATTGTATCCTTGCTGACTCAAACTACTGGGGTGAGGGTAACGTCACCTTCAAAAGAGGGGCCTACTACAATAACTAAGATAATCTTTTAAATATGTGCAAAAGTGCGGAAATAATCAAAGGTTACACTAGATACGAGTCGGAACCAAGTGATTCATCTTGTCTATCTGTTTTTCTTTTTATTTTATTTTTCAGCATTTAGTTAGTTTTTATTTTTCTTAGTTAAAAAACATTTTTCTAAACTTTTTATTTTGATTAGACATTGAGGAGAAACCGGTATTAAAAGCTCTTGTGTCCTTGGACGACCTCGGTATCTTGCCGACACTATACTACGCTCACGATGGGTGCACTTGCCCATATGTGTGTTTAGTGTTAGTAAAATATCGTGTTTTATAAATTTAAAACTTGGCTAAAAATAAGTGTTAAAGGGGCTTAAAATATACACCTAATATATATAACACTTCACACGCATTAGCTGCCATTATCCACTAATATCCTGCGCACAAAATGGTTAGCAACATATAACGTTATTACTAAAGCATCATGATGAGGATCCTGGACAGTATCCCTGTCATCGTTATCGAACGTGATCACTTTGTCAGTCGTGAGGTTTAACATCCTGGTTGGCTTATCTCCCATCTCTGCTTTGGCTTCCTTCACGTGTCTTTTCGCCGCAGAATATGATGTGCCGCAGATGTCGGATCCTCCTGAAATAAAGTTAATTATTTTGGCATCCGCAGGAGGTGATGCCGCTCGTTCAGGATCCTTCTCAGGATCCTGACCTTTATTCTTCTTTCTTCCCAGGAGATCCTTCAGATATCCCTTGCTCAAAAGATAGCTTATTTCTTTCCTTAGAGCAATGCAATCCTCAGTAACATGTCAGAAATCCTCGTGGAAGGCACACCATTTGGACTTATGCTTCCAATCAGCTTTCTGTTGATTCTTCCGGGGCCATCTTGCTTTGTCTCCTAAACCCTACATAGCATACATCAATTCAGGTATGTTAACAGAAAAACAACATTCAGACAACTCAGGATACTCCTCAGGATCCTCGTCTTCAACAGCATTCACTTTTTTGTTGTCATTCCTGCCATATGGCTTAGAGCGATATGGTTTATACGAGGGTTCTGATTTCCTGTTGGTTGACTCGTAGGTCATGGACAAATCCATCCTCTCTTGCATCTTTTTGTCATCCTCCAACCGAATATATCTTAAAGCCCTGTTACGAGCTTCATCCAGATTCCTGCAGGGATTCATTACAAGATCCTAGTAAAATTGAGAGTCTTTTTGCAACCCCATTTTGAAAGCCTGCACAACTGTTGCAACATCAAGATGTGGGATATCTAAGGATTCTCGGCTAAACTTGTTCACATAATCTCTCAAGGATTCCAGAGGTCCTTGAATTATCCTGTAGATATCACTGGTTAGTTTTTCAAAACTACGACTGCAAGAAAATTGACTATTAAATAAATTAACTAAATGAGCAAATGAAGTAATTGAGCGAGGAGGAATGTTTAAGAGCCATTTTAAGACTGATCCTGTTAAGGTAGAACCAAAGCCCTTGCAGAGGCATGCTTCCTTGAGATCCGGAGGGATAGGGTTAATTTCCATCCTTTCCCTATACTGAGCAATATGCTCTTCAGGATCCGTAGTTCTGTCATAGAGCTTCATGTTGGGGGTTTGAAATCGTTTTGGGATTTCAGCATCACAGATGGGATACACGAACCGTGATATCCTGTGGCTGTCTTGGGATACTTCTGGAATTGGTTGGACCACGCCAGGTACACTGGATATCATCTCCTTCAATTTTTGAAGCTCCCTGGAAAATGCTGATGTCATACCTGCATCCTGCAAAGATCCAACACCATTAGTAGCAAGAGTATTATTATTATTAGATACATTACCAATCTGAGCATTCTGGCCATATCCTGAAGCATATCCTGAGCTTCTCACAGTTGACACTCTGACTGAAGAAGGTATCTCAGGAGTATGATTCTGGGAATGGCTAGGCACAGTATTCCCCCGGTTATCCTCAGTATAGACTGTAGAACTGAAGTTCAAAGCCCTGGGTTGCAAAGGAGTGACAGTATCTTCAGAAGGCCTGCTTGAGCTGGATTTCAAGAGTTGTATCTCTCTCATCAGCATCTGATTAGTTTCCTGCTGCTGCCTCATCTATTCCTGTACACTACCAAACAAATTTAGAATTTCTTCATTAGAGGCCAAAACAAGACCGGATCCCTGAATATTGCGAGCGGGGATAACATCCCGAGCCACATGAATTTTAGTTCCTTGAGAAGAGGCTTGCGATCTCGGAGGAGGTGGTGGAAGCACCGAACCAATTGTTGCAGAGGTGGTAGCAGATATGGTGGAAGAGCTCATGTTTGATCTCGAGGCCATTGAAAATAATGTAGCAAAAAGTTTTGAAAATAGAAAACCAAGTAACGATTTTGCAAAAGCTTTTAGTAGAAATAGCACCACTTGCCCCACGGTGGGCGCCAAATTATTTTGGTCAAAAATTACCGAAGCAATTAAGTGATCAAATTAGTTAAGTGAGGTAGTGTGCTAAGAAAATGTGTTGAAATTAGACTAGTTTAGTTGTTTACAAAAACAGTTTTCACGATACGGCTCAGGATATTGAGTTGTATCTATGATCAAACAGTGAGCAAAAAAGGTAAAGGGTGACACGAGATATACGAGGAAAGCCCTTGATCAATCTAGATCGCCGGCACAAAACATCGGGAGCTGGCAATCGCAGCTGCCTTGTTCTTCTATTCCTTCAAATGTCAGGATACAATGCAGGATATGATGCGGATCAACTAAGTGTTACAATGTAAATTCGATACAAGTGTAAGTGTGTAGTGATTGTTTGCAAGTAGAGAGAAAGAGTGTGCGAGAGAATGTGTGTCCCTAATCTGATCCGATCAATCCCTTTTATAGTAAAAGAAACCAACTAAATATCCTATTATTCCGGGATTCAGCGAATATTCCATATGTGAACGTTGTAGTCCACGTCTTCCGGCTTCAACGTCCATAATATAACTGATTTGCCCGAGTCTTGAGGAGAAGAAGTCCACCTGACCGTTAGAGACTGGTTACAACAATCTGCACGTGAGTTAATTAGTTACTACCAGGATATCGCATCAGGATGTTACCAATATCCTGACCGGTATCCTGATCACAACAAAAGAAACATAGTTAGAATATTAGCCAGGATATATGAGCAGAAAATCGCCCATAACAAACCTAAATCGACTGAAGACCAGGTGGGAATCACACATTGGCATATGGTCTTAGTACCAAAATTTCGTTTGATTGATTGCCGAGGTTCTGAGATATTCGGTCTTTATGCTGTCTTATCATCTGGGTATCATGGTTGTATCTTTTACCGAAAAATAACGGAGAGGAAGTCTAGATCTTCCATGATACTATACATACGTGTACATATTGCATTCGACCTCAATAAGTGATCAACAATCACATGTCCAAACAAATAAGTGATAAAATATCACATTTATCCGGGAGTCAAGTTCGTCTCTCTGCTGTACATTGTACTGACCTGTTCACGGACCTGCTCATGTGCCCTCATGCATATGAAAATCAAGTTCCTCATCAATAAGTGATTCTATCACATAGGGCTTGTTTTCAATAAAAAATAAGTGAGTTTCTCACATTCTTTTATACGGTCAAACAGATGATAAACGGTATACTCACCGGTAAGATGAACTCTCGTGCATACCTTGATACGGGATTGTGTCGTGTGTGGATGAACACCGGTCGGTAAGTATAAATCATACCTTAACGTATCCCCATGTCACATGATTACATCTGATAAGTTGAGCTTATGTGGACAACAATACCGATAATCGTTATAGGATGCTTATCTAAATGTTAACTAATAGAACACCAAGAGCGTTTTGGCGTGACCGTACACTGATATGATTCTCTTACCCTCGAAACTCACAAAAATAAGCTTTGTATATATTTATTTATTGCTTTCCGTCTTTACATTTGAAAATTGAAAAATTCCAAAAAGATTTTAGGTGTGTTTTATTATAAACTTTATAAAAGACAAAAAGATTTTGCTTCTAGTTTATTTTTGATTGACCGATGTTGGAACTCGAGTCTATCCTACCAAAAATCCTGATTGTAAGCCGGAAAACAATTGCATCTTCATAAATGGTCGAAGTTAATGAGTTTTTGAAAGTTAAAAGCTAAAATTGATCATTTTTTAAACTTTCAAACCGTGTCGGTCGGTAGTTGATTGTAGAATGCTCACGTGTCGTTTGTTTATGTTTACTATATTCCAAGCGTTTGTTCTCATTGCGCGTTTAGCTTTCTTGTATGTGCAGATGCTACAATCAAATCCGCTAAAGGCGAAGAGAACCTGTTAGAAAACGAGCTTTGGAATGAAGACACGACGAGGAGGCACTCAAAGGATAAAGATGATCGAGTTGCCGCTGACCCTTCATCAACACCACAAGGATCTGAAGAATTGACGATCAAAAGATTCACGAGCATAACTCAATTGAGAGTTTATCTTAAGGGGGAGTTTATTAACGCACTTCCTAAATGAAATGGAGAGTTTGTTGATACACTTTCTACTTACGACGTGTGAAGACCTTTGAAGATCCTCCGAAATAAAAGACATGGAAGACGAACCATCACAGCAGCGTCCAAGGGGGAGTTTGTTGATACATTTTGTGTGGACGCGGCACGTTCGGTTCGACACTTTTACGGAATGAAGACCAAGTCGGATATCCTCCTATCCTACTTGGGTCCGACAAGTTTGTCTCGTTTGTAATGCAATGTATAAATGAACAATGCATGTTGCATACTTGGTTTATGTCTGTTTGTGTGTTTATATCGGTCTGCAGCAAACTGTTAATAGTTTGCAGCATATCCTGTTTGGCAGTCCTCGACAAAACTCCAAGTTTCGTCGAGCTCTTGTATGACGAAACTCCCAAGTTTCATCTAAGCTTCACCATGAAGAAACTCCCTTTGTGAAGAAACTCTAAGTTTCACCATGAAGAAACTCCCTTGTGAAGAAACTCTAAGTTTCATCATGACGAAACTTCCCTTGTGATGAAACTCTAAGTTTCACCATGCTAAGTGACGAAACTAAACTCTAGGAGTTTCGTCAACCTTGAAGTTTCGTCGGCCCCCTTTCAAGTTTCATCATATCTTGTGTCATGCTGCCTATATAAACACCACATAGTTTCACTTTGAAACTATGAGAGCATAACCTACTGTGAAAGTTTACTTCAAACATTGTGTGTATCTGTTTGAAACTTGTTCTCATCTAATCAATTGACTGTGATTCATTGGTTATTTTGTGTTCTTATCATTATATGTGTTTGGTTTGGCATCGTCACGGGGATTCCGCACTCGTGACCGTGTTTGTGATAAACAAGTGATTTGGTTTCGTTAATCGATCCTCCGAGAATCGGGACCTACACTTATTTTTCTTAAAAGTAGTCGATTGCAACACTTTTAAGTTAAAAATTATGTTATTAGCGAAAATGTTAACCTATGAATGGTAAGTTTCAAAAACATGACAAGCTAAACACTATCATTGCGTTTCATAAAAGGTTTATATACGAAGGGTTGTTAGCGTACAAAGTATACAAATGATTTTTTAGGTGACGTAATTTTGGACTTCCTCCATACGTAATTTTCATTTGTTATGTCCCTGTTGTGTAATTTTAATTTCATTAGTGCGTAATTTTCCATGTTATTTCTTCATCCGTAATTTTGAGTTGAGTTCCTTATATGTAATTATTTTTTTCACTTTGTAAGTTAAGTGCACTTTATACATTAGCTTACACCTACACGTTTTTCATTGCAACAAAATCATAAACAATAAAACAAAAATCCACTACATCATAAATGTGAGTCTAGACGTTTGCCTACCCGCCGGGGGGGGGGGGGGGGTCTCCACACACCACCTCCTCCAACATTTCGACCGGCGTTGCCCCTTGGAGTTTCTCAGGGGCGTGGGGGCATACGCTCCTTGGGGGGGTCTCCACACACCACCTCCTCCAACATTTCACCGGCGTTACCCCTTGGAGGCTTGGAGTTTCTCACGGGCGTGGGGGCATATGCTCCTTGAGTTTGGCTTGACTTTTTTATGTTAACCAATGATAGGGTGACACGTAGTGTGATGAAAATGCCCTTTGTCCTTGCTCACCATTCTATGGTTTTAGGGTTTTGAAGGGCAAAATCCTCTCTGCTTATATAACAACCCTACAAATTATTTTTCCGACACCCTTAAAATATTTAAAGTACCCCCATACGTCTTAAAATATACCCCAAATATGAAAACTGAGCCCTAAATACCATATATAATTAAAATTAAAATAAAAACAAGATTCAGCCCTCGCTCGCGGGCCGCGACAGCTCAAATCCCATGCGAAACCCTAGCGTGCCACGTGTCCCAATCCGTGTCAAGTCTACAAGTTCGAATCAGCGCAGCTAAAGCCTAGAACCCTAGGTCGCGGGCCACGTAAGACGACCCTCGAGTCTTCGCGGGCCACGAGGGACTGAGAAATCAGCCCTATAAATAGATGGCATCTGTCGTTCATTTGAAATCGTTCACACAAACTTTCTCTCTCGATTTTCTATATACTATAAGCTATACTCGGGCATTATACCCCCCCCCCCTAAATAATGAAGTTCCGCATCGTTGTAAGTATCATAACCCCCGGTTACATATTAGATACGCTGCCCGATTTATCTAAGATTCTGTAACGGCTGTCGTGGTTCTGCCTGACGTAGTCGTTGGAATTTTATCTCGGGAAAGGTATTACTAATGTAAATATTGGGTTATTATACTAACGCGTGTGCATTTGTGTAATTAATAGATAATCACCAGGAAATTCTTAAGGAAACCCTAAGACAGCAATGTGAGTAATCTCCTTTTTGCAAATTGTTTTTACAAAAATTCAATTAATTTATAATATATTAAACAGTGATTGAGTATTTGTATTCTACAATTATCGTCGATATGTTGGGGTTTTGTATACAAAATTTGTTACTACATTGTGAGTAGTAACATGACCACAAGTCGGATTGACAGTACCGTGGGTGGTAATTAAAGTAGATGGAAACAAATGTAATTCTGCGACCGCCCTCAATACTGTACAATGGTTTTACTTAACTTGTTTGGATTCACTCACCAGTATTTCCCACAGACAAAATGTTTTTAAACGCGTTTCAGGTTACAAAATGTGAAAGCCAAATAGAGCCAGCTGGACAACACTGAAGGCTTGGAAAGTGGCTATAAAAGTTACCTAAAATAAAGAGATGTTTTATTTAAATAAAATAGGGTTTATCCCTATGAAAATGTGTGTACTGGAAACTTGGGATTATCCCATGTATTTAATATTATAAAAGCATGGTATTTTACTCTGATAAAATATTTCCTAACTACGGTCCTGATGTAAATTCCACTGCCAAATTGATAAACACCGATACCACTTAAACTGGCCGTGGCCGCCCGTTCCCGAGTATTTAGGGGACGGGGGTTGCGACAGAAGGTGGTATCAGAGCTAAGCCGCTGATTCAGCCACAGAAGTGTTATGTTGACACCAAAATGTTAGGAAATAATCTACGGGATTTCGTACATATTTGTATATTATTGTTGTGTGTTATTTGACTATTTGTTAGTTTACAGTATGAGCGACCAAGGACCTTCAGACGCTTACCGTCAGTTGTCCAGCTCACCTAGGGACGAAGGCACCTCTTCACAGCCATCCCTCTCAGGGTATTCAGCTGACAATGAAGATGGGATATTCGTGTTCAAGGCCCAATCTGAAGAGCCATTCCCTCCTAAGAAGAGAGGATGGTTCAGCAGAGGAGCGCATGAACGTAGGAAAAGGATGAAAAAGTTACAACAACAGCGTGCTTTAGCAGCCGTTAAGAGAGAAACAGATGCTCACACCCAGGATATGCTCAATAGAAGTCTAGCAAACTTTCAAATTTTAGCAACCACAGCTGCCGACCCTAATTTAGAGCAACTCATAGCACCCCAACCATTACCACTGTTTCCCACACAACCAATGGAAATTGATGCCAACCCAGAAAACCAAATCTCAATGCCTAACATTGACCCAGCAGAGATACCTAGAGTATCAGCACCTAATCCCTTAGACCCAGACTACGATCCGTGGTTTGACGACCATATGGGTTACCAGCAACGTTACCCAATACCAGAAGACGAACTCATGCCAAACCTAGCAGCCTATCCAGACTTGGACCCTCTAGATCCCTACTATGATAATGACCAATACATCAGGGAAATTCTAGAGAATCCTTATCCTTACCAAGAACCCATGCCCCAGTTCCCAAACCCAGTACCAGCCCCGGCACCCCCAATGGGTGCAGAAAATGTGCAAGAACTCCGAACCTTTGGTGAGGAGATTTTAGAAGGAAGCGAGAGAATGAGGCAGATAGGGGAACGACTCGTCTGGAAGTATGACGAGCGTAATATAGAGTTCTGGATGAACCCATACCAGTGATAGTAATAATATAATAATAATAATAATATATATATATAATATGTGTGTATGTTTGAATATATATATATATATATATATATATATATATATATATATATATTAAGACAATAGCTATAGATGCCTAATAGTATTGTGATTTCAATTTCAGTCGTATTGTAATATATATGGACGCATAATATAAAATAGAGTAAGTCGCAATGTTCGAAGATTTTGATCAATATGCGTGTTATGTGATCATTTGCATTAAATATTATTTTGTGATATTAATACATGGTAAATGTTTAAAATTCAGATGGACAACGAAGTGAACCAGGAAAACCAGAATAACGATAACCTGAATAATAATAACAATGGAAACCAATTGGATAACAGTGTCATCCAACACATAGTGGCACAAGGAATTATAGATGCGATGCCATATATCATCCAAACAGTTAGGGAAGCTGATAATAAAAGTAATCATGGCAGTAAACGACCTACTGAACCAGAAAACAGCGTAAACAATGGACCCATACTTCAAGTGCCCATTCCCAAAAGAAGAAGAACCATGTCTTATGGTTGTTCTTATAAAGAATTCTGGTCTTGTAAACCAATAGAATTCTCGGGCAATGAAGGGGCCGTTGCAGCTCTACGCTGGATAGAAAAGACTGAGGCAGTCTTAAAAATAAGCAAGTGTGCAAAAGAGGATAAAATATTGTTTGCCTCCAATCTGTTTAAGAACTCAGCTTTAGAATGGTGGAACACTATCCTCCAATCTAGGGGAAGTGACAGGATTTACAATATGGAATGGAAGGAATTTAAGAACATGGTGGAAAGGAAATTCTGCCCTCCCAATGAAAAAGAACAGATAGCCAATAAGTTCTTAAACCTTAGAATGACTAGAGTAGATAGTAAGGGTTACACTACGTTATTCTTTGAATATGCTAGAATAGTGCCAACCCTTGCATCACCTGAACCAGTATTAATCTCCCGTTACATATGGGGATTAATCAGTGAGATTAGGCATGTAGTCAAGGCAGCTAGACCCCAAACCATAGAAGAAGCTGTAGAACTAGCAAACACCTTGACTGATGTAACACCTCGAAAATTTACGTCCTATAATGTGTTGACACGTGTCATAGGTTTGAACGTGTGAAAGAATGTTCTTGAAGGACTAAAGTTGACAAACAGTGAAACTGTGTAAATATAAGGGTTCAAAGTGTCAACAATGAATAAATATACTTTACAATAACCCTACATGATGTTTATAACCTTAAACGAATGGATCATGGATCATACGAAGCGAATTGTGAAAGAAAGTGAGAGATTACAAACTACAGGGGTTAAATGTGTCAACATGTTAAGTTATACCTCTGAGTGACCTTTTAGCAAACCCGAAGCCTTGTAACGATTAAATATGCTCACTAGAATGTACCATAAAAATTTCACCAAGTTTCGTTACTGTATGAGAAAGTTGTGATAAAATTCGTGTGTGAGGGTTAAAATCGTCAACATTGAAATTTAGGGCTTTTCGGGTGATCACAAAGTTACCCGAGGACTTTACAAAGAGGGTATAAGTCTTAAATCCCCCATATGTCAATATTATAGGATAAGAATTCTGGAAAACAAGTGAAAACGACCTTTCGGAGGACCAAGGACCAAAATGCAATAAAGAGAAACATGTTTACCTGATCCTGATGGCCCAGGCGGCCCGCATCAGGATTACCAAAACTTCAGGCGGGCCGCTTCAGACATGCAGATGCGAAAAATAACAGACAGCTACCTGTTGTGTTTCTAACCGACTTACATGCAAGTTTTTCGATACCTTGGGCTGCCTAAGGTGGTTTTTAGCTTGTAGGACACATGTTGGTCATTTGGTAACACTCCTAGACTTATGTGTTGATGATCCAAGATGTTTGAATTCATATAAAAGACCCACATTCTTTGCATTCATCTTGCATTCACTTCCTGATCATTTCTGGAGCATTCAAGCAGATCCCAAGCATTCCAAATCATCCATTAGACAAGTGTAAGTACCCTTGATCTTCTCTATTTCAGTTATGCTTAGTTTATAGCCTAGAAATCAAACCGTCGTAACTACGATTTGACTTCACGATAAAACACAAATGGTCCAGGGTTTTGTCGAATTGAAAGTTGTTATAAGTTGGTAATCATGTGGGCTTTAAACCCTTAAAAGGGCACCCACTGATTCCAATCCTAACTAGGTCGTTTGTCGAGTCAAACGTTGTCCGAAAAAGTCAACAGAAATGGTATTTGCGATTTAACGCATGATTAACAATGTAAAAGGCGTATCACCTATTTTATCATTCTTATAAACTGATAATAAGTATAAAAACTTGTCTACGCTTGTTTGATTCGACAACTTTCTGTTTTGAACCGATTCGGAACCGAAAGACGCAAAAGTTTGACTTTTGCTTTGACCTCAGTTCTGACCCGGTTTTGATAGGTTTAGACATGCCTTAAAGTTCCATTAGGACCTGGTTACATGTGTGTATAACCCTCTGCGTTTATACCACATAAATCCCTAATTGTCCGACGTTTCCGTTAATCGCCTAAATATTGACCGTAATGCCCTTATGACCATAAAACAAGAATTTTGGAAATGTGAAAGTAAAATAATCTTAGTTACTGATTATTTAACATGTCTGTAAATTTTCACATCAATCGGAGGTCTAGATTAGGAGTTATGCTTAATGACGTAATTATAGCGATTCTTAGTAATTAAATGACGTCATTAGCGTAAAACCTATCTAAACCCAATTTTCGACACCAAACCTTTTACCCACTGATGTAATATAATATTTTGGGATTTTTGAAGATTTTTAATTATTTTTAAACTGATCATAAGCTAGGATTAGTGCCTTGATTCGGTAAATACCGAATATACCCTTTTCGGCCATAAAATGAGTTTTACAAATCCTTTTGATGCCAATCCAATTGCTACTGATTTTAAATATTAAATGAAGTGTTTTGAACCTGTTTAACTGATCAGGAAACTCAGAATCCTATTTTAACCCGTACGTCGCTTAAAACGGCTTTATACGCGTATTATACGCATAGTTAGGGTTTAAAACTATTTTGGCATATAAGACTTATAACCAAATGTTATAACCTGATTAAATAAACCATTTTACTGATTTAATCAGACCCGGATCACGGAAGATAAATTAATTCCTTTTATAACCTTTAAAATGACCAAAATACCCCTACGGGGCTTATTATGAGATTAAACTCGTTTTGGGCATAACGGAAGGTATCCTACTGATATCACAACATATTTAAGGCATGTTAACTTAGGAAACCTATTTAGGACTTTTATGGTTACCCGTTACGCTTCATACGCGTTCGGTTCGGTTTATGTAACTAGTTTACATAAATTAGCCGAAACGGGTCAAACCTTATCGGTTTTATCTCAAAATCCAGAATGTGTATAATATACCCATATTAAGCAAGTCTTCAAACTTGTCGGGTCTAAATCACATTCTATCCGGTCTTCGCTTAATCGTGCGTACGAACCGTATCTTTAAAACTAACCGGTCTAAGCTTAAGCTTAACTAAAGACCGTTAGGATTCTAATAGGTTATTATTAAACCTTCGTTCCAGATTAGGAGAACCAGTAAAAGATACTTGCACTCGCTGATTTTGATCTATACTTGCTCAGGTAAATACTTTTAACTTATTTCCCTATACGGGCTTGGGGTACGGTATATAAAATACCGCTTGGTCCGGCATTGAATCTTTAATCGAATAGAGGTTAAATCATTGATATGCTACATTTTGAAATGTTTTGTTTGCTTAAAGCCTTTGGGGGGTTAATGACCATGTCCCGGATATCCCTGGCATCATTTTACGAAATGGCCACGACCTTAGCACTCAGGTGTAGGCGTACACCTGTCAGTGTCTCATTAAATAAAGTGGTGTGTCTATTGATCTTTAACCCGGTCTACGGATCGGGCTACTGAACGCATAAGAAACATGTAATTCGTTTACAAGTTTATATATTTAAATAATTATCCCAAGTTATAAAATATTATTTGTGCCTTAAATGCATTTTCTTAAACTCTTTTCAAAATGAGTCGGTTGATTGTATTTACCAGTGTAAACTGACGTATTTTTCTTAAAAACGTTAAGTGCAGGTACTACGCGAAATAGGCTGGCTTGTCTCCTAGCATCCACAATAAGTCTCGCCAGCTTGGATGTCATAGACTGTTGAACATTTGTTTCCTTTTATTTTGATCTACCTGTGGATTTATATTCGACTATTTGTGATACTTAATATTACAATATCGTTTGGTTGAAATGAATCTATACTTTGCTTCCGCTGTGCATTTAAATATTGTGTTGTTTGACAATTATGTTACCAACCACATCACGATACTCCCCTACCGGGCCCACCGGTAACACGTGGAAAATTCGGGGTGTGACAGGTTGGTATCAGAGCCAACGCTGAGTGAATTAAACACTAGCCTTTTGTGTTTAATCTCAGTTACACAATTGCACATTCCTAAATCTTCGAGTCTAGACAAAGAACTTAGGAATAATCCAAAATGTTTTTATTTTAATTTTAATTTTGTCTTTATTTTTCCTTGTCATTACCTTGTTTATATTAACAGGTTTAGCTATGCCGCCAAGATTCAGACGAGGAGATCGAGGAAAGGCGCCGATCAGCGCCCCTAACGACCATGAGGCCGGGCCTTCTGGCCGGCGAACTCCTTCTGCTACAAGGAGTATAGATCCGCGTGAACCTTGGAGGATCTATGAGGAGCCTGCCAGACAATCCACGTCACATAGCTCCACGCCTCCATATTATCACTCATATGGGCCTCAGTCCGAGAATGAGCCCAACAATCCGCCACCTTCATACATACCTTTACAGCGATCCGCATCGCAAGATTCCTTCCGCGACCCTACTCCTATCTTTCAGGGTCAGTTTAACCCAGCAGAGTACCTACCAGAACAAGTGGGCTTTAACCCACTAGGACCGGAGGATCACTTTTCTGGTGATCAAGATATGGACGAGGACACAGATCCCGTCGAAGCTTCAACCGGATCCTTGAACCATCCTTTCGTGATCTCAGACGGTTCGTCTTTTCACGGAACACCATACCAGGGTCCGGATAGTCACATGGCACGGTTCGAACGGTGTGAGTGGTACTATACACCATCTGAACACTCATCACCTCACCAGCAGCCGCCACTGCAGCAGCAAGATCCCTCTGGGGATCCACGTTTCGAGCAGCAGCAAGATCCCTCTGGGGATCCACGTTATGAGGCAGTCACGCCACCGCCTCCACCGCCGCCAGTTCATCTAGAGCCTCCAGAACCACCAAGACGTAGGAGGACTGGCGCACGGATCTCAGCACGAGAAGTGGATTTTCGTCTCAACACCCCTCAACACTCTAGCGGCAGCCACTACCCGCCTATATATGAAGGCCCACAGATGGGTGGACCTTCAGTTCCAGTTTCGGAGGTGAATTCGGCACCTATTGCACCGCCATCACAGGGTTTTGGCCACCCTATCACTGCTTATACTGCTCCGGCAGCTTACAACCCTTACGGACCGCCAGCATACCATAACTATAACTATGCTGAGGCCGACCCATACCTAGTGGCAGCAAACTACCTTGCCTAAAACCCTGAGGGACCATATGGAACCCCTTGGGGAATGGGACATTCAGCTCGAGGGTATCAAGTACCTGCTCAGCCGCCGCCACAGTACCAGCCACCACGGTTTTCTCCACCACAGCAGGAGGATCTCCGTCAAAGACTGGACAAGGTTGAGCGAGACCTCCAGAAAGAGCGTAAGAAGAATGAGGGATTTATGAGTGGCCTGGCAAATTTGCTGAAGGGAAAGAAGAAACGGGATCGTTAAATCCCAATATGTATTATTGTATTTCCTTGTTTAAATCAAGTCCCTACGTGGACATTTATTTATGTGTGTATGTAGTCCCTGCGTGGACATATACCTTTGTACTTAGTCCCTACGTGGACTTGTCTCTATTAGTCCCTGCGTGGACATTTACTTTTGTAAAGCGTCCCTGTGAGGACATGTATTATCTGTATAGCTCCTGCGTGGGCATGTGTTTATGTGAAAAGTCCCGTTTAGGGCAAAATGTATTACTTTTAGTTTTAATGGAATGTAAGTTTATAAATTTCATCTTTGCTATGTTATGCATAATTAAATTATATATGAAATAAATAAATCAGAATCATTCCTTTTAAAAATCTATCTGCCTATGTTATTTTATTAAGGATCTTAAAAGTATAACCTAGCCTGCATGTCATTTTAAGACCTGGCCCAGATGGTAAAACTCGTTAAAAAGATTCAAATCCCTGTTAACATCTGAAAACATGTTAACACTCCTGGCAGACATGATTCGTTAAAAACACACGTGTTATTATTATAATTGGATCTTTTCAAAGATTCCAAACCCAACTAAATGATCTCTGAATCATGGGTTAAATCATTAATAAATATGATCAGTTCTTTTTACCATCCATTGGTAATGGAATGCCTACGGGCCCTTCTCATTTTCATATGAGACAAAAGACAGTATTAGTCTGTGACCCTGTCTGATAAAGGTAATGAACTTTCTTCAAACCTTCATGCTTTGATTCTCTGAAATCATAGCTTATAATCTAAATTGTCCCTGTGACTAGGCCTTATGTGCTAATAAAACTGATATTGTTTTATAATTAGGATAAATTATATTAGAAATCCTAAATAAATGTGAGTAATAAATTAACCATATATTGTCTATGTTTACCACGGTTAATAAAATTGCCATAAAAGACAATTCTATAATAAACTCACCAATAGATTATTGTCGATATGTTACAGTTCAAGCTACATGGCAGACTCAAACGAGGTCAACAGTCACCCAGGGATAGTGCATGATAATGCCCGAGTAAACGTAGCGGGTGCAGAATTACAGGCAATGATAGATAATGCGGTTAATAGAGCAATGGATAGACAGCTCCATGAATCCGGTGGTACCCATACAAGGACCCAATCTGCACCACACTCTAGAACACCCTCCAGGACTCACACTGCCCACAACAGTAGTTCTCACCACTCATCAAACCAGAGGAGTGCTCCATCCCAAAGAGTCATACGGAATCAAGAACCCCGTAATAAGGGTTGCTCCTATAAGTACTTCGTTTCGTGCAAACCCAGGGATTTCAATGGGGAAAAAGGAGCGGTAGATTGCATGACTTGGATGGACGAAATGGATACGGTTGTGGATATTAGTGGTTGTGATGATAGGGATATTGTGAAATTCGTGTCACAATCTTTCAAAGGAGAAGCATTAGCTTGGTGGAGATCTTTGATCCAAGCTACAGGGAAAGTCCCGTTATACAACATGACCTGGGAACAGTTCATGACACTAATCAAGGAAAATTTCTGCCCTCAACACGAGGTTGAGAGAATTGAATCTGACTTCTTATCGCTGGTCATGAAAAACCTAGACTGTCAGGCCTACCTTACCAGTTTCAACACTTTGTCAAGGTTAGTTCCATATTTGGTAACTCCGGAGCCTAAACGTATAGCTCGATTCATTGGGGGTTTGGCCCCGGAGATCAAAGCAAATGTGAAGGCCTCCAGACCAACTACTTTTCGGTCAGTAGCGGACATATCATTGTCCCTTACCTTGGATGCTGTCAGGCTAAGGTCACAGAGGAACACTGATACCGAAAAGAGGAAGCGTGAGGATGACAACTCACGACGTTCAGACAAGAAGCAGAAGGGAAACAATGACCATAAAAAGGGGTCAGGATTTAGGAAGGATGGTCAGCAGTCGGGTGAAAAACCCAGATGTAAAATTTGCAAGAAGCACCACTTTGGAAGGTGCAGACTTGACTCAAAATCCCAATATCAGCCGAGGTCTTATGGGATTTGCAAGTCTTCGGAACATAAGACCCTGGAGTGCAAGAAGCTAAAGGACGCAACGTGTTATAGTTGCAATGAAAAGGGGCATATCAAATCCAACTGCCTGAAACTTGCAAGGAAGAATGAAGAGGGGAAGAAGACCAATGCGAGGGTCTTCAGGATGGATGCTAAGGAAGCCGTCAAGGACGACAATGTGATAACAGGTACCTTTCTCGTAAATGATATTTATGCGAGAGTGTTATTTGATTCAGGCGCTGATAAGTCGTTCGTAGACAATAAGTTTTGTGAATTGTTGAATTTACCTGTTAAGACTTTAAGTGTGAAGTATGAGGTGGAATTAGCAGATGGCACTTTAGAAACCGCTTCAACCTTATTAGATGGATGTTTCATATCCATTAAGAACCACTCTTTTCCTTTGTCCCTACTGCCTTTAAAACTAGCCGGTTTCGACATAGTTTTGGGTATGGACTGGTTATCTCATAACCAGGCCCAGATTATTTGCAATAAGAAGCAAGTGATGATCCAGACTCCGTCTGGTGAATCACTTACTATCCAGGGAGATACCCAGTATGGGCTGCCCGAGAAAATGTCAATGCTCAAAGACTCCAAGTGTTTGAAGAAGGGTTGTGTCATCTACATGGCACAAGTGATTATTGATGAGCCGAAGCCCAAGATTGGAGATATCCCCGTCATTTCTGAATACCCCGAAGTATTTCCTGAAGAACTACCTGGTTTGCCACCAGATAGGCAAGTAGAATTCAGAATTGACATTATTCCTGGATCAGCACCAGTTGCAAGGGCGCCTTATAGGTTGGCACCAACAGAGATGAAGGAATTAAGAACGCAGCTAGACGATTTGCTAGCCAAAGGTTTCATCAAACCAAGTTCGTCTCCTTGGGGAGCACCAGTTTTATTTGTCAAGAAGAAGGATGGATCGATGCGTCTGTGCATCGACTACCGCGAGCTTAATAAGGTCACTATCAAGAATAGGTATCCTTTGCCCAGAATCGACGACCTGTTCGATCAACTTCAAGGGGCAAGTTTCTTCTCAAAGATTGACTTGAGGTCAGGCTACCATCAATTGAAGGTTAGAGATGAAGACGTGCGCAAAACAGCATTTAGGACTCGTTATGGTCATTACGAGTTCCTAGTGATGCCTTTTGGGCTCACTAATGCACCGGCCGCGTTCATGGATCTCATGAATCGCGTTTGCAAGCCGCACTTAGATAAATTCGTCATCGTCTTCATCGATGACATCCTCATCTACTCAAAGAACCAAGCTGACCATGAGAAGCATCTTCACTGCATATTGGAACTACTTCATAAAGAAAAACTCTATGCCAAGTTCTCGAAGTGTGAATTCTGGCTTCGGGAAGTCCAATTTCTTGGACATGTTGTTAGTGAGCGTGGTATCCAAGTCGATCCCGCTAAAGTTGAAGCTGTCATGAATTGGCATGAGCCAAAGACGCCTACAGAAATTCACAGCTTCCTAGGTTTGGCAGGATACTATAGGCGATTCATAGAAAACATTTCAAGGATTGCTGCACCCCTGACTTCGCTGACACGTAAGAAGATTAAGTTTGACTGGGGTCCTAAGCAGCAGGAATCCTTCGATATTCTGAAACAAAAGTTGAGCAATGCTCCAGTACTGACATTGCCTGATGGAATAGAAGAGTTTGTAGTTTATTGTGATGCATCACACACAGGGATGGGATGTGTGCTTATGCAGAGAGGCAAAGTCATTGCCTATGCTTCACGCCAGTTAAAGGTGCACGAAAAGAATTACACCACCCATGACCTGGAATTGGGTGCCGTTGTATTCGCACTAAAACTGTGGAGGCACTACTTATATGGAATAAAATGTGTGATCTATTCAGATCACAAAAGCCTTCAACATCTGTTCAACCAGAAGGACTTGAACATGAGGCAACGCCGTTGGATGGAAACTCTGAATGATTACGATTGTGAAATAAGATACCATCCCGGCAAGGCGAATGTAGTCGCCGATGCCTTAAGTCGGAAGGAGAAGGTGAAACCCATCCGAATCAATGCCAAGCGCATGGAAATAAAGAACAATTTGATAGAAAGGTTGTTAGCTGCACAGAAGGAAGCTGTGTTGGAAGCTAACTATCCTAACGAAAAGCTAGGAGTAACTGAGGAGCAGTTATCTCTTAGTAAGGATGGAATTCTTAGATTGAATGGACGGATATGGGTTCCAATTTATGGAGGACTCCGAGATGTTATCCTCCAGGAAGCCCACAGCTCTAAATATTCTGTTCATCCTGGAGCTGACAAAATGTACCAGGATTTAAGGGCAAACTATTGGTGGATAGGCTTGAAGAAGTCGGTAGCTACCTATGTAGCTAAATGCTTGACGTGTGCGCAAGTCAAGGCAGAACATCAAAAACCGTCAGGTTTGCTACAACAACCTGAACTTCCTACTTGGAAGTGGGAAATGGTAACTATGGATTTTATCACCAAGTTACCCAAGACAAGGAAGGGAAATGACACCATCTGGGTGATAGTTGACCGACTGACTAAGTCAGCACATTTCCTACCCATTAAGGAGACCTACAGCTCCGATATGTTAGCCCAACTGTACGTGGATAAGATTGTAGCTTTACATGGCATACCTGTGTCTATTATCTCTGACCGAGATACTAGATACACATCACATTTTTGGAAAAGCTTCCAACAATCTTTGGGCACACGTTTGAACTTTAGTACGGCTTACCATCCTCAGACAGACGGTCGGAGTGAGCGTACTATTCAAACGTTGGAAGACATGCTTCGCGCATGTGCAATTGACTTGGGTGGTAGCTGGGATAAGCACCTACCATTAGTTGAATTCTCCTACAACAATAGCTACCATACCAGCATTAAGGCTGCGCCTTTTGAGGCATTATACGGTAGAAAGTGTAGATCGCCCATTTGTTGGGCAGAAGTTGGAGATGTCCAGTTATCCGGACCAGAGATAGTGTTTGAGACGATGGACAAGATTGTCCAGATTCGTGACCGTCTCAAAGCTGCCCGGGATAGGCAGAAGAGTTACGCTGATCCAAGTCGTAAGGATTTTCACTTCGAAGTAGGTGATAAAGTCCTACTTAAAGTGTCACCCTGGAAGGGAGTGATGCGATTTGGTAAGAAAGGCAAGCTAAGCCCGAGATACATAGGACCTTTCGAGGTTATCGAACGTGTCGGGTCAGTTGCCTATAAGTTAAACTTACCTGAAGAGCTCAGTAGTATACACAATGTGTTCCACATCTGCAATCTGAAGAAGTGTTTCGCTGACGAATCACTGGTTATACCCCATACAGATGTGCATATAGATGAGAGCTTGAAATTTGTGGAAAAACCATTGTCGATCGAGGATCGACAGGTTAAGAAGCTTCGAAGGAAGCAAGTACCAATTGTAAAGGTCAAATGGGATGCCCGTAGAGGTCCCGAGTATACATGGGAGGTTGAGTCCACGATGAAAGAAAAGTACCCTTATCTGTTTCAGTAAATTTCGAGGTCGAGATTTCTTTTAAGGGGGTGAGGATGTAACACCTCGAAAATTTACGTCCTATAATGTGTTGACACGTGTCATAGGTTTGAACGTGTGAAAGAATGTTCTTGAAGGACTAAAGTTGACAAACAGTGAAACTGTGTAAATATAAGGGTTCAAAGTGTCAACAATGAATAAATATACTTTACAATAACCCTACATGATGTTTATAACCTTAAACGAATGGATCATGGATCATACGAAGCGAATTGTGAAAGAAAGTGAGAGATTACAAACTACAGGGGTTAAATGTGTCAACACGTTAAGTTATACCTCTGAGTGACCTTTTAGCAAACCCGAAGCCTTGTAACGATTAAATATGCTCACTAGAATGTACCATAAAAATTTCACCAAGTTTCGTTACTGTATGAGAAAGTTGTGATAAAATTCGTGTGTGAGGGTTAAAATCGTCAACATTGAAATTTAGGGCTTTTCGGGTGATCACAAAGTTACCCGAGGACTTTACAAAGAGGGTATAAGTCTTAAAGCCCCCATATGTCAATATTATAGGATAAGAATTCTGGAAAACAAGTGAAAACGACCTTTCGGAGGACCAAGGACCAAAATGCAATAAAGATAAACATGTTTACCTGATCCGGATGGCCCAGGCGGCCCGCATCAGGATTACCAAAACTTCAGGCGGGCCGCTTCAGACATGCAGATGCGAAAAATAACAGACAGCTGCCTGTTGTGTTTCTAACCGACTTACATGCAAGTTTTTCGATACCTTGGGCTCCCTAAGGTGGTTTTTAGCTTGTAGGACACATGTTGGTCATTTGGTAACACTCCTAGACTTATGTGTTGATGATCCAAGATGTTTGAATTCATATAAAAGACCCACATTCTTTGCATTCATCTTGCATTCACTTCCTGATCATTTCTGGAGCATTTAAGCAGATCCCAAGCATTCCAAATCATCCATTAGACAAGTGTAAGTACCCTTGATCTTCTCTATTTCAGTTATGCTTAGTTTATAGCCTAGAAATCAAACCGTCGTAACTACGATTTGACTTCACGATAAAACACAAATGGTCCAGGGTTTTGTCGAATTGAAAGTTGTTATAAGTTGGTAATCATGTGGGCTTTAAACCCTTAAAAGGGCACCCACTGATTCCAATCCTAACTAGGTCGTTTGTCGAGTCAAACGTTGTCCGAAAAAGTCAACAGAAATGGTATTTGCGATTTAACGCATGATTAACGATGTAAAAGGCGTATCACCTATTTTATCATTCTTATAAACTGATAATAAGTATAAAAACTTGTCTACGCTTGTTTGATTCGACAACTTTCTGTTTTGAACCGATTCGGAACCGAAAGACGCAAAAGTTTGACTTTTGCTTTGACCTCAGTTCTGACCCGGTTTTGATAGGTTTAGACATGCCTTAAAGTTCCATTAGGACCTTGTTACATGTGTGTATAACCCTCTGCGTTTATACCACATAAATCCCTAATTGTCCGACGTTTCCGTTAATCGCCTAAATATTGACCGTAATGCCCTTATGACCATAAAACAAGAATTTTGGAAATGTGAAAGTAAAATAATCTTAGTTACTGATTATTTAACATGTCTGTAAATTTTCACATCAATCGGAGGTCTAGATTAGGAGTTATGCTTAATGACGTAATTATAGCGATTCTTAGTAATTAAATGACGTCATTAGCGTAAAACCTATCTAAACCCAATTTTCGACACCAAACCTTTTACCCACTGATGTAATATAATATTTTGGGATTTTTGAAGATTTTTAATTATTTTTAAACTGATCATAAGCTAGGATTAGTGCCTTGATTCGGTAAATACCGAATATACCCTTTTCGGCCATAAAATGAGTTTTACAAATCCTTTTGATGCCAATCCAATTGCTACTGATTTTAAATATTAAATGAAGTGTTTTGAACCTGTTTAACTGATCAGGAAACTCAGAATCCTATTTTAACCCGTACGTCGCTTAAAACGGCTTTATACGCGTATTATACGCATAGTTAGGGTTTAAAACTATTTTGGCATATAAGACTTATAACCAAATGTTATAACCTGATTAAATAAACCATTTTACTGATTTAATCAGACCCGGATCACGGAAGATAAATTAATTCCTTTTATAACCTTTAAAATGACCAAAATACCCCTACGGGGCTTATTATGAGATTAAACTCGTTTTGGGCATAACGGAAGGTATCCTACTGATATCACAACATATTTAAGGCATGTTAACTTAGGAAACCTATTTAGGACTTTTATGGTTACCCGTTACGCTTCATACGCGTTCGGTTCGGTTTATGTAACTAGTTTACATAAATTAGCCGAAACGGGTCAAACCTTATCGGTTTTATCTCAAAATCCAGAATGTGTATAATATACCCATATTAAGCAAGTCTTCAAACTTGTCGGGTCTAAATCACATTCTATCCGGTCTTCGCTTAATCGTGCGTACGAACCGTATCTTTAAAACTAACCGGTCTAAGCTTAAGCTTAACTAAAGACCGTTAGGATTCTAATAGGTTATTATTAAACCTTCGTTCCAGATTAGGAGAACCAGTAAAAGATACTTGCACTCGCTGATTTTGATCTATACTTGCTCAGGTAAATACTTTTAACTTATTTCCCTATACGGGCTTGGGGTACGGTATATAAAATACCGCTTGGTCCGGCATTGAATCTTTAATCGAATAGAGGTTAAATCATTGATATGCTACGTTTTGAAATGTTTTGTTTGCTTAAAGCCTTTGGGGGGTTAATGACCATGTCCCGGATATCCCTGGCATCATTTTACGAAATGGCCACGACCTTAGCACTCAGGTGTAGGCGTACACCTGTCAGTGTCTCATTAAATAAAGTGGTGTGTCTATTGATCTTTAACCCGGTCTACGGATCGGGCTACTGAACGCATAAGAAACATGTAATTCGTTTACAAGTTTATATATTTAAATAATTATCCCAAGTTATAAAATATTATTTGTGCCTTAAATGCATTTTCTTAAACTCTTTTCAAAATGAGTCGGTTGATTGTATTTACCAGTGTAAACTGACGTATTTTTCTTAAAAACGTTAAGTGCAGGTACTACGCGAAATAGGCTGGCTTGTCTCCTAGCATCCACAATAAGTCTCGCCAGCTTGGATGTCATAGACTGTTGAACATTTGTTTCCTTTTATTTTGATCTACCTGTGGATTTATATTCGACTATTTGTGATACTTAATATTACAATATCGTTTGGTTGAAATGAATCTATACTTTGCTTCCGCTGTGCATTTAAATATTGTGTTGTTTGACAATTATGTTACCAACCACGTCACGATACTCCCCTACCGGGCCCACCGGTAACACGTGGAAAATTCGGGGTGTGACAGGTTGGTATCAGAGCCAACGCTGAGTGAATTAAACACTAGCCTTTTGTGTTTAATCTCAGTTACACAATTGCACATTCCTAAATCTTCGAGTCTAGACAAAGAACTTAGGAATAATCCAAAATGTTTTTATTTTAATTTTAATTTTGTCTTTATTTTTCCTTGTCATTACCTTGTTTATATTAACAGGTTTAGCTATGCCGCCAAGATTCAGACGAGGAGATCGAGGAAAGGCGCCGATCAGCGCCCCTAACGACCATGAGGCCGGGCCTTCTGGCCGGCGAACTCCTTCTGCTACAAGGAGTATAGATCCGCGTGAACCTTGGAGGATCTATGAGGAGCCTGCCAGACAATCCACGTCACATAGCTCCACGCCTCCATATTATCACTCATATGGGCCTCAGTCCGAGAATGAGCCCAACAATCCGCCACCTTCATATATACCTTTACAGCGATCCGCATCGCAAGATTCCTTCCGCGACCCTACTCCTATCTTTCAGGGTCAGTTTAACCCAGCAGAGTACCTACCAGAACAAGTGGGCTTTAACCCACTAGGACCGGAGGATCACTTTTCTGGTGATCAAGATATGGACGAGGACACAGATCCCGTCGAAGCTTCAACCGGATCCTTGAACCATCCTTTCGTGATCTCAGACGGTTCGTCTTTTCACGGAACACCATACCAGGGTCCGGATAGTCACATGGCACGGTTCGAACGGTGTGAGTGGTACTATACACCATCTGAACACTCATCACCTCACCAGCAGCCGCCACTGCAGCAGCAAGATCCCTCTAGGGATCCACGTTTCGAGCAGCAGCAAGATCCCTCTGGGGATCCACGTTATGAGGCAGTCACGCCACCGCCTCCACCGCCGCCAGTTCATCTAGAGCCTCCAGAACCACCAAGACGTAGGAGGACTGGCGCACGGATCTCAGCACGAGAAGTGGATTTTCGTCTCAACACCCCTCAACACTCTAGCGGCAGCCACTACCCGCCTATATATGAAGGCCCACAGATGGGTGGACCTTCAGTTCCAGTTTCGGAGGTGAATTCGGCACCTATTGCACCGCCATCACAGGGTTTTGGCCACCCTATCACTGCTTATACTGCTCCGGCAGCTTACAACCCTTACGGACCGCCAGCATACCATAACTATAACTATGCCGAGGCCGACCCATACCTAGTGGCAGCAAACTACCTTGCCCAAAACCCTGAGGGACCATATGGAACCCCTTGGGGAATGGGACATTCAGCTCGAGGGTATCAAGTACCTGCTCAGCCGCCGCCACAGTACCAGCCACCACGGTTTTCTCCACCACAGCAGGAGGATCTCCGTCAAAGACTGGACAAGGTTGAGCGAGACCTCCAGAAAGAGCGTAAGAAGAATGAGGGATTTATGAGTGGCCTGGCAAATTTGCTGAAGGGAAAGAAGAAACGGGATCGTTAAATCCCGATATGTATTATTGTATTTCCTTGTTTAAATCAAGTCCCTACGTGGACATTTATTTATGTGTGTATGTAGTCCCTGCGTGGACATATACCTTTGTACTTAGTCCCTACGTGGACTTGTCTCTATTAGTCCCTGCGTGGACATTTACTTTTGTAAAGCGTCCCTGTGAGGACATGTATTATCTGTATAGCTCCTGCGTGGGCATGTGTTTATGTGAAAAGTCCCGTTTAGGGCAAAATGTATTACTTTTAGTTTTAATGGAATGTAAGTTTATAAATTTCATCTTTGCTATGTTATGCATAATTAAATTATATATGAAATAAATAAATCAGAATCATTCCTTTTAAAAATCTATCTGCCTATGTTATTTTATTAAGGATCTTAAAAGTATAACCTAGCCTGCATGTCATTTTAAGACCTGGCCCAGATGGTAAAACTCGTTAAAAAGATTCAAATCCCTGTTAACATCTGAAAACATGTTAACACTCCTGGCAGACATGATTCGTTAAAAACACACGTGTTATTATTATAATTGGATCTTTTCAAAGATTCCAAACCCAACTAAATGATCTCTGAATCATGGGTTAAATCATTAATAAATATGATCAGTTCTTTTTACCATCCATTGGTAATGGAATGCCTACGGGCCCTTCTCATTTTCATATGAGACAAAAGACAGTATTAGTCTGTGACCCTGTCTGATAAAGGTAATGAACTTTCTTCAAACCTTCATGCTTTGATTCTCTGAAATCATAGCTTATAATCTAAATTGTCCCTGTGACTAGGCCTTATGTGCTAATAAAACTGATATTGTTTTATAATTAGGATAAATTATATTAGAAATCCTAAATAAATGTGAGTAATAAATTAACCATATATTGTCTATGTTTACCACGGTTAATAAAATTGCCATAAAAGACAATTCTATAATAAACTCACCAATAGATTATTGTCGATATGTTACAGTTCAAGCTACATGGCAGACTCAAACGAGGTCAACAGTCACCCAGGGATAGTGCATGATAATGCCCGAGTAAACGTAGCGGGTGCAGAATTACAGGCAATGATAGATAATGCGGTTAATAGAGCAATGGATAGACAGCTCCATGAATCCGGTGGTACCCATACAAGGACCCAATCTGCACCACACTCTAGAACACCCTCCAGGACTCACACTGCCCACAACAGTAGTTCTCACCACTCATCAAACCAGAGGAGTGCTCCATCCCAAAGAGTCATACGGAATCAAGAACCCCGTAATAAGGGTTGCTCCTATAAGTACTTCGTTTCGTGCAAACCCAGGGATTTCAATGGGGAAAAAGGAGCGGTAGATTGCATGACTTGGATGGACGAAATGGATACGGTTGTGGATATTAGTGGTTGTGATGATAGGGATATTGTGAAATTCGTGTCACAATCTTTCAAAGGAGAAGCATTAGCTTGGTGGAGATCTTTGATCCAAGCTACAGGGAAAGTCCCGTTATACAACATGACCTGGGAACAGTTCATGACACTAATCAAGGAAAATTTCTGCCCTCAACACGAGGTTGAGAGAATTGAATCTGACTTCTTATCGCTGGTCATGAAAAACCTAGACTGTCAGGCCTACCTTACCAGTTTCAACACTTTGTCAAGGTTAGTTCCATATTTGGTAACTCCGGAGCCTAAACGTATAGCTCGATTCATTGGGGGTTTGGCCCCGGAGATCAAAGCAAATGTGAAGGCCTCCAGACCAACTACTTTTCGGTCAGTAGCGGACATATCATTGTCCCTTACCTTGGATGCTGTTAGGCTAAGGTCACAGAGGAACACTGATACCGAAAAGAGGAAGCGTGAGGATGACAACTCACGACGTTCAGACAAGAAGCAGAAGGGAAACAATGACCATAAAAAGGGGTCAGGATTTAGGAAGGATGGTCAGCAGTCGGGTGAAAAACCCAGATGTAAAATTTGCAAGAAGCACCACTTTGGAAGGTGCAGACTTGACTCAAAATCCCAATATCAGCCGAGGTCTTATGGGATTTGCAAGTCTTCGGAACATAAGACCCTGGAGTGCAAGAAGCTAAAGGACGCAACGTGTTATAGTTGCAATGAAAAGGGGCATATCAAATCCAACTGCCTGAAACTTGCAAGGAAGAATGAAGAGGGGAAGAAGACCAATGCGAGGGTCTTCAGGATGGATGCTAAGGAAGCCGTCAAGGACGACAATGTGATAACAGGTACCTTTCTCGTAAATGATATTTATGCGAGAGTGTTATTTGATTCAGGCGCTGATAAGTCGTTCGTAGACAATAAGTTTTGTGAATTGTTGAATTTACCTGTTAAGACTTTAAGTGTGAAGTATGAGGTGGAATTAGCAGATGGCACTTTAGAAACCGCTTCAACCTTATTAGATGGATGTTTCATATCCATTAAGAACCACTCTTTTCCTTTGTCCCTACTGCCTTTAAAACTAGCCGGTTTCGACATAGTTTTGGGTATGGACTGGTTATCTCATAACCAGGCCCAGATTATTTGCAATAAGAAGCAAGTGATGATCCAGACTCCGTCTGGTGAATCACTTACTATCCAGGGAGATACCCAGTATGGGCTGCCCGAGAAAATGTCAATGCTCAAAGACTCCAAGTGTTTGAAGAAGGGTTGTGTCATCTACATGGCACAAGTGATTATTGATGAGCCGAAGCCCAAGATTGGAGATATCCCCGTCATTTCTGAATACCCCGAAGTATTTCCTGAAGAACTACCTGGTTTGCCACCAGATAGGCAAGTAGAATTCAGAATTGACATTATTCCTGGATCAGCACCAGTTGCAAGGGCGCCTTATAGGTTGGCACCAACAGAGATGAAGGAATTAAGAACACAGCTAGACGATTTGCTAGCCAAAGGTTTCATCAAACCAAGTTCGTCTCCTTGGGGAGCACCAGTTTTATTTGTCAAGAAGAAGGATGGATCGATGCGTCTGTGCATCGACTACCGCGAGCTTAATAAGGTCACTATCAAGAATAGGTATCCTTTGCCCAGAATCGACGACCTGTTCGATCAACTTCAAGGGGCAAGTTTCTTCTCAAAGATTGACTTGAGGTCAGGCTACCATCAATTGAAGGTTAGAGATGAAGACGTGCGCAAAACAGCATTTAGGACTCGTTATGGTCATTACGAGTTCCTAGTGATGCCTTTTGGGCTCACTAATACACCGGCCGCGTTCATGGATCTCATGAATCGCGTTTGCAAGCCGCACTTAGATAAATTCGTCATCGTCTTCATCGATGACATCCTCATCTACTCAAAGAACCAAGCTGACCATGAGAAGCATCTTCACTGCATATTGGAACTACTTCATAAAGAAAAACTCTATGCCAAGTTCTCGAAGTGTGAATTCTGGCTTCGGGAAGTCCAATTTCTTGGACATGTTGTTAGTGAGCGTGGTATCCAAGTCGATCCCGCTAAAGTTGAAGCTGTCATGAATTGGCATGAGCCAAAGACGCCTACAGAAATTCATAGCTTCCTAGGTTTGGCAGGATACTATAGGCGATTCATAGAAAACATTTCAAGGATTGCTGCACCCCTGACTTCGCTGACACGTAAGAAGATTAAGTTTGACTGGGGTCCTAAGCAGCAGGAATCCTTCGATATTCTGAAACAAAAGTTGAGCAATGCTCCAGTACTGACATTGCCTGATGGAATAGAAGAGTTTGTAGTTTATTGTGATGCATCACACACAGGGATGGGATGTGTGCTTATGCAGAGAGGCAAAGTCATTGCCTATGCTTCACGCCAGTTAAAGGTGCACGAAAAGAATTACACCACCCATGACCTGGAATTGGGTGCCGTTGTATTCGCACTAAAACTGTGGAGGCACTACTTATATGGAATAAAATGTGTGATCTATTCAGATCACAAAAGCCTTCAACATCTGTTCAACCAGAAGGACTTGAACATGAGGCAACGCCGTTGGATGGAAACTCTGAATGATTACGATTGTGAAATACGATACCATCCCGGCAAGGCGAATGTAGTCGCCGATGCCTTAAGTCGGAAGGAGAAGGTGAAACCCATCCGAATCAATGCCAAGCGCATGGAAATAAAGAACAATTTGATATAAAGGTTGTTAGCTGCACAGAAGGAAGCTGTGTTAGAAGCTAACTATCCTAACGAAAAGCTAGGAGTAACTGAGGAGCAGTTATCTCTTAGTAAGGATGGAATTCTTAGATTGAATGGACGGATATGGGTTCCAATTTATGGAGGACTCCGAGATGTTATCCTCCAGGAAGCCCACAGCTCTAAATATTCTGTTCATCCTGGAGCTGACAAAATGTACCAGGATTTAAGGGCAAACTATTGGTGGATAGGCTTGAAGAAGTCGGTAGCTACCTATGTAGCTAAATGCTTGACGTGTGCGCAAGTCAAGGCAGAACATCAAAAACCGTCAGGTTTGCTACAACAACCTGAACTTCCTACTTGGAAGTGGGAAATGGTAACTATGGATTTTATCACCAAGTTACCCAAGACAAGGAAGGGAAATGACACCATCTGGGTGATAGTTGACCGACTGACTAAGTCAGCACATTTCCTACCCATTAAGGAGACCTACAGCTCCGATATGTTAGCCCAACTGTACGTGGATAAGATTGTAGCTTTACATGGCATACCTGTGTCTATTATCTCTGACCGAGATACTAGATACACATCACATTTTTGGAAAAGCTTCCAACAATCTTTGGGCACACGTTTGAACTTTAGTACGGCTTACCATCCTCAGACAGACGGTCAGAGTGAGCGTACTATTCAAACGTTGGAAGACATGCTTCGCGCATGTGCAATTGACTTGGGTGGTAGCTGGGATAAGCACCTACCATTAGTTGAATTCTCCTACAACAATAGCTACCATACCAGCATTAAGGCTGCGCCTTTTGAGGCATTATACGGTAGAAAGTGTAGATCGCCCATTTGTTGGGCAGAAGTTGGAGATGTCCAGTTATCCGGACTAGAGATAGTGTTTGAGACGATGGACAAGATTGTCCAGATTCGTGACCGTCTCAAAGCTGCCCGGGATAGGCAGAAGAGTTACGCTGATCCAAGTCGTAAGGATTTTCACTTCGAAGTAGGTGATAAAGTCCTACTTAAAGTGTCACCCTGGAAGGGAGTGATGCGATTTGGTAAGAAAGGCAAGCTAAGCCCGAGATACATAGGACCTTTCGAGGTTATCGAACGTGTCGGGTCAGTTGCCTATAAGTTAAACTTACCTGAAGAGCTCAGTAGTATACACAATGTGTTCCACATCTGCAATCTGAAGAAGTGTTTCGCTGACGAATCACTGGTTATACCCCATACAGATGTGCATATAGATGAGAGCTTGAAATTTGTGGAAAAACCATTGTCGATCGAGGATCGACAGGTTAAGAAGCTTCGAAGGAAGCAAGTACCAATTGTAAAGGTCAAATGGGATGCCCGTAGAGGTCCCGAGTATACATGGGAGGTTGAGTCCACGATGAAAGAAAAGTACCCTTATCTGTTTCAGTAAATTTCGAGGTCGAGATTTCTTTTAAGGGGGTGAGGATGTAACACCTCAAAAATTTACGTCCTATAATGTGTTGACACGTGTCATAGGTTTGAACGTGTGAAAGAATGTTCTTGAAGGACTAAAGTTGACAAACAGTGAAACTGTGTAAATATAAGGGTTCAAAGTGTCAACAATGAATAAATATACTTTACAATAACCCTACATGATGTTTATAACCTTAAACGAATGGATCATGGATCATACGAAGCGAATTGTGAAAGAAAGTGAGAGATTACAAACTACAGGGGTTAAATGTGTCAACACGTTAAGTTATACCTCTGAGTGACCTTTTAGCAAACCCGAAGCCTTGTAACGATTAAATATGCTCACTAGAATGTACCATAAAAATTTCACCAAGTTTCGTTACTGTATGAGAAAGTTGTGATAAAATTCGTGTGTGAGGGTTAAAATCGTCAACATTGAAATTTAGGGCTTTTCGGGTGATCACAAAGTTACCCGAGGACTTTACAAAGAGGGTATAAGTCTTAAAGCCCCCATATGTCAATATTATAGGATAAGAATTCTGGAAAACAAGTGAAAACGACCTTTCGGAGGACCAAGGACCAAAATGCAATAAAGATAAACATGTTTACCTGATCCGGATGGCCCGGGCGGCCCGCATCAGGATTACCAAAACTTCAGGCGGGCCGCTTCAGACATGCAGATGCGAAAAATAACAGACAGCTGCCTGTTGTGTTTCTAACCGACTTACATGCAAGTTTTTCGATACCTTGGGCTCCCTAAGGTGGTTTTTAGCTTGTAGGACACATGTTGGTCATTTGGTAACACTCCTAGACTTATGTGTTGATGATCCAAGATGTTTGAATTCATATAAAAGACCCACATTCTTTGCATTCATCTTGCATTCACTTCCTGATCATTTCTGGAGCATTCAAGCAGATCCCAAGCATTCCAAATCATCCATTAGACAAGTGTAAGTACCCTTGATCTTCTCTATTTCAGTTATGCTTAGTTTATAGCCTAGAAATCAAACCGTCGTAACTACGGTTTGACTTCACGATAAAACACAAATGGTCCAGGGTTTTGTCGAATCGAAATTTGTTATAAGTTGGTAATCATGTGGGCTTTAAACCCTTAAAAGGGCACCCACTGATTCCAATCCTAACTAGGTCGTTTGTCGAGTCAAACGTTGTCCGAAAAAGTCAACAGAAATGGTATTTGCGATTTAACGCATGATTAACGATGTAAAAGGCGTATCACCTATTTTATCATTCTTATAAACTGATAATAAGTATAAAAACTTGTCTACGCTTGTTTGATTCGACAACTTTCTGTTTTGAACCGATTCGGAACCGAAAGACGCAAAAGTTTGACTTTTGCTTTGACCTCAGTTCTGACCCGGTTTTGATAGGTTTAGACATGCCTTAAAGTTCCATTAGGACCTAGTTACATGTGTGTATAACCCTCTGCGTTTATACCACATAAATCCCTAATTGTCCGACGTTTCCGTTAATCGCCTAAATATTGACCGTAATGCCCTTATGACCATAAAACAAGAATTTTGGAAATGTGAAAGTAAAATAATCTTAGTTACTGATTATTTAACATGTCTGTAAATTTTCACATCAATCGGAGGTCTAGATTAGGAGTTATGCTTAATGACGTAATTATAGCGATTCTTAGTAATTAAATGACGTCATTAGCGTAAAACCTATCTAAACCCAATTTTCGACACCAAACCTTTTACCCACTGATGTAATATAATATTTTGGGATTTTTGAAGATTTTTAATTATTTTTAAACTGGTCATAAGCTAGGATTAGTGCCTTGATTCGGTAAATACCGAATATACCCTTTTCGGCCATAAAATGAGTTTTACAAATCCTTTTGATGCCAATCCAATTGCTACTGATTTTAAATATTAAATGAAGTGTTTTGAACCTGTTTAACTGATCAGGAAACTCAGAATCCTATTTTAACCCGTACGTCGCTTAAAACGGCTTTATACGCGTATTATACGCATAGTTAGGGTTTAAAACTATTTTGGCATATAAGACTTATAACCAAATGTTATAACCTGATTAAATAAACCATTTTACTGATTTAATCAGACCCGGATCACGGAAGATAAATTAATTCCTTTTATAACCTTTAAAATGACCAAAATACCCCTACGGGGCTTATTATGAGATTAAACTCGTTTTGGGCATAACGGAAGGTATCCTACTGATATCACAACATATTTAAGGCATGTTAACTTAGGAAACCTATTTAGGACTTTTATGGTTACCCGTTACGCTTCATACGCGTTCGGTTCGGTTTATGTAACTAGTTTACATAAATTAGCCGAAACGGGTCAAACCTTATCGGTTTTATCTCAAAATCCAGAATGTGTATAATATACCCATATTAAGCAAGTCTTCAAACTTGTCGGGTCTAAATCACATTCTATCCGGTCTTCGCTTAATCGTGCGTACGAACCGTATCTTTAAAACTAACCGGTCTAAGCTTAAGCTTAACTAAAGACCGTTAGGATTCTAATAGGTTATTATTAAACCTTCGTTCCAGATTAGGAGAACCAGTAAAAGATACTTGCACTCGCTGATTTTGATCTATACTTGCTCAGGTAAATACTTTTAACTTATTTCCCTATACGGGCTTGGGGTACGGTATATAAAATACCGCTTGGCCCGGCATTGAATCTTTAATCGAATAGAGGTTAAATCATTGATATGCTACGTTTTGAAATGTTTTGTTTGCTTAAAGCCTTTGGGGGGTTAATGACCATGTCCCGGATATCCCTGGCATCATTTTACGAAATGGCCACGACCTTAGCACTCAGGTGTAGGCGTACACCTGTCAGTGTCTCATTAAATAAAGTGGTGTGTCTATTGATCTTTAACCCGGTCTACGGATCGGGCTACTGAACGCATAAGAAACATGTAATTCGTTTACAAGTTTATATATTTAAATAATTATCCCAAGTTATAAAATATTATTTGTGCCTTAAATGCATTTTCTTAAACTCTTTTCAAAATGAGTCGGTTGATTGTATTTACCAGTGTAAACTGACGTATTTTTCTTAAAAACGTTAAGTGCAGGTACTACGCGAAATAGGTTGGCTTGTCTCCTAGCATCCACAATAAGTCTCGCCAGCTTGGATGTCATAGACTGTTGAACATTTGTTTCCTTTTATTTTGATCTACCTGTGGATTTATATTCGACTATTTGTGATACTTAATATTACAATATCGTTTGGTTGAAATGAATCTATACTTTGCTTCCGCTGTGCATTTAAATATTGTGTTGTTTGACTATTATGTTGCCAACCACATCACGATACTCCCCTACCGGGCCCACCGGTAACACGTGGAAAATTCGGGGTGTGACAACTGATGAATTAGTGCATACCAGAGAAGAGGACCAGAGGAGAAACCTAGCTCAAAGGCTTACTCAAGAATTTCGTTATGGAAATTTCAACCGTGGGAAAAATATAGGTTCTACCTCTGCACCTTATTGTAAGGCTTGCAAGAAGAAGCATTCAGGAAAATGCTCCACTTACTGCAATTTTTGCAAGATACCAGGACACAAGGAGGAAAATTGTAGGAAGAAACCTAATAATGGAATGTGCTTCAACTGTGGAGAAAAGGGTCACATCAAACCGAACTGTCCAAAACTAGTTACAGCCATGAACAACAAGAATACTAAGAATGCTAGAGCATTTTTTCTGACTGCAGAAGAAGCCAAGATGATTCCGGATGTGATAGCCGGTACGTTTTTAGTTAATGATGTTTTTGCTAAAGTATTATTTGACTCTGGTGCAAACCAAAGTTTTATTAATACTTCATTTTGCAAACTTCTCAATCGACCATTAACTAAACTTCCACAAGAATTTCTAGTAGAGATAGCAAATGGGGAAACCATTAAGATTACCAAAATCTTGCAGGGAGCAAGAATAGAATTTTTAAATCAAAAGTTTATTGTAAACATTTATCCAATGAATCTGGCAGGATTTGATGTTGTATTAGGAATGGATTGGTTAATAACCAATAAAGCCAGTATTCTATGTGATCAAAAGTCAATCCAAGTAAATTCACCAAGAGGTGAAAAGATCACGATTAAAGGAGATAAGCCGTCTAGATCCTCAAAATTCATCTTTGTGATGAAAACATCAAGTTATGTAAGAAAAGGGTCATTAGTGTATTTGATTTCCATAATCATTAACACTAAAGGAAAAGAACTAAAAGATATTCTAGTAATATCTCAGTTTTTAGATGTGTTTTCCAAAGAGTTACCAGGACTACCGCCAGACAGAAAAGTCGAATTCAGAATCCACCTGCTACCAGGAACAGCACCAATTGCCAAAGCACCTTACCGTTTGGCACCTGCAGAAATGCAAGAACTGAAGAAACAATTAGACGAATTGTTGGTAAAAGGATTCATACAGCCAAGTTCATCGCCATGGGGAGCGCCGATCTTATTCGTTAAAAAGAAAGACGGGTCGATGCGAATGTGCATTGATTACCGTGAATTGAACAAAGTCACAATTAAAAATCGGTACCCATTACCGAGAATCGATGATCTGTTCGATCAGTTGCAAGGAGCTCGATTTTTCTCAAAGATCGATCTACGCTCAGGATATCATCAATTAAAGGTACAGGAAGAGGACATTCCTAAGACCGCATTTAGAATAAGGTATGGCCATTATGAATTTACCGTCATGTCATTTGGTTTAATGCCCCAGCCGCATTTATGGACATGATGAACCGAATATGTAAGCCATATTTGGATAAATTCATAATTGTCTTTATAGATGATATTCTCATTTACTCTAAAAGTAAAGAGGAACATGCAGCGCATCTGCATGCACTTCTAAGTTTATTGAGAAAAGAAAAGCTTTATGCAAAGTTTTCAAAGTGTGAATTTTGGTTAGAACATGTACAGTTTCTTAGACATTTAGTCAATCATGAAGTAATCCATGTGGATCCTGTAACATCCCGAAAATACAAAACTTTATATTAGAATTATAAAGTGTAAAATAAACAAGAATAAGCTAACGAGGATAAATAACCCAGTTAGTTAGGAGTCTTGTAGTAACACATGAATGAGTTAAAAAGCCAAAGATATAAACTAAATAAGAGTGGAGGGGCCTAGGTTGTCAAAATTAAAACTTGTATTACTAATATTTGATAAAAAAAAAAAAACAAAACCAAATACCCCATTAGAGGGCTCTGGTCGATTAAGAACAACAGGGGGCGACACCCTCACTCTCAAAAACCCTAACTTCCACTAAAACTCTCAATTGAAGGCCTAAATCAAGCTAAAATCGAAATCTGAACATGGAATCGTGATCACCTCGTCAAGGGGATCATAAGGTATGTTGAATTAGGTCATTTTCATTCGATTCAAAGTTCATGCATGTGATTGAAATCGAATGTAGAGCTTGATTATGTGTTGTAAACATGAAATTGGAAGTACTATAAGGTTTAGGGACAAACCCTAGACGATTTCTTGTCAAATTCTTGCATGATAAATGTATAGATCAAAATCACCATAGTGGGTGATTAGTATGTTAGTAGAACTTGATGAACACTAGGATTAAAACTCTTGTTCTAATGTAAACTGAAATTATGAGGAAAACTCTAAGTTGTTGATGTTAATATATAGACATGTAGTCTAATTGAAGTTATTAGGGTGATAAACTCAAGTCATGAACTTGGTTTAGATCATGTAAAAATCTGACCCGCTAGGTGTTTGATAAAATGCTTAAAAGAGGGTTAAAATGTTAAAAGTTGGGCAAAACGCAGATTTGAATATGTTAAGAAATAATGCGTTAAAGCTTATGAAAGAGTTCTAATCTTATTATGAATTGAACTCTTTAGGCAAGGAATCCGGAATGTCAAGTGGACACGCCGGAAGTGATACCCGCGGAAAAGGTGTGCTTTAAACGTACGTGGCTTAAGCCCCGTTAAATTATGTGTAAATATTTAGTTTTGTTGTGTGAATGATGTTGTAGTGTAATGGATGCGTTTGATGCGTTGTTAAAGTGGTGAAGTACACTCGACCATCAAACGGGTCAAAGTAAAGACTTGGAATTTAGTTTGGCTAGTCAATGAAGTGATGGTTTTCACTAAATAGCCAAACGTGTCATAATGATGTTTTTAAAAGAATCACGAGAGTAGAAACTTGAAAGTCTTATACCTCGTTAAATGATGAATTGTACCATTCCAATGATTTGGTGATATTAATCTAAGTATAAGAACCCGGAATATGGGTCAAACAATAGATGTTAAATGAAAAAGGGTTGTTTGAAACGGAATGCTTGAATTCCGAAGAAACAAGTATTTAGCCTAAGGGAACGCAAAGCCATGGAATTGGCGCAAATACCCCAAGTATGTGAGCCCGGGAAATTGGGTAATTATGTCTAAAAGGTCTTAAGAATGGAAAAGAAGTGCTATGCACTTACACTAATGGGTCGAATAATTGGTAGTATAGAAACCTTTAGCCATATGATCAGTGAGTCGATTTTTGGTACGATAGTTGAAATGAACATGTCCGTAATAAATTTACAGACATTCAGGAAAAAGAAATGGCTTAAAACGGTATTCGGATTTGAGAGAAATCCACAAAACAGTTAAATGACAATTTACCAGTGTCCACTGTAAATTACGGTATCACCGTAATTTATGGTGGAGATCAAAGTGTTACGGTGAGTCCTTCCTGTGTTACGGCAGGAGCAGAGACACTCAAGGTCTACCGTAACTTACGGTAGACACCGTAAGTTACGGTGGAACCCAGAAAATTTGTATTTTATTTGTTATTTCTCGATGTCGGAATTTGTTTATATGTAACGTATTAATGTCAAAACTAATGTTTTTAGTGTTTGACCCTAGGTATGGATGAAGTCCTCTCGGTTGATGATCAAGTACATTGTCAAGAACCGAACACGCATTTTGAAGCTTCCGCACTAAACTTAATTTTGTCTAGACTTTAATTATGTTGTAAAAGTTTTTTGTCAACCATGTTTGGAATCCTTTAAACTAGTTGTAGTTGACTAGCAAGGGTTAACTTTAAACTTGTTATGGATTATCTTGGGATGTGTTTGGTACTATCTCAAGTGTGTATGGTTTAAACACGAAATGTTTTTGTAAACTCTGATTTTTATAAAGTTCATATGATTATTAGTTAATTTCCGTCAAAATATTAAGGGTGTTACAAGTTGGTAATCAGAGCCCAAGGTTATTAACAAGTGTGTTCGGTTCAAGCTTGATCAAACATCCGGTAAGAGTTAATTGTTATAAAGTAGAGTTATTAAGTATAAAGAGGGAATAATGAATAGATATGCATGGGATGAGTGTGTTAACACACTCAAACCCGGAAAGTGCATTAAATAAGAACGGTGAAAACAAGTTACGAACTTGAATAAACCGAAGCAAATAAATCACATGTTATAGATGAAATGTTAACGCTCGATGTAAACATTTCAGTTAAAGATGGCGAATAAAGGTAATGATGATGCGGTGACTAGAGTCACCGAGCAAACGAGAGAAGTGATTGCTGAGGAGGTAGGAAAAGCAATCGAAAACAGTTTGTCGGGTTTTATCGACAAAATCCAAAACACGGTATTATCAGTGGTGGAAGAAAGGATCAAGAAATTGGAGGATAATACCAATTTAGCAAAGGAGAAGTCGGGAGGACAAAAATCTTGTTCTTAGAAAGAGTTCATGGCGTGTAAACCGCCAATCTACAATGGGGAGGTTGACCCGATAATATGCCAACGGTGGCTAAGTGATATGGAGGGAGTATTTGAAAGGACCCATTGCGATGAGGATGTCTTCGTGGCTTATGGCACGGGTCAGTTAAGGGGTCAGGCGAAAGATTGGTGGGATAACAAGAAGAAAGAGATCGGAAGTGAAGCGGCTAAGGCTATGACATGGGACGAGTTTAAGACGCCGTTTCTTAAACATCATAGTCCCAAGGCAATCATTAACAAAATCAAGGAAGAATTTATGCAGCTTCGACACAAGGGTGAATCTATCGATAAAATCACGGGAACGTTCATGGATAAAATGAAGTTTTGTGATGATCTCATAATAAATGAAGAGCAGAAAATATATTATTATTATAATATGCTGAGCGCCGAGTATAGGGAGTTTATGGCTCCTTCGAAGTATGAGACTCTCACCGAGATTATAAACGTTGCTCGGGAACGGGAGATAGAGTTGAAGAAACAGATAGAAAGAGGCGAAAGAAGGGCACAGGTAGTCAACCCAAGCCCGAGAAAAAGGCACGTCCGAACGAATCCTCAAAGAAACAAGAAGGAAAAAGCGGGTCATCAAGCTGCAAGATATGCGGGAAAGGGCACAAGGGTGAGTGCCGGTTTAAGGACAAGCCGTGTCCTATTTGTGGGAAAACCGGGCACACGGCTGCGTTGTGCTCGAGGAAGGTGTCGGTGTGTTACAAATGTTATCAGCCGGGTCACAAGAAATCGGAGTGTCCGGAATTGATCGGGAAGAAAGATGACAAGGATACACGTACCGAGACACCAAGAGCAAAAGCAAGATCCTTCCAGTTAACGGCAACCGAGGCAAAGGTGGAACCCGATGTGGTTTCAGGTATATTTGCTATAAACTCGATTCCCGCACATGTGTTATTTGATACGGGTGCGAATAAATCTTTTGTTTCACATGGATTTATTCAACATCCTTCTTTTGTACTAACAAAAGTGCCTATGCCATTAGAGGTAGAAATAGGTGATAACAAAAGTTTCCTTGTATGTGATGTATGTCGAGATTGCAAAATAAGCATTGATGATGAAGAATATTTAATAGACTTGATCCCTATGTCAATGGGAGAATTCCAAGTAGTGGTCGGGATGGATTGGTTATCCCGACATCATGCAAAAGTGATATGTTTCCGCAAGGAGATAAAATTGACATCTCCAAGTGGGAAGCATGTTACTATCTATGGCGAAAAAGGGGGTAGTCCCGTTACGTGCTCAATACTAAAGGCTCACAAACTTATGAGGCGCGGATGTAAAGCATTCATGATATACGCAAACGAACCTGATAAAGAGACACCAACGATTGAAGACGTACCAGTGGTACGTGAATACGCTGATGTATTTCTGGACGATTTACCGGGAGTACCGCCAGAAC
This sequence comes from Helianthus tuberosus, assembly GCA_030545235.1. NCBI lineage: Eukaryota > Viridiplantae > Streptophyta > Magnoliopsida > Asterales > Asteraceae > Helianthus > Helianthus tuberosus. The sequence goes on from CM060359.1 coordinate 31,510,451, forward strand.
GAGAGGTAGAGTTCGGAATTGAATTGATTCCGGGCGCGAAACCTGTGGCTAAGGCGTCGTATCGGTTAGCGCCATCATAATTGCAAGAATTGTTGTCCCAAATCCAAGAATTGCTCGACAAGGGATTTATTCGGCCAAGTGTATCTCCATGGGGCGCACCAGTATTATTGGTGAGAAAGAAGGACGGGAGCATGCGTATGTGCATTTATTACCGGGAGTTGAATAAACTCACGATAAAGAATCGATATCCGCTTCCAAGAATTGATGACCTGTTTGACCAATTACAAGGTGCAAGTTGGTTCTCAAAAATCGACCTCAGATCGGGGTATCATCAGTTGAAAGTCAAAGAGGAGGATGTACCGAAAATGGCTTTCCGTACACGGTACGGACATTACGAGTTTCTCGTGATGTCCTTCGGGTTAACCAATGCACCCGCGGCTTTCATGGACCTTATGAACCGGGTTTGCAAACCCATGTTAGACAAGTCAGTGATAGTGTTCATTGATGACATCTTGATATATTCAAAGAGTGAAGTTGAACACGCAAGTCATTTGCGTGAAGTGTTGGAGACGCTCAGAAGAGAGAAATTGTATGCGAAATTCTCGAAGTGTGCCTTCTGGCTACGGGAAGTGCAATTTCTTGGGCACATCATTAGTGCAAATGGGGTGTTAGTAGACCCATCGAAAATAGAAGTTGTGGCAAGGTGGAATCCACCGAAAAATCCTTCAGAAATCAGGAGCTTCTTGGGGCTCGCGGGTTATTATCGGTGGTTCATGCAAAATTTCTCCAAAATCGCCATGCCATTAACCAAATTAACCCGTAAGGACGAAAAGTTTATTTGGGGTGAAGATCAGGAAAGGGCGTTTCAAACGCTCAAAGAGAAACTGACCCATGCACCGGTATTGTCATTACCGGATGGAACGGAAGATATGGTTGTTTACTCGGATGCGTCGCATTCGGGACTTGGCTGCATTTTGATGCAACGGGGCAAGGTTATAGCCTATGCCTCGAGACAGCTAAAGACTCATGAGAAGAGATATCCTACCCATGACCTTGAGTTGGCAGCAGTGGTATTTGCCTTGAAAATATGGAGGCATTATTTGTATGGGGTGAAGTGCACTATCTTTACCGACCATAAAAGCTTAAAGTATTTCTTCGATCAGAAGAAATTAAATATGAGGCAGAGGCGGTGGTTAGAAACTGTCAAAGACTTTGATTGTGAAATACATTACCACCCCGGGAAGGCTAATGTAGTGGCAGATGCGTTGAGCCGAAAGACAGATTATACGCCTATTCGAGTACGATCGATGCAACTAATTGTGACATCGGGTTTGCTTGAACAAATCCGGGAATCTCAAATTGAAGCAATCAAGGAAGAAAATGTGAAGAGGGAAAGGATAGTTGGGCAGCTAAAAGACCTGGAGGATGATAACCAAGGATTGAAAACTCGATTTGGGAGAATTTGGGTTCCAAATACGTGTGGGGCCAAGGTGCGTCTACTTGACGAGGCCCATAAATCTCACTATTCAATTCATCCGGGGGCGACCAAAATGTATAATAACTTAAAACAAAACTATTGGTGGCCCGGAATGAAAAGAGATATTGTGAAATATGTGGAGAAGTGTTTGACTTGTTTACAAGTCAAAGCGGAGCACCAAAAGCCATATGGTAAGTTGCAACCGTTGGATATTCCAGTTTGGAAATGGGAACAAATCACGATGGATTTGTTAACCAAATTGCCCAAAACCAATCGCGGATTTGATGCTATATGGGTAGTCGTGGATAGATTGACGAAAAGTGCTCACTTCATTCCGATTCGTGAGACTTATACATCAGAAAAGATGTCGGAGGTGTACACCAATGAAATCATAGCACGTCATGGAGTGCCGATATCCATTGTGTCAGACAGAGATACTCGGTTCACTTCTAAATTCTGGCGCGAATTCCAAGAGCAAATGGGAACTAAACTGTTCATTAGCACTGCTTACCATCCACAAACAGATGGGCAAAGTGAGAGAACAATACAAACGTTGGAAGATATGTTGCGGGCTTGCATTATCGACTTTGGGGGTAGTTGGGATGTCCATCTACCCTTGGTCGAATTTTCATATAACAATAGCTATCAATCGAGCATTAAAATGGCCCCGTATGAGATGTTATATGGTAGAAAGTGTCGAACCCCGGTGTGTTGGGGAGAAGTGGGTCCACGAGGATTAGCACCTACTGATATAATCCGAACTACGAATGAGAAGATCGACTTGGTCCGAGCTCACCTAAAGGCGGCTCAGGATCGACAAAAAGCATATGCGGATAAACGAAATAGACCGATTGAATTTCAAGTGGGCGATAAGGTAATGCTGAAAGTATCGCTGTGGAAAGGAATAATACGGTTTAGAAAAAGAGGGAAGTTGACCCCAAGATATATTAGGCCATTCAGAATCACCGAACGGGTAGGTAAAGTAGCATATCGTCTTGAACTACCCGAGGAGTTGAGTGGAATTCATAGCACATTCCATGTGTCACATCTCCGAAAATGCTTAGCAGACGAAACTGCTCGTATCCGCTATGATGATATCGAGGTGGATAACAGCCTCAACTATGCAGTGAGGCCAATTGCAATTTTAGATCCAAAAGAGAAGAGTCTGAGGAACAAAGTAATTAACCAAGTGAAGGTTAAATGGGAGCATAGGAAGGGTGCGGATACCACGTGGGAATCCGAAGAAGAGATGCAATGGCTCTATCCTAAACTATTTGGTACGTATTACGGTTTCGGGGACGAAACCCTTTTTAAGGGGGGTGGACTTGTAACATCCCGAAAATACAAAACTTTATATTAGAATTATAAAGTGTAAAATAAACAAGAATAAGCTAACTAGGATAAATAACCCAGTTAGTTAGGAGTCTTGTAGTAACACATGAATGAGTGAAAAAGCCAAAGATATAAACTAAATAAGAGTGGAGGGGCGTAGGTTGTCAAAATTGAAACTTGTATTACTAATATTTGATAAAAAAAAACAAAACCAAATACCCCATTAGAGGGCTCTGGTCGATCAAGAACAACAGGGGGCGACACCCTCACTCTCAAAAACCCTAACTTCCACTAAAACTCTCAATTGAAGGCCTAAATCAAGCTAAAATCGAAATCTGAACATGGAATCGTGATCACCTCGTCAAGGGGATCATAAGGTATGTTGAATTAGGTCATTTTCATTCGATTCAAAGTTCATGCATGTGATTGAAATCGAATGTAGAGCTTGATTATGTGTTGTAAACATGAAATTGGAAGTAATATAAGGTTTGGGGACAAACCCTAGACGATTTCTTGTCAAATTCTTGCATGATAAATGTATAGATCAAAATCACCATAGTGGGTGATTAGTATGTTAGTAGAACTTGATGAACACTAGGATTAAAACTCTTGTTCTAGTGTAAACTGAAATTATGAGGAAAACTCTAAGTTGTTGATGTTAATATATAGACATGTAGTCCAATTGAAGTTATTAGGGTGATAAACTCAAGTCATGAACTTGGTTTAGATCATGTAAAAATCTGACCCGCTAGGTGTTTGATAAAATGCCTAAAAGAGGGTTAAAATGTTAAAAGTTGGGCAAAACGCAGATTTGAATATGTTAAGAAATAATGCGTTAAAGCTTATGAAAGAGTTCTAATCTTATTATGAATTGAACTCTTTAGGCAAGGAATCCGGAACGTCAAGTGGACACGCCGGAAGTGATACCCGCGAAAAAGGTGTGCTTTAAAGGTACGTGGCTTAAGCCCCGTTAAATTATGTGTAAATATTTAGTTTTGTTGTGTGAATGATGTTGTAGTGTAATGGATGCGTTTGATGCGTTGTTAAAGTGGTGAAGTACACTCGACCATCAAACGGGTCAAAGTAAAGACTTGGAATTTAGTTTGGCTAGTCAATGAAGTGATGGTTTTCACTAAATAGCCAAACGGGTCATAATGATGTTTTTAAAAGAATCACGGGAGTAGAAACTTGAAAGTCTTATACCTCGTTAAATGATGAATTGTACCATTCCAATGATTTGGTGATATTAATCTAAGTATAAGAACCCGGAATATGGGTCAAACAATAGATGTTAAATGAAAAAGGGTTGTTTGAAACGGAATGCTTGAATTCCGAAGAAACAAGTATTTAGCCTAAGGGAACGCAAAGCCATGGAATTGGCGCGAATACACCAAGTATGTGAGCCCGGGAAATTGGGTAATTATGTCTAAAAGGTCTTAAGAATGGAAAAGAAGTGCTATGCACTTACACTAATGGGTCGAATAATTGGTAGTATAGAAACCTTTAGCCATATGATCGGTGAGTCGATTTTTGGTACGATAGTTGAAATGAACATGTCCGTAATAAATTTATAGACATTCAGGAAAAAGAAATGGCTTAAAACGGTATTCGGATTTGAGAGAAATCCACAAAACAATTAAATGACAATTTACCAGTGTCCACCGTAATTTATGGTGGAGATCAAAGTGTTACGGTGAGTCCTTCCTATGTTACGGCAGGACCAGAGACACTCAAGGTCTACCGTAACTTACGGTAGACACCGTAAGTTACGATGGAACCCAGAAAATTTGTATTTTATTTGTTATTTCTCGATGTCGGAATTTGTTTATATGTAACGTATTAATGTCAAAACTAATGTTTTTAGTGTTTGACCCTAGGTATGGATGAAGTCCTCTCGGATGATGATCAAGTACATTGTCAAGAACCGAACACGCATTTTGAAGCTTCCGCACTAAACTTAATTTTTTCTAGACTTTAATTATGTTGTAAAAGTTTTTGTCAACCATGTTTGGAATCCTTTAAACTAGTTGTAGTTGACTAGCAAGGGTTAACTTTAAACTTGTTATGGATTATCTTGGGATGTGTTTGGTACTATCTCAAGTGTGTATGGTTTAAACACGAAATGTTTTTGTAAACTCTGATTTTTATAAAGTTCATATGATTATTAGTTAATTTCCGTCAAAATATTAAGGGTGTTACAGATCCCACCAAGATTGAGGCAATTACCAAATGGAAAACCCCTGAGTCACCAACCGAGGTTAGAAGTTTCTTAGGATTAGCCGGTTATTATAGAAGATTTATTCGAGATTTTTCTAGAATAGCCATTCCCTTAACTAAGCTAACCTGTAAATCTGTTAAATTTGAATGGGGACCAAAACAAGAAGAAGCCTTTAGAATTCTTAAGCAAAGATTAACCAACGCACCCATATTAGCGTTACCAGAAGGAACTGAAGACTTTGTAGTCTATTGTGATACTTCTAAATTAGGTTATGGATGTGTATTAATGCAACGTAAAAAGGTTATAGCTTACGCCTCTAGACAACTTAAGAATCATGAAGAGAATTATTCAACCCATGATTTAGAATTAGGAGCTATAATTTTTTACCTGAAAATTTGGAGACATTACCTTTACGGTAGTAAGTTTACCATCTTTACTGACCATAAGAGTTTAAGGTATGTTTTCGAGCAAAAAGAGTTGAACATGAGACAAAGACGCTGGATGGAAATTCTTAGTGATTACGATTGTAATATCAAGTATCATGCAGGAAAGACAAATGTAGTAGCAGATGCTTTAAGTCGAAAGTATCACGAAAAGCCAAAAAGAGTACGTTCTCTTAAATTAAATCTACAAGTAGATTTAAATGAATAGATTAGAAAAGCACAAGAATCAGTAATCAAGGATGATACTGAGAAGTTGAAAGGAATGATTAAGGAACTAGAAAAAGGGACAGATGGAATTTGGAGATTCCATAAGAAAAGAATGTGGATACCTAAATTAGGAAACCTACGTCACCGTATATTAGAAGAAGCCCATAAGTCTAAGTATACGATGCATCCTGGAAGTGATAAGATGTATCAGGACTTAAGAAAGAATTTTTGGTGGATAGGAATGAAAAAGGATATAGCAGCTTATGTTTTTAAGTGTTTAACCTGTTCACAAGTTAAAGCTGAACATCAGAAACCCTCGGGATTATTACAGCAGTTAGAGATGCCAGTTTGGAAATGGGAATTGATAACAATGGATTTTGTTACCAAATTACCCAAAACAAGGAAAGGTAATGATACAATCTGGGTAATTGTAGACAGGCTAACTAAGTCAGCTCATTTCCTACCAATGAAGGAAACTTTCAGTAAGGATCAATTAGCTAAGTTATATGTAAATGAAATAGTTTCATTACATGGAATTCTTTTATCAATTGTTTCTGATAGAGATAGTCGTTTTACTTCTCATTTTTGGACAAGTTTCCAAAAAGCAATGGGAACCAAGCTAAATCTAAGCACCGCTTATCATCCTCAAACGGACGGACAAAGCGAAAGGACAATTCAGACCACGGAAGATATGCTTAGAGCTTGTGTAATTGATTTCGGAGGTAATTGGGACGATCACTTACCATTAATAGAATTTTCTTATATAACAGCTATCACACAAGTATCAATGCTGCACCATTCGAAGCATTTTATGGACGAAAGTGCCGAACCCCAATTTGTTGGGCAGAAATTGGAGAAAAACAACTATCCGGACCTGAGATAGTACAAGAAACAACTGACAAGATCGTTCAAGTCAAGGAACGATTGAAAGCAGCACTTGATCGACAAAAGAGTTATGCTGATAACAGACGAAAACCTGTGGAATTTCAGGTAGGAGACAAAGGTGTTATTAAAAGTCTCTCATTGGAGAGGAGTGGTAAGATTCATTAAAAGGGGAAAGCTAAGCCCCATGTATGTTGGACCTTTTGAGATTATTAGAAAAATAGGACCTGTAGCCTATCAGCTACAATTTCCAGAAGAAATGGCAGGAATACATGATGTATTTCATGTATGTAATCTCAAGAAATGCCTAGCCAATGAATCTCTAGTAGTGCCTCTTAAGGATATAGAGGTAAATGAAAAGTTAAAGTTTGTAGAGAAGCCTCTACAGATTGAAGACAAAAAAGTCAAGAATCTCAAACACAAAAGATTAGTTCTAGTCAAAGTAAAATGGGACTCCAAAAGAGTGCCAGAGTACACTTGGGAGCTTGAATCAGAGATGCAAAGGAAATATCCATACCTATTCTAGTAGACCTCGAGGACGAGTTCTAAAACAAGGTGGGGAGGATATAACAACCCTTCAAATTATTTTTCTGACACCCTTAAAATATTTAAAGTACCCCCATACGTCTTAAAATATACCCCAAATATGAAAACTGAGCCCTAAATACCATATATAATTAAAAATAAAATAAAAACAAGATTCAGCCCTCGCTCGCGGGCCGCGAACGTGTTGGCGGTGACCTACGCGGGCCGCAACAGCTCAAATCCCAGGCGAAACCCTAGCGTGCCACGTGTCCCAATCTGTGTCAAGTCTACAAGTTCGAATCAGCGCAACTAAAGCCTAGACCCCTAAGTCGCGGGCCGCGTAAGACGACCCTTGAGTCTTCGTGGGCCGCGAGGGACTGAGAAATCAGCCCTATAAATAGATGGCATCGGCCGTTCATTCGAAATCGTTCACACAAACTTTCTCTCTCGAATTTCTATATAGTATAAGCTATACTCGGGCATTATACCCCCCCTAAATAACGAAGTCCTGCCTCGTTGTAAGTATCATAACCCCCGGTTACGTATTAGATACGTTGCCCGATTGATCTAAGATTCCGTAACGGCTGACGTGGTTCTGCCCGACGTAGTCGTTGGAATTTTGTCTCGGAAAGGGTATTACTAATGTAAATATTGGGTTATTATAGTAACGCGTGTGCATTTGTGTAATTAATAGATAATCACCAGGAAATTCTTAAGGAAACCGTAAGACAGCAATGTGAGTAATCTCCTTTTTGCAAATTGTTTTTACAAAACCTCAATTAATTTATAATATATTAAACAGTGATTGAGTATTTGTATTCACAATTATCGTCGGTATGTTGGGGTTTTGTATACAAAATTTGTTACTACATTGTGAGTAGTAACATGACCACAAGTCAGGTTGACAGTACCGTGGGTGGTAATTAAAGTAGATGGAAACAAATGTAATTACGCGACCGCCCTCAATACTGTACAATGGTTTTACTTAACTTGTTTAAACTGAGATTCACTCACCAGTATTTCCCACTGACAAAATGTTTTTAAACTCGTTTCAGGTAACAAAATGTGAAAGCCAAATAGAAGCCAGCTGGACAGCACTGAAGGCTTGGAAAAGTGGCTATAAAAGTTACCTAAAATAAAGAGACGTTTTATTTAAATAAAATATGGTTTATCCCTATGAAAATGTGTGTACTGGAAACTTGGGATTATTCCATGTATTTAATATTATAAAAGCGTGGTATTTTACTCTGATAAAATATTTCCTAACTATGATCCTGATGTAAATTCCACTGCCAAATTGATAAACACCGATACCACTTAAACTGCCCGTGGCCGCCCGTTACCGAGTAATTAAGAGACGGGGGTTGCGACAGCTTACGTAACAGACGCATAGTAGAAAACGACTCATTACCTTTGTCCACATGCCTTAGTGACCTATGTTTTATATGTTTGAGCATAAATGCTCTACATATATTAATTATTTTTGCTAGGCTATAAATTCGTATCAACCATGCTTAAACGGTCAACTAGAGATTTGAGTAAGATAGACTGATAGAGTCACAATACCCGTAAAATCTCTTATAACTTTTTTTAAATAGTAATTTCTAGATTTTTTAAATAAATACGTGAAGATTAGAAAAAATTACACCGTTGGTCATTGTGGTTTCTGTCAAATTTCAATGTCGGATACTAATAGTTTTTTGTTGCAAAATCAGGTATTAACTTTCTAATTTGTCACAATGTTGAGTACTAAGGACAAACCTTATTAACTTTTTTTGTTAAGTCTTACTAAAATGACTAAAATGTCATTTAATAACGAGAGAGTCTATTTTTTAATTAATTATATTTGACTAATAAGTTAAAGTAATGTTTTTTGTTTTATTTATATTTTTTATAAAATTAAATGGATTTTAAGTTTATTATTTATTAACTTTAAGTTTATATGTAATAATATGCTTGTTAAATAAACTTTTTAACTTAATCTAAATAATAAACCAACTTAAGATTTATAAATATAACTAAAACAAAATTATGATCTAGGAATATAACAGTTTTGTAAGTTTAAATAAATATGGGAGTTTTGTTCTATATGATAAAACAAACAAATAGCATGTAAAATCCGTACCAGTTTACGATGTTATGTACAAGAATTGCATCATTGGATTCTGGTATGTTGACGCGGCTCCGACCAGTTGTAGAGACGAAATTGGCTGTGAAATTGTGTGGGAATGAGGTCGCATTGGGTTAAGAGGCGTGTATTTATCCTCGAATTGAAGATATAACGGATCGAGAGGATGATGGGATTTTGGAGTTAAGCGGGTTATCGAATAAGCATAATTTGCAGTTTATATGTGACACAAACGAGTTGTTAGTTTTAATTATGATGGAGATAAACATTGACGAAAAAAACGAGTTAACGGACAATTTTTACGGATCCGATACGGCTGGAAATCTGGCGACTTTGCCGGAGAAGACCCCCTGAAAGGCGGGCTTTCTGTTTGGTTGATTTTACAAGTTTGATTATTTAACACATATAGTCCCTTCGGTTTCTAAGTTTTACAAAATGACTAAAAATTTTAATTATTAAAGGGCATTTTAGTAAGGCTTAACAAAAAAGTTAACAAGGTTTGGCCTTAGTACTCAACATTGTGACAAATTAGAACATTAATGCTTGATTTTGCAACAAAAAACTATTAAACCCGACATTGAAATTTGACAGAAATCACAAGGACCAACGATGTAATTTTTTCTCTCTTGATTATAACTACACCACTTGCCATCACGATGTCCCATTGGAAACACATAAAATATCTTACATTAGACCATCCGTAGTGGGGCAGTATTTGGGGGTTCTTTGCCTCAAAAACGCCCTACCATGCCCAGACACCACCCCCAGGGGAGGTTTTTTTTTGCCCAAATTGCTTTTGGCGTTGCTTTTCCAACGCCAAACTTCATTCCTTTTCTCCAATCACCTTGATCTCCCTTTTTGTTTGTCCAATGAGATTATTTGATGTTTTTTTTATTTAATTTTATTACAAACATAATGTCCCACAAGCCCACATCCTACACCAATTTTAGAAAACGCCCCATAATGCCCCATTTTTGACTGGGCTGCCACATGACGCAAAACGCCCAAAGATAGGGACATTACCACTACACATGATGGAACATTTTTTAAATCATCATGTTAAAACGCCCATTTATAATGATCATAAGTTACGATTCAAAAAAATCAAAGCATAAATAAGATAATAACAAAGCTTTGCTTACCAAGAAATGACAAGATTTTATTAATATAATACGTGTTAAAAAACCTGCCACATTAACACTAGCCAGAATATCATAACCCTCATGTAACATAAATAAATCTCACAACATCCTAGAATTATCTAGTCAAGCATCAACTACCGTACTCAGTGGCGGACCCATAAATTATTTGCTGGGGTGCGGATGAGGTGTTCAACCATATTTTCAAGGGGTGCGGTCGGGTTTTTTACCTAAAATATACACTAAATTTTTTTTTCCAAGGGGTGCGGCCGCCCACCCTGACCGCTATGTAGGTCCGCCCCTGACCATAGTCTAAATTAAAAAAAAAACATAAACATAAAAAAATAATAAAAGTATCATTAATCTCTAGATCAAGTGATGGAAGATTTGTATTTTTCTTGAAAGATGCAACTTCAACTTCCACTTAGTGGAGATGGAGTCACTGGTGGGCAATGACAGAAGACAGGAGAAATCTGGGCTCGATCCTTGAGCCAAATGAGTTTTACCGGTAATTTTACCGTCGTGCTTACGGGAGTGGGTTACCAGATTTTCTCATGAATTGGTTGTGGAATCGGGTTACTCTTGGAATACTCCGTTTGATCAAGTGGATGTCCCAAAAGTGCTCAAAATTGGTTCTCTTACCCGTTAAAAAAAATACTAAAAGTTTTATAATTTTCTAGATGTAGTGACGTAACTTCAACAAAAAGCCATTAGATATTTTATTTCCCCATCGTTGTTATCATGATTCTTTCATTTAGCCCTTTATACGGGCATTTGTTCTTAAGGCGGTTGCCTATACGTATATTTTACAATGTGAACGTATACACATAAAGTTAACTTTTTTAAGAACAAGATTCGCAAAAGTCGAAGACTTTTAGGTAGTAGTTACACATCACTCACATTCCATACTTTCCGTACTCAGATTTGCTTCACTTCACCGACTCTTCTTCCCCACAACAACAATGGAAGATACCCAACTTATATCCACACAAAGATTGGTGTTTGCTGTGAATGGTGAGCGTTTTGAGCTCTCTGAAGTGGACCCTTCAACCACTCTGCTTCAGTTCTTGCGGTCTCATACTCGTTTCAAGAGTGTTAAGCTTGGTTGCGGTGAAGGTTTGATTTTGATTCTGTTTGTTTTATGCTTTTGTGTCTGATTTGATGATTTTATCACAAGGTGTTTGATGGAATGACTAAGTGAACTTTTCATTTGAGTTTTGTTGTGTAGATGTGAGAATTTGTCATTTGGGATGTTGTGATAATTATAGGTGGTAATTATGATCATTGTTAAAAAAATGGGTTGACTTGGTAAAACTAAGGTGTACTTTGGCAACTTCTGAATGGTTAAGTGCTAATCAAGTAAATTAAGAGGTGAACCATTAAGTGCTGAACGTGCTAAACCAGAGGTCTGAACAAGGTCTGAACAATTAAGAGTCAGTATAATGCTTAACTGTCTAGAGGAAAATGTCTAACCAATTCGGATTAGAGATCTTAATCGTTCAGACCCATTATAATGCTTAACTATTCAGAGGCAAATGTCTGAACCAACAATTCAGACATTTGCTCATGAAACAAAACCATTAAGTGCTGAACCAGTGAGGTCTGAACCATTAAGAGCCCCATTAAGAGGTAAACAAACAACCCCTAAATTGTATATCGGGTCAATTTGGTTCGGCTCAAATAGGTCAACGGGTCAAAACAGGTACATTATAAACCTGTTAACTTAAAAAGCGTTTAAGTTAGTAGATATGAGAATTCATCATTTGGGATGTAATAGTTATAGGCTAAGTAGCACTGGAACGGGTACGGGATCGGGGTACGGGGACGATACGGGAACGAGGAACGGCAAAACTCAAAATTTCAAGATACGGGTACGGCAATAAAAATATATAAAAATAAAAATACGTTAAACAAATTCCAAAAATACTACATCTTCCAAAGGTAATTAATTATCAATAATCAAATCATTTTCAAATTCCGGTTCATCTAGTGAGAGATCGGCAATCGATAGAGAATTAGAGATGATGAGACTTGAGAGTTTAGAGATTAGAGAAGCCGAATATGATAGGTCTATTTATTTAATAGCCGGTTGTGGAATTTGAAAGGGTAAAAACCCTAAAAATAAATGGAAACGGGCTGGATACTTCTACCAGATTCGTCCCCGACATTGGAAACGTTTAGGAAACGTCCCCGACGAGTACCCATGGTGTTTCCGTCCCCAACAAGTACCCGAGACGGGTACGGCCACATTAATGGAGTCCCCGTGCTACATAGGTTATAGGTGGTAATCATCGTGACCCATTATTCATAAATGGGTTATTTTGGTTAAAGTAAATTGTAAGTAAATTTTATTGTTTAAAAAGGCGTTTTGAGGCGCGCCTCGAGGCGTACGCTTGTAAATTGTATATGGGTTTATTTGTACCTGCTACAACGGGTTAGTTTAAGTCACCTCAAATCAGTCAACGGGTCAAAACGGGAAACTATTATAAACTTGTTAACTTAAAAAGTGTCTAAATGAGTCATTTGGCACCACCCATGATCTTTACTAACAATGTTGTTCACTTTGGTTTTTTTTGAGACATTTCATGTCAATTTGAAGCTTTTGCATATTATGAATTTTCCAATTCCAATTGTAGGTGGTTGTGGGGCTTGTAATGTTTTACTATCCAAGTTCAATCCCAAGCTCAAACAAGTCGAAGATTACACAATCAGTTCATGTCTCACACTTCTTTGCAGCATAAACGCGTGTTCAATCACTACAACCGAAGGTCTCGGCAACATCAAAGACGGGTTTCATCCCATTCATGAACGTTTCGCTGGTTTCCACGCGACTCAATGCGGTTTCTGCACCCCTGGGATGTGCATGTCACTCTTTTCCGCGCTCGTTAACTCAGAAAAAACCCATCGGCCCGAACCCGCTCTTGGTTTCTCCAAACTCACCGTCTCAGAAGCCGAAAAATCGATTTCCGGTAATCTATGTCGATGCACGGGTTACCGTCCGATCGCTGACGTATGCAAAAGTTTCGCAGCGGATGTCGATATGGAAGATTTGGGACTTAACTCATTCCGTAAAAACGATACCGAACTTCATAAACTGCCATTCTATGATCCGAAACAGATAACTACGTATCCCGAGTTCTTGAAAAACGAATACGAATCGACAACAGTTTTAAATAATCGAAACAAGTCTTGGTATAGTCCACGTTCGATAGAGGAACTCACGAGTTTGGTGGAATACAACTCTGCTGACAACGGTGTAATGGTAAAACTAGTTGCTGGTAATACTGGAGCCGGTTATTATAAGGAAACCGATCAGTATGACACGTACATTGACCTTCGGTTTATTCCGGAACTTTCCACAATCAAGAAAGCCGGCTCGCATATCGAAGTCGGAGCGACCGTTTCGATCTCAAAATTAATCTTGGCTTTAAACGAAGAAATAAATGATGATACGGTGTTCAAGAAAATCGCATCCCATTTGGAGAAAATTGGTTCTGAATCCATCCGGAATGTAGCGAGTATAGGCGGAAATTTGGTAATGGCACAAAGAAAGAATTTTCCTTCCGATATTGCTACGGTACTTCTTGCGGTGAAGTCGAAAGTTACCATCTTGACGGGGGTAAAAAGGGAAATTCATACACTTGAGGAGTTTCTTGAAAAGCCTGCATTAGTTTCAAGAACCGTGCTTTTGAGTGTGTTCATTCCGTACCCGAAACCAACCAAAAACGGATACTCGGAAAAATCAAACGCTAAAGTTATATTTCAAACTTATCGTGCTTCTCCACGTCCTCTTGGAAACGCATTAGCTTATTTAAACGCTGCGTTTTTGGCTGAAACGTCTGTATGTGATAGAGGCGTTAGAATTAACAGCGTTCGTCTTGCTTTTGGTTCTTTTGGCGTTAAACACGCGATAAGCGCAAGCACAGTTGAAAACTATCTTGTTGGGAAAATGTTAAGTGTTGATGTGATATATGAAGCGGTTAAGTTAATAAGGTTTGCGGTTTCTCCTGAAAGTGGGACGCCACATTCCGCTTATCGGTCAAGCTTGGCGGTTGGTTTTCTGTTTGACTTTCTCTGGCCGCTAGTTGAAGCTGATGGTTGCGTGCGTACATCGACTTGTAATTCTTACGGAATTACGTCAAGAATGACGTTTGATCGTTCTGAAACGACGACATTGTTGTCATCGGCAAAGCAGGTGATAGAATCGAGCAACGAACATTACCCTGTTGGTGAAGCGATTGTAAAGTCTGGTTCTGCAATCCAAGCTTCGGGTGCGTATAACGCAATACAACCAATAACTTACGGGTCGAGCGGATTGGGTAACGGGTCAAAATGGGTTCAGCTTGCTTGTAGTATGGGCCAAATCGGTTTGGCCACAAGCATTTTTTTGTTCAATAATTTTTATTTAACTAAGACTATTTAGGACAATAAAAGTCTATTTTTTTTTAATTAGAGTTAACTGCCATTGACGTCCCTGTGGTTTGTCTAATTATGCCAGTCTAGGCCAAATTTCAAATTTTTACCATTTCTATCCTTGACATTCTTGAGACATGCCAATTCCGTCCAAAAACTTAACGTCTATTAAAACCTGCCGTTTAATGAAGGGTATAAACGTCATTTTACCTTTTTTATATAGCTTTTTTCTTAAACCCTAGCAGATCCCCCCCCCCCCCTTTTAATCCCCTTTTCCCTCCATTGTGAACCCTAATTCACTTTCATGCTCGTCGTTTTCATAAAAAAAATTTGGAAAATGACGGTTGTATCCTTCATTAAACAGTTGGTTTTAAAAGCATTAGTTTTCTAGACGGAACTGGCATGTTTCAAGTATGTCAGGGACGGAAATGGTACAAACCACAGGTATGAAAATGGCAGTTAACTCTTTTAGTCAAGCCTATTTAGGAAGCCGTAAGCATTAAAAATACAAGTTGGCTGACGTTCAACCCGTTTGACTTGTTCTTTAGTTAGTTTTCTATTTGATCTGTAAAGAGATAAACCATAACCCAAATCGATCCGTTCACAAGCAAACGGTTCGAATTTTTCCACCTGGAAGTCAACGCGTGATCCCCTCATCGCCGAAGTGACCTTAATCATGCAGGTGAAGCGATATTTGTAGATGACATTCCTTCACCGTTGAACTGCCTTCATGGAGCATTTATCTACAGCACCAAACCGTTGGCACGGGTAAAGCGTATTAAATTAAACTCCGAAAAAGACGTACATTCCGTCGTTACATTTCAAGATATTCCAAAAGGAGGTGATAATATAGGATCCAAGACCCTTTTCGGTCCCGAACCATTATTTGCCGATGAACTTACTCAGTGTGCGGGCCAGCGCATAGCGTTTGCGGTATTTTAGTTCTTTCAAAGATCTTATTTTGTGTAAATGTAAAGAATTATGCTTAAAGGAATGCATATGTTAGGTTGCAAATACACAAAAGATTGCTGATGTGCTAGCCGATACAGCCATGGTTGATTATGATATTGAAGACTTGGAACCACCTATATTAACCGTTGAACAGGCGGTCGAGAAATCGAGTTTTTTTGAAATACCGTCACTCTTATATCCGTCACAAGTTGGTGATTTCTCCAAGGGAATGGCTGAATCTGAACACCAAATCCACTCTGCTGAGGTATTATTACTATATATAACAAAATAGGGTGTGTTAGCAATAGTGGCCAAGACACAAACCATTTTTATTAATTGTTTTTCTTTGTAAAATTTACAATAATGCCATTAACACTTTTTTTAGTGCATTGGTATTTACACTCCCTGATCTTTAACAAATGTATCATACGGCCGCTTGACTTTGGTAATGACATGTATAGCCCCTCAACTTAAATTAGGTTTCTTTTTTCAGTTTTAGTTATTTACGCTTACACTTTATTATATTTGAGGGGGTGTGCTTATTTTTATGTTCGTTTTCGGTTGGTCTACGTTTTGACATAAATTTTGTTAGGAACGAGTCAGGTCATAAATAATACGTTTTCGCTAGGCGGTATAAATTCGAGTTACTTTACGTTTTGACGCCGCCGCAACACGCGATACCATTCTCTATTAAAAAAAAAACTATTTTCTTATATGCTTATTTTTTGGTACATTTCGGGTATAAATCCAAGTTGGTTTAAGTTTTGACGTAACTTTTCTCGATAACGATTCAGGTCAAATATAATACGTTTTCGTGTTTATTTTTATGTCCGATTTCATTTAGTCTACGTTTTGACATAAATTTTGTTCGGAAACGAGCCAGGTTATAAATTTGGGTTACTTTAAGTTTCGACACCGCGGCAACGCGCGGCGGTGGGTCAAAATACTAGTTTTAACTAAAAGTTACTAAAAGTTGTAATCTTTTTTGTGGGTGTTTTTTTTTTTTCCGTTTAATCTTGTTTGTTAATTTGTACTTGCTATCCAGATTCAACTTCCGTCACAATACTATTTCTATATGGAAACGCAAACCGCATTAGCTGTCCCAGATGAAGACAACTGCATGGTGGTGTATAGTTCCATTCAGGTCCCTGAATATGCGCAAAGTGTCATAGCACGGTGTCTTAACGTTCCCGAACATAACGTTCGTGTGATTACTAGAAGGGTCGGTGGCGGTTTTGGTGGCAAGGCTCTTAAAGCTATGCCCGTGAGTATCAATTATCTTAGTAAAATACACAGATGGTCCCTGTAGTTTACCAAAATTTTGGATTTGGTCCCTGGCTTTCCAAAAGTACACGGACGGTCCCTGTGGTTTACCAGAATTTTGGATTTGGTCCTTGGCTTTCCAAAAGTACACGAATGGTCCGTGTGGTTAACCAGAATTTTGGATTTGGTCCCTAGCTTTCCAAAAGTACACGTATGGTCCCTGTGGTTTACCAGAATTTTGGATTTGGTCCGTGGCTTTCCAACAGTACACGGATGGTCCCTGTGGTTTGCACTTTGTAACGCATTTAGTCCCCAACTTTTTCCAAAAGTACATGGATGTCCCTGTGATTCGCACTTTGTAACGCATTTAGTCGCTAACTTGGACCTGCTAAAACCATTGGTTGGGGACTAAATGCGTTACAAAGTGCAAACCATAGGGACCATCCGTGTACTTTTGGAAAGCGATGGACCAAATCCAAATTTTGGTAAACCACAAGGACCATCTGTGTACTTTACTCTTATTTATATTACCAACTTTTCGTTATAATTGCATGCGGAAACTGACAATGATAACATAGGTTGCGACAGCGTGTGCGCTTGCAGCATACAGATTACGCCGTCCTGTGCGCACGTACACGAACCGGAAAACCGACATGATAATGGCAGGAGGAAGACATCCCATGAAGATAAAATACACCATCGGGTTCAAATCAAATGGAAAGATCACAGCCCTACATCTTGATATTCTAATAAACGCCGGTATGTCACCCGATGTTAGCCCCATATTACCATGGAACATGTTGGGTGCACTAAAAAAATACAATTTCGGTGCATTATCATTCGATTTTAAAGTATGTAAAACGAACCATTCTAGTAAATCCGCAATGCGGGCCCCAGGAGAAGTGCAAGCATCTTTTATAGCCGAAGCGGTTATAGAACACATCGCGAGTTATCTTTCGTTAGATGCCGGTCTTGTCAGGGAAATGAACTTTCATAGTTATGATAGTCTTCGGTTATTTTATGGCGTTAGTGCCGGTGAGCCTTTAGAGTATACTTTACCAACCATATGGGATAAGTTAATGAAATCCTCAAACTTTGACTATAGAGTTGAAACCGTCAACACGTTTAATAAAAACAATTTATGGCGAAAAAAGGGTATTTCTCGGATTCCCATTTTGCACGAGGTGTCGTTGAGGCCAACACCTGGCAAAGTGAGTATATTACGGGATGGTTCGGTTGTGGTGGAAGTCGGTGGTATTGAGTTGGGTCAAGGGCTATGGACCAAGGTTAAACAAATGACCGCTTATTGTCTAAGTGCGGTTCAGTGTGACGGAACCGATACGCTCTTGGACAAGGTTCGGGTCATACAAGCGGACACTTTGAGTATGGTTCAAGGTGGGTTCACTGCCGGAAGTACAACTTCCGAAGCGAGTTGCGAAGCGGTCAGACTTTGTTGCAGCGTTTTGGTTGAAAGACTCGTTTCATTGAAGGAAAAGCTAAAAGAACAATCGGGTTCGGTCGATTGGGATTTACTTATTATGCAGGCGAATATATACTCGATAAATTTATCCGCAAGTTCATTTTTTGTACCGGAGTTTACGTCTATGAGATACATTAACTATGGAGCTGCAGTTAGTGAGGCAAGTTTGATGGGCAGTATAATTGATTTTAGAGTAAAATGCCATTTTCGTCCCTGAGGTTTGACCAGTTTTGTGACTTTCGTCCAAAGGTTTGTTTTTCCACATCTGGATCTAAAAGGTTTGAAATCTTGCCATTTCCATCCGGCTCGTTAACTCCATCCGTTTTTCTCAGTTAAGTCAGGGGTATTTTCGTCTTTTTTGTTAACTTAAAGGGCAATTTGATCTTTTTCACTTAATGTCAAGCATTTGACATAATGTACAAGTATTTAAAATACCGAATTTCCCTTTAAAGTTAACAAAAAAGAGGAAATACCCGACTTAACGGAAAAAAATGGATGGAAGTTAACTCCATCCATTTTTCTCAGTTAAGTCAAGGGTATTTTCGTCTTTTTTGTTAACTTAAAGGGCAATTCAATCTTTTTCACTTTATGTACAAGCATTTAGCATAATGTACAAGTATTTAAAATACCGAATTTCCCTTTAACTTAACAAAAAAGAGGAAAATACCCGACTTAACGGAAAAAAATGGATGGAATTAACGAGTCGGATGAAAATGGCAAGGTTTCAAACCTTTTGGATCTAGATGCGGAAAAACAAACCTTCGGATGAAAGTCGCAAAACTGGTCAAACCTCTTGGGACGAAAATGACATTTTACTCTTGCTTTTCATATCATTTTAAACTTTAAACGCGCAATTCATCGTAATTTAACCGTTTTGTGTGGAAAAAAACAGGTGGAAGTAAATCTTCTGACCGGAGAGACCAAAATCTTGCAAACCGACATCGTATATGATTGTGGACAGAGCTTGAATCCCGCCGTGGATTTGGGACAGGTTTGTGTTCATGATGATCAGTTGATGATAACGATTCACGTTATCGAGGGGTATTTTAGTAATTTAACTGGAATATGACGGTTTCTTACAGATTGAAGGGGCTTTCGTACAAGGGATCGGGTTTTTCATGCTTGAAGAATATCTTACAAATTCCGATGGCATGGTGGTTGTGGATGGCACATGGACGTACAAGATACCGACGATCGACACCATACCTAAACAACTAAACGTGCAAATACTAAACAGCGGGCATCATAAAAAGCGCGTTCTATCTTCAAAAGGTATTATTAAAAGAATTCAATGAGTTAAACAAACGGATAAAGTATAAACTACCGTATTTTTTACGATATTGTTGTTGTGACATGCAGCTTCGGGTGAGCCACCGTTACTTCTTGCGGCTTCGGTTCATTGTGCGACTAGAGCCGCCATTAAAGAAGCGAGAAAGCAACTGTGTTCTTGGAAGGGGTTAGATGGTTCTGATCCGATGTTTCAGTTAGATGTTCCTGCTACCATGCCGGTGGTGAAAACGCTTTGTGGGCTCGATAACGTCGAGTTTTACCTTCAGAGTTTGTTGTCTAGTTCATGAAAATGAAAATGGTATGTATTTTCTACTATGCCTTTTGGGTTTAATGAAGAAGTTGATGATGGTTATCTAGGGGTGCCAACGAGCCAAGCCCGAATAGGCTAGAGCTCGGCTCGTGGGTAGCATTTCAAGCTTGAGCTCGGCTCGGGATTGGCTAGTTTAATATTTATTAATTAATAATTAAATTAAATTTATTAATTTTTATAAATTTAGAGGCAAGTTAACGTACAAGACCACCTTATTGGCTTATTGTGTGATGCGTACACGAGCATCTCAACCGCACATCTGATCTAATCTAGGCCTTTAATTGAACGCGGTGGTACGATGGTAATTAACTTTGCATAAGTACACACTTCATATACATAATTATGCACGTTATTTGCATAATTACGCATGGGTTGGGTTAATTCCTAATTACGCACATTATTTGCATACGCATGGGTTGGGTTAACCCTAATTACGCACGTTATATTGGTGGTTGCGTACCGTCGCACGTTAAGAGCCTTTTGTATTTAAACCTTTCACTATAAATTTATATATAACATTATACACACACACATATAATCAGTTATATCAATTTTATAAATATTTATTACTATTCTGTGAGTATATTAAATAAAAATTATATAAATATGATAGGCTTGTTTAGGCTCGCGAGCAGGCTTGAGCTCGGGCTCGTTTACTAAACAAGCTTATTTTTAGGCTCGAGCTCAATTAAGCTCGGCTCGTTGCAAGCTTTTTTCGAGCCGATCTCGAGTAGCTCGGCTCATTTACACCCCTCTTGATGATGATGATGCAGGTAAGGATGTTGATATTGATCTTGTTTTAAGACATGGGCTTTGCAATGGAGAAGTGGTATTGATGATGGGAAATGAACTCAATGAGAACTGATGAATTCAACAATCATCAATGGAAGAATGGTCAAGATCAAAGTGGTCAATAGCTTCTAGTGACATAAGCAAGTTTAATTTAGTTTTAAGTAAGTTATACCCATGTTATATGTATACACCTTGTGTTATTGTGTAATAAATTTGAAACCACAAACCAATTATTTGTTGGGAATAATTTCATAAATGATAATAAATAAATAAATAAATAAATTTGTATTTTTTTTTTTTTGGTTGAGAAGGCAAAAGAGTTGAAAGAGTTCTTTATTTTAATTAATTGTCACATTAAAACAAGTTGAAACATAACTATTAGATCCATTATCTAGATACTAAAATTTTGATAAAAATAACTTTATAGTTCATGCAGGTGTGCCATGACGGTGATTATGGGTGATGGACGTAATGTGATGCTTTGATCGCAGAGACATAAATGAGTCAAGCCATTGCATTAAGTTCTATATATTGTTGGTTGAGACGAACGTCACCCACGGTCCAAAGGAGCATTGGTTCGTCAAATGTAATTCAAAGGGGTGGCGACTGGTTGAATTGCAATTTAGAACCAGTTTGCGGTTGTTTGGTTCATGGTCGCACTTAAAAAGGTTAGCGTCGGTTTGGAGGTCTGCAACATTCTCAGAATGTCTTGTATTTGTCATGACGGGCTCTGGATGGCTAGTGTGATGGTCCGAGTTCCGGTTGGGCAAATGTGGCAGACACATAAGTTGATTTAGGGGCTGTTTGGTAGCCTCTGAATGGTCATTAAGAGGCTACCTCTTAATGGAACCATTAAGAATTTTACCAATGAGAAGGTAGAAGAATGTGACATGTGATGATTTACCATTCAGAGGTTACCTCTTAACCATTCAGACTTGAGGTTACCTCTTATTCATTCAGAGGTTTTAAACTATTAAGAGGTAGCATCTGAATGGTCATTAAGAGGCTACCAAACAACCCCTTAGATTGTCACATCGGTTCATTCAGGGATTGGTTGCACCAAAAAAAAAAAAAAAAAACCCGGCAGTTGCGACAAAAGAAAAAAAAAAAAGACAAAACCTTCATTTCATGTATACTTCTATTTCTAAGCACAAATTTTAGCTCAAGTTTAGTTTTGATTATTAACTGAAAATAACCAAATCGAACAGAAAACCGACAAACTAATCGAATAAACCGAACCGATTAATCGAAAATCGTTTGGTTAATAAAATAGATTAACCGATGACTTAAGTTTAATTTCGATTGAGGATAATAACTGAACCAAACCAAATCGTGCACACCCCTAGTTAAAATGGTATAAACGGTTAAAAATCAGAACAGACGAGTCATGAGGAAAAGGCGGTAAGAATATTAAGAAAACTAATTAAAATATTAAAGCATTACTTAAAAAAAAAGTTCAATGCAAAAACTCAAATGAAAAAAACAAAAACAAAAACTTTTTTGGTGCTCAGGGTGGTATCCCATCAACGGTTAAACTACCCACATCATCACCCAATCATCCCATGTCATCTTATCTAACTCAAGGGGTGGTCAGGAAAAAAAAAAACTGTAAACCGAATCATAACCGAAAAAACCTAGCCAAATCAGTGTTCAGCTTAGTTTTTAACCGAAACCGAATTATGAATTTGGTGTTTGGTTTTACATTTTTTTTATTTGGGTTATTTAGTTATCCGAATAAAGCGTTTAACTAATTAGTTATTAAATAAAAATAATAATATTTTTTACGAATAAACCGTTTAACTAATTAGTTATTAAATAAAAATAATTATATTTTTTAAACCATATAAAATTTATCAGCCCAAATACTAAATTTCTATAATGTTTGTGTTTGAACTTGAAATTTTGTGTTTTTATGTAAGACTATTTTCCGAATTTGTTTGTTTTATTTTTATTATATGTCGTGTGGTTTAATTATTTGGTTTATATTAGTTGCCGACTTGCTATTCTAAACACAATACTTCGGTTGAATTTGGTTGAAATCGGTTCCCAAAACCAGACTGAATTGAATTCGAATGAATTTGGCTCGGTTTACATATCCCCAATTCGGTTTGGTTTGGGGTTCAAAATTTTGTGAACAGACGAACCGAATAAACCAAATTAACCGTAAACTGAACCGATGAACATCCTATCTCACCTATTTGAATCCGCTATGAACCCATGCACCCGTTCTCCCTGCGTTGTCTTCTACATAATGTTCGACTCCACAACCCGCTTCAGTAAACAATACTCGCGACCAGTACCCACTAGGGATGAGCATGGTACCGGTTCGATACCGAACCGGTACTTTCCCGGTATGGTACCAGTTCGGTACCGGTACCCAGTACCAAATGCTCATCCTTAGTACCCACCACCCCTAGCTAAGACCATTGTGCCATACCCGCCAAACCCGAGGGACCCGCAAGGCCGCGACCCCTACCCGAGTTGAGCCCCAAGCTTCCTTAAAACCTAAAACTTAAATAAAATGAACAATCAAACATTCAAACTTCATTTTCTTTTCTTTTCACACGTTGTCTTGTCAAATAATTGATAAATTATTTGTAGTTTCAAACGGTATATTGTTCACGTTGAAACATCAATATTAGGTACTGAAGTGAATTCATGCCGGTATATAATTATCGTCCAAAACGTACGAAAGACATGAAAAAGCCAAAAAAACATGGTGACATTTTCGTAATTATTTACTCGTAGAGTAATTATCAAAATCACTCTACAAATGATCATGTGGAGTAATTTTGATCTTGTAGAGTAATTTTGAAAAATGTTCTTGTAGGGTAATTTTGATCATGTGGAGTATCATAATTACTCTACAAATGATCTTGTATGGTAATTTTGATCTTGTAATGTAATTTTGTAGAGTATCATAGTTACTCTACAAATGATGTTGTAGAGTAATTTTGAACTGTATGTTATTTGATAAACTTACAGAGCAATTTTGATAATTACTCTACAAAATACATTTGTAGAGTAATTTTGATAATTACCTACAAGATCAAAATTACGCTATAAGAATATTTTACAAAATTACTCTACAAGATCAAAATTACTCTACAATATCATTTGTATAGTAATTTTTGATAATTACTAATAATTACGAAAATGCCACCGCGTTTTTCAGTAAAACCTTCAGTTCGTACGTTTTGTACGTTAAAGTTAATTGTATTTGATCTTTTGTCTATATTTTAATCATCAATTCTTTTAAAGCTAGTACTGTATTAATTGAATTAAATTAACAAAATCACTTTTTAATTTAACCAAAAGAATGTGCATCATAATAACCTTTTTTATGGTTTGTTCGCGCGTGGTACAAAATCTTGGCAAATCCATTTTACAATTTGACAAAATTCAAGTGCGACTGATTACTGAACAGACCTCACTTTTGACTTTTCCTTGACGTAGGCCCTTTTGTTTGACTATATTCTCTGCTTGATGGTCCTGTATGTACTCCAGTATTTTTCAAACTCAAACGATCGGGTACCTTATCATCATCTTGGTGATGCTTTCGTTTCTTTGAAAGGCTAGAAATAATTGGGTTTTTAGCAATTTTAAAAGGGGGAGTTAATTGCCCGGATGGTCCCCCTGGTTTGTCATTTTTTCACCTTTAGTCAGGTCAAATATAATACGTTTTTACTAGGTGGTATAAATTCGAGTTACTTTACGTTTTGATTACGCCGCAACACGTGGTACCGTTCTTTAATGTTAAAAAACACTATTTTCTTACGTGCTTATTTTTAAGTACATTTCTTTATAAATTCAAGTTGATTTACGTTTTAACATAAATTTTCTCGGTTATGAGTTTGGTCAAATATAATACGAATTCGTGTTTCATGTGCATATTTAGTTGGTCTATGTTTTACCGTAAATTTTGTTCAAACAAGTCTGGTCAAATATCTGGCAGTATAAGTTCGAGTTACTTTAAGTTTTGATGCCGTTGTAACGCGCGGCGGGTCAAAATATTAGTTTAATATAGACACAATAATATAATTTGGAGAGGTAATTCTGTAAATTATGTGATATTACTAGTAATATTTTATAACAACAAATCTTATTCCTACTATTTTACACCAATAATTCTAAATCTTCATTTGCTCATCAAGTAGGCTAACCTCACGTTGGCTACTACTAATATTATATCAAACAAAATTATAAATTCATTACAACTATTAATAAAAAAAAATTGAAAAAAGGCATAAGCATGTTTGTGAAGACACTATCTCCAAGTGGGAGGACGAAAAGCTGAAAAGAAGCCATTTGGTCTCATGTCCCTCATGAAAGAACGAACCTCCTTTAATATTACCATTTACCATAGTATCCCTTTTATCATCCTTTTACTTCTTTATAACGATATTAGTCTTTTAAGATATAACATGTAGTACAGACCTTTACATACACTTTTTTTTAAGTGAATACAAGTCTTTTAAGGTAAAACATGTAGCACAAACCTTTAGCTGTTCACGAGCCGAATTGAGCCGAGCTAGGGCAAAACTCGGGCGCAGCTCGATTATAAACCGAGCTGGCTCGGCTCGGATTTGAAACCGAGCTGGAAATCTAAGCTCGGGCTCGGCTTGGTTTTAAACCGAGCCTTTGGCTCGATTATGAAAAGAAAAATTAATAGATGACTCTCAAAATTCAGTAATCTAAAATATTATTCAACAATGGGGAAGGATCCACTAAAAAGTGGATTTTGCCTAAGTAGCCTAATAAGGATTCTAATGATGACATGTGTCACTCCTAATAATTAGGAATGAAGGGCATTTTGGTCCTTATAAATAGGAGTGAAAATGACATGTGGCAGCCCTTTTGTTTTTTAAAAATACAAAAAAAATATAGTACAAAAAATCTAGCATAAAAAAATCTAGTACAAAAAAATATAGTACAAAAAATGTAGTACAAAAAAATATAGCACAAAAAAATCTAGTACAAAAAAATATAGCACGAAAAAATCCAACAAAAAATGTAGTACAAAAAAATCTAGCACAAAAAATTGAGAAAATGAAATTTAAGACAAAAAAATCAAGCACAAAAAATTTAGCACAGAAATATAAATATAGTACAAAAATCTAGCACAAAAAATGTTATAAATACAACACATTTTAGTGGATTTTTTTAGTCTTCATATTTTATATAGTAATATGGTACTCAAATTAAAGATAAAAAGACGTTTGATTTTACGGTGAAATTTTTATGAAAAAATAATGTCGTATAAAAAAGTTATAAACGTTTAAAAAATGGGGGTGAAATATGCATGTGGAAAGAGAGTCTATAAATATGATTTTCCCAAGATACTCTTCCACTCCTTCTTTCTCCTACACTTTCATCTTAACCATTGATTTGAAAAATGAATGGTTAAGATTCCTTCTCATCCTACTTAATGAAAATTAACTTTTTATTTGATCTTACCCCTTCAACAATTCAAAAGAACATATCCAAAATAAGCTCAACCTAATAATTTACAAGCCAAAATAAAGTTTAACAACACAAAATACATTCTTAATTTCAATGAAATACAATATAAGTTCATTAGCATGGTAATCAACCTTTAAATGTGGTATAGATATCAAATTACACTCCTAATCACATGTAAATAATAATTGGTTTTTGTGACATATTATAATGTATATAAAAATAAAAAATAGATTAAACTTCCGTTTTGCTCTCTGTGGTTTGGTCACTTTAATGGTTTTGCCCAAACCTTTAAAAATAGCCAGTTTACTCCCTGATCTATGAAGCTTATCTCTATTTCACTCCCGGCCCCTAACGCCATCCAATTCAACCGTTAAATCCAGGTCACATGCCCCTCACATGAGGGGCATTTTAGTCTTTTCTCATCCCATATATGAACCTAATATTCTCTCTCTCTCACCTCACACACCTCTCTCTGTCTCTTTCTCCAGACCACTTGAACACCATCGCCAACCACCACCTGATACCATGTGCCAGCCACCACCATCCCCAAAATCGAAGCGCTAATCTACTAATCACCACCATTCTTTCTCATATTTTCAGTTCATCTTTCTTTTCTTTATTTTCTCAAAAAGCAACCACTCAACAAACCCTCAAAACTATTTTAACATATACCATCAAGAACTTACCAAACATCAACAAAACGGTGGATGCTCATAGAAGAATAATGAGAGGTTTAAACCACCTACACATCTAGCCAGTCTCTGCCGCATCTTCGCTAGAGTCGCCACGTCATCACCGTCGCAGATGGTTTAGAACTTTAGATCTGTTTCAGACGAAGACAATTTAGAGAGAAAGTGGGAGTGGTTTGAGGTGGGGGTCGCTGGCATTTCAGATTTGAGATGATGATGGTTGGGGCTTAAAGATAGAGACAACTTGGATCTACAATGGTGTTGATGGGGGTTTAGAGAGAAAGAGACTATTCAGATGTTTGCTGACCGTGGCCGGTGTGGGTTGAGTGGCAGTGGCGGTGATATTTGCCGTTGTGGGGTGGAGTTGCAGTGGCGGTGATGTTCGTCGGTTAGGGGTGGACTGGCAACACCGGTGATGTTTGCAGATGGTGGTCGGTGTGGGGTGGAGTGGCAGTGACGGTGATGTTTGCTGGTTTTTTGTCGAGTCGTTGCACAACTAGGAGGCCTAGGGTTGATGTTCTTGGTTCAGGTTGAAGATAAAGATGTCCTTCTGATTGCAAAATGTTCGTATATATCAGGCCTAGGCTTATGAATTAATAAATTAGTTATAAATAATTAAATCCGTATATATCAAATTACCAAAATGTCCTTCTGTTTGCAAGTAAAATTACTGAAGTACCCTTACTTTTAATTGTGATTTTTAACTGCGTTAGAGGCGGGGAGCAAACTGGCAATAAAATGGAAACATCAGGGAGTAAAATGGCTATTTTTAAAGGTTTGGGGCAAAACCATTAAAGTGACCAAACCACAGGGAGCAAAACGGAAGTTTACTCTAAAATATATTAAAAGTAAAATAATTCGAGCTAAGCCGAGCCGAGCTTGTATGCTAGCCAAACGAAGCCAATCCGGCTCGTTACGAGCCGAGCTGAGCCGAACTGGACTCACTTTCTAACCGAGCCGAGCTGACTCGACTCACTTTCAAACCGAGCCACATCAAGCGAGCTTTTTCCGAACTAAATCCGAGCGAGATTCGAGCGGCGAGCTTTTTGGACCTACTTATTTCAAACACACATGCCCCCAAACAACTCATAATAAACGAGTCAAGGAAAAGTTTTAAAATATGAACATCTCTCATTTCGAATTGTGTTCAATATGTCCCCCAACGGATAGTGGTTCTTCCATTCCTTTTGTAGTGCATATTATAAGGAAAGAATATCCCAATTCTCGAGTGATCACTAGTGTTGAGTTTTAGGTTGTATGACTTGTAATGGAACAAATCTTAGTTGAATAACGAGTTGCAAAAATGATTCAACTATAAGCATATATTAGAGTTTGATAAATGAAGTTAAAAACCCAGTTGAATGGATTACAAAAACACAGAACGCATACTATTAGACTTATTGTTGAGAAAATCATGATTGGTAAACAGAAATCAAGAATTCAACTTTTGATCTATAAGTTTTTTTTTTCATAGACACACCTTTTTGTTTCATATATCGTATTCAATTGTAGATCATTATCAAATTTACATAACTGAAACTGAAACCAAACAAGTTAACAACTATACATTCAGGTATGCACTGATAATAGCAGGTACACATCCCTACTCACTCATCGAGTGTAATATTCGGCATCTCGTACCATCAATATTGTCCGTTTTGCCCCGATGGGTTGCCCATCCAGAAACTCACAGATTTGTTTTTGGTTGCCCCGGTGAAGACTTATTAGGCGGTGACTCATCCTAGTACTATTCCCACCTGAGCACGCTTAACTGTGGAGTTTCATATGCATATCACATCCAACTAAGCCCAAAACCGTTGGTGATTTAAGAGGCATGGCACATCTTATGAACCAAGCATCTCTCCTGGCCATGACTGATGTGTGATTTGCTAGGATGTTACAATGGTTTATGTTAATCTTCTCTGATACAATGAACCATGTTAATCTTCTTGGTATCGGTATTGTTACAATAATAATTGTAACGATACCGATACCGAGAAGATTAACATGGATCATTGTAATACCTTAGTCAAATCACACATCGGTCGTGGCCATGAGAGATTCTTGGTTCATAAGACATGCCCCGCCTTAAATCACCAGTTTTTGGCTTAATTAGCTTTGGAACACATGAAAACCCCAGTGTTAAGCATGCTCAGGTGGAAGTAGTATTAGGATGTGTGACCTCCTGGGAAGTCTCCGTGATTTCCTAGATGGACAACCCATCAGTGACAAAACGAAAAATAATGGTGGTACAAGAAGTCCCCAGATGTTACATCGATGGCAAATCTAATGTTATGATTAGATACTCATTGAACTATGATAAAAACATTATTAGCCTTTATGCACCAAGGTAGTGTTTGGTATGCAGGAATAAGGGGTGGAATGGAATGAGTGATTACGAGGGAATGAAGAAAAGAGTGTTTGGTTGGTCATGGAATGGAATCACCCATTCCAAAAGGCATTCCATTCCCTGAAATCATTCCTTCCACCCCCATGTTTTTTTTCCATTCCATCCCCTCTTGCGCCATTCATCAACAACACCATAACTAGGGCTGTAAACGAACCGAACGTTCAGCGAACAGTTTGTGAACCGTTCGGCGGGAAGTTCGTTTATGTTCGTTCATTTAATAAACGAACGAACATGAACAAGAAATTTCGTTCGATTAGTTAAATGAACGAACATGAACAGAGGTCTCGTTCGTTCGATTGTGTTCGTGAACGTTCGGTAAGGTGTTCGTGAACGTGTTCGTGAACATTCGTTGATTTGCATTCGTTTATATTCGTATGTTTGTGTTTTAATTGAAGATCTTTGTACTTTCTTATATTTTATTTGTACTTTTTATATTATTAAACTTTTATTTATTTTATTACCCTAACAATTAAACTAGAAACCCCACTTTCACCTTGTTTATGCATCATTTCCCTTTAATTTCTCATTATTTACATCTGCGAATACGATCGACCTCCGTTCCACAATAAGGGATTCAAGTTCGAGTGCTACTCTCTGGGCCATCTATCTTTATCCTTCGTCGCGTTCTCCAAAATTATTTGTGTTCGTTTGTGTTCGTGAACCGTTCGCGAACACGCTCATTTCCTTAATGAACGAACAGGAACATAAAATCTCGTTCGGTAAGTGTTCATGAACCGTTCGTGAACACATTTATTTCCTTAACGAACGAACACGAACAAGGCCTTGTTCGTGTTCGTCCGGTTCGTTTACAGCCCTAACCACAACCCACGACCTTCGCCACAACCCACCACCGCCACCCACCACTGAAGCCATCGCTGCCACCCGCCACCACCTCACCCCGTGATGTGCTTGAAGTAGTTTAAATAAATAAACTAAAATAAACCTAAATTTAGACTCAAGTAATAATAATCTAGACTCTCTAACTTGACTAAACTACTCACCGGCAAGGGAACCGGTCGACTCTAGCAAAGAAAAGCAAGTCCGGATGTCGAACCCACAAGGACTCTAATGAATTACGTTAACGACTTTATTTAGACCGACACTGACACGACTTAACTATTGTTGTGTTTTAAAGGGGGGTTTTACTAAAATCCTAAAATTGGAATTAAAATAAAACTAGACTATGACACGAATAAGAACTAAGGTTTAATTCTATAGAGAACGACTACCTAGGCTTGAATCCAGTTTAACTAGGGATGGATTTCTACTGTACTATTGTGGTATGGAACCGGGATCGTAAAGTACTAAACCCTAAGGTATTTCATGCTAAGACCTCCCGACCATTCTCGGGAAGAAACCTAGGAAACCCTACAAGGCTGTTATGAACACCGATTGTTAGACTTCCTCTCAGTCCTCTAACATCTCTAAAAGTGTCCTAATACGACTATCTACCTCTCAGCGCGAAAGTCTAAAGCAATCCTAGATTCTAACTTGGTTTAATAGACTCAGGTGCGATTAGGGAACTAAGACAGACTTTTCTCAAAACCTATCTTAGCTATATATCGTACCGAGACCTACTAACTAACTTGAGCCTCTCAGCTACCAGTTAAGCAGAATACTTAGTTCTAATTGTATTTTAATTACTGTTTCTAAGGCTATCGGCCGATTTACCCAAAGATCACCCGAACCCGCAAAGATACGAATAATCAACACAAATTCATTATGTGAAAGACATCCACCAAAATTTATGTGAAACAACAAATAATCAACAATCAAAATTAAATACGCACACGCACCAAATTAAAGGTTCTAGAATAATTTACTTTTAAAGATCAATCCATAACCAAACAATAGAAAACAATTGAAAATCCAAACTTTATTAAACTATCATCTAACCTAGGCAGTAACAAAGGATTTAGCCTGAAAACATGATGTCTAATATCAACAAAATAAGTTCAAAACAAGAATTCATCATTAAAGTATCGAAAACAAGAAAATAACGAAAACCGGGAGATAAGACCCGAACAATCTTCTTTCCTATACTCCGAGCTTCAACCGGATGATTCTTGCAAGCCAAAATACTCCGAAAACCGTAAAATCTACTCTGAAATTCGCCTATGGGTTCTTGATTTTGTAACTAGGGTTATGATAATGATTCCTTGGGATTATATAGTAAACCCTGGCAATTAACGTAAATTCGCCGTAATCTACCCCCGTCGCGTCGCGCGACGTATATAAAATCTAGAAATTGTTCTTTATTTGGTGGCGGGGCGCCACATATATGAGGTGTTGCCATGGCGTGACGCCACGACTCTTTTTTCGCAGCCTTACATGAAAATTTCCCAGCTTGAACTTCTCAAAAATCTCCAAAATTATTCTAACTATTTTTAACTTGTTCCGGTACTTGGTGTTTCAGCATTGTAGCTCGTTTTCACTTAATTCTCAGCAATATTCAGTACCAAGACCTGGAAAAACACAAATTAATCAATAGTATGCACATTCTAACGTAAACTAAACTAAAAATAACAGGAAATAATACAAACTATACACGAATAAAAGATGTATTTTGCAATACATCACCCCGACAGCCACCGCCGCCGCCGCCTCCCACTCACCATCGTTATCACCCAGAGCTGCGACCAATCGCCAACGCCACTCGCCGCCGCCGCCCACCACCATCGTTAACACCACCACCACCGCCACCACCAACCGCAGCCACCACAACCGCAGCCACCAACCGCCGGCGCCACCAACCGCCACCTTTGCTGCCACCTACCACCAACGGCCACCTTGTCGCCACCACCACTCGTCGTCACCGCCGCACCGCCACTTGCCACCACCACCACCACCCATCGCCCCCACCGACACCCACCACCGTCACCTATAACCACCCATAATCACTACCACCGGCCACCACCACCACTCACCGCTAATTTTATTACTCTGTTTTTCTTGCCTACCGAACAATACATAGTAATAATTCATTCCATTCACATGGTAACCAAACAAGACATGGAATTATAATGATCCATTGCATTCCCTCGTCCATTCCATTACCTCGTCCATTCCATTCCTTCGTCCATTCCATTACTCCATACCAAACAGACCCCAAGTCTTTTAAGGTTGACTTATTGAATAATAATATTTTTATTAAAGAAACCTTTTTTTATTTTCCATATCAAAGTTTTTAGTTTTTATTTTAAAATCATCATCAAAATTACAATGGTTGAAGCTGATGTGTGCAAAATGCAACATATAAATTACATCAATTAAGGCATAAAACTAACCCTTTTTAGTACTAATGTTGGAAAAAAGTGTGCTTTTGTCTTCCTTTTGTATTTTCAGGGTTAAAAGAGCTTAAATGAACAAAAGAAGCAAAAATACAGCCAAATCCAGCAATAATACAAGAAAAGGAATAAACGTGGCATGCCCGACCCCTCGACAGCATCTCCCAAGCAAAAACAAGAGAACAGAAGACTGAACACGCCCCGTGCTCACTGAGCACGGGGGCGTGCCCAAGTGTCTGCAGAAAAGACAAAGTTGTAGAAGCTTCTATCACCCACCACGGGGGCGTGTCCAGCGGGCACGGGGCCGTGGTCAACTCTAAGATTCGCAGAATCTAGGAAAATCTTGATAGTACAGATACGCTTCTGCACAAGGGGTCGTGCCCAGCGGACACGAGGGCGTGGTCAACTAATGCAGACAAACTGCATTTAATGAAGAAAAAGAAGATGGGTGGACACGGGGCCGTGTTCGGGCGTCTGTACAGGCTATAAATAGGGGTGCTTGGCTCACTTGCAAACCATCCCTTGGCAAACCACCTCTCTCATACTTCACCCACCCACCACCACCATCACAATCCACATCCACCACCATCATCCATCATAGAGTGTGTGAGTAGTCTCGGGATCCAAGATTGATCGTAAGAGTTCTTGATAATCAAAGGCCATGTTTGCCTAAGTCTCTTACATCACTTGGTGAAGACAAGTGTTTAGTGTAATACTTTTTATTTTTAATCTTTTCACACTTTTTATTTGGTTCTGTATTAATGACTTTAATAACTAGTTTCTTATGTTGAAGGTGAGTCTTCTTTATCGTTTGTCCGTGGTGTCTTGGCATTATTTTACTGTCTATATAAAATAAAAGATTTTCACCATTCATATCTCCACGGTCTATATGGAGGTATGTTGGCTACCTGGTCGGGGGTTAAGGGAACGGTTTGGTAAGAGTCTTGCCTTGTTCAGTGTATAGATCCTGCAAGGACCTGGGTCAACTTTAGTAAGACCTCCTTCAATACCCACTGGTATTGGATGGCGAGGGTCCGAACTTCTTGATCCCCTCATATGTAAATTACTATTAATACTTTAACCCGGCTACTTAGGACTGTATCCTTGCTGACTCAGACTACTTAGCCGAGGGTAACGTCACCTTCAGAAGAGGGGCCTACCATAATATGTATTAATAACTTAATTAATTATCTTTCAATAATCCAACCCTTTAGGATTGTATCCATGCTGACTCAAACTACTGGGTTGAGGGTAACGTCACATTCAGAAGAGGGGCCCTACTACAATAACTAAGATAATCTCTTAAAAAGTGCAAAAGTGCAGAAATAATCAAAGGTTACACTAAATACGAGTCGGATCCAAGTGATTCATCTTGTCTATCTGTATTTATTTTATTTTTTTTTCAGCATTTCACACGAGCAAATTTTCAGGAAACAGGGCACTCACACGAGCACTCGAATAATGAAAGCATCAACATCATACCTAGACACGGGGCCGTGTCCGCGCAACTGTCGGGATAAAACCCCTTTTCCAAACAGTTTCTTCATTTCCACACGCCCCGTTTCCCCGAAAACTCTCTGGTTCAGGCAATTTTTCTGCAAGATTTTGACGTCTCCTCTACTTCTAACAACATCAAGGTATGATTCTATCATTATTAGTAGTTAGATTAAGCATTTGCATGTAGTTTAACATAAAAAATTTGGGGAAAAATCTAGGGTTCTTGAACTTCATCCGGATCGAACCTCAAATTTTTGCTTAGATCTATTAGCATTAGTTTAGATACATGTTATAGGAAGTAAATCAACTTGTATTGTTTGTAGATTTGCCCGATTTCTCACAAAAACCCCAAACCCTTGTTTTTAAACCGAAAAAGATAAAATTGAAGGGGTAAACGGTTTGTTTTGGGAAAAACGGCACTTGGGGTTTCATTTTCGGGGAAAACCGCCCCTACTGGACCAAAAATTTTCAAGTTTTCGGGACCGGGTCGAAAAATGGGATTGTTGGGAAACGGACGTCTGGACATGGGGTCGTGCTCGCTGAGCACGGGGGCGTGTCCAGCCAATTTCAGGACAACTTGGGGCGTGTCCGCTGAACACGGGGCCGTGTTCAGCCGACTGTTTTCATGTTTTCTCCGAAAATTTCACTGTTTCATGCTAATTGTTTGGTGTTTCCTTTTAGATGTCCAAGAAATTCACGCGGTTCAATGCAAATGAGTTTGATGCTAAAGCAAGATACGACGTGCTTCGAACCATGTCGGAGGAATACCCACGAATAATATGCATGGATCTTCTAGGAGCAGTGAACCAGCTTGACCGATTTAACAACCTAGTCACCGGCCCACCGAGAGTCGCTCTGTGCATTCGACTTCGTTCAGTCCATGAATATAACCTGAAATTCTACAGCACATTTGCTTTCAAAACGAGAGCCGATCCATTCGATAATGATGGGGTAGAATTCCAGTGTGGAGGGACTAAGTACTCAATCTCGATAGCACAGTTTAGGTCGATAGTTGGGTTGTATGCGGAGGAAGATGCTGGGGATGAAGAAAACACCGGCGGTCTCCGCTAGATCAAGGAAAGTGACCGCCAAGTTGCTTGGGCTCAAATAGGAGAAGGCATCTACAATCCAAGCAGCACTAAGAGCACTAAGTTGAGGGACCCTCTTTACCGCTACAGTCACAGGGTCCTCACTTACTCTCTTAGTCAAAGGCACGATAGCAGCGGTGTTATAGGTTTGAGGGATCTACTAGTCCTTCATTGCATTCATACCTGCACCAACCTTGATGTTCCATACCTCCTGCTCCGAAACGTGCATTGGAACCAGCTTGCTACTCCCCCGACTCCTATCTTCTTTGGGGGTGGACATACCGTCTTTTCAAGCATTTCGTGAACATGCCCAGGTCTTTCGAAAAGAGCCCATGGTCGGGAAGGGTGGACATGGTCATCTGCCGCTCAATGAACCTGATTTATGAAGCAGAAGACGGGACGGTCAGCTTCCAAAGAGTCCAGGGGCATGCATGGAACCCGCAAGAGGCACTCGTCTTACATGCTCCACACTTCCAACCTCCTCCTCAGTACCATTACCAGCCCCAGGGTGATCCGGGTCAATCCTCCTCACAAGGAGGCGGTTTTCCTAACTTTCAAAGTTTACATGATTTATTGCAGGAAAACCTCATGTGCACCTAGAGCACCTATAATATGGCTAGCAACACGTACACCCGGGTCGGTGCAATAGAGAGAAACATATCCGACATACAGTATGACATTGGGAACATCCGGGAGTACATGGCGGGGCACGGAGGAGACGATGATGATGAAGACGAGGACATGGATTAGGCGGGAGGAGTGGAGGTAGCGGTTCATGGTTGGAGGTCCACAGATTAATCCCTTTTTCTCACAAACAATTTCCGGCATGCGTGCCGTTTGTAGAACAATTTACTTTCTTTAACTCTTTTTACTTTCTGCATTTATTTTTCTTTTTTTTAACTTTGTGGTATGGATGGTTGAACAATGGTAATTTAGCATGCTTGCTATGGTTTGGTGTGGTATTAATTAGTTAAACAGGTACATACGAGGCTTAGAGTACTAAACATTAGTGCTACTAAAGTCGGGACAGGAAAACCGAAGCCAGAAACCTGTTTTTCACCTTTGCAGATTGTCTACACGGGGTCGTGTCCAGCTGACACGCCCCCGTGCCCATTGCCCCAGACCTGCTGTTTGTCAAAATTCAGCAGATTTTTACCAGACACGGGGTCGTGCTCAGCCGATACGCCCCCGTGTCCACCTTCTGTAAGTTCTCGTCACTGGAAATCTGACCACGGGGTCGTGTTCATCCGACACGGGGTCGTGTTCATCCGACACGGGGCCATGTCCAGATACCCAGTAACATATTTTTTTAACACACCTTTTACACATTCAATCAACCTAAAAACTTATTTTGGGACACATTGAGGACAATGTGTAATTTAAGTGGGGGGGGGGGGGGATGCTAAAACTTTGAATTTTGCAAGTCCTAATTACAAGCCTTACACAAAACTCTATTGGAACCAGTAAAACACCCCAAATTTTTTTCAAAAAAAAAAATTTCATTTTTTTTTACTTGTCTAGGTTTAATTTGGGAATTTCAAGTTCTAAAAAGGTTATATTTTTACAAATTTACAACTGATTGCGTCGTGATAAAAAGAACCAACATAAGAAAATTATGAAACGACATGACAAATCTAGTTAAAATTTGATTATATATACTTGATCACATAAAAACCCATTCCCACAAAAAGTGAGTTTTGAGCCTTTATTGAGCATACAAATACACATCTTTAAACTAAATGCTCATTTTTCGTTTCCTGTGTGAATAGCCGCTTAGTTCTTACAACTCTAGAACTTGCCACGACAGTACATTCTCAGTCCTTACCAACTTAAACCCAAGTAAGTGAATGATGGAGGCATTAGGACTAACCATTTTTATTTCAACACCATTATTTTCCTTTTTTTACCACCTACCCAAAATCCCCCAAGTTAACCACTTTGAGCCTAAACCTTTTCATTTCTTAACCCAAATCAAAACCCTTTTTACCCACCAAAACCCTTTTTCATTTTAAACCCTATATTTTAGTAACAAAGCTCGGTTTTTCTTATGACTTCCTTATCAAAAATAATATATATATATATATATTGATGATGAAGCCAAAAGAAATAAACAAACAAGTTTATCAAAAAGAACTTTGTTTGAAGAATTGCTTCATCAAAATAAAAAGTTACAAAAATAAAAAGTCTTACGAAAACCGAAGTTTTTTTATGCTTTTCGCTTTTTTCTACTAACCACTAACCCAACCACCTACCTTTAACCTAAGCCTAACCCTTCCCCCAAAAGTCCTCTTGATATTTACAAAGGTTTTTAGTTAAAAATGAGGATGATTGATTACTTGGCAAACTTATGGCAGGAGTAAGTTCCATGCCGCTCTCGAGTGTTTCACAAAAATACATCTTCGGCCGAGTGTTGAGTGATCCCCCGTGAGGTATGTGAACTTGTATATAAATGGAATTTTAAAGAGGCATGTCATGCCCTAATAAATAATTTCTCTTATGAAAAGTTTTAAATAAATCATGACGAATAAGATTGTAAATAAATAAAAATAAAACCTAATAAAGAATCTTGGAAATCCCGACACTCTATGACAAGCCCAAAACCTTCTCTTCTACCCATTCCATTTGGGTGTGTAAGCCACAAAATAAAGAGTTTTGCTTGAGGACAAGCAAAGATTCAAGTGTGGGGGTATTTGATGTGTGCAAAATGCAACATATAAATTACATCAATTAAGGCATAAAACTAACCCCTTTTTAGTACTAATGTTGGAAAAAGTGTGCTTTTGTCTTCCTTTTGTATTTTCAGGGTTAAAAGAGCTTAAATGAACAAAAGAAGCAAAAAATGCAGCCAAATCCAGCAATAATACAAGAAAAGGAATAAACGTGGCATGCCCGACCCCTCGACAGCATCTCCCAAGAAAAAACAAGAGAACAGAAGACTGAACACGCCCCGTGCTCACTGAGCACGGGGGCGTGCCCAAGTGTCTGCAGAAAAGATAAAGTTGTAGAAGCTTCTATCACCCACCGCGTGGGCATGTCCAGCGGACACGGGGCCGTGGTCAACTCTAAGATTCGCAGAATCTAGGAAAATCTTGATAGTACAGATACGCTTCTGCACACGGGGTCGTGCCCAGCGGACACGAGTGCGTGGTCAACTAATGCAGACAAACTGCATTTAATGAAGAAATAGAAGATGGGAGGACACGGGGCCGTGTCCGGGTTTCTACACTTGCAAACCATCTCTTGGCAAACCACTTCTCTCACACTTCACCCACCCACCACCACCATCATAATCCACATCCACCACCATCATCCATCATCCATCATAGAGTGTGTGAGTAGTCTCGGGATCCAAGATTGATCGTAAGAGTTCTTGACAATCAAAGGCCATGTTTGCCTAAGTCTCTTACATCACTTGGTGAAGACAAGTGTTTAGTGTAATACTTTTTATTTTTAATCTTTTCGCACTTTTTATTTGGTTCTGTATTAATGACTTTAATAACTAGTTTCTTATGTTGAAGGTGAGTCTTCCTTATCGTTTGTCCGTGGTGTCTTGGCATTATTTTACTGTCTATATAAAATAAAAGATTTTCACCATTCATATCTCCACGGTCTATATGGAGGTATGTTGGCTACCTGGTCGGGGGTTAAGGGAACGGTTTGGTAAGAGTCTTGCCTTGTTCAGTGTATAGATCCTGCAAGGACCTGGGTCAACTTTAGTAGGACCTCCTTCAATACCCCCTGGTATTGGATGGCGGGGGTCCGAACTCCTTGATCCCCTCATATGTAAATTACTATTAATACTTTAACCCGGCTACTTAGGACTGTATCCTTGCTGACTCAGACTACTTAGCCGAGGGTAACGTCACCTTCAGAAGAGGGGCCTACCATAATATGCATTAATAATTAGCTAATTATCTTTCAATAATCCAACCCTTTAGGATTGTATCCTTGCTAACTCAAACTACTGGGTTGAGGGTAACGTCACCTTCAGAAGAGGGGCCTACTACAATAACTAAGATAATCTCTTAAAAAGTGTAAAAGTGCAGAAATAATCAAAGGTTACACTAAATACGAGTCGGATCCAAGTGATTCATCTTGTCTATCTGTTTTTATTTTATTTTTAGCATTTCAGTTAGTTTTATTTTTCTTGTTTAAAAACTTTTTTCTAAACTTTTGATTTGATTAGACGTTGAGGATAAACCGGTATTAAAAGCTTTTGTGTCCTTGGACGACCTCGGTATCTTACCAACACTATACTACGCTCACGATGGGTGCACTTGCCCATATGTGTGTTTAGTGTTAGTAAATATCGTGTTTTATAAATTTAAAACTTGGCTAAAAAGTGTTAAAGGGCTTAAAATATAAAAAAAAATCTGTAACACCACACGCACATCAAAGCTAAGACTAAACAACTACTTATTAAGGTATACACTTCAAGATTCCCGTGCCCTCTATTAGATAGAGGCCCTATATATTAGATAGTTTATATATTAATCATAGTTAGAGGGCTATATGTGTAAATGTTGTGTCTTAATATATCTATGTAATCATCATTCTTAATATGTCAATACAACATTACTGATTACCAAGATTTATCTTGGTATCAGAGCCTCTTCTTTCCTAACCCTAAATTCAGCAGCCGCCAACCCTCCGCACCCATAAAAATCTCCGATCACAATCAGCCTCTCTCATCCTTCGTCACAATCACCTAACAATATCCATGGCGCTATTGGCTCCTTTCACTGTTGTCGACAAACAAACACACAACTCTCACAAGTTTGGATTCAAACTCTCGCCTACAAATTATGGTTACTGGAAAGTGATGATATAACCTTTCCTGGTTACCAGTAACCTCTTTGGTTATGTCGATGGTACCATCTCATGTCCATAGGTTACTGTTAGGATCTGAGTTTGATTTTTTTATTTGTTTTATAAGATGATTAATGGAAGAAGATAATAAGATGAAATAATTGCAGCGGAAATGAAGAAAACTTTATAACACAAACAATGGAAGAATAACTTTCATCATAAATACTTTTGTCGAATGATTGTATTACACAATGGTTCAATCACGTATGCAGAATTGCTATCTCCCCTTCTGCCTGAGATCACAAGTGATTGTTCGTACAAAATGCAAGTGTGTGTGAAGTGATCTAATAGAACAGTACAATACATGAACTGTCTATTTATAATACAATCCTAACCACTGTGGCATCTTGGCTGACGTCACCGAGACAGTGACATCTAACAGCACTAATAACCTCTAAACACTGCTAATACTAAACACTGTTACATTAATAAAACACTAATTACAAGACACTGTTGATGCTATCCTCTGATGAAGCTTTAGCAGACTTTCAGTCAAGGTTGATCAGTCCTTTGACTTCCAGCAGACCTTTGACTTCTTCAGTGGTTTAGTCTTCAACAGTCTTTATAATCCAGTAGTGCTTAGTGTTGAGCAGACCTTTGAAGCAGCAATTGTTAGATATCTTGCCATTGAAGGAAGAAACAATTCAAAACACTGTTTATTCTGGATCAGTTGTTGCAGAACAGTTTTTGGCTTTGTATCATCTGTTCTCAAGGAAGGTTTCAAAATAAAAAAAAATCTCCCCATAGAACATATGATGCCAAAACCCTTCATTTATTTCTGATCTTTATTTCCTCATCAGCATTTCCCTGATTTGCCCTTTGAATTGAAGTTCAAAGTCCAGGGAGTCCATATCATATTCATCCTTTTCCAGTTGAAGGTTCAAAAGATCTTGAAGGTCATCTGCATTAAGACCATATGCATCATTCCTTGATATCCTTTCAACATTACCATCTGATCTGAGCAAAGTCAATACCTGTGTGTCTGAGGATGACTTCTACTTTAGTATTTTTGGATCAGATGGTTTTCTTGGTATGAGAGTTATTTGTGATGAGTTTGGAGAATGAAGTCTGCTTGCCAACTGTTTGATTGTCTCATGTAATTGGGCAGTGAGTTGATCAGCAGCATCATCCATGTGAAATTCAATCTGGCATTTAATGGCCTCTTTCCTATGTTCTTCATACCTCTGCTCATCTTCCTCATCAATCTACTTTTGCCTTTTTAATTGATTCAAGGCATTTATGGGTAAAGCTGATGATAAGAGAAGCTTTTTAGGGGCATGGGTCTGTTGCGGCCTGCCAGCAGTGGTTGGAGGATAAAGGGAATTTTTAGGAATTTTTGGGTCTTTTGCTCTGAGCTCTTCTAGCTTTTTGTAGGTCTCTTCAACATTAAGTTTTGACCATCTAGCTATAGACCTTGCAGACCCATAATCAGCAGCAACAAGCTATGCTCTCATTCTCTTGAACTTTAATGCTTCATCTGAATCATTTTGATTGGATTTCTTCCAAGTTAGTGCAGTTCTCTTGATCAGAAGGTCATTGTTCATCTTTGTAATTCTATCAACTAGGTTTAAAGAATTTCGCCACGTTGCGGCAAATTTCTTTTGTTATTTAGTCTGTGTTTACATGTGTTTTGAAATCACTACGAGCGTGTTGCGAACGGAACTGCTGACAAGAATAAAAAGAAAACGTAGAAAAAAAAAAACACTAAAAGATAACCGAAATAAAATCAACAAAAAAAGTTGTATGGTAACGATGTTGTTCGTATGAAACCCGTGGTCAGAGATGAGCAAACTGTTCTGGGTACCGGTACCAAATTTGCCGAACCGAAACATCTTAAGTAACAATTCGGTACCGACTTTTGGCATTCCTGGTACTGGTTCACTACCGTTTTTTACCTTCATATACCGGTACCATAACCGGTATTTTCGGTATCAGTACCGATTCTGTATCGGTTGGCACCAAGCTCATCCCTACCCCTGAAACTAAAAAAAGAAAAAAATTAAAAGTTGAAGAAAATCAACAAAAAAAAGTTGTATGATACCGTTGTTCGTACGGTAACCGTGATCATGGATGAACAAATGGTACCGGGTAGCAGCATTGAATTTCCCGAGCCAAAAGATTTCCCATATCAATTCGGCACCAACTTTTGGCGTTAGTGCCGGTTTTTACCTTCATGTATTGATACTGAACAGGACCGTACCGGTATTTTCGATACCAGTATTGGTTCGATACCGGTTGACACCAAGCTTATCCCAACCCTTGATATTAAAAAAAGAATTAAAGTTAAAAAGTAAAGAAAATAAATATTATTATAATATTAAAATAATAAAAGTTTTAAAGAAACTATACATTATTATAATATTAAAATCACTATTCAGAGATGAGCAAATTGTTCTGGGTACCGGTACCAAATTTGCCGAACCGAAAGATCTTAAGTACCAATTCGGTACCGACTTTTGGCATTTCCGGTACTGGTTCACTACTGTTTTTTACCTTCATATACCGGTACCGTAACCGGTATTTTCGGTATCAGTAACGATTTTGTATCGGTTGGCACCGAGCTCATCCCTACCCCTGAAAGGCTGAAACTAAAAAAAGAAAAAAATTTAAAAGTTGAAGAAAATCAACAAAAAAAAAGTTGTACGATACCGTTGTTCGTACGGTAACCGTGATCAGGGATGAGCAAATGGTACCGGGTAGCAGCACTGAATTTCCCGAACCAAAAGATTTTCAATATCAATTCGGCACCAACTTTTGGCGTTTTCTGTATTTGTGCCGGTTTTTACCTTCATGTACTGATACCGAACAGGACCGTACCAGTATTTTCGATACCGGTATTGGTACGATACCGGTTGACACCAAGCTTATCCCAACACCTGATATTAAAAAAAGGATTAAAGTTAAAAAGTAAAGAAAATAAATATTATTATAATATTAAAATAATAAAAGTATTAAAGAAACTATATAATATTATAATATTAAAATCACTATTCAGAGATAAGCAAATTGTTCTGGGTACTGGTACCAAATTTGCCGAACCGAAAGATCTTAAGTAGCAATTCAGTACCAACTTTTGGTGTTCCTGGTACTGGTTCATTACTGTTTTTTACCTTCATATACCGGTACCGTAACCGGTATTTTCGGTATCAGTAACGATTTTGTATCGGTTGGCACCGAGCTCATCCCTACCACTGAAACTAAAAAAAGAAAAAATTAAAAGTTGAAGAAAATCAACAAAAAAAAAGTTGTACGATACCGTTGTTTGTACGGTAACCGTAATCAGGGATGGGAAATGGTACCAGGTAGCAGCACTGAATTTCCCAAACCAAAAGATTTCCAATATCAATTCGGCACCAACTTTTGGCATTTTCTGTATTAGTGCCGGTTTTTACCTTCATGTATTGATATCGAACAGGATCGTACCAGTATTTTCGGTACCAATATTAGTTCGATACCGGTTGACACCAAGCTTATCCCAACCCCTGATAATAAAAAAAGGATTAAAGTTAAAAAGTAAAAAAATAACTATTATTATAATATTAAAATAATAAAGTATTAAAAAAACTATATATTATTATAATATTAAAATCAAGATTCATTTCAATTCGTTTATTAATATACAGTAATAATTTCATCCCTGAGAGAATCTGTTAGACTAATCTTTGAATTGGGCCTTTGTTACTTTGTAGGGCTTGTGCTTTATAATATGGTCTAAGTAATCAATCCTTAGTTCCTTTTCAAGCTCAGTATCCAATGGCTGCTCAGACATGGATTTATTAAGGTTTTTAGCAAAGTCTCCAAGCTTTCTGACTTTGTTAAGCCCATGTGATAGCAGACCTTGGTATCTCCTG
The DNA here is from genome assembly GCA_030545235.1 of Helianthus tuberosus. NCBI lineage: Eukaryota > Viridiplantae > Streptophyta > Magnoliopsida > Asterales > Asteraceae > Helianthus > Helianthus tuberosus. Next base: position 31,554,455 of record CM060359.1, read on the forward strand.
TCACCTAACCCTTTGTTTTCTTATCTGCCTATAACCTTTGCTTGTTTTGCTTTCAACTTTAAATATTCATCCAGATTCTGAGGTGTTCTAAAGCCATAGCGAGATGGGAAGGTTCTTTTGGATGGATCCTCTATATTGTAAAAATATTCCATTTCGCTTTGAACTGCAAGCAGTTCTAACGGATATTGAGCAGCTAAAGGGATGACAGATGGTAGTGTACCAGCGGGTGGATTGTGAAGTGGATTTATAAGTGGAGATGATGAGGGTGAAGTGATTTGAATGGAAGCAGATGATAAGGGAATTGGTGAAATCTCCTTATCGTCATCATGCACAACAAATTAGGGGTGAGCAAGAAAACCGAAATAACCGAACCGTAACCGAATAACCGAACCGAAACAAAAACCGACGGTTCGGTTTTCGGATAAACGTTTTCAATAACCGATAAAAACCGAACCGATAAGTTACAATCCATATATTTTTATGTTTAAGTTTAAATTGTTTAAGTGTTTAACCCAATGCTATTAGAAAATGTTAATTTTATTCTTGAATGTAAAGTGTTTATAATAAAAACATTATAACTGAAATGATTTATTATTACCTATAAGATATAACAAAATTTAATATAAAAATTAAATTTAATAAAACTTTGAAGAAACATAAAAATATATTAGAAGGTTAGGTTTATGTAAACAATACTAATTAAAGAGGTGAACTATAATAACTTAAATATAAACATATAAAAAGATTGTTATAATATAAATTATACTTTTTATTTTTTGAATCTTACATAATTTTGTTCCAAAAACCGAAATAACCGAAAAACCGAACCAAACCGACGTAAAAACCGAAAAATCGAAACCGAAACCGAACGGTTTTTAAAACCCAAAAACCGACATTTCGGTTTCGGTTTTGATTTTACCCAAAAACCGAACCGAACCGTGCACACACCTACAACAAATTAACCCTCACTAATAAAAACATTAAGGTTAGAAATAGTTGACAAATAGTAAATCTATCAATGTATCTTTTTACCTTTTGAAAGCTACCCCACCTCAACGAATTAAATCCTTCCCAAATTTGCTTTTACTTCAGTTATAAATCATATCATTCCTTTTGAAAGTCACCATCAGTGGAGGCTGACTGAGAACTAACCACTCACCTCTTCCTCCATCTTCACCACATTCTCTTCTATTTACCATTATACCCTTCTTCCATAAACACATTTTAATTTAATGGAGCATAGAAGAGCCTGCATTGTAGTGTTGCACACTCTGTTACTACTGAGAATAGCTGATGCAACAATGGAGTTCAAGAATCTAACACTACCTGGTCAACACCCTTCCCCTGAACTTGTTTCTCAAGATATTCAAAGGTACATCATTTCATTTTCTGCACAATGTACCTTACTTTACTTTCTTTTTCTAGGTTAATTTACATGTTTTCAAAAAATTGTAATTTCTTACCCTTGTTAAGTTATGTACCTTGTTGAAGCATGAAGTTTTTTTTTTTTACATATAAAATGTATCAAGAATGTGTATGTTAAAAGCAAACTATGTTTGGAAGAGCCAATTTGTATGTATGTAGCTTTTAGATTTTTGTATGTGATGATATATTGTTAATTATATAGACCTAAATCTATATGGGCCCAAACTATATAAAATGTAATAATTAAAGGAGCAAATTGCAAACAAATTACATATTTTGGTAAAAATAGTGATAAGTATGTTTTATTAATGATTGAAAGTGACAACTTTTGGTAATAAAATGGTAAGCATTGTGTGTAAATTTGTTAACAAGTCATGAATATATGTTACTTTTTAGGGAAAAAAAACATAATAATCAATTTATAATCCTCTTATTTTAACTGTTTTGTATAATTAACTTGGTAAATAAATATCATGCTTAATCAAGCATATATTTAAATTAAAGTTTTAATGATTAAAGTGTTTATTGTAATAAGGATATTTATAAAAACTTGTAGACAAAAATAGGTAATTTGTAAAGATGATTAGTGGGTGTTTTTTTCTTCTTTTAAGTCTACTTGAGCCCATTGTTAATATAATAATTTAATTAGTTCACTTTGTTTACTTTTTCTTTGTTCAAGATATTATGGGGTTGGTCCCTCTGTCTACATTGTGCACTTTTGCTTTTTTATATTTTTTCTTTCTTTCATTTCACTATCCATTGGTTATTGATAAACCATTTTAAGACCATCCGTAGTGGGCGTCTTCTCCCCCCAAATACGCCGAAAAACGCCAACGCCCTCACCCCGCCGGCGTGTTTGACCGTTTTCTTCAAAAAAACCCCCCTGACGTTTTTCAAATCACGCTTGGAGCAATTTTGAATGGCCAATCACATTTAATCGCTTTTTTTTTTGGCTAATAGCTTTTTTTTGTTGGTTTTTTTATTTTTATTTAATTATCTAGACCCTTTTAACATAATGTCCACATCCTCACTACACCCATTTTAGAAAAACGCTCAATAATGCGCCTTGCTGACTGTACTGCCACATGGCGGAAAACGCCCAAGGGTGGGGGCATTATTCACCCTTACCACTACGCATGGGCTAAGAATGGTTTGAATTGTTAAAACTGAAGTAAATCTGCCGGTTTATTTAGTTTAAGAACTATACTTCGTTTTTTGCGGTTTGTTTTTTTATTGAATATATGTGACAAAGAGGGTGGAACAACACGTTAAAAAAAATATACTATCCTCTATATTAATTTAGATTATTTAATATCTCGACACTTTATAAAATTACTTTCTGAAAAAACTTAGCTTTCCTACGCATAAGATTTACTGGGTATGATTGTTATTATTCCTGAAAAACTTTAAAGATTAGTTGTATTATATACGAGGCCATTTTAGTAATATAAATATATGAAAAACTGGACCACATTACTAACGTAAAAAAGAAAATTGCAAGAACTATATAAGCAAAACGATATCATATAGTTTTAAAAAAGCAGCCGTTAATAATAAACTGATAGCTAAAATATATAGGTAACGGCTGCTTTTTTAAAACTGAGTTTTAAGCGGTGTGTTGGCGAAAAAACCATAATGTAAAAAGTCGTTACCTATCTACTCTTAAAGGGTTAAGTTATTGTACAAATTAGTCTTAACATACAAAATACTATTAACGTAAGAAGGTAAGGAAAAAAATTTTAGAACTTTTTTCTCATCTTATTAAGCATGTACTTTAGTCCCAAAAATAAAAAAAATAAAAAATCGTGATTTTACACTAGTAGATTAATTATGTAATTTTGTAGAGTGCTCAACTACTGTAAAATCATGATTTTTTTACATTTGCCAACTAAACATCATTCTTAAGCAGTAGGGAAAAAAATTAAAAAAATAATAATAATAATAATTCCCTATTCAGTTTTTACGTTAAGAGTATTTTGTATGTTAAACCCATTTGTATTTGATCTTAACACTACTCACAAAATCTAGACTAAAACATTAATTTTCTGTTACAGGAGGGTAAATGTATCAATCACAAGAAGAGAAATGCTAGCATACACCAACATTGACTCCTCAACCTCATGTTTAACCGGAAACCCAGTCGACGACTGCTGGCGGTGCGACCCAAACTGGCATCTCAACCGCCAGCGTCTGGCCGACTGCGGCATAGGCTTCGGCCAGTATGCCGCAGGCGGCAAAGGCGGGCGTTATTACATCGTGACTGATTCATCTGATCACGATGTAATAAACCCTCGCCCCGGAACCCTCCGGTACGCGGTCATCCAAACCGAACCCCTTTGGATAATCTTCCTAACCAACATGCACATCCAACTCTCACAAGAACTCATCTTCAACAGCTTCAAAACCCTCGATGGCCGCGGCGCAAACGTCCACATCACCGGGGGCGGCTGCATTACTCTCCAATACATAACAAACATCATTATCCACAACATCCACATCCACCATTGTTACCAATCCGGTAACACCATGATCCAGTCCAGCCCGACCCATTTCGGGTACAGAACAAGGTCCGATGGGGACGGGATATCCATATTCGGGTCACGGGACATTTGGATCGATCACTGCTCGTTGTCACATTGTAAAGACGGGTTGATAGATGCGGTGATGGGTTCAACAGGTATTACGATATCGAATAACTTTTTTTCGCATCATGATGAAGTGATGCTGCTTGGGCATAGTGATGAGTACCTGCCCGATTCGGGTATGCAGGTGACCATCGCGTTTAACCATTTTGGTAAAAGTTTGGTGCAACGGATGCCTAGATGCCGGCGAGGGTATATACATGTTGTTAATAATGTGTATTCGAGGTGGGAGATGTATGCGATCGGAGGGAGTGGGAATCCGACGATTAATAGTCAGGGTAACCGGTATACTGCTCCGGCTAATCGTAACGCTAAGGAGGTACAAAGTTTTGATAAAGTAAGGGGCGGAACCAAAAGGGTCAAGAGGGTCTGTTGACAAGGGGTGTTCAAAAATATTAAAAAAGTGAGAAAAAAAACTGGAAAGAGAAATGTATTCGTAATCCGAAAAAACCGAACTGAATTGCCAGTTGGGTTTTCGGTTTCATAAATTTTGCTTATTTGGATAACTGAACTAAATTCACTCGAATAAGAATAAACCGAATAATACCGGTTTAATCGGATAACTGAACCGGATAAACTGAATAAAACGGTTCGATTAGACACATTTTGTATTCGGATTGGTTTTTGGTAAATGAAAAAAATAAATACCGAATAAATCGAATAGAATAAATAAATTAATATCCGAACTGATGAACACCCCTACTGCTGTCACAGAATTTGTTGAAATTTTATATATAAAATTTGGGTTTAAAAAAAAATAAAATAATCTGGACACTTAACCGTAACCAAATATATAAGAGAACACCCTGTGATTAAAATTGTTCTGGTTCCGCCACTGAATTTAACGTGGAAAAGATGACCGGATAGGTGACAAAGAGGGTGGAAACAGCACAAGAGCATTGGAAAGGATGGAATTGGAGGAGTGAAGGGGATATTCTTATGAACGGGGCGTTCTTCGTGACGTCCGGCGAAGGGTTAGAGCTAAAGTACGAGAAAGCGTACAGTGTAGAGCCGAAATCGGCTGCCTTGATCGATCAGCTTACCATGGACGCCGGCGTGCTTGGTAGCAGGTTCGATCTCGTCTTCTATTTTTTGTTAGAAAATATTTTTTTTTTCAATTTTTCCTAAGTTGTTAATCTTTATAACTGGAATTTTAGTTGAACATGCCAGATCACCAAGTGGAATTTAGGTGTAACAAATTGTTGTTAAATGGTAATATATTTAAAAAAAATTATGTAAATAATGTAACTTCTAGCATAGATTTATGATATTAACTAAATATGAATATGAATTAGGCAATAAACAAAAATATGTAGCTTGAAGTAGTAAATGAAATTTCGAAAGGAAAAACAATTTAAAATCCAGTCTAACAATTTAAATAAAAATAGTTTTGAAATTTTGATTATTTGCAGGAGCAACAAGCTTGGGAAATGGACTGGTGGTGACGGAGGTGTAGAGGATGATGAAAATGACTATGGTGAAGATAGTGATGGGTCTTCTAAGCCAAATACTATGAATTTGATTTCATCTTTATTGATTGCATTGTTATGGTTCATGTTTATGTGCTCTTCATGCGATCCGGTTATGTTATTGTGATACCAAAAGATTTCGGAAAAAGTTCTCCGAATTGATTTTAAATCGACAAGGGATTCAAGTTTTTGGTTCTTGGTATATCATTGCGACACCAAAATATTTGAGTTTGTCGATGAAATAACCATTTAGATCAAACTTTTTCCGTTAAAGTTGTTATTTGACAATCAACAGACATTAGGTTGAAGATATATGTATATATCGTAAATGGCGTTGGTACGGAAATTCAATGCTTACGAGATTTTGGCCTTAGAAACTGAAAGTGGTGCGATTGAGAACCAATCACATGATGACACGGCATTTCTAAATTGGAAACGGAGAGGTTTTGAATTAAAAAAGCGAAATGACGCGACCATCTTGTTTAACCGATGTCACGTTAACATGCTACAATATAAGAAAAATAAACCCTTAGATTCATGGTTTATGTTCAACCTAACCTCCTAAAACACAATATATCATTTTTATTTTCATTTTTTTTACTTGCAGGTTTTCATTGTCATACTAAGCAGAAAACGATTGGGCCTGGACTAGCCCAAACCCATTTATGTATAACATGTAGGTACAAGTTTGGCCCACATGCCCTTCCATCCATGATCCAACTAGAGATGGACAAAAGAAACCCGGTTTGGATTTTCAAACCGGGTTTAACCCGACCTTCTGCCCTTAAAGAACTGGTTTGGTCCAAACCGAACACAGTTTATCAAACATTTTCTTTTGAAAATTGTTCGTTACCTGAACCATTTTGGCACCAAACTAGAGTTGACCAGATATTGTGTTAGGATCTGAGTTTCTTAGATTGTGTTGTTTAATTAGAATTGAAAGATGAAACAGAGAATTGAAGTGCGGCGGAAATGGAAATAAACTTTAATCACACAATCAAGGAAGAATAGCTTTAAGCAGACACGATTTCATTAAGTCAAAAGATTGTATCTATTACAAAATTCAACTTATGCATGCATGCACTAGACTCCCCCTCAGCCTAAGCTCAGTGATTTGTTCGTACAAGATGACTTGGTGAGAATGAGCTAACAGAACAATACAGGTACTGTTCTATTTATAGTACAAACGAAACCACTGAGCATCTTTGCTGGCGTCACCATGAAAGTGACATCTAACCTCCTAACAAACTCTAAACACTGTTACATATAAACATTGATTACATAAACCACTGATTCAGCTTTCCACTGTTGTAGTCTAAACACTGATGTTGAGCATCAGTGCTTTCTTCAAAGGGTGATCAGTCCTTGAATGGGCAGTGCTTTTGTCTTCAACAGTGCTTGGGAGACATCAGCAGATAGAGCTTCAGTCTTTATTCTTCATCAGTACTTTGGCTTATCAGTTGTTGACATGATCAATGCTTGAAGTTTATCAGATGCTGGAAAACCACTGTCAAGGGGAAAGTCTTGAACAAGCTCTGCTTATGATGATCAACTGTTCTGAACCAGTTTTGGCTTTCTTTATCATTTGTTCTTCTGGGCTTGAATGCATGGGCCAACAATCTCCCCCTAGAACAGATGATGCCAAAACACTTCATTATTTTTTATCTTTATTCTCTCATCAGCTTTTCCCTAACTTGGCCTTTAAATTGCAGCTCAAACTTAAGGGAATCCTCATCATCCTCATCCCTGCAAAGTTGAAGGTCTAATAGATCTAGGAGATCAGCTGCATCCAGACCTAATGCATCCTCCCTTGAAATGTGTTCAACTTTTCCATTGGACTTGAGCAGAGTCAATACATTGGTCTTTTTATCAGACTTCCACTTTAGTATTATTGAGTTCAATGGATTTCTGGGGATGGACTTTATTTGATGAGAGTTTGGAAATTGAGGCCTGCTCATGAAACTTTTGGCAATTTCTTGTAACTTTGCTGAGTTAGGATTCTTTTCTATTATCTGCTTGATGACCACTTTCATAATGTCAGCTTCTATCACGGCCCCCGTCCCGGTGTGACCTGGTCCAGGAGCCGCGGGCAGAAACCCGTGGTATGTATTATTTGAGTTGACAACGGAAGTTTAACAGGGTCTTTTAAAACTTGAAAATGCCCAATTATTTTTTTTTCATAATTTGGGACAAACCCCGTAATTTACAATAGAGGAATTTTACGAGGAAATTTCCTATTTTACAAAACATGTTTATTTATTTAACTGAGCCACCACTTCAAGCTTTATTAGTGATCCGTAGCACTTTTCCTTGATTCACAGTAGGTCACCTGAAACATGTTTTAAAAATATTTTATCAGCGAGGAAATACTGGCGAGTCACTCAATTTTGATAAAGCGACACATAGCTATGAATTACAGCATAAGAGCGATTACAATGGCTACTATCTTATTTTTATCTGGCACCGTGTCATAGCCTTGCGACGATGGTCATACCACTATTGGGTCCTTTCACCCAAGTAGTGATGATTATCACTGTTAGGTTGGTGAACCTAACCGTGAGAAGTTAGTAATGTGCACAATACCCCACTAGCCAGTGATTTAAGATAACCACGACTTAATCCCTGTAATTATAACTTCTGAAAATAATTTGAGTATTGTAAAACATTGTTGATAAAAAGAGAATGACTCACATTGCAAGTTTAAACGGGTAGAGTTTAGCCTACTGATAAGCCTGATAACCTAATTTAAATAACAATGCACACGAAACTAGGTCAGTAACTTAATACAACATTTAGATAAGCTCACGAAATCAAAACCCTCACGACGAATGACAAAGTATAGCCCTGATTTGGGCAGCACTTAAACATCCATCGGATCGGTTTCAATCAATCGGACATTGTATCGTAGCAGTGATCGAGTTAATACCCTGTATTCGTAGCAGCGTTTCTCTACGTGAAAGTGTGATTTTGAGCAGTATACTTCATCTTTTGAAAATTTTTTCGAGTGTAGATGAACTGCTCATGTCCAACCCTTTTATAGCTGATTTTTGGGTTTTACGCGGCCCGCGTAAGCCTTAGCATGGCTTTTACGCGGTCCGCGAGAGCCACCTAGTCTATAACTAGGGATAGCGTGTCACACCTAGGTCTGCCACGTATGCGACACGTGGCCTGGAACGCTTATCCGGTCAACATCACTTTGACGCGGCCCGCGTAAGCCTAAGCTTACGGTTTATGCGGCCTGCCTGAAACTCAAATTCTTGTTTTCTTGGTTTTTCATGCACATTAGGGTTTCAGGGGTCCGGGTTTTTACTTACGGGTCGTTTATGGACACTTTTGCAGGTCCTTACAGCTTCTCTTTCTGCATCTTCTTTATCAATCTGCTTTTGCCTTTTTCTTTGATTCAAGGCAATGATGGAAGTGTCAGATGATGTGAACAACGTTTTTAAAGAGAGGGTCTGCTACTCTGACTCATCAGCTTTCTTGTTCTTGTATGCTGGTTTCTTTAGAGCTGTAGGATCTGTCTCTCTTAGTTTTTCAAGCTTCTCATACACCATGTCAGTGTACTGCCTAGACCACTTAGATATGGTTTTTGCTGAACCATACTTGGCTGCAACCAACTCAACCTTCTTTCTTTTTTATTCCAGGGTAAGATATGCAATAGTCTTTTTTGTACTTATTCCAATCTGGTGCAGACCTTTTCATACTGGGATCATTTCTTACCCTTTCAATTCTGTTTGCTTCAGCTTTGAGTGCAATGAGTGGCCAGTGTTTAAATTATTCAACCTTCGCAGGATATAACTTGTCTCTCATGATTAGCTCTAAGAGATCTTTCCTCATCTCCTTTTGCAGATCAGCATTTGGTGGTAAGTTTGACATCTCTTTGCTTAAGGTGGTGTTTGTTTTTTGGCCAAAAGCTCTTCTAAGCACTTATGTCTGCGTCGCGCAGACGCGTGCATACATAAGGGTCCTGCAGCTTGTTTGTTTTCTTGAAGATCTGTAAAGCTTTTACCTCTGCCTCACCTTTTCCCCAAGCAGATCCTTCCCCATGTCTTCAAACCTCTGCCAACCTCTTCTCCCTCTCTCCCTCTTCAAAACATCCATCTGCTCCAAAACCCTAGCACCACCTCCACCTCCGACACCACCTCCACCTGCCGACACCACCTCCACCTGTCGACACCACCTCCACCTCCGCCACCACCTCCACCTGCCACCACATCTCCGCCACCACCTCCACCACCATATCTCAGCCACCACCTCCACCTCAAATTCACACACAATTTTAACAAACAGCAACAAATTTGGGAAATTTAACTATTTTAGCTACTAATTTACTACAACAACAAATAGAAACCGGTAAACCTAACCTTATTGCATCAGTAACCGAAACTGAGATTCAGAAAACCTTAATTCTGTGCGATTTCACAATCTTCAAACTGTTTTTGATCATTTGAACGCAAAATGATTGCAGTTGCGTTCGATTCATGTGTCAATTTGTTGAAAATATGTTCTTGCCGGAGGAATCGATGCGTTGCGGTTGTGTTTCGCCGGACGGTTTTGGTTCCGGTGGAATTGAATCGGAGTCTGGTTTTCCGATCGGTTTTTCCGTTTCTCTCTCTACTTTCTCTTTCTAGGTTCTTGTTCTGACTCTTTTCTTTTCGTTTATGTGTGTGAATTGAGATTGAGTTTTGTAGAGAGAGAGAAAGTTCAAGGCAGAGAGAGAACCGTTGTGTGTGTGAAGTGGTTTTTGTAGAAAAAAAACAAACCCTCTTCTCCTTGCAGACTGCAGACATTTGATTCACCTCTTCTCCTGCAGATGCCTGCAGATGTGGTCCGCAGACTACAGACCTTTTACCTCTGAAAAAACAAACAGCACCTAAGTCTCTTGCATAGTCTTCCAATTTCTTGACTTTACTAAGTCCATGCTGCATTCTACTTGAGATGCTACTATCACCTTTCCCTTGACCTTCATACTTGGCTTGCAACTCAGCTTGTCTGCCTTTGAGTTTCAAATACTCATCTATACTCAGCTTGTCTGACAAACCCCGTAATTTACAATAGAGGAATTTTACGAGGAAATTTCCTGTTTTACAAAACATGTTTATTTATTTAACTGAGCCACCACTTCAAGCTTTATTAGTGATCCGTAGCACTTTTCCTTGATTCACAGTAGGTCACCTGAAACATGTTTTAAAAATATTTTATCAGCGGGGAAATACTGGCGAGTCACTCAATTTTGATAAAGCGACACATAGCTATGAATTACAGAATAAGAGCGATTACAATGGCTACTATCTTATTTTTATCTGACGCCGTGTCACAGCCTTGTGACGATGGTCATACCACTATTGGGTCCTTTCACCCAAGTAGTGATGATTATCACTGTTAGGTTGGTGAACCTAACCGTGAGAAATTAGTAATGTGCACAATACCCCACTAGCCAGTGATTTAAGATAACCACGACTTAATCCCTGTAATTATAACTTTTGAAAATAATTAGAGTATTGTAAAACATTGTTGATAAAAAGAGAATGACTCACATTGCAAGTTTAAACGGGCAGGGTTTAGCCTACTGATAAGCCTGATAACCTAATTTAAATAACAATGCACACGAAACTAGGTCAGTAACTTAATACAACATTTAAGATAAGCTCACAAAATCAAAACCTTCACGACGAATGACAAAGTATAGCCCTGATTTGGGCAGCACTTAAACATACATCGGATCGGTTTCAATCAATCGGACATTGTATCATAGCAGTGATCGAGTTAATACCCTGTATTCGTAGCAGCGTTTCTCTACGTGAAAGTGTGATTTTGAGCAGTATACTTTGTCTTTTGAAAAGTTTTTCGAGTGTAGATGAACTGCTCATGTCCAACCCTTTTATAGCTAATTTTTGGGTTTTACGCGGCCCGCGTAAGCCTTAGCATGGCTTTTACACGGCCCACGAGAGCCACCTAGTCTACAACTAGGGCTAGCGTGTCACACCTAGGTCTGCCATGTATGCGACACCTGGCCTGGAATGCTTATCCGGTCAACATCACTTTGACGCGGCCCGCGTAAGCCTAAGCTTACGGTTTACGCGGCCCGCCTGAAACTCAAATTCTTGTTTTCTTGGTTTTTCATGCACATTAGGGTTTCAAGGGTCCGGGTTTTTACTTACGGGTCGTTTATGGAAATTTTTGTAGGTCCTTACATCCTCCCCACCTTATTTAAAATCTCGTCCTCGATATTTACTAAAATAAGTGAGGATACTTTAGCTTCATTTCTGATTCTAACTACCAAGTGTATTCGGGTCCTCTTTTTGAATCCCACTTGACTTTGACTAGTACCAATCTTTTGTGTTTGAGAAACTTAATCTTTCTATCTTCTATTTGAAGCGGTTTCTCCACGAACTTTAATTTTTCATTCACCTGTATGTCTTGAAGAGGGACTACCAGGGATTAGTCAGATAAACATTTCTTGAGGTTGGATACATGAAATACGTCATGTACCCCGACTAACTCTTCTGGTAGTTGTAAGCGATAAGCAACTGGTCCTATGCGTTGAATTACAGGGAATGGTCCTATGTACAAGGAGAAACTTTCAAGAGTTCCCTTTCTCCAACTTGAAATTCTAGTGGCTTGCGTCGATTGTCTGCATAACTCTTCTGGCGATCTCGAGCCGTTTTCAGTCTTTTTTTGATTTGAGTTATCTTGTCGGTGGTTTCTTGCACAATCTCGGGACCTGATAATTGACTTTCTCCTATTTCTGCCCAACAAACTGGAGTTATGCACTTTCGTCCATACAGTGCTTCGAACGGGGCAGCTTCTATGCTTGAATGATAACTATTGTTATAGGAGAATTCAATTAAAGGTAAATGGTTGTCCCAGTTTCCTCCAAAATCTATAACACATGCTCTAAGCATGTCTTCCAGGGTTTGGATCGTCCTTTCACTTTGTCCGTCTGTTTGAGGATGGTATGCAGTACTTAAATTCAGTCGCGTCCCCATTGCTTCTTGGAAACTCATCCAGAAATGGGAAGTGAAACGACTATCCCTATCCGATACAATGGAGAGTGGGACTCCATGTTAGGATACTACCTCGTCTACATACAACTTGGCTAATCTTTCCATGCTAAAAATTTCCTTCATGGGTAGAAAATGAGCTGATTTGGTTAATCGATCCACAATTACCCAAATCGCGTCATTAACCTTTCTGGTTTTGGGAAACTTAGTAACAAAGTCCATGGTTACGAGTTCCCATTTCCATACATGCATTTCTAATTGTTGTAGTAGACATGAGGGTTTCTGGTGTTCTGCCTTAACTTGTGAACAAGTTAGACACTTAGAAACATATCTAGCTATGTCCTTTTTCATTCCTATCCACCAGAAGTTAGTTCTTAAATCTTGGTACATCTTATTATTACCAGGATGCATGGTATACCTAGATTTATGAGCTTCTTCTAAAATCTTATCTCTTAATTTTCCTTGCTTAGGTACCCAAATCCTTTTCTTATGGAATCTCCAAATTCCATCACTTCCTTGCTCTAATTCTTTTACTCGTTCTTTCATTCCTTCAGCATCATCCTTGATTGTTGTCTCCTGAATATTCTTCAGTTGTTCCATTAAGTCTAATTGTAAACTTAATCTAAGAGCACGAACTCGCTTTTGCTTTTCATGATACTTACGACTTAAGGCATCTGCAACTACGTTTGCTTTTCCTTCGTGATATTGAATATCACAGTCGTAGTCACTTAGAATTTCCATCCATCTTCTTTGCCTCATGTTCAATTCTTTTTGCCCAAATATGTATCTTAAACTCTTATGATCTGTATAGACTGTAAACTTACTTCCAGACAGATAATGCCTCCAAATCTTAAGGGCAAAAATTATTTCTCCTAATTCTAAGTCGTGAGTCGTATAATTCTCTTCATGCTTCTTCAATTGTCTTGATGCATACGCAATTACCTTCTTGCGTTGCATTAGCACACATCCTAATCCTAGCTTAGAAGCGTCACAGTAGACTTCAAAATCTTCTGTTCCTTCTGGTAAGGCAAGAATTGGGGCGTTCGTTAACCTTTGCTTTAAAATCTTAAAAGCCTCTTCCTGCCTAGGTCCCCATTCAAACTTTACTGCTTTACAGGTTAGCTTAGTTAATGGAACCGCTATTTTAGAAAAATCCTTAATAAACCGTCTATAGTATCCGGCTAATCCTAGAAAACTTCTAATTTCCATAGCTGATTGCGGGACCTTCCATTTGGTGATCGCTTCTATTTTGGAGGGATCTACGTGAATACCTTCCTTATTCACCATGTGTCCTAAAAATTGTACCTCTTGTAGCAAAAAATTCATACTTTGAGAATTTGGCGTAAAGCTTCTCTTTTCTTAACAAGGTTAGGAGTACACGTAGGTGCTCAAAATGCTCGTCCTGACTTTTGGAAAAAATAAGTATATCGTCGATAAAGACAATTACAAATTTATCCAGGTACGGTTTACAGATCCTATTCATCATGTCCATGAATGCTGCAGGAGCATTTGTTAATCCAAAGGGCATGACTGTAAACTCGTAATGACCATACCTAGTTCTGAAAGCAATTTTAGGTATGTCTTCTTCTTGTACTTTCAATTGATGGTATCCGGAGCGTAAATCTATCTTAGAAAAATATCTAGCTCCTTGAAGTTGATCGAAAAGATCATCAATCCTAGGTAATGGGTATCGATTCTTAATGGTAACCTTATTCAATTCCCTGTAATCGATACACATTCGCATCGAACCATCTTTCTTTTTCACAAACAACACGGGTGCTCCCCAGGGGGATGAACTAGGTTGTATAAATCCTTTACTAAGCAGTTCTTCTAACTGCTTTTTCAATTCTAGCATTTCGGTGGGTGCTAACCGATAAGGTTCCTTGGCTATCGGTGTAGTACCAGGAATTAGATGAATTCTAAATTCTACTTCCCTATCGGGTGGTAATCCAGGTAGTTCTTCTGGGAATACATCTGGGTATTCTGATACTACTGGAATTTCTTTAAGTTCCTTACCTTTAGTGTTAATGATCACCGAAATCATATACACTATTCCTTGTTTTCTTGAATAACTGACCATTTTCATTACTGAAATGAATTTCAGTGGTTTACGGGGCTTATCTCCTGTAATCACCACTATTTCTCCGGTGGGTGTATGAATTTCTATTGAATTCTTATCACAGAGGATTTGAGCATGGTTGGCTACTAGCCAATCCATTCCTAATACCACATCGAATCCAGCTAATTTCATAGGTAACAGGTTTGCAGAAAATTTATGTCCTAAGAGTTCTATCTTTTCTTCTCGCAAGACCTTATCTATGTGAACAGAATTACCATCTGCCGTTTCGACAGTAAAAATTTGTCTATGGTTGGTTAAGGGTAGGTTAAGAGCTTGGCAGAATGAAGTACTTATAAAACTTTGGTTTGCACCAGAGTCAAATAATACTTTTGCATAAACGTCATGAACTAGGAACGTACCAGCTATCACGTCTGGGATGAGTTCTGCTTCTTGAGTAGTCAGCTGAAAGGCTCTTACGTTCTTTTTATTAGTTCCTTCAGTTGGTTTGGCCTTGTTGTCCGCTGGTTTGACCAGTTTAAGGCAGTCTGGTCTAAAATGTCCAGCTTCTCCACAGTTGAAGCAGATTGTCGATTTCTTTCTTCTGCAATCTTCTTCTTGATGCCCTGGAATTTTGCAGAAATTGCAATATCCTTTGCATTTTCCAAAATGCTTTCTTTTGCAGGTACTGCAGAATGGAGTTGTGGAAGGTTTCCCGGTTCCCTTTTTTCTTGAAATTACTACTATTACCCACACGAAATCCTTGGGTAATCTTTTCGGCCACTTCCTTCTTCCGATTTTCTTCTCGTGTGCGTACCAGCCCGTCGGTCAGGGTGTTGGCTAATTCTACTGCATCGTCGATCGTGCGGGGTCTTGCGGCTTTAACGATATCACGGATTTCGCCGACCAAACCCCAAATATAGCGAGAAATAAGTACCGGTTCTGGCGAAGCCAGGGTTGGTACAACTCTAGCATACTCGAAGAATGTCGAAGTATACCCTCGACAATCAACGTCTACCATCCGGTGATTGAGGAACTTATTTGTCATTTGTTCCTTTTCATATTCGGGACATAATTTTCTTTCCACCAGACTTTTAAATTCTTTCCAATTCATGGCATAAGCCACATCGCTTCCCTTGGCTCGTAGTACCGTATTCCACCATTCTAGTGCCCCTTCTTTAAAAAGATGTGACGCGTACATGACCTTGTCTTCCTCGGCACATTTACTTATTTTAATTACTGCTTCGGTTTTCTCTAACCAACGCAGTGCTGCAGTTGCCCCTTCATTGCCTGTAAATTCGATTGGTTTACTGGCAAGAAATTCCTTATAAGTGCAACCAGGCGTTGCAGCTTTCATTTTCTTAAGGAATGGGGCTTGCATCCCATCATTATCGTTATTATTATTATTGCCACCTCCATTTACATTATTACTGAAGTTGTCATCACGAGTACGTTTACTGAGAGTAGGCGGCGGAGGTTCAACTGGATTTCGGGCAGCAGCAAGGATTGCTGGAATAGCATTGGCTATTCCTTGAGCAACAATATTTTCTATATCTTGTCTGTTAAGAAAGTGATCTTCATTGTTTTGCTCGGATTGGTTAACCTCGTTAACTGGTTCATTACCAGCGTGTTCCATCTGGTAATTAATAATATGTATAAATTATTAACAAAATAAATAACAATCACACAATAAAATAATCGCATATAATCATGTCAACATGTATAGCCAAAATTGTCGACTTTGCGACTTTCATATTTTATATATTTTAATATGTATCCGTACATTACCAGATATGTTACAAAAGTTTTATTTTTAGTTATTTTACATGATTATATTTTTATTATTATATTATTATTAAACACACATTCCCACAACCACATACGATCCTCATCAGCTGGCACTTCAGAAACGACGTTCCCTCTCGTCGTATTTTCATGATATCCTCTCCCCCACTTCTCGGATTCTATTTCCTGCATCCACGAGCTCCTCGCCATAGTGGCGGAGTTCAGCCAGGTTTTCTGTGCTCATAGGTGGGGTTATTGCAGGCTCGGGGTCAAACTGGGGGAAAAGGTGTTATGGTTATTTAAGAGATTCTGAAATTGCCAGTCAGTTGTCCACCATTCTTCTAGCTCTCCTGGTAGAGGTCGGGGGTGGATAATAGGATCTGGGATAGTAGGTTCCAGATTAACTGGAAGCTGTGCTTCCGCTGGGTAATAGAAGAGGTTTTCATCGGCAGGTCCGATGAGGTCGCTATTTGCCAGTTGGCGGTCCAGCTCCTCCCATGGTGGCATTTCCTGGGCTTGCCTGGAACTTTCTCCGATCTCCTTTCCTTTACCTTTAAGGTCCCCAGTCTTTATAACTTTCTGCGTCGCTGGTTTCTTCCTACGCATACGCCTCCAGCCTACGAGTCTTCTTCTCTTTTTCGGTTTTGGTTTCTCCTGAGGTTGGCCTTGGAATACTATTGGCTCTTCAGTATCAGCCTGGTAGCCAGTGAAGGTACCAGTGGTATCCATATATGTGGTATGGATAGTAAAGTTTTGAAGTGCTTCTGATAGTTCATTCATGCTGTTAGCATACATGAAGAAACACACAAAATTTTAAGTTAAAATTTTGTAAATTAATTTTATAGAATCACAGAAGGGCAATCAGAAAATTAAGTATTTCTAAATACTTAATTGGCTTAAATCAGTGGCTCTGATACCACCTTTTTCTGTCACGCCCCCCGTCCCGGTGTGACCTGGTCCAGGAGTCGCGGGCAGAAACCCGTGGTATGTATTATTTGAGTTGACAGCGGAAGTTTAACAGGATCTTTTAAAACTTGAAAATGCCAAATTATTTTATTTCATAATTTGGGACAAACCCCGTAATTTACAATAGAGGAATTTTACGAGGAAATTTCCTGTTTTACAAAACATGTTTATTTATTTAACTGAGCCACCACTTCAAGCTTTATTAGTGCTCCGTAGCACTTTTCCTTGATTCATAGTAGGTCACCTGAAACATGTTTTAAAAATATTTTATCAGCGGGGAAATACTGGCGAGTCACTCAATTTTGATAAAGCGACACATAGCTATGAATTACAGCATAAGGGCGATTACAATGGCTACTATCTTATTTTTATCTGGCGCCGTGTCATAGCCTTGTGACGATGGTCATACCACTATTGGATCTTTTCACCCAAGTAGTGATGATTATCACTGTTAGGTTGGTGAACCTAACCGTGAGAAATTAGTAATGTGCACAATACCCCACTAGCTAGTGATTTAAGATAACCACGACTTAATCCCTGTAATTATAACTTTTGAAAAGAATTGGAGTATTGTAAAACATTGTTGATAAAAAGAGAATGACTCACATTGCAAGTTTAAACGGGCAGAGTTTAGCCTACTGATAAGCCTGATAACCTAATTTAAATAACAATGCACACGAAACTAGGTCAGTAACTTAATACAACATTTACGATAAGATCACGAAATCAAAACCCTCACGACGAATGACAAAGTATAGCCCTGATTTGGGAAGCACTTAAACATCCATCAGATCGGTTTCAATCAATCGGACATTGTATCGTAGCAGTGATCGAGTTAATACCCTGTATTCGTAGCAGCGTTTCTCTACGTGAAAGTGTGATTTTGAGCAGTATACTTCATCTTTTGAAAAGTTTTTCGAGTGTAGATGAACTACTCATGTCCAACCCTTTTATAGCTGATGTTTGGGTTTTACGCGGCCCGCGAGAGCCACCTAGTCTACAAATAGGGATAGCGTGTCACACCTAGGTCTGCCACGTATGCGACACGTGGCCTGGAACGCTTATCCGGTCAACATCACTTTGACGCGGCCCGCATAAGCCTAAGCTTACGGTTTACGTGGCCTGCCTGAAACTCAAATTCTTGTTTTCTTGGTTTTTCATGCACATTAGGGTTTCAGGGGTCCGGGTTTTTACTTACGGGTCGTTTATGGACATTTTTGCAGGTCCTTACAGCTTCTCTTTCTGCATCTTCTTTGTCAATCTGCTTTTTCCTTTTACTTTGATTCAAGGCAATGATGGAAGTGTCAGATGATGTGAACAATGTTTTTAAAGAGAGGGTCTGCTACTGTGACTCATCAGCTTTCTTGTTCTTGTATGCTGGTTTCTTTAGAGCTGTAGGATCTGTCTCTCTTAGTTTTTCAAGCTTCTCATACACCATGTCAGTGTACTGCCTAGACCACTTAGATATGGTTTTTGCTTAACCATACTTGGCTGCAACCAACTCAGCCTTCTTTCTTTTGTATTCCAGGGTAAGCTATGCAATAGTCTTTTTGTACTTATTCCAATCTGGTGCAGACCTTCTCATACTGGGATCATTTCTTACCCTTTCAATTCTGTTTGCTTCAGCTTTGAGTGCAATGAGTGGCCAGTCTTTAAATTATTCAACCTTCGCAGGATAGAACTTGTCTTTCATGATTAGCTTTAAGATATCTTTCCTCATCTCCTTTTGCAGATCAGCATTAGGTGGTAAGTTTGACATCTCTTTGCTTAAGGTGGTGTTTGTTTTTTTGGCCAAAAGCTCTTCTGAGCACTTATGTCTGCGTTGCGCAGACGTGTGCAGACATAAGGGTCCTGCAGCTTGTTTGTTTTCTTGAAGATCTGTAAAGCTTTTACCTTTGCCTCACCTCTTCCCCAAGCAGATCCTTCCCCATGTCTTCAAACCTCTGCCAACCTCTTCTCCCTCTTCAAAACATCCATCTGCTCCAAAACCCTAGCACCACCTCCACATCCGACACCACCTCCACCTCCACCACCACCTCCACCTCCACCTGCCAACACCACCTCCACCTCCAACACCACCTCCACCTCCGCCACCACCTCCACCTGCCACCACGTCTCCGCCACCACCTCCACCACCACATCTCAGCCACCACCTCCACCTCAAATTCACACACAATTTCAAACCAACAGCAACAAATTGGGGAAATTTAACTATTTTAGCTACTAATTTACTACAACAACAAACAGAAACCGGTAAACCTGACCTTATTGCATCTGTAACCGAAACTGAGATTCAGAAAACCTTAATTATGTGCGATTTCACAATCTTCAAACTGTTTTTGATCATTTGAACGCAAATTGATTGCAGTTGCGTTCGATTCGTGTGTCAATTTGTTGAAAATATGTTCTTGCCGGAGGAATCGATGCGTTGCGGTTGTGTTTCGCCGGACGGTTTTGGTTTCGGTGGAATTGAATCCGATCGGTTTTTCCGATCGGTTTTTCCGTTTCTCTCTCTACTTTCTCTTTCTAGGTTCTTGTTCTGACTCTTTTCTTTTCGTTTATGTGTGTGAATTGAGATTGAGTTTTGTAGAGAGAGAGAAAGTTCAAGGCAGAGAGAGAACCGTTGTGTCTATGAAGTGGTTTTTGTAGGAAAAAAACAAACCCTCTTCTCCTTGCAGACTGCAGACATTTGGTTCACATCTTCTCCTGCAGATGCCTGCAGATGTGGTCCGCAGACTACAGACCTTTTACCTCTGAAAAAACAAACAACACCTAAGTTTCTTGCATAGTCTTCCAATTTCTTGACTTTACTAAGTCCATGCTGCATTCTACTTGAGATGTTACTATCACCTTTCCCTTGACCTTCATACTTGGCTTGCAACTCAGCTTGTCTACCTTTGAGTTTCAAATACTCATCTATATTCTCTGGAGGTCTAAAGCCTGGAAGGGATGGGAACTTTCTTTTTGCAGGATCAACCACTGTATAGAATTGCCTCATTTCTCCTTTTACTGCATGCAACTCCTGTGGATAATCTGCTGCTAATGTAACAACTCTTGAAGGATCATGACCTTCAAGTACTTTTGGGTCAACAAGTATGTTTGGTGGTGGTGATGGTGGAGGAATGAATGGTTCAGGATTGGTTTGAATGAAAGGTTCAGATGATATAGGAGTAGGTGCAGGAATGTCATCATCATTCACCTGGAACTTTCTTTTTCTGGTGTAAACATTTTTAGGAGAAGGGGTTTTTGTTGGAGATTGGGAAATAGGAATGAGTATGGCTTGGGAAGGGAATTGGAAGGTGGTGATTGGTTGACGAACAGCTGTTGAAACAACTGGTGTCTCAACCTCTGTTGTCATAACAACTGTTGAAGGGTCAACATTTGTTGCAGCAGTGGATGGTATTGGTGATGAAGGTTTTGTTTTAGGCTTTTTGGTGGGTTGTTTTTGTGGTGGTGGTGTTGATTTAGGTGTGGCAGTGGTTGTTCTTTTGGAACCAGCAGTAGTTTTGAGACCATCAGTGGTTGTTTTAGACTTTTAGGTGATAAGGGTGATTTAGGATATGTGGTAAGTGGTGGTTTGTTGTGCTTGTGGGATTTTCTTCTATCAGAAGTTCCAAGACCCTTTGTTTTAATTTCCTATTCCTTCATTGCCTTTTGTTCCTTCTTCCACTCCCTTTCCTTGGTTTCTTTCTGATTTTGAATAGTCCTTTTATCTTTAGCCACTTCATCTGCTAGAATATTTAAGGTTTCATCAACTTCCTTTTTCTTTTCTTTGTTAGATGTTTCATCAGTGGCTGCAGAGGACTTCTTCTCAGGCTCTGGCTTTTTGGTTGACTTTTGCCCAGGAGTAGGTCTGCCAAATTTCTTCATGTCATGTTTCTCCCCCCTTTTGGCATCATCTTGATCATCATCATCTTTGTAGATGGATGCAGGGGCAGTGCCAGTAATGTTAACCAAGGCCTCTTTGATGACTTTGATGTCAGCCTGAGTATCCTTGTATCTAGCATCAACCATGTTTCTTATCAGTGTTGTCTGATGGTTGTGCTGAGTTTCTGCCAGTTCCCTTTGAGCTGTGATGATTGGCTGAACTGCAATCCATAGCTCTTGGGAATAATGTTGTGGAGTGGATTGACTTTTGGAAGCTTCAACCAGAAACTCAATAGATGCATTCATTTTTGTAACCACTGTTTCCATATTAGAAAGCCTCTCCGTCAAATCCTGATATTTTAATCCATTACCCAACTGAATGGGATCATCTGATTTCCTACCAGTGGTAGTTGTATCAGTTGTTGAGACAGGAGGAGTCTCCAATGTTTCATCCACTGATGCCCCTTTGTCTTGGTACTGGGGACTTCTTTCTTCAGCAGTAGTTACCTTGGAAATCTCACCAGTGGTTAGCTTGAACACACCAGTGGATACCTTGGTTCCCATAGAAGAAATTGCCTTCAAGGGAGTCTTACAGATGAAACTACTATCCAGATGTAGATCAGTGGATCCAACACCTGTAGTAGCTGCTCCATTTGAACTACCAACAAGAATTTCATGAAACTCCTGTGGTGTAACTTCCTCAGCTTTTTATGGGATAACCAATTGAGGGATTTCAGACACACCCATTGTTGTGGTTGTACTCTCAGTAATGTGTTGGTGAGAGGGGCTGTTTTGTATCTAAAGCTCAATGGCATCAAACAGAGGTATACTGGATGGTGGTAGTTGTGATGAGGGGATAGGAGTTGAAAGAGAGTTTGCCCAGGGAGAAAGGCTATTAAACATATCCTCAAGTGAGGAATATGCTTCATTTTGTGGTGTCCCTGTGCTTACAACCTGTTCCTTTTGTGAGGAAGCAGGAGGAGTTAAGGCTTTTGGTGGAGATCTTTCCAAATGTTGTGAGGAAGTAGCAACAGTGGTTATTGGTGACATTTCTGTTGTCACTGGATTAACTTCTGGGATCTCATCTTCTAGAAGTTCCTTTTTAGAGGGTTTGGTGGGCTTTTTGGATTTGTTTTTGGTCTTTTTGGGAAGTTTTGGTGGGGGTTGCACAGCAGTGGTTGTGCTGCTGTGGTCACCATGAGCAGTGGGCTCAACAGCAGAAGTCTGAGGAGCAGATGTGGACTCATCCAAAGGGTGCTCAGACTCCTTTGTTTATGTTTTGGAAGGTTTTCACTCTGACAATCTTGTAAATGTTTTAGGAGAAAGACTGTTTATTTGAAAAGAAGCACCTTGGACAAGCACTTGTGCACTGTCTTTTGGTACTTTCTGCTGTAAGTAATAGCTCAAAAACCTTGGAAACAACAAAAATGGTTTCTTCTTTTCTTTGATATTATTTAAATTTTTGACTAAATCATTGAAAATCTCTTGGGAGTAGTTGAAATCAGTTTCTGCCATTATAGCATATCCCAAGTATTGAATTTTCAAAGGAATTTCATTGAAAGCTGTTGTTTTATTTGAAACATGGGTGAGCAGGGTATGAAACAGGAACTTCATGGGAGGTGGAAACTCTCACTTTTGCATTGTCGCTTTTGTGAGTTGTCATGCATACCCTCTTTCGGTCAAATCTGTTTGATACTCATCCTTTGGGAAATAATTTTTACCTGTGAGATCGTTCATCTCAAAAACTTCTGATATGGATTGGGGTGTGATGGAAACTAGAATTTCTCCTACTTTAGATGTAATAGCCCAAGGCTTTTTGTCTTGAACTTCCAATTTTGCATTTTTCCAGAAATCTCGTAGGATATCTTGGTAGATAGGTGCGTTGCAAGTCAACAAATTTTTATACTTTGAAGATGAGAGAGCATTAATGATTGAGTGGAAATCTATGTTTTTACTTGTTTTCTCAAGTGTACAAAGGTAGTTGTGTGGGTTTTTGAGAGCGGGAGCCATGGTGATTTGGAGAAATTTGCGAAATGAAGAAGAAGATGAAAGATGGAAACCGCTTTTGAAGGAATTTTGAATTCGATACGCCAGTGAAAACTCTGTTTGGGGTTTTAATCAGGGTTTTATGAGAGTGAAAAAGGTGAATGCTGACGTGGCAGCGGTTACAAAGATCGGACGGCTAAGAATTGTCCACGTGACAACCTCTGATGGAAAAGTGGAGGACAGTTGTTTAGGAAACCACTGATGAACAATATCAGTGGTTGACAGTAGTGAAGATGAGAATAGTGGCTGGTTTTAACTATCAGTGGATAGCCATCAGTGATTAAAACACTGATGTTTGATCAACAATGATTAACAAGGAAAATGAAGAAACAGAGGTTGTCTTTCAGCAGTGGATAATTTTCAACAATCAGATGTTTGAACCAAACAGTGGTTTTAACAGACTTTTAAGGATTAATGAAAATTTTCATTTTTAGCTATTTTTAAGGATGGATTTTGATTTTCTGAAAACATTTTTAATGCGTTTTATTCATAGAAAAACAATATTTTGCTTGTTATTCCATGTTAAGCATGCCAATCCTAAAAATCAGACTTTCAAAGGTGGATGTGTCTAATGCTTTTGTTAGCACATCTGCTAGCTGATCCTTAGTTGGAACATGATGCAGAGAAATCAAACATTTTTTCATAGCAATCCCTCACAAAATGATGTCTGGTGTCAATGTGCTTGGTAGTTGAGTGTGAAACTGAATTTTTGATGATATTTTCAGCTGCTTGACTATCCAGCATGAGGGGTATCTTTAAAGTACTTATACCAAAATCCAGCAGTTGATTTTGAAGCCACAACAGTTGAGCTGTACAACTTGCAGCAGCAATGTATTCTGCTTCAGCAGTGGATGTGGAAACAGTTGCTTGCTTTTTGCTTTGCCAAGACACTAAGCAATTGCCTAGGAATTGACACCCTCCTGAGGCGGACTTCCATGTTGTGTTACATCCAGAAAAGTCACTGTCTGAGAAACATGAAAGCTTGATATTTCCATCAGCTGGATACCAGATACCAAGTGTGGAAGCACCTTTTATCTTTTTTTGAAAGGTAAATTTCATTAAAAAACAACCGACCCACCTCGAACCGAGGGGCCCAAACATGAACAACCTACATAATTACAAATTTACACCAATCGAGCTAAGTAAGATTTTTAAATCTAGTCCTATTTTTGAACCATAAATAACCAGACGCTTTCACTTCACTAATAATATCCCCAATTCTAATCTCCTTGTTCTCAAACCTCGCTTTGTTTCTAGCTTTCTAAATGCTCCAAACGGTAATCCTTACGATACCTTTGAAAGCTTCCTTTTTTCTCCGATTAAACCCACATGTCCGTGAATCTCTGTGATATCTTTGAAACTAAAGAAAAACAATTCTGAGTGTTACACCACCTGCTGATTTGGAACCAGACCACCGAAGCCACATAACAAGAGGAAAAGATATGGGCCACCGTGTAACAATCCTAATTAATCCGACACCCTCGATTATTTTCCGACACCCTAGTATATTTTAAAATATTCCAAAATGTACCAAAATACACCCCATACGAGAAAACGGGCCTCAAATATATTAAATAGTATTAAAAATAAATAAAAATTGAATTTTTGGGATGAGGCGGGCCGCGTAAGCCCCACCCCAACCGTGACGCGGGCCGCGTCAACTTAAGGCCTGGCACGGCCCTGGGCCGCCACGTGGCCCAACATCTGGCGAGCCTACCTGATGACCCAGCTAAGCTATGCATTGACCAGAGGTCAACGCGGGCCGCGTAGGCCCTTCCCTTATCTTACGCGAGCCGCGTGAGAACCAGTTTCAGCAACTATAAACAGAACGCATCGGATCTCAGTTGAATTCGTTCATTTCTTTCTTTCTTAAGCAAATTTCTGAATAGTAGGCATCATACACGGGCATTATACCCCCTAAATAGGGAAGTTCTGCTCCGTTGTAAGTATTATAACCCCTGGATACGTATTAGATACGCTGCCCGATTGATCTAGGGTTCCGTAATGGCTGTCGTGGTTCTGCCCGACGTAGTCATTGGAATGCCGTCTCGGGGAGGGTATTGCTAATGTTAAAATGGGTTATTATACTAACACGTGTACTTTTGTGTAAATTTTAGATTATCACCAGGAAACCCTTACGAAAAATCTAAGACAGCAATGTGAGTAATCTCCTTTTTGTTAACAATTTTTACAAAACCTTAACTATTTTACAATGCAAATTAGCAGTGATTGAGTCTTTGTAATTCTACGATTACAGCCGGTATGTTGGGGTTTTGTATACAAAATGTGAGTAACGTTACCATTGGACGAAGAGTTAGCCAATGTGTAATATGACCCACCAGTCAGGATTGACAGTACTGAATGAGTAATTGGGTAGATATAAACATTGTAATCGCCCTCAATACTGTTAAGTTAAATTAATTTAATATTTCTTGATTAAACTGGGATTCACTCACAAGTATTTCCACTGACAAATGTTTTTAAAACGTGTTTCAGGTAACACAATGTGACAGTCAATTAGTAAAAAGCCAGCTGGAGAGCACTAAAGGCTTGGGAAAAATGTGGCTATAAAAGTTACCTAAAAGACGATGTTTTAAATTAAATAAAATAGGGTTTATCCCTATAAACAAGTTGTAATAAGAAACTTGGGTTTCATCCCAATATATTTATTTATATATAAATGGTGGTTTTACTCTGATAAACATTTCCTAACTACGGTCCTGATGTAATTTCCGCTGCCAAATTAACCAACTGATACCACCGAAATTCTGAGTTCGCGTCCGCCCGTTCCCTGGACAGATAAGGGATCGGGGGTTGCGACACACCGAGTCCTCTCCGTCCCTGCAGAGCGCACACATATCCTCCTGATGCTCGATATTTCTTTTTTTCAACGCTTCCGCCACAACGATCCTGTTCATGGCAGTTCTCCACAAAAAGATGTTACATTTTTCCGGGATCCATTTATAGTCTTCTGGGGGATCCTGCGAAATAAGGTTATGTTGCCCCTTTTTGTTTAAAAGCTTCTTCACTGCTCCCACGCTATACTCCTTGTCTTCGACTCCTATCCACTCCCATGTGTCGGGTCTATCTTCAAGCCTGACATCTAATAGCCTACTACATAAATCAACCAGCTCATCCACCTCCATCCCAGCCGAAATATTTCTGGCCCAAGCCCAAACATAATTTGAACCATTATCGCTGCCATCGGCCCGTGAGTTGACGTTGTCCGCCACCTTCCATCTCTTCTCCTTCTCCAGCTTGAATAATTCCGGAAAAATGAGTTTAAGAGGCTAGCAACATAGCCATGGATCCAGCGAAAATGAGGTGTTCTCCCCATTCCCGACCTTACTTCTGAAAAAATTCTTTAACGGGATTCCATCCACCTTAGTTTTAGAGAGAACTCCCACGATGTTACACCAAACCCCACCCATTGATTTCCTGGCAGGAATGAAATCCCAGTTGAGCCTCGTGTTGTGAATAGCTTCCACCACTCTAACCCACAGTTTGTTGTTGTCCACCTTAAGCCTCCACCCCCACTTGGAAAAGAGCGAGACATTGATGTTTTTAAGTTTACTCAGGCCGAGACCTCCTTGATTTTTCAGACGAATAACCGTGTTCCACGCCACCCAATGAAGTTTTTTTATTTCCATTGTCCCTTCCCCACAGAAACTTTCTGATTTTAGCCTCCAAATCGATGATTACTTTACTAGGGGCTTTGTACAAGGAGAAATAATAATTGGGGAGACTTTCAAGAACGGATTTTATGAGAACCACTCTTCCCCCGATCGACAAGAGAGAGGCCTTCCAACTAGATAAACGAGCATCAAAAATTTGACTTTCTAGAGAGGCCTTCCAACTAGATAAACGAGCATCAACTAGATCCCGATCGACAAGAGAGGGAGCACCTTTTATCTGAATATTCTTTTTACAGCAATAATATTTGACTTTCTAGGGGCTGATTGGGATCTTGCACAAACACATGTTGCAAACATGATGTCTGGCCTAGATGCAGTTAGGTATAATAAAGACCCAATCATGCTTCTATAAAGAGTTTGATCAACCAAATCATCCTTTTCATCAGACATGACTATTTTGGTGGTTGCCATGGGTGTACTACATGGCTTGCAATCATTCATCTCAAATTTGTTTAGCAGTTCTTTAGCATACTTTCTTTGATGAATGAAAGTGCCATTTTGCATCTGCTTAACTTGGAGACCAAGAAAGCATTGTAGTTCACCCATTGCACTCATCTCAAACTCAGCTGTCATGAGTTTTCTGAACTCTTCACACATTTTATTACATGTGCTTCCAAAAATGATGTCATCCACATAAATCTGGACAATCATCAAATCTTTTCCTCTCCATTTTAAAAATAGTGTTTTGTCAATTTTACCTCTTGTGAAACCAATAGATATTAGAAAAGTGGAAAGAGTTTTATACCAGGCTCTTGGTGCTTGTTTTAGTCCATACAAAGCTTTGTTTAGCTTGTAGACATGATTTGGATTAAATGGATCCTTAAGCCAGGAGGTTGACAAACATATACCTCTTCTTGAATTTTACCATAGAGGAAAGCACATTTGATATCCATTTGAAACACCTTTATGTTGTGGTTGACAGCAAAGGCCAAGAACAGTCTAATAGCTTCCAATCTTGCTACAGGGGAAAAAGTTTCATCATAATCAATGCCCGCTTCCTGTCTAAAGCCTTGAACCACAAGCCTAGCTTTATTCTTGATAACAATGCCCCTTTCATCAGTTTTATTTTTGAAGACCCACTTTGTGCCAATAGGACTCACACCCTCTGGCAGTGGTACAAGTTCCCATACTTGTTGTCTTTTAAACTGTTGGAGCTCCTCTTGCATAGCTTCTACCCAACTGTTGTCATTCAGTGCCTCTTGGTACATGACTGGTTGATGGAGTGATAGAAAGCCAGCAAAAAGACAAATGTTTTGGGATTGACTTCTGGTGAGAACCCCTTCATTGAAGTTGCCAATGATTTGATCTGGTGGATGGGACTTTAGGAAGATTAAATCTCCCTTGTATGGAACAATGGCATTAAATGGTGAGGGCTGCAGATGTGAATCATCTGAGCTAACATTTGTTGGTGACTTTGATGATCCAACATCTGTTTGAAATGGAGGTGCAGGGATAGGAAGAATGGGTGTGGCACAATGTTGATTTTTATCCACTGTCGGTAGATTTTTATCAACAGTGGTTGAAGATATGGTTGTAGAGGTTGAAGGGCTACTTTGGTCAACAACTTGATGCAGCAGTGGTTGAGCTTTGACAGTTGTTTTGAACATCTGCTGCTCTGGTGGTGGATGTGAATTTTTGTTGTGGAATTACAACTTCAAATACATTGTCTGGTGGAGGAGATTGTGGTGTACCTGCATGGATAGTCTTGACAGACACGTCTTCAAAAGTGAATTTATCTAAATCAAACAATTCAGCAGGGTTTGCTGGGATTTTCAGAGATGAAAGTTCATTGAACTTAACATTCAAAGTCTCTTCCACATACCTAGTCCTTGTGTTAAACACTTTGTAGGCCTTGGCAGTGGTTGAGTATCCCTGATGATAACCGCAATCTACTTTGGCTGCAAATTTTGAAATTGAGTCTTTTAGATTTAAGATAAAACATGGGCAGCCAAAGATTTTGAAGTATGAGATCAGTGGTTTGATTTTATACAGAATTTCATAGGCAGTCTTTTGATGCCTGGGGTTGATCAAAACTTTGTTCTGCACATAGCAAGCAGTGTTCACAGCTTCAGCCCAAAAAGTTAAGGGTAAACCTGAATCTGCAAGCATTGTTCTGGCAGCTTCAATTAATATTATGTTTTTGCTTTTAACCACCCCATTTTGCTTTGGTGTTCTTGGGATGCTGTACTGCCTTACAATCCCTTTTGACACACAAAACTCATCCAACTCCCTATTTCTGAATTCTGTGCCATTGTCACTCCTAAAGCCTTTTACTGGAAAGTCAAATTGCTTTTCAACCTGTTTGACAAAGTCTTGCAAAATGCCTTCAGTCTCATCTTTAGAATGTAAGAAGTAAGTCCATGTAAACCTAGAAAAATCATCTACAATTACCAAACAATATCTTTTCTTTTTCAAGCTCATGATTTTTACTTGGCCAAACAAGTCCATGTGCAGCATTTGCAAACACTTGGTTGTCTTGGACTCTTCAACGGACTTATATGAGCTTTTATGTTGTTTTCCTTTTAAACAGGAAACACAATGCTCAGGACAGGTGAACAATTTTTGGGAAGACCTCTTACAACGCCTTGTTTTGATAAAGCAGTGATTGTCTTGAGATTTGTGTGCCCCAATCTTCTGTGCCATAATTCTGTCTCTTTGTTAGAGGCAGCTGAGAACAGACAGACATCAGTCATAGGGCTCACTTTTGACAAGTCAACTACATAAACATTGCCACTTCTTTGAGCAACAAGTTGGGTTTTTCCATTGGCTATTATTTCTTCAATCTTTTTGACCATTTCTGGTCCAACAATCTTGCAACTCTCCTTAGTAAAGAATGACCCATAGCCTTTGTCACTCATTTGTGAGACACAAAGGAGGTTAAATTTCAGATTGTCAATGAGATTAACATTTTCAAACTTGACTTTTCCAGACTGAACTGTTCCAGTCCCCAAAACCTTACCCTTAAAATTGTTACCAAAAGATATATCATCCCCACCATGAGTTTTGAATTCTTTGAGTAGGGCTCTACATCTAGTCATGTGCCTGGAGCCTCCCCTATCTACATACGAAAGACTATCTAAGCATGCAGAAGCTCCCTGCACATTAAGTAAACAATTAGTTCAGGAGGGTCTCTAAAGCCAATAAGGCTTTGGATGGGGTTACAACAGTGTCAGTGTCAAGTCCAGGAACATGGATAGTGGTTAGCTTAGGGGTTTAGACATTTTTTAAACATTGTTTCTCTAACCACTGTTGTGGACCATTTCCTGTCAGATGTTGAAACCCATAAGGATGCCTGTTCACTTTTGGTTTAGAAGGCCTTTTGTAGGCCTCATAAACATGTGGGACCCTTTGGTATGGTGGTTGACCTTTTCCTCTTTGGAATTGGTTGGCAGGTGGTGCATCTGTCACTTGCACATCTCTTGGAGCTAGGGATGGCAAAAATACCCGAGCCCGACGGGTATACCCGAAACCCGACACAAATGGGACGGGTATACCCGATACCCGACGGGTATTGGGCCGAGTATGGGATTAGTTTTAAAAATTTTCGTGGGTATGGGTCGGGTATGGGATTAGGTGATACCCGACCCGATTACCCGAAACCATATACCCGTTTACCCGAACTATATACCCGATCATATATCAAAATTTTTTAATTTATATTTTTATTTTTTATTAACCTTTGTCTATTAGTGATTTTTTTTAGTATGTTCATAATATTAAAAATTTAATTTTCTTTTAGTATATATATTTGATAATAGTATTTATTATATGTTGTGAAGTATATACATTTAAGTGTGTAAATATTATAAAGTCATTATTAATTTATGATATAACTTATATGCATGTGATGTACATTTTTTGTTTATAATAGTTGTTGTATAAATAAAATTATATAATAATTATAATCGCAAAGAAATGTATTTGGAAATCCCAACGTATATCTTTTAACAAACTAATGGGTATACTCGATACTCGCGGGTATACCCGATATCCGACGGGTAATTACCCGACAAATACCCGACGGGTATTGGGCCGGGTATGGGATTACCAATTCCCGACCCGAACCCGACCCATTGCCATCCCTACTTGGAGGAGTGTTTTTGTTCAGCGGTTTTGTAACAGCTGTTTGGACAGACACAAATGGTTGTTATTTCATGACAGGTTGTTTTGATGAGCTCATGGGTGTTTTTGAGGTGTACTCTTTTCTTTTGACCTCAAAAGTTTTGAGGTACACACACTCATGAGTGAGATGGTTGGTTTTTCTACAGACGGTGCAACTGTTTGCACGCTCAATTATGCTTGTTTTGTTAATATCATATGCTTTAAGATGAAAACAATCCTTTGTGGAATGGTTTTTCTTTTCACAGAAATCACAAAACAATTTTTTAACTTTTTCTCTCTTCTTCCTCTTTTCAACTTCCTTTGCAACAGAGTTTTGAACCACTGTTGGGATGTCTTTAAGAGGAATCACTTTGGCCTTGGGTGCTTTCACACCTTCAACTGTGGAAAAATCCATGGGTTTGAAATTCTCAAGGATGTCACACTCATCTGACCAAGTGGGTTTGAATTGGTATTTTTCAATCTCCTCAAAGGTTGAGGACCCATTTGGTCTTTCCAGAGTGATTTTGTTACCATATTTATCAGTTATTTTAATTTCTTGACCATCCTTGTTTGTTGGAATTATCTCAACAGAACCAGACTCATTTACAGCAGTGTTTTCAACTTGGTCATTTTTCCTGAAACCTATGCCAAATTTTACATTGCTTTTGATCTGTTTCTCTAGCATCACTTCATAACCTTTGCAGGATTCCACCCATTTTTCACAATTGATTTGGGTGGATTCCAACTCCTTTTTACAAGCATGATATTTTTCTATCATGGCTTGAAGTTGGTCCTTGGTTATGTTGTGTTCATGTTTAAGACTGCAGATTTCACTCTCTTTTTCAAACAATTTGTTTTCCAGTTCTTTAACAGACTTTTCAAATCGTATTTCATATTTTAAGATCTTGTCTCTAAGGTTTTCATTCACCTCTTTAACATTAGCAAATGCTATGATGTATTTGTCTGAACATAGGTTTTTCAGGGCCTGAGGTGATACCTTAGCTGCAACCATCATGGCACAATCATAAACATTCTCACAAGCACTGTTGTTCTCCTTCTCATTCTCTTCTTCTTTACACCATGGGTCAACAAGAGGTTCTAACAGTGGTTTGTTTTCCTTCTCCATCAGTTGTTCACCAACAACAACGGTAACCACTGCTTCAGCAATCTCATCCACTATTTCAGCACTAGATTCTCCTTCTTCAGTTTCCAGCCCTTCAGATATTGACTCTAATGCTACAAAACAGAATTCATCAATAGGAACATCATTCTTAGCAAATAGAGCAAAATTTTCATCAGTTAATTCATCAGGCATGCTACTCCAATCTATAAAGCATTGAGTAAAAAAGCTTTGCTGACTGGCCTCTGCAGGGGCAGAAGTTTGTGCAGCATGTTGTGGTGCAGGTTGTTGCACTTGGACCTGAGAGACTAGGGCTTGGACATACTGTATTTGAGGAACAGTGGTTTGAACATATTGCAGTGGAATAGGTGTTATAGGGTGTGCATAATAAGCAGTGTTTACATGAGCAGTAGGGGTATTTGGTAATAGTGCACAGTGTTTTGTGTGTTTTGAGGTCTAGGGCTAGGATGTGTTATGATTGGTCCACTGTTTTGGCTGCTCCTACATTCTCTAGCAAAGTGTCCTAGCCTGTTACACTTGTAGCACTTTAACTTTGATTTATCCAACCCAACTTTTAAGTTCCCATGTAACCCTGGAAATTTTCTCCCTGTTTTTTATAGAACTTGTTGGTTCTTACACTCAGCAGTGCCAATTGATGCAATATGTCCATTTCCTCCAGATCAGTGGGATCAAAATGCTGGAGATCATTGAGTTCAAATGATAAGTTGTCAGAACTCTGGTTTTCACTACTAGTTGTGAAAGCATAGTTAGTTGAGTAAGAATCAGAGTTGTTAAAAGCTCCACCAGCAGTTATGTCAATGTAATGATCATAACTCTGATCCTTATTGCTATCAGATTCCTCTTGACCAAGAAGTGCTGTGTTACCAAATGTGTAGTCATCAGCAACCTTCCCAGACTCTTGTAACTTCTTTTTCTGGTTCAACTTTCTCTCATAAGTGAGGAGTCGACCATGAAGTTTAGTCAGACTTAGCTCTTTGAATCCAACGGAATTTCTGGTTACAAAAGCAATTGTATCCCATTTTTCAGGAAGTGACCTTAGAAACCTACTATTTAGAGTTGAATTTGCAAATTCAACATTAACAAGTTTCAGTTCACTAATGAGACAACTAAAACGTTCAAACTGTTGTATTAGTGATTCTCCTTTCACATGACAAAATATTTAATACTGCTGATTCAAAACCTCCCTGTTATTTTCTATCACTTCTTCTGTTCCACCGAACTGCTCTTTTAAAGCATCCCAGAGCTCTTTGGCACTGTTACAGTGTAACAGTCCAGCATAAATGTCATTTGGAAGAGCTGAGGCTACTATGCTAAAAGCCTTTGCATCTAAATCAATTTTTTGAAAATCTTGTTCTGAGTAGTTTTCAAGGCTTTTAGGCACAAAGCCTTTGGGATCTTTAGTACTAGGCACCTGTGGAACATGTGGTCCACAGATGACTGACTTCCAATAGCCGGTATTTTGTTGTGCTAAGACATGACCCATCTGACGTTGCCAGATGTTGTACTCGGATATGACAAGCATCGGTGGTTTGAAAAGAGTCCCGGTGTTGTGAGGGTCGTGTGATTGTGATGCCATCTTGGTTGATTTTTACAAAAGTTTTCAGAATAATCAACTTTGTACGTGATTACCTTTTTACTCTATTTTTATCAACTGATACGAAAAATTTTGAGTATCAATAAATTTGAGCTGAACTTTTATGTCAAATTGATTGTTAGATCGAATTTGACTGTCCTATGCCCTGATACCAATTATTAGGATCTGATTTTCTTAGATTGTGTTGTTTAATTAGAATTGAAAGATGAAACAGAGAATTGAAGTGCAGCGAAAATGGAAATAAACTTTAATCACACAATTAAGGAAGAATAGCTTTAAGCAGACATGATTTCATTAAGTCAAAAGATTGTATCTATTACAAAATTCAACTTATGCATGCATGCACTAGACTCCCCCTCAGCCTGAGCTCGGTGATTTGTTCGTACAAGATGACTTGGTGAGAATGAGCTAACAGAACAGTAAATGTACTGTTCTATTTATAGTACAAACGAAACCACTGAGCATCTTTGCTGACGTCACCATGAAAGTGACATCTAACCTCCTAACAAACTCTAAACACTGTTACATATAAACACTGATTACAATGGACACTAATTACATAAACCACTGATTTAGCTTTCCACTGTTGTAGTCTAAGCACTGATGTTGAGCATCAGTGCCTTTTTCAAAGGGTGATCAGTCCTTGAATGGGCAGTGCCTTTGTCTTCAACAGTGCTTGGGAGACATCAGTATATAGAGCTTCAGTCTTTATTCTTCATCAGTACTTTGGCTTATCAGTTGTTGAGGTGATCAGTGCTTGAAGTTTATCAGATGCTGGAAAACCATTATCAAGGGGAAAGTCTTGAACAAGCTCTGCTTATGATGATCAATTGTTCTGAACCAGTTTTGGCTTTCCTTATCATCTGTTCTTCTGGGCTTGAATGCATGGGCCAACATTGACCAACCCGGTTCGGTTTATAGCTTTGTATGTTATGTGTTGCTCGATTGAACAATGTACAAGAGTTTATGAACCTTTTCATAAATGGGTCACCACCAGTGAATTGATATTATGCTTTAGTGTTAAACGTATTTTGTTTTTCTCTAATAATTTTTAAAATAATATTTTATAAAATTTAGAAAATAACGTTGTGACGCGCTTATGTTTATCTACGTCTCACTATAAACCTTATTCAAAATCGAATTGTGAATAATGTCCAATAATAGCGAATTCTAATACCGTGACGAAACTAGCCAATGTACCACCACCACATTTAATCCTCACTTTTTACTAATGGGTGAAGCATTCGTCTTTTTTTTCTCCAGTCGAAGGACATTAAATACTTCATTAAATTTATATTGATTAACCATAATACACTTTCTATTAAGAGCAAATGTATAATAATAATATTAATAAAAAAATAACCCCTAACAACCCCAAAACAAAGCTTTCTTCTCTAGTCTTTCCTTGCTCATTCTTTGCCTCCTCCATTCCCATGACATGTAGCAACCCACGTTTTTGAAGTCAAAGTACAAGTCAAAGTCAAAGGAAGAAAAGATTGCTAAATGCGATCTGTCACTCCTTGCTTAATTATTGATTGTACTCTTTAACAGTTAATCGATACTTTAATTTATTATACTTTAGTTGTATTATGTGGTGTAAATGCTAATAATCGCAGTTTAATCGCTATTTATCGCTAATCTATTCGCTATCGCATCGCAACTCGAATCACATGTTCTGGATATTGTTTTATGTGTGTGCTGTCATGTGTTATTTGTGCATGTTTATTTATGTTTGTGGTGATTAATCGAAAACGCAATCGCAACTCTATCACAACGCAATCCCATCGCGAACTCGAAATATAAGGTTTACTTTTATGTTGTATGATTAGTTAGGTTATTTGTGTAACTATTGTTTAATACTATCGCATTGCTTACTCGCAACGCATCGCAACTATCAAAGAAGACGACCGATTCACTGGTTGAACATGAAGTACCGTCAAGAACAGTTAACTGACCGAACAGGGTGATCCCATCCGACCGGATGACTTGGACTTGATGGGGTTTCCGTTGTTTGACACGTTGTCGTACCGTCTCGGTTCAATCGCAAAACTTTCCAAACTTAACAAATTTTACAAAGTACTCAACGAACAGGTCACCGAACGGACTGTCGTCTGATCGGATTGCCATCCGATCAAACGACAATCCGACCGGATGACTTGTGACCTTCTTACTTTAACATTTTCACAAAAAAAACTCTAGGAAGATTAGTTTCAAACGAATCGCCATCCGATCGGACGGCCATCCATCCGGATGACCATCCGGCCGGATGTCCTGATTTGTAGAAACACTTCTTTATTTTAAAAATGCTACAACGAAAACTTCAAAGTTCCATCATACACAAACACATCCATCCCAAACGAATGATGGTCCGACCGAATGGCCATCCGACCGGATGACCATCCGTCCAGATTGTCATCCGATCGGATGACCCTTCGTCACTTAACTCACCGACACGTTGTTCAACGCACTGTTCATCGCTTATGCTATCGTTCTGTAATCAGGCTAACTTTCCAGTGCTCCCTTCAATCCAATCCAAGACGGTGTTATTCATTTAACACTATCTGTGAGTATACTCGAATCCTTTTTGCTTTACGCACTTTTGGGTGTTACATACGTTATCTATTTCAAATCACTATCGACACAAAACACAAACACTTTTATATGCTGACCGTTATTACATGTTATACGTGTTACTCGATGAATGCTTGTATGTTATGTTTACAGAGTGATTGTTGCCTGACACCTTAGCAATGATAGTACTATAGTTTGGACTCAGCACCTGTCGTGGACAGGGGTTGTTAAGGGTATTACTTCACGTGTCACAGTGGTGATATGTGTTACGCATTCTACAACTCGCAGTCATGTCTGTGCATATTTCATTGTCGATAACCTGCTAGCTTCACTTTTCAACACGTTGCATGCTGGTTATGTGTAAACCGATTTTGCTATCTATTATTATACTACTAAACTTGTATGCTCACCTTTACACTATGTGTATTGACTTCTATTTTAACGTATGTGGCAGGTGTTTAGGATGCTGTGGTATGCTTGCTATGTGGAATCGAGCTTAGGAGAGTCTAGAAACAAACAAATAATTTATGAGTTGTCGGAACAACTTTCTATTTGTCTATGAGAACAATTCGTCTGTAATAATTGTGTTACTTTTTATGTTACGGTATAGGACATAATGCTTAAATAATTGGTAATTGTAGTTGTTATGGAATCTCTTGGACAATCTGTTTCGCTCAGTGCCTCACCCTGATGTTTCCGCCATCGGTTGTGGTTTGACAGATTGGTATCAGAGCCATAAATATAGGGAATTAGGCAAGACTCGACCTAGTCCGGGTCGATGTCTTAGAAACAACCTAGTCTATAGTCTAAGTACCAACAGACCAACTTGTGCAAGCCCTGTAGGGGTTTTGTACGAGCTTACTTGCTATTCTCACTCGAACTCGCTGAACACTGCACTCTTGCGCGGACTTCGCATACTACCGCTTCGCGCAAGGTCAGCCTTTCCTAAGGCTGGCAACACGCATAATTTTCGAAAACACTCGCACAAGCAAGTGAATTGGTCGAGATTAAGTGTGAAAACTGCAAACTCTCGACTATCGCTCGTCGATGCGACTTTTTACTATAAACACGAGAATTTGCGTTGAATCAGGAGTGAAATCCGTACTTCGACGCATATTTCCCCCTCTATCTCATGATTCTATCACACAAACAGGAATGTAGTTGATAAGTTAGGGGTGAAACCCGAATCTTGATGACTCGTTCCGCTCTTTATTTTGGTCTACAAAACTCTCACCAAGGTCTCGATGGATTCCAACTACTCGAGTCGCGTGAATAACCAAAAGGATGCGTGCCATTCACCGGGTACCGGATATAGAGCACAGTCTATTAGGTTGAAGCGTGTACCCGAAGTCCTTGAGAATAGTCGAATCACTTTGGGTAGTCGACGTCTATCAACCGAGACAATCTATTTTCAAATTTCAAACTCACAAATCGCTGATTTTTATGTGTTTCGATTCTGAGCCTGCAACCACTGACTCTGTGATTTATCGCTTTTATGTGGAATTTTATGTGTTTTATGTGGTTTTATATGTGTTTCGATTTTTGGTGAATTATACGCTCTTCGCTTTTCGCTTTGATCAACACGCACAACTCGCACTGCACAATTACCTCAATACGCTAATAAATCGCATGCTATATTACTTGGTTACGCTATGTTACTCGCAATCGCTACACGCTAATCGCACTCACAACTCTCGATCGCTTACGCGGCTGTGAAAGATAGGTGAATACGTGCAATATATGTAGGTGAATACGTGTAAAATATAGAGTAAAATGTGGTTTCTGCGAGCTATGTGATTACGTGTATACGTGCTTATGTGCCTACATGTTTACGTGCCAATGTGGTTTTTGTGCCTACTCGATTACGTGCTTATGTGAAGACGTGTTACTGAGCTTTAGTAGTATTAAGTATGATGTGAGGTGAGATTGACTATACCGCGTCTGAGTCCTATGGCGTTGTCTGTTGCAGACAATGTCGTCATTTGGATCGCATACTTCTCGTACCGCACACAGAAACCATGAGGACAAACGCATCGCTGCTCTAGTCGCAAAGCAGATGGCTAAGGTCATTCCGCAAATTGTCAGCGAGCTTAATTAGAACACTAGCAAGTCCTCTGAGGAATCAAGGACCGACTCGCCTAAGGGTACTTTCAGCTTCAAGCAGTTTAAGGTCTGTGGCCCAAACGACTTCACGGGCGAAGACGGACCAAGCGCTATGTTTCAATGGTTCGACTCAATTTAAGTCACGCTACGCCAGAGCGGATGTCCTAATCACCTACGTACTGTCAACGCAACTGACATTTTCCAGTCCAGAGCTCTGGATTGGTGGTCTGCCGAAAGGAACAAACGTGGGAATGATGCAGCCTATGGGCTTACCTGGATGAGTTGAAGGATCTTATGATGAAAGAATTCTGCCCTCCTCATGCGCTTCAGAAGTTGGAGGACAAGTTTTGGCACATCAAGCAAGAGTGTGGCAACTACGTTGGTCTAACTGCCCACTTTAAGCAACCGAGTATCATTTGTCCCGGCCAAGTTACTACTCCCGATATAACCATCAAGAAATACACTCGTGCTTTACCTAAAGACCTATGAACATGTTAAACTAACGGATTCATAAAGAGTCCGAAAGAATAAAAGCGATGGATTTCGCTAAGTTAACCAAATTCGTTGAAATAACGAGATTACGTTATTTTGAGTTGCATTATTTCGTATGAAATACGTATATGCTTTGTAACCAAAAAGATATTACCATACTTTTCTGGTATGAGTAATGCTTAAAAGATTACTCAGGTCAAATGCATTGAGTTTAAAACTCAATGAATTATGTAAGAAAGGTTTCGAGGACGAAACCTCTTTAAGGGGGATAGACTTGTAACACCCCGAAAATGGGTTTGGTAATCAAACCACGTTAGTACTAAAAGACGGGTAAATTACCGTTAGGGGTAAAAGTAACCCGGTGAATATTATGATTTTTAAATAAATAAGCCTAATATTAAATAAAATCTGAACGAAAGCTTTTGAAGAAATAAAGTTTATAAAAAGGCCCGAGTTAACAGTACTTAAAATAAACTGAGTCGTAAATTCCCCGAACCCACTAATTTAACTAGGAATGTTAAACCTAGTTAATGAATGGAAAATATTGTTAGAAATAAGTAGGTTGTAACCTACTAAATAACTAACCAAACACGAGGGGCCAAATCTGGATAATTGGAAACTTAAATTATAAAAAGAAAAGATCAAAACAAAACAAAACACACACTCAGTGTGTGTGCTCTGTTCGTCGACCAGGAAGCTCCCAGTAGCTTCAAAACCCTAGTTCTGCTAAATCATCAAATTAAAGGGCCAAATGACTCCCAAATTCACAATTGAACGTGAATTAGTGATCACCTAAGCTAGGGGATCATAAGGTATGTCAAATTTTGATGATTTGTGAAGTTGTGAAATTTGAATAATCATCATAATCATGAATTATGAATGAATTATTGATGCTATGATTGAATTAGTGATGTATACTTGCTTAGGAACCAAACCCTAAGTGAAAATTTTGCATATGATGCTATAAATGGAATGATTAGATGATTTACCACATTAGGATAAGTGGGTTTTAATCATAAGATGAAATTGATAATATAACTATGGTTAGAATCATCATACATGATAGTAATCAAGAAATACTTGGACAAAATTGTGTGTTTGAGTACATGATCATACTTGTTATGAAATGGTTTTGTATGATAAAATGAAAATGATGATATGTTCATGCTCAATGATGTTTAATATCTTTGTGTATTAATTCTGTAAGTTATGATTACAAGAACTTGGTTAATACGAGATTGAAACGGTAACATAGGAGTGATGCTTACCGGATAATTGACCAAGTAATTAAGCGAGTAGTTGAACTACATGGTGTAATGTTAATAGGCAGTTGACTTTAGAAAGTCAAACTGACCTTTATTATGATTAAATGGTAATTTGGACATAAAAATCATAGGATGGAATAGTCATGAATGATTATGACTAATCTAACCATCTTACAAATTATGATGAAAGTTTGAATCCTGACAAGCTAGGTGAAAGCTTGGGAAGGAAGCGGGTCGAACGAATCAAGTGTAAAAGCAAAGCATAATCTAAATGCAAGGTAAGTCAAAGCTTACACCCTTTATTTAAATACCTATTGGTTTTATAGGTTATGAATAATAGAAAGCCATATTTGAACTAAAATGTTCCGACACGACATGTACGGTTCGGAACAAAAGATAATGAGAATAAACAATGTTTAATGGTTAAAACGGACTAATACGATAATTTGGTCATGTAATGATTGATAGATAATGAGTTTTAATTGGTTACCTTATATGGTAAACCAACATAAGTAATAAGGGTAAAAACGGTAATTCAGTCGCTCGATGACGATGACCGTTAGTTGTGAAAGACACTTTATGACGAAAGCAATAATAGGCTAAAAAGCGTTAAGAAATGGAATTTAACTAAAATGACCACACGGTGTAAACCGAAGCGAGTCATGTAGACGAGATAGTAATAAACATCATCTCACCAATAAAATCGGTCACTTAGATCAAACGGGTCAAAAGGTGAAGATATCACCTTTTGACAATATCGACTAATGACTATTGTCGAGTTATATTATTGCAGGAGTAAATATCAAATGGAGATTAGCATCGCTATGAATTAGCGGTTATAAAAGCAAGGTAGTAAAAACGGGTCAATATATTGATCCGAGCTAGGTATGTGTAATAGGGTAATAGGGTAATACTCATTTAGGACGTAAGGTTCAATGCGTGTTAAATGAAGTCAAAATAGACATTTGGTTACTTTAATAGGTAAACCGAATGTTTCAAACAATGGACACTGCGTTTGGAAAGCATAATGACTTCTCAAACAAAATCATGGTTAAAAAGAGGGATTTTGGTCAAACATGCTTTCAAAAGTCATTCATCGTAAATGAAAGGCTAAAATGGACCAAAACGCCCTTTTAAGCTAAATTAAATAAATGACCTTTTAAGGTAGTTTAGAAACGAGTTTTATGATTAAGTAAATACTTAGAATAAGTATAAAAAGCGAAAGATGTAAATCTTTGGTCAAATGACTCTATATGAGTCTTTGCCGTAAATTAACAATTCGAGGAGTAAAACTCGGATTATATAGATCACCACATTGAATCCACCACAAATATAGTTGTGGTGGGACATCATTTGATAAGAAATGTGGTCAAATGAATCTAGAAACGAATAAAAGCGATTCGTGCTTAAAATATGCTTAAATACCCTTAACGGGTCAAAATAAGCATATGAGCGAAAATGGGTTTAAGAAGGTATATGAACCCGTGATTGGAACCTAATATGATAAATATTATTGAATTTAATAGGTTCATGAGAATAGGGGTCAAACAAACTTGTTTGTTTGATAAATACATGAACGGGTCAAAAAGTTAGTAATTATATTTTAAGCCGAAAGCTTAAAAGTTTGTAATTTTGTTAATCCGGATAACAGATTTTAACACGATGTGATGGAAAATCGAATTACGATCACGTAGGAAGAAGCGGATCTTAAATTGGATAAAAAACGAGCAAGTTATGTTCGTTTTCGTGAGAAATCGGTTTGCTGAGAATACGCAGTACTTGGCTGCAAACTTTCTGTCAAAATCACACCCTCGCGCCCCGCGACGAGGAAGGGGTGATGTAGTCGCGTAGCGCGGCGGCTTTAGCGGCCCGCGACAGAATCTCTTAAGTAGGTCGCGGCCCGCAAGGGCCACTGTATCTGACAAAAATGTTTATGTTGACTGTTTTGTCTTACGATTTTGTTTAAATACGTTTTAAACGTCATATAACTAATTCATTTCTTGTGTTATGAAATGTAGTTATGCTAAATGTACCGGAGAATGATCAAGCTCAACGAAGAACCGAATTTACCTACAAAACGTTAGAATGTAGTATTTGTTAAAATGTTCTAACAAACTCGGTATTTCAAATGTATTTGTAATCGTTAATACTCAAATATAGTCGAAATCTATATATAAATAGTATCAAATAGACTGAGGGTCTTACATCGTGCAAGCCACGAAGACGACCACCATTGAGGAAACCTTCCTGCTCGTTTCCGAGATTAATGACAAGTGAGTTCGGGCTGGTTACTTCGATAAAGCCGCCAAGAGTCTTCACCAAGTTACCGCTGCTCCCACCACTGAAACCGCCGCCGCACCACAAGCTTCCAAGTCTTCTCGCTGCAAACGAAAGCAGAACAACAACAACAGTAGCAAGAATTGTGTTGTTACCACCGCTCCACTCCAAGTTGTCCCTGCTCAACCGCAACCCCAGAACCGCCAAGTAGCGGCACCAGTGACCAATGCCCCGCCGACCAAGCGTGCATATACTGGTCCACACCCGCTCTGCCCTACCTGTACCTATCATCATCCTGTTGGGATTGTATGCAGGTTTTGTGTTCACTGCAACCTGTACGGCCACTTTACTGCCAACTGCAGTACTGGTCCCCGCCAAGCTCCAGCTCAAGCTCAAAGTCAAGCCCCTGCACCATCAGCTCTCCTTCCTGCTCCACAGGGTCAACAAGCAG
Source organism: Helianthus tuberosus (assembly GCA_030545235.1). Lineage (NCBI taxonomy): Eukaryota > Viridiplantae > Streptophyta > Magnoliopsida > Asterales > Asteraceae > Helianthus > Helianthus tuberosus. The sequence continues at coordinate 31,597,405 of CM060359.1, forward strand.
CTCCTGCACCCGCTGCTCATGCAAGAGCCTGCTTTGCATGTGGTGATCCCAACCACTTTGCAAACGTCTGCCCTAACAGAGTGGTGAAGCAAGAGCCACAACAGCAGCCGCAACAACATCAACAGCAGCAGCCTCAGCAGCAGTAGCCAGCAGCCCGCGGGCGTGCTTTCAACATCAACGCCCGCCAGGCTCAAGCTGATAACAATGTGGTTAATGGTGCGTTTCTTGTGAATGGTATATATGCTTCGTGTTTATTTGATACTGGAGCAGATAGTTGTTTTGTGTCGTTTGAATTCGAAAAGATCCTTAACCGTAAATCCGCCCATCTCCCTACGACGTTGAAGTTGCCACTGGAAGAACCGTTACTGTTCGTTCTGTACTCCGTGATTGTACGCTTGAACTCAACAATCATGTCTTCCCTATCAACATTATCTCGATGCAGCTCGGTAGTTTTGATATCATAGTAGGCATGGATTTTCTTCGTGAGAATCGTGCTGAAGTCGTTTGCTTTGATAAAATGATTCGTTTCTCGCTCGCTAATGGTGATCAACTTTGTGTGTACGGCGAAACTCCTTCGAAAGATCTCAAACTCATGTCGTATATCCAAGCGAACAAGTATCTCCGAAAGGAATACAAAGCTTTCTTGGCGCACATCATAGTAGCGGAGAAGGAAAAGAAAGAGAAGGCAATAGATAAGGTGCACGTGGTTCGTGATTTTCCTAGAGTCTTTCCTGATGATTTACCTGGTTTACCGCCCTCTCGTGATATCGACTTTCGTATCGATCTCATTCCTGGAGCAAATCCAGTTGCTAAATCTCCTTATTGCCTCGCTCCATTTGAAATTCGCGAACTCTCGAGTTAACTCCAGTAACTACTTGACAAAGGCTTCATTCGCCCTAGCACCTCTCCTTGGGGCGCACCAGTCCTTTTCATCAAAAAGAAGGATGGGTCATTCCGGATGTGTATCGATTATAGGGAATTGAATAAGCTAACTATCAAGAATCGCTATATCCTGTCCCGAATCGATGATTTGTTTGATCAATTACAAGGTGCTACATGTTTCTCGAAGATTGATTTACGCTCAGGCTATCACCAGTTACGAATCCAGGAGGAAGATATACCGAAAACCGCTTTCCGCACCCGATACAACCATTATGAATTCGTAGTAATGCCCTTTGGTTTAACCAATGCACCCGCGGTTTTCATGGATTTGATGAATCGCGTGTGTAAGCCATTTCTTGACCGTTTCGTCATCGTTTTTATCGATGATATCCTGATCTATTCGAAGTCGAAAGCCGAACACGCGCAACATTTATGTTTGGTTCTCGAATTACTCCAAGGGAATCGACTCTATGCCAAGTTCTCCAAGTGTGAATTTTGGTTAGAGGAGGTACAGTTCCTCAGTCACATCGTCAATAGTCAAGGTATACACGTCGACCCTGCGAAGATCGAAGCTGTTAAGAGTTGGGTTACACCAAAATCACCGTCCGAAGTTCGTTCGTTCCTCGGATTGGTGGGCTGTTACCATCGATTCATCACTGACTTTTCTAAAATCGTCATCCCGCTTACTTCTCTGACGCATAAAGACAAGCCTTTTGTTTGGGGAACTGAACAAGAGACTGCATTTCAAACTCTCAAGCATATGCTTTGCGATGCTCCTGTTCTCGCATTACCCAATGGAAACGATGACTTCGTAGTTTATTGTGATGCCTCGAACCTCGGTCTCGGTTGTGTTCTCATGCAACGAGACAAGGTTATCGCGTACGCCTCTCGTCAGCTCAAGATCCACGAGAAGAACTATACAACCCACGATTTCGAGCTTGGTGCAGTTGTTTTTGCGTTGAAGATTTGGCGACACTACCTTTATGGTACCAAGTGTACGGTCTTCACCGACCATAAGAGCCTACAACATATCTTGAATCAAAAGGAACTGAATATGCGCCAACGCCGATGGGTAGAACTCCTCAATAATTACGACTGTGAGATTCATTACCACCCTAGCAAAGCAAATGTCATTGCCGACGCTCTCAGCAGACGAAGCTATTTGCATAGCGTTCATAATACTCACGCCCAGCACGACCTTGAAGCCTTAATTCGTGACGCTCAGCACGCCTGCTTCATTGAGAATACCTTCCGAGAGGAAATGAAGTGTGGTGCTGAATCGCAATTTGTCACCAAATCAAACGATATCTACTACTATCTTGATCGCATCTGGATTCCAAGTCGCAATAACCTTCGAGATATATTGTTGACTGAAGTGCACAAGTCTCAATATTCTATTCATCCCGGTGCCGACAAGATGTACCATGACCTTCATCTACGGTACTGGTGGCCTGGAATGAAGAAAGATATCGCAATCTATGTTTCGAAGTGCCTGACTTGTTCAAAGGTCAAGGCCGAGCAAAAAAGACCCTCTGGCTTACTTGTGCAACCCGAGATCCTATGTGGAAATGGGAGAGTATAGCTATGGACTTCATAACGAAACTTCTGCGCACGCCATCAGGTCACGATAGCATCTGGGTTATCGTTGACCGCTTGACAAAATTTGCTCATTTTCTGCCGATACGAGAGGACTACAAGGTAGAACGATTATCCTGGATCTACACCGACGAAATTATCTGTCGACACGGGACACCTCGTGATATCATCTCTGACCGTGATGGTCGGTTTACCTCGTGTCTTTAGGAAACGTTTCAATCTGCTCTCGGTACTACTTTTAATCTAAGTACCACTTTCCATCCCCAAACCGACGGTCAGACTGAAAGAACGATTCGTACCCTTGAAGACATGCTTCGCTCGTGTGTCATAGATTTCGGTGGTAATTGGGACGCGCACTTACCTTTGGTCGAATTCTTGTACAATAACAGTTATCATTCTAGCATTCAAATGGCACCATTTGAGGCATTGTATGGAAGAAAATGTCGATAGCCTATTGTATGGCACGAGATCGGAGATGCGCAAATTACCGGTCCTGAGCTACTGCAAGAAACGATTGACAAAATCCTCCAAATTCAAGACAATCTGCTGAAAGCTCGGAGTCGTCAGAAAAGTTACGTCGATAGCCGCTGCAAGCCCCTTGAATTTGACGTTGGCGATCACACTCCTAAAGGTTTCACCTTGGAAGGGTGTGATCAGATTCGGCAAGAAAGGAAAGCTCGCGCCTCGATATGTTGGACCCTTTAAGATTCTGGAAAGAATTGGCAAAGTGGCCTACAGACTCGAAGTACCGGAGGAACTTAGCAACGTTCACCCGACTTTCCATGTTTCGAACCTCAGGAAGTGCCTAGCCGAGCAGAATTTACAAGTACCACTTGAGGATTTACAAGTGGACGAAACATTACACTTCGTGTAAAAGCCTGTCGAGATCATGGATCGAGAAACCAAGAAGCTCAGGCGCTCACGCATTCCCATTGTGAAGGTTCGCTGGGAAGGCAAACGCGGCGCAGAGTTCACCTGGGAACTCGAAAGTGACATGAAGGTTAATTATCCATAGCTATTAGTTACGCCTGCGGCCTAATTTCGGGACGGAATTCCCTAAAGTATGGGAGGCTGTAGTAACCCGTGTTTTTGAAGTCAAAGTACAAGTCAAAGTCAAAGGAAGAAAAGATTTCTAAATGTGATCTGTCATTCCTTGCTTAATTATTTATTATACTCTTTGACTGTTAATTGAGACTTTAATTTATTATACTTTAGTTGTATTATGTGGAGTAAATGCTAATAATCGCAGTTTAATCGCTAATCTATTCGCTATCGCATCGCAACTCGAATCACATGTTCTGGATATTGTTTTACGTGTGTGTGCTATCATGTGTTACTTGTGCATGTTTATTTATGTTTGTGGTGATTAATCGAAAACGCAATCGCAACTCTATCACAACGCAATCCCATCGCGAACTCGAAATATAAGTTTTATGTTGTATGATTAGTTAGGTTATTTGTGTAACTATTGTTTAATACTATCGCATCGCTTACTCGCAACGCTTCGCAACACTCAAAGCACGAAACAAAAAGTCAGAAACCAACTCGCTGGAGCCCTTCGATCGAATGGTCATCCGTCCGGATGACCATCAGATCGGATGGCCATCCGATCGGACTGCCCCCCGATTGCACCACTACACCGCCTTTTCTCCTCCCTCACCTATAAATAGCACCTGTCACGTCACATCACATGAACAGTGATGTGACAGCTCTCGTTCGACCAGCAAGCTTTTGGCCTATTTTCTCTCGATTCCTCACGATTCTTGTAAGTTTCTACCTCAAATCTTGTACTTTCTCAATCAGCACACACTTTCTCATCATTTATACCATCAAATCTTAACTTTTCACCATGAAATCGACTGATTTGGGCTGTTCTAGGGTGATGTCATCATGGGTTCTCATGAACTTCAAAGTGTGACCTCATTCCACCAAGAACAAATCAGATCTAAGAGATTTCAACATGTTTAAACACTGATTTCACCTAAACCTAGATTAAAAGAGTTGAAAGATGTTTTCATAACTTTTCTTCCACATTCTTTTGCACTCTTGCACTCAAAACCGATTGAATCGAAGCTCGTTCAGGCCTTCTACTCGTTCTATAGTGAAGTGTTGGACTAAGAGTGGCTTTCTATCGGAGAAGACGACCGATTCATGGGTTGAACATGAAGTACCGTCAAGAACAGTTAACTGACCGAACGGGGTGATTCCCATCCGACCTGATGACTTGGACTTGATGGGGTTTTCGTTGTTTGACACGTTGTCGTACCGTCTCGGTTCAATCGCAAAACTTTCCAAACTTAACAAATTTTACAAAGTACTCAACGAACAGGACGGACTGCCGTCCGATCGGATTGTCATCCGATCGAACGACAATCCGACCGGATGACATGTGACCTTCTTACTTGAACATTTTCACAAAAAAACTCAAGGAAGATTAGTTTCAAATGAATCGCCATCCGATCGGACGACCATCCATCCGGATGACCATCCGGCCGGATGTCCTGATTTGTATAAACACTTCTATATTTTGAAAATGTTTCAATGAAAACTTCAAAGTTCCATCATACACAAACACATCCATCCCAAACGAATGATGGTCCGACCGAATGGCCATCCGACCGGATGACCATCCGTCCAGATTGTCATCCGATCGGATGACCCTTCGTCACTTAACTCACCGACACGTTGTTCAACGCACTGTTCATCGCTTATGCTATCGTTCTGTAATCAGGCTAACTTTCCAGTGCTCCCTTCAATCCAATCCAAGACGGTGTTATTCATTTAACACGATCTGTGAGTATACTCGAACCCTTTTTGCTTTACGCACTTTTGGGTGTTACATACGTTATCTATTTCAAATCACTATCGACACACAACACAAACACTTTTATATGCTGACCGTTATTACATGTTATACGTGTTACTCGATGAATGCTTGTATGTTATGTTTACACAGTGATTGTTGCCTGACACCTTAGCAACGATAGTACTATAGTTTGGACTCAGCACCTGTCGTGGACAGGGGTTGTTAAGGGTATTACTTCACGTGTCACAGTGGTGATATGTGTTACGCATTCTACAACTCGCAGTCATGTCTGTGCATATTTCATTGTCGATAACCTGCTAGCTTCACTTTTCAATATGTTACATGCTGGTTATGCGTAAACCGATTTCGCTATCTGTTATTATACTACTAAACTTGTATGCTCACATTTACACTATGTGTATTGACTTCTATTTTAACGTATGTGGCAGTGTTTAGGATGTTGTGGTATGCTTGCTATGTGGAATCGAGCTTAGGAGAGTCTAGAAACAAACAAATAATTTATGAGTTGTCGGAACATCTTTTTATTTGTCTTTGAGAACAATTTGTCTGTAATAACTATGTTACTTTTTATGTTACGGTATGGGACGTAATGCTTAAATAATGGATAATCGTAGTTGTTATGGAATTTCTTGGACAATCTGTTTCGCTCAGTGCCTCACCTCGATGTTTCCGCCATCGGTTGGGGTGTGACATGACATCTCTTAGCGCTAGAATCACATTTCTAGTGAAAATTATAAGTATTTTAGGCAGGTCTTTAATATCTTAGCTTAGCTCAATGCAAAGAGTTCACAAGAAACCAATTCAAGTTTTGGGTGTGCGAACATGTTTGACTTCAATTAGTCATTGAAAGTATACATGTTGACAATTTTCAAGTTGCTAGAGACATTCAAATCGAGTACTAGGATCAAGCCCTAAACTAGCCAGGCTTACGATATATTTTTGTTCATATACGAGTCCCTAGGTCTATAACCAAATTACTCGGGAAATCTGGATTGTGAGTTGTGACAAGGGGTTGGCATCCATAGGCAATTGTTACCATGCTCATCCGCAACTAGATCTAACCATGGGTATGACTAAACCCACAAACGGTGGTTTCTTGACTATGCTTTATCAGAATTAACGGAGTGATATTTCATAGAAAAATATAATACGTAATTAACATAAAAATTAATGACAATGAGTGTCAGTGAGTCAGTGACAAATGTTCGAACAAACAGTTAGACTACACGTGTGATTTTAAAAATAATGAATCAAAACTATAATATGGACACAAAAATTATATATTTAACACACATGACAAGTATGCGTTCAATTAAAACATCTCAATCAAAGTGAACTTTATTCTTTGAGTTTCAAAAGTGATGTTTAGTGGAAGAAGATGCAAACCGCAAAGCCATCATTACATAAAGCATCGTAAACTAGGGGTGTTAACCAGTCATGTTTAGGTGTTGGTGAGTCGAACTCGATATGAACCAAAATTGGTGTAATACATATAAACTTGAGCATGACATTAGTACTTCTAACTTGTAAGGTGATATTAACATGGTCCATTAGCCCAAATAATTTTTTTTTTCATATTAAAACTTTTATATCTTATGTTGTACTAATATGTGTGTATGTGTAATACATCGATCAACTAGTGAAACTTAGGATTATTAAATTCCAATAACCCAAAACATATTGTGTAAAAACCATTATGTATAAACTATAAAACCTTATTCTTATTTCTCTTTTAGCTCTTAGATTTATCACAACTAGTTTAAATTATGACATAAAACATAATTTATAAAAATACTTACTAACCCAACCCGTTTCGCTAAATTTGATCACAAGATGAGGTGAGACGGACCCAAATTTGTGTATACTAACTGCAAACCTTGTTAAATTCTAAAGGGTTATTGGATTTTAATAATCCTAAGTTTCACCTGTTGGCTGATAATAATCCCAACTTTAAAAATTCCCTCCAATAATCCCAACTTGTAAAAGTTTGGCCGCCATTGATCATTTTCAAACATATAAGAATTTGGTCTCCTCAATAGATTCAATTAAACCTAGAGACTTCTTAATTGGTTTAAGTGCACATATGTTAGAAAATGATCAATGGCGGCCAAATTTTTACAAGTTGGGATTATTGGAGGGAATTTTTAAAGTTGTGATTATTATCGGCCAACAGGTGAAACTTAGGATTATTAAAATCCAATAACCCAATTCTAAAATACTTACAGTCCTTGTAAAATAATCAAGTACATAACTTTTACATTGTAAAATTTCTTTTTATTTTGATAAAAACACAATCAAAACCCTAAAACAATAGAAGGTGTATAACATCCTTACCGTACGTTCTTCCTTAGGGTGTAAGGGGTGCATGCCTAATGAGATAGGGAGAAATTTTCACCCACCCAATCATATTGTGTCATGTCATTTCCCCTCTCATTCTCCAGTCTTGCCCAAAAACACAAGGGGTGGGGGTGGTTTCTCCCAAACCATTTAAAAAAACATGATTGGTTGAGAAGATATTAGGCCCCACCACTTTCCCCTCTCCCTCAAGTCCCCGCATGCGGCAACAGTTCACCGCAATTCTCCTCCCGCGCGACAATCTTGGTGATGGCGGTGGTTCCCCCGTGCGGCAAAAGTCTTCCCCGCAGGCTTTTTCCGCGACCACCCCGTACACCCTTATACTGCGAACATAATTGGTAATCAAAGTATACAAGATCGATAAAGAGAACAAGAAGAACACTAAGTGGAGAAGGAGGGTAAAACCCAATTCAATTCATCGATACCTCAATCTGTTACAACACACACTATATAACTACTAACTAACCATTAACCCCCTAAACTATAGAACAATTACATCTAGCCCCCTTTACTTATTTTGACCCATAACAATACTCTCCCCTTATAAGACTTTTGACCTCAAAAGTCAAAATAATAATAAGATAACCACTAATCACAAGTATAAAAAACAAATGCATGTGCTTTATTCCAACAGTGAAGACCACAACAGTATCCGCCGAAGGTAATGCAGTATGGAGTGCAGGAAGGATTGTATAGACTATGCATCCAATCAAAATGAGTACCCCACATCAATAGAGTGAACTGGTGTGTTAAAAGTTGAATACCCCACTCAAGCCTAGTGTATCAACTAAACAATAATTCTCCACTAACAAAAGAGGATCAAAAGAACAATAACCAGTAAACCTCTAATGATATATCTACCAAACTTCACTACCACCTCCTATACATAGTCTTTCCCCTTCAAAGACTTTTGCCCTCAAAAGTCCACATATGAAAGATGTTTCCATAATTAGGATTATGGAACCCGGATCCCAAACCCACACAGTATCATTTTTGTTCTGAACTTGTTTGTTTGTACGATACAAAAGCTTAAGTGGCTGCATTTTATGAGATATCTAAACCACCATAGTAGTGTACGACAGGTAAACTGAAGGAATAAGACAACATGCAGCTGCAAAACCATAGTATTACATTTCTTCTTGTATGACCAGGTAAAAATCCTGAAACAGGTTGACCTACAGAATTCACAGCAATGAGAGAACATGTAACTTCTTCCCAAATTTGTATAGGCTTGCTAGCAGACCCCATAAGTTCTCCATTTGATGATATGTCACGTTTGTTCCGTACATGAATAATAAAACTCCCACCAGATTCCTTTACCATTACAACACTGTTCTTATTAGAATCAAATATTTGCGAATATGTATATCCACTAGAAAAAAAAGACACTCTTTACCATCACATAATTGGAAAGAATCAACATTTTCATGAGCAAATATGAACATTTGAATTATCCAAATATTGAATACCCCGTTATCATTGCTACCTGGTTTCCATTCGAATAGTTCTACCCTCAATCACTCATATTTATTCATTACACCAATCAATTTACACATTGTATCCAACACCTTAAGGGTATACCCCTTTTTTCTTATCTTAATTTTGTTTATAACGGTCTTCTGTGAGCTGTTCAAATCCAACAGAATTTCCTTATCAGATCTCATGTCCCAGTGAACATAGACTAATTCTTCTCTATTAACCAATGTGATGAGGACACTTCTTTTTACGCCACCAGAAATCTGCCTCGGGCTACTCCTACTATCATGTATGACACCTTTTAACCCATCTTGCAGTACCATTTTTTGTATTTAAACATCAATTTGCCAACCCAATAAGTGTGGCAGCTTCCATCTTGGATGTTGAAATATTCTAGTTTAATTCCACTTTCTTTTAACCATAAGCAGGTTTCTTTCATAATCAAGTTTTTCGATCCGTTATCTATTTTTTATTTGAGAATTCCTTCTTATACATGTTTCGTTGATGAACGAACTCAATTTCTTTACTTTTCTGCAAAGTCTTTATCCATCTCCACCCGGTATCCACCCAACCCCTATCTTTTTCATCATGTGAGGCATAAAAGATATCTTTTTTGCTTATAGCCTTGATTTGAACAATCTTAAAATAACCCGCAAAAATTAAATCAACTTCTATTGGTTTCTCTTCTTTATAAAGGAAGAAAGAGTTTAGGAACCCATTAAACAAGGGTCGTATTATTGGCACACCTGACCCCTTAAATCGACACCCTCAATACGCATCGTATAGGCCTATACGATGCGTATTACTTTTTCAATTTCCAATAAAGACTGATGTGTCAGATTTTGTCTATTTGACTACACCTATACGGGTCGTATAGGTCTATACGGGTCGTATTGGTTAAGTTTTTTTTTTTTTTTACAAATTTTTTATACATTTGTTTATGGTTTAACAAAGTTTTCTACAAAAATGTTTATTTTTTTTAATAAAAACTTCCTTAAATTTTATTTAAGAATACCATGTATAATGTAGTATAGTATAGATAGATGAGGTATAGGTCCTGTATGAGCACGAGTCATATTGGTTAAGTTTTTTTTACAGTTTTTTATACATTTGTTTATGGTTTTAACAAAGTTTTCTAAAAAATATTTATTTTTTAAGTAAAAACTTCTTTATTTTTTTTAAATACCATGTAAAATGTAGTATAGTATAGATGAGGTATAGGTCCTCTATGAGCATATATAGGTGTAGTACATGTCCCGTATATTTTTAATTTTTTTTAAATACCATGTACAACATGTAATCTAGAGGTCGGTCTCGGGTGGGCATAAGATCCGTTAGCCCTTATCACACCCTAACCGATGGCGGAAACATCGGGGCGCGACACTGAGCGAAACAGATTGTCCAGGAGAAATCCATAACAACTAAATTACCAGGTAATTAACATCATGTCCCATACCATAACTCATCAAGGTAAAACAGTTATTACAGACATAGATATCACATAGACAAATAAATTGTTTGGACAACTCAGATTATTATTAGATTTGTTTCTAGACTCCATCCTAACTTGATTCCAGCAAGTAGAGCAAACATCCTAAACACCTGTCACATACGTTAAAATAGAGGTCAATACACATAGTGTAAAGGTGAGCATACAAGTGTAATAGTATAATAGATAGCGAAAGCGTTTACGCATAAACAACATGTAACATGTTTAGTATGAAGCAAGTAGGTTATCGACAATGAAATATGCACAGACGTAACTGCGAGTTGTAGAATGCGCAACAGATATCACCACCGTGACATGTGAGAAAAGCCCTTAACAACCCCTATCCACAACAGGTGCTGAGTCCAAACTATAGTACTATCGTTGCTAAGGTGTCAGGCAACGATCATTGTGTAAACATAACATACAAGCATTCATCGAGTAACACGTATAACATGTAGTGACGATTAGCGTATAAAAGTGTTTGCGTTGTGTGATCGACGTGATTTAGTATAAGTAACGTATGTAACACCCAAAAGTGCTTAAAGCAAAAAGGAATCGAGTATACTCACAGAGAGTGCTTAATAAATAAACACCGTCTTGGATTGAAGGGAGTGCTGAAGAGTTAGCCTGATTACAGAACGATAGCATAAGCGAAGAATAGTGCGTAAAACGGTTCGAGAGACTATGTGACGAAGGGTCATCCGATCGGATGGCAACCCGGACGGATGGTCATCCGGTCAGATGGCCATTCGGTCGGTTTGCCATTCGTTTGGGATGGATGTGTTTGTGTATGATGGCTTTGAAGTTTTCGTTGTAGCATTTTGAAAACAAAGAAGTATCTCTACCCTTCAGGTCGTTCAATCGGACGGTCGTCCGGTCGGATGGCCGTTCGCTCAGATGGCGATCCATCCAAGTAAGACATTTCCCAGAGAACAAGTTCACAGCAGGATGGTCATTCGATCGGATGGTCGTCCGATCGGATGGCCATTCACTGGAACTATTGATCTTTTGGAAATTTGTAAAAAGTTCAAGTGTTGAGATTACAAGTCATCCGATCAGATTGTCGTTCGATCGGATGGCAATCCGATCGGACGGCAGTCCGTTTGGTGACTTGCTCGTTTTGAATTTTTTTAACTTTGAAAGTTTGCGGTTTTGATCGAGATGGTATGACAACGTGTCAAACAACAGAAAATCCCTCAAGTCCAAGTTATCCGATCGGAGGGAATCACCCCATTTTGACCAGTTAACTGATCTTGACGGTTGTTCATGTTCAACCCGTTAAGTCGGTTATCTCGTTGATAGGAATCAGATCTGAGACCGACACATCACTAGAGAATAAGTGGAAGGACTGAATGAGTTCCAATTCTATCAGTTTTGATTGCATGAATGTAAAAGAAAAGTAGAAAAGTCATGAAAATCTTTTTCAACTCTTTTAATTCGTGAGAATGTTTAGATTTATGCGAAATCAGTGTTTAAACATGTTGAAATCTCTTAGATCTGAGTTGTTCTTGGTGGAATGAGGTCAAATCTTGAAGTTCATAAGAACTCCATGATGACATCATCCTAGAACACCTCAAATCAGCTGATTTCAATGGGTAAAAGTGAAGATTTGATGGTGAAAATGATGAAGAAGTGTGTAAAGATCAAAGATGTACAAGATTTGGAGTAGAAACTTACAAGAATCATGAGAAATCGAGAGAGCTGTCACATCATGAACAGTGATGTGACAGGGCTATTTATAGATTTCCAAAAAAGGAAAGTCGATGTAGTGTGACAGATCAGAGGACAGTCTAATCGGATGGCCATCCGGACGGATGACCATTCGTTCGAACGGTTATTCGGTCGAACGTCTCCGGCACCTTGCGTTTCGATGTTTCGTTTCGTGCGTTGAGCGTTGCGATGCCTTGCGAGTAAGCGATGCGATAGTATCAACCATTAGTTACACAAATAACCCAACTACTAAATACCATAAATATAATACTTAAAACAATATCCATAACCTATAATTCGAGTTCCGATGCGATAGCGATGCGATTGGCGATAAGTCGATTTAGCGATTAAACTGCGATTAAATAGCGATTTATTAACATGTACTCCACATAATACAACTAAAGCAATTTAAATTAGAGTATCGATTACAAGTCAAGAAGTACAATGAATAATTAAGCAAGGAGTGACAGATCGTTATTAGCAATCTTTTCCTCCTTTGACTTTGACTTTGACTTGTACTTTGACTTTCAAAAGTCGGGTTGTTACAGCCCTATTATTGGATCTGTAACTCCATGGAAGATGTGATTAAGGTAAGTGTGCCGTAAAGTTACATCTTTTAGAGATAGACCTTTTTTAATTTTTTCTTTTAAAATACCATGTACAAAGTGTAATCCAGAGGTCGGTCTCAGGTGGGAATAAGATCCGTTGGCCCTATTATCGGATCTGTGACTCCATGGAAGATGCGATTAAGGTAAGCATGTCGTAAAGTTGCATCTTTTAGAGAGAGACCTTTAAAATATGCTAAAATAGTTGGAAATACGTTAAAATACGTCGAAATACGTTAAAATACTCTAAACTACGCTAAAATAGGTCAAAATACGCTAAATTATGCAAAAATACCCTCAAATACTCTAAAGTATATGTCAAAATACGCAAAAATACTCTACAGTACGCTACAATATGCGAAAATACTCTAAAATACGCAAAAATACGTTAAAATACGCTAAAATACATGAAAAAATGCTAAAAATACGTTGCAATACACTAAAATACGTCAAATTATGATAAAAATGCGTTAAAATACACCGAAATACGTTAAAATACACCGAAATACGTTAAAATAACCTAAAAATAGGTTAAAATAAGCTAAAATACGTCAGAATACGCTCAAATATGTCAAAATCCTCTAAAATACGCAACAATACGATAAAATACGCAACTAATGATATTTCCACGCGCGTATACATATAACACGTCACTATACAATATAAGTGGTTTTCAAACAAAACTGTACGTAATCATAGAAAACGATAATCGCACGCAACTGAACGTCACCGAAATGACGCATGTTGAAGGTATACGTCATAAAATGACAAAATATGCGAAAGTTCAACAAAAAGCGGCACGTATACGCATCGAACCGAGGAAAACACGTTAAAAACAAATTTTCTTATTATGCCAAATACGATCGTATAGGCCTATTATAACAACTCTTCTAAAATACTTATATCATCCCTATACGCCCAAAAAATACACCCCGTATAAGAAAAGTGGCCCCCAAATACCTTAATTTTTATAAAAATCAAATAAAAACAATAATTTAACTCGCTCGCGGTCGCGACACAGACATAGATGTTTGTTGCGGGCCGCGACCCTCCTGACACCAGGCTGCACCCTAGGCCGCCACGTGTCACGATTCGTGTCAAAGCTAACTCATGACTGGCCAAGGCTAGGCCTTAGCCAGCCTAGCTCCCCCTTGTTTCTCTCTCACGGGCCGCCAGAAACCCCCTGATCAACCCTATAATTCTATAAATAAAGAAGATCTGTTTCAATTATTCGTCGTTCAAATTCTCAAACTCTCTCTAAATTTCTGAATAGTAATTATAATTCCTGGGCATAATACCCACTAAAATAATGAAGCTCTGACTCAATGTAAGTATTATAACCCTGGTTACGTATTAGTTACTCTGCCCGATTGATCTAGTGCTCCGTAACGCTTGTCGTGGTTCTGCCTGACTCAGTCGTTGGAGTTCTGTCTCGGGGGAAGGGTATTGTCGCAACCCCCGATCCCACTTCTAAGGGAACGGGCGGCCGCGAGCCAGTTTCGGTGGTATCTCGTATTGTCTAATTTCGCAGCGGGTATTTTCATCAGGACCGTAATTAGGAAATATTTTATCAGAGTAAAATACCACATTTTCATAGTATTAAACAAATGGGTTAAAACCCAAGTTCATAGTACACACGTTTTCATAGGAATAAATCATATTTATTTAATAAAAACATCTATTTTATTTTTAGGTAACTTTATTGCCACTTTTCCAAGCCTTTAGTGCTGTCCAGCTGGCTTCTATTTGGCTTTCACATTTTGTTACCTGAAACGCGTTTTAAAAACATTTGTCAGTGGTAAATACTGGTGAGTGAATCCCAGTTTAATCAAGTTTAAATAATAATTATTTCACAGTGTACAGTATTGAGGGCGATCCCGCAATTATATTTGTTTCCAAGATATAACAATTAACATCCATGGTACTATCGAACCCGACTTGTGGAAGTGTTACTCCTTGACCAAGTGGTAACAAATTTTGTATACAAAACCCCAACATACTCATCATAATTGTATTCTTACAAATACCTAATAACTGTCATTCGCATGGAAAAGTATTTAAGGTTTTGTAAAAATAGTTAACAAAAAGTTTACAAAAAGTGGAACAACTCACATTGCTATCTTAGACTTTCCGTAAGGATTTCCTGGTGATAATCTAAATTTACACAAATGCACACGCGTTAGTATAATAACCTATTTTAACATTAGCAATACCCTCCCCGAGACGGCATTCCAATGACTACGTCGGGCAGAACCACGACAGCCATTACGGAACCCTAGATCAATTGGGCAGCGTATCTAATACGTATCCACGGGTTATAATACTTACAACGGAGCAGAACTTCGCTAATTAGGGGGTATAATACCCGAGTATTATCTCTACTATCAGAAATTGAGATTGAGAATGAAAGAAATGAACGACGGAAAATGAAAACCCGTTGCTTTCTTATATAGGTGCTGAAACTGGTCCTCCCACGGCCCGCGTAAGAGTAGACGAAGGTCTACGCTGCCCGCGTTGACTCCGGGTCAGCGCGTAGCTGGGCTGATTCGACAACTAGCTTAGCCGGGTGTTGGGCCACGTGGCCACACCGAGCTGCGCCACATCTTGGTCTCACACGGCCCGCGTGAAGGTTGGGGTGGGTCTTACGCGGCCCGCCTCAACTTATATTTCAGATTTTAATTTATTTTTAATATTATTTAATATATTTGAGGCCCGTATTAGCGTATGGGGTGTATTTTGGGACATTTTAGAATATATTAGGGTGTCGGAAAAATTATGAGGGTGTCAGTTTATTGAGGATTGTTACATCCTCCCCACCTTGTTTTAGAGCTCGTCCTCGAGATCTACTGGAACATGTGTGGATATTTCTTTTGCATTTCAGATTCAAGCTCCCATGTGTACTCAGGTCCTCTTTTGGAGTCCCACTTCACTTTAACCAGAACTAATCTCTTATGTTTGAGATTCTTGACTTTCTTGTCTTCAATCTGTAGAGGCCTTTCTACAAATTTGAGTTGTTCATTTACCTCTATATCCTTAAGAGGTACTATCAGTGATTCATCGGCTAAGCATTTCTTGAGATTTGATACATGAAATACATCATGTATTCCTGCCATTTCCTCTGGCAGTTGTAGTTGATAGGCTACAGGTCCTATTCTTTTAATAACCTTAAAAGGTCCAACATACCTGGGACTTAGCTTTCCCGTTTGATGAATCTTACCACTCCTTTCCAAGGAAAGACCTTTAATAATACTTTATCTCCTACTTGAAATTCCAATAGTTTGCGTCGGTTATCAGCATAGCTCTTTTGTTGATCACGTGCTGCTTTTAGTCGTTCTTTGACTTGAATAATCTTGTCAGTTGTTTCTTGTACTATCTCAGGTCCAGATAGTTGCTTTTCCCCAATTTCTGCCCAACAGACTGGGGTTCGGCACTTTCGTCCATAAAGTGCTTCGAATGGTGCAGCATTGATACTTGTGTGATAACTATTATGATAAGAAAATTCTATTACAGGTAAGTGATTATCCCAATTACCTCCGAAATCAATTACACAGGCTCTAAGCATGTCCTCCATTGTCTGAATTGTTCTTTCGCTTTGTCCGTCCGTTTGAGGATGATAAGATGTGCTCAGATTTAACTTGGTTCCCATTGCCTTTTGGAAACTTGACCAAAAATGAGAGGTAAATCGGCTATCCCTATCAGAAATGATTGATAACGGTATTCCATGTAAAGAAACAATTTCATTTACATATAATTTGGCTAGCTGTTCCATACTGAAAGTTTCTTTCATTGGTAGGAAATGAGCTGACTTAGTTAGCCTATCTACATTACCCAGATTGTATCATTTCCTTTCTTTGTTTTGGGTAATTTAGTAACAAAATCCATTGTTATTAATTCCCATTTCCACACTAGCATTTCTAGCTGTTGCAATAGACCTGAGGGTTTCTGGTGTTCAGCTTTAACTTGTGAACAAGTTAAACATTTAGAAACATAGGCTGCTATATCCTTTTTCATTCTTATCCACCAGAAATTTTTCCTTAAATCCTGGTACATTTTATCACTTCCTGGATGCATTGTATACTTAGACTTATGGGATTCTTCTAATATACGATTACGTAGGTTTCCTAATTTAGGTATCCACATTCTCTTTTTATGGAATCTCCAAATTCCATCTGTTCCTTGTTCTAATTCTTTTAGCATAGCTTTTAATTTTTCAGTATCATCCTTGATTACTGATTCTTGTGCTTCTCTTATTTGTTCATTTAAATCTACTTGTAGATTTAATTTAAGAGAACGTACCCTTTTTGGCTTTTTGTGATACTTTCGACTTAAAGCATCTGCCACTACATTTGCTTTTCCTTCATGATACTGGATATCACAATCATAGTCGCTAAGCATCTCCATCCAGCGTCTTTGTCTCATATTCAACTCCTTTTGCCCGAAAACATACCTTAAACTCTTATGATCAGTGAATATGGTAAACTTACTACCATAAAGGTAATGTCTCCAAATCTTAAGGGCAAAAATTATAGCTCCTAATTCCAAATCATGTGTTGAATAATTTTCTTCATGATTTTTAAGTTGTCTAGACACATAAGCTATAACCTTTTGACGTTGCATCAACACACATCCATAACCTAACCTAGAAGCGTCACAATAGACTATAAAGTCTTCAGTTCCTTCTGGTAACACTAATATGGGTGTATGGGTTAATCTATGCTTAAGAATTCTAAATGCTTCTTCTTGTTTTGGTCCCCATTCAAACTTAATGGATTTACAGGTTAACTTAGTTAAAGGAATGGCTATTCTAGAAAAATCTTGAATAAATCTTCTATAATAACCGGCCAATCCTAAGAAACTTCTAACTTCGGTTGGTGACTCAGGGGTTTTCCATTTAGTAATTGCCTCGATCTTTGTGGGATCCACATGAATTCCTTCATGGTTCACTAAGTGACCAAGAAATTGTACCTGTTCTAGCCAAAACTCGCACTTTAAAAATTTAGCATAAAGCTTTTCCTTTCTTAATAAACTTAGAAGTGCGTGCAAATGCTTTGCATGTTCTTCTTTACTTCTAGAGTAAATAAGAATATCATCTATGAAGAAGATTATGAATTTATCCAAATATGGCTTACATATTCGGTTCATCATGTCCATAAATGCAGCTGGGGCATTGGTTAAACCAAATGGCATGACAGTAAATTCATAATGACCATACCTTGTTCTAAATGCGGTTTTAGGAATGTACTCTTCCTGTACCTTTAATTGATGATATCCTGACCTTAAATCGATTTTAGAGAAAAATCGAGCTCCTTGCAGTTGATCAAACAGATCATCGATTCTCGGTAATGGGTACCGATTCTTAATCGTGACTTTGTTCAATTCACGGTAGTCAATGCACATACGCATTGATCCGTCCTTCTTTTTGACGAACAGTATCGGCGCTCCCCATGGCGACGAACTTGGTTGTATGAATCCTTTTTCCAGTAATTCGTCTAACTGTTTCTTTAGTTCCTGCATCTCTGCGGGTGCCAAACGGTAAGGTGCTTTGGCAATCGGTGCTGTTCCTGGTAGCAGATGGATTCTGAATTCAACTTCTCTATCTGGTGGTAGTCCTGGTAATTCTTCTGGAAATACATCTGAAAACTGAGATACTACTGGAATGTCTTTTAGTTCTTTTCCTTTAGTGTTAGTGATTATAGAAATCAAATACACTATAGAACCTTTTCTTATATAACTTGCAGTTTTCATCACAGAGATGAATTTAGTGGACCTAGAGGGTTTATCTCCTTTAATTGTGATCGTTTTACGTTTTGGTGAATTTACTTGGATTGACTTTTGATCACATAAAATACTGGCTTTATTGGCTATTAACCAATCCATTCCTAAAACAATATCAAATCCTGCCAGATTCATTGGATAAAGGTTTGCTATAAACTTTTGTTTTAAAATTTCCATTCTTGCTCCCTACAAGATTTTTGAAATCTTAATTGTTTCTCCATTAGCTGTTTCTACGAGACATTCTTGTGGTAGTTTAGTTAATGAATGATTTAAGAGTTTGCAAAACGAAGTATTAATGAAACTTTGGTTTGCACCAGAGTCAAATAATACCTTAGCAAAAACATCATTAACTAAAAACGTACCAGCTATCACATCTGGAATTATATTGGCTTCATCTGTGGTCAGAACGAATGCTCTAGCATTTTTAGTGTTCCTGTTGTTCACAGCTGGAGCCAATTTTGGACAATTCGGCTTGATGTGACCTTTTTCTCCACAGTTGTAGCATAGTCCATTAGTGGATTTCCTCCTGCAATCTTCTTTCTTGTGTCCTAGCATCTTGCAGACCTTGCAGAATGGTGCAGAGGTAGAACCCATATTCCTACGGTTGTAATTCCCAGAATGGAATTCTTGAGTAAGCCTTTGGGTTAGGTTTCTCCTCTGATCTTCTTCCCTAGTACGGATTAACTCATCTGTCAAAGTATTGGCTAGTTCTACAGCTTCTTCTATAGTTTGAGGTCTAGCTGCCTTGACTACATGTCTAATCTCTCCGATTAATCCCCAAATGTAACGGGAGATTAATACCGGCTCTGGTGATGCAAGGGTTGGTACTATTCTAGCATATTCAAAGAATGTGGTAGTATAACCCTTACTATCTACCCCGGTCATTCTTAAGTTTAGGAACTTATTAGCTATCTGTTCCTTTTCATTAGAAGGGCAGAATTTCCTTTCTACCATATTCTTAAATTTCTCCCATTCCATGTTGTATACCATATCACTTCCTCTTGACTGGAGGATAGTGTTCCACCATTCTAAGGCTGAGTTTTTAAACAAATTAGAAGCAAACATTATCTTATCTTCTTCCGCACATTTGCTTATTTTTAAAACAGCCTCAGTTTTCTCTATCCAGCGTAGGGCTGCAATGGGTCCTTCATTGCCCGAGAATTCTATTGGTTTACAGGACCAGAATTATTTATAAGAACAACCATAAGGCATGGTTCTTCTTCTTTTGGGAATGGGCGCTTGAAGTACGGGTCCATTGTTTACGCTGTTTTCTGGTTCAGTTGGTCGCTTACTGCTATGTTTACTTTTATTATTCGCTTCTTGAACCGTTTGAATAATAAATGGCATTGCATCTATGATTCCTTGTGCCACTATGTGTTGAAGGACACTATTATCCATTTGATCCCCATTGTTATTGATGCTTGGATTCTCATTAACCACGTTAATGTTACTCTGGTTATCGTTATTCAGATTTCCTTAATTTCCTTCGTCGGCCATCTGAATTTTAAACATTTACCCCGTATTAATATCACAAATAATATTTTAATATAATCAATCACATAACACGCAATTTAGCCAAAAGCGTCGATCATTGCGATTTTTACTCTATTCATTTATTATATATCTATTACACACCAGTACTGAAATAAAATTACAATACCAACTGAAATAAATAATAGTAGGCATCCGTACACACATATTTTATTTTTATTATTTTATTATTATTATTACTATTACCGACTCCTACCATCATATTCAAGGATATGGATTCATCCAAAAATCCATATTGCGTTCATCGTATTTCCATACGAGTCGCTCTCCCACCTGACGCATTCTCTCACTGCTTTCTAAAATTTCCTCCCTAAAAGTCCTAAGTTCTTGGACGTTTTCTGCACTCATTGGGGGTGCAGGTTCTAGGACTGGGTTCGGAATCTGGGGTGCTGGTTCCTGATATGGAGTGAAAGTGCCTGAAATCGGTAAGGATCTTCTAAGATCTCCCTAACGTATTCATCGTGGTAATAGGGATCTAAAGGGTCCATACCTGGATAGGCTCCTATGGTTTGCATGGGTGTGTCTTCATGTATCGGGTAACGTTGCACATAGTCCCTAACTTTATCCCACCAGGGATCGTAATTTGGGTCTAGGGGGTTTGGTGCTGGTACCCTAGGGATTTCCTCCGGATTGAAGTCATACATCTCCACTTGGTTTTCAGGGTTTTCTATCTCCATGGGTTGGTCTGGGATTGGTGGTTGTGGTTGAGGTGCTATTATTTGCCCCAGATTAGGGTCAGTTGCAGTGGTTGTTAAGATGTGAATATTGGCTATACCCCTATTTATCATATCCTGGGCATAGGCATCTGTCTCTCTCTTGGCTGCTGCTAATACCCTCTGTTCCTGTAACTTTTTCATACGTTTTCTACGCTCGTGTGCCCCTCAACTAAACCATCCCCTCTTTTTCTGAGGAAATGGCTCTTCTTATTGAGCCTTAAACACAAAGATTCCTTCTTCCATATCAGCAGAATACCCGGAAAGGGCAGGCTGAGAAGAGGAGGTGCCTTCGCTTCTAGGCGAACCAGACAATTGACGGTACGTGTCAGATGGTCCTTGGTCACTCATACTGTAAACTAATAGATAGTCAAATAACACATAAAAATTAAATACAGTTATGCATGTATTTCCGTAATTTATTTCCTAACACTTTACATTTTGATGTCAGCAGAACACCTCTGTGCTGAATCAGTGGCTTTGCTCTGATACCACCTCCTGTCGCAACCCCCGATCCCACTTCCAAGGGAACGGGCGGCCGCGAGCCAGTTTCGGTGGTATCTCGTATTGTCTAATTTTGGCAGCGGAAATTTTCATCAGGACCGTAGTTAGGAAATATTTGATCAGAGTAAAATACCACATTTTCATAGTATTAAACAAATGAGTTAAAACCCAAGTTCATAGTACACACGTTTTCATAGGAATAAATCCTATTTATTTAATAAAAACATCTATTTTATTTTTAGGTAACTTTATTGCCACTTTTCCAAGCCTTCAGTGCTGTCCAGTTGGCTTCTATTTGGCTTTCACATTTTGTTACCTGAAACGCGTTTTAAAAACATTAGTCAGTGGGAAATACTGGTGAGTGAATCCCAGTTTAATCAAGTTTAAATAATAATTATTTCACAGTGTACAGTATTGAGGGCGATCCCGCAATTATATTTGTTTCCAAGATATAACAATTAACATCCATGGTACTGTCGAACCCGACTTGTGGAAATGTTACTCCTTGACCAGGTGGTAACAAATTTTGTATACAAAACCCCAACATACTCATCATAATTGTATTCTTACAAATACTCAATAACTGTCATTCGCATGGAAAAGTATTTAAGGGTTTGTAAAAATAGTTAACAAAAAGTTTACAAAAAGTGAATCAACTCACACTGCTATCTTAGACTTTCCGTAAGGATTTCCTGGTGATAATCTAAATTTACACAAATGCACACGCGTTAGTATAATAACCCATTTTAACATTAGCAATACCCTCCCCGAGACAGCATTCCAATGACTACGTCGGGCAGAACCACGACAGCCATTACGAAACCCTAGATCAATCGGGCAGCGTATCTAATACGTATCCAGGGGTTATAATACTTACAACGGAGCAGAACTTCGCTAATTAGGGGGGTATAATACCCGAGTATTATCTCTACTATCAGAAATTGAGATTGAGAATGAAAGAAATGAACGACGGAAAATGAAAACCCGTTGCTTTCTTATATAGGTGCTGAAACTGGTCCTCACGCGGCCCGCGTAAGAGTAGACGAAGGTCTACGCGGCCCGCGTTAACTCTGGGCCAGCGCGTAGCTGGGCTGATTCGACAACTAGCTTAGCCAGGTGTTGGGCCACGTGGCCACACCAACACCCGGCTGCGCCACATCTTGGTCTTACACGGCCCGCGTGAAGGTTGGGGTGGGTCTTACGCGGCCCGCCTCAACTTATATTTCAGATTTTAATTTATTTTTAATATTATTTAATATATTTGAGGCCAGTATTCGCGTATGGGGTGTATTTTGGGACATTTTAGAATATATTAGGGTGTCGGAAAAATTATGAGGGTGTCGTTTATTGAGGATTGTTACAGGTATAGCTAATGTAAATTTGGGTTATTATACTAACGCGTGTGCAATGTTTAAATTAATATATTATAACCAGGAAGTCACAAGGAAATACCTAAATTAGCATTGTGAGTAATCCTTCTTTTTGTAAACTGTTTTTACAAAACCTCAAATTGTTTTACATTATAATTAAGAGTGATTGAGTATTTGTGATTCTACAATTATCGTCGGTATATTGGGGTTTTGTATACATAACTTATTACTACACTGTGAGTAGTAGCATGACCACAAGTCAGAATTGATAGTACCGTGGGTAGCAATTAAAGTAGATGTAAACAAATGTAATTGCTGGATTGCCCTCAATACTGTAAAATGATAAAACTTGGGATTCACTCACCAGTATTTTCCGCTGACAAAAATGTTTTAAACGCGTTTTAGGTAACAAAATGTGAAAGTCAAATAGAAGCCAACTGGAGAGCACTAAAGGCTTGAAAAGTGGCTATAAAAGTTACCTAAATAAAGAAGAAGTTTTATTTGAATAAAATAGGGTTTATCCCTATAAACATATTATGAATGGAAACTTGGGTTTTACCCATATGTTTATTATTTATAAAATGAGGTGTTTTACTCTAATAAAATATTTCCTAACTAGGGTCCTGATGTAAATTCCGCTGCCAAATTAATAAACACCGATACCACCGAATGTGCGAGCTCGCGGCCGCCCGCCTCTCGGGGCAAAGGGTGGGGGTTGCGACACCTATGTTGTATCGTATAGCAAATTAATATGTATC
This sequence comes from Helianthus tuberosus, assembly GCA_030545235.1. Lineage (NCBI taxonomy): Eukaryota > Viridiplantae > Streptophyta > Magnoliopsida > Asterales > Asteraceae > Helianthus > Helianthus tuberosus. The sequence goes on from CM060359.1 coordinate 31,621,016, forward strand.
ATATAGGCCTATACGATGCGTATTAACCTCTGAATTTCTCAAAAATACCCTTGAATTTATCAAGAAAACAGGGGTATTTCAGTAATTTAAGGGATATAATACGCATTGTACATGTCTATACGATGTGTATCAGATGGTTTGGTACGATGTGTATGGCCCTATAAACATCATATTGATTCAAAATTCATGGTTTTTTTTCTGTTTTATAAAGTATAAAAAATGTTTTATATCTTAGTCTTTTTAAATGTTTTACTTGTAAGTAGAAATTAAAAAAAGTGTAGTATATAATATGGTTATAACATAGATAGTATAGTATAATAAACATGTACCAAACCTATACGCATGATAAGTTTTTAAAAATGTTTTTTGTTTATAAAATAAAAAAAATTCTTTTATTAAACTTTGTTAAAACTATGATTAAATGTTTACAAAAATATGTAAAAAAATGTAAAAAAATGTAGTATATAATACGGTTATAACATAGATAGTATAGTATAATAAACATGTACCAGACCTATACTACATGATAAATTTTTAAAAATGTTTTTTGTTTAAAAAATAAAAGAATTCTTTTATTAAACTTTATTAAAACTATGATTAAATATATACAAAAATTTGTAAAAAAAACTAAAGCAATACGACCCGTATAGGCCTATACGATGCGTATTGAAAAGTCAGCCGCCAGACAAGAACTGACACATGCAAATTTGACTTTTGAACCAATACGCATCGTATAAGCCTATAAGATGCACATTGAAAAAGGCAAGGTGTGCAAATAGATAAGAAGGTGTGGGAATAGAATTCCCCTTAAACAAAGATTCCGTTTCTGGTTGTTGACTTATTTCACTTGCTTTTTCAATTTTCTCTAAATCATCACTATCCAATGATTCTTTAATCACATTCCCAACCCTTTTGGACATTTCATCATACAACTTATCTTCACTACACTCATCTTGAATGGATACATCTTCAATTGTTTTATGCACATAATCAATCACTTCATCTACAATTGTTTCTTGAACAATATTATCACAAGTTTCTTGAATCTTTCCATTCCGAAACAAGTCATTATCTTTCATCAATTCCTCAAGAGTAATGTTAATATCAAACTCCGAATCTTTGTTATAAAAAGAAGAATTAGGATCAAATGGAGAAAAAGAATCTTGCAAGCTATTAGAATCAATTTTTAAAGCAAATGAAATCGCATCTTTCACCTTAGTGCAGCTAATTGATGCCATCTAGAAAAGATTTTCCTAATTTCTGGTTCTAAACCACATATGAATAGGTATATATCATAGAATTCAGAAATTTCTTTACGATTTCTAACCTGATCGAATAAGACTTGAAACGAATCACAGTAATCTTTAACGGTACCATCCTGATTATATGCCATTAACTGCTCCATTGTACTTCGTTTGTTGTTTTTTGATTTCTCAGATGAACAACTTTGAATCACAATAATCTTTAACGGTTCTTGAATCTTGTTGCTGCGTTGCCCTAATTCCCAAAGATGAACCGCTTGATTGTTGCTTGTTGAAATCTGCTATGATTGTTAAATGTCGTTGCCCTAATTTGATGTTGAAACCTCTGTTGATTGCTGGTGCTGTAGATCTTGATTCTTGTTGTTGCCGCCCAAATTTTGCCACCTTCTTGTTTGATTTGTTATTGTCTAACCCACAGTCGAGAGGATTGAGAACTCTGATACCATTGTTACGAACACAATTGGTAATCAAAGTATACAAGATCGATAAAGAGAATAAGAAGAACACTAAGAGGAGAAGGAGGGTAAACCCCAATTCAATTCATCGATACCTCAATCTGTTACAACACACACACACACTATATAACTACTAACTAACTATTAACCCCCTACACTATAGAACAATTACATCTAGCCACTGTTATGGACTAATATCATTGCAAGGTATGAGACTTGTCCCAGATCGGTTGTATAGACAACTAATAACGACGTTATAAACAATGCAACTAATTCTTAATTGCAACCCGTGTACGGAAAAGGCGTGATCACGAAGCAAATATCGAGACATGACACGATGCATGTTATTTATGGAAAGAACCTTTTTCATCTACAGGTACATCATGATCATGCATCTTTTACAAGAACCAAAAAATCTAGTACACCATAAAAAAAACTATTTTCTTGGTAGTGTTTGTCACTTCACAATAGCTTCAAGACTAGTTTAAGGCAAAAAGGTAGATCTAAAGTTTTTGTTTTATAAGCTTTATATCCATATAAAGCATGTCTGTGATTTCCTGTTGGACAGGAAGTGGTGTTGTTTTAAAGTTGAGATTCCTTTCATATTATAAGTGAGTGCATGTTAAGTTGGGACTTGAGTTATGGAGACACGTGTTGCAATAGTGATTTCATCTACATTTTGTATTCCACACATTTAAGAAAAGTTGTTTCTTGAAAACTCTTTTTATGTTATCAACTTCACTTGACCAAACTCACTGACAGACTAAATCTCTTCAAGATTCAAAGCACTAAGCACTTGACACTTGGAACTCCTCACACATACACACATATTAGTACAACATAAGATATAAAGTTCGAATCACTAACTTAATTATTACTTAATATGGTACTTAATTAATTAGAAAACATTTAAAAAACAATTGATCTAATCTACATTAATTATCTTCTACATCCCTCCACCAATTATGCAATTGCTTTAATCATCACATTGTTGCTAAAGAAATTTCCTTTCCAGCTAAATCAAAAGCATATTTGATAAAAATTACGAAAGGATTTGTAGCCTAATGGTATCAAGGTATTGTATTGGTGTCTTTCTCCCACAGGGCCGGCTCATAGTCTTGGCAACCTAGGCACGGGCCTAGGGCCACCAAGAAATTAGGGCCTCCAATTTTTTAGAAAGTTTTATATATAGTTACATGTATTAGGCCCAAATAAATACGTTTTTTCAAAACTAAACAAGTTTTTCATTGAAGGAGTCCAATATTGTTTGGCAAAAAAAGGCTAAGTTTCAAAGCCCATTTCGCCTTGATCTCCAGCTATTACAACACAACCACTATCGACCTAATCATCATTATTTAGCGGCCTAAAGCCCCTAAATACAGCTGCAATCATCGTTCCCACTTCCCATAGCAACCTACTTTCAATTTCTAGGCTATCGGTTATCACTAGCCGAAAAAAGTAAGGGATACCCATGGCGTCGGGATTGGAGGATCTTTTATCGGCGAAATTGGGCCCCACTTTATAGTTTGCTTAAGGTCTCCAAAAACGTAGGAACGACCATGTTCTCCCAAATGGTGAAGGTTTAGTCTCATTGAAGACAAGTGTATATTTTAGGAATAGATGTAGTTTTTCATTAAAAAAGTTGTTTATGATAGAAAATTAGGACATAGTTAACATTAACTAGCATAGTTATAAATGCCAATATATGTTATTAAATATTTCTTAACCCAAGTCCTTAAATGAAGCTCAGAATTAGACAAGCTGCAAAAAAAATATGGGAAAAAAAATCTTTTAAAAGTCAAGTTATCATAGTTTCTTTACAAGAATAATTTTTCGTAAGTAGTAATGTGGTAAAAAAGTGCATGTACAACATATTAATAAAAAAACTATATATCCGATATCAAACCTGGGGTTGGGTTCTTAAATCTCACTTTCGCAAATTTTGATACATGACCTTTTAGGGTCTATACTCTAAAATTGGTGCTTACTAAAAACACCCGTAGTGGGGCGGTATTTAAAAAAAAAAATTGAAAAAAAACGCCCCCCCCCCCCCATTACACCCGGCGTTATAAGGCATTTTTTTTGAAAAAAATGCATGTTGGCGTTTTATTTAAAACGCTGAAGTGGTCAAATGGAAGGGGCATGTGGCCAATGGGACTGGTCCAAGGTTTGACTAGCCAATAAGCAAGTAGTTTTTTTTTTTTTTTTTAATGATTGGAAGGGGCATTATTAGGCATTATGCCCACTACACCACTTTTTCAATAATGCCCCATACTGACTGGGATGACACGTGTCGAATAATGCCCCATGATGGGGGCATTATTTTGTTTAACCACTACACCCGGTCTAATAAAGTTTAAAAATTGAATTGGATTGGATGAGAATGGAATGAATCTGCTTATATATGGTTTACCTTTGGGTTCTGGGGTTTTAAACACAGTGGATCCTAAGTCCTTGTTTGGTTTACATAGTTTCGAGAAGTGGAACTTGAACCGAAATTAATATGAACTAGTAAAATTCTTATGTGCTATGGGAACTCAGTTGGTATAAACATGGTAGCGACATTTGATATAGCAAACGAAACGAAAGAGAAAACTCAAAATATAAAGTCTATGGCCTAACGGATATCGACATGTGTTTTACATTATTCGAAATCATAAACAACAACAACGTACCTGTATATCTATTATATATAATAAATGAAAGTGATTTGGGTCACGTGTCACTTAATTAGGGCATAATTTTTCCCTTTTTCCCGCCCAACAGTGTTTTCCACTGCCCTTTATTCTCACATTTTCACAAACCCTATTTCATTCTTCTCCTTTACCTTTCCATACAAGATCTCTTTTCTCTCTGTTGTTCATCCTTCTCCTTCTTCACATTTTCATCTCATCAACAACGTCCGGCAGAGGTTACATCTGCGTTTGAAACCCTAAATCATGTACCGTTGAGTAGTTGAAGAACAGAATAATCATGTAAGATCTATTTTCTTATTCAGAAATTTTATTTGGTTTTATCTATTTTCTTATACTTAACATGATGAACCCTTTTGTACCTTCAGAAGTAGAAGAAGCTCTCATAGGGTTTCTTATCGTGCACAATGAATCCTTTTGTACAAGTTCCTGTTAATCGGTGAACCTGGTATGTTGTAATAATGTTTTTATTATTGTTTATATGAATAACTTTTTGTAGCTTTTGATTTTTGTCTTTTATTTTTTATTGTTTATTCAGATGCTTGCTTTGTTGTACCGTCGAGTAGTTGAAGAACAGAATAATCATGTAAGATTCGTTTTCTCATTCAAAAATTTTATTTGCTTTTATCTATTTTCTTATACTAAACACGATGAACCCTTTTGTACCTTCAGAAGAAGAAGAAGCTCTCCTAGGGTTTCTTATCGTGCACAATGAACCCTTTTGTGCAAACTCCTGTTAATCGGTGACCCTGGTATGTTGTAATAATTTTTTTATTATTGTTTATATATGAATAATTTTTGTGGCTTTTGATTTTTGTCTTTTATTTTTTATTGTTTATTCAGATGCTTGCTTTGTTGTATCATGTGATTACGAGTAGATTGATTTTGATATGTTTGTAGTTTTTGTTTTTCACAATATGTTTTGTTGATTTATTCACCCATGTTAGTAATGTTGGATGCACCTATGTTTCTTGATCTTCTGTTTTTCCCAATCTATTTGTTGATTAGAAGTAACCTCTGCTGGATGGTTGTTGAGGAGTTGGAAATGTGAAAGACAAAGAGAAGGACGGTAAATTCATTGTTGGATTGTTTATGTAGTTAACTAAATTGAGTCTATTTACTACTCAATTACAGAGAAGTTTTTGAGATTGTTTTCACACTTTATTATTTTTGCAGCATGTTCTACTTGATTATTCATGTGGCAATTTTATATTTTCAGGCTTGTGAAATAAGGTTGGTTGTTACTTAATTTGTGTTTACTTTAATGATTGTTGCTTTATAAACGGTAACCTCAAGTGGTCTGATTTATTTTTTGGTGTTTGTAACATTTTTATTTACTGTTTATTGATGCATTGATTCATTTGTAATCACTTGCAGATCACCTGTCATCTTAATTTGAGCAATTAAACCGAGTTTTCTTAAACAGCACGATAAGTTTCGTTCATTAATCCATGCATTTGTTAATTCCTCATGTTTTTTGATTCTTAGTCGTTGATTCTGTTTTAGGTACACTTTTTGTTGTTAGTTCCATGTGTTTATTTCAGATTAATTGTTGTTATATATATATATTGGTTTTGTTTTGATGAAAAGGGAAAACGTGCGAGCCGTTTGATCCAAGGATCGAAGAAAAGATATCGGATATTGCTCAAGGAGATTTATATATTGTTGATCTGGCTGTTGAAGCTGCACTTTGATCCACAATAAGCACTGCCCATCTAAGTTTCCTCCAATGACAGTGGTTATAACAAATTAATAAGGCAAAACACTGATCTTCCTAACAACTGTTGGATATAAAGACTGTTGTACATAAAGACTGATGAGGATTATCCACTACTGAAGACCAAAGCACTCAGGAAGACCAAAGCTCTGTTGAAGACAAGCACTGATGAACCAAAGTTCTGATCAACCAAAGGTGAACCACTGCCCAACAACAATAGTGGTTCAGCATCAACAACAGTTATTCTACCTTTGTTTATGTTAACAGTGTTTATATGTAACAGTATTTATCACATCAGTGTTTTATAATCTGTTAGGTTGTTAGATGTCATCACCCGAGTGTTTACATGTAACAGTATATATGACATCAGTGTTTATATGTAACAATGTTTATATGTAACAGTGTTTATCACAGCAATGTTTATATTTAACAGTATTTATCACATTACCTCAATGGTTTGATCTGTACTATAAATTGAACAGTTGTTTGATCTTTATACTAATAAATAAAAATGATGTACACTTGGAAACTGATGTATTCTTTAGTATAGTATTCTTGAAATTGTTCTTTTTTTGCAAACTGGTGTTTATGGCCAAACATCTGTTTAAGGTCAAACTTCTGTTTGAGTCTAGACAACTGATATATAAGGCCAAACCTATTTTTTAAGCCCCAACATCTTTTTAATTCTAAACCGATGTTTAACCAGATCCACTGTCTTCTCATCTTTTAACACTCTTCAAAATACTTAAAAATGATAGTTTTAATTAATTCTTAAAAGTATGTTACAACCACTGTGTTGGTTCAAACATCTGATTGTTAAAAGTTATCCACTGCTGAAAGAAAACCTCTGCTTCTTCATTCTTCATCTTGACCATTGACTTACTAAACATCAGTGTTTCAATCACTGTTGGCTATCCACTGATAGTAAAAAAACTGCCACTGGTCACATTTTTATTGTTGACATCCACTGATATTGACCATCAGTGGTTTTCCTAAATAACAGCCACTGGTCACATTTTTATTATTGATGTGGTTAATTAGTGATAGAATGAAATTATCAAAAGAATACTAGAATTACAATGAAATTACCATTTACCAAATCGTTACTTTCCAATGAGCTAAGAGTTCCTTTAACATTGTTTTCATGATAAAAATTAAAGTTAAAATAAAAAATAAATAAAATACTGTTGATGGCAATCTGTTGCAAATCAAATCAGTAATTAATGCTAATTTCTTGAGCTTTGGACATTGAAAGTTTGCAAAATTTTAATTTCAAATTGACGGCTATTATCTCTTAATTAAAGTTGCCTATCCACTGACTAAACATCAGTGTTTCAATCACTGTTGGCTATCCACTGATAGTCAAAAAACTGCCACTAGTCACATTTTTATTGTTGACATCCACTGATATTGACCATCAGTGGTTTCCCTAAATAACAGCCACTGCTCACATTTTTATTATTGATGTGGTTAATTAGTGATAGAATAAAATTATCAAAAGAATACTAGAATTACAATGAAATTACCATTTTACCAAATCGTTATATTCCAATGAGATAAGAGTTCCTCCAACATTGTTTTAATGATAAAAATTAAAGTTAAAACAAAAAAAATAAATAAAATACTGTTGATGGCAATCTGTTGCAAATCAAATCACTAATTAATGCTAATTTCTTAAGCTTTAGACATTGAAAGTTTGCAAAATTTGAATTGCAAATTGCCGGTTATTATCTCTTAATTAAAGTTAAAATAAAAATTAGAAAAGTCATCATGACAATTGCTTTCAAATCAAATATGTAATTATTGGTAATATCAGTAATTTTGAAATTCAAAATATGCAAAATGGTAATTTAAAATTGGCGTTCTCTCTCTCTTTTTTTTTCCTAATTTGCATATCATTTCTAATATTTAATTACTTTAATAAAGCAGGATATAAGGATATACACTACTACCTTTCAAATTACATTTGCCACTGCATTCAATTAAAATTTTGAATGGAGAATCGGTAAGCTTGAATTCCAATCTTGATATTTTTTTAAGAACATCCATGCTTATTGTATTTTCATATTACGTTTACAATAGATATATTTTGCTTATTCTTTTTTTTTTTATCTACAGTCTTCAAATGGAGGTTGCAAAGGTTAGCATGCTTAATGATCTTAATACATTCTCAAACAACTATTCGATTAGAGTGAAAATTGTTAGCATGTCCAAGAAGATGATGAATGAAAACAAAAAGGAAATATATCGTCTTGATATGATCTTCATGGATGAGATGGTACCGTATATATTTGTCTTATAATTATTTTGGACATATGAATACCCAATTGTTATATAACACGTTTTTTATTTAATCTGATGTTTCATATTCTTAGGGAACTATGATACAAGCCAGCTGTCTGCATAAGATGTTAGGAAAATTCAAAGACTTCCTTCAGTTGGATGAATGTCTTCTTATCACCAAACCATCTCTTGCTGCTAATAAGTCCTCTGCTAAGTATACCAAGAGAAATGACAAAATATCACTTTATTTCTATACTTCTGTTGAGAAATGCCTTGACTAGTCTGGACCGAAATACCGTTTTAATTTCGTTAACCTCAAGTATGTTGTTCAAAACAAAATTGAAGTTAATACAGTTATTGGTATGTAAATCACTATATAATATATATGTACTGTTTTGTCTTATTGTGTTTTTTTTTCATGTTATCGCTTTTAATGCTGTTTTCTTTTAATAATATATTTTTGTTTATAGATTGGACAGTTGTTTGATCTTTATACTAATAAATAAAAATGATGTACACTTGGAAACTGATGTATTCTTTAGTATAGTAGTATTGAAATTGGTCTTTTTTTGCAAACTGATGTTTATGGCCAAACATCTGATTAAGGTCAAACTTCTGTTTGAGTCCAGACAACTGATATATAAGGCCAAACCTATTTTTTAGCCCCAACATCTGTTTAAGTCTAAAAAGATGTTTAACCAGATCCACTGTCTTCTCATCTTTTAACACTCTTCAAAATACTTAAAAATGATAGTTTTAATTAATCCTTAAAAGTATGTTACAACCACTGTGTTGGTTCAAATATCTGATTGTTAAAAGTTATCCACTGCTAAAAGACAACTTTTGTTTCTTCATTCTTGATGTTGACCATTGACTGACTAAACATCAGTGTTTCAATCACTGTTGGCTATCCACAGATAGTCAAAAAACAGCCACTGCTCACATTTTTATTGTTGACATCCATTGATATTGACCATTAGTGGTTTCCCTAAAGAACAGCCACTGCTCACATTTTTATTATTGATGTTGTTAATTAGTGATAGAATGAAATTATCAGAAGAATACTAGAATTACAATGAAATTACCATTTTACCAAATCGTTACATATTCAAAGATGTTGTTCAAAATAAAATTGAAGTTAATACAATTATTGGTATGTAAATCACTATATAATATATATGTATTGTTTTTTCTTATTGTTTTTTTTCATGTTATCGCTTCTTAATGTTGTTTTCTTTTAACAGTATATTTTTGTTTGTAGATTGGATTGGTTATGTGGAAGTTTGTTTCAATCTAGAGGATACATCAAAGAAGGATGGGAGCAAGAGACTTAATCTTAGAGTTGAAAACCTTGAGTGAGTTCTTTTTATTAAGTTGTTGCATTTTGACGTTTAAAGCATTACAAGGTTGCTTGATGTTATTATGTTTTATGTTAATATTTTAGAGGGAAAAAGTGTACGGTTACTTTGTGGGATGTTTTTGCTATTGACATGTTTGCTTACATGAATGATAAGAAACGAGAGAAATATGTTGTTATCCTTTGTCATTTTGGTATGGTCAACCTTTACAAAGGTACAATTTAAACTTAATTAGTTTAATTTTTTTATTTAGTAATTTATATTTATTTTTATGTTTTAAATTTGACACTATTTATATTGATCTACATTTGGTTTTATAAATAAATTCAGGCAAGCGTGGAGTTGCAAACGGGTTTGATCTTAGCAGACTTTTTATCGACACTGACATTGAAGAGATATCCTCTTTTAGGAAGAGGTATAGTTAGTAATATGCATATAAACATTAAACAGTATTAAAATGTACCTACATTTACTTTTTACTTTTTGATTTGATCACATGAATCTGTTTAGGTATGTAGAGAAAATTTATGCTTCATCTTCATCAAATGAGCATGTTGGTTCTTACGTTATCTCAAGTGTTAAAGATGAGTTTCTTAATAACCCTGATTTCATGCTTATTGGTTTCCTTGGAACCATATCAACGGTGTGTATTTTCTTATAAGTACTTTACATGCTGAGTTTATTTATAGTCTTTTCTAAGTATTATTATTTTTGTTTGATATTGATAGACAAAGAAGTTTTGGTTCTTGGCACAATCACAGCTATATGCACTGATAAACTTTGGTATTACAATGGTTGTAACTACTGTAAGTCGGGTGTGGAGGAAAGATTTGTAACGAAAGAAAATGTGGATGGTTCATTTGATGTTGATCATGCAAAATCTTTGGTGTGTACAAATGATAAATGTGCAGGAGTCGACATCTATTCTATTTCGCGGTTTGAGATTACAGTTTTATTTCCTTATACTAAATACTAATATGAACCACACTTCTGTTATTAGTAATACTAATGTTTTCATTTGTTTTTAACTTTGATAGGTTCAAGATACCTATTAGGGTGCAAGACTCTTCCGGTACTGTGTCTTTGACACTGTTTGATTTCGAAGCTTACAATATTTTTAAGAAAACTGCCAAAGAGTTACTTGCTATCCAAGATCAGGTAACAAATACATGCATTCAGTTATTTGACCATGTAGTAAATATAATTTAAAATTAATTTTTTAAAATTGTAGGTTCTCAATTATGGAATCATTGTGCTCATTGTAATTTATATTAATTTTTATAAAATCATAGGTTGTTAATTCTGGAGAGATACCGAACCCATATCCTGAGATTCTTGACACGTTGATTGGAAAGAGGTATGCGTTCATCATAAATGTTAAAGACTATAACATTGAGCATCAGGTTGAAAACTTTGGTATTTCAATGGCCACTAACGATGATGAGATCCTTGCCGCGCCCTGCGCCAAATTCAATCTTAACCAGGTTTAAATATTCATTATGTCATTCTTTTCATTTCATAGTCCTATCCTTTTGGAATAGATTTATACCATTGTGTGTATTTTATGTTACTGTGTATTATGTAATTAAAGCATGAGCAGTCCGAATCGTTGGAAGTTCCAGATTCCTGTAGTTTGTGTACTCCTGTTGACCTTATGAAGGTAATATAAGAATTTGGTTATTTGTACTAAATTTTTTGAAACGTTAATACTTATTGTCTTTTCATATCAGGATGAGTTGTCATTTAGCGGTGACAATGTTACACCTGCATCCAAAGCACTTGTAGGGAAAAATAATCCCTCTTCTGATGAAACAAAACGTAATATTCGTGAAGTGTGCGATGTAGATGATTCATTAGGTTGCTCTTCGACAAAGCGCCGAATGAGTGATGAACTGTCTCAGGATGAAGATGCTGGTGTTTCGACGCTTTTGATTCCTAAGATTGAGAAATAGTTTTCTCTGTATTTTCAAATACATTTATGTGTTGCTTTCATATGTTGTTGCCACGTTGAACTTATGGTTTTCGCTTTGTTGGTTTTGGGTGTTTGGTGTTGTTATGTTTTGGACTGATTGTGTGGTTTTGAATTCCTGAAAACTTATCTGCTTATTATACTGTTATGTTCTAATATTTTAATGAGTATGACCTTTCTTTGCTTATTATAATGTATATGTTAAATAAATATTGAAATGTTCAATATTCAATGTTTATGTTTAAAACTTATGTGTATAAATAGGAGCAACAATTTATAATATATATTGTATAAACCCAAATAACAATTTTTTTATCTACAAACATTTGTAATCTTTAAGCAATTTTAATCTTATTATCTTATTTCATAGAGAAAAATGCTCGGATAGTCCCTGTGGTTTCGCCTTTTTTTCACCTTTAGTCCATAACTTTCTAAAACTACTTGAATAGTCCCCAACTTTTCATTTTTTGTTCCCGGATAGTCCCTGGGTCTAACTTCAGTTTTCTCTGTTAAGAGGATGTGAAATGACAAAAATACCCTTCCCTTAAAAAGGCCAAACCACAGGGACTATCCGGGCATCTTCTTCATCAGACTAAATCATTACTCCACTTTCCAGCCACTCTGTTTTCCTGACTCTTAAAAAAACTAGGAAACGATGCATATAGATGTAAAAAGCCGGCGAATATCTTTCAACTCCTCAAATACGATGTCGTCTGAATCGTCTGAGTCTAGTAGCCGCTACAAATCGAATCAAAACCGTCTGGTGCAGGTTGTTGCAGAATTCGATGGTGCAGTATTTTGTTTCATGTAAACCCAGGGATTTCACTGGGGAGAAAGGAGCTATAGACTGTATGACATAGTTGGATGAGATGGACACCGTAGTTGATATCAGCGGGTGCGCTGAGAAGGATGTGGTAAAGTTTGTGTCTCAATCGTTCAAAGGTGAGGCCTTAGCCTGGTGGAGAGCGTTGATTCAAGCTACTGGGAAGATTCCACTGTACAATATGACATGGGAACAATTTGTTGCCCTCATCAAAGAAAACTACTGTCCTCAGCATGAGGTTGAAAAGATTGAGTCGGATTTTCTGTCTTTGGTGATGAAAAACCTGGATTTCCAAGCTTACCTTACGAGCTTTAACACAATGTCAAGATTGGTTCCGTATCTGGTGACCCCGGAACCCAAAAGAATAGCTCGTTTCATTGGGGGTTTAGCCCCAGAAATTAAGGCAAGCGTGAAAGCCTCTCGGCCAGCTACTTTCAGATCTGTAGCTAATATATCTATGTCCCTCACACTGGACGCGGTCAGACAGAGATCGCTGAGGAACACGGATACCGAGAAGAGGAAGCGTGAAGATGACAATTCACGACGATCAGACAAGAAGCACAGGGGAAACAATGACCACAAGAAGGGGTCTGGTTCTAAGAAGGATGGGCATCAATCTGGAGATAAGCCCAAGTGTAAGATTTGCCAGAAGCACCACTTTGGGAGGTGCAGACTTGACTCAAAATCCCAATCTCAGCCGAGGCCATGTGGGATTTGCAAATCTTCGGAGCATAAAACCCTAGAGTGCAAGAAACTGAAAGACGCAACGTGCTACAGTTGCAACGAAAAAGGGCACATTAAGACAAATTGCCCGAAATATGCAAAGAAAGCTGAGGAAGGGAAGAAGAGCAATGCTAGGGTCTTCAGGATGGATGCAAAGGAAGCTGTGCAGGATGACAATGTGATAACAGGTACCTTCCTCATAAATGATGTTTATGCGAGAGTGTTATTTGATTCAGGAGCTGATAAATCATTTGTAGATAATAAGTTTTGCAAATTGTTGAATTTACCTGTTAAAACCTTAAGTGTGAAGTATGAGGTGGAATTAGCAGATGGCACCTTAGAAACCACCTCAACCATATTAGATGGATGTTTCATATCCATTAAGATCCACTCTTTTCCTTTGTCCTTACTTCCTTTGAAGTTGGCCGGTTTTGACATCGTTTTAGGCATGGACTGGTTATCTCATAACCAGGACCAAATTGTCTGCAATAAGAAGCAAGTGGTGATCAAGACTCCGTCTGGTGAATCACTTACCATTCAGGGAGATACCCAGTATGGACTGCCTGAGCAAGTGTCTATGCTCAAAGCCTCTAAGTGTTTGAAGAAGGGTTGTGTCATCTACCTGGCACAAGTGACTATTGATGAGCCGAAACCTAAGATGGAAGACATCCCCGTCATTTCTGAATACCCTGAAGAACTACCTGGTTTACCACCAGATAGACAAGTAGAATTCAGAATTGACATCATCCCTGGAACAGCACCTGTTGCTAGAGCACCTTATAGGTTAGCACCAACAGAGATGAAGGAATTGAGGACACAACTGGATGAATTGCTAGCCAAAGGTTTCATTAGACCTAGTTCGTCTCCTTGGGGAGCACCAATCTTATTTGTCAAGAAGAAGGATGGATCGATGCGTCTGTGCATCGATTATCGTAAGCTTAATAAGGTCACTATCAAGAATAGGTATCCATTGCCCAGGATTGACAATCTGTTCGATCAACTTCAAGGGGCAAGTTACTTCTCTAAGATTGACTTAAGGTCAGGCTATCATCAACTGAAGGTTAGAGATGAAGACGTACACAAGACTGCATTTAGGACTCGTTATGGTCATTACGAGTTCCTAGTGATGCCTTTTGGGCTCACTAATGCACCAGCGGCATTCATGGACCTCATGAACCGTGTCTGCAAACTGTACTTGGACAAATTTATTATCGTCTTCATCGACGACATTCTGATTTATTCAAAGAATCAGGCCAACCATGAGAAACATCTTCGATGTATTCTTTCACTACTTCAGCAGGAGAAGATCTACGCCAAATTCTCTAAGTGTGAATTTTGGCTTCGTGAAGTCCAATTTCTTGGACATATGGTTAGTGAACGTGGAATCCAAGTAGATCCCACTAAGGTTGAAGCTGTCACGAATTGGCAAGAACCGAAGACGCCTACAGAGATTCGCAGTTTCTTGGGATTGGCAGGATACTACAGGCGCTTTATTGAAAATTTTTCAAGAATTGCTGCACCCCAACTTCCTTGACTAGGAAGAAAATAAAGTTCGATTGGGGTCCTAAGCAGCAAGAATCCTTCGATATCCTCAAGCAAAAGTTGAGCAATACTCCTGTGTTGGCATTGCCTGATGGAATAGAAGAGTTTGTGGTATATTGTGATGCATCGCACACCGGGATAGGATGTGTGCTTATGCAGAAAGGCAAGGTTATTGCCTATGCTTCACGTCAGTTAAAGGTGCATGAAAAGAATTACACCACCCATGACTTGGAGTTGGGTGCCGTTGTATTTGCACTAAAACTTTGGAGGCACTATTTATATGGTATCAAGTGTGTGATCTATTCTGATCACAAGAGCCTCCAGCACCTGTTTAACCAAAAGGATTTGAACATGAGACAACGACGTTGGATGGAAACTTTGAATGATTGTGATTGTGAGATAAGATACCATCCTGGCAAGGCGAATGTAGTCGCCGATGCCTTGAGTCAAAAGGAAAGGGTGAAGCCCATAAGAATCAATGCCAAGAGCATTGAGATAAAGAACAGTTTGAATGAAAGGTTGTTAGCTGCACAGAAGGAAGCTGTGTTGGAAGCTAACTATCCTAACGAAAAGCTAGGAGTAACTGAAGAACAGTTATCCTATGGCAAGGACGGAATCCTGAGATTAAATGGACGAATATGGGTTCCAATTTATGGAGGACTTCGGGATGTTATCTTCCAGGAAGCCCATAGTTCTAAATATTCCGTTCATCCTGGAGCTGATAAGATGTACCAGGATCTAAAGGCAAACTATTGGTGGATAGGCTTGAAGAAGTCTGTAGCCGCCTATGTAGCTAAATGTTTGACATGTGCGCAAGTCAAAGCTGAACATCAAAAGCCGTCAGGTTTGCTACAACAGCCTGAACTTCCCACGTGGAAGTGGGAAAAGGTGAAAATGGACTTTATTACCAAGTTGCCAAAGACAAGGAAAGGAAATGATACGATATGGGTAATAGTAGATAAACTGACTAAGTCAGCACATTTCCTACCTATCAAGGAGACCTATAACTCCGACATGTTAGCCTAATTGTACGTAGATAAGATTGTATCTCTACACGGCGTACCTGTGTCTATTATCTCAGACAGGGATACTAGATACACGTCACATTTTTGGAAGAGTTTCCAACAATCTTTGGGCACGCGCTTAAATTTTGGTATGGCCTACCATCCTCAGACGGACGGCCAGAGTGAGCGTACAATCCAAACTTTGGAAGACATGCTTCGTGCATGTGTGATCGACTTAGGTGGTAGTTGGGATAACCACCTGCCATTAATCAAGTTCTCGTATAACAATAGCTATCATACGAGCATCAAGGCTGCGCCTTTCGAGGCCTTGTACGGTAGAAAGTGCAGAACTCCCGTTTGTTGGGCGGAAGTTGGAGATGTCCAACTGTCAGGACTTGAAATAGTCTTTGAAACGACGGACAAGATTGTCCAGATTCATGACCGTCTGAAAGCTGCCCGAGATAGGCAGCAAACTACGCAGATTTAAAGCGTAAACCTTTTAACTTCGAGGTAGGTGACAAAGTACTGCTTAAAGTATCACCCTGGAAGGGAGTGATGCGATTTGGTAAGAAAGGCAAGTTAAGTCCGAGATACATAGGACCATTCGAGGTCATCGAACGTGTCGGATCAGTTGCCTATAAGTTAAACTTACCTGAAGAGCTCAGTGGTATTCACAATGTATTCCACATCTGCAATCTGAAGAAGTGTTTCGTGGATGAATCACTAGTCATACCACATACAGATGTGCACATAGAAGAGAGCTTGAAGTTTGTTGAAAAACCTGTGTCGATCGAGGATCGACAGGTTAAGAAGCTTCGAAGGAAACATGTACCGATCGTAAAGGTTAAATGGGATGCCCGTAGAGGTCCCGAGTATACGTGGGAGGTAGAATCCACAATGAAAGAAAAGTACCCTAAATTATTTCAGTAAATCTCGAGGTCGAGATTTCTTTTAAGGGGGTGAGGATGTAACACCTCGAAAATTCACGTCCCATAATGTGTTGACACGTGTCATAAGTTTGAACGTGTGAAAGAATACCCTAGAGGGACTAAAGTTGACAAACATGGAAAGTATGTGAATATAAGGGTTCAAATTGTCAAAAATGGATAAATATACTTTACAGTAACCCTACATGATGCTTATACCCTTAAACGAATGAATCATGGATCATATGAAGCTAAATGTGAAAGAAAGTGAGAGATTACAAACTACAGGGGTTAAATGTGTCAACATGTTTAAGGTATACCTCTGAGTGACCTTTTAGCAAACCCGAAGCTTTGTAACGGTTAATTATGCTCACTAGAATGCACGATAAAAATTTCACCAAGTTTCGTTATCATATGAGAAAGTTATGATAAAATTCGCACACGAGTGGTTAAAGCGTCAACGTTGAAAATTATGACTTTTCGGGTAAACATAAAGTGACCAAGGACTTAACAAAGTGGGTATAAGTCTTGAAGCCCTTATAGGTAAATTTGAAGGGCTCATAATGCAAAATATAAAGGGGAATGACCTTTCGAAGGACCAAGAGCCAAGATGCAATAACTAAAAAGTTCTTAACCTGACACCAGGCCTCAGGCGGGCCGCGTAAGTCTTACCAGAACTTTACGCGGGCCGCGTGCGATCCCCAGATGCAGAAAATACAGGCAGCAGCCTGTTCAGCCTTGTAACCAACTTAAAACAGATATTTTCACTTCCATGGGCGACCCCTAATAATTCCTAGGCACTAGGGACACTTGTGGATGATCCATGATCAGTTGTAGCTTTGGTTGTCAACAATCTAGTGAGATTTAAGCACTATATAAAGCACCATTATTTGCAACTTTTGATCATCCCATCACAACTCCACTTCTGATCATTTCTGGAGTACAAGTGCCTTTCCAAGTCATCTCTAATCGTGCATAGGACTTCTGTAAGTATACTTGACCTTCCTTAATTGAGTTTTACTTAGTTGTTAGCTTAAAAGTCAAACCGTCGTAATTAACGTTTGACTTAGCGATTAATCATTAATGGTCCAGTGATTAGTCGAATTGAAGGTAGTTATAAGTTGGTAATTATGTGGGCATTAAACCCTTAAAAGGGCACCCTCTGATTCCCGCTCTAACTAGATCAAATGTCGGGTCAAAGTTGTTTATAAAAAGTCAACAGAAACTTAATTTGCGAATTAACATGTAATTAGCAATGTTGAAGGTGTGTAACCTATTTTATCACTCATATAACGTAGTAATAAATGTAAGAACATGTCTAAGCATGTCCGACCCGACAATTTTCTGTTTAGACCCGGTTCGGAACCGAAAGTCGCAAAACTTTGACTTTTGCTTTGACTTCAGTTCTGACCCGATTTAGTATGTTTTGGAAATGCCTTAGAGCTTCCTTAGGACCAGGCTACATGATAGTATAACCCTCTGTGGTTGGTTTGTTGATTGTCCGATTCGTTTACATATTTCCGTTAATTGCCTAATGTTGACCAATATGCCCCTTTGACCATAAAACGAGAATTTTGGAAATGTGAGAGAACAATAATCTTTGCTACTGATTTATAAACTTGTCCCTAAAATTTCACTTCAGTTGGAGGTCTAGAATAGGAGTTATGCCCAATAGCGCACTTAAAAAAAGCTTTTTTGTTAATTAAACGGCGCAATTAGCATAAAGCCTATCTAAACCCAATTTTTGACACCAAAACTTTTACCCACTGATGTAATATAATATTTTGGGATTTTTAAAGATTTTTAATTATTTTTAACCTGCTCATAACCTAAGATTATGGCGTTGATTTGGTAAATACCGATTATACCCTTTTTGTGTATAAAATGAGTTCTACATAGTATTTTGACACCAATTCAATTGCTACTGATTTTATATGATAAATGTAGTATTTTGAACTTTATAACCTGATCAGAAAACTCAGATTTCCTGTATAACCCGGAAATAGCTTAAAATGGCTTTTTAAGCGCATTAAACACATAGTTTATGTTTAAAACCATTTTGTCATATAAGACTTATTACCAACTGATATGACCTATTAAAATAAGTTATTTTACTGATGTATTCGGACCCGATTATCAGAATTTCATTTAATCTCTTTTATAACCTTTAAAATGACCAAAATACCCCTACGGGGCTTAAATCGAGATTAAACTCGTTTTGGGCATAATGGAAGGTATCCTACTGATATCACAACATATTTAAGGCATATTAACTTAGGAAACCTGTTAATAACTCATTCGGTTACCCGTTACGCTTTTTACGCGTTTGGTTCGGTTTATGTAACTAGTTTGCATAAATTAGCCGAAACGGGTCAAACCTTATCGTTTTTATCTTAAAATCCAGAATGTGTTTAGATTACTCATATTATACAAGTCTTCAAACTTGTCGGGTCTAAATCACATTCTATTCCGGTCTTCACTTAATCGTGCGTTTGAACCGTATCTTTGTTAAAACTAAGCGGTCTAAGTTTAGGCTTAACTAAAGACCCGTTAGGATTCTAATAGGTTATTATAAACCTTCGTTCCAGAATAGGAGACCCGGTAAAAGCTACACGCACTTGCTATTTGTGATTGATACTTGCAAAGGTAAATACTTTTAACTTATTTTCCCTATACGGGCTTGGGGTATGGTATATAAAATACCGCTTGGTCGGGCATTGAATCTTTAACCGAATAGAGGTTAAATCATTGATATGCTCCGTTTTGAAATGTTTTGTTTGCTTAAAGCCTTTGGGGGGTTAATGACCATGTCCCGGATATCCTTGGCATCATCTTACGAGATGGCCACGACCTAAGCACCGGGTGTAGGCGTACACCCGTCAGTGCCAAAATAAATAATGTGGTGTGTCTATTGATCTTTAACCCGGTCTACGGATCGGGCTACTGAACGCATAAGGAACATGTAATTCTTTTACAAGATTATATTCAAATAATTATCCAAAGTTATAAAAGTTTGTGCCACGTGCATGCAAATCAATTTTATTAAACATTTTCTAAATGAGTCAGTTAATTGTATTTACCAGTGTAAACTGACGTATTTTCCCAAAAAGGTTAAGTGTAGGTACTACGCGAACTAGGCTGGCTTTCTCCTAGCGTCCACAATAAGTCTCGCAAGCTTGGATGTCAAAACTGTTGAACAATGTTTCCATTTTATTTTTGATCCACCTGTGGATTACTTTCAACTGTTTGTGATACTTGATATTACAAATTTATTAAAGTTGAAATATATCTATCTTTGCTTCCGCTGTGCATATTAAATATTGTGTTGTTTGACTGTAATGTTACCAACCACGTCACGATACTCCCCACCGGGCCCACCGGTAATACGTGGAAATATCGGGGTGTGACAAGATAGAACTATTGATTCAAGTGGTATTCCTGTATACAGAAGAAGAGATTCATGTCATACAGTTATAAAATCTGGTGTTAGATTAGACAACAAAAATGTTGTTCGTTATAACAAAAGGCTTTTGAAAAGATATCAAGCACACATTAATGTTGAATGGTGTAATCAAGCCGGTTCAGTGAAATATTTGTTCAAGTACATTAACAAAGGTCCTGATATGGCTACTGCGGTAGTTTCTGGTGATACAAATTCAACCATCAAGGAAAAGCCAAAAGACAATATCAAGGAGTATTATGATTGTAGATATATTTCAGCTTGTGAGGCATCCTGGAGAATATTCTCTAATGAGGTTCATTATAGGTATCCTGCTGTCGATATTGATAATGTTTTAAGCAAGCCTTCTGTTGCTTCTTCAATATTTGTGCAATGGATGAAGTTGAACGAGACAAATGAGGATGCTAGAAAGCTGACTTATGTTGAGTTTCCTTCCAAATTTGTTTGAATACTTAAAGATAGATGTTGGCAGGTACGTAAGTCGTACCAGTGTGTTGGCCGGATTCATTCTGTATCTCCTGCATTAGGCGAACCTTATTTTTTGAGGATACTACTCAATAAAGTTAAAGGGCCTAGATCGTTCGATGAGTTACGTACAGTTAACAGTCAATTATTCCCGACTTTTAGAGATGCTTGCTATGCGATGGGACTCTTAGATGATGACAATGAATACGTTGAGGCCATTAAAGAAGCAAGTTTTGAAGGACATGCTGGGTATCTTCGAGCGTTATTTGCTACCCTACTTTTGTCAAATACTCTTTCACGGCCAGAATTTGTTTGGGAGAACACGTGGAAATACTTAGCTGATGATATTGTTTATAGACGTCAAAAAGAAACAAATATTTCAGGTTCTGATCTATCTTTTTTATTTCACATACTACATTTTGATTTTTTAATTAATAATGTTAATTTTTTAAATTTGTTAGGTTTAGTGCTTCCTGAATATCAGATTAAGAACCTTACTTTGTTGAAAATTGAAAACTATTTAATTTCCAATGGTTCATCATTACGAAGGTTTGTCACAATGTCGTATCCTGATGACGATTCCTTACGTGATGCTTCTAATCGTCTGATCAATGAAGAGCTATCACATGACCTAGATGAAGTACAAGCTGAGTTTAACAGGTTGCATGAATCTCTTACAGATGAACAACGAGCGGTTTTTGACGAAACAATGGAAGCAGTTGTAGGGCGTAAAGGATGCCTTTTTTGTCTATGGTT
This sequence comes from Helianthus tuberosus, assembly GCA_030545235.1. Lineage (NCBI taxonomy): Eukaryota > Viridiplantae > Streptophyta > Magnoliopsida > Asterales > Asteraceae > Helianthus > Helianthus tuberosus. The sequence goes on from CM060359.1 coordinate 31,642,452, forward strand.
ATGGTGGAACTGGAAAAACCTTTTTATGGAAGACTTTTGCTTCAGCTGTTCGATGTAGAAATGGAATAGTTTTAAATGTGGCTTCAAGTGGTATTGCTTCGTTATTACTTTCCCGTGGAAGGACAGCTCATTCTCGGTTCCATATCCCCATTAATCTACCAGAAGATTCAATGTGCAATATTAAGCCAAATAGTGATATTGCCAGATTATTAAAGGAAACCCAATTAATCATATGGGACGAAGCCCCGATGGTACACAAACATGCCTTTGAAGCTTTAGATAGGACGATGACCGACGTATTTTCGGAAGGTAGGAGTATTCGTTCCGATATTCCTTTTGGAGGTAAAGTTATTGTGTTTGGTGGTGATTTTAGACAAATCCTACCTGTTATTCCTAATGGTACTAGACAAGAAATTGTTAGTGCATCTTTAAGCTCTTCATACATATGGTCAAAATGCAGACTGTTACGGCTGATTAAAAACATGCGTCTAACTATTGGAGCTGAAAGTTCAAATATGGAGTCTATCAGAGAATTTGCAAAATGGCTTATTGATATTGGTGAAGGAAACGTTGGAGATGATAATGATGGTGACGCCATTATAGAGATACCAGATGATTTACTAATCACCGATATTAGTGACCCGAAACAAAGTTTAATTGACTTTGTATATCCTTCAATTATTGAACAATTTAGGATTCATGGATTTTTTTTCTGAGCGAGCAATTCTAGCACCCAAAAATGAGGTAGTTCATGAAATTAATGATCGATTGCTTTCGTTATTTCCTGGTGATGCGAAAGAGTATCTGAGTTCTGATAGTATATGTCAAACTGAACAAATTCTTGATTCTTTTCAAGAAAGCTTATACTCAACAGAAAATTTGAATGCTCTTAAGATTTCTGGCTTGCCTAATAACATATTAGTTCTTAAAGTTGGTGTTCTTGTGATGCTTATTCGAAACATTGATCAACAGAAAGGGTTATGTAACGGTACAAGGCTTCAAATTACTTTTCTTGGTAAACGAGTTATAGAAGCTGAAGTAATATCTGGTGGTAACATTAGCATGAGAGTTTTTATTCCAAGGATTAATATGATCCCGTCTGAGAAAAAAATACCTTTTCAATTTCAACGAAGACAATTTCCTTTATCAGTTTGTTTTGCCATGACAATTAACAAGAGTCAAGGACAATCGTTATCAAAGGTTGGTCTTTATTTTAAAGATCCTGTCTTCACTCATGGTCAGTTGTACGTTGCATTATCAAGGGTCAAGACCAGAGAAGGCGTTAAAATACTAGTATTCGACGCTGATGGAAAACCAACAAATAAGACTTCTAATGTCGTTTACAAAGAAGTTTTTACTAGCTTGTAATCATTGTTTTTTCTGAGTTTTAACTTCCATTGTTCTAAGAATAGTTGTATATATATATTTTGTTAATTACTATTTTGTTTAAATTTTATTTGGTTTAAACTTTATAAACTCTATTGTGTTTTGTATCTCAGAACAATGTGTGATAAATTTATTCATAAGTAATTTACAACGCAGACAATTCTGAAGATCCCCGTGTTCACTATCAATATGGAAGAAAATTATACCGGATTTGGACTGGATAAGAGGCTATGAACTTATCAATTTCAAACCTACACCAGTAAAAAAAATCTTTCTCCAAAGTCAAACCACAGTTTGACCAATGTCAAACAACTGTTTGCAAAAATCTGATTCTTAGTGGTTCGAAAGTCTGTTTTACCAAAGTTAAAACACTGTTTGAGCAATGTTAAAACGTTGTTTGACCAAAGTCAAACTACTTATGTTAAAAGCTAATTATAATAGATAAAACACTGTTCGAGCAATGTTAAAAAGCTGTTTGACCAAAGTCAGACTACTTATGTTAAAAGCTACTTGTAATAGATAAAACACTGTTTGAGCAATGCTAAAACGCTGTTTGACCAAAGTCAAACTACTTATGTTAAAAGATACTTATAATAGATAAAACTAGATTTTCACCAGGCATTGCTTCCCGAGCTCATGAAACTTACTTATGTTAAAAGCTAATTATGATTAATTCATGATTTAAAGCATTTAAAAAATATGATATGTTAATGGCTTTGCTAGTAGAAAAATTATTTTTCTTTGTTAATTTGAATACCAAATTAATTCAACTAATCATCCACTTTACTCTTGTATCTCAATGTAAATATAAATAACAAATTCAATAAGGGGTGTATGTGTAAATATTTTTCATCAGTTGAAAATATGGGAAGATAAAAACACAACCGTCATTATTTCTTCATCATCATTACACATCAAACATCTATCATATCTTCTTTCAAAAATCTCTTCTTCCCAGTCATTTTCTAGGGTTTCAACTTTCTTATTCCCCGTCTTCTACACTTCAATCCCCTGAGGTTTTATTGTTTTTTCTTCAGCAACTGGTATGTACATTCATATTGTAATGAAATTTATATTGTTTAACCGCTCTTAATTCAAATTCTATCTTGCTACTAATAGGATTTTAAACGTTTATTGCTATACATTCAAGAAGGGTTTACTTAGGTGTTTGAATCATTTGTTGAGAACATGTTAAAATAGTTATTATTTGCAGAAAATTTTTAACTCATACTCTGTTTCTATGATTAATTTCACTACATACTCTGTTAATACAAAAAGTTAATGTTCATTTTCGAAGCCAACTTTTTAATTACAATCTTTTAACATCTTTACTGATTCAGGTTTTATGATGTATACTACATTTGTCAAGTTTCTTGATAACCCAGAATCTTTGAAACTGGTATGACATGTTTTTACATATATAATTTATTTTTATTGAGTTATATATTTAACACTTCTTATGGTTTATATTTTCTTACACTACTTAAAAATTATATACAGGATGTACCTATATTCTTTGCTAATCAAAAGTGGGGAGATTGTAAGCAAAAAATTAGGTTGCGAATCTATCATGAGTCTGGTAAAAAATGGGTTGTGAGGGTCAGAACAGAAAATTCAACGCCATTATTAACTGACGGTTGGGACAATGTTGTTAAAGATCTCAATCTGCCGAGGGATACTTTGTTGGTTTTCAAACCGATAGGTGATTTTGGACTTGAACTTTCATGTTTTGTTGATGGCATGTATGGTGAATCTTATTTAACGTTTAATCGTTATGCAAGATTTGGTTTTACGGTATGAATATTGATTTTAACTTGAATTCTTTTGCATCTTTAACATGTCAACACTTATTCTTATAAGTTACATACTTCACGTATAGTATTCATTATTTTTAATTTTATGCAGGTAATCGAAGACTGCTTCATTAAACAATTTTACCTAAACAGCCCCCAAGTGGCAAATTTCAAATCTGTTATAAGGGTTCCTATTGGAATGTTGAGGTGTCTAAGGTTGATACCAACTTTGTATTTGGTAGAGGATGGCCGAAAATGTGCAACGATGTTGGGATACTGGAGGATGATTTGCTTGTGTTTAGCAGAATTGATGATGTTGTTTTTGACGTAGTAGTTTATAGAGATGAGACTGAGATTTGCTTTTTGAAGAAACTGACGATGATAGTGTACTTGAGATATCGAATGCTGATTATGTTGAGAATGCATTCAAGGTATGTAAGTATTTAGCATTAGCAGTAAAATTTTTAATTTTTGAGCATTTAATTAATTATTTCATTAATGTTGACCAGGACATCTATGAGGATGAAGAAGTTTTGTCTGTAGGTGAAGGTAGAACCGTTACTCAGGTACTTACTAAATTATTAAAATTATTTATTTTTAATTTAACACATATAAGAATTTAATGTTTTTACAACTACTAGTAATGTTGTTTACTGATGTTATATTTATCCAATAATGTATTATTTAGAAGAAGTTACCAACGAATTTCGAATGCACGTCGAAGATACGCATGTCTTCAAGATTTAACAAAACCCAAGATGTAAGTTTACCATCTTAAAGATTGTTATATTACTATTGTTATTAAAGTTACTTTATGACAACAGGTTAAGAAGAAAGATAAAGTTACTTCTGAGAGAAAGGAGATGGTCAAGAATAGAACTAAGGGAAATGTTGCCTTACCTGTCGACACAAGTGATCATATTGGATGTTCTTCATTTGCGCATAAAGTTAAGGTATCTATACTTGTCAGTTAATTAGTATATGTTATATAAAATGGTTTTTTTTTGTGTGTGCATATATTCAATATTCCTTTAATTCACATGTATATGTTTTCTTTTTCATCAAGGGGAAGAGAGCCGCCAACGTTCAGAAAAAGCTTAACCGTAGAAATAAGATTGCAAAGACTGCAAAAAAAACATTCTGGACATCTTCTCGACCCTGAGTTCTTTCATTTTGATCGCAAAGGAGACTATAGGCTGGTATACCATTTTTTATAACAAATTAATGATTTATGTTTATTTGTCTAACTATTATTTTTTTCCACACAATACATGTAGTGTCTTCCTGCTGAAGTTGCCTGACGAGCAAGTCTTTCTCTTGATCTTCATCCTTTGAAAGTTCAAAACATGGTTGGGGTTGTGAAGGTTTATGATGTTAAGTCGGAGTTAAATGAATTGAACCCACGTTATGCGTTGGACGGTTGGCGAAAGTTTATGACTAACAGTAACTTGAAGTTTGGTGATATGTTGCACTTCACATACGTGTCTTCGCAACAGAAGATCGTATTAAATCAAGTTACGTCAGTTTAACAAAGACATTTAAGTATGTTCTGATATCAGATACTATAACTATGAATTTTTTGATGGTGATGTTGAATGTTTTTTTTTAATTATTAACTTGATGGTTTGTTGCTATGTATGACTAACATGATAAAACACTGTTATTAGCACTTTATGTTTTATATAATAGATAATATGATATTTCTTTTTGCTAATAGTAACTGCAATTAGTAGAAACTTGGTTTATTAATTGCAATTGTGACATTCTTCTATATTTGGCATGATAATGTTGTGTTTCATATTGTAAAAACCACGGAATTTTCAGATAATAGATTGCTTTGGCCTATTAGATTATGTGTTAAATTATAGTTCTTTATGTCATTTTTTCCTTTTCTTGAATTCTATGTAATTTTGTAAAGAAGTACAATAACAAACAATGGTTTGAACATCTGTTTGCCTTTTGGTCAATAGTTAATGGAAACCCATGTTAGGTTCAACAGTGTTTTGAAGAGGAAAACAGTGTGAGAAGACAGTAGATCTTATTAAGTTAAACATATGTTCGGGCTTAAACAGATGTTTGGACTTAAACAGTTGTTTGACCTTAAACAGATGTTTGGCCATAAACAAATGTTTGACCTTAAACAGAAGTTTTGCCTTAAAGAGATGTTTCGCTTTCTATATCAGATATTTGGACTTAAACAGATGTTTGACCTTAAACAGATGTTTGGGCATAAACAGATGTTTGGCCTTAAACCAAACATCTGTTTAAGGTCAACATATGTTTGACTATTGGTCAACATCTGATTGACTTTTGATTTACATCTGTTTGAATTTTGGTCAACATATTATTTTGTAAAGAAATACAAAAACAAACATTTTTACAAAATCCCAAATCACCGTGTCATATAAGTGCATTGAAGTAAAAGTGGAAATGATATTATTCATGTGGTCCTGTTATGCTTTTGTTGTATCTCTAATATGGGTTCATGATCTAATCCGGTGATTGAAGACATTGTTGTTGAATCGAATGAGATGGTTGATGTAATGTGATCGTATTAATAACAAATATTAATTAATATAACTAAGTTTCCCGAGCCCGGAAAGCAATCCCGGGTAAAAACCTAGTCCCACATATAGCAAAGCTATTAGTAGCGTAAGAGGAGGGTGGGATATAGACAAACCTAACATCTACCCATGCAGATAGAGATGTTACTTTCAGAGATATCGATTCCCAACTCACAAAACAGACATAATGATCGAAATCATAAAATGAACATCGGTAACAATTCCGTTATTACTGATACCCGTATCGATGTTGTTCAGTTGGAACAGACGTTATACCAGTTCGGTTGTCATGGTAAAAAAAAGCAATTATATTTGACCTATTTTAAGCAAAATCTTTTATTGAAATGTAGATAAAAATAAGCACAACACAACGGTATATCCAAAGCTTTATAAAACATTACTTTATATTATTAGAACAACCAAAATGGTAAACAACGCCATTTTATAAATAAAAAAAACTAAATGTGTAGCTTTGATAACACGTACGTTTTTGCTTCGCTTACTTGTAAATATAGAGACGTAGACAAGTATATGCATGTCTCACAACGACATCTACAATTTTTTTGGTTCAACGAACGGACTTGTGCATGTTTCACTAGTTCATTTCCGTTCCTTTAAATATTAATACAAAAGTCGCACACATATGTATATATATATATATATATATATATATATATATATATATCATTTAAATAAGAAACCCTACATAGTAGATATTCTATGATCCATTGGTTACCTCTTTCCATTGTGTTCATTCTTTATGTTTATTTGTGTTATTGTACATGAAATCATAGCCTAGTTGCATCTTAGGGTGGGATAAGTCTTAGAAACAGTCAGGTCATGCATTCTATTCATAAGGACATTTTACCAGATTTATTGGGTTTCCTCCTGAATTGATGTATAAGCATTATTGACTAGTGGAGATGGATATGATCGGGTGGTTCCGCTGGTGGTACGATGATACTCTAGTGGTCTATCAGTGATCCAAATTTGTTGTACAAAAAAAATGTGTTCATTTATGTTTGTTTAATTATGTTCGCTTGTGTTTGTTCACGTTCGTTTGTGTTTTGTTTACGTTTGTGAACTGTTCGTTTAGATTTTTTTAATGAACATGAACATGTTCATTTTCTTAACGAAGGGACATAAACAAAGAAATTTGTTTGATTCACAATTCGTATTCGACTAAAGTTAAATGAACGAACATGAATATGCCCGCGTTCGTGTTCGTTTACATATCTACAGTCAAGTGGTCTGGAATAATTTTTTTAATGTTATATTGTTATTTTCTAGCTTTCATATATGTTTAATATATGAAGAATGACCTAGTTATGCATAAAAAAGATTTGTGGTCAATTATTACTAGAAATATAAGAATGAGAACTAAATAAACCTTTGTAATCATGGATGTAGTTATATCTTTAGGGCAAATAGTCAATCATGCGTAAAAGATAATCATTATTTATGTACTCTTGATCAAACTACAACATGTGAATTAAAACACACTAACTCATTTCCCAAATGGGATTCCAAAGATCCCACACACCATGACTCTTGCTTTCTTCATGAGAGCTCGATCCAAGTTGACAGAAACATGGATACGTGTACGTCCCCATGCAATCTTTCACTTCATTCGACCAGCAGCTTGTAGATGATATCCATTCTGATATCCTGCTTTCATATGGAGAATCATTACCCATCAATGCATTCATGTTAGACATCTGATCAGGTGTTTCAGATGATGAAATTCCAAAAATACCCTCGTTTCCGCTCACACTGCTCTCAATCCCAATGTAATCAAGGCTCCTGTCGTGTGTTGGTATCGCGAAATCTTGTTTCGTGCTGCTTTTGGTTCCTTCGACACATTCTGGTTAAAAGTTTCATTTGTTTAATATGTAAAAATGGAGATTATAGATTATTAGATAGAGTACATAGGTTAGGGTATATTGTATTTATATCGTATGATATTATTAGGTTTCCTTTGTAACAATCCTCGTTGTTTTTTATTTAATAATACATAATATCTTACAGGCTTATCATTATTCTGTAGAGATTAACCTGTTTGTTGAGCTTCTATTTTCTTCTTTAAATGACTTCTCCAGTAATTCTTGATCTCGTTATCTGTTCGTCCGGGCAATCTTTTAGCGATTTTCGACCACCTACATAAATCCATAATCATATATATGCCAGTCATTTAGGCAGATCAGGTTAGGTATATGTTAAATGATACCAATTCTTTGGGTTACATTTACTGACCAAAATACTTAAGATTACAACTGTAAACAAGACATTTCAGAGTATATTTATATCTATTAACTTAGTTAACTATAATATATCTATTAACATAATTAACTATGTCTATAATCATGCAATTTATACACTTACTTACTACCCCATTGTTTATGAAGATCAAGAATGATGTCTTCTTCCTCTTGAGTTATCTCACCATGCTTTAAATTCGGTCGAAGATAGTTCATCCACCTTAATCGACAACTCTTTCCACTCCTCTTTAAACCTTAATCCGTACGTTTGAACTCGTTAAAAACAATCAAAATTTGATAGAATTAGCATCTAAATTGAACTTACCTGATTGTTTAGCTAATGCATCCCAATGTTTTTCGCCTAAAGCTCCAACAATGGCGGTCAATATCTCATCTTCTTCCTCGAGCCAAGGTCCTCTACGCAAGTTTCCTGAATCGCGATTCTCCATTAAAATGATTTAGTGATATTTTTTGATGATTAAGTTTGTGTTTATGTTTATATATAGGATATTTTATAATGCATGGTTACTATATATTTTGGATAGGGACAGAAGGTGGAAAGCAATGTGATTGTGGAAGCTCCACCATTGTGTTTTGTGACTTTTGTAGGGGTTTTTCTATTGGTTTGGATGGGAGTTTGCATCACAATCTTGGTTATGTGTTTCTTCTTTTTGGTGATTATGACTTCTCAAACTCTTTTTTTTTAATGTAAGGGTATCAGTCTCGTAGCTCCTCTACTTTATCATGTGTCCACGTGGGATTTTCTTTATATATACACTATACAAATGTACACCATACACATTTAGAACAAAAGATAAAAGGCTACTAGAAGAATTCAAATCGATGGTTTTTGCACAAATTTGAATTTTATTCGATCAAGGAACAAGCGAAGCTAGTCCATTTAAGTTCAAAAGAGTTGATATATGATCGTAGGTATGGAGCTCGTGAGCTACTCGAAATCGGATCGTTGAAGTTCGAATCAAGCATAGCTTAAAAACTCGAACTTAATAATATCATACTCATCATTAGAAAACTCGTGAGAACTGAAAGGTTTTTTTTGCTAATATGTCTTATATGTTACCGTCAAATTTACGTATATGTAATTTTGTTTTGCAACATATATTTTTGTGTGTATTATGTATTTAGGGAGAGGATCATGAGAAAACTAGATATAAATGAGAAAACCAAAAAACTAACCAAAAAAGCACTAAAAAGGAGGGGGGGGGGGGGGGGGGGACTTTTAATGAAGGAGGGGTAAAATTGGAAAAAAAAAATATGTAACTTTTCAAACATTTCCCATTTCTCCATACGTTATCATTTTAAAACAAAAATGGCACCATAAGATCACAAATTTTTGTATCTTTCATTCAAGTATATTCGAGCATATTTTTTATGACATAAAAAAAGATTTATGGTGTCTTGTTTTCAATACTATTATTATAGTAGTGCACATGTGCAATATAACATGTACTACAATTGCATTACATGCTTAAAATTAGCTTTTTGAGTCTAGTTTAGCTTTTAGGGTTAGTTTTTTTGGAGGTTTAGGATTAGGATTAGGTTTTTGGGTGTGGGGGGAGGGGGGTTTAGGTTTTTGGGGGGTGGGGGGTTTAGTTTTTTTTCGGGTTTACAATTGCATTACATGCTTAAAATTAGCTTTTTGAGTCTAGTTTAGCTTTTAGGGTTAGTTTTTTTGGAGGTTTAGGATTATGATTAGGTTTTTGGGTGTGGGGGGGTTTAGGTTTTTGGGGGGTGGGGGGTTTAGGTTTTTTTCGGGTTTATGTTTAGGGTTTAGTTTTAGGTTTTCGGGAGGGTGGGGGTGGGGGGTTTAGGTTTTTGGGGGGTGGGGGGTTAGGCTTTTGGTCGGAGGGTGAATTTAGGTTTTTGGGGAGTGGGGGTGGGGGGATTAGGTTTTTGGGGGGTGTCGGTGGGGGTGGGTTAAGTGGTTTAAGCTTTATGTATTAGTGCACATGTGCAGTACAACCAAAAAAAATTTTTTTTTTTTTTTATTTTTTTCTAGACATAAAAACTAGCGATTTTTTTATTAAAAATTGTAAAAAAAAAAAAATTGGTATGTTTTTAGGTTTTTTTTAGGCTTTTTTGGTTAGTTTTTTTGTTTTCTCATTTAAACTAGTTTTCTCATGATCCATCCCTTATGTATTTATTTACTATATAATGCATATTAGCAAAAAAGAAAAATGAACTCAAGTTAATTCTCAACCGATCCATAAATTAAAAGAGTTCAAAATGAGGTGAGTCCAAGCCCTCATAAATTAAAAGCTTAAAAAGTTCAACTAGAGTCGAGCTTGGATTCAAACACAGTTTAAAATTCTTACTAGGGTCAAGATTGATGTGGAGATTTCGAAAAGAATAACAAAGTTTATTTCTACATTCAAGTACAACATACACTAGAAACAAAAAAGGTTGGGCACTATACTAAATGCTAATATAGTGCCCGAGGATAAAACACCAAGAACGATGATAAGTCATCAACAAATCTACAATAACCATTTTCAAGAACACAAGCCCAAGGATTATGTTGTGAAAATTTGTGAATGGATATTTAGTTAATTTATAATTTAGTGAAATTATAATTACTAATTAAACTCCTTCATATGGTGAAACTCTTGAGTAGAGTTTTATATCACTTGATTAGCTTTTATTAGAGTTTTTATGGCTCTAATTAAATCACTAATTAAGTTAAACTTTTATTAGAGTTTTATGTCTCTAATAAAATCACCACTTAAGAGAAACTTTTCATAACACACAACTCTTGTAAAAAATGGAAGGCCATGTGACTCATTGGAATTATGAGAAAACTACAAGAGAAAGATAATATGTATGAAGAATTCTTGGAGAAGTGGTGAAGACTTGAACATCCATATGTTGGGAATTATAGAGAGATAAGTTTTCTCTACTCGATTCCATCACCTTCATATCATTATTTTCCACAAGTTCAAACACTATAATTTTATTCGGTGTAACCTCGGGCGTGTGGCCATTTTCGGCAGTACAGACTGCTTCGGCTGTTGTACCCTGGGAGACAGACGCGTCGTCTTTAGTAGAGGCGCGAAATCTGTTTTTAAGGGAAGCGTGTTGAACACGTGCCTCAACCAAAATCGTCAACATTTTAGTGTTCTTTTTGTTGCAGTCAAGGAATATTTTTCAAGACTCAAGATGATGAATACTCGAGTCTAGGATGCTATCAAGTGCGCGTGAAGGACCCACCAGAGATGCGGCTTGAATCAAGATTGGTATATATAATTATATTATATATTCTTTTTATTTAGTTATTGCAACCGATATTGTACTATGATATTTTCTACGAATAACGAGAGTCTCGTTATTATATATTTTGTAATTATATTTTACAAAAGGTGAACCTAATTCCTATAAACTTAAAACAGATTTCATGAGATTGTTGGTACAATCTTAAAACCTTATTTATAAGGATTTTGGGTTTATGAAAGGATTTATAATAGAATAAAAAAAATATTTTAGAGATTATGATCTTATAAATATATTTTTTTTTGGGAAATATGAATGTAGTACAACTTGTTGTGTTTGAATTTTTTAGATTAAGATACAATCTTAAATCCTATACCATGGTACAAAACGAATAGTTTTGGTTCCAACATTTGGTTTTGAAACGATTTTGAAAATCGTTAATTTTTCTAACTTTTGTGTTAGATCGGGTTTATTAGTGTAAACCATACGTTTTTTGTAAACGTTAAATTCTCTAACATGTGTGTTAGACCGGAATTATTGGTGTAAACCATACGTTTTTTGTAAACGTTAAATTCTCTTAAGTAGAGTTTTTTATGTCTTTAAATAAGAGTTTTATGTTACTTGATTAGAGTTTTATGTATCTAATCAAGTCTCTATTTAAAGTAGACTTTTCATCCACCCATGGATTGATATGAACAAATAAGTCTTATAATGATTTTTGTAATCATTTGTGTAACACCCCAAAAACGGGTTTGGTAATTTAAACCCGGTTAATACAAAGGAACGGGTAAAAATACTGTTAAGGGTAAAAGTGAACCCGTAAATGAATATTAACTAGGAATAATTAACCTAGTTGAATATTAGTATCGTTGGCATTAAACGAAGGGTTGTAACCTTATTTAACTAAAACAAAACATGAGGGACCTAAGTAAACAACTTGAAAGTTGTTTTATTAAAAAAAGAAAACAACACACACACAAACACACATCGTGTGTGTGTGTGTGTTCATCAACGAGCAGGGAAGGCTCCCTTGGAGCCAAAACCCTAAACTTCACAACTTCTCCAAATTGAAAGGCTAAACGAAGCCCAAATTCACAACCGAACGTGAATTAACGATCACCTTCACAAGGGGATCATAAGGTATGTCTTAAAACTTAGATTTGATGATCTTGTTTGAAGTGGGTTATGATCAATCCATGAATTTGTATGAAATTAAGCACGTAGAGGTGTTAGAAACACCAAATAGAACTTGTGTTATGATTAATTTCAAGTTATTGGGTGATTTAGAATGAAACCCATTGCATGAGTGTGAAGATGATGATCATGATGAACTTGTAGATGTTATAGTGTGATCTTGTGATGTATAAGGTGTTATATGATAGACTGAGATAGATAGACTTGATGTGGAATTTATGATTATGAGATTTTGATTGAATGTGATGGTTCATAAGATGAAATAGGGAAGAACATGCTTAAAGCACTTGTACATTATGCTTAGAAAGTGATATGCACACCAAGTGTTTGATGAAATGCTTAGGAGAAAATGATAAGTGAGATTGTATGCTAATAATGAATAAATGTATGTAGAATGTGATGATGATGTATTAAAATAATAGAATTGTATAAGGAATGTGTTTTGAATGGATTACAAGTGAGAAATTAGTTTGATAAGATGATATGGCAAGAACCTTCATTAAAAGGTATGTATGCTAATCATGTTATGATAAATGTGATGACATGTATGGATAGGAGTCATGTCAACATGGACACAAGCGTGGAAGGGCAACGGGCCAAGGATAAACACGGAAGCTATGCTCGAACTCGGACGCACGAGGTAAGTGAACTCCGAACTTACCCTTTTGTTTGGTAATGTATTTATGATATATGGTAATTATTGAATGTAATGTGAGAAGATATGAATCGATCTGATTACTAAGTTAAGTTTTAGTGGAAATGGGTCGGAAGTGGTTAAGAAGGAGATTCGATTAAGTTTGGGTAAGAAAAGGGAACTTACATATTGAATTATGCATAAAGATGAATTAAGGAGTTATACATGTAGGATGTAAGTTGTAAATACGTGTACGAATAGAAAGTGAATACATGCTTGAGTGAGTATTTAATTATATGCTTGAATGAATAAGATGAGTTATGTGTATTCGAGGACATGTTCATATGAAGAGAAGCTAATGATACTAACCATTTTTCTATTGAGAATTAATGTGAAGTATAGGCATGTTAACAATGGAAGTGAAGGTTGACTCCGCAATCCGATGCGAGTGATCGAATGGATGGATGAAGGGGCTAGTATAAGAGAAAGCATGATATGTTGACGCCTATTTATACATGTGTTAAGATTTTGTATTATGTCACCGGTTACTAATGATGTGATTGAATGCGGTGTCTGCAGGTTGTACAGGTTTATGGATGTTTCATCAAGAAGTGTACGCGGTTGAAGATCGAGTCAATGCATGGATTGTACGTGGGTGTGAATGTGGTCAATTAATTTTATATAAGTATGTTAGTTTTTAATTAATTTATAAAAAGGGATTAATGTATTTAAGTGAAAGAAAGAATATCATTAAAGAAATTTTAATTATGTGTTTTCCGCTGTGAATCTTGGGTTAAAACGTGTTAGGGCGTCACAATTTGTCTTCTAACATGTGTGTTAGAAACGTTCATGAAACGCGTTAGTTTGGAAGCAATTTTAATTGTTTAGTTTCTAACGTGTGTATTAGAAATGACTTATTTATTTGAACCATATATGTGCTTTTAGCAAGTCAAATTAACATTTTGTGAAAATGTTAATATTTCTAACGTGCGCGTTAGAATTTCTTTCATTTTAACATAATTGTTAAAAATGGTTAAAATACAAAAGCTTTGAAATGTTTTATGTAAACATTTTATATAAGTAATTTGTTGTAGCATTGATTTTAATGCTTTGTATGATTTAGAAATAAAAGGTCATACATTGAAATTGATGTTTGATTGGCTTCAAGAATTAAATCACAATAAAGTGCTAGTGTAGTTGTGTGGGTTCATCACCAACTTTAATTTGTGATTTCTAAATCAATTTGAGTGAAATTTTAATTACTAATTAAACTCTTCATATGGTGAAACTCTTGAGTAGAGTTTTAATGGTGACATTTGATGAGTTTTATTAGAGTTTAAATATATAGTTATTGAGACTCTTAACTCTTCATATGTGAAACTCTTGAGTAGAGTTTTAATGGTGACATTTGATGAGTTTTATTAGAGTTTAAATATATAATTATTGAGACTCTTAACTCTTCATATGTGAAACTCTTGAGTAGAGTTTTAATGGTGACATTTGATGAGTTTTATTAGAGTTTAAATATATAGTTATTGAGACTCTTAACTCTTCATATGTGAAACTCTTGAGTAGAGTTTTAATGGTGACATTTGATGAGTTTTATTAGAGTTTAAATATATAATTATTGAGACTCTTAACTCTTCATATGTGAAACTCTTGAGTAGAGTTTTAATGGTGACATTTGATGAGTTTTATTAGAGTTTAAATATATAGTTATTGAGACTCTTAACTCTTCATATGTGAAACTCTTGAGTAGAGTCTTAACTCTTCATATGTGAAACTCTTGAGTAGAGTTTTAATGGTGACATTTGATGAGTTTTATTAGAGTTTAAATATATAGTTATTGAGACTCTTAACTCTTCATATGTGAAACTCTTGAGTAGAGTTTTAATGGTGACATTTGATGAGTTTTATTAGAGTTTAAATATATAATTATTGAGACTCTTAACTCTTCATATGTGAAACTCTTGAGTAGAGTTTTAATGGTGACATTTGATGAGTTTTATTAGAGTTTAAATATATAGTTATTGAGACTCTTAACTCTTCATATGTGAAACTCTTGAGTAGAGTCTTAACTCTTCATATGTGAAACTCTTGAGTAGAGTTTTAATGGTGACATTTGATGAGTTTTATTAGAGTTTAAATATATAATTATTGAGACTCTTAACTCTTCATATGTGAAACTCTTGAGTAGAGTTTTAATGGTGACATTTGATGAGTTTTATTAGAGTTTAAATATATAATTAGTAAGACTCTTAGCTCTTCATATGTGAAACTCTTGAGTAGAGTTTTAATGATGACATTTGATGAGTTTTATTGATGACATTTAATGCTCTAATTTGGTCATGTTTTGTATATATAAAATGACTTAAATTTTCTAACACGTGTGTTAGAAAATGTGTATCACGAATACGAGGTTAGAGATTGTTCATAATGAACAGAAATGTTTTATGTAAACATTTAATTGCCTATGTGTGCATTAAAGATGATGAGAAATGGTTTATTTTATAAACTATATTTTTAGAAAAAAACGTTTTATGTAAACGTTCGATTCTATAGTGTGCTTGTTATAACATTTTTTTTAACATGCGCGTTAGAAAATGTTATTTGGTGAAAAACAACTTGGTGTTGTTGTGAACAAATTTAATTGTTCAAGTTTACTACTTAAACGTAGTATTTGTAACAACTTGGTGTTGTTTTGAGCATAATTGTCATAGTTTAAAGTTTAAAGATGAAATGGGAACTTGTACTTAGAAGTGCATGGAGTCTTATTGAGGGAGTACCTCAAGACATGCTATGGGACGATATTGTTGAGAAGATTTCGGTCAGATTATAAAGTGTTGAAGATAAAAACACTTTGCTATTTGATGTCTACATATTGTCTATGTTTCCGTTTAAATTTCAAAAGTGATTGACACTTATGATTTAGTTTCTAATGTATTTTATTGTTTTGTGTTTAATATCTTCGGATAACACATACAGTTTTTTACAAAGAAATAAATCAATAATGGTTGTGACGTATAAATTATTTTTGTGGAAAATAATTATAACGTCGGTTATACATTGTTTAAAAGAATATGGTTTTAAACGGATAGTACATGAAAATACTTGGACATAAACAACTTGAGAGTTGTTACATTGACTAAAAGTAAAAAACGAAACATCAAATGTATAACCACATCATGAGTGAGTAATGAAAGAACGTAGTGAGTGTATTGAGATGAAATACACTAACGACATTCATGTCGACATACTTCATTAGAAGTCATTGGAAAATTCACAAGTGTGAATTCTAACATATGAAAGTAAAAGTACTATATGTTATTGTATACCTTTAATAAATCTTGCGAGATTTATAAGTAGATGCATCTACCACTTGATTATTGTTAGATCTATATGGAGATTTTACCTTCATTTGGGAGAGCATCCTAAATATACATATCTCCTAATGAATAACAATACATGTATGCAAATCACTTATGGCAAAATTATGAATGCCATGTTGTTGAGTGTCGATCTAGTTGACTCTATCTCACACATAATAGTGATTGTAGACGAGAAACATTTATCTTGTTGGTGATGAATGTGTTCACCAAGTGACTTGGATTAAGACTTATGTTTAAGTACTTATGAGTCAATGGTAGATCGTTGGAGATCAAAGGTAAACAAGTTATGTTCCTTAAATGAATGATGAAATTTAGCTTTGTGCTATATACAATAATTTGCGAGACCTTCCTAAATATTGATGTTTTAGGATTATGAATAAGTCTCATTATTTTGTCTTAACAATGGATGAATGTTGCAAAGTGATATTATGATATCCTTAGGGCTGTGAAGAATCAGAATGATGCATCTTCTGTTCACAAGCTAAAGTATTGTAGTCTAAAGCATGCTAGACTAGTACTTGGTTAATTATGGGTCTTGACGGAGACTAATTAACTCTAAACATTCAAATGTGTATGAACACAAAAAGAATTTGTGTATGGACAAAGTTGAGAGAGAATTTTCATTCATTATAAGGAAATGACATGTAATTTTTAAAAGTTTGTTCGAAGAGCTAATGAGGAGAACTCATTGTCTAAGCTTATTCTAGATGTTAAATTAGAATTATTCTAAGTTGGTGACAAACTTATGACAATGGCATGTGTTGCTTTGGTCAGCTCGGAAGCTTGTGTAAGCTAATGCAATATGAGTTGAATTCACTGATACAATAAGGTTGGTCTTGTTCAATCATATGTGTGTAAATGTCGCCATAAGTGGTGTTACGGAAATGTTGATCAAATGGCAAGAAATGTGGGGGAGGAACCATTTAAGAAACAACCCTATAAGGGTATGTAGAAATGGTTCTCATTAACACATCTAAATGTTATCCAATAACACTTAAATGTGGGGGTGTCTTGCATTTGTTTTTAGCAATAAGGATTTTGTAATCCAATCTAACATTGCAAATAGACGACTAAGTGGAGGACACAAAGGTCGTAGTGCATAATAGAGATGTGTTTGCCTTAAATGATACACGTATCTTACGAAGACATATGGTATAACCAGATTCAGATGGCCACTGGGGTTATAGTCTTAGAAGTTGACAATAGGCAAAATTAACTTACGAGTTAAGAACACATCATGACAACTGATCTCAAATACGCAAAGTTATTTGCTAATGTTATGGATCCAATAACCTGATGGTTTATTAGAGATCAAGTTGTGGAATGGGACTGAAGCCCTTGAAAAATGAAGTTCATATGATGGAAACCTAACTCAGTAGACTGGAGATCCCAAGAATTGAGTTCAATAGGAAAACCTAATTGTATGAATAAGCGAGGTCACTGTGGGGGAATAACCCTACGCATTTAATAAGGTAGTTTATTATAAAGATTAATAAACTTCCTAGTCCATTCCTAAAAGTGACAAGTGTGAGGCTAAGCATAATATGTGGTAAATGATTTGGATAGATCACGATAACCACAATGCTTTTAATGATCTAAGGAGAATCACCTATGTTAGAGAGAAGTGGGGTCGCTTCGAATGGAATTGAGGGCACAATTCCTAGAGCTCTCGCAGAACCATGAAAGTGTTCCACGACCATTATTGGACACGACTATGAGGAGATGACCCTGCTAGGGAGAGTCTTGTGTGAAGTGTATTGTCGTCTACACAAACGGCAGACGAGTTCAAAGACATCGAGATCTACTCAGAGCTAGTGGGCTAAGTGCATTTCATGAGCGAAGGTTCAAAGGCTAACACCTACCTATCGTATGCAAAACTCAACTGTCGAGATTCCATTGGAAATTTTATGTGTTTTGAACAATCTCCATTCATGTGGGGGATTGTTGGGAAAATTTGTGAATGGATATTTAGTTAATTTATAATTTAGTGAAATTATAATTACTAATTAAACTCCTTCATATGGTGAAACTCTTAAGTAGAGTTTTATATCACTTGATTAGCTTTTATTAGAGTTTTTATGGCTCTAATTAAATCACTAATTAAGTGAAACTTTTATTAGAGTTTTATGTCTCTAATAAAATCACCACTTAAGAGAAACTCTTCATAACACACAACTCTTGTAAAAAATGGGAAGCCATGTGACTCATTGGAATTATGAGAAAACTACAAGAGAAAGATAATATGTATGAAGAATTCTTGGAGAAGTGGTGAAGACTTAAACATCCATATGTTGGGAATTATAGAGAGATAAGTTTTCTCTACTCGATTCCATCACCTTCATATCATTATTTTCCACAAGTTCAAACACTATAATTTTATTCGGTGTAACCTCGGGCGTGTGGCCATTTCCGGCAGTACAGACTGCTTCGGCTGTTGTACCCTGGGAGACAGACGCGTCGTCTTTAGTAGAGGCGCGAAATCTGTTTTAAGGGAAGCGTGTTGAACACGTGCCTCAACCAAAATCGTCAACATTTTAGTGTTCTTTTTGTTGCAGTCAAGGAATATTTTTCAAGACTCAAGATGATGAATACTCGAGTCTAGGATGCTATCAAGTGCGCGTGAAGGACCCACCAGAGATGCGGCTTAAATCAAGATTGGTATATATAATTATATTATATATTCTTTTTATTTAGTTATTGCAACCGATATTGTACTATGATATTTCCTACGAATAACGAGAGTCTCGTTATTATATATTTTGTAATTATATTTTACAAAAGGTGAATCTAATTCCTACAGATTAAACTCATAATTGTAAATGTAGTGCCGCTGAATAGACCTCATAATCAATCGGCTTGTAGTCCTAACGTTTATCGAATGATTTGTTCATGAGTTCAGCCAGATCCATAAACTGGATCACCATGACAAAAAGGAACTTCATATGGACATTTTTTAAAGGTAGATATAAGAAGATGGACACATAGACATACACAACCGTAATGCACGAATGATCTACTACTTTTTTTAAACGAGTTACAATAAAATCTTGACTTGTTTTGGTCATGAATATAAGTAAGTCAGGCAAAACAAGCAGGTCATGTCACGGTAACCAACATGTCATACTCAGTTTGGGTCAAAAAAGGCTGATCGAACTTAAAAACTTAAAAAAAAAACCGTCATTTCAATCCAAGCTCAATTTAGTCATAGCCCGTTTTAACTTGACTAGAATTGAACTTTTTTAAATCGGTTTGTTTTAACCCAAACTTAGTATGACCCAGTATCCACCTGTTTTTGCCAGGCTTACATATAGTCACCTAGATTTTTCTTTCCCCTTGTATATTTTATTTTTAAAGGACCAATCAACTTTTCACCTAACTATAAAGAAATTGCATAGTTGAAATCTACTATCTATGGCCAAAAGTCAAAATGTACTCAGTATTTTATTTTTTAAGAGATGTATATCTGTTCTGTATCAAGAAATTTGCAACCTCCAAACTGAAACATATTTCAGGGATGTTTCAACTATTTGTCTAACATATAAAATACACATCAGTAGGTAGCTAGTTTTGATCTAGATCAGTACCATCAAATTATTAGTAATTATGATAAATGAGTAAATAAATAATTTTGGTTGGAACATAAAACATTTAATAAGACAAGAAGCGTTCCGATTTTCATTGAACATACTCCAAAAGAATATCGTTGCATTGTTCATACGACGAAGGGAATATTAGTACTCTACCGAGGGACCAAACAAATGTATCAGAATTTAATGAAAAGTTGATTTGAAAACGAAAATAGAATATATACCTTCCCAATGTTCCTGAGTTCTTTGCCAACAGATTTAACTGAAGTATATAGTACAACTCACATGAAGTAGCTTGATGAATGTATAAGCCATTGGTATTGAGAACTATCATTTTTGCGTTATAGTTGAACTTGGTTGTATGTGTATTAGTTTTTAAGCATGGGATGGGATTTTAATTTGGTCTTTGGGTGAAGAAACACACATACACATACATAATGGTTATATACAAACACAATGGAATGTTGAGTCTTGTTGATGCAACAAATATAAGACCAACGGTAGTAGCTGGGCTGGTTAGGCAAAAAGGTTGAAGGGTTCCACTTTGCCTAACGCAGGTCGTGGGGTCCCCCCACGTTTGCAAGACGTGGAAGGAGATTCACTAGTTAGTTTTTGTTATTTGTTGGAGATCCTTCTCTGAAGTGTATCCAGATTCGGATGTGGGAGCAAATAGAATGTATGTGGTGGATGTGAAAAGGAGTGACTCGCATGTAAGCAAGTACTCAATACGAATGACCAGAGATTAGAGAATCAGAGCTGGCCAGGAGATGTTTTCTGAAGTAAATGAAGTGTCAATTTATAGGAGAAGACATCTCCCGAAGTAGAATTCATTTGACTAGTGATCCTGTTTGCAGTGAGGGGCTTACCCGTTTGGGGGTTAAAGCCTTTTAACCCCTGGATAATAGCGTGTGTTTTGCAGACCTGCTTTGCTTTTGCGGCTTTGAGTTGGTGAAGCAATCCCTGGATGTGACTGGCCATTGTTTCCGTATTGCTTTTCCCCATCTCATAGCTTTTCAACCATTGAATCGTTTAACCCTTTGAGCATTTACGTATTTAGTCATTTTATTTAGTCTTGGTCTACCCCCATCATCAGCCCCCCAAGTCAGAGGTTTTTGGGTAATGAGCTCAAAGACTTCTGACTTTTATGCGTGTATTTTATTGCCTGAAGGTTTCAAGGGTTCGTTGCTTGAAGGCTTGAAGGGTTGTTGGCAGTTAATATTTGAATTTTAAATAACTGACAATTGATTTGATTGATGTATGGCAGTTGATAGGGTGGCGGTTTTGCAGAAGTTACTGTTTGCCAGTATTACCCCTATTTTAGGTTATTTTTGTTTTATATTTGCATATCATATTCATTTTCTACACAATTCCTTCAAGTTGTTCTCTGCCATTTCCTTCCTTTTCTAAGGTTAGTTTCGGTTTCCTTTGCATCTTATATTCTTCATTTTATCAAAAATGGGTGCTCGTAAGGATTTAGCAAAATCCTTTTCCCGGTTAACACAAGAGGAGGTAGACTTATTTTGTATGGAATATGGTATTGATAGAAAGTTTAACCCAACTGCTCCTGCTTGTGATGTTCCTGTTGATAAACCGACCCCTGGTTCGATTGCCCTTTACTGTCGTCATTTTGAGTTTTCGAATCTTCGTTATCCCTTTTCGGTTTTTGTTTTGAACTTGTTGGAGTATTATCGGGTTTCTTTTCGGCAAGTTCATCCGAAGGGTATGGCTAGGGTTTTGCATTTTGAGGTTTTGTGCCGTGCCCTTGGATATGATCCCTCCTTGTTACTTTTTCGCCGATTTTTTCGTTTGGCTAAGAATGGCGATTGGTTTACCTTTGAAACATCCAAAGTTGATTCCTGCCTTATTTCATCGATGGTTACCACGCTTGGGGCTTGGAAGGATCGTTTTTTCTGGGTTTCCGATGCTATTGTCCCATTCAAGATGGTGTGGAGGCGACCGGATGCCGTTCTTAATGATCCGGAGCCCTCTGAGTCTGAATTCAATGATGTTTTTCTTAAAGCTATCCGGAATGCCCTTCGAGGGTTCGTTCCTTTCCTGAACATTTGCTAGTTCTTTTAGGGGTTAGTAAAATCTGGGGGAATGTTGATCGGGATCCGGTTCTTATGAGGAGTGGCATGGGTATGCATTTTCCTTTTTTGCCCTTTTGCCTTTTTCTTGATTTGTTACTTATGTGCTTTTGTTTTGCTCTTTGCAGTCATGTCTGCTTTGGATTTTATTAAGAGTGATGACACGTCTGATGTTGTATTTGGGGATGCTCCGTCTGTTCCTGGTGAAAATGTTGTGGTTAGAACTGTTGAGCAAAGGTTTGAGGGCTTGGGTTATGTTAGTGCTGCCAATGTCAAAGGTTTTTCTAAGTCTAATGCTCCCAAATCTTCAACCCGTCGATCTTCCCGTCGGCTGTTGAAAGCTGGTCCTCAATCCACTTCTACTGAACCAGTGGATTTGAGTGATGATGTTGAAGTTTCAGAAGATCAAGGTGGTGAAGCGGGTGATAAAGAATTGGTTGTTCATGGTAAGAAGGTTTTAGGCAAAAAGGTTGCTGCTACCCCTGTTCAGGGTTCTTCAAGCAGGGACGTTGAAGGGTTGGATCCAGAAGAGGTTTATGTGCCTAACTGGTCGGTGAAAAATGATGATAGTTTTAAAGATACTGCTGTTTGTGAGGACGTTCTGAGCCACATTGCTCCTTCTTCAGTTCACGAGACCATCGCTGGGATGGATGATGACTTAATGTTATCCCGCATGATTTTGAGCACTTGCAACCTTGCTTCGATGCTTCCTCAAGGGATTGCTCGTTTTCGTCAAAGAATGCGGGAATATGAAGAATTTTCAAAGAAGAAGGAAAAAATGAAATCTTCCATGGCCACGATGAAAAAGGAGATAGCTGGTTTTGCTGAGAAAGAGGCAGCGTGGGAAAAGAAGGTTAGTGATTTGAAAAAGATGCATGAGATTGAGATGAGTGATTTGAAAAAGAGCTTTGAGGCTGATAGGTTGAAGCTTAGGGCTGATCGGGAAACTTTGTTTGTTCAGCAACAGGCTTTTGGTAAGGAGAAAGAGGGGTTGAAGGCTTCAGTTGCTCGTTCTACCGCTGACAATCAGTGGTTAATTGAGCAAGGTTTCCAGTAGGTTGTTACTTATCTTTTACATTCCAAGGAGTTCAATTCTGCCCTTGGTGACGTTTATACTAAGCTTCTCAACCTGGGGAAACACCAAGGCCTCATTGTTGGTTATAAGCTTCATGAATCCGGACATCCTTTGGAGAAGTCACCTCTATTTCGTCCCGATGCTTCTGATGTTTTTAAAGGCTCCGTTGAGCAAATGGAGAAGCTGACCTATCCTTACATCCATCAAGTTTCTGCTTGTTTTGGTAAGCCTCTTGCTGTGTTGCAGGACTTGAAACCGGAGGGCCTAAATGAAAAGGTTTGTGCTGAAATCTTGGGTTCTCTCTCAAGGAAGAGATCCTACTCGGGGGATAGTGATGATACCCTTTCAGGTCAGCCGGATGTTCCCAAGGATGCAAGCTTGGAGGCTTCAGCGGTGGGTGGTGATGGAGGTTTGAAGACTAAGAAACTGAAGAAAACAAAGAAGGCTAAGGGCGAAGGTTCTGGAGTTTCCAAGTCTGTTGATGCTTAATTCGTAGCTTTCTTAGCACTAAAAACGATTTATGGTTTGTTATCTTAAACAATATTAGGTTTTCAGGAACCCTTAAGGTTCCTGTTGGTTGTGTTTAAGGCCTGCATGGCCGTTTGAACAATGATTAGCCTTGCAAGTTACTAGGACTTGCTTTAACTTATGTTTTGAAGTCTTTTAGGACTTTCTATGTCATGGTACGATGTTTTAACTTTCTTCTTTATGTTATGTTTTTAGACTTGTGCCTGCTTTTGTTAAGGCAGCCTGTTTGGCTTTAACCTTCCAAGCTTTTTGGCTGTCTGTTAGTAGGTTGAAGCCTTTAGGGTTTCGAGTTGTTACTCGGGTGGCTTGAAGCCTTGAAGGCTTCTTAGTCTTGTGACCTGACTTGGTTTGTATCTTTGTGGTTTTTGTCCAGTGATTTTGTTCTTTTAGATTTTCTTTGTCTTTTTGTAACTTTGTCTTTGTCGAGTTTGTGCTGCCCTTATGTTTGTTATACCTAAAAGGGTTCAGTGCTGCAGACACTTAGCCTTGGTATTTTTAACAAGAAGATATAGCACCTATCCTTTTTATCATTATTTTGGTTTTCACTTGTCTTTTTTCAAGCCCGTTTGCGGATTATATTTTTAAGGCTTAGGGAACATTTGGTGTAGGCTGTTCACACCCGTCTATGAGACAATTTTTTTTTTCTTAACAAGTCTCATGGAGTTGTATTGACTTAGGAACTCTCCCCTTATATAGGTTCATTTAACCCTTGAACCTATTGAGCGATGTGGCCTGGGAGCTCATCCCCTTACATGGCCCTTGCCATGGAGTTTTTTGCTAGGTTCTCAACCTGATCTTAGGATAGAAAGACAAGTTTGATAAAACAACTTCATTCATTCAAGCAATACTTGCTTTTCACAAAAGGTATTCATAGTGATGTTCGAAATACATTTTGATACAAACCAAATTTTCCTGTCTAAACATGGAACCTTTTCAGGGTTTTGCCATTCTAATGTCTAGGAAGCCTTTTGCCTTCTGAATCTGCTAGCTTGTAGGATCCACCCTTGTGTGCTTCGAGGACGGTATATGGACCCTCCCATTTTGGGCCAAGCTTTCCTTGATTTTCCTTTTTGCTAGCTGCATTGTTTCTGAGGACCAGGTCCCCTGGCTTGAATCGTTCGTTCTTGACTTTCTTGTTGTAGTAGGCTTCCATTTGTTGCTTGTATTTGTCTTCTTGGATCGCAGCTTGATCTCGTGCTTCCTCTAGGAGTTGTAAATTCAACATGGTCTCTTTTTGGTTTGTTTCGGGATCCATGTTGACGATTCGTTGGGTTACAACTCCTATCTCAGCGGGGATCACAGCCTCGGATCCAAATACCAAGCTATAAGGTGTTTTCTTGTGGCTTGTTTTTTCGGTTGTTCTAATTACCCATAGGACACTAGGCAATTCTTCAAGCCAGTTGTTTTCGTATCTTCCCAATCTTGTCTTGATGCCTTCCACTATACTTCTATTCGTCCTTTCAACTTGACCGTTTGATTGCGGATAAGCCACTGAGCTAAAGACCTGATCGATTTTGTATTCCTTGCACCAAACGCTGAAAGGCTTCTCAGCAAATTGCCTTCCGTTATCAGTGACAAGTACTCCCAGCAATTTATAACGGCAAATGATGCTTTCCCAAACAAAATCGATGACCTGTTTTCCCGTAATCTTAGCAAGTGGTTTGACCTCGGGCCACTTGGTGAAATAATATATTGCCACCAGCAAGAATTTTACTCCTCCTTTGCTTGGGGGAAATGGACCAACAATGTCCATTCCAAATTTATGGAATGGCCATGCCGAGGTTATCGGGACTAAGTCATGCTTGGGATTTTTTGGGATTGGTGCATGAATCTGGCAAGCATCACATTTTTTTAATTCTTCAGCTGTATCGCGATGCATTGAGGGCCAGAAATATCCAAGGTTCATGAGCTTTGCAACCACCGACCTAGCTCCAAAGTGAGCTCCGCAAACACCTTCATGAATTTCCTTGATCAAATACTTACTTTGCTCGGGACCAACACATCTTAGCAAGGGAGCAAGGTAACCCTTTTTGTAAAGGGTCTCTCCTTGTAGTGTGTATTGCCTTGCCTTGATTTCAACCCTTTTAGCTTCCACTTGATCATTGGGTAATTCACCATTTTTAAGGAACTTTTTTATGGGAGTCATCCAGTTTGAATCTTCTTCGGTAACTACATCTTGAACTTCCAATTCATCGATCGATGGAGTCTTCAATACTTCTACCAGCACCTTCTTGGTAAGGTGGGCAAAAGTGAGAGATGCAAGCTTACTTAAGGCATCAGCCTTTTTGTTTTGAGACCTGGGGATCTGTTTGACGTTGCAAGCTTGGAAGGTACTCATCAGTTCCTTGGATTTTTCACTGTATTTTTTCATGTTGGGTTCTTTAGCTATGTAGCTATCATTCACTTGGCTTGAGACCAGCAACGAATCTGTGAACACTTCAAGCTTTTCAATCTTCATCTCTTTGGCCAGCCTTAGGCCAGCTATTAGTGCCTCGTATTCAGCCTCATTATTGGTGGTCTGAAAATCAAAGCGGAGAGCATATGTGAATTCCAACCCTTCTGGGTTGATCAAAATTAGCCCAGCCCCTGACCCTTCAACGCTTGAAGCCCCGTCGGTAAAAAGCTTCCAGGCTTCAGGGTTGGAAGGTTCAGTGGTGGTAGCGTTTACTTCAGTGATCGGCTGGTTTGGGACTTCCACAATGAAGTCAGCCAAGACTTGGGCCTTGATAGCTTTTCTTGGAACATAGGTGATGTTATGTTCACCCAGTTCTATGGCCCATTTGGCTAATCGCCCCGAGTTTTCAGGTTTTTCAAGCACACTCTTAATAGGTTGGTCGGTGACCACTTGTATGGGGTGTGCTTGGAAATACCTTCGAAGCCTTCTAGTTGTTTGAACTAGGGCTAGGGCAAGTTTTTCAAGGGGAGGATATTTCGTTTCAGCTAATTTTAATGTCTTGCTGAAAAAATAAACGGGTACCTGGGCCTTGTCTCGCTCAATGGTGAGGACTGCACTGATGGCCTCGTCAGCAACTGAGAGGTACACCGATATTAACTCCCCAGTTTTTGGTGCCGCAATATCTGGTAGGGAAGCTAGATGTTGCTTCATTTGGTTGAAAGCTTCTTCAGCTTCTTCAGTCCATTTGAAATTCTTTTTGCCTGAGCAGTTCTTGAGCATTTTGTAGAAGGGCAGGGATCTTTCGGCCAATTTTGAGGTAAAACGCTTTAAAGCTGCAAGCTTCCCGTTTAAGCTTTCAACCTCCTTCTTGGTTTTTGGTGGTTTGGTTTCGAGGACGGCTTTTACTTTGTTTGGGTTGGCTTTGATGCTTTGTTTTCCAACAATGTGACCCAAGAATTTTCCCTCCTCGAATCCAAATGAGCATTTTTCCGGATTAAGCTTCATGTTAACCTTTCTGAGGTTCTTGAAAGTTTCTTGAATATCGTCGAGCATTTTATATTCCGTTTTGCTTTTGATCACCAAGTCGTCGACGTATGCCTCCATGTTTTTACCAATTTGGCTTGCAAAGGCTTTGTCAACGAGTCGTTGGTAGGTTGCTCCGGCGTTTTTGAGATCAAAAGGCATCTTTTGATAACAAAAGATCCCTTTATCTGTGTGAAAGGCTGTTTTTTTCCTCATCCTCTTCCTTCATGAGGATTTGGTGGTAACCTTTGTATGCATCAAGAAAGCATTTGAACGAGTAACCGGTGAGGGGGTCAACTTTGAGATCGATTTCCGGCAGTGGATAGCAATCCTTAGGACAAGCCTTGTTAAGATCCTTGAAATCTATGCACATCCTCCATGAGTTGTCGGGTTTCTTGACCATAACCGGGTTTGCAACCCATGACTGGTACTTGACTTCCCGGAGAATGCCGGCTGACACAAGCTTCTCAACCTCTTGGCAGGCTGCCAGACTTCTCTCGGGTGCTAGGCTTCCTTTCTTTTGGACCACAGGCTTGACATCCGGTGGTATTCTTAACTCGTGGTCAGCAATGTTCCGAGGGATTCCTGTCATATCTTCTGGACACCAAGCGAAGACATCGCTGTAATGTGTTAGCAGTTTTTTGAGATACGAAAGGGTCTCTTGAGAAAGGTTTGGATTGACCCTTATCCTTTGTTCAGGGTACTTGGGGTTTATGACCAACCTTTGCCTGTCTTCTTCACTGTTTGAGCTTTCACCCTCAACCATGTAAGTCTCTTGAGAGGGTTGAAGGGTTGCTATGCCCCTCTCAGTAGGAAATTTGACTGTGCCATGGCCAACAGACACGGCCATGTAGAAAGCACACTGCCCGGGTCTTCCGATGATTACGTCATAGCTTGAGGGGATGTTGATAACCACAAAGGTTAGTGGTTGGGTTCTTTCCTTCAAACCTTCACTGAAACGAACATTAAGTGTCAGTTGCCCTAAAGGCTTGAGAGGTATATCGGCGATACCTTTTATAGAGGTTCTAGAGGG
This sequence comes from Helianthus tuberosus, assembly GCA_030545235.1. Lineage (NCBI taxonomy): Eukaryota > Viridiplantae > Streptophyta > Magnoliopsida > Asterales > Asteraceae > Helianthus > Helianthus tuberosus. The sequence continues at coordinate 31,670,626 of CM060359.1, forward strand.
TTGAAGCCTTGAACGTTCTTCATTACTCAAGCGGTTGAAGAATTTCTCGAACATGGTTTCAGTGGCTGCCCCAGTGTCTATTTATGCCCTACATGTTTGTAACGTTCCCACGGTAGCTTCTACCACAAGAGGATTAGAGAGGGGGTCTTTCTCCGTTGGGGGGAAGCAGACACACTGAAGCTCCCAAGCTTCCAACCGCTGTCTTTTATGAGGAACCCTTCCATCGAAATCCACCATATTGACTTCCTTACCCTTTCCTTCAGCCATTTTGTCCCGGACTCCCTTTACCAAATGAGCGAGTTCTCCGGACTTAACGGCCTCTTCAATTCTTTTCTTAAGTTGGAAGCAATCATTGGTGTGGTGACCTTTTTCTTCGTGAAACTCACAGTATTGGGTGGAGTTCTCGTTTTTCCTGCTTTTGGGGAGAGGCCTAGGAGGCCGAAAGTTTTGCTTAACCTCTTCCGTTGCAAGGATTTCTTGAGGGGTCTTTGTGAGGGGAGTGAAACTTATGCCTTTCTCCCTGCTTGAAGGGTTCCGACCTTCAGACCTTCGAGGGTCTGAACCCTTTGACCGCTTGTCATAGGAGTTAAAGTTTCCCCTTTTTCTAGCCGGACTACTGCTTCGCCATCCGGATCCCCTTTTTCTTTGTTCTTTAATGTTTACCGCCTCCTTTCCCCGGATGTGGGCTTCAGCCCTTTCGAGAGCTTCTTCCAAAGTCTTGGGCAAGGACTTGTTGAAATCTCTTGTGAGATACTTAGAGGTGATGGCATTCATGAAACCAACCACTCTCATTTTCTCATCTGCCCCTACATAAGTCAGACCTTCCTTCTTGTATCGTTCAATGAACGCGCGAAGACTTTCATCATCACGTTGTTTTATCTGGAAGATCACTGTTGCGTCTTTAACATATCGCCTTTGTTGAGAGAAATTGGTCAGAAAACCCTTACTAAGATCATCAAAGCTTCGAACGCTTTGGGCAGGTAAGTCGTTGAACCAGATTCTGGCTGATCCGACAAGGGTTTGCATGAACATTAGGCAACATTCAGCGTTTGACCATTTCTCTATCCTTGCTGCACCGGTGAAGATCTGAAGATGATCCTCAGGATCTTCAGTCCCATCATACGTCCTGATGTGGGATGGCATCTTAATCTTTGCTTGGAAATCATAATCGGCTATCTGCTTTGAAAAGCATGAAAGGTTACTCGGCTTATATGGTTTAGCCAAGTCTTCTTCAGCCCTTGCGTCCATATTACTGCCATTGCCGTTATTTCCCTGAGTGGCTAGCACCTGATTAATAAAGTGTTGCCACGGGAAGTTGGCCATCATCTGGGTCATCATGTTGGGCATGAGGTTGAAGCCTTGAAGGCTTCCTGGGCCAACTGAACAGTTTATTCCGAGAGGAGTGCTCATAACAGCACTTCGTGCCAAAGGGAGCACGGACAGAGCTTGCTCCCACGTGGTTGTTATAGATGCTGGATAGCTTGTTACTGGGGACTGTAGGAGCTGGTCAAGGGTTAGCTCATGTCCCAAAGGAGCACCACTAGCAATCGGTTGGGAAGAGAAGATAGGATGCACCGTAGGATTTGTCATAGTGGACAGATAAGGGTGAGGGTTTGAAGGATTACTGGGACCAGCCTCACTTCTTGTTGTAAAAGGAGGGAGAGGTGATCCGGGAGACAGCGTTGGTTCAGGTTCATCATAGTCTAAACGAATCCTCACTCCTTTTTCTCTTTCTTTACTCACATGTTGGTTGAGAAGGGACCTCAACTCAAGGAAATTGTTGGCAACCCCTTCAGGGGTGAGTTCAACACGTGCTGGGGCGTCAGAGACACCGATATTGGGAGATGGAACCCCGGACCTGGACGGAGTTGGTGTGTTGAAGGTGAGGAACTCGGGTGTGCTCCCCGGAGTTGAGAAAGAAGTTGGTATAGCCACGTGAGCTTGGCTACTACCCGGAGTAGAAGTGTTTGGAATCTGATTTACTTCTTCCGGGGATCCACTCTCAGACATGGTGATTTTAAGTGAAGAGAGCTACACTACTAGGTCTTTTTGAGAAGAAATAGCGGCGTAGCCCCACGGTGGGCGCCAACTTGTTGATGCAACAAATATAAGACCAACGGTAGTAGCTGGGATGGTTAGGCAAAAAGGTTGAAGGGTTCCACTTTGTCTAACGCAGGTCGTGGGGTCCCCCCACGTTTGCAAGACGTGGAAGGAGATTCACTAGTTAGTTTTTGTTATTTGTTGGAGATCCTTCTCTGAAGTGTATCCAGATTCGGATGTGGGAGCAAATAGAATGTATGTGGTGGATGTGAAAATGAGTGACTCGCATGTAAGCAAGTACTCAATACGAATGACCAGAGATTAGAGAATCAGAGCTGGTCAGGAGATGTTTTCTGAAGTAAATGAAGTGTCAATTTATAGGAGAAGACATCTCCCGAAGTAGAATTCATTTGACTAGTGATCCTGTTTGCAGTGAGGGGCTTACCCGTTTGGGGGTTAAAGCCTTTTAACCCCTGGATAATAGCGTGTGTTTTGCAGACCTGCTTTGCTTTTGCGGCTTTGAGTTGGTGAAGCAATCCCTGGATGTGACTGGCCACTGTTTCCGTATTGCTTTTCCCCATCTCATAGCTTTTCAAACATTGAACCGTTTAACCCTTTGAGCATTTACGTATTTGGTCATTTTATTTAGTCTTGGGCTACCCCCGTCATCAAGTCTTAACCCAAAAACCTTTTTTTTCGTGTTTTGAGTCGTACACATTGGTAATGCGCAAGAAAATAAAAAGAAAGAAATGAGCCCGGGCTGGATAGGAGTATGAATTTCTGACACGACTCGAAACACGACACGAAACTAACACGAAATTTGCAGATTTGAGTTTAGTTTAAACAGGTTCGATCAGTTTAAGGTTAAACCCACTGACCCATTTATTGCTTGCTCAATTATGTTGCAAGATATCTACAAAACCGTTGTCCATTCTATGAATTGCCATTCTTTTATAGTCGGACCCACGAACACATTTAGCTAAATAAGTCGTGTAACCCATTTGCTTAAACTTTTAGGTTTTTAAAACATGTTTTATTTAATAACTAAACCTATTTGGGTATTTTTATGTCAAATTTAAACTTGTAAAAAATAAATTCGCAGTCTAGACATAATTGCTTTAAAAACATAAAAATATATGTAAATTTCGAAATTTAAACTACTAATATTTGTAAAATAAACTAAACATTCGGGTTAAACAAGTTATGTTCTTGTCAACCCACGAATACACGTGTTGTGTTCAGGTTCGCGTTCACACATGATATCGGGTTCCGGTCAGGTTTGACATCTGAACACTGCCTGTTTAGCATCCCTAAGGTAAAATATCTCTTTTGAAACATCATCATTGTATCAAACATAAAAGCTGATGGAAAAAAAGGTAAATAGTCAAAAGATCTTAGTATAAAAGAGAATACGACCCGTTTAGCAGCCTGATTCGATCCAAACACGTTATGACATGAACCCAGCATACCCGACTGTTTTGCAGGCGAACTTGTAATTTGACTTTTTCAGTCAAAAGATCTCAACATCATACGAAACAAGTGGATATATATAAATATATATAACCACTTCCAAACCATAGATACATGTTTCCAATAAATGGAGTAACAACCATGTAATACGTAGGATTATACAGAAGGAATTTAGTCAGGTAAACTACCCTGACACAACTTCATGCATTTTATCAGATGATGCATAATAAATAGCGCATATATCATATAATGTTATCAGAGTTCAGGATTTAGCATCCACCTTTGCAGGTCGTTCCACTGCAACGGCAAACCGGTTTACCAGATGCTTCCCAACCATTATAACCACGTTCCAGCACCATTATGCTCTTAATCCCTGCATCATCCTTTCCTGCTGCAAGATAGTCTGCAAATCTGCGTGCACATTTCGGCCCACGGACCTGAAATAGATAACTTAATTATAATGTCTAACAAACATTGGGCAAGACACTGAGTATGTAAAATGTGAAATTGTGTTTAGAAAATTACAATCTGTGCTGAGAACTGATCACCTATATATAATAGTTTATATAAGAAAGAAACGTAAATAGTTACCTACGTGTTAAGAAACTTGTATAACTAATTCTAACTATATTCTTAATACTTTCTAAGTAACATCAAAACATATTGTCATTTTGGTTTAATAATAGTTTAAATGGCAGTTATGCGGAGATCTTAAAACACAAAGAGGCATAGTTGTTAAGAGCGATGGTAGCGAGCGCTACAACGAATAGCGTAGCGTAGCGTTGGATCATCGCTAGCGACAATTAGGGGTTTTTTCTTTTTTAAATATTAAAAAACGAATTTTTAGGCAAATTAATTGACCAAACAGCTGTAATCTTCACTAATCGCATAAAAAAACCTTAAATTTGTGAATAAAACGCTAATTAAAAAAAATCTAATACGTTATCACGAAACATCAATACTGCTCGCTATCTCTATGTAGCGTATAGGTAGCTTGTCGCTATTTAGCTCTATTCTCTATTAACAACTACGCAAAGAGGATTTCGAAGCGTAAACAAGCACAGGTACTGCGGGCGATGCTGAGCATGTGTTTGACTAGCTTGTAGATGCAACAACATTCTTTTCTGCAAAACTGGATGTACCGATGTGAACAAAAGATCTATAACAGAGCATGGTTTTAGAGAATATGCCTCACACGTACCAAAAGCGTGAGGCTATAAAAAAAACACTTTAAGGACTTCAGGCAGTGCTTCTTGCACATGTGGGTCAAATTGGGGTCAGGAAGAAGTTGATGTGTAAAAACGACCAAAAGGATGAAAGGATTATGAAAAGTTTACTTGATGAAGAAGGTTGATATGTAAAAGATATGAAAGAGATGTAGCTTTTGGTTGCACATAGAGCAGCAACTCGCCGCGTACGTGTATCTCTCGCCTCTCACCTCAAGCCTCGGCTTTCAGGACATAAACGCCTTTGAGCACCTCCCTCTTCTTAAAACCATGCAACATGGGTACAAATTGTGGCAACGTAAATCATCAAGTATTCAAGTGTAATTGATTAACACGAACTCAACAATCTATAACACATTACAAATTACAAAACAATCAGCTATCAGTTTCTTAATTTGTTTAGCCTGAGTTCAGAGGGAGCAGGGAAGAACTGGGAATTTCCTTTTGTTTTCAAACAACACTTGGTTTCAAAAAGCACCCCTGGGGCGTGCCTAGGTGCAAGGTGACCACAGGCGCATGGTCAGGCTACATAAGGCGAGTTTTGTGCATAAAGCGCATGTGAGGCACGACTTTCAAACAAAAAACTGGCATAAGGTGAGGCGCACCTCATGCACATGCCATTTTTTTGTGCATCAGGATGTCGTACATCAGGCTTTTTAGGTTCCACATGCAGGTAATTTGTAACGGCCGCCCGCTTGCGGTATACGCATATAATGTATATATATGTGGGCATTTGGGGGGCAAAAGTGAAAGTGCACTTTATTTTACTAATTTCGTGAAAATAACGTTAAAAGAGGGGGATGGTTAATCCTGCATCATGTGGTGTCGTTGATAGCCGAAAGACAAGGGGGTACATGCACTAATCGGCAGTTGTCTCACTTGCTGAGTGTTATGTGCCTTATGTCCAAGTCTTGATGCAAAACTACTATCGAGCCGGGGGTCTCACTGGAAGCAGCCTCTCTATTCCTACGGGGTAGAGGTAAGGCTGTCTACATCTTACCCTCCTAAGACCCTACCTTAGCTTTGCTATTGATGGGATTTACTGAGTATGATGATGATGATGCAGGTAATTTATAGATTAAATCATATATAAAGCTTATTTATAGCTAAATTTTAGGTAGCAATATAATTTTTTTTTATAGCATTTTGCCCCTCGCGTACAGGGGTCCGCTTTTACGTTTTGCGCCTCGGATTTCGATTTTAGACCTTGTTGCCTCGGTGCGCTTTCTTTCGTTTTTAAAATAAATCTAATTATGAAAACATACAGAGTTGTAATTCACCATATGGCATAAACCTAACTAAAAAACTAGCAAAAAAACCTAAACCAAATCACTATTCCAAACCAAAAAAAAAAAAAAAAACCAACAATCATGAACAACACAGACCTGACTAAGAGCACAATGAAACACCAAGGTATCTTTCCCTTTATCCTTAACAGTTTGAACAAGATTCGGTATCCTATCCTGAAACGAATCACTGGCAAAGTGAAGTGAACCGGCAATATGACCGTCGTAACTCCTCTCATCGTCCCTGCAATATACGTTAATAATAAATCGGATTCAAGTGTTGTTAAGACAGATTGAAGGGGTTACCTTACCTGACGTCAACAATGGCTACGCTGGCGCGTTCTTTGAGGGAGAGAAGGTCAGATCCGGTTATGTAAGATATGGTTTTCGCCATTGTTGCTGAAGAAAGTGGAGTGGTGATCGAGTTTGTGAGGGTAGAGATTGATGAGAATCTGATTCTAGTTTGCATCGAGGCCCTTTGTTTTGTTGCACTCTTGCAGAATCGATTCTATTGGGTAGCGGCATAGCTTATTACTCGTTTACTATTTACCACGATATAAATTCATAATACGATAATTTACAAGGATTTATATATATATATATACACACCACTGTCACACCCCAACCGATGGCGGAATCATCGGGACGCGGCACTAGGCGAATCAGATTGCTCAAGAGAATCCATAAAGCGACAATATTTATTACATTTGTTATCCCATACTAATAAACAATACAATCACATATGTTATCATAGATTTCTTGTCCTCTCGAACAATACAAATCCGACAACCTAGATTTTAGGTGAGTTTCTAGACTTCCTAGCTTGCTTTGATGCGAACTACGACTAAACCTGCAACATACGTTAAAACAACGTCAATACAAAAGTATTGGCGAGTATACAAGTTTTGTTGAAGTAGGGTAATAGATAAATAGTGCTGCGAATTACCACTTACATAAACGGGATACATAACATATACACAAGAGAGTTACTACCAGCTCAGTCACTCGAGCTGCGATTGCTATTCATCCTAACCAGTCCCCGTCGGGTTCTATAGTACTATACTAGTTACGGCGGGACGTCGCGAGTAAAAGTCCTGACACATATGTAACTAGCATCACGTGTTAATATGTAATTCAGTCATTCGCAAGTGATAGATAGTTTGAGCATTCGATTAGTTTAGTTTGATAGAAACGTATGTTACACACAAAAGATGCGATAAAAAAAGGGTTCGAGTATACTCACAGCGATGGAGGTTAATGGATTGAAGGGAGCGCGTCTGAGATTAGCCTAATTACAAAACGATGGCATAAGTGTTTATCAGTGTGTTAAACAGTGGCGAGTGAACCAAGTGTCGAATGGTAATCCGATCGGATGGCAATCTGATCAGATGGTCATTCGATCGGATGTCAATCCGTTCGGATGGCCATTCGGTTGGATTGACAGGACACTCAGTGAGAACAAGTTCACAGCAGGATGGTCACTCGATCGGATAGCAATCTGATCGGATGGCAATCCGTTAGAAACTGATGTTCTTTGGAAATTATGAAAAATGACTAAGTGCTGAAGTCCAAATGTCAACTGATCGGATGGTCGTTCGATCGGATAGCAATCCGATCGGACATCAATCTGTTCGACGTTCAGATCCTTGAATAGCTTGAAAATGTTTAAGTGTTGGAACCAAGTGCAGTCCGATCGGATAACAGTCCGATCGGATGGCAATCCGATCGGATGGCTATCCGATCGGACGGCAATCCGTCCCAACGACCAGATCGTCTTGAACTTGATTATTTTTTAAAGTTTTCGCGGTTTGATCGAGATGGTATGACAACGTATTAAACAATGGAACTCCACCGAGGCCAAGTCTTCAGATCGGATGGGAATCACCCCGTCCAATTAGCTAACTGTCCTTGACGGTTGTTCGTGTTCAACCCGTTAATCGGTCATCTCGGCGATAAAAATCAGTTCACAAACCGACTCTTCACTAGAGAATGAGTAGAGTGCTCGAACGAGCTCCGATTCTATCGGGTTTTAAGTAAAAAGTCAAGAAATTAAGAAAGTTAGATGAAAGCTTGCAATACTTAGATTCGGCTTGGATCTAGGTGAGATTAGTGCTTACACGCCGTGGAATCCATTAGATCTGAACTGTTCTTGATAAGATGAGGTCACACTTCCTTGTTCCTAAGGACTCCATGATGACATCACCTTAGAACACCCCAAATCAGAGGATTTTACGGTGAAAAAGTGAGATTTGATGGTGGAAAAGGTGAAGGAGTGCGTGTAGATTATAGAAGTACAAGTTTTGAGGTAGAAACTTACAAGAATCGTGAGGAATCGAGAGAAATAGAGCCTAAAGTGCGTTGGTCAAACGAGAGCTGTCATATCAATGTTCAAGTGATGTGACAAGTGCTATTTATAGGTGGAGAGGAGAGAAGGTAATGGAGTGTCATGGATCGGATGGCAATCCGATCGGATGGCCATCCGATCGGTTGGTCACTCGATCGGATGGTCATCCGATCGGATGACCATTCGATCGAATGGTCGTTCGATCGGTGGTCTCTGGCGAGTTGCGTTTCGATGTTTCGTATTGTTCGTTAAGCTTTGCGATGGTTTGATTACACACTTTCATACACATATTCATATACTTATTATAATTAGTCATAAAGGGTCGTATAAATATTCATATTTCCCAATTTGCGTTGCGATAATCGAGTTCAGTTTCGAATATGCGTTGCGACACATCACGGCTATCGAGGAGGGTAGAATAGGTCCTCACTCAACGTCATCATGAACGTTAGTGTGTGCGATGCGATGTGTTATAACGATAAAATATGCGAGATATGCGAAAATACTACGATATAGCGATATAAGTGATATAGTTACATTATGATCTGAATCTCTAGTGTTAGGCGTAACGAGTATGGCGAGTAGTAACAACGCACGAACGTGCGGTTTGTTACAGTCTCCCCTGCTTTAGTAAATTTAGTCCCGAAATTAATCTACAAGAAGGGTTGCGAAGATTAATGCGAGTGAGAGTAGCAATAAAAGCGACGAGATAGTGAGCGATCGATTGAGAGTTGACAAGCGAGAGCGCATTGCAAAGACCAAGCGAGAGAGACGAGTAAGGCGATTCGTATAACCAAAGACAATGTCACACAAGAAGGCGATTTCAAAACGTTCTGAATTCTCGAAATGTTGATTAATTTTTGGGAGGTTTAGAGAAAATTTGTTTATGAAAAATCTTCCCGCAGTGCGGTGTCAAACTGTGTCGATGTTAACTCCAGCACCATGAGAGAAGTTTTATTAGGTTACTAAAAAGATTTTGAAATTTCCTCTTCACACGGCGTTAACTTGAGTCGATTGTTACACCAGCGTTAAAAGAAAATCTCGTTTTGTACAAAGGTTTAGATTAAATTTAGAAAAAGTTTTTGTAAGAAAAGGCTTTGTTTACACAAAGGTTTTATTAATGTCAAAAAGTTTAAATTTTAAAGTCGATCCCGCAAGGCACTTTCCCACGAAAGTTCGACAATATGGCTAAAACACTTATATATAGGAAGTACCAGCGGCGTATCCACCATGTTTTAGCCCTATGGCTTCCGTCCCATGAGGCAGTGTCATGTGTGTCGACATAGTACTGATAGATTTCTATAACTCGGTCCAAGCGAGAAATGGTTGGACCAAGCTTAAGAGTGAGGTTGAGCAAACTGAGTGATGAAGTCATTTTCGAACTCAGTTTAGCGACACGAGCGATAACGACAACCGTCGAGCGATAAGCGACGATCGATGCGTTGCAAGCGAGAGAACATGCGATTGGATTAGATTAAACAACACCACAAATTTTAACTAACATTAATCCCCACATGGCCTTTATCCACGAAAGTCCGCTGATATGGCTAAAACGCTTATATATAGGAAGTACCAGCGGCGTATCCAACATGTTTTAACCCTATCAGTTTCGTCTCATGACGCGAGGTCATATGTGCTAACATAACACCGATAACGGTAAGAGATAGAGATAGCGATAGTCGTTAAGCGATACACGATGAGCGATAGAGCAATACACAAAGCGATAGAGCGATACACACGATAAGTGATAGCGCGATACACATAATAAGCGATTGAGATTGCGAGATAGATTCCAGCGATAATGTGATTGCGAGCGTGTTGACTTACGAAAAGTCTTGCGATGACACGCATTGAGTTGCGATTGGGATTGTTACGCCTTACTATGTAGTGTAGTGTGTCGAAAATAGATTCAACAGTATACTTGGTCTAATAACGTTCAAGGCACTTTCTTCACAGAACATTGGTTGGCATGGCTAAGCACTTATATATAGAAAGTACCAGCGGCGTATCCACCATGCTTCAACCACACGCCTCTGTCCCGTGAATAGATGTCACACTGTGTCGACATGGTCAAGATGCTTATATATAGGAAGTACTAGCGGCGTATCCACCACGCTTGACCATGCTTTTAACGTTACGGCATCATTGAAACTCGTCACGATCCCCGTGCACTGGTCTCAGTAACCCCGTGTGCACCCGTGATTAATTTGATCCCTGCACGTTTATCGTACCTTATTCCAAGAACGCATAGTAGGGGTAAAACATGCTACATATAGTGCTAGTATATAGTTCGTGCGCGAGTGGGAGAGAATGAGAGATAAGTAGTGAAGAAACACTGGTTAAATGACCGGGATCAGATAAACCAGGGGGTTAGGTTCTGCATAAAAGGGTTTGTTTCTTCTCGTTCGGTTCCGGGATGACAAATTTTCTTCTCTTCACGATAACTGCAAAACAACCACCGTTAGACTCGCCACGGGGAGAATGCGGGTTCTCTCCGTGACCACCCTCCGGCGTGAGAATAAATACAGGTTTATGAAGAAGAAGAAGAAGAAGAAGTATAAGTGTAGTGAATGTAACTTGAAGATTGTACCTGAATTATCCTTCTATTTATAGCCGAAGTTTGGGCGGGAAAACCTGTTATTGAAATATTGACGGAAAATGCTAACTCCGTAAGCGGTTATTTTTCTCTCCATTGATGATTTGACGGACGTGAGAGCACACGGATCACGATCTTTTGATCAATGGTTGTGGGATTGCCACGTGGAAAGTGGGCAAGTGAAGATCTCTTCTTCAATTCCATGCCATCATCGTGACTTCAAGGGAGCCTGGGATGATGACACGTGGCCAGACGGTTATAACCGTCTAGTGGTGCATGATAGGTTTTTCCAGAAGGTTGCAGCTGTAATCCTGTGTGGCTCCTTATCGTGTGGTATCAGTGAACCAAATAATACCCAAGTCTGGGTATTATTTATGCGGGAGTGTTAATCAGGATTTATTTATCCTTATCTGTTATGGAGAAAGGTGCGAGGATTCGTTAGCCTCCTTTTGGCGCGCAGGTGTTGCTTATTGTTTTCTTTCTAAGTTCTCTTTGCTAGACCAGTGCGCAGCCGCGCAAGGTCTAAAGAAGGTTAGAAAGATAAGGTTGTGGTATGGTCCAAGTACTCGAAGCGAGGTTTTTGGTACCTTACCCCTTCAAGTCCCCACAGTCTAGTATTGCTCTTATGCAAATAAGTGGAGCACTGGACTATGAGAGAGAGTTGCTTTTTGCTGTAGAGTTTTTTGCCGCGAAAGTGGAGAATCTTTTGGAAGAAGATACTCTTGCTCATTATTTTTGATTTCTTGAAAATCTTGACTTTGAGTATGTGAAAAGGTGCAGTAATGACTGTTGACGTGTGACAGGCTATCATTGTCAGTTGTACGTTACTGACCGTGTTTCGCACGCACGCGTGAACTCGCGTTTGTGGTTCTTTCCCACTCGCCCCTGACGCTTGGATAACTGTGCCATCCCAAAAAGGTGTTGTTGCAGTTATCTATGCTATTTATGGCGGTGGGTATATAAATGTTTTCAATTTCCTTTCTGCTTTAATCATTGCTTTTCTTGAAAATCCTTTCCTTCTCCGTTTTCTTTATTCGTTCTTAGAAAGAATTTGCGAGTCATCTCTCTTATGTCAACCGGAGATCATCACGAAGAATCTGCTGAGGAAATGGCTGTCGAACTTCCACCGTTGAAGTGGTCTAGGGCGACGTTTGATGGTTTGATTCGGAATTTCAAGTTTCCGGAAAATTGGGGTGCTCGATACCCTGATGAGGGCCAGACGGCGGCGGACGCTCCGTCTGGGTATATAACTTTGTTTTGGGACTTCTTCTCTGCAGGCAATTTCCGATTGCCTGTAATGAAATTTTTCCTTGAAATTCTTAACTATTACAAGTTTCATATCTCCCAGATACACCCTATTGGTATGGTTAGGGTTCGACATTTTGAATTTATGTGTCGTACGATGCATATTGATCCGACGGTTCCTCGATTTCGAGTTTTCCATCAAATGCACTATTCTCAAGGGTTTTATTCTTTTGTGCAAAGGGCGTCTGCAAAGAAGATCTTGCTGCAACCCCCAAAATCGTTTCATGACTGGAAGCAGAAATTTTTTTTCATCAAGGCAGGGGTTATTCCGATGAAGATGATATTTAGGGGAAAATAGGATGTCCCTACGGAGACTACTCAAACTCCCATTGATGAAAATTGGTACCAAGATGTGAAAGACGTTCCGTCTATTGCTCTGCCGGAGAAAGCCCTTGTCGGTGCCAGCATGAGCCTGAACTGGCGGATGGATCGGGAAGAGAGGCCGGTGTATATGGAGGGCGATAAAAGTAAGATTTGGGATTTGCCCTGCTTTTTCTCTGTTCTTTCTCTCTCTCTTCTTCTTTTTTTTTTTGAATTTGGTTTTGCTTTTTTGCAGTTGTCTCTTTGTATGTTGTTGCGTTTGAGAGAGAAGGTGGAAAGATAGCTACGTTTGCCAAAAAACCTGATGAAGAGCTTTGGTATCACCGCATCTTGAGGAACTTTGTTCTTCCGCGGGATGATGATTTATCCGCGCAACCTGCTGCTGACGAGGGTAAGTTTTTATATTAACGTTGTTTGCTGCTGTTTCTTGCGCTCTTAAATTAAGTCATTTTTTTGTGCTTTATAGTGGGTGAGCTGTTGAACTTGGGCATAGGCCCTGAGAAGAAAAGGCGTACACCTACTACTGCTGCTGCGCCCAAGAAGAGTGGTGCGGAGAAAGCTCAGCCTTCTAAGGCTAAAAATGTGGGAGGAGAGAAGAAAGGTTTGCGTCGTTCCTCTGACTCCTGGTGTGATTATGTGGTGGTATCTGACTCATTGGACGGTCTTGCTCCTGTAGTTATGAGAAGACCGAAGCCGGAACCAAAAGATGCTGCTGATATCCCTCCATCGAACCCTGATGATCCTATTGACTTAGAGTCGAGTCCGGAACATTTGTTGAGGAAGAAGATGTGGAAGAGGAAACAAGCCGATGTTGAGGCTGAAGGTCAGCCTGAGAAGAAGGTCCAAAGGAAGAAAATTACCAAACGGGGCAATCTTGATGCCTTCATTTCAAACCCTGTTTCCGGTAAGTGCTTTTTCTCTTTGTTTCCCTTTTGTACGCTTTGAATGGTTTGTGACTTATGTGTTCTTGCAGAAAAACCAAACTCTCCTGTTCACACAGAGCCATCTTCTGTGGCTAACGAGGAGCTTCCGCCCTCTCCTCCTCGCGCCTCTGTTGCTGAGCAATTAAAGAATGCTGATGTACTTGAGGATGAGGTGGAGAAGAATGCTGGGGTTGAGGATTCTGCGGCTGAAAATCCTTCTAATGCTGCTGCGGATGTAGGAAAGGTCACTAGTCCGAAGGCTGTGGACGTTGGTGCTGGCAATCCGATCACTCCTGAATTTGTTGCTCATGATTCGGAAAAAAAGGGAAGACTACTGAAGAAATCCCTGTAACAACTTCTCTTTCCACGGTTTCTGGTTTCATGCCAGAGAATATTGAGAAGGTCTCTGTTGAGGACCAAGGCTCATTCTCTGATGCTGATAAAAATTCTCCAATCCGCTCAGATGAAACTCTGGGGGATTATTATTATTATAGAACTTATTCGGAGAAGAATGCTTCTAAGATTTATGTCCCCGTTTGGAATCTGAAGAAAGGCGACACTTTTTCAGATTGGCGCGTATGCCGAGACTGATTGCAGGGAACTTTCCCACCTGGGGAGATTAAGTTTCAGGAGGGACGCCTTCACGATCAAACTTATCATGCTTACCTAGAAGAGGCTGCTTCTTATACATCTACGACGCACCGTATAGTGCGCGAGTGGCATAGTATGCATAAGGAGTGGGCTTCTGTTAAGGCGTCTAAGAAGAAAGCTGCTGAAGATGAAAACCGCGTTGCCCAGTTGAGAGCTAAATTGGAAGCTGATCAGGCTAAATTTGAGACTGATCGAAAAACTGAAGAGTGGTCTGTTGCGGGCTGGAAGAGAAAGTGTCACACCCCGATATTTCCACGTATTACCGGTGGGCCCGGTGGGGAGTATCGTGACGTAGTTGATATCATCATAGTCAAACAACACAAATTATAAATGCACAGCGGAAGCAAAGATAAAATATATTACAAACCGATATAAAGTAATATCAAAGTATTACAAACGGAATGTAAAAGATAAAAAGAAACTTTGTTCAACAGACTTTAAGGCATCCAAGCTTGCGAGACTCTTATTGATGCTAAGGAGAGGCCAGCCTATTACGAGTAGTACCTGCACTTAACCTTTTTGGGAAAATACGTCAGTTTACACTGGTAAATACAATTAACTGACTCATTTTGAAAAGTTTAATAAAATTGATTTGAATGCACGTGGCACAAAACATTTTATAACTTGGGATAATTATTTGAATATAATACTTGTAAAAGAATTACATGTTCCTTATGCGTTCAGTAGCCCGATCCGTAGACCGGGTTAAAGATCAATAGACACACCACAATATTTGTTTAGGCACTGACGGGTGTACGCCTACACCCCGTGCTTAGGTCGTGGCCATTTCGTAAAATGATGCCAAGGATATCCGGGACATGGTCATTAACCCCCCAAAGGCTTTAAGCAAACAATACATTTCAAAACGGGGCATATCAATGATTTAACCTCTATTCGATTAAAGATTCAATGCCCGACCAAGCGGTATTTTATATACCATACCCCAAGCCCGTATAGGGAAAATAAGTTAAAAGTATTTACCTGAGCAAATTTATACAATTTATCCCAGCCGTATACCACCAAGCAAGTACAGATAGCTTTTACTGGGCTCCTAAATCTGGAACGAAGGTTTTATTAACCTATTAGATTCCTAACGGGTCTTATTGTAACGCCCTGCGTTTTCATACCTTCTACATTTAGAAACCTTTGCTTGAATTTCTATTTTTAGAAACCTTGCGTTCTTGTAACCATTTTCTATCTTAATCGTTGCGAAATACGGGACTTGAATCGTAAATAAAACTTGTATTCCTTTAACTTGGTTTTATACATCCTCCACACTTAATCCTACGTCAAATTGCGAAACCATTTGATACATATTCGTGACGCTTGCAATATACGTTGAATTTATAAATACATAACATACACACTTGATACCTTGATTACAAACGAGTCTTATACTTAATCTTATTCATTTGATACTTGTGTTACCCCTATTGCATGTTAAATATGCTTAAATATCCTAAGATGGGCATAAAACACGTCATATATGTCACTGGAACATGTCACAAAACATTAAAACATAAAATAAAAGTTTTGTGCTTCCTGGCCATGGCTTACGGACCGTAAAGCCTCATCCCTAACGGTCCGTAAGGGTGTCTGGCGGGCAGCAGATTCAAACAGCTCACGAATTGCACGAAATCCCAACACTTTCTCACCTCCAATCACCTCTAATCACCATTAAAACACCCACCAACTTAACCTAACTCTTCCCCTATAAATACACACCTCCTCCAAGCTCAAAACACTTTACAAACACTCTCTAATCTCTCCTAAATCACTCTCAAAACTCTTGCAAATTAGAAATTCGGGCAGATTCATACCTCTCTACAAAAGTGAGCATAGCTTGCTCAAAACTCAACCAAATCACTTGATTCTTCTTCCTACTTGCTTGGATAATCTTTGGGCTTGATTCCTTGATCTCTCCTTGGAGAAATCAGACCTGGAATTGCCCTAAAAATGTCCATAAACTTTCTGTTGTGTTTTAAGTTCTTTCAAAACTTGTTTAAACTTATCAAACTTAAGTCTAACTCATCTCACACCTATGTCCTAATGCTTACGACCTATCTTATGGTTGGTTAGGCTTAACAACAAGGTTGAGACATACAAAATCAGAGGTTAAACCTCAAATAAATTCTGTTTTGTTTAGGGTTTTTAACCCACAAGTCATGTTCAAGCTTCAAACTTGATATTGGAGTGATTATGGAACAACTTGGGTTTTTCCAATATAAAATCCCCACATGATTTGATGATTTCTCATAGCTTTGATTGTTTACATTATTGTACTAATCTTAAGTTCATGACCCTCCTTGTTTGCTCTTACAACAAGTGTAGTGGTGAACACATACGAGGTGCCTAAATGGAAGCTTGTCCTTCCTACCTCCTACATGACTTTTATGACACATTTTGAGGTACCTAAATGAAGATGTAATCTTCTACCTCATGCTTGAAATACTTGAACATTTGGACTTAATAAAATAAACTATACAACCTAAATAATATCTATGTACATTCGAACCTTTGATGTTGAACTCATGTTCATTTGTCAAAGTAGTAGGACATCATCTAAGACCTAAACCTTGTTATGATTCTTATGAGTGTTCAACTCATGAAAACATTATTATAACCCTTGTGGTTACCAAGTGTCATACAAGTGTTATGTGTTGAAGATGATTATTTTCACATGTTATTCTCATATGTTATTTTCATATTGTTTTATTCCGAATCTCGACCCTAAACATACTTGAACATTAACCCTTACACATTCAACCTTCTAACCTCATCAACTTTGTCACATTGGATAATCGGAAAGCCTATGAAATATTGTGAGTATACTCGCAACCCCTTTTTTATGTTTACCACTTTTTGGGGTGTAACATGTTACCTTATTAAAAACACACTTAAACTTACTCTTTATGCAATGCACAAAACAATCCTTATACATGAATACTATGTTATGATACTTGATGCTTACGTGGACCATACTTATGTGATATGTTTTAGTCATTAGCTTTCACGAGCCTCCATTTGACATGTATAACGCTATAGGAGTAACGCACCGCTCCTTTTAAACTTGGGTCATGTTGAACTATAAACTTATGGTCTTTTCATAGCAACGAAATGATGACAACTGCTATGGAAAGGGCCGCTTGCGTAAAAAGAGGGTTGGCTAGAAATATTGCATGCCATGTTAGATCTTGTATAAACAAAGTTGCCATGTGGATTCGTTTTAAACTTTTATACTTATACTTATGCTTAAACTTGTATACTCGCCTTTGCTTTTGCATTGAACTTTATTTTAAACATGTTACAGGTTGAGGATGATGATGCTATGAAATGAAGTAGCGTTGATGCCTAGATACACATATAGACGTTTAGGTTTAATCGTTGTATCAATTTTGATTATGTTGTATTGTATTTCCCTTGAACTTAATGTTATTTGATTTCTTTGTAATGTTGACAAATGAATTATGAAATGAAATTGGTTTATTAAATATTATCACAAATAGCGTTATGTTGTCTCTAGCAATCTTCACACTTCGTCTCATCCCGATGTTTCCGCCAATGGTTGGGGTGTGACACTTATTTAAGTTGAAACTTAAACCGGTTAGTTTTAAGGAAAGGTTTACGGTTCAAAACGCATGATTAAGCGAAGACCGGAATAGAATGTGATTTTGACCCGAAAAGTTTGGAGACTTGTATAATATGGGTACACTAAACACATTCTGGATTTTGAGGCAAAAATGATAAGGTTTGACCCGTTTCGGTTAATTTATGCAAACTAGTTACATAAGCCGTACCGAACGCGAAACATGCGTAACGGGTAACCATAAGAGTCATATACATGTTTCCTAAGTTAACATGCCTTAAATATGTTGTGATATCAGTAAGATACCTTCCGTTATGCCCGAAATGATTTTAAACTCAAACCATGCCCCGTAAGGGCATTTTGGTCATTTTAAGGGTTATAAAAGAGTTTAAATATTAACCTGAGTTACAGGTCTGATATAATCAGTAAAAATACTTAATTTAATAAGTTATAACAGTAGGGTATCATATATATGTGAAATTTATTAATTATGACCATACTATGCACCGTAGGGGCATTTTGGTAATTTCACATAAGCCTAAAAGGTCAAAACTGGAAATCTGAGTTTAAAACTTTTTCTTACTGTTAAAATATAAAAATTTACTGAATATATCAGTAGGCACCAAACCTTATATGTTTAAAATAGTTTTAATACATACTATGCGTTAAAACGCTTAAAAATGCGATTTGGAGCCATTTCCGGGGTTTCAAAGGAAAGCTGATGTTTTTATTATTCCAGAAGGCTCAAAATAATTTATTTATCATATTAGATCAGTAGAAAAAGGTTTGGGGTCAAAAGGATTTGTAAAACTCATTTTATAGCCAAAAGGGCAAAACCGACAATAACCGAAACAAGCTTAGAACTCTAAGTTATGCTCAGCCTAAAAATAAATAAAAATCTTCAAAAATAAAAAAATATTATTTTATATCAGTGGGTAAAAAGTTTGGTATTAAAAATAGGGTTTAGATAGGCTATACGCTAATTACACCGTTTAATTAATAAAAAGCTTTTCATTTACGCTAATGAGCATAACTCCGAATCTAGACCTCAAACTGATGTCAAATTTTAGGGACAAGTTTATAAATCAGTAATAAAGATTATTGTCCTCTCACATTTTCAAAATTCTCAATTTAGGGTCAAAAGGGCATAATGGTCAACATTTAAGCATATAACGGAAACATGTAATTGAATAGGATAACTAAGGATCCAAGTTGTATAACCTCAGAGGGTTATACTAACCTATAACATGATCCTAAAGGAATCCTAAGCCATATCTAAACTAAGCTAAATCGGGTCAGAACTGAAAGTCAAAGCAAAAGTCAACTTTTGCGACTTTCGGTTCCGAACCGAGCCTATACTTAGAATTGTCGGGTTGAACATGCTTAGACATGTTCAACTAATATTTAGCAAGTTATTAAAGTGAGAAAACTGATTTTATGATTTCTTATGTTAATAGTTATGAATTTATTTAAAACTAACCCATTTGACTTTCATTTGACCAGACAATTTAACTAAGTAAACGTGGTAATTAGGAGGTGCCCTTTTGAGGGTTAAACACCTACCTAATTACAGTCACGTAGCCATGTTCGATGCGAACAATGGCTTAACCGTCTAAAAGTCAAAGCGTTTATCGCAAACGCTTGACTTTTCGGCTTAAAACGCTAAATAATTAAACTAAGCACGACGGAACACTTACAAAGGGTCCAAAAGACAGAAGGAGGTTCTCAAGAAGCTGAAGATCCTCCAAGAATTAGAGAACAAGCAGAAATGGAATGAGGTGTACGTGCTTCAATCTTGGCCCTCCATGTGTGCCCATGGTTTCTAAATACAATAGGTGTTGAAAACCAGCTCATGGTATTGAGAATTTTACCTAAAAGCCCTTGAAAAATGACAAAAATGCTGAAAATATGAATCTGCCCAGACCTGGGCGTAGGCTATGCTGCAGGGGGCGTAGCCTACGGCCTGCACAGCTCAAACAAGCTTTCAAAAGTGCAGTTTTGGTCCCTGCTTGCATAATAATGTGTTTCTGACAAATCTAAGGCCCGTTAACCTCATTTCAAGGCTCTAACATGATGCCTAAATATAGGGGACATGAAACATGTTCAAAAACATGTCGGATGTCGGTTCGTTTGGCCGTACGGTCACGTTGTTCGTCTAATTACGACGAAACACAGACGGACGCGAAAAATGATCCAACCTACGCGACGAATGGAATTTTCTCAATCCAAACACTAAAATAAAATATTTTAGTGCTTACATAAATTTTTGTGTGTCCGGATATATTCAGAAGAGTAAATTGCAATTTTACCCCCTGAGGTTAGGGGTGATTGGCACTCTTACCCCCCCTAACGAAATAATTGCAATTTTACCCCCTACTGTTAACTCTTATGTCGCAACATTACCCCCTAAGCTCAATTTTGTTGACTGATATGTTGACTTGGTGGTGAAATGACTATTTTACCCTTTTATTTTACCCCCTGTGTTTTGTTTACTCTGCAATATTACCCCCTACCACCACTGCCACTGCCATTCACCACCACAACCACCACTGCCACCTCCAGCCGCCACCCTCAACCACCACTGCCACCGCCATTCACCACCACAACCACCACCGCCATCTTCTTCCTCCCCCTCTTTCTCTCTCTCTCTAAAAAAAACCCACCACCCGCCTTTTACAAGCAAACTCTGTTTTGTTCTCTTGTTCGTTCACTCTTTAATCTTGTTTTGTGTTTCTTGAACAATTTTTATTGGTATAGAAATGGCTGGACTGATGAAAAGATTGTGACCCTTTTGAATGCTGTTCTTGGAGCACTTGTTTGGTTATTTATTTCTGTTTATTTGCACAGGGTCTTTTCCTTGAACAATTAAAAATCTTATAACAAACACATAATCAATAAATTCACAATCAACTATTGTCAGATAACACACAGGGTCTTTTCCATTGTGTTTTCAAAGTGCCAAAATATAATCAAAACCAGACAATCAATTGTAACAAAACAAATAGTGTTTGGAAGTGCTTATGCTGTTTGAAGTTACATAACCAACTGTACAGTGAACCCTAAACATTCAAGAAGCAATGGCAAACACTCGTAATTTAAGATCACCCACCAAGTTTAACCTACCTGTTGAATAAGGCGGTGAACAGGGCTGCCATTAGATGTGAGGTTAAGCATTTCTCTATACGTATTCTGGAACAACCAGAGCATATCATAAGTAAACTTATCTGGCATCTGATATAAGTAAACCCTAACAGGAGAATTCACAAACACTTGCTCATACAGCCTCGCACTCTCTGTTCTCCACACAAGATCATCCAGCTTCCTCACTTTCTCCTGATCTGGAACAACAGTATCGTCGTGAATGTTACGAGATCCAGTGTTTTCCAAGAACTGTTGGAGTGAATTGACGAAGGAATAGTGAATGATAGGGTTAGGGTTAGGGTTTGGAATGAGTTGATTTGGGGGAGAAGAGGAGAAGGTGTAGAAGAGGAGAATAAGGCAGGTGAGGGAGATGATGAATAGGAGCAATGGAGATCTGGTTAATGGTGTTTTGAAATTAGGGTTCATTGAGGAAGATGAGCAGTATTGTCTTGCAGTAGCAGTTTTGCCCATCAGATGTTCAAGTCGATCTTGTGATTCAGAGACTGTGATTTACTTGGTAGGTAGGTTACTCACTCACTCTTGTACTTCATTATATATCAATAAATTCACAATCAACTATTGTGCACAAATCAACACCGGCTGCTGTTCTTGTGTGTTGAAGGAAGAAGGGGGTGGGTGGTTGCGGTGGAAGATGATGATTATGATAATTTGAAGATGATGATGATGGAGGATCAGATCTCTGTTATTTGAAGATGATATGATAATTTGATTTTATAAATAATAAAAATAAATATAGGGTAAGATTACCAAAATACCCTTACAAATAATGGTCAAACTACCGTTGACTGAGTATAGGGGGTAATGTTGCGACATAAGAGTTAACAGTAGGGGGTAAAATTG